>CM056993.1:24977730-26290230 GCA_029891345.1 Dryococelus australis | reverse complement strand
AAAAGGAAACTTAAATATATACTTGTTTAAAGTCGGGTTTTTCAGCAAATGAGTTCTCGAAATTTTCTCGTCTCCAGCCATTTCTATAGGGAAGCGCGCGAGTTCAGAATTTGATAATCGTGTCGCGCCTTTTCCTCTGCGACGTATTATGAGACATGACCATTACGGAGCCTGCGTTATTTCGTGGCTGCAGACCAAACTCCAAGATTTCGCATCCCCATTCGACTTGTGCCATTGGCGAATAGACCTAACTTGTGTGACATCTCCCGAGGACGCTTTCAACCAGGAGTGATATAATCCATTTACGGTTACTTCGCACTTTTCTGAAGCCATGCTTAAGTTGTACTTCCAGGATATTCCTCCGCCTCGTGCAAACTAAGCCTAGCTAAGTCTAGGAAATTATACCACGGACAACGCACCGAATTCGCGCGCACTCAGTAGTAATGATGTTTAGCATGTGAACTATTTCTTACCAGCCGCTACCAACACACATGTCTTCTCGCGGTTTTTATTCATATTTATTATAAGTGCCATATTGTAATTTATAAATAAAATATCGATAAAACTTCGAACTGACGAAAAATGAGATACTTTCATGTTAACAGAGGTGTAAGACACTTGTGTTACATGGAATACTTAGGAAATAAAACACGTCATACACGGGGTGGTATAAAAGGTTTGATTCAAAACGTGTAAAGAAACTGCGTATAAACTATAGCTCAATGATTAAGCAACCCATCTCGAATGAAGTGGTAACACAGGAAATTTCGTCATATATAGGCTATTCACGGTAAATTGAGCCCTTTTGAAAGCCGTCTCATTTGGAATAATAGTCAATAAATACATTTTATTTTAGCCTTAGACGTAACTTTCGAGTGCGGGGAAATACACACAAACATAGCAATATTTATTTAAAAAGGTGGTTAAAGGATTAAAAAACACCTAAAAAGTGAAAGTAACTAGAGCGAAAAAGTGCTCAATTTACCGTGAACAGCCTATAGTCGCTAGTAGCCAATCAAACCTTGAATGACCCTCAAGCAGGTATAGGATAATGAAGTATGGTGTGTTACAAAATAATAGCTCTAAATTTACAAGTTTCTAATGATTAAAACGAACTTGAGGATACATTGTAAAAGAGCTTTATTTGCTATAACACATGATTTGTTACCGCAAAGAATACTTCGTTTAAATTAACCACTTTATAGTAGGCTTGACACAGTCATTCAGCAGTGCCTATAGAGTTTTAATATAGCAGTCTGTTCAGAAAAAAATAGCATTTTTGCTATAGCTAAAAAAAAACTGTTTTTCAGAAGAATAAGCAAATATCGTAGACAGAGGGCTACTGTGAGTTATTTTGGCTGATTTTGACACATCTCAACGAGTACATTTATGTTTCAATGTCCAAATTTAGAATTGGTAACAAAATATCATCTGTCCTGAAAAAAAAAAAAACTTCCATCGAAATATTGCATACTTCTTTTTATAGGCTGTTCACGGTAAAATGAGCACTTTTGAAAGCCCTGCTTAAGATCTACATGTGTGCACGTCATGTATTCATCCGCCTTATGCAAAATTAACAATTGCCATGGGCCTCATCACTTTGTCCATGCGTCGATCAAGTGAAACTGTGAAATTATTAAGCAGGTAAATACTTTACAAATCTGTTTATTTTTTTCACAGAAAGTGAAATAAATAATTTTAAGTTATCACAAATGGTTAGCCAACACTTATTATTCGATGTTAAAATATGGAACTGCTTTCCAGCCATCGCTACAAACTTTACTGATCGAATGTCACTCAGTGCGCTCGTTAAAATACGTGCATGCAGGTGCAGTGAATTTTTTCTAAGGTTCATTCGTAAAGTGCTCACTTTATCGTGAACAGCCTTTTAATTATAATAGACACAGCTGCTTGAAATTAGACCCATATAACAACTAGGGGTCCCCTTAAGTCACGTGTTCCTACCTACCTCAAAAGCGAACCAGCTGTAGTAAAAATCGTAGACTACACTCTAAAAATAATTTATAATTTTTACTGAGTAATTATTTGTAATTTTTCAAATGCTTGTAACAGTACAGAGATTTTTCTTATAAAACTACAGCGTCCGTGTTTGTAATAGACCTTATGAAATGTGTGTACTACAGTGAGCCGTATCCACGAGCTTCAGCAAAATGGCGGACACTCAACAACGTAAAATCGTATACAGCTGTTTGTGCAAAAACTATTGGTGATTATAACTGCGTGCAAAAAAGAAATGTATTGCAAGTTTTAATTACGTGAAACACTTAAAACAACTGAAATAATCATAATAAAACGACAATTTCAATAAAACGTGACCGTATTATGCATTAAAATAGCTCTTAATGCCCATTTGTTAAGGGTGTCCAAATCTCTTAATTCGACAACTGAACTCTTAAAAAGAAATACATGCACCTATACTTCTTAGCCGTGTAACTACAATATTAGTTTGTATGTACTTGCACCTATATTCAGAGTAAAAATAGGTGTTAATAACGTAAGTGAAATCGGTCTTGTGATTGAAGGTACATATTAGTAATACATGGGGTGTGAGTTCTAACCTGCGTGCTGGCATACAGTTATTTGTTTTTTGATATTTATTTTTTTATTTTTTTTGTTGTTCTCCGTTAATAATTCATCACTTTTGTTTTTTTAGAAGAAAAAAAATTATTTTATACACATTTCTCAATAATGTCAGTTGTAATACAAGGCTATCATTTGTAATATTAAAAAGAAATGTTTTGCAGATTTTACAAGAAAGCTGTTTGTAGTCTTACAAATGATTTTGTTGGCAACTGGGTTTCCAAGGATTTTTTTTGCATAGACTGTTCACGCTGAAATGAGCACTTTTGAAGCCCTAGATACTTTTTCCTTTTAGCCTTTTGAAATAAATATTGCAATGTAAGTAACAAACACAGTTTGGATATTCCATCACACTTAGAAGTTAACGTCTAAGGTTAAAATTAAATATACTTATTGGCTATTATTGCAAATGAGAAGGCTTCCAAAAGTGCTCACTTTAAAGTCAAGTGTCTATAAAAGTAAAAAAAAAAAAAAATTACAGTGTTCTTTTGTATGGCCCGCGCGTACTGGTTCGTCGTTGCCAGTTCGCGGATCCCGGGCCGGCGGACCCCCGGGGGTAGCTTTTCCCGCTGCAGGAAGATTCGGTGCTTTTGAAGCGATAGCGATCGCCTCGCCGTAATTGCAGGTCGCGCTCGCTTTCTCCTGAAGGGTCGTCGGCTCGGCCAACAACCAAGGGGTGTTGGGGGGGGGGGGTCGATTTATCGTCGTCATTACAGCCTCGCGGCCTGTTCCGCGGAACATATGGCTCTGGCGACTTTCGACGCTCTCTCGTGGGGATGCGGGTGCTTTCCAGAGTGTTTTCGTTGCGTCCCGCTCGGACTACAAGCGGGTTATTGCACGATCAAATTACTGAACGCTTCAGTGCAAATACGTCGGTATAGGCTGTTCACGATAAACTGAGCACTTTTGAGATGAACCTCAGAAAAAAAAAGCCACTGCTTCTCAGTGCATATATTTTAATGGACGCATCGAGTGACATTTGCACAGTAAAGTTGGTAACGATGGATGGAAAATAGTTCCATACCTTAACGTCGAATAAAAAGTGTTAGGTAACCATTTGTGATAACTTAAATTATTTCTTTCACTTTCTGTTTTTTTTGTTTGTGCATCGAAGTATATTTGTAAAATATTTACTTTTCTAACAATTTCACAGTTTTAGCTGACCGACGAATGAATAAAGTGATGAGGTAAATGGCAATGTTAATTTAACACAAGGCGGAAGAACACACAAAATGCATACAAGTAGATATTAACCAGGGCTTTCGAAAGTGCTCATTTGACCGTAAATAGCGTATACCTAGGTAGGAACGACTCAAAGACGTATGCCACGAGAAAATCTATTTTATGCGGGATGGAAACTGATCTCTACCGAGAAACTTCGGCAGGTGATTCATCATCAAAAAATAGGTCGATAAAAAGTATATATATATATATATATACACACACACAATATTTATAGCCTAAGTCTATTTCGGAAGGTTGTAACAACCCTTGAAAGTTTAGCTGAAGCAGACGTTTATTGCTTAGAGCCACGAGTATTTCGCTTGGCATCAAGCAAGACTTCACAGACCTTTATACATACGACACGCTGTCGTTTGCTTAATGGTTACTGAGGCCGTTGAGGTGTTTGTATAGGACTGTTCAACGCACTCTCGCGCTACAGTTTCCTGCTTATTACTGACTCACAGCTAAGCGGGGCGTGTCTAAACAACTGCCGTCCAATCGCAATGGAAGGAGGAAAGAACAAGTGTTTGAAGTTTACCTCGCCACCGAACGAAATCGCGGAATACTCGTGGCTCTACCAGTAATACGTCCATAATGAGAGAAAATCCCTGAGTTTTTTGGATAGTGCATTATTGGACGATGAAGTATAAACCACAAAAATTTAAAATGGTGGTTACCAACCCCATTCCATAAATAATAATGTGTTGGAATCGAATTTGTGCATTAAAAAATTGTACTTTGCCATACTCTTTGTTTCTTCGTCCGGCCCAGTAAGCTATCGTACAAGGTGACTGAAAAAGACGTCTTGGGTTTTTTCGCTTGCCATTGCAGTTTTCCATAAATCAATGTATTATTATATGTAACGCTACAAATGTTGCAATTCATGACGAAACAAATAATATCGAACAGCTTAATTATTTGAATTCACCAATGGGATTCCAAACCATCCGTTTGTATTGGAGAGGGTTGATAACAGCCCCCAATTTTTTTATGATTCACACTTCGTCGTTCAATAGTGCATTATGCAGAAACTCAGGAGATTAGCGTCTCGTTCTGGATGTGTTACCAGCGGTAAACGTCTGCTTCGGGTACACTTTGAAGGATGGTTTCACCCTTCCGGAATAGACTTAGGCTATAGGTCGTACATGTATTATATTTGTTTCACCTATTATTTGTTGAGGAATCGCCTGCCGAAAAGTTTGTCGTTGGAGTTCAATTAAGAATTTCTACCCTATACTATTAATCTTTTAGACAATATCTATCATTAATTTTTCCGAGCAAAAAAAAATTAGCACATAACTTTTGCATAAATACATTTTTGTGTGTGTCTATATATATATATATGTGTGTATGTGTGTGTGTGTGTGTCAAAATCACAATTTTGCTGTTTCAGGGATGTTCAAATAATGGAAACTACCTTACGTACAGAAGCAAGATAACTGACAGCTAATTATGAAATCTAAGTCCTCTATCGAAATCTTCATTAATCGGTTGAGGCTCGATTATCTTCGTTGGCGGTAACCGACTCTTAAACCGTGATGCTGCTCGAGGTTATAACTGTTACATATCACCGTCACCTAACGCAAAGCCTCGGTGAATCAATTTCCCTGACAGCTTAAGTACAGGACTCGTAAAATTGTTACGTACGCCACCTTGAGGCTGTAGATTAATGCGGATCGGAAAAGGATAAAGGTTTGATGCTTAATTTAATGTATATTTAAACAGGTTTCTTGGTGTCTTGTACACATAAGTCCAGCAATTGTGTCTTAGTAATAACACGCGTATATTTTGGCAAAAAAAAAATGTACAGTTTTAACTGATATACGCCAGGATATTAGTGATCCGGTTGTGATGATTTAACATTTCCACGCGCTGTCTTAAAAAGACATGCAGTCGGCGAGAAGTGCAATCTAACGTGGGGTCCGGAAGTGCTAATCGAACCGCAAACCGGAGTAATATCTCAGGAATGGAATTCACGGGAGAAAAAAAAAAGTATTCCGGAATCTTACATGTGTGGGTAAAACCAGTGGACTTTGCCTGTGGCCCAGTGACTTTTCCGGTAAACTTGACTCGTGATTACTTCCAACTTTTCTCTGGAGCCGTGCTGACGTCATACTTGCATGCTTTTCCCCCCCCCCGCCTCGTGCAAACAAAGCTTAACCGAGTGTGGAAAATTTACTCCGAAGGGATGACGCACCGCATTTGTGAGCATCCGGTTTAGTAATATATTTTGTGTGAGAACTATTTCTTATAGGCCATTCGCAGTAAACTGAGCACTTTTGAAGGCCCTATCATTTGGAATAGTTGCGAATAAATGTACTTTACTTTAGCCTTAGACGTTAACCTCCGAGTGTGGTGGAATATACACACTCTCTGTATGTTACTGACGTGGCAATATTTATTTTGGAAAGGAGGTTAAAGGACGGTAAATGGCTGAAAATAAAAAGTAACTAGGTCTTCAAAAGTGCTCACTTTACTGTTAACAGCCTATACTAGGCATTGCCAAAGCACATATTGTATTGCAGCATTTATTAAAATTAATCATATGTGAAATAATATAATCTAAAGATAAAATATCAATAAAAGTGGAATTTATAACGGAAAATTATGTAATCTTTTGCTAACAGATATAAAACGCTTGTGACATATGACATAACTGGGAAACAACCAATCACGTCATACATGAGGTGATTTTTCAAAGGTTTGATTCAGAAACTGTGTAGATAACACGAGCAGACTATACACTCCCGCTGCATTTTAACAACACATGCCATTGTCGAACAATCCCAGAAATACGTCACTGTAACAGCCACAGTGTTATACACGTCGGAAATCACACAAGTATAGTGAATTTAATCATCGACACTGTAATCAGCAGAAATGAAAGTAATTCTACAGGGGAAAGTCAATCACGTGGTGAGAGACAAACGACTTTCCTGAGACCCTATTCTGTAGGATCGGATACAGCTACTGCCGATAACACGTAGCACATAAATTACATGGTTTTATCAGTCCAGACATACGACATAGCGTTAGACTGACAATGACACAGTTCCAAACAAAACATTTCTCAGTTGCAAAGCCTAAAGTTATATATTTTCCTGCTTGTATAAAGGTTAAAGCAGCCATAGTGGGAGGTGTTACGAAAGCAAATCTTCCAAATCTCAGGGTTTTAAGCCGTTTGGTCATTTTGTACCTTGACCATTTTGAAATATCTTTATAAAGCATAAACGAAAATATCTGTTACAGTTTTGAATTTTGTGTTCTCTGTTTGACGTGATATTGTGTATTTATTTTTAAGAAGTTCGTTTTGTCCACGAATCCCTTCGAAATTTTCTAAAATTGCGCCCAATTTGCATAGGATGCACTGTAAAAAGATTGAGGTACAATTCCCTTACATGTAAGGGAAGCTAATTACCTCTACATGTAAAGTAAAATCACGTCTTAAATATAGAGTAAATTTACATAACAAGTCAAGTACTATTCCCTAATCGCACGGAAAAAGTACCTGACAAAAGCGAAGGGAAATCCCATATAAGTAAGGCAAAGTCCCATGCAAGTAAGGGAATATGAACTATATTGTACAATAAAATTATATTTAAAGATACCCCCGAGTGTTAGTAATTTTAAACTATTTATTGCCTGTATCCTCTGACAATGGCAACCGAAACCTCAACTCTAAAATGCTCGACACTTGCTGGTGGGTGGGCGTGAACAATGGTCCTCTATCACGATAGGCCGATGCGCTATCCATAGGGATAGGAACATTTCGCGAGTTCATTTCAGGACAAGATAGACGTCAAACACGTGTACACTGAAGTCGACTTTGCTATTGGATCGCAGTTTATTAGACACGCCCTGGACGACTCTGTGCCAATAGCACACTTGCAAGGAAACAACTAGCCAGTGCCATACTGCCAAGTGTGAATTAACACTGGCTACTCTATGGGATAGCAGCCAATGAATAAACATCTGAGGCTCGAGTATATACATGACTGTGGAGTCTAGCCTACAGGTCATTGAACTCGCGAATTTTTCCTATACCTAGCTATTCATTATACCACGACAGCGTGACAGTGTCAGTAAATATTATCGTGTTAGATTATTATTATTTCTTCCGCCCGTCCTCCCACTTAGCTGTTAAGATAATACTGAAGAGATGCACGCGTCGTAAGGTAATTGTCCCATCCATGTGTGGGATTTTCCACTACCATGTACGTGAATTTTACTCCTGAGTGCGGTAATTTTACCTTACCCGTAAGGAAAACTATGTTTCTCAGACAAGTTTGCGAATATTACCTTACACTTGTCAGGTGTTTTCCCAATTACAGTGTGTGCGTGGAATTTTGGTTTAATGGTCATGAAGAAATATTGTTTCTTTAAATTTTATGTGATAGATGACATGGAACATTTTTTTAACAATTCTTTAAATGTAACCCATTTTTCACTAAGCACGTAATATTATTTTTTTTAATTTTAATAAAATGCATTGCATAGAACTTTCGTGAAGGTAAGGTTGGTTCCCCGCGATGTTCAGATGTACGTGGTGACATAAATTGGACCGATTATCTCCGAGGTTGAAAATCACGTTTAACGGGCGTGTGATCAAATAATTCCATCGTGCAAGTAACCTACAATTATAATCTCAATGTAATGCATACAGATTGCGTATGTTTTCAATGGACTGGTTTGCAGCGAAAGTTTGCAAATGACAACGATCCCCGCTGGCGTTGTGGAGCGGCGCCCAGTTCTCAGAGTAACCGAGGTGATGCGAGTCCAGTCCGCATCGAGGTCCATCCAGAGGACAGCTCAAGGCAAGACCTGTCCCACCGCGTTCAAGGTGCTGCTCAGCGAGTAGACCGGATAAACTGCAACGTTAGAGGCTGTTCAAGATAAAGTGAGCGCTTCTGAAACCAACCTTACAAAAAAAAGTCTCTGCTCCTACATGCATATATTTTAATGGGCGCCCTGAGTGACATGCGCCCGGTAAAGTTGGTAACGATGGATGGGAAGTAGTTTCGTATCTTAAAGACGAATAAAAAGTGTTAGGTAACTATTTCTGATGATTTAAATTATTTCTTACTGGTTCTGTTCTTTTTAACGCCTCAGTGTGTAAAAATTTGCAGATTTATAAAATGTTTATTTTTCTATAACTTTACAGTTTCACTTGACTAATTCATGTATAAACTGATGAGGCCCATGGCAATGTTAATTTTACATAAGGCGTAAGAATACACAACGTGCAAGTAAGTAGATCTAAAGCAGGGTTTTCGAAAGTGCTAATTTTATCGTGAACAGCCTATACGATCCTGAGTGGTAGATACAGGTATCTCGCAATGTTAGTTGAACACTTTCTAGGCCTCTGCTTTGGCAATAGTAGTGGTCGGTAACAGTGATCCCGTTCAACCCTTGCAGTCACAGTGTCCAGTACATGGAACTTGCACCGTAGAGTGATCACGTTGTCTGCCCAAAATAACTCTCCTGGTTTCCACATTAAAGTGCTTTTCTGCCATTACAACTATCATAACCGACGTGGACAGGTTTTGAGGTTAAGAAACTGTATATACTCTAAATTCGAATCAACGGAAAACCTCTGATTCGCAGTGAAGTTCAACTACCCGAATCTGTGAAAAAGGCTCCACCTAGAATCAGTGGAAAACCACTGATCGTTTCAGTGAAAAAATTTCACTGATTGAGTCAGTGACGTGAAACAATTTCACTGTTTGAATAAGTGACGGCCGACTGCAATTGGGAATTAAATATGGTTTTTATTGAATGTAGCCAAATAATTACGTGAAATAAACATATTTACGACATGTTACTATTTATATTGCGCAATTTACGGTATTTTAAAAAAGTAAAGAATTTTGCGGGGATGGCCGCTACTATATGCGCTAACAATTCTAGTTTTAAGACCAGAGGAAAGATGTGTGTCATATATACTTATCGAAATCGTGCAGATTTAAATTGCATGCACTTACTTTTCGTTTTTGGTTTTATTGGTATCGTTAGGATGGTTAAAATGAATCGTATATTTATAAGTGCACTCTTTCCACGGCATTATATGCAGTTTAAACCTTCAAGAAGAGCGGTGTGATGATTACATGAAAACGAAATAAAAAAAGGAAAAACTGAATGAAAAGCTGAATGTTCACATTACCTCATACAATGGTGTTTTGAAAGACGAAACACATTTTAGAAAGTATTTTGTGTTTTTTTTTTATTAGTTGTTATTTCACTTAATACACATTGTTTAACGACCATTTCTAAACATTGTTGGACGACCATTTTTAAACTTATTCATCAATTAAATTCACTGAAGTGACTGTTGAATCAAGTCAGATACTGTTGACTGATTGAAACAGTGAAATTCTCGCTGATTCAGATTTAGAGGGGGAGTAAACAAGTGTTCTGAGATGTTCGTATACTACCCCTCTAACATACTTGTAATGCAGTATAATTAAATTCTAATTGGTAAAAGTTGTTAAGTAATATTTGAGGTCTAGCCTTATGGAAATAAAGGTACCGTTACAATTTCTCTCTCCAGAAATTAAGTCGGCTATACAAAGTTCGTTCAGGGATGGAGATCTTAATTAAATAAAATAATTGATTATAATATCCTTATTCTAATTTACAGTAACTACACCAAAATTCTCTGAACTCAAAATCTCACAGTAAATTGATACCGCTTACAGTTCACAACTAACTACTCCCATTTAATAGAATTTATAATTTTCACAAAGAAATTAATTAAATAAAATAATTAAAGATCAGTCCCAATAGACATTGTATCAACCTATTCAGATATGATGTAAAATATGTGTCCAAATTGATAGTTCAAATATTTACAATAAAATCCGTATTACACTTCCATTCAGTCCCACCTCAGTTCAGTCCATGTCCCGCCAGTTGCAATGTTCTAGAATCCTCCAAGCGCCCTCACGCACAGTAGACTTCACTCGGCGGTTTCACACCCTCTCGTCCATTCAAGCCACGAACACCTCACTCGCCGTAGTCCAGCAATCTCCAGTCGTCGTCCACACCTAACTTCACTCGCGCACACTCGACAGGCAGCCTCCGTCAAAGACTGCCGGCCGCTGGGGTTGCGGCGGTGTCTTAGACGGCCACCTAGAATCTTCCCCAACTCGCGTGATGCGTCGCGGAGGGACGAGGCACCAGTCACTCTCACTAGAACGTCCTTGAATCGTCGCCAGACCCGTCGAAACCTCCAGCAGGGGAGAGCGGCCGTGCCGCATGCAAGGCGCCGAACAGCCCGACGGCCGCTGTCCATTATTCACTGGTTTCCCAGGAAGGGCGGTCAGGAGGCAACCCCGTGGGAGGGGAGGGATGAGGTGGGTTCACCACCACAGTGCCGGGAAGCAACGCGTGACAGTACAAACAAGCACGTTCATCACTGTTGACCATGTGACTTCGACAGTTAGATTGGTTTTGGGTAGGTCAAGGTTGGGCGCAAGCGCAGAAGACAAAAAAAAATCGGTGTGCCTGTAATTTAATCTATGCTTTGCATAGAAATGGATTTAATGATTTGCATTCTACGCAGAAGAAAATAGCGTCTAATAAGTCAAGCTTATCATTTGTGGGCAGTAGAGTACTGTTGCAAATTTAATTAAAAGAACTAGAAATAAATGTTTTCCTTATTTATAAGTAGGGACCTGCAAAATTCGCGTTATTTTTTGACATGAAGCTAAAATTCATAGTGCTCTGTATACTCGAGCCGGCGTCATTTCTTCCTTGGTTGCTGCATAAATGTTAAGTTGAGCGCTTTCTAAGTGAACTGCACGTTATTGGGTCACACAATTGTGAACTGTTCATTTATTGGTGCAGAATTATCTCGAGGCGTGTCAAATAAAGAAGGATTCGATGACACACGTATTGCAAAGGACAAGTGTTTTAATTTTATGTCCTCAAATAATAACGCGAATTTTGCAGGTCACTATTTACAAGCAATCAACAACAGAAATATTAAAAACATAATATCTTGAAATATAGTCAATAATAACTTGCTATTTAAAGCGAATTAATCGCTAGTCGCCTGAAATAAAATAGTAAAATAAAATCGGCATATCTATAAACAGTATATTATCACCTAATAGATTACTATTAAAATTATATATTTGACATCAGACAGTTCCATTACTTATAATCAAATCTATATCACTCGTCCATTCAGTACCGCCTTGTTCCAATCCAGATTGCACCAGCGTTTCCTCTCCAGAATGTTCTCGAACGCCCCGAGCTCTCCCATACACTCTATCCCTCCACTGATTGGATACCTCTCCCTACGCGACACTAGCGCTCTCGTTCGTAGCCATCGCACACACACACACACACACTCATCCGCCGCAGTCTCACACAACATCGTTCGCCTCAACGGTCCATTTCTTCGAAATCCAGCGATGTCACGATCTTCTCTATACACTCGTCGCATTGAGGCCATGGGTGCGTTTTTCTTCTCCCTTTTAGAATATAATTTTTTACGCTGAAAACACTTCGTGGATAACTAAATTCAACCATACTTTTGCCATATATGGTGTCACCTTTTTGCCTGAATTTGTATGTAACAGTAGACAGTAAAGTAATATTATAAATTTGACTCCAACAGCGGAAATGTTTTTCCACAATGCTTTTCTTGTGGAACAATCGTGAGGTCACTGCAGCAAGAATTTATTTATAGCAAATGAAGACAGGATTTCACAAATTGTACACATAGAATCATGCAAAATATAATTGTTCATAATCAATATTTTTTAAAAATAATTTGGACAAGAAGTTTAGTGGAAACATCAACTAACATTCTGTTTGACGCATCCCCCAAGGCAATTTCAGCCATCTTCTACTAGAGAAGCTGATTCTGGTAGTTCCGCTCTTCGGCGAGGGAGCGCAGTTGGAGCGGTACGGCTGAGCACCTGAAGAAAAAGGATCTAGGTCGTGTGCTACCTATGGCTGGTAATGCAACGGGGGGAAGAACAGGCAAAGCCTACTCGGTGTTTTGGTGGGGGGGGGGGGGAGGGTGAGATGACTGACAGGGTCAAAAATAAAGAGGAAGCCGGTGTGCCGCCTGTAAAACTGTAAAATACGTTCCGCTGGGTTTGCCTGGGGTAGAGGTGGCTCGTGTTGACGTCGCGTCGAGACTGACTGCGTGCAGCAGTATGTTGCTGAAACTGTTTCGAATTCTCAAGAAAAAGTTCTTGTAACATGAAGCATAAGCATTATTTCATTGCTACTGAAATATTATAGGGCCTTATAACGATATTAGTAAAGTTTGAAACAAAAATCATAACATTGATTAGCATATAAATTAATTTAATATCTTGGTAAAAAGAATTATGTTTTGTAGGATAGATGGATCACACGGAACTACGTGGCGAGATAGACAATTTTTTTCTCCAAGATAAGTAATTTTGACTCCGAGATTTTGTGAATGTTCGTGTTTCTGAAGATATTGTTACTTATTTTATATTCAACATTATAATTCCATGCTGCATGAAAATCATATTATTTCCGTAGTCGTGACCTCGAATAGCGGCACTGCTACTGAGGTTCTAGAGGTTACAAAGAATTTAACGTTCGTTTATTTTATGTTATTTCGAATTTATTATTTTGTCACATCGCAAGCTGGGAATTTAGAAGCCGTAAAATAAAACAAAAATATATTTCAGAACGTTCAGGAAAAAAAAATATTGTGTGGGAGACGTAATTAAAAAGTGTAAATTGGTCAGTAAATGGTCAATGATATAGAAGTATGTTTTCCGTGGTGAACGCAAATACAGAAGAGGCTGACGTAGACTGATTGAGTGGGTATTTATTTCGTAATTTCCTACGTCGCCAACTTTTTCGGACGTCAAAATTACATTTTCGTATTTGACTATCCGCATTTGAGAGCGAGTGAGTGAGTGAGTGAGTGAAGAAAATTTGGGTGGCTCTCAACAGCGAAGTCATGAGAGCCGATGAGGGTGATCGAGGTGAGAATGGCAGGAGCGCCGAAATGAAAGGGCGGGTGGGGGGGGGGGGGAAAGGGAGATCCCCGCGAGAAAACCCGCCGAATAGCGGCACCGTCCGGCACGATTCCCACGTGCGGAAATCCGGCGGTGACCCCGCGAGGTACCGAAACAGCTTCTCCTTGGTGGGAGGCGAGCACTCTAGCCGCCACGTCACTGCGGCCCCGACCTTGTCAGGGAACGAAGTATGAAGGCAAGGACCACGCACGCATCATGCGCGTGGCGTCCGTCCACTCAGACCGCTGGTTGATAAAAATGGGAGAGTGTGGGATAGGATGATGGTCAGGGATGAAGATTGCAATGACATGTTAGTGCGATTTTACTGGAGAGTAAAAATGGACTAAAACTTTTAAGGCCAGTCTCCGTTTTAATAGCTAACGACGGTCGCGTCGAAAATAATTATAGGTTCGCGTGGGTTAGCAGGCGATGGTAAAAGGGGTAGCGTTGCCAGATTTTTTTTTTTCCTCCGGCTACGGAAGAATGGGGTTGGTCTACCTTCCCAACGAGCTGGCAGGCAGGATCTCTGCTGTAAATGCTTTACGGACACATAATTGTTAAGATCGCAGAAGTTCAACAGTCGTTTATACTGCTAACTCCCGACCGTACATGCAAGCAAAATGGCTGTGCTGGGTGACAACGGATAGAAACGCCATGCCTGCAGCTACTCTGCACGTTCAGGTCCTGGAAAAGCACCAGCTCTAAGGTCGACTTTTGCCCACTCTCCTCTCGCCTTATCACCTCTAAGCGCAAGGCTATCAGGTGACCTGCCGACTCTACGTAGGCGACTCGCTAAGGCGTGATTTAAAGCCGTGTCTTATAATTTTTATGACACGTTAATAAATATAACGATATGGCACGTGCTTAAGGACCGTCCATAAGTTTCTGTACGTAAAATTTTACAGCTAGAACTGATAAAGAAAACAACATTTTTTAGCCACTTTTACTGCCGAAAGAATAATCCTCGCTGTTGAAATCAGAAATTTGATCTTATGCCTATTTGAACAGGAAAAGTTTCTTAGATGCTTCTGTTACTGGTAACTGTAATTATTAGGAAAGCAAATATTTTACATTTTTTTTTTTTATTCTTACACTTATATGTTTTAAATAACAGAAAGTATAAAAAGTAATTTTAGTATTCGCAAATGTTTACTTAACACATTTAATCGAACGTTAACACATCGATCTACTTAGCTTCCGTCGTTGCCAACTTTACCGGGCGCATGAAAGTCAGTGTGCCCGTTAAAATATTCCCAGATAGGGGCAGTGACATTTTTCAAAGGTTGATTTGAAAAAGTGCTCACTTCACCATGAACATGCTTGAATGCACGTCATGCCCCAGCCAGATAGAACCAAATGCACTAGAGACAACTCTATACCGGACAGCTCTATACAGATAGCATAGGCATGTGTGCGAAACAAAAACAACCCAGTGGCAAGAGTTGTCGGTTTTATTATATTTCTGGAAATATTTCGAAAATTATTTATTATTATCATTTGTTAGGTACTATTTTCCAATCCTGAAACATTTGTCGTATGGTATCGGGAATTAATTAGTTATCGTCATTTAAGTTTTAGACACCGTTAAATAAACTTTCCACAGAGGAAATAAAGTTTCGTCTTCATATACACCATGTCGGTATCGAATTATTAATAAAGGCTGTTCACGATAACCATAGAAAAATGTCACTGCCCCTGCCTTCACATATTTTAACGGGCCCACCGAGTGACTTCCGCCCGGAAAAGTTGGTAACGATGAATGGAAACTAGTTCCATATGTTAACGTCGAATAAAAAGTGTTAGGTAACAATTTGTTATCATTTAAATTATTTCTTAAGCTTCCTGTTTTTTCTAGCGCCTCAGTCTGTAAAATTAGCAGATTTGTAAAATGTTTACTTTTCTAATAATTTCATATTTTCACTTGACCGACGCATGAATAAAGTGATGAGGCCAATGGCAATGTTAATTTTACGTAAGGTGGAAGAGTACACCACGTGCATATAAGCAGGGCTTTCGAAAGTACTCATTTTACCGTGAACAGCCTGTATCAAAAGAATGTAGTATTAAGCATAGGTGCTGCCGTCTGCTGGCTGTATGCAACAACACCGCTGGATTTTCTCGCAGAAATCTTCAAGCTGTCCGGTATTGATTTCTAGTGTATTTGCTGGAACCCTCGGGTCAGCCAGAAGCCCAGCCAACACTTTTCAAAACGCAATAGCCAATTCGGCTCGAGACTCAATTCCACAGGCTCGCGCGGCCAATCAGCGAATGGTTACGTCCACTTCAAAGGAACTATTAGCGCCATTTCACTTCCGTAGGCTTAAATTTTTCTGCGGCATGTGTGCTGTGCACCAGCGGGTGAACGGAACACGAAGCAAGTTGTCAATTACTGCGATGACTGATTATGGAAGACAGGACCCACTCCTCAAATATTTACTCGTGTAAAATATTTTATTAAAGACATAACTTACACTAAATTACCCGTGGTAAAGATGTTATTAAGCACCGATATTGTCTACTAATTTAAAAAAATTACACAAAAAACATCAAGCTGTTTTTTGTCACTACTGATACAAACGCAGAACATTCCCTACGGGTAAATTTACTCAATATTTAGTGTCTTTCACGACTCTTTTTGCTAGTGTTGTTAGCGCAGCCAGATTACCTACAGTCTAATTAACTCACTGACAGAAAAAGTAATTCCTCTTACCGAATTTGTTTCAATAATCCCATCCTATTACAATGCAGTTATTTTAACACTCGCTTGGCTTATAGTTTCTTATCTAAAGAATAATATTTTGCGAGTTCATTGCTTTCGTTGGCAAAACGAAGTGTTTTTTTTTTCTCGATTATCATACATTTTAAAGTCAAAGAAATATTTCGCAAAATTACTTGTACGTTAGTTTGGTCATATTTAGACAAGAACTTCATTCATTGTACTTGTTACGCATAACACATTCAAATAGAAGAAAATTCTCGCTTGGAAAAATTTCAAAAATATATTGATTCAAGTTAAGGAAACGGGATAACACTCGCTCACTTGTTAATGCGAGTACTCTGTACTGTGTGGAAATAAAAATATTTCCAGTACGCCTTTTAATGCTTCATTCTAATCTGTTAGAGTAATACTGCGTTTATAAAATTTTAATCATGTTTATGCTACAGTAATTTAGTCACCTGAACCAAACACTAGTTATTATTATTATTATTATTATTATTATTATTATTATTATTATTATTATACGTCATTTACAGTAATTGAATGCTTATGAAGCTCCGTTTGCAAAGATTTATTCCAAGTAGACTTATTACTGCTTACGTTTGTAGAGGCTATGAAACGCCACAATATTGCGTTTGCCATGATAGTGACACATGTGTGTATATATCGATGTCACATACTCGATTTAAGCATTAGGGCCCAAACAAACTCGCAGTTGCTGCTACTTATTGTTGATCGAAACAAATTGTCTTTATTTTCCTCAAGCGCGGCTTCAGTAATCCGTCAAATTCTTTAAGCGGCACTCGGTGTCCGTAACATTTCGAAAACTATCAGTAAGCAACCATAAATTGTTTAAATTAAGTTTAATCAACGAAAACGACGGGTATTTTAACGTAAACAGAGTATTGATTTTTTTTCAGAGAAGTTGGTTGAGAATTGGAGTGGCAGTAATAGTTAAACATTCAGAAATTTATGTTTCTGATTTGTTGCCATAAAAAAAATGGTTTGTTTTATTCCTGTATTTATTAGATTGACTGGCGTAATGATTACATGAATAATTTTTAAAAAAATATCAGTTTCACTACACCAACAAATGAATTCTAACTACCGGGTTTCTGAGGAATAAAAATTTTACGTGCAACCCAAGCATATCCTTTCGATTTAACCCTTTCAGGCATGGAGGTTACATACTGGATCTTTCACAGCAAGTGCATTTAAAGATGTGCAGTACAATTTACACTCTAGAAAATAGCGTTCAACTACGGCAATCCCACACGTGAGTAGAACACGCATAGCAATTCGAAAACACTAAGCGAGGAACGATGTTCTGGACAATCTTGTAACGATAACCCCATTCATTTGTAGTGCCATAAGATCAACCCTTGACAGGTTAATCTCATGGTACTACGAATGACTGGGTTTTTAGTTAAAAGATTGTCCAGAATATCGTTTCTCGCTTAGTGTTTTCGGCCCGCTACGCGTGTTCTACTCACGTGGTAGGAAACGTTGTTCGTTACTTGGATTATATTCGTCAATCTCATAAATAGCAGCCGGACACATTTTTATTGGTTCTCATAGACGACAGTGCATTGAGCTGATAAATGCACACTTCCGAACAAAACATTTCGTTCTTTGCAATGCATGTGAGCCTGGAAGGATCAAAGTGAGGACAGCATCTGAAGGATCTCAAAAGCATCCTCGCCTCCAACATCCACCGGAGCAGCGATTTTGTCGACTCCCGCCAGCACGAGTCGCAGGAATGGAAAAGCGAGCAGAAAGTTTCCAGCGTCCGGACGAAAAACTTTCTTCGCAAGTCACCTTCGGTCGTGGAGAAGATCAGCGACGCCCGACAGGCACCACGCTCCCCGGATTATCTACCTCGACCGATCACGTTAGTTCCTCTTCGCTGGAGTGGATCCCCCATCCCCCGGTGTCGCCGTGCACTTCCTGGAGACAGCAGACGCCGACGACGCCCGGGAGAAATCTATAGCGGATCGCTGGAGTCAACTGAGCCCCGTAGAGAAACTTGAATTTTCTTTTTTTTTTTTTTTCTTAATCTAGACGTGCTGCTTCATAAGTAGGGATACGAAAATTTCGTGAGTTCATTTCAGGACAAGATAGACGTCAAACACGTGTACACTGATGTTGACTTTGCAATTGGATCTCAGTTTATTAGACACGCCCTGGACGACTCTGAGCCCATAGCAGACTAGCAAGGAAACAACTAGCCAGTGCCATACTGCCAGGTGTGAAGTAACACTGGGGCAGCAGCCAATTAAAAAACATCTGAGGCTCGAGTGTACACATGACTGTGGAGTCTGGCCCACGGGTTATTGAACTCGCGAATTTTTCCTAACCCTATTCATAGGGATAGGAAAATTTAGCTAATTCATTTCGGGACAAGATGGACGTCAAACACATATATAGTGAAGTCACCTCCGCAATTGGATCACAATTTATTAGACCCGCCCTGCACGCCTTGCGGGGAAACAGTCAATGAACACACAGCTGAGGCTCCAGTATGCTGAGGACTAAGGAGTCTAGCCTACAGGTCATTTTCCTACCCCTACCTATTCATAAGATGTCTTAAAAAAATAACCGCCTACATTTTATGGTTACAAATTTTCGTTCAAAAATATGATGCCAACCCCCATTTTCACCACAACGGGAGGAGATATTGCTAGACACAGTTGTTTTTCGCGAAAAATTTTCAAGACCAGTTGAACTCCAAAACATTTTTGTTCATACGCATCAAGTGCGCCATCGGCGCTAAGCGCAAGGCTCGGAACCGATGTGCAGTATCGCCGTGCGGCTTGTACCTACGGCATTTCCAGCAGTGACCCTATTATTTTATTGGTGAAAAGTCTAAGAATGTTCGGTGCCGGGTTACTGGGTCATTTTTTTTTCCATGTAGGCCTATCTGATGCATACGTCTGGAGACACGGCACTTTGAAAATGCCATTTTGGAGAACTCTGAAAGGTGTTTGTAATGCTAGCGACGTCTTGAAAGCACTGAGCAGCCTTCGTTTGAAGCATGTGTTCTTTTCGTGGATCAGTACATATGACGCGCGTTTAATAGCTTCGTAAAAAAAGTGTTTTTTCCAAACATTATGTGACGCAGTTCAGCTGTCTACTAAGCCTGCGGTTGCAAAGATTAAATGGAGTATCAATGTTAAAAAAATACGTCATCTCGGTACATTAATGTTCAAGATATACGTTTGAAAAAAAAAATTATCATACGTGGTATTTCTTAAGGAAGACTCGCGCGTCAAGAAATATTGCCAATTATTATAGTAAGTGAATTTTTTTTCTTTCTAAAATTCAACAATTGAATTTATATTTCACAAAAATTTGATAAATTAATATATTATTTTGAAGTTTTCTTAACAACGCAGTACTCTCTGTGAAAGTAGCGTTGAATACTTTTTTTTTTAAACAGTTATATTTAAAACTGATGCATCAAAAAGAAATTTCTTTTTAACTTTGATACAGTTCGCCTTCCATCCATGCGAACCCCATGTGGGACTCGTGCTGGGCGATGCCGCTGGTACGGCGGGTTTCCTCGGGGATCTCCAGTTTCCCCCGCCCTTGCATTCCGGCGCTGCTCCATATGCATCTCCCTTTACCCTCGTCAGCTATCAAGACCGAGGCCAAATCTCTTCGCTCCACTCTCCCCCCCCCCCCCCCAACCCACCTACACGCGCTCTACGGCTGCAGGCATGGCGCTGTAAGCATCGATCCTAAAAGTTGAAAAACTTTTCTCGGCTTCACCGAGTGAGGAGGTGACACGATGAACGTTTCGAGACGACCTGGGTTTCGAATTCCAGTCCGCCCGTTCTGATTTCGGTTTTTCTCCGCAATTTCTTTGAATCGCTGCACTGTCTTGTCTAGAAAGAACCTGGAATGTGACTAAATCCCAAAATGTAAAAAAAATTTCTGATAAACTACCTAAACTGTAATGGAACTTTTTTAACCTATACGGTGTATGGTAATAATACTACGCGTCAAGCTGAAAATATGGGAATGTTTAGCGTCGCTACTGGACAAAGATGGGAACTTCCCTACGCATTTGACTCTTCCCTGAGCAACTGTAGGAATGTTACCATCATGTTTGGGAAAATATTTCACTATTCGAGCTTTGTCACTGTACGTATACACTGGTATGGTAAATTTACAAATAATTTCTTTTAGAGTGCAGGAACATCATGAAAAGTGATAATTCTGGTGGTGGTGGTGGTGGTGGAATAATGGTGCAGGCAGGCATCATGTTCGATGAACGTATGGAGCTGAACATCTCCAATGGGAGCACCATTACTGCCTAGATGTACACAGAAGATGTACTCCAACAGTCGTTAGAAGTAATCCATCCCCTTATTTACTTATTTTCCTGTTAGAAAAAGTCTCGCTTAATATTTGATAATTTTTCCATGTTTATATTTCCGATAACAAATTTATAATTTAATTTTTTCTACTTCTTCGTACACCAGATAAGTTTTTATTAATTTATGCTATTTTATGTGTACTAATTTCGTCTTACACTGATAGGCTCCTACTTCATTAATCAAATATGGTCTGATATGTTAATTATGCTTAACATTTGTACACTAGTTTAGAACATGTTGTAAAGCAGGCACGTATATTTACTATTTTAACTGTACTCAACAAGAAAACCACGTCCATTGAATGAGTGAGTGAAGAGATATGGGCGGCTCTTAACGTTGAGGTCTTGAGAGCCGATGAGGGTGAAGTGAGGTGAGGTTGGAGCAGCGCCGGAATGTGAGGGCGGGGGAAACAGGAGATCCCCGTGCCGTCCGGTAAGATCCCCACGTGCGAAACTTCGGAAGCGACACCGCCGGAAATCGAACCCGGTTCGCCCAGCTGGGAGGCGAGTTGTCTAACCACTACACCATCGTGGCCCCAACTTCCTTTGAAGTTAGTTATTTTAACTCTGCTGTAAGCTGTTTGCAGATGAGACAACACGTAAAGGACATAACAGATGCTACCTGCAAAAAGTATTACTGGATCCCTAGTAAAATATCGACTGATCCTGCAGTGTTAAACAAGGTTTAAAGGCTATTCACGACAAAGTGAGCACTTTATACATTAATCTTTGAAAAAAGTCACTCCCCCTGCATGCATATATTTTAATTGGCGTACTGAATGATATTTTCCCGGGAAAGTTGGTAATGATTGATGGAAAGTAGTTTAAAAAGTGTTAGGTAACCATTTGTCATAACTTAAAATTATTTATTTCGCTTTCTGTTTCATTTTACCGACGGATGAATACCGTTATGAGGCTCGTAGAAATGTTAATTTTACATAAGGCGGAGTAATACACAACGTGTATGCAAGTAGATCCTAAGCAGGGCTTTCAAAAGTGCTCATTTTACGGTGAACAGGATATATAACTGCGCAAAGAAAGTCCAGCAGAAAATTTGTTACGACCGTTAAAATTAGATGAGTAGAACTGGATACATAAATACTTATCAGTGAAGTTTGTGGCCACGGCAATCGAGAGGTACTTAGCTTCCCTTCCACGACATTCAATTTATTTTTCATACTTGGATCTCGTTCCGTGTCTCATTTCTGTCACCCGGTGACCATAATTAACTTGACTGCAAGGAAGGCTTGCTACAATCTTCAATTGAGAGCACTACAATATTCCACAAGGATAAATGAGCTGTTATAAAGCAAGCACTCGGCTGTTTTTTTTTTGTCATGGGTGAAGACATTTGGGTGGCTCTTAACAACGGGATCTTCAGGGCCGATAAGGGTGACGCGAGGTGATTATAGAACAGCGACGGAATACAAAGGCGTGGGAAACGGGAGAACTATGAGAAAACCCGTCGAGTAGAGGGCATCATCCAGAACATTACGAAAATCCGTGTTCTTTGCCGTGTCACCGACCGAGGTGGCGCATTGGCCACATCCAGGACTCGGATTCTGATAGGCCCGGCTCTTCTATTCCCGGTCCGGCCATCCCAAATCACTATTCGAGTTACCAGTCCAGTCTCTAGAAAAAAAACTTTCCACAAGTTAATAGGTATAGTCTACGGCAGAGACACGTTCATAGAGTTTTGCACAGCATAAAATTGGCACCCTACCGTCATAATAAATGCTCACTCAGGATCACTAAAATGAATCTCCATTGAATCGGAGTCCAGCCACTTTGGCTTCGCCATCGTCATGAGGTTTCGTGAGTTGAGCTTCTTCGTTATTAGTTCCGGCGTACCAGAATAAAAACATGACAACCTCCAGCAGATCGTTCCTTACGAAAATATAACACGGAAATGTATGTACACGTTTCTCCTACAGTGATTTCCAAGGGAGCTGTGCGCCAGTAGAAAATCCTAATTTAAAATGACATTTTGAGTTTGTGTCTTACGTACCTATCAGGCCACAGAGTTTGAGAGTTACGCCTGGATTTCTCGGAAACTATTCACCTGAGAGTTTTCCGACGGTAAGATTTTTTATTATTATATTTAGACGTGTTGAAAGATGTCTTGAAAAAATTGCGTAAATTAAGGTTACAAATTTTCATTCAATAATATGATGCAAACCCCCATTTCCACCCCCATGAAAGGGATGACATGGCCAATTGGGATTCAGAGGTGTAAGACCTCAGTTCTAAATAAAACACAATTTATCTATTTTGTCGCTTAATCGCAAGTACTTTCTGAGTTTTCAAACAAAAATTACATTTTTGAAGGTCATTACTCCCTTAATAATTTCTTAATGGAGCTAGCGTTACATATATATCCGTGTTATTTTATCGTAAGGGATAATAACCTACCGGAGTTTGTCAGTGTTGTTTATAACACATCCGGTATATATGTTAATGTCGTGTGAAGCTGTACCCCAACGTGGGGTAACGAACATTTATGGAACCGGCTTCAGAAAGTGATCGAGTCATCTGCGGATGTTATTCCTGAAGGCACAGTATGAAAAGATTGTTTTTATTGCGTATTGAAGTGTCGTTGACAAGGGGTTCATTAACAAAATGCTCGTGGAGAAAGTTACTGTAGAGTCCAATATCCCACTTGCAGACTTGCAGTTTTATTCTGGTTATTAGCCACACGTCTGGGAGAAAGTAGTGTGACGTTTGACTGCGCCGATCAGAACTAGGCTACTCCTGGAGTTGATCATCTGTGATCGGCGGGGAGACACCTCAGACGCGTAGCAGCTAGCGATCTAGTCACGGAAGTGGGAATAAACTGAATTTTTTTTTTTAAATACTTCTAGAGAGGAATTCTTTTTGCAAATATCAGGTGTTTCTCCTCACAATAGAAGGAAAAAGCTGATCGAACAATCAGGAATGCGGAATGATCTATTTGTAGTATACAAGGGACCAACTCGCCTTGAAAGGCTGTTTATGAGTGAGCAATTTTGAAATCAACCTTTTGAAAATGTCACTGCCCCCGACTGCATGTATTTTAATGGACACACTAAGTTTCATTCGCCCAGTAAGGTCGGTAACAACAGCGGGAAAGTAGCCCCGCATCTTAACGACGAATTACGTAAAAATACTTGTGAATACTGAAGTAATTTATTGTGCCCCCTCTTTCAGTGCATGCAAGTGTAAGAAAAAGCATGTTTGTGAAAATATTAACTTTTCTAATAATTTCACAGTTTCACTTGACCAGCACGCGAATAAAGTGACCAACCCTATGCCAATTGTATTTTTACGTACGGAGGAAGAATGTAAAATGTTACTGGGCTTTTAAAAGTGCTCAATTTGCTGTGAACAACATTTAGCTTGTAGTAATTTTGGAATAGCATGGGAAATCGATGGCAGTATCGCTGGACCTGCAATAAAATTTTATAATCATCCAGAACTATAATTATTTTTTGTTGTTACTGGGACACCTGACTAAGTGATATACAATAATACTCCAATATACAGCATCACTAGATTTGGGGGGTCGGAGCACCCCAGGAAAACCCATCGGGCAATGGGGAACAACCACTTTGTTTCCGACAGGTAAAAAAAATTCGTAAACTGTTCACCAGATACCTGTGTGGTTGAGAATCGTCACAAGGAAGGGATGACGTCGTTAACGATTCGCCGTCGTGGGAGGCCAGAGACCTGAACGCACGACGATTGGAGGTCGCTCGTTTCTGCTACATTTCATCCAGGCTGAAAACTCGAATCGTTTTTTTTTTTTTTTTTTTTTATCTCCTCTCCTTGTAACGACTGCAGGAGTGTACCACCAGATCTCTGAAACTATATTTCTTGTAGTCCATATTGCAAATTATTACATACAGTGTATGGTCGCAGAAACACTTATAGCGCACGTATTTTCGAAAACAGTATTGCTTCACACTGCAGTTACCATCCCATAACGCATATTTGGCATGTCTTAAATATTTGCAGCAGGCGAATGAAAAACGTTCTGCGTTGGCGTGCACACAGACGAAATCCATTAACGAAAGAGAAGTGAGAAGAGTTAGATACGAACAGTGTACACTGATCAAGTTAACGGTCAGTTTTAGAAAAAAATAAGCGTTTTTCTCTGTCCATTTTTCTTCGGCTAAGATGCGAAAATGGCCAAATTTACGTTATTTCGTCCTTGCCGAAAAGAACCGAGCGAAGTGGCTCAGAGATTAGCATTCTGGCGCGCATTCGAGAGGGTGTGGGTTCGATTCCCGGTCCGGCCACCCTGAATTCGGTTTTCCATGGTTTCCCGAAATCACTCCAGGCGAATGCTGGGGATGGGTCCCTAACGAAGGCCAAGGCCGATTCCTTCCCGTTTCTTCCCCGATCCCTCGTCCCTGTGCAACTTGCACCGTCTCTGATGACCTCGTTATTGGCGAGATGTTAAGAGTAGTATGTGCCCGGTGACATTTTTTTCGTGATCGAGGTGCAACTATAGGGGCGAGGATAACACTCGCTCCCAGCGCCCCCCATCGCCCATACGAGCAAGGCGCTGAACCGGCGTGCGGTTCTTCCATCGTTCCTCTTTCCTGTGGTAATTAGATCTGTGATAGTGAGATTTATTACACCCGATGAAAGCCCATAGATTGAAATACGATTGCTCCGTTTAGCTTTTCTGCTACCTCTTAAAGAAATTGCGCAGGATATTTTTAACATTTTCATAATTTTTTCTATCTCTTAGGGTTTACTATGGAAAAAAGGAAAGTTCACCGTCTTAGGAAGCGGGTTTCTATCGTTTCTGGCAAAAAAGTCGTATCTCCGGGATATTTATTTGCCTAGATTCACGTCAACACTCAAACAACGAATCTGCAAAAAATATGCCTGGACTATAATTCTTCAGACCTACTGACCTACCTACGTCGCCCAAAGGTACACATTTTCTTTCGATAGTTAAACGTCGGTTGTTCGCCGTTATTGCTCTTTGCCCTCTACGCTCCCGTTATCGGTGACAAGGTATCTCCGAGCAGCTGGGGCGCCCACGAAGAGACACGTGTAGGTTGGCGCGAGCGGAGACCTTGGACTAAATGACATACGCCCTGGCTGGCCACGTGTCAAAGTTCAACGGGCGAACCGCCCTAGGCGAGCGACCTTGAGGGCGCCCGGGGCCGGCCAATCACGGGCGGGGGACTCTCGCCGGCTCGGCCAATCGGCGTCGCCCGTCGCCCGACCCGCCCAGCGTCGCTGGCAGCGCCCCGACGCGGCGATCGCTAGAGGAGGAGGGGGAGAAGAACGACGGAGGAACTTAGCGCACGAAGAGAGAGAGTGTTTCGCGCTCCCGCAGTCGCAGAAGGAATCGATCGCGGTAGAGTCGTTCACGCGCAAATGATGCGCGTGAACGACTCCAGCGTTACTCGCGCAGAAAATGTCCTCGCTGTTGCGTGAGATTTTAAAATAATTTCGTCGTGGTGGCAGCGACCAAAATTATTTCCTGATGATCGCAACAAATAACTAGGTACAAGAAAATATTGTTAGTTCTATGACCTGTAGGTTAGACCTTCAGGGACTTTTTTTATTGTCCCAAATGAGTGATCATTTTTAACCCCAGACGAAGAAGTTTCGGGTTAGCTGTTGTTTGAGATCCGTTCAGGGATTGTCTAATTTACCACGATCCAGTCAAAATGTGCGTTTGAAAGTATTTGTACGCCCTCGAAATAATTTAGAAAATTTCCCTTTCTCTAAGTCACCTCAAAAATGATTTCGCTACCACCACAGTAAAAAAAAAAAAAAAATACTTTCAAGGTGTAGGTCGGTAAAGATTGTTATTTTTTGGTGTGCACGCACTTAGCGCTCGCAAGTTTGAGCAGTTCTGCAGCGTCCTGCGATGTCGATTGTCGACGCTAGAACGACAGCCCGCTAGGACGAAGAGCCTGCGCGGAGGACTTGGTTCGGCCGTCGACGTCCGTAGAAACTAGACGGCGTACGCACAACGCGTCGGCGGAATTTATTTCGAGCGCTCGCGAGTTCGTGCGATTCTGAGGCGTCCTGCGAAGTCGATTGTCGGCAGCCAGAACGATAGCTCGCTTGGACGAAGAGCCCGGCGTTGAAATCAGCTTTCGTCCTTCGACGGAGGCCATGTGGAAACTCGACGTGTCCGGGTGGGGGGGGGGAGGCGGTGCTGTGGATGGTGTCGCACCTCTTGGCGCGGTTCGCCAGCATTCTTGGCATGGTTCTGTCTGTTGTCGCGTCTTCTTCGCTTACGCCACAGGTAAAAGTGATTCTTCTTGCCAGCGAGAGAGATAGAGAGAGAGAGAGAGAGAGACGACGATGACGTCGTAAGCGCCTGAGCAACGCTAAGAGTGGACATCGAGCTTGTTCCTGTATAGCTCGGAGAAGGAACTAGGCACCGACCTAAAGGCTGTTCACGGTAAAGTGAGCACTTTTGAAATCAACCTAAGGAACACGCGCCCAGTAAATTTGGTAATGACGTAGATAAATTAGTTCAATGAATGTCTTGTCGATATAGGCTATTCACGGTAAAATGAGCACTTTCGTAAGCCCTGCTTAAGATCTACTTGTATGCACCTTGTATGTGTATTCTTCCGCCTTATGTGGAATCAACATTCCCATGGGCCTCGTCTCTTTATTCGTTGTACAAATCTGTCAATTTTTACACTCCGATGCATTAAAAAAACAGAAAGCAAGGAAAATCATTTCAGTTTTCATAAATAATTACCTAACACATTTTACTTGACGTTGATACGTGGAACTACTTACCATCCTACCGAAATTACTGTGCTCATTTCACTCAGTGCACCTGTTAAAATATATACATGTTGGAGCAGTGACATTATTCTAAGGTTGATTTCAAAAGTGCTCACTTTATCGTGAACAGCTTTTATAAATAGTTAGGCCAAACCTTTTTTTTTTTATACTTCGTATTTGTTTCGTGCATTTAACTGTATGAATTAGCATATTAGAATAATATTTAATTTTCTAATAATTTCAGAGTTTCGCATCACCGACGCATAAACTAAAGTGTCCAGGCCCACTGAAATGCTGACTTTACATACAGCGGGAAGTATACACATTACGAGTGCAAGTGCATCTCATGCAGGACTTTCAAAAGTGCTCGCTTTATCCTGAACAGCCTGTAACCGTTCTTTAGCTCATGGCGCAGTGCTGTGTCCATAGCACACACGAAGGTAACTTTTATCTGTGCCATACACCACGAAGCGCAATGGCCAATGGTCGACCGGTTAATAAAGTATTCGTAAACCGCATTACTGGTATACGTTACGATTGGTTCATATTACTGCGACAGAACGCAGATCCTGCAGTTAGTTGGCTGTGACACCTAAATCAAGCGTGGTGTCGTATTATGCTCAGCAAACGCGTCATCAAATATTCAAACCGCAAATTAAGTCAGGTGTGAAATTAATCAAGTAAATCATCAATTAAACCGTTGAGATTTGGCCACCTGGGCGTATTCTCTATGGTAACGTCCACAGAAGTGTTTCAACTGTCGTCACCAGGACAGGAAATTTGCAATAAATTATTATGTTCATAATTATAAGCTACGATATGGTATTTTCAATATATTAGTGAGAGGTTTAACAGTTATGTTAAGCAAAAAAAAGTAAAAGAACTGAATTTCATAGAAACAAGGACGAACGTTTTGTGGCTATGTGACATGTAGGCTAGACTTACACAGTGTCATGTGAAACCGATTCTCTGAGTTTTGTAGTCAGTTATATCCCAGACAAAGAAGAAGGGGATTCTGTTTTGTTTTGTTACTAGTTATTTTATTGCCTTACGGTCGCTCGGGGTGTGTTAAAAAAAAAAAAATTTCGTAAGAAACTCAGATGCACAGTAGGAACCTCAAAACCCGAGGTTGCTCTGAAACGAATTCGTTAGTGAATCTGTTTTATACTTGTGATGGATCTTGACTGGCGTTCTCATTGCCTGACTTGCTATGCGTGTCTTTCGTACTGTTCGGTTGGCAATCTCGATTGCCGTTTATTGTGTCTCCGACTCTAAGACGGAAATCGTGATAACGCCTTTTGAGAGTCACGCGCTTAAACCTCAGAACCACAGATGTGTGTAGCAAATTAGACAGTAAAAATCAACGGACTCGTTCGATGAAGGACTATTGTTTTCGACAGTTCTGAGCTAGCCAGTTCCAAGATTGGCTGACAAAGAGTCTGGTAAAAAGCTTTGTTTAAGTGTGCGAAATAAATAAATAACGTATATTTCAACCGAACTGTTTTGATTGGTGAAGATTTTGTTGCCCTTCAAGCTACTGAATAGTCCAGATTTTTTGTTTGAAGGGGGAAATGAGGGTAAACCACATTTGTCCGTTCTACAGTATATGCAGAAAGTGCATTTTTAACATTTCTTGTACTAGGTTTATTTTACCACAATCATCTGTTTCGGTATGTGCTGAATATGAGCACCATATCTGTTGCGTATATTTTGAAATTTTGTTTCTAAAAACGTTATCGGGCAGTGTCGCATAATACTACGACATTCTCACAGAAAATGAACGCTCAAACCTGTGTTTCTTCCTTAGAAGTGAGATAATACTTACTGTACTTTTAAAATCGTCAAAACAACATCATGTTTCCTCAATTAAGTAACCTTCCATTCCAAAATTCCTATCCAAAACTATACAAACCGCAATAAATAAATAAATAAAAATTTTTTCCAACCGAAGAATTTCCCATACATGTGTTTTGTTATTTTCTGTGAAGAACGAGTGCAGGTAAAAAAAATTAATGCATGGTGAGTTGGTAAGTATTCCTCGGGTAATGTTATAAGTAGAGACAGGTGTTTTGCGCTAAAATATTTATGGTTATGCTAGACTTCAATATCCTACGCCCAGAAACACAACTTCCCTTGGTTATTGGCAGCGTGTCTACGTGAGAAGAAGTGTTGTTAATTGACTGGGCCAATCGCAATAAAGTACTCTGATATTGAACATCCATGATTCGGTGACAAGATACTTGAGGCACGTGACATTCAGAATCATCCAACCACGAGGAGCGCATATGAACAAAATCGTTTTGTAATGCAACTGGTCTTGAAAATTTTTCGTGGGAAAAAAAAAAAAACCTGTCTCTAGTTATCAGTCGGGACCAGATTTTCAAATTCGTGTTGATGTTTGACGGGGAGAGTTTGAAGTTGCCCGACTGGCCTGTTTCGACGGCGCGTCCTTGAATCTCGAGAGAGGAAAGGAATGACACACCTCGGCTGCGGGGTGTTATGGACGTAATTTGGCTGTCCCAGTATCTGGTAGGGGGCACGTGCGCGACTAACGTGCGTGTGTGTTCGCGCGCGAGGGAGTTAGGTGAGCGGCAGGCCGAGAGTAAAAGTGGTGCCGCAGATTCCTAGCGGGAGCGCCGGCTGACCTAGAGAGTGGAAGGGAGAGAGAGTGAGGGAGGGGGGGAGGGCCGTGTGGAGGAGCTGCCGTGGCTGCTGGAGGAATGGCCAGGCCGGCACCCGGTGCTCAGTCGTTCTTCGCCAGGCAACACGTCAACAGCTCCCCCGCGAGAGCAGCGGTCCGAGACCCCTACAGCAGGTGAGTGATTGTTCCCCCGTGTTCCTCCCCTCTGAGCTGGGCGCCACGCCAATAGCCTTAGGATATTACTTTATCCCGTCGTTAGAAGATTGTAAACAAGTTAGGACAATTTCTATGGGATTCGTTGAATTTATTTATCCTATATTAAGGTGTATTACACAGAAACTGGCATTCTATTCTCGACCATCGACGTACTTCACCATGTGTTTGAAATGTACACACTGATTAAATAAAGAGAAATACTAATCAACGGGGTTTTTGTAATAACTTGGCTTTACACTTGAACCTGTGTCTTGTCAGCACGTCTCCTACCCTCCACATTACGATACTTCAACCCCCACACATTGCTCTTCGGTGACAATTTTTTTAATGTTTTATTTTCATAAAAATAATATTTCTCATTTTGGGTTCAGTTCCGGCAGTTCAGTATTTGATATTGAGTAGACCATATTTTATTATAATATTTCTTTCGAACTTTAAAAAAAAATTGCATACAAACTGTTTAAAATTCCACGGTGAAATCTGTAGATATGCTGCGTCTGTAAATTTCTGGAAATATTCTGAAGGGCGACTAGCTGGTGTGTGTTCTTTTTAGTGCGACTTCCAGACTTTTGGTTCCGTACGTAGTGGCCACGTATTGGGCCAAGACATAATACCCCTGAGGAAATTCTCGTAGTGTAAATTTGATGTAAGTGACGTCGAAAATGTTTATTCAGAGAGAATTTGTGACAACCCCCAAAATATCATAACTGAGGTATTTTGCGAAATATTGCAGTGTGCAGTGTGTTTGGTTTGCTAGTGGTATTTGTTCCTGCTGATGGCACCACGAAGGCGTGTCGAAGAGGTTATGCCTGGGTACACCAAGGATGGTTGAGATTTATATCCGGGGAGAGTCATACATGACTGCATACTGCACCACCCACCCCTCCCCCCACTCCCCAACCCCCTTCCGCGGACCGCCCTCCAATGGAAGGGAAGCAAATGAGGCGTAGAAGAAATGATGCAAATCATAGAGCATTGGCGTTGCTTTCTCTTTCCATGCTTTCGCTGAGAACAGGAATAGTTATCACTCGACAGTCACTTGCCAACCCGGCCACGTGTCCTCGCGCATTTTAATAATACAGCAACTCATTTATAGGCTCAGGTGACAGAAGTTATGACATTTTTTTTGTTATCAAGTACAACGATCACTGTAATGAAGACTTGTAATCTTCAATGCGTTCAGTTAAACCGGATGAGTTATGCCAGGTCTCTAAAGCACCCGAGATATTTTTCTGAATCTACGACCCACTAGACTTGGAAGATTTTTAATTTTCCATCTTTCGAGTTCTCCCTTTTCCATCGTGATGGTCGATAAACTGCCTTTACCGGCTCATGGCATGGTCTACGGCGAAAACAATGTGGAACATAAAAGGATTTCTACAAATTACTCCCTAATTTTATTCCAGCATTTCTCGTGAGTTCGACTACAAATCGGTGATACATTTCAGATGAAGGAAGCGATCCCTTATTTGCCCAGTGTTCCAGACTGGAAGGACTTTGGAAAATGCGCAGGACGCCTTGATAACTGAACATATTTCGATGTTCAGTTAATTTCAGTAATGGACAGTTGCTTCTCCAGTACTACTCAAAACCACTGATACTTTCTGGCATTGATTAAGCGTGTGCGGCTATAATATTGTCTCACATCACTGGATTTATTATCACCCGGACAGCAGTGAAGTGGTAATGCAATCGTGCATTGGCGGGAGATTCGGGTCATGATTTTGTTACCAATTATTTAAATAAATCTAAACTATATAATCAATTAGCAAAATAAAATTTTTTGTATAGTTTCTTAAAGAAAGAAGAAGCTTCATTTATTTATTTGATTAAATGGAAAATACGCAGTCTTGCAGAATCAACATAGCCTACAATATATAGCCTATTAATTTTTAAAACGTGGAATTGTTTTTCTTCCATCTGCTAGTAATATTAGTGCCAAATATTATGAAACTACAAATTGACTGACAAGCAATAATAGCCAATGTAGGTAGTGGTAACAATTGTTTTTCTTCCATCTGCTAGTAATATTAGTGCCGAATATTATGAAACTACAAATTGACTGACAAGCAACAATAGCCAATGTAGGTAGTGGTAACAATTGTTTTTCTTCCATCTGCTAGTAATATTAGTGCCGAATATTATGAAACTACAAATTGACTGACAAGCAACAATAGCCAATGTAGGTAGTGGTAACAATTGTTTTTCTTCCATCTGCTAGTAATATTAGTGCCGAACATTATGAAACTACAAATTGACTGACAAGCAACAATAGCCAATGTAGGTAGTGGTAACAATTGTTTTTCTTCCATCTGCTAGTAATATTAGTGCCGAACGTTATGAAACTAAAAATTGACTGACAATCAACAATAGCCAATGTGGGTAGTGGTAACAATTTTTTTTCCTTCGACTGTTGTTAAATCTACTTGCTTGTACTCCGGGGGAGGGAAATAGCGCGACTGCTTGGAGACAGATATAACCCACTCTTGCATGTCACATAGCTTGCTCGGGACTCGACGCCAGGACCTGCAGTTCCGCGGTCGCGCCTTATTGGTTACCGCAACCGCCCCGCTACCGGTGAGGAACCTATCGCCCGGGGGGGGACGTCGCAAATCAAGCTGACGGACTTCGTGGTCGTGAGGTTTATTCCCACTCGGGTTACGAACAAAACGTGGTTTCTAACGGGAGAGTTCGACATAGGGAAAATTTTCACCGCTAGTTGCGCAGTGTTTCAAAAGGAAACTTCCAATTAAGATTTCAAGCTACGCGAATAATAAAAAGGAAAGATTCTACTTAGTTGCGAAGTTATTCTATATTTGATGTATGGTTATTGCAGTTATCCTGTTTTTTTTTTTTTTTTTTTTTTTTTACGTAGGATATGGAGAAAATCTGGTACATTACCGGCACTAGCGCTTACCTAGTGACAACAATTTGTGGTTGCCAAACATTTAACCCTTTCAGAACCACGTTAATTTACTGTTTCTGGGGTTGCAAACAAAAAAAAAAATATGATGCGCGCTGTACTTGAGTCAACACAGCACTTGTTTAGTTGTCACAGCCAATGACCTGTAGGCTACAATGTTCAGCTACAGTAATATGAACCAATTATGACTTACGCCAGTAATATCTTCCCGGCCTGTATGGGCTATTTGCGGTAAAATTGAGCACATTTAAAAGCCCTGCTTAAGCTCTACTTGTATGCACGTTGTGTTTTATTTTGCATTATTGCCATTGACCTCGTGCACTTTATTCATGCGTCGGTCAAGCGAAAATGTGAAGTTATTAGAAATATATATATTTTACAAATCTGCTCATTTTTACACTTCGATGCATTAAAAAAAGAGAAAGCGAAATAAATAATTTAGGTTATCACAAATGGTTACCAAACACTTTTTATTCGGCGTTAAGATATTGAACTGCTTCCTATCCATCGTTACCAACTACTGTGTGCATGCCACTCAGTGCGCCCGTTAAAATAATATGCAGGTAGGAGCAGTCAATTTTTTCTAAGGTTGATTTCAGAAGTGCTCACTTGGTCGTGAACAGCCTTCAGCACACGTAGCTCCCACGAGTTTCGATGCCAGGACCTTTACACAGGCGCGGTCGCGCTTTGTCGGCCACCGCGACTGCCGCGCCACTGACGGGGGACCGATAGCCCGGCCGCTGTTATCGGGACGATCGCGCGTGCGCGGAGGTCCTGGCGAAGAAAGCGGAGGAAGGACGGAGAAAGAGAAGACGGCGATTGTCAGGTGAACGCTCCGGAGCGTAGAAAGTGAGCGCCGCCGCGGAATCCCGTCTTTCGGGACGCGGTCCTTGTCCCTGCAAGTCCGGCGCGGGCAGGACGTAAGGCCAAAACACGTTCCTGGCTTACGGCCTCTGTCCCGCCCGCCTGTGCGCCAAGCGCCAGACGCGGGGGCGTTTGTTGTTTAAACCCTCGGAGGCGCCACGCGAGTTAGAGACGCCGTTTCAAAGAACTTCAGCGTCTTGTGCCGAGCCTTGCCCCGCACTCTCCAATCATAAAATGACACGGTCAGCCGTATTTAAGGTCGAAGTAAAGCGACAGCCAATGGAACACTGCACCCGACTATACAACGTCAAGAACTCCTAGAAAAGTAGTACAGACACTATGAAAAAATGGCCAGAAAACATCGGTTTATGCTGTATATGAAAGAATAATGTATATTTTTTGCAACATTTTAAAATATTGTATTTAAATTAATTTTTAATTCTAAAAAAAATTATCGATTCAAATAGTCTGTTTTTTTTTTTTTTTTTAACAAAATTTAAGCATATTTCTGTATTGGATGCTTCAGAAAGCATAATTTGCAAGAAAATAATAATGTAGAAATAATTTTTATGATTAATTTTATGTGCGTCCATTTGTCACGAACGTTGACGGCTGAAACTGGCGTAAATAGAGTTAATTATAAAATTGACACGATACGTTATTACTATGGTTTTATTACACAGGATCGCAGTAAATGTTATGATGATATTCCATTTCGAAGATTTTCTTGTAAATTCCGTTTTCCGAAGCATCAAAAAACGGAAATGCTCTTAAGGTCTGTTAAAAATGCAGACCATTTTAGTTGATCGTAACTTTACATTTAAAAAGTATATTTTAGTAAAATATTTTATAATTTTGCAATTTCTTTCATATACGGCACGAATCGCAATTTTCTGACGATTTCTATGGTGTCTGTAATACTTATTAGTTATTTACGCTGTACGGTCGGGTGCAACGCTCCATACGCTCTTGCATTACTTCAACAGAAGTCCCGTAGCTACAACCAGCACTGTGAGAACGCTGCACGCCAGTTCAGACAGAACCTCGCTCTTAGCGGCGACGGCGCGTTTGATGCGCGTAACAGTGAAGCCCCTATCGCCCCCCCCCCCCCCCCACACGCTTCTCTGACTCGAACACCTAAAAACCGGCTACACGCAGCAGTATTTCTGGGTGTCGTCTGCATCCGGATCAGATTATAAGAACTTGCCACGTCCTGATGATATCCAAGTTTCCTTTTCACGTCTGCAGTAGGAAATTTTTCAAAGCAAAAATTGCCAAATGATGAAATTCTTGGTAACAGGAGCTTTAACAGTACGAATATGGTACCTTTGTTACTACGCCATAGTATGTTGTGATTGCCAGCTGGAAATCCCGTTGAGGTGAGTTACCAAAGAAAAGAGTTGATGCCAATTCAGTGTGTTGCCCGTAGAGAGGACGAGGAATCCGACGTGCCATCGTGTTGGCCCTAAGCATTTCCTGGGACGTGCTTTGGGATTATGGTTTGATCTTTGCGTGATCCGATCATGATTGGAACAGCACACGTTCAGTTGGTGCGAAACAATCCTCCTACAAGAGTAACCTTTATGTTGGGAAACCAAAAGCAAACACCCACTTCAATGTCATAGTAGCCACGTTTTGGGATTTGCTCTGGTAGCTTCGTGAGCCAGTTCTAGGGACGTGCACAAAATATTATAACTCGTTCATATTATTTTATAGCCAGTGCTTTTAAGACACCGTGTTTGGCACCTAGAAAAGTTAGCTGTAAAAGGAGTGGGCTTCTGTACCAGCGTATCCTAACAGAAGGTTGTTCGTAAGAAAAAAAAATTGTGTATCTTGTAGATAAGCGGAATAATTTAGCTGCAGTGGCGAGTTGTATCTAGCCTGAACATGCAGTTACATTTTGAGTTCCTTATGAGCAAGTATTGCCGCTAAGGTAGGATTTGGTTTTGTGTTAGCTATTTATTTATTCCAGTCGATAGGAAACCTTTAGAAAGTGAGCTGAAAGTCAATTCCTTAATTTTCAATTACTGCGTGCAGTTACCATGTAGTTAATATAAAACATCGTAAACAATCATTATTGAGGAACAGGCATGCTAGCTGTAAATCTTTCAAAACCCACAACAAAATACTAACCATTTTTTTTTTTTTCGTATTGCCAAGAGTATTATAAAATATATACCAATTAAAATCTATGTAATCTAGCATCATTGTAAGAAAAAAAAAAGTCTTTTTTAGATTTGTTTGAATACGTTTGTTATCGAATTATGTCATGCGCCGTTTTGAGCCAACGTGTTGAGAATGTTGAAGAATTGAACATTAGCTGGATTTAATTTGAATGAACTGTGAGACACTCACAAAATATGTTATCGTCTTTCTCAGAAGAAAATAAATAATATTAGACTTTCACAAAACTTATTTTTGCTGGTTGGGAAGTCGTGGGTAGACGGAGACTTTAATGAACGGATAAGAAAGTTAGGTGTATTTAACGTCCTTACTTGTTATATAAATATAAATACATTGTGTTTTAACTCGTAATAGTTTTTAGTAACTACAAGATTTGCTCCCTGCGAATTTTAAACGTAACAACAATATCTGTATTTAGATTATTTCTTTTATCTTTATTACTGTTCACCGGCTTCACACTAACAAAACATCTAAAGTTTGAATTAATTAATTTAAAAAACTCTTAAAGTGTGTTTGATACTCATATAATATTCATATTTTTTTTATTTACCCGAATCATAGCAAACGTTCTTATTATTAAAACCAATCTCTTACCAACAAAACATTTTAAAACTAAACGTTAAATATTTCCAAAATAACAGGAACAGCATTTTATAGAAATTTTTTCGATAGACATTTTTATATTCAAGCCTCCATTAATTAAAATCCTGTGACACTTCAAAATTGCATACCTAAATTATTTCAATTTTATGTCCATTTATTTAAACCTCAAATGGGTAAAAAGTAATTGGTTATTTTGCGTCAACTCAACGTGTTATTTTTAATTAATTTTTGCTTCCTTTAAGATATATTTAATACATAACAATCGTCTACGAATAGCATGTTTAACAGCTTCCTGAGTCACAATCAGAATATCTCCATATTCTTTATGGACGTTATATGGATGTAAGTATCAGTTACTTTGAAAGTGGTATCCGACATAGTCTTCTTGCGATTAAAGCAGATGTTATTAAATAATAATGGAAAAATTAATTTATTTCGCACAGTTATAACTAAGACATTAGTACGCATTATATAAGTTTTCTTTCGATCATTATTTTTCCTTGGTGCGCTTTCGTAAAGTACAAAGTACAAAAGAATATATGTTAAATATATTCTCGAAAGAAGTTATAAAGCGACTTATATAAAATGACTTAAGTTATAAAATGGCGCTACATGACATTCAATTCAAAATAAAAATATTGAGATTGATTTTTGGACGCCGGAATATTACCAGTTTAATCATTGTGACTCCTGACAAATTGTGAGCACCTAGGTGTGATAAAATATTGATGCCTTTAATACAAAGTGGACAATGAACCACATTTATTAATTTGGGTGATAACACTACATAAACGATAGTTTCTTAAATAGCCAGTGGGCATTGTTCTCTGTGGGATTGCTTCTTCTCATACTAAACTGAGAACTGTGATTGGATTGGTTCACTCTTGGGGAAAAAAAAAAAGAGAACATCGGAAATTTTTTTAATTGATTAACGGCGTTGTTTCGTATTATAAGAAACTGTGATTGAAATTTTAAAAAAATACGGTAATTTTCTGGGATATTTTGTATTTTATTCTTTTCATATTATAACATCACTTATGTTTCACAAACTTCGTGTAATTAATTATTTTTACGCAATGTTTTATTTAGACCATAAACAGGCATACATCGTAAGAAATAAAAACCTAACTGTTGTGTAGTTTTATATCTGATGTATGTACATCTTGGTAAGTTGTTGAAGTTTATCTTAGTTTAAAGAATAAAATTTTCCTGCTATTATTCTTGTTTAATGTTAATGTACTTTTAATATATTGTATACAAAACATCTTAGAAATCGGTTCAGCGATATCCAAAAATGTAAATAGTGATCCCCCATGAAAATTCTGAAAGGAGGTGGACCCATGTATCATTTTGTAGGCTAATCAACGCCACCTGTTTGGCACTGCGCTATCAGAAGTCATTTCCATTTCAAACTGGAAGCCAAATACGTCCTGCGTGTTGATCGAAAATGTTAAAGCATTTTTGCTCCCCGCCAAGACATGGTTATGTTTCAGTGCCGCTCGCATTTCGCGCGCACATCGCCCTGGCAGGTTTAACCACAGTTCAGTTTCGTTCTGGAGCGAGTCGTCGCACTCCCGAGAGTTTACCATAACCCGGCCAATTTCGTCTCCCAGTTCTTGTTCTGCGAGTAAAGTGTTTTTTTTTTTTTGCGCGAGAGCTCTGGTTGAGCTGCCAAGTGGCATCCCGTTCAACCGATCGTATCCCGATGAGGAACGCAGGCAAGTTCAGTCAACCGAATTGCGGTGAGTTTTCTAAGCGAACACCTTTAAAATTTAGCTTAAGACAATCGTTTTTGCTTTGACACGCCGAGGGGAAATTACAAGAATCTAAAAAAAAAAAAAAAATCTGGCATCATCGTGAGAACTTACACAGCAAATTATTTGAACTGTAAAGGAAAATTTAAACACTAATCCTTTGTTTTCCAAGCGAACTCCTTTAGAAGTTAGCTTTAAGCAATCGTTTATGCTTCGACACGTCTAGGAGAAATTACAAGAATCGATATATATATATATATATATATATATATATATATATATATATATATATATATCTGGCTTCATCGTGGGAACTTGCACAATAAATTATTTGAACTGTAAAGGAAAATTTAAATACTAGCCCTTTGAGGAGGTCAAATTCACTAGCACTGAGGACAAGTTTGAAGTGAGCTGCCTATATTCTACACTACAGCAATATAATTTCGGTTGGTCTCTGTATTTCCACTTACCATTTTCCTATTGGTCCTGGCTTTACCGGACACGCCTGCTGCAATCTGAAACATTTATTACTGGCTAGCCGTCGACCAATGAAGTCACGCGTTGGTATGTGCACCAATTAATGCATTGCGATTGAAGTAACACGTTTTGCAATCTATCGCTTGATAAATTATTAAAATTGCCAGTTTTATTCTTAGAAACTGAATTGTTGACTAATTGTCATTTTTTTCCCCGAGAAGATCTAGCGAAATAGTAAAACTATAAAAGTGTGAGCTTTGTCTTCAAGAGCAAATATATTTGCATGGAAACGTAGCCCCAAGTTTATACGTACATACTTCTCACAGGGTTGAAAGCGTATCTCCAAAATTTTATTGTTTATTATTTATATATTTTTCCCCAAAAAAAGTGGTGTAAAATGTTTAATAAATTTAAATTATTATTCTTAGTACTCCCGATTTATGCCACTAAGCTAAGCTGGGGTTAGATCAAATAAAAAAAGTCGGATCTAATCTTAAATCTAAAGAAGAAATACTTTGCTTATCCTACGTTCGAGGCCGGACAAGCACAGTCTTTGAAGCCAGCTCCGTAACGAACCATAGCAACTGAGACCACAAGAAATCATTCAAATTCCCGAGAGTTTTTGCAGTAGCAGTTCCGGGTCACGATTTTATAAATTTACACTAATTTGGCGAGGACATTAAACTGAGGCTATAATTTAACTTAGAATCCCGCCTTTGTACATTACTCGTAATGCAGCAGTGAACGTTAATATATTTTTTAAAAAAAACGAAGGAATCGTGTTTCTTCATTACAAAATCATATTACGGAACAGTCGAGCCTTCTTTCTAAACTCGTACCAGGCGAAACACCCAAGTTGCATAATTAGTTTATATACTCTCATAACACAGATGAATTTAGCTTTCGCTGCTGTGTACCGCATACGAAATATTTGTTCACCCAAAGGAGACGCTCAAAACTTTGAAGAACAAACGTAAAAAATTTTAATGACGTACATATGAACTTTTACATGGTGTACTCCATATCTCGCCATATAACGAATCTGTACTAATAAATAAAATTCAAGCGTCTGTCTGTTATTACAAAATTGATACCAACATTTAAGCGCAATATGCTATTTAAACGATTTTAAATCACAAATAACCGTTTTCAAAATTGTTGTCTGTCTGTCTGGATGTTTATCCAGAACAGGCTCCGAAACGGCTGAATAGATTTTGGTAAAATTTTCAGAGATCGTAGAGTTTCTTCCTATTTAAAACATGATCTTTATTTCATCTCGATATCTCAAATGGTTATGAAGAAAATTGATTTTTTTTTTTCATGTGATATTCTTTATGTTTCATATCATATTATTTTTGCAAAAGGATAACTATCAAAAAGCATTGTTGAAGCAATAAGAGTTTTTTTTTTTAATAATCATTGATATAATACGCATTATAGAAAAAGATACATTAGTTTTTGGAAAAACATAGTAAAATAACATATTATCAAACAACCAACACTAACGCGACGATGAAACTATTTCCGATAGTAAAGTAATAACGTTTCAATTATATAGGTATGTATTTCAATATTTCCATAAAACCTGAACGAAGTGAAATTTCTATTTAATCATAAAACGTGGACGAATAGATGGCAAGCTGTGTTTCAATTACTCCATAAAACCTAAGCGAAGCAAAATTTCTAATTTAAACATTTGTAAACAAATCCTAAAGTCCACTCGAACGAAGTCGCAGGCAGTGCATTAATTTCCTAATAAACATAAATATACATTTTTAATCTTAAGGAAAACAAGAATACGTTCGGATATGGCCCTTATGTGACATATTAAAAAATTAATTAAATATGTTACCGACTTGGGACACCAAACAAGGTATTTTCATATATATATATATATTCTTGTTTTAGAAACTCACTTCCAGAATGTGGTGAAATGTTTCCCAAATTTTACTTTTGCTCCACCTCGTAATTTTGAAATGGTCTAGTTGTCAGCTTGGCATTTTCATGTCGCATGCGTAGAGAAAATATTAGGTAGAGTGCGCATGCGAACTGCTAAACCCCAACACTGAACTGATTTTATTCCGACAGAATTTTCAAAAACGACATTGCTGCGACTGATATTAGCGAACTGTTAACTTAAATGAGTGTTTTGATATGGTAGAACACTACATTTTGCACTAGTTGTAATACACTAACAAAGTAATCTGTTACGAAAATGTTATTCCCCCCCCCCCTCCCCCTTTTTTTTTCCAACCGGTTAAATTGCGGGTATGTTGTGAAACCAAGAAGAAACGAAAGGAACGTCGTTTTTTGAACACGTAATTTGAACATTGCTCTGGGGTGGTTCTTGAACGAACTTTAAGGACGTGCACGAAAGACGAAAGTAGGCCAACTTCGTTTAGCCTATGGTCACATGTTTGAATGGCGATTTTTCGCTTGTAATGGAGTAGGGAACTTTACTTCACTGGTAGCTACCCGTTTTTTTCTCTAAACGCAGTCGATCAGGGAACGGGTACGAGGGATCGCAACAGTATTTCTCTTCAGTGTCCGTGATTTAGCAAAAGACGCCCGTCGACAAGTTGCAGTAATCCACGCGGCTTTGCAAGAACTGGTCCGGGAATTTATCCGAGCAGTACGTCATCCGTCAATTAATTATCGTCAATGTAAACAACTTTCCTGCATGAGCCGAGAGTGGTATTCTAATGAGAATCAAAGGCTTGCCGTGGAAGGGAAGTTTCATTCCCCGTGCCCCAGTTCGCTTGTTTATTTCTCCCCCCCCCCTCCCTCCTCCTCCTCCTCGTCCACCCGTAGTTGCGCTGCGCGCGGCCGGATGTGGCGATCGTAAACGGGAGAAATGTATGCCTGGTATGGCCGAGGACTGACCCGGCGCTCGTCAATTTCTTCGACGGCGAAGGACGACGCCTTCGTCAGCCTCCGTCGGGGGGGGACACGCCCCAGTTCCATCACGATCTCTCCCGCTCCGGGAGGGAATGGGTGCTAGGGGGGAGGGGGGGAGATGTCACGTTGCGAAGAGCCGCGTGCGGTCACACACACACACGCGCGCTAGATCCAACGTGACGTTCATGTGCCGCTGCTGCCTTCCACCGAGCCACTGTAGTTTGCCGGGATATGCTCCGGGACAAGAATGCGCTAGGCCGCGACAGCCGCCGACACAACGTGATCTTGAGGCTGCCGCCAGCGCGGCGTGCTTTAACTGCGTGCCAGAGTGTTCCCCACTTCAGGCGAAGGCTGTTGAGTACTTTCAAACCGTCACGCATCAGATCCACACAACACTACCCAAGGCCCCTGCATTGAACCTCCGTGCAGACTTCCCAGCAATAAAATGACAGGGTCACTACTAAAAGTCCCATAGGTAGGGACAGGTGTTTTCCGCGGCGCCGGCAACGGGGGCAGGCACGTTAACCACACAACTTGGTTTATAATAATGCTCTGAGTGCCTTGGAAAGCGCTCCCGGTGTAATAGAGTGGGGAAACCCGCTCCATATTTCATGCAGCGCTGAACTACTTTTTCCTTCTGAAAGCGCTTCTAGGTCGCCGAGGGTCACGGTTCTTGCAGAAAGTACTCGTGAGCCACCGGCCAGCGGGGACGCCAAAGCCGGCACGTAATCTACCGCGAGTGTTATAATTACACGCTGTTCTCGAGCTTGTCGTCCCTCCCCCCGGTCGTTAAAGGCCTTATCCACTTCGAGCCCAATAAAACCTTTGTTGTTTGCTCGGAGTGCCTCGCGCGGCGATGCTGGGAACCTTGAGAGAAAAAGCAGGATATACCGGACCTGGTTTCGAACCACGAACCTCAGTCGCTGCTTCGCATTTCGGTCTTAAATTTCTCTCTCTTTCCTCTGCAGTTAGCCACGTTTACCGAAACCCCTTTTTTTTTCTTTTTTTTTCAGATCTTGTCAAAGCAAAATAATTATAGTATCGTGCCTTCCTTCAAAAATGGTTCACAAAAAGTTTTCTCTGCCGTTAGCATAAAACTATTTGGTGATGACCTCTTTGCTATGTTTATGGATTGCAATAAAGAAGCAATGATTCCGTAATCACTTATATCACTATAGGCCATTCACGGTAAATTGAGCACCTTTGAAAGCCCACTCATTGGGAATAGTAGTCAATAAATATATTTTATTTAATCCTTTAACTTCACTGTGCGGTGGAATATACACAGTGTGTTTTTTATTACTTATGTGGCAATATTTATTTAAAAATATTATTGAAGGATAAAAAATGTTTGAAAATAAAAAGTAACGAGTGCCACAAAAGTGCTTACTTTACCGTGAACAGCCTACACAAAATAAAGTTTTGTTCACAACAGAACAATTACGTAGAACCAATTTTCACACTCGTATAAAAGTGAAATTGAAATCATGTACATTTGTGACCTTTGAGGTAAATATTGTGAACAAATATCAAATTTAAAAAAAAATTCAGTTCTGTAACCTCTTACAACAAGCAGATGGATAATAAAGTTCTAAGATTTTATTGGTTGCAACGGAGGCGTATCTACACCTGTTTTATTTTAGTGCTAGGGTTGCATTTCGTTTGACTTTATCTCACCCTCTTGCCATTTAAAAAGGCTATACCGAGTTCCATGCACGTTCAAACATTTTTATCGTCATTTTTCCACGGTGCCGCGGAGGTGTAGTGGTTAGACTACCCTACACCGACGTAGGCGAACCGGGTTCGATTTCCGGCGGGGTCACTTCCGGATTTTCGCATGTTAGAATCGTGCCGGACGATGCCGCTGGTCGGTGGGTTTTCTCGGGGATCTCCCGTCCCCCCTTTTCATTCCGGCGCTGCTCCATGCCTGGCTCGCTTCACCCTCATCGGCTCCCAAAACCTCGATGTTAAGAGCCACCCAAATCTCTTCACTTCAATTCACTTCAATTTTACAGGAAAAGAATATGGAACATCTTTACAAATATCGCGAGAAGTACGACCGAACACTTCGTTTGGATAAATACAATATAATTATTTTTAAATAACTTACACCTAAAATCTATTTCGACTTAACATGCAAGGTGTATTTTGTTTTAGGTGTAAATTAATTCGCCGTCTGACTTTATCTAGTGTGTGTCTGTATTTATACTTCTATATTTATGGCATAGCCTGTTCATTAAAGAGGAAACAATTTAATAGCGAATTTTCTATGGAAAGACACCTCAAAAATTCATGTGTTTACCTTTAGGTAAGTGTACTTCTCAGACAGGTTCATTTGAGTACAGTTCGTTTTGCATTTTCATTGCAAAAAAAAAATATTGCTTATCTATTTATAGATTTGTGAATTATTTTTAATTAACACCGCAGCGTAATAAAAATATTTTATTACCACAGTAACTGACATAATAAAAAAATAAATTTTATTATAACTGCGGAGATAACTATTTTAAATTGTTTCTTAACAAATTATAGTTATGTGTCCAATTCAGCAGTCGATAAAGACAGCTAGGGATTTTATCGCTTTATATACTAACCATCCTTTTTTCGTAGCAGACATATTTCATCCTCCCACCACTTTTTAAAATAAGTATTGCCATAATAGTAATGCACGCTGTGTATATATTTGATCGGACTCTGAAGTTAACGTCTAACACCACAGCAAAATATATTTATTGACTATTATTCAAAATGGGAGCGTTTTAAAATTGCTCACTTTACCATGAATAGCCTTTAGCAAACAGTATTATAGTTTTATAGCTATCAAAAGAAACACTTTCCCCCGTTCTATTTGAATTCTGCATTTCTATCTAAACGAGAACAGGACATGTGGAAAAATACACCAGACGAACTGTTGCAATATGGCCTTCACACGCTACATTGACAAATGTAAAAATATAACTGGATAAGAAGGGAGGCGATGACAGGGAAAGCGAAAGAGTGCGGGACTGTAAATTATGGCGAGATATTGCAATTCAAAACACGTTTTTTTACCTTGTTCACATTTAGGTTTTGCAGTATAAAATTTCGTAACAAAATATATTTACACCAGAGATGGTTTCCAGCAACTGTGCCATTTTCCGGCGCAGCTGCTTTGTAACAAGACTAAAGTCACAGCTTTGCTGTTGAATATATATATATAAAATCTATTCAGGGAATTTCAGTAACAAATCGTTTCTGGGGTTCGAAAAGAGCCCAGTGAAACAAATCAAAAGTGTATACGAATCAAAGAGGAGGCGGATATTGACGCGCATTTGGTGCATATCTACTGTGGTGCATCACGGACTTTCTCTGGAAAGGCTATTCACGATAAAGTGAGCACTTCTGATATAAACCCAAAAAAAATGTCACTATCCTTACCTGCATATATTTTAACCGGCGAACTGAGCGACATGCGCCCAGTGAAGTTGATAACGATGAATGGTAAGTAGTTCCACATCTTAAGGTTGAATACAAAGTTCTGAAAACTTTAATTATTTCTTTCACTTTCTGGTTTTTTTAATGCATGGAGGAGTGTAAAAATTAGCAGATTTGCAAAACATTTTCTTTTGTAATAATTTCACAGTTGCACTTGACCGACTCATGAATAAAGCGAGGAGGCTCATGGCAAAGTTAATTTTGCATAGGGCGGAAGAATACACAATCTGCATACAAGTAGATACTAAGCAGGGCTTTCTAAAGTACTCATTTTACCGCGAACATCCTATAACTATATACAAAGAGATAGCATATAAATAATGTTTAATACTTAGTTATAAATGTTTACTTTGCTCAGAAAATAGGCTCCTAAAGAGCAATATTCGTCTCTTGTTTAATATTACATGCTCAGAACTGTTAGATACAGAATAAAAATCAGAGCACACTGAAGACACCCCAGTCCTGGTTTATATAAAATGTCATCACAAATAAACATTTTCACTGAAATGATTGCCGTAGTATGAGTTGTTTGTAGGGTCGTCATTTTGTACGTTGTTCTTCACTCCGAGAAGCGCATGTTGCAGAATTCAACGCATTCAAGAAATTTTTTTGCCATCCAGAATTGGCTGCCACCAGGTAAGTACGAAATACTTTTAGTAATTACACCCAGCGTTTCCGAGCAGAACTTGTCTCCAGCAAAGATACTGAAAATCGCCCATGTGTATCTCAATTTCCACACAAGAGCACTGAGAAAGGAAATCCCAGGCTCGATACACAAATAACTTTTAATAAACGCACCAACAACTGAGATTGGCATGTCATGTCCGAAGATTTGGGTTCCAAAATAGTTTATGATTCTTAAGCATATTGCATTGTTTTTCTAAAGGGGTCTTCTATTCTCATGCCTTAGAAATGTTCACACATTTCCTAGTAGATTTAGTTTCTAATTAGCTTACATAAAATCAAGCAAGTATGTTAATGATAATATATAATATTTAGAAATAAATACACGACCTTTTAAAATCTGTAACTGCAGTTATAATAAGAATTTCAGTTACTCCAGAGGAGCGTTTTTTTTTTTCCACCCATTCGTTGTCAAATTTGTCTGATTTTGAATGATTTTTACAGTCCCAAATTCAGAGTACAGTAGAAAGAAGTATGTTGTTTGCTCTTCTTCGCTGTTAAGAGGATGTTTGCAAGGTTACAAATCCAAAATACAAGGATGTGTCGTTTTCCGCGCTTTCACGATGACGATTTTGAATTTGTTTAGTGAAAAGGACGAATATACATAAAGACAAGTGTTTTTTCACGAAAAGATTTCAAGACCAGTTGCACTCCAAAACACTTTTGTTCATGTGCACTTTTGTGGTTGGATGATTCTAAATGTCAAGTGCCTCAAGTGTCTGTCTGCCCGCGAATCATGGCTGTTTAGTATCAGAGTACTTTATTCTGATTGGCCCAGTCAATAACAGGATGTCTTCTCTCGTTTGCGCGCAGCCAATAACCAAAGGGAGTTGTGTTTGTGGACGTAGGATATTGAATTCTAGCTGGCTATAAATATTTTCGCGAAGAACCACCTGTCTCTAAATATACAGAGAAATTGAGAAAAAAATTTTTACGGTAACCGTTTTCAGCTTTTACGTAGCTGCTGGATAGAGACAGTGGAAAACTACGAAAAAATATTTTGAAACAGCACATCTTAGACAACATTGTCTGCAGGTTATGCTTTTATAATCGGTTGATCAAGTTTTGACTCAAAGTGTTTCGGAGACTAATTGCAAAAGTTCTGTTGTAGATTATCAGAATACTCATCAGCCAAACGAAATAAGACAGTAACTTCATACCTACACGACAGTCGATAACGAAAGAAGACTGTTAAGACATGTATACAAAAAGTTGAAGACCATGAAGCAGTTATATTTTCCCGTGGTAAAACTTCGTCTCTGTGACCAGCTTAGTATTTCCCTAAAAACGTTTATGAGGCTCACCAAATATATATATATTGTGATGTCCGATATGCGTATCATTTTTCCTCCGCAGCACCGAACTTGTGAGAATTGAGCCGAATCGGAGAAAACAATTAAAATAGCCTGATAACTAAGGCCACCTGTTTCTAGCGAAAAGATTCCAGGACTTGCTGTACTCCAAAACACTAGAGCTCAGATCCACTTTCGTGATTGGATGGTTTTAAGTGTGACACTTCGCAGGTGACTTGCCGCGAACCATGGACACTCAGTGTTGGAGTTACCTAATTCTGATTGGCCTACTCGTGTAAGCAACTCTATCCCGACAAATACACGTTGCCAATAACTAAAGGAAGACTGCACGGACGCCATAGGATATTGGAGTCTAGCCTTGGCGTAAATCTTTTCGCGAAAAACAGGTTATTATTTGCCGTCAGGCTAAACGTCACAGTATTATATACACTCGAGCCGGCGTCGTTTCTCCATTGGCTGCTTCCTAGGAGTGAAGTTACTCCGTTTCTGACCGAACTGCACGCGATTGTCATTTGTTCATTTATTGACGCAGAGTTACACGAGGATTGTCAAATGAAGTATGTACCAATGACCGGCGTGTTGCAAAGGCACACGTGTTTTATGTTTAACGTGTGCCCAAATAATATCGCGAATTTTGCAGGTCCCTGCAAATTAATATGGTAGCTGAGTTTCACTGATTTATTTGTGATTCGTACTGAACGACAAGAATTCCACAGCCGTAAGTGACTTGTCACTAGTTCATTTGCTTGATTTTCCAGTTGGCAGTGGTTTATCAACTGACAATCAGTGATTTTTTTTTCACTGATTCGAGTTAGGAGTGTAAGAGCCCAAGCTACAACGTAGATACAATGTAGATAAAATCGCAGAGAATAAATAGCGTGGCGTGTGGGTGTGGGTGTGCTCGTCCTCCGATTGGCTGCGCGGAGCTCTGAAACGGTCCTTCCTCGTGACTGGCTACTGCTGTTCAGAAAAAAATCATGCATTATATTTAGGGGTGATGAAATTTAGCGAAAAAATTAGAAGACCATTTATATTTCAAAACACTGTAGGCTCGTTTGCCTGTCCTGATTGGTTGAATTACTTGTTGACACGTGTTAACTGTCTGCACACGAATCACGTAGGAGCCGTGCCGATGTTGCCGAATTCTGAGTGGCCCGGCCAAATATGAAAACGCTTTCTCGAGCAGACAGCAACCAATGGCAATAGACGAACTGCTGCAGTGTGCTTATAGGATTGAAGTCTACCGTGTACTAGCATTTTTTTTTTTTTTTTTCGGGAAAAATCATTAGCTCTAACGTATAATACATTCCTGACTACCTCCAACTTTCCTGAAGCCCTGTCAAAGCTATACTTCTAGGATATTCCTCCACGCCATGCAAACAAAGCCCAACATTTCCTGGAAAATTACAGCAAAGGAAAACCCGCCGGATTCGTCACACTCGCTTTATTAATATTCTGCATGAGAACTATTTATTACTAAGAATTACCAACACGCCTTTTTTTCTCCTTCCCTGTTTTTATTCATGTTTTAAAGAAATGAAATATATTATAATTTATAGGTAAAATATAAATAAAATATATATGTAACCAAAAAATAAGGTATTTTTATGTTATCGCAAGTATAAAACGCTTGTGATAGATGGAATATTTAGGAAACAAGCGTACACGTCCTACATGGCGTGAATTTTCAAAGGTTTGATTTAAAAAGTGTGAAGAAACCTCTTGCTATAGCAAGAGACCTGCAAAATTAGCTTTATTATCTGGCATCAGGATGAACTTCAGAGTACTCTATATACTCTAGCCGGCAGTCATTTCTCCATTGGTTGCCGCTAAGATGTGAAGTCACTGCCTTTCTGACAAAACAGCATGTGATTGGTGCACACAATTGTGAAGTGTTCATTTATTCGCGCAGAGTTACCTGGGGCGTTTCAAAGAAGGTACGGTCCAATGAAAAACGTATACTAAAGATACGCGTGTTTTAAGTTTAATGCGTCCAGAAATAATAACACGATTTTCGCAGGTCTCTGGCTATAGCCCTTTCAGGCACAATTTAATTTGCATATTCAGGTGTTGCAAACAAAAAAAAATCATATGATGCGTGCTGTATTTAAGTCACTTGTTTCGTTGTCACAGCCAATGAACTGTAGGCTATGGGTTTGGCTACAGTTATGTGAACCAATTATGACCTAGACTAGTACTGCGGTTTGCGAATCATTCATGCACAAGTGAGATAATTGGTAATTGAGCTTCGCCTTGTGCAGCACAGACCAAAAATTGCCTGCACGTGCGTAATCTACACAACTATATGCACCGGGTCTGAGTGGGTTAAGTATTTCGTGACCGCATCAGTCACGTGACCTTGAGGTTAAATCGTTAGCGACTTACCACCACCCCCCCCCCCCTCCCGACGCCAACATCCTGTACCTCCTGTCGCGACTCCGCGTCATCACCTGTAGCGCTCACCATCTTCGTGAGATTTACTGCTGATGACGACATCGCTTGGTCGGCCATAACGCGAGGTTCCTTAGCTGCAACGCGTGGGAATCTCACGCCCGCCATCTCTCGCTATGTTAAGTATTCCTCTCATAGTCTGTTCGCAGTTACTCAGAACTCTTCTGAAGTCCTGATAAAGTTCTACTTCCAGGATATTCCTCCGCCTCGTGCAAACTAAGCTCAACTAAGTCTAGAATTTTATACCAGAGGGACAACACACCGCACTCGTGCTCACTCGCTGTAACCATATTTGGCATAGGAACTATTTCTTACTAGCCATTGCCAACACGCCTGTTCTCTCACTGTTCTTCTTCATATTATTTATACATGAAATGTTATAACTAATCAATTGCATACGTATAAAAGTTTCATTTTACCGTAAATACAGGTACTTACGTTGGCACAAGTGCAAAAAGCTTGTGATACACGACATGTTTAGGAAACAATGTGAACACGTCCTACATGGGGAGAATTTTCAAAGGTTTGATTGGAAAATTGTGAATAAACCGTGAATAGACTCTATAGGATGTTTACGGTGAGCACTTCTAAAGGTCCTGCTTGGGATATACTTTTACTCCACATTTTTCATTGTTCTCCCACATGTGAAAATTACATAGTTAGTGGCCTGATCACCTTATTCGTGCGCTATCCAAGACACAATGTGGAGTTGTTAGGTATTTAATTTGTTACTTGTATGCAAATTAAAGCTGCAATATGACTTAACACAGTAAATACTAAATATATCGGCCATAAATATAAACATTACCGTCAGATAAAAACATTAAGTTTTAAGAACTACATTTATTAATTGCCTACCAACTTAACTAGGAGGCTGAATGCAAGTGTGTAACGTAGTTAGGTGTTTTTGCAGTTTTTTTTTTTCGAAGGTTTGTTTCAAAAACCCTACATGCCGTGGAGGAATCACATGATAAGCGGAAATAAACAAGGCGCAAGTAATTGCTATTTCTCATTAAACACATTAGTCCACTTTCAAATCTACGTCACTCTTCTCAGATAGCACAAGAAAGTCTGTATTATTTTTGTATTAATTTCAGTGCTACACAATAAACGATAGAGTGTGTTTTGCTGAAAACCCTTCCTTGGATGTGTTTGCCTAACTTATACATATATATGTATATATGAGGAAACACGCTAGTCATTGCAAAGATGCAAGTATGTCTTTGAGATTTTTGTCCGCAAAATTGGACAGGGCGTAGATGGTATTTCGAAGTAACATTTCTGTTACTCCGCACAAGAAAGGGATAGGGACGTAGCAGAATCACAATGGAAGGTATGGTAGAGCACTACTATGAATTAGGGGGTTTATTTAGGTAATATTAGGAACGGTAATATTAAATCACTCGGGGGAGCTTCTGTGAAATTATATTAACTTAAATCACATTATTATCATTGATTACTCACGCCACTACTATGATAGACTAGCTGGAATGTTCCCACCTTAATCACGGTTCCCGGAGGCTGTTGTGGTAGGCGGCTATCGGCGATCGGACACACCCATTCTGCGATCTTATCTTTGTGGTGGCCGGATGAGGAAAAACGTCGCGCCCAACCTTGTGCTGGCCTATATCGGCCATGGACCATTACAGTGCTCAGCTGTACACTGGTCATGGAAACTTCAAAGCAAAGTTACATAGTCTGGGATTTGTTCTGTCACCCCTTTGTGACGTTTTGTGGAGTGGTCGACACACTGGAGCATGTAATTCTGCGATGTCTCAAAACCGAAGACCTAAGAGACTGGCTGCAGGGAGTGGCAGACAGAAGAGTGCTGCAGCGGGTGATGGAGGGCAAAGAGCTACATGAACTGCGGAACAGATTCTCCACAAAGATCGGCAGAAGATTGGAAGAGTATGGCCAGTGGCAGCGCGAGCATCCCGATGGACCCCATGAGGGGGAGCTCGGGGTAAAGTCTCTGCAAATCAAGTCAGAGTACGTGTGATTGGAGAGGAGGGCAGGTTTTCACTGAGAAAACCGGCTAAGGCCGAGTAAGAACGACAACCGGCACAAGACGCAAGAACGAAGATCAAGAGAAGAAAGTGCCGCGCATTGTTTTCTCACCGGAGTACGGTCCAGTGCGGGAGGATGGAGGGAATGCCGGACTTCATGCCATGAAAACCTGGCCTATATCGGCGCGTTATTCGGTAAGTTGTCCCCGATCTCTGGCCGGTGGATGGGATTTCTGCTGATGTCCTTTTCGCAATACGTTGTTGCGATTCCTGGCGTCCCGGTTTAAAATCTAAAGGTGTGATAAGGCAGGGCTGTCTGCTTAAGGCCTGATCAGAACGTGACAACGTGCAACACAGATGCAACATTAAACACGTCTACTGCTTGTCGCTCCCGAACAAAGGAAACCCAAAATTTCGCGTGACAACTTCATGATCTTACATTCTATAACCTAACTACATAGTCGTATTAGAAAAAAAACTATATATTGTAAAATATAGTGAGAATAAAAAACGAGGAAGTCTAAAGAATTGAAGGCAATAACGAAATGAGAGAGAGAGAGAGAGAGAGAGAGAGAGAGAGAGAGAGGCAAGGCATGTGGATGATGAAGAGGAAGGCATTTTTAAGTCATGTCCCATGTAAAAATTGTTTGTAATAAATAATAATATATAAGTAGAAAAAAAGAGCCGTAAAATGTTTGGAATGTTAATGGGCGCCAACCAAGAAATAAAGTTACGGACCAACGGAGGAAGATGCTCAGTATCTAGATAAATACGGGACGTCGAGTTCATCTGTGACTGATTGATTTGGGTAATTATGATGCAGAAGGCGATCCGTAGTCACAGTGTTGCTACAAGAAAAATCTTTAAATACAACATTAAATTTTATTGCTGCTTTAGCGTTTCACAGTTAAGAACCGGAACTTCGAACACATCAACGAAACCTAGCACATGTTAATACTGAAATATGCACACAATTCTGAGGTGGGATCCAAACCAGCGACCTTCCAGTTGCAGGTGTTGCTCCAGATTTCTGTATATCTAGAGTTCGCTGAAGATTAGGTAAGCATTAAAAACAGCACTTGCTAAGAACTTTTGAAAAATAACGTTCCTATATTTCGACCAACCATTTCATTAGCTCCGGTAAAAATTCTAAGTCAGGAACCTATAAATCGTTAGAAACCGATCAATCGGTGGCACTGATAAACAAATTACTTATTCGGTGAACAAAAATCACTCATTCAAACGAAATTTCTAGTGATTGAAAGTGATTTTCTCTCCTCCAGTTAATCACCTTTGTTTCCCATTGATTTGTACTGTCGACTGAAGATAATTAAATTTTTTTTTTTTTTTCAGCAATAGTCGTTTGTATGGCAAACGGTTACACATCTATCTCACAGGCGATAATTCGCCGCACATATTTTCCTGAGACATGCGCAGCTGCGAATAGCGTGAATCGTGTTATTTTGTGTTAATGAGAAACGTGTGTGGATCGTAAAAGGAAATAAAACCTTACAAGGTATTTTAAATAGTCACCTGCGAATCGAATCTCAGCAAGACCCATGCTTCATTTATTTCTACGAACAGCAAACTGCAACTTTGTTCAACTGCTGCAAAGTAACTTTAACAGATACAAATATAAATAATTTATAATGGAAATTTCCACTAACATACTGTTCGTATTTGTCACGACAACAAACCGATAAATGTGTGTGAGTTGCCAAATTCTCACTTTCCACCCCCCCCCCCCCCCCGAAAATTTATTATGATAAACATAAAATGTATTCTTTTTTTTTTGTGTGTTGTTAGACTGTATACCCTGAAACAATAATTTATCGAGTTAGAAATACTTTTAAAAAAAAGTCACAATTTTCTTTTGTTTCGAGTGTTTCGTGTTTCGCGACGTTAAAAAATAATTTTTATTGAATAATAAAACAATCCTTTTTTCTGTCAATGTCAACTAGCTTTGCAACAACCACTCTATTATTTAGTCACTCCAAAACCAAATTTTGTGCTGTTACTAATACACTTTTTTTAATGGAGACCAGAAGTAAAAGTCGAATGCATTGTATAAGGAGACAAGGTTTCAGTCATTTAGCAGAATACAGTTTGTTCATCCTCCTGTAAACACAGAGCCACATCCCTGTGATTCTCCTGGTAAAATTAGAAATTATTACTAGCTACAGCTTAACACGTGCGTTTTAAAAGTAGTTTGTTACATGCTATAAATATGAAAATTCTGGTACGTTGCAATTTTTAAAAATAGTTTTTTTTACAACTGTCTGATACGGTATATGACAAATATGTAAAAATATTGAACATTAGAAAATACTTCTGGACATTTGAACGGTCTTAGGTAGTAATATCGGAAGGCTGGGGATAGTAATAATAATAACAATCTATATTTTCTCTATGAAACGAGTGAGGACTACAATGAAGCTGCTTGTCATTCGCTAGGAACTAGGATATGAAACCATATGCAACGATTCAGACCTGCAGGGATGTAACCCACGACCTGCGAGTACGAGGCGGAAATGCTACTTCGGTATCAAAAACTGTTGTGTAAGTAGGAAGGAGGGTCTGTCAAGCGAGATAACACGCATGTACAGCTGTGATCTGCCCGCGGGCCGCCAAATTTTCGCAGGATGGGCGCTGACCGCTCGGCTGGACCATACTTCCGTACCACGCGTGCCACCTTCACTCCTCCATCCATTCATCTCTATCTTTCTCTCTCTCTGCTTCTATCTCTCTATCTCTGTTTATATCTCTCCACCTTTTATCTATCTGTCTCTCCCCTATATTTCTGTCTCCCTATAACTCCCTGTCTAACTCTATTCCCCTGTCTCTCTTTATCTGTCTGTATCTGCCTCACACTATCTCTATCTCTACATGTCTCCGCCTCTCACAATCTGACTCTCTCTCTCTCTCTCTCTCTCTCTCTCTGTCTCTCTATCTCTTTGTATCTCTGACTCTCTATCCCCGAGTCTCGCCACTCTCTATCTCTGCATATCCCTATTTCTGTTTCTCTTTATCTCAGTTTCTCTATCTATGTCTCTCCATCTCTGATTCTCTAAATATTTATCTGTCTCTAACTCTGTCTATCGCCCTCTCTTTCTCTGTGTCCCGGTCTCCATCTGTGTCTATCTCTGCCTCTCTAGCACCGTCTATCTCTCTCTATTTCTGTCTCTATATATGTCTTTCTTTACCACTATCTTTCTCTTAGTATTTCTCTCTCTCTCGTACTCTCACTCTGTCTTCAGCTGTCTCTCTCTCTCTCTCTCTCTCTCTCTCTCTCTCTTCCCGGTGACGGGCGAGTTCCTCTCCAGCTGCTGTTCCACGGTCCATCTACGACGCCCCCAGATCGACTTCATTCGCCGCTTCAGCAGGTCCACGTTTCATCAAACACATCTCCGACCCGTTTCTCCTCATCTTTCCTCTTAAATAAAGACCCGAGTGCCTGCAATGAAGGTGCTAGGGTATGAGGAAACTAAGCGCGATTTCTGAGATGGGAGCGGTAGCTAAGGAATCACGAGTTTCCGTATTTTATTCCCGAGTAAGTAATTAATATGTATTACGTCATTAAATTTAATGTTAAAATTGTACGAACAGTATGTAAGCCGATGCACTGTACTCGTTTTCTGGCATAAAGCGAAAACTTTAAAGAGTAATAATGCCAAAAGAAAATAATTCTGCGGTCTCTGAAATCGAGTTCTCTTTTTTGGTATGCATCATCGTAAAAAAAGGCATAAAACAACGTATTTAAATATCCAACAGTTTCATTCTTTTATGTGATTGACAACTGCTATGGAACCAGCTGTCCCGTGGGAAGTTCAATTTAAAAATTCCACTATGGAAGGACACGCTATATGGACTAAAATATGACAGTATGAGGGGATTTTTAAAGTGTACTGATAACTCGAGCCAGCTATATCCTCGTTGATCTATAAATGTATAACAGCTGTGTATTTGCAAAGGTTGCCGTGACTTGCCAACTAGCGAGATTATCGGAGCTAGACAAACACGTGCGGGCTGTTGGAGTTCACTGCTGTATTGAGATGGTGGCCCCGATGGGTCTAAGCTTATTCCCACTTTCCCCCCCCCCCTTTTTCTTTGTATTAACTCTAAACACGTATAAATACATTATAACTAGAGACCTGAAAAATTCGCGAGATCAATTACCTGCAGGCTAGACTCTACAGTCTTGTGTACAAATATCCCGTCATAAACAGTACGCTGGTTGTCTGATGTCACAGTGGAAGGCTACATTCCGACATCGTTCTCCAGGAGGCGTCAAACACCGTTTGGGCCAATTGCTAAAAATCATATAAACGCACGTGTTTTGAATTATAGCTTGTTCTTAAATGAATCCGCGAATTCTTCAGGTCTCTATTTATAACTAATTTAAGAACAGTATGGGCTGGCGGGTGGCGTACATAACAATACATATATGTTTTCTATCTTTCTGGGAAAACATAAAATATTGCTATAGGCTATTCCCGGTAAAGCGAGCACTTGTTAAGAATCTGCTAAACTTTTCCTTTCAAACTATTTTTATCTTTTCGCCACTTTGTAGTATAAACATTGCCATGCGACTGATAAACACAATGTATACTCTTCTCCACTCTCAAAAGTTAACGTCTGAAGCTCCGACAAATTATATTTATTAGTGTTTAATGCCTTTTGGGAGTGTCTTAAAAAGTGCTCACTTAACCGTGATTAGCCTCTACCCATATTGCATGCTGATACTCTGAAGCTGAATCTCGAATGTAACTCGGGTAACAATAAAAATACTTTCTTTTTTCTACCGATGCGTGTGCATGCGCGAATATATATAAATAGATTCACTGATGTTTTCTGGGAATTTTAAAACATGTTTTCACGTCATGTACCTTTTATTGTAATGAAATGCTAGAATGAGCATGATAGGGTGTAAATCTTCTCGCATTAGTAATGACATTTCAATAGGAAAACAGTTAACGTAGTGCTGTATTGGTGAAGGCTAACCAATAAGGTGCAAGTTTTCCAGAGAAGGACGGAGTGTGTCTTGAGAAACAGGAATGATACGGTTGGAAGCAAAACAACCTGCAGCGTTGCATAACAGACGACTCGCATATGACCTTTTATTGCATGCCAGTAAATACGTACCGAGCTCGAAGTAATAAGAAATAAAATCAACACCAATATCAACTACACATGAAAATATTTATAAACGAGCAAAATGTGTCTAATATATATCCTCTCTAGAACGATACCCAATTAAAAAATCTTCTGCACGCCACTGGTTGGATTAATCAGGATCTTTCTCCGTCTTTTACACAACTATCCAGCTTTTCCCATTTTGCTCCGAGGTTAGATTTTTAATAGTATACAAATGTTTAAATTTAATTAAAATAGATACCTAGTCGATTTGTACACTGTAAGAGTTATAGCAAAAAATGGAACGATAGGCATCCGAAATAGTAATTAAAGGTACCTGCAGAAATTTAGCCCTCTTGCGGGTTTTGAGATACAGAAGCAGTGTAAAGACGAAAATGATAAATGCTTCAAGTTCACCTTCGTTTCTACGAGAAATAACGTTGATTCTGTGGGAAGGCTTTCCACCGTGCTTCGCGTTACAATGAGATATATGCAGCGACCCTATTATTTAGTCAGTAAATACTTTTCCCAGATGCCAATGCGTACCTTTACACAATTTCGTAAATATTCAAGGATTTTTTTTTTTTCTTTTTTTCTTTTTTTCTTTTTTTTCCCCCTGAAAGTTTTGTGTATATCGAAGAGATTCAAAACATATTTGGACAATATTAGAGATGTACTAAAAGCTGTATTCCAGACTAAGTTTTTCTCAATAAATTCAAATATTCAATAATATACACAGTTATGCTTGAACTTTGATTTTACGTATGGATATTTATGGACAACTGTGTCTACTTCACAAGGCTAGGCTCAGAAAAAAGTTTTGTTGAATCAAAAAAGATTCATTTGGTGCAACCAAAATATTCGTTTGTGTAGGGACAATGAAATATTTTGTTGCTGAAGCCAAATTATTTTGTTGTTCTCATTTGATTGCCCCGAACTGTAAGATTTGGTTGCTGCTATTAAATACGTGTTTGGCTGCACGTACATTAAACAGTTAGGGTCCATATAAAAACAAAATTTACAAGTTCGGCCTAGTTTCGAACATTAGTAATCTCAGTTAATGTGACAACTGGTGTCATTGGAAAGCTTTTAAAGAGATACACTCCAAATATTGGGCAAAATGTGAAAATAAATATTTCAAGTTTTACCGCTTTACTTGTCAGTTTCTTGTCTCATTGTTTTATTAATGTGTTTATACGATTGTTAAGCATCAATAGATGCACTAAAAAAAATACGGCCACTCTCCTAATTGTCACAAAAAATACAAACAAACTCTCGAGCTGAATTTTCGAACGAAGGCAGTCAAATGAGTGGCCAAACAAATATATGCAGTTGATTCAACAAAATATTTAGTTGACAGTCTAATATTTTTGGCCCAACACAGAGATTTTGTTTATTCAGACATATATTTTGTTAGACGAACAACAGTAATTTTGTTGCCTTTCAAATTTTGTTTGCCCAACAATGTATATTTTTTTAAGAAACTAAATATATATATTTGGCCCTATATAAACAAATATTGTGTTCGTTTTTCTCCCAGTACACCTTTACACTGAACTGCAAAATAGACTTCACAATAAGACACCCTAGGATATTTATCCACTTGCTGCTACCCGACTGAGTAGCCAGTCGTATCTTACAGCATGTAGCATTGGATTTATTTGCGTGTCTAATAGACTGTAACCCAATCGCAGAAGTTTCTAATGTACTGTAGATGTGCGTGATGCCTAACTTACGCTCATGTCAATCCGAAAAATATTCCAATGTCAGTTTTATCTACTACGACGGAAAAATCGCGTGGAAATTTGTTACAGCACCTCAAACGTCAACTAAAAGTACGATACGTTAGGCCGAAGCCAGACCCGAACAACTCCATCCCGTTTTTTGCGACGTGTTGTGATAATCTTGACATCACCTCGGTCTTTATAGAAAAATTGGTGATTGCATTCCAGGCCCAGTCTTCAACGATAAAACGAAAATAATTGCTATGATTTGTTTATTATAAAAATTATTTCGCTACGAAATTGATTTAAAAAAAAAAAGACATTAAAATTATTGTGGTGCAGATTCAAAAATTATTTGTTAATAAATGAAGGAAATATTTTGTTATTACTGTCGTGCAGTTTTGTGAAAACTAAAAATAACTCTGTTACTGCCAAAAAAAAATGGTTGTGATGGTCTATTCCAATTAATTACCTGGCAGTGATCAAGAATTAATTTTTTAGGTGAAAATCCAAATGACAAATTTTTGTGTTGGTGCTATGAGACCGACAACCGCTCACCATAAAGGTTTGGTAAACAAACGACCATAAATCATAAATCAGTCAACAAAAGCGAGCTCTGACAGGATTCTGTGAGATGTGTGTGCGTCGTGAAGATGGGCTTCTTTTCGGCACTTTGGTAAAACGAACTTCTGCTGAACCAGCTTCTAATTACATTGCAAATTTTGGGTTCGCGGAGCAAGACCATGGGTGCACATGAATTTGAATTCGTTCGCCATTAGACATTGGCAGCATTTACGCAATATGTGGTGTATGTGAAGCAATTAGTAGGGCCACTGATTTTTCGCGAAAAAATCGGAGTACAAAGTAGACTTCAAGACTATATACACACCTCGGCTGCCGTCATACCTACATTGATTACTCGTGATGTTTCCGTATTTCACCGAGACACTGAGGATTATGTATTTTCGACACTGAACCTTCGTGATTCGTGCGCAAACAGTTCACATCGACGAGAACATGTTTCAGCCAATCAAAACGCTTGACGAACCTACAGTGCTTTGAAATGTATCTTGTCTCGAAATCTTTTCGCGAAATATCACTGTCCCTACCAATTAGTGAGGGGAAAAAAAAATTACGTCCTCTCCAGCTAGATGTTTCACCAATCGCAATGAAATTTTACGCGTCCTCGTCTCATCCATGTTGAGTGAGCTATTGCGTAAAACGGAATGACAGGTTTGCGTAATTAAGATTTGAGTTCTCGGGATATCCCCATCGTTAGCCGTAACATCTCCTGGACTGCACGAGAAGAAGGGAGTCCGCGTGTTTTAACGGGAGGAAGTTTCCAAACTGGCTGCTGCGCCCGTTAATTGCGACAGTTCGGCAACTTGAAACGGTTTAGCCGCAGGAAGAAAGACTCGAGCTCAGAAAGCGTAACGAATCCTGAGCAAGTTGCATCCTGATGGTTCTCAACCAGCGCGGAAACGTTTCACACTTCGCTCATAATTAGCGCGCCTCTGTGTCTACAAAACATTCAGCTTCTTTTTTTCTTCTTTTTCTTTCTCAAACCATAAGCACTGTAAAAAAAAAAGGAAGCTTTGACAAGATCTTGGAGATAAGCAGTAATATTCTTAGACGTAGGTATAGAGCTGCAGGGAAATATATCTCACTCATAACTAACGTCAACTACAAATTATAATTGAAATTAATTAATTTTGTTTATAAATGATAGTACTTCATTAATTATTAATATAAATAAAACTTCACAGTGCTGTATAGACTGGAGCCGACGTCGTTTCTCCATCGGCTGCTGCAGAGATGTGAGGTCACTCCCTTTCTGACTGAACGGCACGTGATTGGGGCACGCGACTGTCAAGGGTTAACGTATCGGCGCAGAGTTAAACAGGACGTGTCACTTAAAGTATGGTCTAATTACAAAAATATTGCAAAGGTAAAAGTGTTTGAAGTTTAACGCGTTCCCGAATAATAACGGCAATTTCACATGCCTCTACTAATCCGGGATATTTTCCAGTCGTCTAGACGACATAGGCAAAGTTTTTTTTCTCTTCTTATTGGCTCCTGAGTCCATGAGAAGCTTTTTGCCTATCTGGCCAGTCCACTCGAAACTCAGTTTATGAAGTAAATAACTGCCTTAAGTGGGCTCAAAACTACTGCATTAAAAAAAAAAAATATTCTTCTTACCAAACACGTAGAAGTGATTTGATTCACTATAATTTTTATTGAAAGAATCACTGTTCCTACAATTAAGACATGGATGTAATTATTCCACTTATATTCAGTTTCTATTTCACAGATACTTAGTTTACGACCAAATCGCACTGTCAAACGTCCAGAAAAATAAACCCTTGTGCTTAAGGGATATTTTAACGAACATAATTGTTACGTGTTGGCGTCATTTGGTTTCTAAGATGTGGAGAGGAGTGGAAAGTTTTGGGCGGCTGTTATCATCAGCGTCTTGAAAGCGTGTAGCTACTGACATTTCTGTGCATACATTAGAAATTCCTACTTTCCCAGTAGACAGTAAATCACCTTAGAATCCACCGAGAGCTACGAGAATTGGTTACGTCTCATGGTAGTAAGAGAAATCACCAACAATCACTTCTGTGAAGCAATAAAGGGAGTACAAACTGCGAAACGTGTGTCATCCACGTAGGACGACATAACTTTTAGGAAAATCGTCAACTAGTAATGACGCATTCCGCGCGTGGGAGGATATAAGATGAACCCACTAGAATGAAATTTATGCGTTCTCCGGCATCGCTCCATAGACCAGTCAGCTATAAGTAAAGCCATTATGATTCGAGCATATTATACTTTCACGAGTACCCCAATGGTGCTTCAGAAGAAATCCATGTCACCAGTTTAATTTATTCCATAATTTATGCGTTCTCCGGCATCGCTCCATAGACCAGTCAGCTATAAGTAAAGCCATTATGATTCGAGCATATTATACTTTCACGAGTACCCCAATGGTGCTTCAGAAGAAATCCATGTCACCAGTTTAATTTATTCCATAATTTATGCGTTCTCCGGCATCGCTCCATAGACCAGTCAGCTAAAAGTAAAGCCATTATGATTCGAGCATATTATACTTTCACGAGTACCCCAATGGTGCTGCAGAAGAAATCCATGTTACCAGTTTAATTTATTCCATAATTTTTTTCCTTCGCTTAGGAATTCCTGTTTGGTGTCGTTAGCAAGGAGTGTTATACTTAATGAAACGGAGATACATTTCGAATGATTTTTAAGGAATCGCCCACATCATTATTTTCTTCCGGTAATCGATCAAATACGTTGTATTCTTTAGGTTACTAAGCAATGTTACCTGAGGTGAGAGATGTGAACTTGTCTTCGCGAAAAAAAAATGTGCGGCTTGATGGCACTGCAGTCAGCAAGTCGGATTCCCACCGCGAAAAATCCTAAATCGATTCACGGCCCACATTTCTCCGCGTGAGAAGAGAGTCTGTCATCTCCTATGTTTTGTGATATACTCTTCGGGATGATCCTTTACTTCCCACAAATTCTTTGCCGCCAGAGAATGTCGTTTAATATCTCACTTCTCGTATGACGTGTGCCTAAGGTTTTACGTAAGGAACGCGCCACTAGGTAAGAGCCACCTCCCTATAAAATTCATCGATCTCATAGCATTTATTACTGGCGCGGGAAAAAAGTGACAAAGTAGCCGCTGGTGCTTCAATTACTTTATTCTCGGTGCAATTGTACAAACTGGTAACCGTTGTAAATTTTGTTTCTAAATATTTAATGGTAGATATAATTTCCAAGGTTTCGTCGTACCCGTTCTCTAGCAATTGCTGATAGCCCCATTTTTGTTAATAACCATCATCACGTCGGACGGTCAGTTGTTTTAACACTAAAAAATAATATACAAGATATCACACCAAGAAGTAGATGCAATCGATAATCTCACATGAAATGGTTTTAAATAGTCTAAGTACACTCGTAGAAATATTCACTATTAAAGTCATCATCTCGTCACATTACTGACAATTTTACCATGCCCGCTGACTACGTAAATATCGAGTGCAAACTTAACTTGGGTCTATCTCGTTTAGAAGACACACTCAGAATACAAGGCTACCCGACCGAGGTTGTTACTCCTAAGAATTTGGACTTCGTAAAATTCACACATGAGTGCATATGACGTCATCTTATGCATACTCTAGATTCATCGCAGAGTACCGAGCGTACCTAGAAATAGTTTATTAATTTACCATATCAGTGTACACTTAACGTAACAGCGCAAGTGGTAAGATATTTCCCCATGCATTTATTGTAGCGTTCCTACAGTTGCTCGGGAAAGAGTCAAATGCGTAGGGAAGTTCCCAACTTTGTACAGTGGCGATGCTAAATATTCCCATATTTTCAGCGTGATAGGAAGTACTATTACCATAAACTGTATAGGATAAAAACTTCCACTAGAGTTTAGGAAGTGTACCAGGATTATTTTCACAGTGAACAGTCATTTCAACCAACCATTCTAGGGGAGAGAATTTGTATTCCCAAAGTAGGTATCCAGTTTTTTCGTCTGTATATTTCATTTGCAGAACAAACTCGATTTTGTTGTAAATTAGGTATTATTTAGTGAGTCAAATGTTTGGTTACATGAAATATTCACTTATTGTCTGTTAAAAAAAAATCGCGACACAAACAAATGGTGCCCTGAAATCACTCTAGGCGAACGCTGGAATGGTTCTTTACTGCGGGCTTTCGTTGATACATTCTCCCTTCCTGCTTCTCTGAACAGGATGCTTCTTCTCTATCGACCCCGCTTTTGTCGAAACTTTAATACCCCCTACCTTCTCAAGCAGTGCTTTCTATTGAGTACCTGAAAATGTTCTTGGCTTAAAAAAATTGTCTATTACTGAGTATATGAGAGCCAACCTGACTGTGGTGCTAGATTTCCGACGGTGAATATTTTAGCTACGCGTTGTGTTAGTGCTTATAAGAATCCTCCGTCTCCTCCCAGATAGAAGCATATAACGTTATATAACACGAACTTCATAGCCCATCATTAGACGAGAGAGAGATAGGGATAGAGAGAGAGAGAAAGAGAGAGAGAGTTAGAGGTTGCGAATAACGGGCGCTTTTTCTTTGCGTAGTATAGATTTTTCTTAGCGAATTAAACGGCGTAAGTTATATTTTAGTGTTCCGTAAAATATAACATTTGAATTTTTTTTGGGGTTGGCACAATTTATTTTATAACGAAATCAACGAGAATTCATTGTGTCTCTCTGAAATAAATTCGTTACTAACAAGGTGCAACTATGTTTTTCTCGACGATATTAATAGTTTAGAAGTTGCAACTTCGACTAATCGTTTGGAAACGAATGAACCATATTCGGCTTTTGTGCTTCCATCACTTAATGCGATAAACTTACGTAAGTAAAACGTATGAATGAGAGTAAACATTTTTAACCATTTTCCATTCCACGCATAATCTTTAAAGATTTGCTACGTTACGAGATTAACAAATGAATTTAAACATTGTGTAAAAAGAGTTAAAATGTGTATCAACTCCTTGGACGCAGAGTAATTTTTTGTTGGGGGCATTTCGAAAACAAGGTGATTTTTATTAAATGCTCTCAATTTCATATTGTCTAGTAATAGCTGCTGGGAAGCTAATCCTGCCATAAAATGCTAAAAAAAAAAAAAAAAAAATCCGAAATCGAGCTGGTATTAACTAACTAAATATATATTGCAGCAGGTATTGCAATAGTTTAATACGTGGTGTATTTTACTCTTCAACAGCTACTTGTTGTATTATTAGACTTATATAAAGCTTGCCGAACAGTTTACAACTGCGATCTACCGATAGCAAACTGGTTAGCTGAAAACCGGTTTTTGTGACATGCTATTAACTACCGACAATGTGAAAATAAAGACGCGAAATAATACAATTATCAGTGACGTCTCTAATCGGGGACGATCACGCTTTCGTAGCAAATAGACTTCGACTCAGCGGAACAATAGCGGCACGCGGGACCCTTCGTTGGTATGATCGCCAAAAAGTTTCGCGTCGCGCCCGGTCGTCATGTAACGAGACGAGTCGCGGACGTGTTGCGCAGGCATACAGCCTCGGGGAGAGCTTGTTGTTCTGCGGTCGTCTCCCCACCGCAAACCAGGTGGTCGTTCAAAGAGAGCCAGCCGCGGTCTGCGAGGCCTGGCACGATCAGCCCTCGCGATATGCGCCGCGGGAGAGGAGTGGCATGCATGAGGTGGACCGGCGCACGCCTCGCTATTACCTGCGGCTGCGGCCGGCCGCACTTCCTGGAACTCCCTGTGTCCGGAGACTTCAACGCTGCAGTAAGAAAGAAGCCCTGTGTGGAGACTTCAATGCTCGAGGGTAGAGCGGTTTTCACGATAGAGCGTAAGTGAGTCTTCACAATGCAGCGATGTTCTGACGCCGGCCTCTTGCGACACAAAACGTGCTGCCATCTGTTATCCTTCAAGGAAGCTCGCAATGAAATGCTAGAAATGAACGATATACAGTAAATTTTTTTGCCATTTAGTTAACAAAAATTTTATTTTTTAATGATATAACCTTTTCTCTAGTAAAAGTGTTATATTTGAATTTAAAATTATGTTGTAGAACATTAACGACTCTTCAGGCATCGGAAAACATTTTTTTAAAGAGAAATTAAAATTAATATAAATTTGGACTCCAAATAGTATCTCGGCAAACCGTTTATGTATGTTTCCAGTTCTTTATCTCAGCTTCTCGCTAGTTTAAATGTTATTCTTCTTATTCCCCGACGCTGGCGACGAGCGTCAAATCCAATGTGCGTCACGTGGCCAAGGGTGAGTGAGTGAGTGAGTGAAGAGATTTGGGGAGCTCTTATCATCGAGGTCTTGAGAGTCGACGAGGTTGATCGTGGTGAGTATGGAGCAGCGCCGGAATGAACGGGCGGGGGAAGCGGGAGATCCCCTAGAAAACCCACCGAACAACGGCGTCGTCCGGCACGATTCCCGCTTGCGAAAATCCGGAGTCACCCGGTCGGGGATTGAACCCGGATTGCCTTGGTGGGAGGCGAGCTGACTGACCGCTTAGCCACCATGGACCCCCGTGGCCAAGGCTTTCAGCGCATGTCATTCGCCCAGCATAACCAGAATTCTTTTACAATTGGCACTGAATAATAATCTGCACTTGAATTTTCAGTTCACCTTTTTAAAAAACGTTCTCTAGTGCAGCCAGGTTGAACCGAACCTTAAGGCCTCAAACGCAGGAAACTTATAACTCGAGTTTTTACCACACAACTTTATGCACAAAATCAACTAAAGGCAACATGACAAGTAGGATCATAATGGACTTCGAACAACGAGGTACCAAGTCGTTGATCCCAAAAATCGAGCTATGTCAGGGGATGGACACGAATAGTCGAACAATAATTCCTCGTATAACTAAACTCTCATAGTGATCAAGTGTTTCCTTCGCACCTGGTGATGTTACTGGAACGTATTTATACACGTCATGACAGTAAACACGCACGCAATAATGCATTTGACGCGTACTGAGTGACTCATTGACCACAATTGTTGCCTACGAAGGAATGAACGGCCACGGCTAGTAGCTGGGCCCACACGTAACACCTGTGATGCGAAGCTGGTCGTTGATACGTGATGTCATGTTACATGGCGTTGGCGCTGCGGAAGACCGGCGAGCTTGTAGCGAACGACGTGTGTGTGTGGTGAATGCCAGCGCACGATACGTCATCTGCCCGGACAGTTTCCTGTTTTCCCGGTCGGGCTTTGTGAAAGCGATTTCTTCTCCCTTCGTTGCAATGCGATGAGGTCAGCTACTGGGCTCAGCATTGCCCGCCTTGTAACTGGAGGCGTGTGCCACGACGTAAGGTGCCTTGAAAGCTTACATAGCAGTTCGTATGGATTGTTCTGCGGAGGGTTTAGCAGACTGCTGGCCGTTTACATGGACGCCTTGGCGTTTGGTAGTGTGCGATTTCGAGTGGAAAGTTTCCTTCAAGGTGGAAATTCTAATCAATTAGAGAGAGAGAGAGAGAAATAGAGAGGGAGAGAGAGAGAGAGAGAGAGAGAGTGTGTGTGTGTGTGTGTGTGTGTGTGTGTGTGGTTGTAGGGCTCTGCTGACGACAGTTGTTATTAAGTTTATTTTCCCTCCAAGAAAAGCGATAACACCATTAAACAAGGCTTAAAAAATAAAACTGTATATGTTGTCTATTGGCGCTACAGCAGCGTTGTATGAAAATCTTTACAAACATATTGTTTATTTAAGGAAGTTCCAATTAAAGCTACAAAACAATTAAATTCCATAACTGCAGAAGCAGTGAGAATGTCCGTTCTGGAGTCACAGTTGCAGAAGTAAATATCTAAATAAATGTGCGCCCATTTTCTTGTGTCGCAAAAAGTGTCGTGTGAAAGGTTATTCTATATAAACATCTATACCTGCTTGCATGCACGGTCGGATAGCTAGTCTCGTACAAGCTTCCACTGGAACTTGTACACATTGCATCGTGCCACGCCGGCTTTACAGGCGTCTACAGTGATTTTCACTCTCGGCAAACAACACTTTGTGTTTTTTTTTTTAATGCATCGAAGTGTAAAAATGAGCAGAGTCGAAAAATATTTAATTTTCTAACAATTTCACAGTTTCACTTGACCGATGCATGAATAAAGTGACGATGCCCATGACAATGTTAATCTTATATAAGGGGGAAGAATACACAACGTGCATACAAGTAGATACTAAGCAGGGCTTTCAAAAGTATTGATTTTACTGTGAACAGCTTATAGCTACTTTTAGCGCTGGGAAGAAGCACAATATTCTGTTCTTATTTCCGTCAACGATTTTAACTGCCCCAGAGAGGATATCTGATACACCCGTGCCTTAAAATATATGTCACTGGCGTGTACGTGTGTGTTTAAGTCTAGCTGGGCTTAAAAAACGATTAATTAAAATATCCCAATTTATTGTAGAGAAGAATTAATCTTTACTTGGTGTTTATAGTTGTAAATAGCGACTGGTGATTTTAGCGAAAACATTTATGGTCGTGCTAGACTTCAATATCCTTCCTCCACAACCACAACTTCCTTTCGTCATTGTCCGCGTGTCTACGTGAGAAGACATGTTCCTATTTGACTGGGCCAGTCGTAATAAAAGTACTCCGATGCTGATCGTCCATGATCCGCGGACACACTTGAGACACGTGACATTTAGAGTCATCCAGCCACGAAAGTGCACGTGTACAGAAGTTGTTTTGGAGTAGAACTGGTCTTGAAATATTTTCCGCGGAATGCTCCTGCGTCTAGTTATAAGTTGACGGCATTGTTCGCGGAAGCCTCGATGACGCAGCACCGGTACGGTATGCAGACGGGGGATTGTCTGAAGACATTGACGGTGGGAGAAGAGGCGCGGTCGGTGTGTTCCGTGGCCGCCCCGCCAGCCCCCGGAAGCGATTCCTTTTACTCCCGTTCGCGTGTCTGGCTGCCAACCACCTCACCCGGGTCCTCCACTTCAAAGACTGGCGGGGAAGCAGTTTCCGCCAGACGGGGGTTTCCGCTCGGCTTGCGCTGCTGGTTCGCCAATCAGGGAGCCGCGATTTCTTCACTTCTTGTGGCGGGGCGTTTTTTTTTTTTTTGCGTCGCGGAAAAGGATGAGACTACAGGACGTCCAGGATAACAACGAGTTTCCAGCGACTTGGTTGCCCAGTTCGGCGCACATATGCCGAGACTTACCGGAAGGACGAGCGCGATGTTCTTCGCCTTCCGCCAGTGGGAACTGCTGATCCTCTTTCAAGTCACTCCTGGGGCCTCACTTGTGACGTTATTGTTCTAAAATTAGGTTTTCACTCGATTCTATCTTCTCTCAGTTTATCGGGTATTCTTGTTGAGTAGGGGCTACGGTGGCTGAGCGATTAGCGAACCGGGTTCAATCCCCGGCCGGGTCACCGGATTTTCGCAAGTGGGAATCGTGCCGGATGATGCTGTTGGTCCGCGTGTTTTCTCGGGGATCATCAGTCCCCCCAAATCTCCCCCCCTTCATTCTTGCGCCGCTTCATACTCACTTTAATCACCCTCATCGGCTCTCAAGACCTTCCTGTTGAGAGCCGCCCAAATCTCTTCACTCACTTCACTCACTCTTGTTGAGTGCGTTTTTCTCATAGAGTGAAATCCAAATGAGAAAATAATGCGCAGAATTCCAAGACGCGTCGGGGAGTCGGGAGAGTCCATTGTCACTGCACGAAGAGGTGGGGGTTGTTCAGTTCAGTAGCGACAGCGGCCGAGAACTGTTAGGCGAGAGCTGATCAGCACGCGAGTATTGCCAGTCGAAAAAAACGTTAATCGCGTCGGCGGTATGTAACAGCGCGGTGCCAGAGAGCAATGTTATCAGTTTGGTGTGTATAGCGCTAGCCGCGTAACATGGTTTCCCTCCCTCCAGCGGCGAGAGCTCGGAGAGCCCTCACTTACACTGCCTCCCCTACCTTCCCTCCCTCAAAGCTGAGAGAAGATTATTTTCTCATTTGACGTCCTCTACACAATCACAGCGCATGTCGGAGTGGTGTATGTCGAATCAATAGCTAACTATACTATGACAGCTGCTGGCAAGTATAGGCCATTCACGGTAAAATGAGCACTTTTGAAAGCCCCGCTTAGGATCTACTTGCAAGCACGTTGTGTATTCTTTCGTCTTATATAATATTAACATTGTCATGGGCCTCATAACTTTATTCATGTGTCGGTCAAGTGAAACCATGAAATTATTATAAAAGTGAATATTTTACAAATCTGCTTTTACTCTCGAATAACATTTTAAAAAAAAAAACCAAATAGCGGAAGACATAATTTAAATTATCAGAAATGGTTGCCTAGCACTTTTTATCCGCCTTTAATATACGTAACTACTTCCCATCCATCGTTACCAACTTACTGGGCGCACGTCACTCAGTGTGCCCGTTAAAATATATGCAGGTAGGAGCAGTAACTTTTTTCTGAGGTTGATTTTAAAAGAGCTCACTTTATCGTGCACAGCCTTTAACTGAAAACGCTTACAGAAATAATCATGGCATGCCAAATCAGTTTTATTTTTTAAATGTAGAAACAAAAATTTGCGTTCATTGTGGCTGTTTAAAAATTTTTAGAAGCTTGAAAAATTTGCACCGAACTACGACTGCAGGCACATCTGCCGCCAGCATTCTATCACAATCCAGGCGAATTTCCAGCTGGCGTTCATGAGGCGAAGCTATGAAATCGAGAACTGCGTGCCGTATAAAATGTATGGAATTCCATCTAACCCAAGTTTTCAATTACCTCCAATAACGAAACTCTTTGTCCCCGTCCATTGATTGGAACCAATTTCACGGGGTGTGTCGTTTGCATTTCGGGCTGGCGAAGAGCCCGCCACAGCACTTTTTTTTAGACCAACATTTCCCGCGACAATTTGATATCAATTAAACGCTGCAATCGTATCGGTTGGCATTTGACAGAAATGATTTATTATACCGGGGTTAGTTTCCTGTTGTAGACCAGAAAAGCCAACAAGGGGGTTCATGATGCAAAATACGTATTTGAAATTTAAGTAGGAAAAAATGGAATGGGGTTTGAAAAGTGTGTTTGGTATAGGAAACAAAGAGACGAGTGAATACGATGGAAGGAACAAGAAAAAATGTGTTATTTATAAAAAATAAAAAAAAGGGGGGGGATAAGTACGTTCTAAAAAGTTATTTGCAAATTTATTGAGAACGCGCGAATGGTATATCTCCTATAATTTCATGCCAACGTTCCTACATTTTGCTCAGGAAACAGTCAAATGCGTATGAAACATCCCAACAACTCTGTATAGTAGTGACGCTAAACATTATTTCCATGCGATATATGGGTTAGAAACTTCCAAATCAGTTTTGGAAGTTTGCCAAAGTTTTTATAGTGTAGGACGAATTGGCCATGTGCAGGCCGAGACAAAATAATCGCGTCGTTCAGTTTTGCGTACAGATGAGAGTTCTCTCTCCTCCGCCTCTTCCAGTCATCCAATATTTTCTTATTCCTGCTGATAAAGCATTCTTGGCTGGTATTGTCGTATAGCCACTGAGGCGTATTATTGAGAGTTAAGCCAGCCACTCTTGAACGTGCGCATGAAGCGCATTAAACACCTCCACGCAACTGTAGGCTATTCGTTGTTTCTTCACACTTTTAGAATCAAACCTTTGAAAAAACAAACCCACCCATGACGTGTTTAGTTATTTGCCAATCGCTATCACAAGCGTTCATAAAAATAGATACACATTTTTTTTTTATATAAATTGAAATGTTTTTTATGTTCTCTCTATATATTATAACGTGTAATTTCTAATTAATATGAATTTAAAACAGTGAGAAAACATGTGTAGTGGTTAAGCCTAGTAAGAAATAGTTATCATGAAAAATATTACTATCTGCTATTCACGGTAAAGTGAGCACTTTCGAAAGCCCACTCTTCTGGAATAATAGTCAATAAATTTATTTTGTTATAGTCTTAGCCGTTAACTTCCAATTGCGGTGGAATATACGTACGGTTTTTATTATTTGCATTGCATAAATTACTTTAAAATATGGTTAAAGGATAAAAATGGCAGAAAGAATAAGTAACTAGGGCTTAAAAAGTGTCCACTTTACCGTGGATAGCATGTACAACTGAGTGCGCAGAAATGCAGTGCGTTGTCCTCTGGTGTAATTCTGCAGACTTAGTTAAGCTTAGTTTGCATAAGGCGGAGGAATATCCCGGAAGTAGAACATTAGCAGGGCTTCAGGAAAGAGTGAAGTAACCGTGAATGGATTATAGCTGTAACAATAATTCGTAAGGACGGGTGCCATTGGCGTGAGGAGGTTTCGGGTGGATCTCATTAAGACGGCTGTCGTTTCTCCATGTATGTCTCTGCAATTAAAAATTTAAGGAACTGAGTAAAGCAGAAAACGTGAGCATAGCGAGCCTACACACTGAACGTGGTTAAATTCTACCAGGTTTCCACGCTCGAAGACCCCGTCTTGAGTCCCATAAGGATCGAACCTGTTCCCCACGGTTGGTGGATGCCGGCATGCTGACCACAGGATCACCCAGGTCCTGTTTCCTCAGATCATTTTTTTCCCTTTGAAAAAGAAATCGTAAAAACGTTTTGTTATGACACGCTTCAGCTGAACTGGCGTTTTTTTTTTTTAATTGTTACGGTATGATTTCAGTCTAAAACTAGAGAAAAAACTAGTAGGGCAAAAGTCTGGCGAAGGAATGCGAAATCACTTTTCAAAAACCAGGTAAAAAAAAAGAAAGAAAAAAGAGGGCGGGTATTTTTCAGCACTCAAAGTAACTTTTTTACACCTCAGTTGCTGCCCCTAAAATGTTTGCCTAGGCTTTACTGATTTCAAGCTAACAATTTAACTCATTCAGATCCAGTGTACACATCTGTGTGCATTACGCACGTGTAGGTAACTTTTGGTCTGTACTGGACACTGCGAAGTTCAGAGGCCGGTGATTTTACCTGTGAGTAAATGATTCGCAAACCGTCTTACTGGTCTGGGTCATAATTGGTTCATATAACTGTAGCCATACATATAGCCTACAGCTCATCGGCTGTGACAACGAAACAAGTATTTGGTTGACTGAAGTACAGCACGTGTCATAAAATGTTTAGTTTGCAACGCCTCACAACGTACATTAAAGCAGGTCTGAAAGGGTCAAACGTAGTCGTGTATTTCAGTTTTTTTTTTATGGTACGGAGGTATTAACATATATTTTCGGCAAAGAATTCATTTAAGACGTAAGACGTTGCTCAGAAAAGGAGGATCGGCAATGGCATATCTTCAAAGAACCAAGGTAGGATTTGTCTGAGCATTTCCGGATAGCAATGGAGAACGTAAATTAGAATGTGTCTACAGGGGATCCGGCCCAGGTCGTCCCAAAAGTCAATACGAGCGGCGTCAATGTAATTTTTTTTCTCCCCCTTTTGTACATATTTCTTGAAAACTTCCTAAGCAGCATATACCACCATTTGTAATAAATATTCAGAAGAATAACTCCAGCGAATGAAGGGCTTTCTTCGTTTTAAATGGTTTCGTTTGTTACAAAATGCAAAATAATAAAAAATGTTAGGTAAACTACACAATGTTATCTCACTGGGATACTACTACATCGCTACGGAATATTCGGGCATAAATATTCCAACTCTAAATTGTTTTACCACACTCATTCAGTTCGTGGACTGACTGGGTTTTCGAGTGACGGCAGCCACGCACCATGGCGTCCAAAACGTATTGCCTGTACTTCATACAGGCGCAATAAAAAGAAACGTGCTCTACCTGCCAGAAAATTTGAGCATTAAGGGGTTGACCCTTTCAGACCCACGTTAATTTACTGTTTCTGGTGTTGCATGCAAAACATTTCATGATGCTTGCCGTACTTAAGTCAACACAAGGCTCGTCTCGTTGCCACAGCCAATGAGCTGTAGGCTACCAAAGTCCAGCTACAGTAATACGAACCAATTATAACTTATACCTCTAATAATGATTGCGAATCATTTACCCAGAGGTGTGATCATTGGTCAATGCGCTTCGCAGTGTGCAGTGGAGACCAAAAATATGTACACGTGTTTAATGTACACAACTGTGTACTCTGGGTCTGAATGGGTTGATATGCAGAAATACTCTCCGTTATTCACAGAAAAGTTACTGTTGCCGGTCACTGTATCCAGCTAGGGCATACATTTTGCTTAAGGTTACAGAGCTTGTCTATGCGCTGCAGTTGCGTATCTGGCAATTCTCCAGAAGGTCGTGAGTTCAAGCCCTTTCGCCTGCTTTGGAAGATCACCTGCTCAAGTTGTTTTCCATTATTGTTACATGCCATTGCTAAGTGCATTTCCTGATACGAACTGTTACAATACCTTGCCTGGACCCCGGCTGGCCTCAGCGTATTATATATATATATATATATTATATATATATATATATATATATATATATATATGCAGAGATGGGAGGAGAGAGATAATAGAGAGAGTATTTCATATGATTCAACGTCATGGACGCGCCCGACAGCCCAACATTTTTTCTTTCGTTATTGGATAGCATGCGTGTATAAAGTTACTAACCCATTTCATTGGGCTAATCAGTACTCTGATATCTAAAAGGACGTCTTTAATCGGCCTGCAAATAACTTAGACGAGTCTAAAACTTTATCCATCAACATAAAACGATAGACTAACTACAATGGAATCAAAAGCATGTTAACTATAAAAAAAAATGTTCGCAATTGCACAGCGTCTCTGTACGTATGTTTGAGATGTTGATTTCGAGAACGTCATATTAATAGCGCACTAGCTCTGCCATGACCTCCGGGGTTAAATTCGTGAATACACCCGTCCGCAGGTACATAGCGACCATTCTCGCGCGTATATGTGCCGCCAGCACGTACCGGGTGGCGCTACGTGAAGGCACGTGGCGTGTTTAATTGCAGTTCCTTCCCTCAGCGCGTCCCGCCATTGTCCGTATCCCCCCGCCCCCCGCCCCCACACACAAATACGTGATGCACTCGTATTCCTGGCGGGAAGTTCTGTAACCAGCGGGTCCGCGGTGGTTGTAGTGGTTAGACTGCTCACCTCTCACCGACTTACCCACGACTGCTACCTTCGGAAAGAAATTCACCCTAAGAAATTACTCACGAATTTACCACGTCGGTGTATATATGTACGTGGTCCACTCATAGTTACTTCCAACTTTTCTGAAGCCCCGCTAAAGGGGTGATATCGATTCCATCTTCTATTTTTTTTTTTTACAAATAGCGGTGATAAAAATGCATGACCAGGCATAAAAAATTAAAGCTATAAATGACATAGACGACTATTTAACTTTTTTTTAGATTTTTTAAATGTTTAATTATACCTTTTTTTCCATGCGGGACTGACATGACTAAATAATTAAGTAATATATGATTACTTTTACAGATGTGAAACTAATCCCATAGGAAAAATAAGTTAAATTTAAAAAAAACTTTTTAGAAGTTCCCTGTGCCGTGACTAGATTGGTTTTAAAATTTCGACTCCAAAATTAAGTTACGGAGGAAAACACGGGAATCCAAGTTGGCGAGGATACTTCCAATTTAAGTTCTATTTTCAAGCTATTGCTATGCCTCCCGTAAACAAAGCTTAATAGAGTCTATAGGCTGTTCACTGTAACGTGAGTACTTTCGACGCCCTAGTTCCTTTTTTCTTCCAACCATTTCTTATCATTCAACAATCTTTTTAATTAAATATTGCCATGTAAGTAAGAAACACAGTGTGAATACGCCACCACACTAGGTAGTTAACGTCGAACGCCAAAATAAAATATACTTATTGACAATTATTACAGGTGAGAGGGCTTACAGTTTCACTGGGACCAATGAGGGGAGAACGTTTTTGATTTCATTTGCCTGCAAACTTGGCAGATCAAAAACTTGATCATCTAAACTCACAAGAATGACCTAGCTCGAGTGTCATCGAATATATGTTGGCTCAAAACTTTTTTTTCGCGATTTTATGTTGTGTTCTCTGATCACCGAAGGATTATTTTTGTAGCCAGCACGCTTGAAAATAGTTTCCCGTCCATCAGGTTATTTGTAGCCAGCACGCTTGAAAATAGTTTCCCGTTCATCAGGTTATTTGTAGCCAGCACGCTTGAAAATAGTTTCCCGTTCATCAGGTTATTTGTAGCCAGCACGCTTGGAAATAGTTTCCCGTTCATCAGGTTATTTGTAGCCAGCACGCTTGAAAATAGTTTCCCGTTCATCAGGTTATTTGTAGCCAGCACGCTTGGAAATAGTTTCCAGTTCATCAGGTTATTTGTAGCCAGCACGCTTGAAAATAGTTTCCCGTTCATCAGGTTATTTGTAGCCAGCACGCTTGAAAATAGTTTCCCGTTCATCACCTCGACACCACAAAATATCCAGCTAGGGATGTATTTACGATACGGTGTCTAGAGGGCACTTTTTATAGTGTACGGTCTACTAGGTATAAGGGCGCGTTTACACGGCGACAGTAGTTTGCGATAGTTCCTATCGCCAGTGCTACTCTCGGATTACTATCGCCGTGTGAAATGTACGATTTTTTTTACTGTCGCGCCGTCGCGATAGCACTGTCGCGATATCAGCTCGAGCTAGATAATTGACAGAACATGCAACTATCGTAGTGTAAACCGTGTAGCATCACTATCGAGTTAGTACGGGTCGCAGATTTGAACACGTGTTCACTTAAGAAGTCACATTACGTAATAATTTGGATTCTTTTATTATCTGTCGCAGTTCTTACACTATGTGGTGGTATGGCAGGCCATATATTATCATGCAGGTACGACACGACAGTATTGACAGCATATTTACTGTCATATACTAAACTACGGGGAACGATATATGTTTACATGTCAATAATATCCTGTCACGACATCTAACTACCCCAATAAATATGACCCTCTTGATAAAAGGATATAAAGTAAATGTAGGTCCTATTAATTTATTTACACAAGTGTTATCGGACATGTCCCGTTTGAGGTTGAATATCACAGCATGTCTCGATCGTGTGTGTGAACAGGACATATCGCGGCAGTTACTTTCACGAACTTTCGTGATAGCTACTATCGTGGTAACTACTATCGCCGTGTAAACGCGCCCTAACAGTAGAGTCCCGGGCGAAGAACTCTCGCGCACGAATGCACTCATGAGGCGCCTAGCGAGCGACAGGGTATGCAACCCGTGGCGACAAACCTGCGAAGAAGAGAAATCACATAGCTCGTGGTCGTACGGGGAGGGGAATGAAAGATGGTTTCTAGGAATGCTGCGGTAACCACAACGTTTATTTATTTATTTATTCCTCAAGCCCCGCGAAAAGAATATACGAGGCACGGGTGCGAATCGCCCGAAACCAAGGTTGTAACAGAGATGCGCGCAGGTATAGGCTGTTCACTGTTAAATGTGCACCTTTGAAAGCCGTGCTTAAGATCTGGTTTTCTCCTGTGTTTTCATATAATCCCATCATATGTAAGATCCACGCTGCCGTGGGGATAATCGAATAACTAGAGTGAGTGAGTGAGCGAGTGCAGAGACCTGGGCGGCTCTTAACATCGAGGTCTTGAGAGCCGATGAGGGTGAGGTGAGTATGAGCGGACAAAACGGGAGATCCCCAAGAAAACCGGCAGAATAGCGGCATCGTCCGGCGCGATTCCCGATTGCGAAAGTCTGGAGTTGAACCGGCCGGGGATTGAGCCCAGTTTGCCTTGTTGCGAGGCGAGCAGTCAAACCGCTCAGTCACCGTGGCCCCTCTGATGACAAGAGACACGCACATTTCGATTATTCATGCGGTAGCATGCTAGACTCCACGTTCCTTTGTACGGTCGAGCCCCAGTATAGTTCATTGGCTGTTGCTCCAGTTTAACACCAGACCAGGGCACCACGGGATTCTGTCAGTTTTACCGTGCAGGTCCGTTATTGGCTTAACGTCGTCGGGGGCGTGACTTACAAACTGTGATCCAATAAAAGGAGACACTTGAATGTGCATGTAGTTGAAGTATGACTTGTCCTGAAACGAATATTCGTGAAATTCCGTGTCTCTATTAATGACTAGAGACCTGCAAAATTCGCGTTATCTTTTGGCGACAAGTTGTATTTTAAGCACGTGTGAATTGCATCCTGTTGTTCATTGGACAATACTTCACTTGGTACGCCTTGAAAAACTATGCACCAATGAATGAACGCGTCATAATGGCGTGCTCGAATCACACGCAGTCTTGTTAAAAGGAAGATATCTTCACACCCAAAGAGCAGCCAATGAACTAATGACGCCGTCTCCAGTATTCACAAGTTTCTGAAGTCTAGCATGATGCCAAAGGATAACGCGAATTTCGCAGGTCCCTAATTATGTCTTTATTCATGTATCAGTCGAGTGGAAATATGAAATGGTTAGGGGCCTAATCGTGTTACTAATATGTCTATCAAGTATTGCTCTAATAAGAGTAAAGTATATAAACGCCAAATTTGTTTGCTATAAATTTTAACAGTACGCTTGCGAAATAACGTTTAGGCTTTAAACGATTTTCCTTAGTCCGTTGTCAACTTAACTGTCAGCCGACGTGCCAGTCTGTACGTTAACTTAAACGTAGTTATGGGCAGTGATTTTTTTTCTAAGGTTGATGTCAAATGTGCTCACTTTACCGTGAGCACCTTATAGTGGCAGAAATGGAGTTCACAATTAGCCGTGAAACGTAATATGTGAGCTGCTAACTACTTGTTTAATGACTTCTCCGTGTTTACGACCACAGTGAGTGTATTTAAAGTATGCGTCGTATTCTAGTTCGTTTCTCTCGTGCGTGAATACCACACGATGGCTCACCTGACGTAATGCAACGGTTCGAGCTAGTGAACGCTGGAAAACTTCGAAACACGCGACGGACCTGGGGCTGTATTGCGTGCTAAGGCTTATGAAAAGAGGGAGAAGCGAGGACGACATCATCATGCGCACAGTGCATCAAATTGCCACTGTGCGCAAAGCGATGAAATGGATTCTGTGTTGATTTTAAATACAGAATTTAAAGTGGTCGATGAACAAATATTTCCATCGCAGAAAATCTGAAGCAAAATTCAGTTGCAGTTTATGCACATGTTTCGGGGATATTCACTAGCCATGTTTTAAGACGAGTTCTTATACAGCCAATTACTGCTATGTTGAAAGACTTCAAAAAAAAGTATTTGCCTATGCAATTTGTCTTGCGCGTCGCAGTCAGAACCTCTCTTAGAATAGTGCGTTTATTTTTGTTGTGAATTCTTGTCACGGATATTTTCATTACTTTATGTTAAAAATTCATATTCCAGATACAGTACGTTGCACCTTCAAGTTTAAGAAGATAATTATATTGGCGCCAGTTTAGCCCAAATATTTTCACAGATATATAATTTATTATAGCTGTCATTTTCTCAGGTTAAAAAAAAATAAACCTCTATTATAAGTTGGTTAACATTTCAGAATAGTTCATTTATCTCCCTACGAGTGAGGACATTTCAAAACTTATTTAAACCTTAAATTCTTATTCAGATTTCACACTTTTCCGAAGTTAGATATTTAAGTTGAAATTATTATAACGTAGATATTATATATATATATATATATATACATGATATATAAAGTGCCAAATGAATTGAATGTTATTATTACCACGTGACGGAGTGTCGAGATGTAAGCTGACCACATTGTGAAGGTCGATTTACATGAACGCTGCACTTCGATAAATCACCACGGTAAGTATATCCTCTCCAATTTAATGCTTAACTTTTTTATCTTAATAGAGCTTAACCAATATCTTATGGTATGAGATCACCTAGCAAAGAAAACAGCGCTACTTGTCCTAACCGTAGGTGCTAACATTATACTATACTCAGGATCATCAAAGCAAAACTGTATAATTAACACTGGAAATTGGCGTTAGGCTTACTGTAGCTGCTGCGAATTCTCCATTATTCAAACTTCTTTTGCGGAGGTCATCTTTGCATTATATTCAATCCGCGATTTACGGGTTCGAATCCCGGACATCATGGTTGTTTGTGGCAATATTATATTCGAATTTGTTTTTGTTTACTACGTCCTCCTCCCATAGGGTTACCAGTATAAAGCGCGGAGTAGGTAAAAATCCAAACAAAATTGTTTTCCTCTCCTTGTAAAGAAAGAATAATATTGTTTTATTACTTTCCATGTTATTCATATCTTTTTGTACCTGTAATACTCCCGCGGTTACTAAATTTGGACACGTTTATCACTTCGAGGAAACTAAATTTCTGTTAGATTAGTTATAATAACTACACCCAAAATGACCACACGGTAGCCGAATTTCCATAAGCGTAAGGATGTGATCAAAAAACTGTAACTTACGTGGAAGACTTAGTTTAGTTTTCTTTCCCACGGCACTTTATCAGAACATTTCGAAATCCCGAATAGAATAATTTGCAGGGTACAAAATGTGAACATAAAAGAACACAATTTTTTTTTTTTTTTTTTTCCCCCTGATGTTCAGCGCGAAGTAGCGAGGGGTTACACACGGACCAGAGTCAAAGAAATACAAAAGAAATTTCAAGCAGAGTAGAAATTAACACTGGGAAAATGTTCACGAAAAATAACACGTGAAGTTTTGTAAAATTCCCAATCTACCTGAACCTAGATTTTGAGTGGGGACCGAGACATGCTATCAGTAGATGATGATCACTGGACTAATCCTTCGCTAATGGAAGATGGTTAACAAGACATTAATACGGTTTTTTCTAATTTTCCAAGTTATTATTTTCTTGAGCAATATTATTTGCGCATAAAGAGTGTCTGTATTTATAGTAAATAACACATGAATTGGGGAGAAGTCACGTTGGTTTGTGCCCATTAAAAAATTACAAGTTAGTAACTGATTAAAAAAAAAAAAACGATGTTCTGGCAGGGTCGTGACAAACTAAGCGAAATGAACGAGCGCACACAAAGGAATAAATGTATTATTCCTGCATCAAAGGGTCCATATACTGTAAGTATATGAAATACAATGATTTTTAACTAATATCTCATACGGTGACATTTTAAGTGAAATAATATAGTACTTGGATTACTGTGGTACATACGGCTATTAGCGCTGTTGTTACGAACAAAACACATGGGTAGCATCGTATTGTATTGTAAGGACTTTTAACGCCCCCCGGTATAATGCTGGGAAGTTAAGCAGCGGACGGCTTACAGACTAACTTATAACATAACTTAAATCAACATCCATGACTTACCCGGGATTCGAACCCAGAGCCTCCCGCACCCCAGATCGGTGGACATGGGTAGCAGACTTGAAGAAAACCAGCCTTGCGGTCTTCTTTTTGTCGTGTTAATCTGGCTGTTTCACAAGAGTGTGTATCCATACAGCGAACGCCCTCTGCTTAACGAACGCAGTAAACAATCGTTAGGATGCAAACTGAAAGTGATGAGATACTCCAGACGAGATCCCTCCCACGGTCCGGGGAAAAAAAAAGAAACACAACAGCGGGCAATTAATTGCTCACTAACAAACTCGCGAGGTCGGCGCGGTTTTTCATAGAGTCGTGGGAGGTAGATGAAGACACGTTGGCTCGTAAACACAATTTTCACGGATCCGGGGTAGATGGGGCATCGAGAGCAACAATTTGCCCTCGTTACGTCGGGTCCTTACAACCCTAATCTCCCTCGCAGGATCGCAGTCATGTGTAAGTCACGAAACCGCGCTGGTGTTTTACTTTCTTTTAAGGGGGGTGGAGGGGGGAGGGGGATTAAATTTCCGCTCTCCCCGAGCCCGCATTACGAGCGCTCGTAATGGCCCTGAGATGCCAGTTTGAAAGTCTGTGCAAGATTGGAGCAAACGAGCTGAACACTATCATTTCAGCGTAGTAAGTGGGAGTAGATCTGTTTAAATCAGGGAAATGCTTTCCCCGCTGATTCAATAAAGCCTGCCTGATGGGAACTACGGGTGATGTACCGAAACACATTTTTTTTTTTTTTTTTGCAGCGTCACCCACCGAAACCATCTGTCTTTTAAAAATGTAATATTATGTCACATATTTCAGTTTGCGATAGGAAAGTACGTGTTAATTCTTACATGTTTAAAAGATTCGAAATCTTTTACAAACACGAAAGGACATTTTATATCCGTGTATGTATTTTCACAAATTGTTAATTTACGCATTGGGTACACCGTAAAAAAAAATTCTGGTAAACTTTCTAAACTGTAATGGAAGTTTTTAACCTATAGAGTGTATGGAAATAATACTACATGTCAGTCTGAAATTATAGGATGTTTAGCATTGCTACTATACAATGTTGGGAACTTCCTTATGCATTTGACTGCTTCCTGAGCAAGTATAGGAATGTTATTGTGCATGTATTGAAAATAATATACCATTTACGCTTTGTCACTGTACGTATACACTGATATGATAATTTCTTAGAGTGATATTTTGAGAATCTTGATACTATTTATTATGTGCACAGCGAAAACTATTATAACAACATTTGAGTGGGTATTTGGAACCCGATGGGTTATCATCACTGCCTCCTACTCGGGCTATCAGGATTCGATCCTAATAGATTTGTTGACTCAGAGTTGTCCTAAGTGTGTCATATAATCCTTAAAGTTTGAGATAATTTCGTGAAAATCTTTAGTGTCAGTATATTTTTTAAAGCATTAATGTCTTGTTATGCCTGTGATTAAATCATAGGCTTTTCCGGATTATCGCAAACGTCCAGAACTGAAGTAGCAGAATTTCCTTTCGCCCAATCACATTGAGGAAATAGTTTCACGCGTCGACGAAAGACAATGAGAAATAGAAATTAAGACAGAATGTTGTGACATAACAAGTCGTCGAGTTTACCTGCGATAAATCGGTAACTCTAACACTATCAACACTGAGCTAATTTATGTACTGAAATCATAACTTCCAGCAGACTTGATAGGAAAGGTATGTGTGTGGCCATGGAGACATAAACATTTAATTGTGTATTGGAGACGGCTTTGGTCACGGATTCGTAATTCTCGCCCACTCAGAACTTCGCGAACTGCATCGACGGATGTCTTATTGCCCCACTGTGTTTGAGAGTGTGGCCAGCTTCGTGTGAACAGATAAAACTAGCCATACTAGCGACTAGTGCTAGTAAGTTCAATTTACCTAAGAACGTATTTTATTGTCGAGCGGTTTGATACAGACAATCGAAAGCTTTTGAAAAAAAATTTTTTTTTTCATCTCATGTTCTTTGCTTACCAAGTTAAATTATGAAATTAAGTAGCTTAATGTACACTCTAATAAATTATCTGTAAATTTACAATATCGGTGTATACTTACAGGGACAAAGAATGAATGGTAAAATATTTAATTATTTTCCAATACATATATGCTAATGTTCCTACAGTTGCTCAGCGAAGAGTCAAATGCATAGCGAAGTTCCCAACTCTGTATAGTAGCAATACTAAACATTCCCACATTTTCAGCCTGACATGTATTATTTCCATACAATGTATAGGTTACAAACTTAAATTTCAGTGTAGAAAAATTAACCAGAATTTTTTACAGTGTGTGAAAATATATAATGTAGACAGCAATTTTAAAGGCTGTTCACGATAAATTGATCACTTTTGAAATCAACCTCAGAAAAAAGTCACTGCTCCTACCTGCATATATTTTAATGGGCGCCCTAAGTGACATGCGTCCAGTAAAGCTGGTAACGACGGATGGGAAGTAGTTACGTTTCTTACCGTCGAATAAAAAGGGTTAGGTAACCATTTCTGATCATTTAAATTATTTGTTTCGCTTTCTGCTTTTTTTTTTAATGTATCAAAGTGTAAACATGAGCAGATTTGTAAAATTTTTACTTTTCTAATAATTTCACAGTTTCACTTGACCGACGAACTAATAAAGTGATGAGTCACATGGCAATGTTAATCTTACGTAAGGCGGAAGAAAGCACAACGTGCATACAAGTAGATCTTAAGCAGGGCTTTCGAAAGTGCTCATGTTACCGTGAATAGGCCTATGATAAATGGTTGCCCCTGCTGTTTCGTATTGGAAATGCCAATAGCCTTTGATAAAGTAAAAAAAAAAAAAAAAACAGTAACTCACGAGAGTTTTAGCATTGATTCATATGAATTTGCCAAAGTTTGCCAACTAGCTGAGCTTCGACTACCAGCAATCCTGCTGCTCGCCGATTTAGATCACCAAGGATCCATCGCCTTTCCCTTCCCCGACCAACTACATTTGCAAAATTACATGTTGCCACGCGACCGTGAGAGCCGGGAACGTTAAGTCTGCGAGTTCCCCCTTTCTCTCCTCTTAAGACGTCAATCACAGCTACTACTCGGATCATCTGGTTGCTCGCGCCTGTCCTCACACGTTGACCTCGAGATCACTCATCGCGAGATCCACTTCTCCACGAAGTTCGAACGCCAAACACATCGCATACACTCTCAATTCGAATCGGCGGGAAACCACTGATTCGCAGTGAAATTCAACTACTCTAATCAGTTAAAGTGGCTCCACTTAGAATCAGTGGAAAAACCACTGATTGTTCAGTGAAAAAATTTCACTGAATGAATTAGTAACGTGAAACAATTTCACTGATTGAATAAGTGACGGCCGACTGCAGTGGGGAAGTAAATATTGCTCTTATTGAATGTAGCTAGATAATTACGCGAAATAAACATATTTACGATAGTTTACTGTTTATATTGTGCAGTTTACCGTAATTTAAAAAAGAAAAAGAAATTCACGTGTGACCGGGACTGAACTCGCGCACCCTTCGCCCATGGTCAGTCGCTTTATGAACTTTTTTTTTACCTTCATTTGACGTTGTTGTGACATTTTAGACGTCGACGAAGCTCTAGTGAGACCGACTTGTTGACTAATTCTCAGTGCGACAATCGAGCTGAGCATCTGCCACGCCGAGAGGCACCGGGCCGTGAACCCGCAGCCACCCTACCCCTGAGCTATGAGGACAGGGCTAAATCCTCGACTCGTGCTGTTGGGTGAGCGCGAACCATGGACCTCTATCACGATAGGCCGATGCGCTATTCATTACCCGAGACGACAGCGCCAACTGAGCCACCACGCCAAATTGAAGTTATCAAAGGAAAATAAGTGTCATATTTCCGCTGCGAAATCGTGTAGTTCGAAGTTGTTTGCTCATATTATCCGTGTTTGGTTTGATTGGCACACATTAGGATTGTTCAAACGTATACTATATAGGAGTGCACTCTTTTCACCGCATCAAATGCAATTTAAACCTTCGAACAGAGCGCTGCGACGATTACATGGAATCGAAATGAAAGACGTACAGACGGAATGAAAGGCCGTGTGTTCGTATTACTTCTTAGAAATGGGGTTTCGAAAGACGAAACACATTTTAGAAAGTAATTTCTATTAGTTTTATTCGCGTATTCGTGGTTACTACACGTTGTTTAGCGGCCATCTTTAAGCGATGTTCGATCGCCATTTCTACACGCAGTTTCGCTGATACATCAGTCACAAATAATTAGAGACGGAGCAAGTTTCTCAGATGTTTCACTGCTCCATCAGTGAAAAAATTAATAACTGAGAAAACAGTGGAAAAAATGACTGACGAATCAGTTGTAAATGTCACTTAATTAACCAGTGAAGGAATTTTTTTTCACTGGTTCATCAGTTAAATTCACTGAAGTGACTGTTGTATCAGTCAGACACGTCTGACTGATTGAAACAGTGAAATTCTCACTAATTCAGATTTAGAGTGTAGTCAATTAATGGTTACTTCCCAATTTTCTGAAGCCCTGCTGAAGAGTTCTGCTGTCAGGATATTTATCCGCATCATGCAAAAAAAAAAAAAAAAGCTTAACTGAGCCTTAGAAATTACACCAAATGGACAGCTCCTTGGATTCATGTTCACTCACTTTATAGGCTGTTCACGGTAAAATGAGCACTTTTGAAAACCCTGCATAAGATATACTTGTATGCACGTCGTTTATTCTTCCGCCTTACGTAAAATTAACATTGTCATGGGCCTCGTCAATGGGGCCTTAAGCAAAACATTTACCAACTGTTAAAAAAAATGGAACTTGTAAATATTGCATTTGAAGTAGGATACGTATCTTATGGCATCATACTTCACCGTCCGTAGTGCAAAGCCCCTGACCAACATCAAACCAAACCTAGAGTTTAATTAGACCCACGGATGTAGTACTAGAGAAATTCAGGTGAAATAAACCCTCATAACAATCCGCACTGCATAATGTTTGCGTAAATTTAGTCATTAGAGTTTGTATTCTCCAAACTGAATATAGAGTGTCGTAGAGAGCTGCGCTTGAAAACACTTCTTTTAAGAGTCCATACTAGATTCGCGTAATAGGACGCCATTGCGAATAAACGCTTATGCCTTGCGCAAGCATCTCGTGCATCTCCGAGTCATTACAAAGCTTCTAGCAATTTCCCTGACGAACGGGATGGGTCGGCCCCCAGTTAACCGAATCTTTTTTTTTTTTTTCGCGCACCGTCCTAAATTGGATGTTTTCTCTTGCCCCGGTTAGTGAAAGGGTTTGGTAAGCGGCCGCGGGAGGGGGGGGGGGGGGAGATACGCACCATCGCGGACATCTTTGTGTTCAGGTCCGCGGGCATGTCTCGCGATCTGAAGACGGCATGATCCCCAGCCATGCCTCCCGCGCGGCTGCGTGATTGTAGAGTACATGCGCTGTTTGGTTAACCCCTGGAGGGGAGGGGGGGCGAAAGATAACCCGTCATTACGGCCTTTGTTGTAACGCTGCTCTCGTTACGGCGGATCGTGTCGAGGGAGTTGGTGGAGGGTGGGAGGGAATTTTTGTGTCGAAAGTGTGGCCCGGGAACGTCGAAAGAGGAATTGCAAAATTACCGGGGGGGGGGGGGGAGGAGGGTAAAGAGAAGGTATAGTGCCGCTTCTGTGAGAAAGTGCAACATGGATGTCGTGGGAGCGTCGCTTGTTCCCAGTCTGACTATGTCCTCCGAGCACCTTCCGTATTCGCGCGGGCGAGGGAAAGCGAGATCGGAAACATGTGGTCTGCGCGGTAAGGTATAGGGTGGGAAGGGGAGGAAGGTTTGCCACCCATCCCCCTTCACCACTGTATATTATCTGGGGTCACGCGGGGGGGCTGCCTCTTTCACCCCTGTCGCGAACACGCGGATTAACCACGGTGACCGTGAGGGTCGAGGGTCAAGCGCCGTGGAGTCGGGAAACCTTCTTCTCCCGTCCGCCATTTGCGAGATGTTAGCGAGTAAAGTGAGGCACTCTTATATAATGCGACTTATAGCCAAGCGCAAATCGTAAGGGATAAATTCGCCCTTGAAAATAGGAATAAAAAAAAAAGTATGTTGCCAAAGTATCGTAAACTATTTATAAATAAAGTACGGTTCTCTAGACACTGTTTTATGCTAGCGAGATCTGCAATCTGTGAAGAAATCTTTTCGAATGCATTCCGCCTTCATTAAAGTAATGGGGGCGGCCACCCCGTCATGGCCTCAGTTTGTTCTTCCATGAGATTATTTAGAGATTTTATGCCCTAATGTCTAATCAAGAGGGCCCAATGAACAAAAAAAAAAAAAAAGGATGTCTTGTCGCAACACCCTCAGGCGAACCGTTTTCGAGCGAAATTGAATAGAATCTGTGTTGCCTGAGGGGTAGGCACCCGCACGACACAGGAAGTGTGACTGAACGATACGCTAGCTGGCAACAAACGAATAGTGCACACTACACTGCAATATAGGCGCACAAACCGTCGTGTGCTACGTGTGGGTCTGTGCGAGTTACGAGCAGGTGACGAGCGATGCCTGGTGTATTCGAAAGTTTGTCGTTTAATCGCACGCAAATTTTAAGCAGGGTGCTATTTTCATAAGGGCGGGGTATGATTCACATTGTTAGGTGTGTTGCATTTTCAAAAGTGCAGTGCGACCTCGTGGTAGAACCTTCGAGCTTTGCCTCGACATTTACCGACACATCATGTGTGTGTGTGTAGATATGTATATGTATGTATATATATATATATATATAATCACAGATTTACCTAGCTCCTTTACTCCGTACTGTTTCAGCCAACATTAATGCAGTTTAAATAAAGTACAGCTGTAACATGATCAAAACCTAATTACCTTAAATAAATGTCCACAAATTATGCTTTCACAAACCAGGCTAATAACAGCAGTCTGTATTCTCTATATTTCCTGAACACGTGCAAAATTTAGGGTGAATAGTGATAACAGGTCGACTAACAACCAGCTTTAAATATTTCTCTTCATACATCCGTTTCTAGATTTTTAAAATTACTCTGATAGTAATGGCATTCGTGGTAGCACTGCCTTATATAAGGTTGTTTGAAATTCTAGCAGCTCAATGGAAACTTGAGAAAGCGCAGAGAAAGATATTTTTTATTAAATTGTATAGTTACAAAGTATAGTAAAAAAATTTGTGTGATTGTATTTTACGCAACTCTTCTAAGTTCTCTACTTTTTATTGGCCGACGTCGAATCTAAATCTAAGAAAAGAAACGAAAAAACAAATCAGATTAGTAATCAATTATTCCCAGTTTAGTACTAAATGAAAGCACAATACAAAATATGTTCACGTTATTAGAAACGATATATTACTTTTATTTTTAAGTTGTCGTTAATATTGAGAAGCAAATAAACTATAGTCAAAGCGGATATTTAAAAAACTACGCGGCACAAAATCTTAAGTTCAGTCAAGTAAATCCATTTTAATTTTGGACAACATATTGCTCATTTTAATCGAGTTTCCGCAACAAAATTTCATCAAACTCTCAGAATACCCTAGTGCGACTATAATATGGAGTACTGCATAGTTTTAAATATGCCGAAATTCATAAGGTAATTTGTAAATATGTTCTCATTTTCAGAACTTAAATTCGGTCACGCATCCATTTATAAGCTGATGTCATAAAACCATGCAATGTTTCTTTGTGCATTGTACTTGTGTTGAGCGTGTCCCTTGCAGCCAATGAACGACATGATTTGTGCTCGGTGATATTAGTTCTTCATTTTCATAAAGTAGAGTTGCATAATTTCTACAGGCCAGATAATCCGTATGGAAGACAGTGAATGCATCAGGAATTTGTCCCTTGCTGTGTACTCTGTACTGATTCATATGCAATACGTGAAATATTGCGGACACGGTGATTGAGAGGCTTAGCGTCAGGCGGCTTAAAACTAGTCGCGTTAAATCAAAATAATGTAAACTTACTTCAACATTATTCTTTACATTTCTACTTTCGTAAACCGAAACGTGTAAATAAATTATAGAATCACTGCTTTGTTGTATCGCTTCAAGGTATGCGAGCAGTAATTACGAATATTTTTTTTCTGAAACGACATCATTCTGTACGCAGGTTTAATTACGAGGGTAAATTATTTGTGATATGAATACGTTACTGCCTTTAATTTTATGTTTTAATGCGTATTTTTCTTAAATTAAGAACAACAGAGTTTGTTGAATTCAGTTAGAATATGCGAATTTCAAGTAAGTTTCATTACACCCTCACTTGACACGTCCAATTATGGAAAACTTTTAACTATATAATTTAAGTAGTTTTAACTAAGTAATTAAATATTACTATACGTGTACTGAAAGCCGGATATCGCTGTACCCTTTAAGAAAGCTGTTACTTATATGGATAACTTTTTTACGTTAAAATTGCGAAAAGAGTGTCCCAAGGTAACTTTCAGCTGTAAAAATATTTGAAATCTGACACAAAAGCAGTCACTTTCACATTTTCTATTGCCACGCCATGTACGTACAGCAGATACAGTCTATTAAAGAATTTACGGTGTCACTGCTAGCTTTTACTTTGTGTGAAGGAATTTATAACCAAAGGCATTTACTTTGTTGTGAAACGGAAACACGTGTCACTCATGTGATTATTGTAGAGTGACTAAACATATTTTTTTTTTAAGTAAAAGTATTGCAAATTAAATTACGTAGGAATTAAAAAATTTATTTCCTTACTAACCAACAAGCAATACGTGTTTTACTTTATAATACCATCAAATTTAAGTAATATGTTACAAAGGAGCTGTTTTATTCAACGCACTACCGCCATCAGATATTGTAGATATTTGGCCCTGAAGGATTCGCTTTATGTCAGTACTAGTTCGTGAACGTGTTTAGTAACAAAGCGTTATTTCTAGAAATCGATATGCCTTAAACCAACTTTAAAGACTTTGTCTTCACATGTCTTTAGAAAACGGAAAAAGTTATGGGGCTCATTCATCGACCAAGTATTTTTTAACCAATTAATAAGAGAAAACAAAAAAAAAAATTCAGCAAATTCTTAACTTTATTTGTTATGTTAAAGATTATAGTGGACTATTAGGACGTATTGCAGAATTTGAAGATAAGGGAAATTTAATATTAGGGAAGAGAATAAGTTCAATAACTAGTTGCGCCCCTACAAAAATCGAATCGGTACAGTAACAGGTTTTCCATCAACGTGTTTATAAAGAATAATATATTGCTGCTTAGTTTATGTATGACGCTGGCATATTTAGAGGCAGGTGTTTTTCGCGAAACGATTTCAAGACCAGTTGTACTCCAAAACTATTTTGTTCGTATGCACTTCCGTGGTTGTGTGGTTTTAAATGCCACGTACCCCAAGTGCATGTCCGCAAATCATGGACGTTCAATATCGGAGTACTCTATTACGATTGGCCCACTTAGATAGGAACATGTCTTCTCGCGTAGATACGCGACAAATAACCAAAAGGAATTTGTGGTTTTTGATGTAGGAGATTGAAATCTAATGGGGATATAAATATTTTCGCGTAATACACCTGTCCCAACGTATGTTAGTTCCAAATAACCAAATAGTCTCTGCTAACTCATTCTCTGCACGAAACGGAATGTTTTTACATAAAGAAATCGTCCGAACTGCGACGACAGCCACCTGGCCTTTCTAAATCTACGCCCTGAGCAGAGCAAATCATCATGATATACGTTTATGCATATCGCAGGCCACGGCTTGAATAATGGATCGTGCGCACCTGGCCACAGCAGGCGGCCGCGGCAACAATGGCAAACAAATACATTAGTTAGAAGCTGTACGACCCGACGCCTACGGAGAGCGCATTGAAAAATGTTGTGAAGTCATACTTAACTCACTGGTGCGAAAGATCACTCGCAGCTTTCCCTGCGACCGCACGCCTATAAAACCTAAAAATTTACCTTCGTCGCCTTTCTTCCGGGTGTCACAGCAGCACATTACATTATCTTGTTGCCGGACTGTAACAGAGTTTACATACTTCATTTCAGGTGTCACGAGGAGAAATTACAGCGACAGTCTGACTTACATTCCAGGTTCTTCTATTGTTCATGGATTTTCCCTCGTTTATTTACAGGGATTTATTGGCTTTTCGGTTTCTTTATCTTCTTTCTTGGGCTCGCTTTCCATTCAGATCCTCGAGTAAATCTTCCATTGCAATTTCAGTTATACTTTAAAGATAAACCTTTGAATGTTCTTCAAAAACCGTTTATTTGTGCCAAAAAAATATTTTTTTCTTTTAAATTTGTATATTTCGCATATTATAATGGAGTGATCTAGTGTGATTACTGTATATGAGCGCTATCAGAATACAGTTTATCATAAGAGGTTACAATCCAATAACATGTATGTTTACGTAAGCCAAGATGAATTTGGTACGCGTACAAAATTTGACCTAAACATGAGTCCACACTGATCCTTGCTTGCTGAAGCTGTCTTTGTAAATATGTATGGTTCGCGTTTAATTTTCTGAGGCTTCTTTAGTTTCGTCTTTCAATCTATCATGCATCCTTCCTACACGGGAAAAATTTGCCACTGCCATCGATTTAATTACTATAGACTACTCACGATAAAGTGAGCAGTTTTCAAAGACCTCTCATTTGCAGTAATAGTCAATGAACATATTTTATTTTAGCCTTAGACTTTAACTTCAGAGTGCGGTGGAATACACACACTGTATTTATTTTAGAATATAGGTACAGTATAAAAAATGGCTGAAAGGAAAAAGTAGCTATGGCCTCAAAATCACATCAACCATGCAACTGATGTGATTACACGAAGTTAGCTCCTAGTTCATAAAATGAAAAGTAGGTTGTTTTCAGTAGCAACGTTTTGGAACATTTCGCGTTATCGACAGGTTATTTAAACCAGAGAACTACTTTACGAATTCGTTTCCAGCGTTATCCTGGGAACTCCAGCCCGGGCTAACCCAAAATTTCGCGCGCCTACGTGCTAGTGTTTTTCTTTTTAACAAAGGTAAATTTCGGAAATGCTCGGTGTCCCAGGAACACAAGTTATGTTGGTCTCTGTTATCAGTTACGTCCTTATTGGACCTTCATTATTGTCCGGTTGGTAGCCAGTACACATAGTGGCGAGTTGGCAGTGCAGCAATTAAAGTCTCCTTACATAAGCACCGGTATCGTCATCGTGGCATCGTCACCCTTATCGCCCCTCTCGCTTCTCTGCCTCGAATGCGGGGTAATATCTCCAGGTAGACGGACCCCTTAAGTTTCAAGTCAAGTAACTGCCTATGGAGCACTGCATCCGACTATACAACGCGAATAACTAAAAAATAAAGCAATACAGTTACCATGAAAATTGTCAGAAATTTGCAATTTATGCTGCATATGAAAGAAGAATGTATATTTTTGTAACATTATTAAACAATTTTCTTAATTTAAATGTAAACAGTTAATCGATAAAATATTCTGTATTTTTAATAATATTTAAGCATATTTCCATTATGAATGCTACAGAAAGCAGAATTCGCAAGAAAACCTTTGTCACGGAATATCGTCATAACGTTTACTGTGATTGTGTGTAAGAAAATTGCAATAATAATGTAGGGAATAATTTTTATAAGTGATTATATGTTCGTCCGTTTATAACAAACATTTACGCATGAAACTGACGTAAATAAAGTTAATTATAAAATTGATATAATACATTATTGCTACGATTTTATTACATATGATCACAGCAAATATTATGACGAGTTTCCTTGAAGAACATTTTCTTGTAAATTCTGCTTTCCGAAGCATCCAAAACGGAAATGCGCTTAAATTTAGCTAAAAAGGCGGACTCTTATAGATCGATTAATTTTTTTTTTTTTACATTTAAAAAGTATATTTCACTGAAATATTTTATAGTGTTGCTAAAATGTATACTACATTCTTCTTTCGTATACGGCATAAACCACACTTTTCTTATAATTTTTATGGTGCCTGTGCTAAATTTTTTATGAGTTCTTCACGTTGTGCAGTCGGGTGCCGTGCTCCATAGGCAGTTGCTTTACTTCAACCTTAACGTAACGTAACAGTCGCTAACAGGGCAGCCGAGTTAGCGGGCGCGGGAATGTAGGTTGCGAGCAGCGGCAGGCTGCGTTTTGAGTCGCTGTTACTTTTCGTTTATTTTATTTTATTTTTTTTCCTTCTCCCTTGCCCGATGCTACACATTCAGTAGCGAGTTGATGGGAGGTGGGGGGAAGGGGGAGGGGTGTGTTTCAAAAGTAAGCGGCACACGTGGGAAGCGTAGGTAGCTATGGCGATGGGCGCCGCTCTTGGACGCCGACGCCGCAGAGACAGCGCCGCCCCAGTCGCGGTCGTCGTCAACTGTCGGGATGTCGCGAGGCTCCTCGTGACGCCACCCCTTGCAGCGAGATTCGATTGCGCTCGAGGACACGGCGAGGCCGTGCAGACGCGAGGTGGATGAGGGTTGCTTCGTTCGACATTGAGAAGGCGTGTTGCGGCGAAGGTGAGTTGGGGGGGGGGGGGGGGCTCCGCATACTTGTCTGAAGACCTCACGACTGAGCACTGTTTACACTGTAAAAAAAAAGATCCTGTATTTCTGCAAAGAATTCCCTGGCAACTGATTTGCCAAATATTTTTTCGCAGCACTTTAAAAAAAAAGTATACCGAATTTCTCAACATCTTGTAGGGGAACGTGCGAAACTAATATTGAGTTCCGGCTAGCACGACTTGTAGACTTCCGAGTTTATTACACCTATCGAGCTGCACAAACAGCTTGTATGTTTCCTAAAATAATGTGTCGTAAATATACAATATCACATTTGCAGAGTTGCAAGGAAATCTTTGGCCGACAAGATTACAAAGAATTGTTTGCAACAAGCACAGAAATTTTTTTTACTGTGTAGTCACACCTTCAGCGCACAGTAACAGCAACAACATAACATGAGTCGGGTGCGCAATAATTCACCTCCATGTGTGCACGAGAGTTCCTGACTTCGTGAATAAAGAAAATGGTTTAAGTTCCAATTCATGTGCAGACGTATGGGACAACCGCTGGAAGCGAATAACATTTTCGACGAAGTTGTTTACTTAAAATTGAAAAACAATAATGCTGCAGAAACGAAGGAATGTCGCAAAATAAAAAATTTAGAGGAAAGAACGGGTGACAGTTTAGGATATGCTGTTCGCGGTAAAATGAGCACTTTCGAACGCCCTGCTTAAGACCTACTTGTATACACGTTGTGTATTAATCCGCCTTATGTAAAATTAACATTGCAATGGGCCTCGTCACTTTATTCATGCGTCGGTGAAACGACACTGTGAAATTATTAAGAAAGTAAATTCTTGACAAGTCTGCTCATTTTTACACTTCGCTACATTAAAAAACAGAAAGCTAAAGAAATAATTTTAAGTTATCACAAATAAATACCTAACACGTTCTATTCGACTTTAAGATATTGAACTACTTTCCATCCATCATTACCAACTTTACTGGGCCAATACCACTCAGTGTGCACATTAAAATATATGCATGCAGGGGCAGTGACTTTTTTTTTCTAAGGTTCATTTCTTAAGTGCTTACTTTATCGAGAACAGCTTTTACCAGAATTTTTTAAAGGTTATCCATATGTGTTCTATCGCAAAAGCAAAACTTAAAATTCGAGATATTTTTAATTGATGTCCATTTTCTACACAATATCTTAATCTGTTACGAAATTCCGCCATTTTCCAATACCTGCCAAGCGACGTCATGCTCGTTGCAATATTTTCGTAGTCTAAAAGTAATACATAGTTATTCAATTGTGGATCAATTTCGCACAGAACGTTTTGACTTACGAGTGTCCTACTGTTATGCTCCATACTGTGCTTATGTATTTTGATTGTAAGTTCCGAGTGGAATTAAGTGGGGAAGTTTTGGGCGGCTCTCGACATCGGGTTATTGAGAGTCGATGATGGCGAAACGAGATGGGTATGGAGCAGCCCTGTAATTAATTGACTGTTTCTTGTATTGCAAATATATACTTCGTCTACGTGCGCTGTACTTATGATGGCGAGGCACTAGTTGCGTTATCACAACTATATGCTGTTCGCGGAAAAGTGAGCACTTTTGAGGAACTAGTTACTTTTTACGTTCAGCCAGTTTTTATCCTTTAACGACCTTTTTAAATAAATAAAGCTATGTAACTAATAAACACTGTGTCTATATTCCGCCGCACTCGGAATTTAACGCCTGAGGATAAAATAAAACTGATGTATTAGGCCTAGCTAATAGCTCCAAACTAAAGGGCTTACAAAAATGCTCACTTTACGGTGAACATGTTATGTCGAGCTGTAGGCTCTGTGCTCGGTGATCGATGATATGAAACAGTCATAACGTAGAGCTGTAGCACGATTTACAAACCAGTAACCCACAGGGCAGATCATCGAGAACCGAACCACGCAGTGTACAGTTCAGGCCAAAAAATAACGTTTCCGGGCGACATATAGACAACTGTCTAAACTGGGTAGGAAAGGTTTAACTTGTGCACATTTCATGTGCTGGGATTACTTTGTTTTAAATATATAACTATCCGAAACCCCACCGTTACATTTGAGACATCCTGTATATGCAGATAAGAGCGATGATCTTCTGCGGAGATCGTTTCCGAAGAGGCCTGCGGCCTGGCCGCCTCGCAGTTTCGCTTCTGTCCTCGCAGCTATTGTACTTGGAGGTTTTTCTTTTTTTACTCTGACACCGGCGCATGCGCACTGCATGTTTACATGGGGAGTAATTTCCTCTGCACCCACTCCGCGGCGACCGCAGGCGAGGTGCAATAATACGGCTCATTGCCTCCGTAGGGTAGATGAAAGTGGGAAAGGAGGGAATGAAGTGCTTGCAAAAAAAAAAAAAGGGGGGGGGGGAATACTTATTGGAGGGAGGAAGGGAAATGGTGACAAGGAGTTTAACGCGAGAAACAGCCAGCCTGCGCTTTCAATAAACATATTACAACAGCCGCAAAAAAGATAAAGAATGGCGGAGTCATGGTGGGGAGACAGACGCTTGCCTCAGCGAAGAATAGCAGCACGAATTTTCACCAGCATCACTGTTAAGTGGAAATTCCTTCTTGATCCACGCGGAAATCGATACGCATGCGTGCATTATCCCGTGTCCCGGTTCTTTTTTCTTTTTATTATTATTGTTTACTATTTTCCCTTCTTCACCCCTTCCTTTCCAATATCCAGTTTTCAATCTCGCAGCTGGTTTAACGCGCGTTTAATGGGCGAGCTTTATGTTCGGCACTTGCTGGATTAAACACAGCTTCGACATAAAAAATATATATATATAAGGCGGAAATTCTTAGTGTAGTCAACGATACACGATCTCAGCTTATAAGGTTGGAACCCGTACGAAGAGAGACGGAAAATTCACGGAAATTTAGGAGCCTATGTATTTGCCAAAGCACTGTAGCGTCCTGATCCATTTCCGTTTGGATGGTGCGTTTTTTAGTCGGCTTGCCACTTTGTTGATTTGTTTAGAGTGGTAATTCTCATTGGCTCAGAGAAATGGAGGAACAGATTTATACACACATGACCATCAATATAGATACTCATACTTAGTTTAAGCAAGCACTATTTTTCTCCAGTAGCGTAAAACAAGGCGAAGCATTCTGAACATTTTTATATTTAGCCGACATGCGATATTTACCCTCGTTTTGGATAAATTAAATTTTAATATTCCGAAATATATTTTTTGTGGATTTTTTAAATTTCTATTGTTTTCAAGTGTTCCTTTAATATATGTATGTTATACCTTTTAAATTGAGATCAGGCCAGTAATTTAAATTATTTATTTAGTGGAGCGTAATTCGATTTCTCCAAAATCATGCCGTATGTGTCACGGTTATGATGGAGTAGTGTACATAACTCACTTTCGGAAAGTCGTCTTGGACTTAGTTCGAGGAGAATGCTTGTGCTCTTCTACTCTCCACTTCATCTCAACTTATTGTAGATTAATTTTATATCTATACACTGCGAGTAAAGATAACCTGTGGGGCTCTCTTGAAATTAGTTTCTTAGATCGAACACAGAATAGGTAGGAATACAGACGTGAAGTTTAATTTCCATACATTTGACGAGCACGTACTCTGTCGACGACCTGATAACAGGCCTTGTTTCTTACTGGCTACTGAACCCTGCGAAAGATTCATATTGTCATAGGATTATCGTCTGTGCGAGCTCTTCTCCAAGTAGATATTGGTGAATGACGTTTCGCCTTTTTGTAAGCTAGTCAGACTTATGTCGCGTGCGCGGGGCACCTTCAAATATAATTTTTCAGTCGCTTCAACTAAAAATCGTTCGACTTGCAGACCGTAAACTTCAAGTAATTTAACCTGCAGGTAGACTACTAAACCGAAAGTATTGGTAACATGTGGACGCTTCGTCTTCCTGACCTTTCATTCCCCCTCATCCCTCGGGGTTTCACAGCGCAATCCTCCCATTATTACATAACTGGTGCCCCGAGGATAGAATTGGAGTCATCCCGCTTGCCTTAAGCGGTACTGACTACGCTCACATCTTGGAAGAATGGATGACTTTGCTCAAACTTTCAGGTCGTCACATCTCTCGGCGCAACTCAAGGTGCGAAGAAGCTTCTGGACCAAGGCCACCTCATCGTTATAAGCCGTGGCGTACACCTGTTTCGGCAATCTTGTATGTCCATTAGCTCCGGATGTGTGTTACCATCGTAAAGATGGGCGGTGGCGCAGTGACAAGCGAATACAGTGCGCAACCATTGGCTGGGCTATTGGAAAGTAGAACTTGATGCGTGGGTGGCAGGCATTTGAAATGATGATAATGAAATTGTAATACTATATACGTAATTAATAAGTGACGATTATGGGGTTGTAGCTAATGCAAAGATAGTGATAAGTACTTTAACCATAATTGATTTGTAATTGTAAAGGACTTGTTAACGTCCCCTGCTTGAAAGCTTAGAAGGTAATGGCTTACAGATTAACTTACAACCTAACTTAAGTTAACACCCATGCCTTACCCGGGATTTGAACCCGGAACCCCCGCTAACCATAAATGAGACTGTCATGTAAAGTGTTCTCACTGGTATGAATAATACGTATTAGTGCTTGGGATTGTATTTTCCAAATTATTACTGTAAGTGTTTTATAAAATGTTAAGAAAATAATTTTAGTTCTTTTTCTCCATCCATCACGAACCAGGATACGCCCTAGGCAATCGGATTACTTAAGAGTGTAATCAATGAAAATCCCTTTGACATAGTTAATCATTTCAAGTGCAGCTTACTGCTACGGCGAACGGCCGGAGTTAGCGTTTTCAAATGCAGATTGCGTTTACGTGTATTCCTCGGTGTAGATTGCCAGACCCTGACCTGAAATGAACAGCGGCGCTTGATTGACAAGTGATGGAAGGTGGGATCACGAGAAATCGAGGTTTTAACCACACGGTCGCAAAAGGCGCGGCGCCCTGACGACCGCTGGCCGATGACGCATCCAGATTCGCGGGAAAGCCGCATCGTCCAGCTGCGAGACGCAAACGGCCAACGGGCGGGCATTCCAAACGCGTGAGCGTTGCCGTCGCTTTAGGCATCGGCCCACCTGTGGCATCCAAAGGTCACCGTCCTTCGGTCACCACACACTTATTACCATCTGCTGCCCCGGCTGTTCTGGCTTATTATTCTAATGGCATCCTTCTTCTCTGCCCCATTATTTCTTCACGCGGTCCGAGAGAGAGTTATGCACTATAGTCGAAAACAAACACTGTATTCAAATAACTAAAGATGATGGTTTATCGCGGGAAAAGTTGATTGTTTGCTTGGATTCAACGTACTGTACGCATGCACAACAGTTTCATTTCCTTATTGGTAGGGATAAGAACATTTCGCGAGTTCATTTCAAGACAAGATAGACGTCAAACACGTGTACACTGAAGTTGACTTTGCAATTGGATCGCAGTTCATTAGACACTCCCTGGTTGACTCTGAGCCCATAGCAGACTAGCAAGGAAACAACTAGCCAGTGCCATACTGGCAGGCGTGGAGTAACACTGGCTACTCTATGGTGCAGCAGCCAATGAACAAACATCTGAGGCTCGAGTATACACATGACTGTGGAGTCTAGCCTGCAGGTCATTGAACTCGCGAAATTTTCTTATCCCTACTTATTGGCTGTCATGCTTGTATGAAGCTACTAACCCATTTCACTGGACCAATGAGGATTCTCATATTATAAGGCAGAACGTTCGTGACTGGTCTGAAAACAACTTAGATGAGTCACGACCTTGTTCATCCAATCACGAAAGGAAAAATACTAGTTAGAGTGTTATGTTCCGCTCAAACAATTCTTGCGATTTTCCATCATATCTACAAGTAACGTTTGGAAACTTTTTTGGAGCAAAATTTTAAAGTTAAATATTCTGAAATAGGTTTTTAAAAAGTGTTAAATGAATATTTTGATACTTATTAGTAGTGACACCCGAATTTCGCAAAAAGATTTCACGAGTAGTTGTATTTCATAACAGTTTAGCTGAGATCACCTTTCTTGATTGGCTGATCTAGGTGTTACGCATATAAGGTGCGTGCTCGCGAATCACAAACCCAATTCTGATTGGCCCGTCAAGTAAGAAAATTTCTTCTCATAAGTAATCGTGGCCAATAAGCAGAAGAAAATTGCTGGAACTCCTGTAGGCTATTTAAATCTAGCACACGCAGAATTCGTTTCGCGAAATTCGGGTGTCCCTCCTTTTAGGCTTTTTAGCGAAATTTAAATTTTCATTTTATCTCCCAAAATTATAGAAAAAATTCACAATCGAATAGGTTTACACACTTTGCACGTAGCAACCAAAGAAGCAGTCTACCTGATACGCGTGTTATTGATTGTATGTTCCGTTGTTCGAGTAGCTCATAAACGCCGGAAAGCTCTGGGTAGATGGACACCATAAGCTCACGTCAGTTGCGAATGTCACGATCACAGACCCTTCGATTCCCCTCGCTCCTGCCATTTCCCACACTCTACTCTCGAATAAACCGTCGCACGCACGTGCTCGATTAGTAACCGCCGATGGCAGACTCTGTTACCTGCTGCGTGTTCTAACGGCTGTCGATGGACTTACGTCTAACATATGGGATAATTCATGGGACTGTATACGGGACTGATATACATACACGGGACGATACACTCATTGACAGTTGAGTTAGAGACACCTGACGTTTGGTGTTAATCCCACGCACGACTGGGATGCCATCGGATCTCGTACAGACCGCCTAACAGTCGAGAGTAGAATGGGGGAAGAAACGATATCTCGGCGCATTTGATCGTGACCAGATCGCCGGGGGGGGGGGTCAGAAATACAGGGCGCTCCTTCTCCGACGTCGTGCAGGAACTGGTGTTTCCCCGGGTCATCGTGCCAAGAGCGTTTCGTGAGTCCATGGAGTCAGGTAAAACAATCGCCAGTTGGTAACAGCGGACAGACAGGCCACAATGACATTTTGAAAGTACTGAACAACCCTTGTTTGGAGGGTGTGTTTCTTTCGTGGGTCAGCACATATAACGCACGTGTAATAGTTTCGTGGAGGGGAAAAAAGTGTATTTCAAATATGTATGCAACGCAGTTAAGTACCCGGTAGACGGTGTAATACAAAATAATAATAGAAAGTAATGTAATGGAGTTACTAGAGTAAATTATTTAGACAGAGAACTCATGTTTTGATTTCCCTTGGCTAGTTAAAAAAATACGCCCAAATTACGTTATTTTCTAATAATCCCACTACTTCACTGAAATTAAGTTAATTCATAGACTTGTGCGGTTGGTAAGAACATAAAACGAGTGCATTCATTAAGAACCACGCATTTGTTGTACAGTTTATAGGCAGGCATCTTTAACGTACACGACATAGATAGTGAACTGAGCCTTAGTGTGCCTGGGTAAAGAGCGCGAGGGTGGGAAGTTGTGAGCAACAGTATTTCATTTGAGATGGTCGGCTCTTAATTTCCTGCGAGAACTTGTCTGATGACATCAACAGCGTTACCCCCGTGTACTTGACCCCTCCCCTGGAAACCCTCATCCCCCAGGGGTAATTGCAACGGTGCCGGGGAGGAAGTGGTTCTGCTGACCCCTCGCTCGACCAATCATCCATCCTCTTTAACTCTGACGGTTCCTTCCATTAATTATACCCCGGAGGGGCGCGAACTAATGAGCACTAATTGAGACTATTAAATGTGTGTGGGGGTGGGAGGTTCTTCCCCTCTCCACCTGCCCTTGGCGGCGGGGGTTTGAAATTGCCTGGGAGGGGGTGGGGGGGGGGGTTAAGGGAGCGAGAGGTCGACTGGGGAGGTCTTTAACCAACTCTCTTTCCAAAATCCCCCGGCCCCACGAACCAACCCCTGGAGCAGCCGCGGACATTTCGACATTAAGCCGGCGAAGGGGAGGGCAGAGAAAATTGGATTCGTTTGGAAACGAGACCTAATTCCTGACTTAATTTCGGTCTGCTGGAAGTCCGCACTGGATAAAAGCGACTCCGGTTTTCACAATCTAAGCGGCTCAGAGCGCTTCGTCAAGCACGGTCGACGAATCCCCTCCTTTACGAGGAGGAGATGGGGGTAGTATTTTCAGCTTCCTGGAGCCTAGGCGGCGGGGATTGAAACACGTCACGGGGAGAGATTCCTTTGCAATTAGGCGTCGAGACTGGGGTTAAAAAAAACAGACAAAGATGAAAGCAGTAATTCTGGGCCCCGGCGTCTAGTCCGGGGAATAAAGAAACTGAATGAACGGGCGAAAACTGTTTTAAGAGGTTTGTTTTTCGTTTTTTTTTTTTTTTTCGTAACTCGGGTTTGCACAGAAGAGCTGAAAATTACAGGACCTCGTGATCGTATTGTTCTCCGAACCACATGAATGTGGACTGGGAGGTCGTGAATTGATCCACGTCAGAGGGTAAGGAGATCACACTTGGTCTTGTTTTCCACCTGATGAGTATGGCACGTTAAACTACATTTCCTCTCGAGACACTGAAATAATGCGACACCAATATTTTTATTGGTGCGTCTATCTTTACAAATGTAATACATTTTAAAAATTCACAGCTCACGAATATCAGCTATCAATGAATGATATTATGAAATTATATCAATTGTATGACAAGTTTAACGCTAACAGAAAATTGATTTATGAACTTAGGTAACTAAAGACAGGCATATCACCCCTCCAAAATAAAAAAAAATTTCCGAGTTTACGAATATCTTCTTCGTTTAAGTAACATTAAAATTACTGTTTTGGGGAACTATTTTGTGTGGACATAACAATTTCCGTTCCCTTTGAACAGCAACAGATATGTTTCCATAGTTTTAAGTAATTTTTCATTTATAGCCTTGGACAACAAATTGTATTATTGAATTTTTTGAAGTAATTTTATCAATCGTTCACGTATTTATGCTTGAAGTTGCATTGTATCTAAAGTCGTTATTTTTTCGCTGGGTTTAGTAACATAACGCCAATTGAAAAAGACAAATTTTAATTGTTTTAGATTATAATTTTTCTGCAATTTTTTATATGTCTTTCACGTGACTTTTACACATTTAACTATTACTCCACTGATTCTATCAACCAGTGTTGTTTTGTTTTCAACATTCCTGTGTAGCTATTTGAAGTGCTTTGGATACTTGATATTAATACGTTTAAACATTTTTTGCGCCTTAATATTTTTATTTTTACAATTAAGACATTTTAGTAACTTGGCCAGTTATTATTTATTTTCATATTCTATTCAGTTTTTTAAATTGTGTTAGTAGTATTTCTTTTTGCATTATAACAAATTTTTTGTAGTATATTTGACAACTAGAGGTGTATAATTACTTTCGAAAGAATGTACATATATTTATATAACTGGTGCGGCAACTAGCGTTCTTTGTAAGGGTTGCCAGGATGCATCGCCGCGAGCTGTTTATTAACAAGCGACGGCGAATATCGCGTGATGACGAATCCGTGTTTACGTGCCGGCGAAACGCGGGCGAAGTTGGTCGTTTCAAGGTCCGCGGCACAGAGAGAGGAGGAGGAAAAAGGAATTAGGTTAACCGGTCACGTGCTGCACTAGCCGGCGATTACGTGGCGTCGCTCCTCCCTCCTCCTCCTCACACTGTATCGCACATAACACACCCACCTTAGCGCCTTCGCCCACCATTCCGCCCCGACACGGGTGCGCGAACAGCCCGTGGGAACTGCACGACAGGCGCTTCGGTCACACGCAACCCGCGTTACACGGAAGCTGACCTGGTTGCCAACCATCCAGGCGTCCATAAAGTCTACTCTAGAAACTATATTGCAAGGAACCGCAGAGGCGCGGAATACACAGACTGTCCGTAGAGTCTTTCCCTGATTACAAACTTTTTTTTTGACGTGAACACGTCTTTAAATTTGAGACCATAGTGGGAGGCAATCCAGAAAATACGACGATAGCAAAATCGGGGGATACAGTTTGGCATTGACAGCTCCGAATCTATCGTCTACATTCAAAATTCAACTACACCACTCGATTGCCAAAGGATCAAAGAATATCTGACGTTGAGTGAGGACTGCGAAGTATTGCACACGGTGGGGGGGGGGGGGTAAGAGTGCAATTTTGAGCTCGTTTCGCCGCGTCTCATAACTTCCGCGTAGTATAACTTCTGGCTAGGAGAAGCTACGACGCTCGTTTAGGTTTCAATCGACAGCTCTCACCAAGAGCAATCGATTGCGTGCATAAGAAATATATGTGTTGTGGTTATGGTGTGATTGTATGAGTTTAATGTAAAACATTAAGAAAACTTAACACAATTTCGGCCTATATTCTTCAAAAAGCCAAGTCGAAATACAGAAATCGTATACGGTTGGAAAATGGTAATCCAGTGATACCCATAAATCGCCATATGATCAAGTGAAGCGGTGCCGGGTACGTAAAATAAACGTTAAGGCGTCCGAGTGCGTCTACGTATACGTATTCGCGCAAAACAAACGGCCGTGTCTCCAACACAGCCAAACCCAATTTTTTTCCGCTATATGTAAGGTGAATGTATTAAACTGTTGCCAAAATGTAGGCAAATCAACCAAGTTTTCTTACGTTGGGAATTGCATCAGTGTTGCTGTAGTGTTGCCGTTTCAGTGTCCAGGTAAATGGATGGACATGTTCACAATTCAGGAAAAGAAGTTCATTGTACCCACCAGTACCACAACACCAGGTCACTAATAACAGCGCAGAGGAAATTTCAGACATCGTATAGGAAGATACAGCCAGATGTCATTACAGGTTAGAGAACGCAGAATCTGTTGTTGACTTAACTGAGAACTGGCTGGCCATTGACCTCAGCTGAAGGGGTGGAAGCAATGATACAGTCGTTTGTGTGAAGTCCCAAGACATCAGTGTGTAGGACCTCACGTCTTTCACATACACTCGAGGTATACGGTTATATTAATCCGAAGCGTATGTTTTAGATATTGATACGGATACGAAAAAAAAGCCATTAAAAACACAGCTAGTAGGTAGTAAACGAGTCTAACAATAGTTACAACAAATATTGTTTTAAATTAGTATCACTCAAAACGATAACCAGATGAGCACATGGCTACATTCTGCTGCCGGCTATTTACGGTAAAGTGGACACATTTTAAGACCCCTTAACCGACATTAACATTTAATAAACATACTTTATTTCAGCCTCGGGCATTTAGTATTGACAGCGGTAAATTTGCACACTGAGTTTATTAGTCACAATGCCATATTTATATTAAAAATTGCTGGGGAGATATAAATTGGCTGACAAAATAAATTCCGCAGGGCCTTAAAAAAAAAGTACTCACTGTACCGTGAATAGCCTATAGCTGTGTGGAGTTGTCTCGATATTTCTTTACCCCACCACCCATTCCACACAACTCCACACGATGAAGCATACATTTACGTTCGCACATTTACCAGGGTGACCACTGCCGTAAAACACTGACATTGATTCTGAAACTCATTTAACTTCACCTTAGATACCCGCGCAAAGTTTTTACTTATCTCGCGCTTCTGAAATTAGTGTCTATTCGTTGAGATGTTTGTGTCGTGTGGACACAGGTAAACGTCCATGTTGAACTGCGTCCAAAATACTGTTTTGTCTGATTCCGGAATTTCCGAATATGTATTTACGACTGTATGTACAACATGTTAAGTTGTAAATTTTTATTGATTACCACCGTTATGGTAATAACAAAATTATTGAAATTAACATACATGTATATGTAGACGTATCAGTAAAGTTATCGAGCACTGTTGCTTTTGGTGCAACTAAAGTTAATTTCGCCACCAGAGGAAACAAAATATTTAACTTCGTCTTTAAAGTTTTGTACGTACAGGTAAAGAAAGAATAGCTTTACCCCATTAGGAAATTGTAATGTTTCTATGGGATGTTCACTGTTATTTGAGCACTTTTCAAATCAACCTTTGAAAAATGTCACTGCCCCTATCTGCATATATTTTAACGGGAGCGCTGACTGGTATGCGCACGGTAAAGTTGACAACGATGGAGAGAGAGTAGCTCCATGACTTAACGTTTAATTAAAAATTTTCATATTAAATTTTGTGAATTTCTGAAATGATTTCTTTTGGTTTCTCCTTTCTTTTTAATGCATATAAGAGCAAGAACCAGAATATTTGCAAATATATACATTTGTAATAATTTTACAGTTCAACTTGACCGACGCATGGATAAAATGATTAGACACGTGGCAATGTTAATTTTTCATATGGTGTTAGATTAAACACTGTGCGTACAAGTAGACACTACACAGGATTTTTAAAAAATGCTTAGTTTCCTGTGAACAGCCTATATTGTAGATTTTTAAGGCGTTCTATGTAATTTTCAAAATTATTGAGCTTCTGAATGGATTGTATTTAATTTTTTTAAATTGTAAATGTGTACAAATGTGAGGGGGGAGGCACAGGGTCGTGTTGACAGCATCCACGTGGCAACTGAATATTATTCAGGTGAACTCCCTCCCGTAGAGATTCAAAGTCACAACTGGATAATTTATTGCACCAAAATGGAGTTTTAAAATGTTTGTCTAAGTCTACATTTCATTCACATTTTAAATCATTGTTTTTTATGTTTAATATTTCAATTGTTTTGTCGAAATTCTATTAATGTTTTGATAATTTTAACGTGTTGTTTAGATATGATTTATGTCATAAATAGAGACCTGCAAAATTCGCGTTATCTTTCGGTGCCATGATAGCCTCCACTGTCCTATAAACAAGTGAGCACGGTTCGTGGTTGCATTGGTCGCTGCAGTGTAATCAACGTCACGTATCTTCTTGATCTCTCAAAAAAGATTGGTCACTCCACCGCTGACCTCATATAATTGGCTCAAAAAGTTCTCCGAGGCGTGACAAACATATTTTTGGCCAATGGCCGAATTTTTTCAAACGCACAGAAAGCTGGAGTTCAGTCTGTCCTTAAATAGTAACGCGAATTTTACAGGTCTCTAGTCATAAATGTTTCCTTGGCAGTGCGAGTGCTTTCTAATATTTTATGTATAATGAATTTTAACTAGTAAAATAAGGATATTATATAGTCTATTCACGGTTTCTTCGGCCTTTTTTTCAATCGAACCTTTGAAAAATCTCTCCATGTATGACGTGTTTAGTTATTTCCCAAATACGCCCTGTATCACAAGCGTTTTATAAAAATTCTGATAAAAATTACTTTCTTCCCCATTAAATTGAAATGTTATTAATATCTTATCTATAAAATATAATGCTTCATTGATAAACAATTTTAAAAAAAACAGGGAGACAATAGGTATGTTGGTAATGTCTAGTGAGAAACAGTTCTTATACAACATATCATTACAACTGAGTGCGCACGAATGTGGTGCTTTGTCCCTCTGGTGTAATTCTCCAGACTTGTTAAGCTTAGTTTGCACGAGGCGGAGGAATATCCCGGAAGTAGATCATTAGCAGGGCTTCAGAAAGGGCTGAAGTAACCGTGAATGCATTATAGATATAAAAAATTCATGTAGATAGTTAGACCCGCAGGAGCATATGGGTTATGAGGGTCCCGGGTGTATTTTACTGTACTGTGAACAGTCTATAGCGAATACGACTGTCGCACGCGGAAATGAATTTGTACAATTCAGTCTGGCTTAGGGTCACATTTCCCACTGGGAAAATTCACGAGTTCAGTTTGTCCTGTCTTGCGAGCACGCACAGTACTATATCGCGTGTCGACCTCGGGAGGCTCCTTTCGCCGGTCGACAGAACAAGCCGTTTTCAACTATTTCGCCGAGTGTTTGTCGACGGGTTCGGAGCTTTCCCTCGGCGCTTCAAATAAACTGTAGCCTGACCGCAGCGACAAAACAAACTCCACGAGTGTTTTGACGTCGATCCTCTGGACCCCAGGCCCCGGGCCCCGCGGGCTCCGGCCAGCCGTCGATCGCTTTGCTGGAGCGGGAATGCGATTCGTTCCGGTGTATCCTTCCGCGGGGATCGGTAGTGACCGCCGCTTGTGCTTTCTCCGTGACGTCATTGGGACTCTAGTTCCCTCTACCTGCCCCCCCCCCCCCCCACACAGAAGGGTTCGTTCTCTACCCCCCGGCGGGTCCCCGGCGCCCCTTCGCCGGCCGTTTTATTAGAGCCCGAGAACAAACACGCGAACAAACGGTCGGAGTAAATACCTGCTTCGATCTGCCTTCGGTTCCCCCTGGAACCCATTTCCTCCGTCCTTGCTGTCCCTCGGAGCCACTCGCCGTCCTATCCTACACAGGAACAAAGCAGGGATAGATGCAGAATAGCTGAACATGCTGACGTTAAGCCTCGTCTTACAACCCAGTAATTTCGGACAACGACGAAAGTGCTCTGCCGAGTCGGTTATTTCATGCAGTGAACTTCCCATGTTCGTCCAAGTTAAACTGCATGTTTCTTCTTCGCCCTGTCCATTCTGCCCCTTCCTGCTGCAAGTGAAGGGCGAAATTGCCAAGTTGCCTTAATGGTTCGGTAGGAAGTATTGATACGTCAATAAAATCACACCCTAAAATAAACATGAAAAAAATTACTGTATGTTAAGTTTTTGCAACGAATGGACTTATAAAATATATCAAACTATTGTTAGCAAAAAAAACGGCGTCTATGTTTTAAAAATAAACTAAAATAAAATTCATATTACTCTTAAACAATTATTAAACTCTTTAACAATATTAAAAAAATACAAAGAAAAATAAATATTTCATTCGAATTTACTCGCTTTCCCGCAAATAAAAAAAAATTAATTGTGTAATAGTTTCGGAGGAAAACTAGTCATATGCTACCCACGGTAAATTGAGTAGTTCTGAAAGCCCTTGTCTGAGATTTTCGTATCTCCTCTCTTTCTTTTAACCATGTGTAGAATTTGCATTGAATTGGATCTAATTGCTTCTTTCATGCCTCACTCAAGCGGAAAAGTGAAACTCTTAATATTCTAACGTGTTAGTAACATTTAAATTATTATTATAATGTGTATAAACACCTTCCCTTCCCTTCCCCGCCAAAATACTATGAACTTGATTTGCCATAGATTTCAACATTACATTCGCGATGAGACATGAAGCCGCAGAGGTGCTTTCCTTAATTCGCTATTAACTTAACTGCCGAAATACACGAAAATGTGTACGTTAGCATATATGAAGTTGTGTGCTATTCAGGGGGAAGTGAGCACTTTTCGAAGCGCTCTCATTTATAATAACAGTTAATAAATGCATTTTATTGTGGCCTTTGGCGTTGGCTTTCGAGTCTGGTGAAACATATACACTGTGTTTATTACTTACATGGCAATATTAATTTACAAAAGAGGCGGAATGATACAAATTGCTGAGAGAAAAATAGTAACTAGTGCCTCGTAAGTAAGGGTAGTGAAATTTTCCGAAAACATCTACACTATCAGTTATATTTAAAAACACTGTAGGGTTGTTTACCTGTCTTGTTTGGCTGACTTACTTTTCGACACGTGACGACCGTCTGCACACGAATCGCGTAGAAGACGAGCCGATGTTGCCGAATTCTGATTGGCCGGGTCATATATGAAAACGCCTTCTCAAGCAGACAGTAACCAATGGCAATAGGTAAACTGCCATTGGGTGCTTACACGATTGAAGTCTACCATGTACTCGTATTTTTTCGTTAAAAATCACTAGCTCAACTCATAAGGGCTTACTTTACCGTGGGCAGCTTATAACTGTCTTTTTTTTTTATTATTGTCGAAAGTGCAAACTTTGCCGTAAACCGTCCATAAATGAAATTTTCAAAATAAATAAATAAATAAACCTACGAGGTTAGTGCACGAAGACCAGCGGGTACATGTGACCACATGTGGCACGTGAACGGCAGTGACGGGCCAAAACGCGCGCACGTGAAACACGCACGAAGGTCAGACCCCAACCTCTCGTACCAACTACACACACAAATTGTTAGACGTGGTTTAATTGCAATTAGGGCTGTTTGAAATATCGATATATCGATAATTATCGATGCAAAGAATAATTTATCGAACTATATGTAACTTTGAAAAATACCGGTATATCGCTGTTTCTGTACTATCGAAGTTTTCGGTATTATAGGTGATTTCAGTATTATCGATCATTTCGGCACTATCGAGAAATTCTGTATTATCAATATATCGAAAATAACGAGTAACTGTTCGGAAAATATCGATATAAAATTTGTATGATATCGAAGAGCCCCAACTGCCGCTCGCCGGAGCGAAACACATGCGGTGTTACAGCGGTACGTGTTGGGAGGGGCCAACTCACGTGTTGCAGGTGATTGAGTCGGTGCTGGAAGAAGGGGAGGGGGGAGGGAGGGAGGCTGGGTATTGGCTGCGGGTCAAGGTGCCGGTGTGTTGATCCGCGCGCGGGAGAAAGGAGCAGGCTTGATGAGGGAAAGAGAGAGGGGCGGGGGGCTCAGCTTATCCCGTGCGCTTACACGTGATGACCTAGCCTTCACGAGACGCCACACGTGGTACGGCTACCCGGCCGCACGCGACCGGGGGACCGCTTCGTTGGCCTTCGGCGGGAACCTACCCGGCCAGGACTCGCACATGTGGACGGGCGTGATTCGAGGCGGGCCGTTGTTGCAGTCCCCGATGACATTCTGCTTTCAACTCTTTGAAGTCGGCAAACTTTTACCAGCGATTAAGACAAGCTAGAAGTGAGTCGCTTGTTTACACCACTGTACAGACGCCGGGCTCTATTGGTCTCTTTTCTCTCTCTTGCCGTCGTCCTATTGGTCAAAACTGCATCAGACGTTCGTTATCGGTCGTATGTAAGCCAATAAAGAATGGAGTTGGTAGTCTACCGACCATGCGGGCTTTCGTAATGAACAGTAGTTACAGTTCATCATGTTCGTTTTAGAAACTGTGCGAAAATGATTCTTTCCGTTTGAGAAAATAGTCTTTACTCCTAAGTTTTATCTTATTTAAATAGCGATAAAAATAAGGGAATGAACTGTCGACTACATCCTCGTCAGTTTTGTGTTTTATGCGCAAACAAATATTCTTATACTAGTTTTTGCACGAACTATACGTGGGCATAGTCTACAAAGTGTTAAAAAAAAAAAAAAAATGGACATTTCATTCCGCTGGGCAAGGCGATGAGGGTCGTGAGCTATCTCGAAGAAACTCAAGGGAAACATCACATCCATCCTACAACCACTTGTCACTGAGGGGATTCCAACCCAGGACCTCAGGCACCGAGAGCTGGATTTCACAACTCAGCAGGAGCCACGCACTATTTCTGTTTAGACAACATCTTCACTGAAATACGGGACCGTTGTGGGTGAGCGGTTAGCCTGCCCGCGACACTAGATAGGTCTTACAATCGCGTTATTTGAGGTTAGTGCCTGTGGAAACACCAACATAGACATCTGGCCACTAGAATTAATGATTTTATGGAACAGATCGGTTTTGAGTCAAAACTACAAGTATTTTGTATCTCGAACATACTTATTCAACCTACGTATATTTCAGGTGCTGATTTAATAACTTACTAGAAAGGATAAGAAATATTTAATCCGTTTTTCGCACTGATTTTGCAAGATTTATTCTATTCTGTTGGTCACATTTGGAGGTAACGTAAATATTTAAAAGACAGAGCTAACACAAACAGCACAGATAAGGATGTATTTAATTACTGTCGAGAGCATTCGTCAACTAAATGGTGTTAGTCAAGTAGGTTCTAATTAAGCAATTTTAAAACTTCGTTCTAGAACCTCTCAAGAATAATGCAAGCTGTAAACATACTGTAGATGCTACCCGGCAATAGCCTACAAAAAATACAATAAAATAAAGTAATTTTTATAAATAAGTTAATTTATAAAACACCGAACACAGGGTGATTATTAACTACTTAAATGATCCATGTTTATCACAAAATAATTATTAAAAACTATTGCTTTTTGTTTCATTGTACTAGTTGGTTATTTTTCGTGACGCGTGTCTGTTGTTGATGTTAATCCAGGCACCTACCACCCACCCCGCCAACCCTGAAAAAGACTATAAAATATGAAGATCGTTACAACAGGGAACTGTCCGCTCGTGTCACCTTACTTGCTTTTTGCGCCAAGGCGAACAGGGTCCAATCCCCGGCCGGGTCACCTGATTTTTTGCGAGCGGGAATCGCGCCTGACGACGCCGTTGGCCCGGCGGGTTTTCCCGGGATCTCCCGTTTCCCCCCTCCCTCGCATTCCGGCGCTCCGCTCCATTGTCACCTTATTTCACCCTCATCGGTTCCCGAGACCTGGTTGTTAACAGCCGCTTTAATCTCTCAACTCTCAGTTCAACTCGCTCAAATATATACTGTTACAGTGACTCATTATGCAGAATTCAACACGAGGGGAAAAATTTTTTATTTGGAAGAGTGGCTACAAAATTTTCTAGTGTGGAGAATAATTCTCTCGAAACGTCGTTTATCAATTTCATTAATTTGTAACCGTAAGTATATAGTAATCATGTTAAAATATAATATTTACGTGTAAATATAATGTAGGTGAGATGGAATCCATTGTCAACGACGTTTTGGAAACCTCTTCAGGCCCAGTGCACGCAGTTGTAAACATAATGGAGAGGGAGGTTATTTTTTGGCTTAGCGATATTTTCTGTGAGTGACTGATTTATAAACTTTGCCCCTGTTCAAATTTATTAAAGACTCATATTACTATAGCAGAACATATAACCTACTGTTCAATGGTTGTGATAACTAAGAAAGTACTTTTCCAACTTAAGTACAGCGCGATTCAAAAATCTCATATTTGCATCACCATTAACTGTAAGTTAACATGGAACTGAAAATGGTAAATAGGTAATTTTTTTCTGCACGCTATACATTAGAAGATTGTTATCACGTAGGCATTTATATTATACAAAAGTTTATTGTTTTCATTTGATAACGAAAGTTAAGATGACAGCCACATAACTGGATGCCCTATGTAGGCAACCATCAACTCTGAATGTATTAGATAAAAAAAAAAACTATGCTGGAGAAGCGACGGAAACTGCATTTACTTCAAGAAGCAAAAACAAATAACCCGTTGGAAATATTTGCCATATTTTCCACTCACAACAGCTTTTTGAGTATATAGTCTATTTGGCAGTCTTCTACATAAATAGTTCCGATACTTGAACACTCAATATTATAATATTTCAGCCCCACCTTCTCGCCAATGGTGTACAGTTTCTTCGCAGTACCTTCAAAAATTTGGAATTAAACCTTTGAAAAATCACCCCATGTATGACGTGTTTTGTTATTTTTTTTAATATGTCGTGTGTCACATGCGTTTCAGCCTTCTGTTAATACAAAAGTATGATAGTTTTAGTGTTAAATTAAAACATATAAATATTTTTGAAAATAAGTTGTTTAATTTCATTTATAATTAACATTAATAAAATAGAGGGGAAATACGTGCTTTAATAATGCCTTTGAAAGGAATAATTCCAATGTAAAATATTATAAAACCGAGTACAGTCAAATGCGGTGCGTTGTCCATTTGGTGTAGTTCTCTACTCTTAGTTGAGCTGCGTTTACGTGATTTTGAGGAATACCCTTCAGGAAGAAACTAAGCAGGGCTTTAGAAAAGTTGCAAGTAACAGTGAATTGACTATACTCAAATGGGCACGTGTTGCAAAGTCAGCTAACTTATGGCGCCATCTGTACGCGAGAAGATAGTGTTGATAATTACTGTAGAAGCTTGCTGCCAACTTACGTGAACCCATGGAACCTTTCCCTTCGACCTGTCCCTAGAAATGGGGCTGTGAAATCTAGAGTGCGATTCTTGAAATAAATGAAATCACCTTTCAGTGGCTTCATAACTTCATGCAGATTTAGAGAGAATGTCAAAAGCAATCCGATTATCTAGAGACCGCGCTGAAACTAGAAACTGAAGGATGCCACAGAATAATATCGCGGCATACGTGAGCCAATAGTTACACCGAAATAGTAGGAATATTTAAGGATTGGTTTAAGTGTTCTTCATAGTCATAAAAACTGTCCTCAACACATGCCCTACTTTCTGCAAGAGTTTTGGCACTCGCTGCAGAAATTAAGTTCTAAACGAGATGACGTTTATGTAGATGTCCAATTAGCCTCGACCACACGGCTCTGCAGAACTGGTATTATAACCATCGGTTATTATCAAGAATGCAAATTGTGCCCTTTGGGCGGTTAGACTCTAATCTTCGGGTACGTGTAATTGACCAACAAAGGTCGCGCCAAATTACCAGCGGTGCACAGATATACCACCCAAATCTTTTAGCAAAAATTAATAACATTTTTATATTCAATTTCAGCGTTATTCCAATGTTTCCTGCAAGTTTCTTAAATATGATATTATATTTATTACTATAAGTTACCTAAATTATTTTGAGGGCTGTTCAAGTGAAAGGTTGAAAAATGTACTACTAGGACGCTCATGGACCAAGTTAGTATAATTATATTTCTCGTAATTACACTCTATTTTAAAAAGTTAATTTTTAATTTCCACTTTACAAAATTTACAGTTGTTCTTGTTTGATTCCAAAAATGCACGTATTAATATTATGTACGTTTTAAGTTCCTGCGAGGAATTAAATGAATAATACGTTCCAAACAACTTTTCATGTGCTCATATTACTTTGATTTTAGAAAATGATTGACGGCAGCTGTGCGCACTGGCAAGATTCCTACTAACGAGCTTCGGTTATGAAACTTGTGCGTGTTTACGTACGTGATTTGCTCGTGCAGGTAACGGGTCTATGAGCGAGGTATGTAGGGCAACCAGCTCCGTTTAGCGCTACACAGTTTCACTTGCGTTGACCTCGCTTCAGGCTCGGACAACATGCGTGCTTTCATTTTCCATTTAGGTACACCCCACTGCGACCGAAGACTGCTGAAGGGGGAGTCGACGCCAACCTTCCCGCGCTATGGGGCGCTCAACCCGAGTAACAGACATCAGTTAGTTAAAAAACTGTCCAATTAAAATCAGTCAGTTAACTGATTCCAAGGTGATCGGGATGGCCAAGAGATCGCTTACTGTGACGTAGCTGAAGATATTTTTGTTGAACATCGTCATTTTGCAACACTCAAAAATCTGAATATGTTAGTAACAATTCGTGAGGAAATGCGTTTCAACTGGAGAGTTTTTTTTTTTTTTTTTTTTTTATAAAGAAATGCCGAAGCTAAAATTTTCAGGCAAATATAATTACGCTCCAATATTTGTTATACAGTACCATTTCAGTGTTTCGCTGAAACAATATTCCGCTGGTAACCAAACAAGTTTCATCTTTCCCCGTATATAAACATAGGCAAGACTTTCCTCCTATTGGCCGCTACCGACTGGGGAATCGTAAAATGGACTCGGAAAGTACACACTGCAACGCAGCAAATATATTAGTTACATAAGAGAAAGTCAATGTCTGGTTAGAGACAATTAAATGAACAAGTGATTTCCAGTGGTGTATTTTTCACGGGAGGCCATTTTAAGTTTGTTCATGTCTTGGGTTGTACATACATAAAGACGATCATATTGTAAAGCCGGAAAATGTTTGTATTTCTCTGCAGACGGCAAAAGGTTGTCGTCAAATGTCTCAGTAGCCTATCATGTGTGGCCACAATTGTAAGTCACTTCCAGAGCTCCGCATTCAACTGCATTTTGGTAACTAGTTTGTAAGAATTTGAGGTGGCTGCCTGCTAGGCGCTAGAAATGTGTTGCAGTGTGTTGGTAAATCCGATTTTTTTTTGTGATACTATTCCACGTGGGCCCAATGTGCTAATTTACGAAAAGGAAACAAACTTCAGGCGATGACGGAATGTCGCTTTCATGACACTACGCATGTTAGAACCACTATTTCCAAGCCCTCCAACATAGCTAAAAACAGCATTTTCAGACTGCCGTATGTCAAGATGTGCTGACTGGATCTACGTGAAACACAGATACAACCCTGCATTGAACTTTGCATCAGACTTACCATCATTAAAATAACATAATCACCTCTTAAAGTCCCATAGAAAAAACCGTTCGACAAAAAGCTTGCGCGCGAGTTTAGTGCTTCACGCATAGTGGCGATGCGTCACTTGATGCGCGTGGCAGTGTAGCCTTTAACGCTCCCTCGCCTCTAGGTAGACGGGCGTCTTAATCGTGAACAGCCTATAAAAGAAGCGTTCGTTTCCTTGAGTAACGACTAGTTGGTAGCGCCACTTCGCTCACCAGAGAGGCGCCCAAACAACTCTCTGGTTACTGTCGGAACAATAAAGACCCCCGCACATTCTCTACTAGTCTTTTCAACTCTACTAACCAAGAGCATGTTCCCAAATACTCTATCTCATGTAGAATTCTATTTAATTTAATTTAATTTAATGCATGCAATAATTTTTTTTAATTTTTACGTCTCTCTTGGTGGTTTTTCCCTTGCCAAGACTAGCTATAAGTACTATTAGGGAGGTAGTCATGGCCCCAAAGTGCAGGCCTTGGCTGCCCAATCCCTCTTTGCCGCGATGCATGTCTCCTTGCATGATTTTCCTTCCTTGTAGGCGTAAGGGGTTAGCGCTGGGACGCAATAAAATCCCGCCCTACCTTCGGGCCTTAACTTCACGTGACACTTAGAACCAGGTAGTTTAGAAGGGGAAAAAAAAATACTCGTCGGTAGTCGTGGTCCGGGGTTCACAGAGGCCTGACTCGTACGCGCCACGTGACATGGCCCGTTGCGCCAGCAGCAGTTGTTTGCACGCAAGTATTCGCGCGTGCAAGAGTCAACGTACACAAACGACGTAATGGTTTGGTCCTTGACGACTGTTAGCAGAGGCTCCCCGCCGAGGCACGTGAGCGTCTGAGCTCGCACACTCCCGCTTTTTGTTTCGCCGAACGACCGTGAACACAGAGACCCGGACACCCGCCTGCCTGCTCCGAAAAACAGCGCGCGCGCGGGCGCCATCACGACGGCGGGACGTCGTTCTTCAACCAGCGTGCCTTGGAGAATGCTCCGTAATTCTTTCGTGCAGGCGGTTCACGGTAATAAAAAAAAAAAAAAGCACTTTTGAAAGCCCTGCTTAAGATCTACTTGTGTGCGCGTTCAGTATTATCCCGCCTTGTGTAGAATTAACGTGCCATGGACTTCGGACATTTATCCACGTGTCAGTCAAGCAAAACTGTGAAGTTTTCAGCAAAATGCAAATTTTACGAATGTGCTAATTAATAAACTTCCGTGTATTAAAATAAAACAGAAAGCGGAAGAAATAATTTAAGTTGTAACAAATGTTTACCTAACACTTTTTATTCGACGTTAATATATGGAACTTCTTTCCCTCCATCGTTACCAACTTTACCGGGTGAATAGTCACTTAGCGCGCCCGTTAAAACATATGCAGGTAGGGGCAGTGACATTTTTCTAAGGTTGATTTCAGAAGTGCTCACTTTATCGTGAACAGCCTTTATCTGTACGAAAAGTATTTTAGTTAACAGTTGCCGAAATTATTTTTGTATAAATTCCAAAAAAAAAATAGAGCGGATATCTTAAAACCTAGGTGCGGAATTTCTTAAAATAATGTCGAATTTTTACTAGCAAGTGGCTGACCTCTCTTGGAGCAGTCGGTTGGTGCACCACTGGTCTGGGGTGCGGATGGCCATGGGTTCGAATCCCGGGTAAGGCATGGGTCATGAGTTATTCTGTAAGCCGTCCGCTGCTAAGCTTTCAAGCTTAAAAACCGGAGGACGTTAGAAAGCCATTTACATTACAATTTGACAAGTAAGTGTTGTAATAAAGTGTAAATATACGATATCTGCATAGTTGCAAGAAAATCTTTGGCACCTGAATTCCAACTAACTGTTTGCAACAAGTTCAGAGATATTTTTTACTGTGTACGAGAGCCTGTCGACCGCCGAGGTTTTGGTTACCACACTTGTGTGTATGGGCGGTCATTACTTCTGCGCATGCGTGTCTTCATTCTCTATGTTTCGACATAATATCCCAAACCAACAAGACTCCCTGAACTAACCTAGGATAGCGGACGAATACTGAATACAGGATGTTAACCATAAGCTGAGCACTTTTGAGAGCCCTGTTTTAGATCTACTTTCATTCTCATTCTGTATTTTTCCGCTAAGATTTGCATTATTATTGGTCTGATCACTTTGTTCATGCGCTTTGTAATGAAATCTTGGCATTATTAGGAATGAAAAAGCGTTATTAATACGCAGATTCATACTTTGATGTAAATAAGACACGAAATAATGACTTTACTAACTACATAGGCTATAAATTCAAACGTTACGTTTACAGTATAAAATCAAGTATTAAGAACAATTGTTATTAAATTCGCTACCGACTTAACTGGAACACCGCATAAAGTTACGGGAAGCGATTTTTTTGCATTGGTTTTGTTTCAAAAGTTCTCAATTTGCCATGAACAGATTGTACATATATATTTAGTCTATTTTTGTTCATATTAATAATCAATAACATTTTATAATTTATTGACAATATCAGTGGAAGTGTCATTTTTAAAAATATATATAAGGAACTTAAGTGTTAACACAAGTATAAGACGCTTGTGATACCTGGCGTATTTAGGAAACAACTAAATACGTAACAAATGGCGTGATTTTTAAAAGGTTTTGATTTAAAAAGTACGAATAGGGAAACTATACACGGCGATGCCATTTGAATACGCCCGGAAAAGAATGTTATTAGTCTTTTATGAGCTGATACAGACTTGCGGTTTGATGTTGGATGACGAGGAGACTGATTGTCCCGTTGTGCAAGTGCAGGTATGATTCTGATATTATTTAATGTCAGTTTGGAAGCATTCGCAGGACCCTCCTCCATCGTGCCTCTGGATCAGCCTCCGCCCTGGGGTTGAAGAAGAAGGAAATGACAAGCTGGGCGATGAAGGTCCCCGTGAGTCACGCGGCAGCAGCAGTTGTTCGCGAGACAAGAGGACGTCGGCGCGGTACCCGGGTATCCTTGGGATCTTTTCCCCCACCTCCCCGGCGAAGCGTCGAGAGGAATGTCAGTGAGGGCTTATCTCTGGGTGCGATTTGCCCCGCCTCACGCGACACCGTGACCCCCCCCCCCCCCTCTCCTCTCTCTCTCTCTCTCTCTCTCTCTCTCTCTCTCTCTCTCCTCTCTCTCTCTCTCTCTCTCTGGAAGGGGTTTGACCTTCGAGCTAGGCACACCATCGTGACGGGGCAGGCCCGATACTGACATTTGGCGATCAGCTACAATGAGCCGCCCTCCCCGCCTCCTACTTCCAGAGGGTTAACCTGACGTCATCGCCGAGGATAATGAAGTTACAGGGTATTGCGAGAGGGGGTAGAGGGGAGAATCGATTACACGTCCCTCCCCTCCCCCCCCTGGTGCTCACCTAGCGCGAGAATGTCATATTCCACCCCGCGAAGCACGTTGAGAAGTTGCACAACAGATCGGCGACTCCCGTTGTCCTGCATCCTCGCCCGGCTGGATCACGTGCGCCGTAATTACCAGCTAATCACGTCCGCCGCTCGCAAGGCTAATGAGACATTATAAATATTGCTTGCGCTGGTAATCCTCCTGTTAGTCCGCTGAGGAACTTAAGTCCACTATATCCCATTCCTGCAGCCTTTGCGAGAATTAATTTTGTTGAACCGAAACCGGAGCCGATATTGTAAAATCTTCTTGCTATTTTGTTACAAATAGTTTTTAATAAAGAGTCAAATTTTTTCAACAAAAAAAAACTGTATACTTCCATCCGATGAATTAATTATCTAAAATGTTAGTCCGCTGAGGAATTTAAGTCCACGATGCTGGTAAGGAATTTATTTAAATTGGCGATAAATTTTGAAACCCCATACCTACTCATTGAATGTAAGTTTTCATACTGAGTACAAATCGTAAAGCCTAACGGCGTACTGCCTTAAGCAAGCCACCTCTGGCGTATTGCCTAAGGGCTTAGTTCATAACGGCGTCGTGCCTGACTGCATAATGTTTATTGGCCGAAAGGCAAGTTAGCTGTGTGCGGGCCCGAAGGCGTCTGGTCGCGTGGGCGGATTCGTGGGAATCCCGGTCCCTGGTCTGTTCCGGCGGGGGCGGCCGAAAGGATACCCCTCGGGGAGCTGTCTCGGTCGGGGCAGAATAGCTCACAACCTTCCTAGGAAGTGTGAATGATCACAAATGGTTTTCCAGCACTTTTCATTTGACGTTAACATATTGAACTACTATCCGTCCTTCGTTACCGACAGGGAGCAGTGACTTTTTCTAAGGTTGATTTCAACAAGTGCTCACGTTATTTATCGTGAACAGTCTTTACCGACGAAGCGCCTAGCGGCATCGTGCCTACTGGCAGAGCGCCTAACGGTGAAGTGCCTCACAGCATAGTGCGGCGTAGTGCTTAACGATACAGTGCATCTCAGTGTAATCCCTAGCCTACGGCAGAGAGCCTAATGGTGTAGTGCCGGTCGGGCTAAGTGACTATAGTTCATTCACTGTTTCTTCGGCCTTTTGGAATCAGACCTTTGAAAAATCTCCCCATGTATGACGTGGTTAGTAATTTTCTAAATACGCCCTCTACCACAAGCGTTTTATACTTGTGTTCATAAAAGTTACTTTTTTCCTGTTAAATTGAAATTATATTCATATTTAACTATAAATTATAATGCTTCATTTATAAATAACATGAATAAAAATCAGGGAGTAAACAGGTATATTGGTAGCGCCTAGTGAGAAATAGTCTTTATACAAAATACTGGAACACTGGATGCGCACGAATGTGGTGCGTTGTCCCTCTGGTGTAATTCTCCAGTTTGCGCGAGGTGGAGGAATATCCTGGAAGCAGAACTTTAGCAGGGCTTCAGAAAAGGCTTAAGTAACCGCGAATGGACTTATAAAGGCCTAACCCCAAAAGCGCATTTGCGGCCAACATCATTAGACATGGCGCGCGACACCAGACTCATTAGCGAGCCGACCGACCAAATGATCGATTATTCACGGGTCGGCCGACGACGAACACGCGAAGGCCACGGGGCAGGCAGGGACAGATGGGCGGCGCACGTGTTCCTTCGCGTGAGAGGAGGCGAAGTCTCGCGACCTGCCGGCGCGCGGAGCTCTGATCCGGGCCACCCCTTCGCCCCTCCTGAATACGACTTCCTCCGGAGTAGCGTAGCGGTGCACGTGACTACGACTGCCTGGGTCTTGGAGAAGGGGGGGACGAGGTAGAGGGCCGCGCACCACGCTGACTGGCCTTGTACCGCCGTTGACCGACTGGCCCGCGGAATCCCGGGGCCCCAACGCCCCTCGATCGCGTGCCACGTGTCTTACATTCGCGCACCACGTGTCCGTTACTAGGCCGCGGCACCCCCTAACCCCGCCCCCCCCCCCCCAATGACACTACCACCCCACTCCGTCAAAAACATAGTGACCACAGCCAAACCTCTACTGTATATATCCAATTAATTTAAAGGGTGTTCGCGATAAAGTCACTGCCTCTACCTGCACACAGTTTAACGGGCGCACTGCGTGGCATGCGCCCAGTAAAGTTGGTCACGATAGAAGGATTGTAGTTCCATATCTTAACGTCGAAAATAAGGTGTTGGGTAATCATTTGTGCTGACTTGTATGTATATATAACATTTCATAGGATCTTGTATCGCTGTTATTTATCTCATTCTGGTGAGTTAGTTCTTATTAGTTGTAAGGTATTTTTTGCATATTTTTTTATTTGTAACATTGTATAATTAATTTTTGTGAAAATAAATTTTGCCGCGCAATTTTTAAAATGGGTTAAGACATGACCTTTCGGTCACGATTGTTCAAGTTTTTCGTGGACGTTTTTGTTTAATTTTAATTTTTAAGCCCGAAAAACACTAAACTTGTGATTTTGACATGTGATGCAATAACTATGCGGCCTCATTGTTTATGAGGTGACAGAGTGCTTATAAATAACTCTAAGTTGAGCGGTGTTTTGTACAAATATAAAATTATGTTTTTTTTTTCTAACCTGCGCTTACAAGGTAGTACGGCAAGACTAGCGTCCAATGGCCTACACCACCTGACAGTACAACATAACTTGAGACCTGAAGAATTCGCGGGTTCCCTTTAGGACATGCTAGAATTCGAAACACGTGTGTGCATATACCTCTAGCCATTGGTCCGCGCGGTGTTTGGCACCTCATGGAGAACGCTGGCCCAATCATCGCCCTCCACTGTGACAGCAGACAACCAATGCACAGTTGACATCAGCATATGTGCACATAAGACTTCAAGAGTCTAGCGTGCATGTCTTTGAAGAGAAATTTTTTTTTAGGTCTCTAAACATAACTGATTAAAGTGTAGTAGCCTACACGGGCTAAACAAACAGGCTGAAAATACAGTTTATGTTGAATTTAATAGAAACATGTGTATAATTTTGTAACACTGTAAAATATTTAGCTAGAATTTATTTAATTAGATGTTTAGAAAATTGTAATTTTGAAGAGTTACGTTGCATATAGGCTGTTCACAGTAAACTGACCGTTTTTGAGAGCCTTGTTTAGATTTACTTGTATGTACGTTGTGTATTATTCCGCCATATGTAAAATTAACATTGCCATGGACCTTCTCTCTTTATTCGTGTGTTGGCCAATTAAAATTGTATAATTATTAAAAAACTAATAATTTCTGCAAATTTCCTAATTTTTACTCTTATATGCATTAAAAAAACGTGTCGTCTGCACGGCCGTAGGTATTTTTACGTGACAAAGTGTATGGGTTGTGAGAGGAAACATCATAATAATAGACAGTATGCTCTGGATCGTCCTGCGGGAGCGATCGGGAGCTACTTCATCGTTTCAGACGTAGAATCCTGCTCGTTTGACTGAGCCATGTCCGGCTGAGATATGTCCGGCTGAACGTAATTAATGTATTTACTGGAAACGCGTACATTGACTTCTTCCGTTGCCTTGCATTTGACTCTCTGAGTTGTTGCAATATGTCTCGGTGCTTTTTTCGCGTTTGCGCTGATTGTATCGTTGTTGGTTAGTCTTGCTCTCGTCACGTGATGCGGTATTCCACTGCTGGATAGAATTGTCACATTCTTCTTCGCATAACTCCGGAATGGATTGAGGTAACTGAGTCATCCTTTCGGTATTAAATGTGCCTTGTCCAGCACTATTCATGTTGTAATATCATTAGTGTCCTAATCGCCAAACTCCTATTTTTTTTTTTTTTTAAACAATTTCGTTTGTCGTTTGCGAAGAAAATAATTATTGATTAGAAAGTCGCTACGCGCGTTTATTATTTATGATTCTTGGTCATGTTTTTGGTTACTTATTCCTCGACGTCCAGAACTTCTCCGATCAGATGAGCCGTTCGATCGCTACAGCGACCTTGGGCATGCTAAACCGTTCGAAATCAGATGTTCGTGGCGCGGGTCCTACCGCAGCCTGATGCAGTCAGAACGATGAGTTTGTGTGTGAAGCATGAAGCCGAAAGACCGACCTATACTATCGCGTGTTTACATTTAACGTACAGCTCATTCTCAATGAGTAATTGCCGCGGACCCGAGAGCAAACTTTCGTGACGCTCACTTTCCGAATATAAGGGACTGAGTCGTAAGACGTTGTCACGTCTTTTACTCAGGTCGTTTGAAATCACTGTTTATTTATTTATTTGTTTACTCACCCATAGTTCAACCACACATAAGTTCAGTTAAGACTTCAGCATAGAAAGTAAAAGTATTATTTAAAATAGTACCACTAATTGAAACTAAATTATTCGTATGTTACCAACATTACATAACTCAACTTTTGGGTACATTCGTCAATTACATCACCATATATAAATAAAGGAATAATCGAATCAGAGAACATATTATAGACATTCTTGACTGCTAACAATACAAACATTACATCGATTTTGGACAATTTCACATTTAGTATTTCCGTATAATTGCATCATAAATACGATTAGCAAACACAATGTACTTACAGTGGACTTGTGTTTGTGTTTGTGTTTGTTTTTTTGCGAATTGATTTCTAGTAGTGAATCATTCCATGTGCTGGCAAAATAAGATAGTGATTTTCTGAAAATAGCAGTTCCATGTGCATGGGGCACTTAGGCTGTTTTTGTGACGTGTGAAGTGTCCGTGGTTGGTTGTAAGCTGTGTTAATTTGTTCAATAAGTATGTTGGTTGTTTCTGTTTTGTAGTTTCTGCGACCTGTCTGGCGAATTGGTGCCGTCTTCAATTTTTCATATCCCGCCAGCCAGAGCGTTGCAAATACCCGGTTCTGAGCTCCCTCTTTTTTACATTGTATGTATGCATATCGAAGACATGGGTTATGAAGCTTCTGCATACTATATCCGAGAGTTTAAACATTTCCTACAGATAAACCTGAGCAATAATCGAAAGGGGATGAAACCAAGATGACACAGGCCTTAATTTTTAAGCTCTTCGGAAGAATGTGTTTAAGTTTGTGAAGGTGCTTTAGACGATGATATCCTGTTTGAACCATCCCTGATATTTGTTAAAACCAGGTTTAGATTCGTATCTAATTTAATACCTAAGCTTTTGGCTGTAGTGACTTCAAGGATTTTCCCAATATTTATATTTTTATTGAATCCGACATTTGCCTCGATTCGCTCTATCGTTTTCTTCGTTACTATGTAAGGAACGGCTTCTGCAATTTGCTTCACAATATCACTAGAATTTCTCTCCCGCCATGTTTTTGTATGAAGCTTCAAATTCTCGAAAATAATCTTCGCTACTGATTATGATATGTTTGCATAAATATGAAAACTTTTCTAATAATAACTATAACATATCGTTGTAAAACATTTTGTTGACTTGTTTTCAGACATAATTTTGTTAGATTCAAAAGGCTTTATAGAGCACACAGTAAAACATTTCTGTGCTTGTTACAAACAACTCTTTTTAAACTGATTGCTAAAGATTTTCTTGTAACTCTACAAATATAATATTGTATGTATATCTACAACACATTATTTTAGAAAACATACAAAACTCTTTATGCAGCTCAATACCTATAATAAACTTGAAGTCTGCATCACTTGCTAGTTCGTTTCACACGTTCCCCTCTAAGATTTTGAGAAATTTAGTCTACGTTATTTTCAGTGTTACAAAAATATCTTCGGCAACAAATTTGGAAATATTTTTACAGTGTACCTCAGCGGTCGCGCTGCCGTGAAAATTGGGCTACTGCTTCCGCAGCCTTACCTATTCCAGAGTTACACCTCCCAATTGCCACGCCCTTCAGCATGTTTTCTCACTCGTGATTATATCCCGGGAGTGCTCAGCTGAACTAGTTTGTACGCTCAATTTACTCCCAGCTCATGCAGGTAACTAATCCTGTGTCTTTACTTTGTTGCGAACACGAGATTACATGCTTGCAAGCCCTCCGTTATTCCCTTATTTCGTGCAACCTTTCCCTTACATCGAGCGCACGCTACCTCTTTCTCTATACTTAAGACTGGCAACTTCCGTCAGAATTATCGCTCTTGGGTGCATGCGAAGTATGTTCCTTATGCGGTTTTGATGGAAAATGAATTCCGCTCGACTACGAGTTTGCGAATCGCCAGTGTAGTAGACTGTATAATAACAGTATATATATATTTTTTTGTTAATAACAGCATTATTGTAAGCACATAGCACACCGGAAGAGGCCTACGTGTATTGTACTGAACTTAAGGGGATTGGAGCACGAAAGCAGTATATGTAACCCGATTTACATCGTAAGTTGTTTTTCAGAGGGTTTGTGGAAATTTTTGGCACGACAAGACGTAAATAATAATTGTGAACACCCTTTTACACTGTTAGATATTCACTGCCTTTGTTACTCTCGGACCACTGATGGAAGATAAGTAATAAGATATTCTTTGTTATCTTCCATCAGTGCTCCGAGAATAACAAAAGCAGTGAGAATCTAGAAATCTAAGAAGGTTTTCACAATAATTATTGATGTGTTAACGTGCCGAGAATTTCGGGGAATGCTTTGGAAAACAACTTGTGACAAAAATTTGGTAAGTATACATTTTCCGCGCACTATTTCTCTCAAAGGCTAGTGGTGTTAGAGCCCATGCTTACTTTGCTTCTGAATTATCGCCATTAATGCCGATGTGTCCCTAAGGCTAGTCGTGTTCAAGCCCATGCTTACTCTGCTTCTGAATTATCGCCATTAATTCCGATGTGTTCCTACACGTGTCCGACGCCAAGAGAAGTAATCATCAAAACCTCTGACAAGTTCATAAAAACAATCACCAGATATTGTTGGGGAATTTTACGATATATGTACTTCGTAACGCTGCAGTAATTTGTTTTGATGGTTCAGTTTTTGTTAGTAATTTAAAAACTTGCGCAGTACACAATGACAGTGTTTCGATGGCATTAACACCTTCACTTTAATTTCTTTTATAAAAATTTATTATTATTTATAATTCTTTACTATTGATAGGTATTTACAGTATAAGTGTGAATTTTAAACTATAATAAAATAATTTCAATATATTTTTTCTCTTACCTAAAATTTTAATAAGTCCCCATCTTGCAGTGTAAACAGACATACTGATATATATATTGAATTACTTCTTACTTTCCGGAAGCTAATTTTCGACGCTTATGTGCGAGTGAGACAAAAGATTCATGCAGAGTTCTACAGAGTGCGCCATAACTACACATAAGTACAAAATAAGTGGTTATGGCGCATCCGCAAATTTCGTAATAGAATACGTAAGACTTCCTAGCCTCGCCCCGCCCTACGGCACTGTTTTTCAACTTTGTGCCCTAACCTAACCTTCCTAACACCGGACTGTAAAGACCAGCGGTTTTTTTTTCCAGTTTGAAGCTACCATGCCTGTGGTCCTGTAGCACGTGGACAAACACTTTATCGATGTTATAGAAGAAGAAACCCAACAGTTTAGCCTTCGCTTGCAGATGCGTTGTCACCGGCAGCTATCACTCTACTGGTGCACTCAATTTCAGTCCGGAACTACAGTTGTTGCTACTCTCACTAAAGACTCGCATTGTCACCGGTAGCTATCACTCTACTGGAGCACTCAATTTCAGTCCGGAACTACAGTTGTTGCTACTCTCACTAAAGACTCGCATTGTCACCGGTAGCTATCACTCTACTGGAGCACTCAATTTCAGTCCGGAACTACAGTTGTTGCTACTCTCACTAAAGACTCTCGTAGGCTGCTCGCGGTCAAGTGAGACATTTTGTGGTCCTAGTTACTTCTTTCTTTCAGCAATTTTTTTTTTTTTTATCCTTTAACCACTTTTTCAAATAAATATTGCCATTTAAGTAGTGTAGATTCCATTGCACTCGAAAGTTAACGCCTGACGCTATAATAAGATATATTTATTGACTCTTGTTCCAAATGAGGAGGCTTTCTAAAGGGCTCACTTTACCGTGAATAAGCCTAAACGGACACATCATTAGAATATAGTCTCTTCACTAGATATTCATACATTTTCTATCTAACGTTTGAACAATCGCCCAATGTATGAAGTGTTTGCCTATTTTCCTAATTATTTCACGTATCACAGGCGTTTTATACCTGTTTTTGGGGTAAACTGAACTTTTACTAAAATTTTATTAGAAAATTACAATATTCAATTATATAAGTCATTTGCTCTAAACAGGAAGAAAGAATTTATGTTGGTAATTCCTAGAGACCTGCAAATTCGCGTTATTATCTGAGGACGGAATAGACTATGAAACGTTACACATTTATATCGGGGTCATTACTGGATTCCGCTTTGACTGGAACGTCCCCGGCCCATTTGAACAAGTAAGAAACAACTAACGATAACACGGTCCAATCGCGTCCAACCAAGTAGAAAGGGAAAAATGTCACGTAACTTTTGTGAGCGTCTATAAACTAATGTCCCCAACTCGACTGCGTATAGAACGGCGAAGGTCATCGATCAGCCAGAAAAATAACCGCGGATTTCGCAGGTCTCTAGACGCGTACTAAGAAGCAGTTCTCCCTACGAAATACTGTTAAAAGTGAGTGTAAACGAATGCGGTGCGCTGTCCTTTCGGTGTAATTTTGAAGAGTTAGTTAAGCTTCGTTTGCACGAGGTGGAGGGGTATAGTTCGAAGGGAGATCTTTAACGAGGATGCAGAAAAGTTTGACGTAACTAACGACTGCTGTGGCCTCGCCACTCAACGACGAGAGCCAAGCAATAGACACTCATTCTGAGAGGTCGTGTGTGGACGGCGCAACGCCGGAGATTACGTAGTTAATTCGCAGTTATCTCAGAGCGCTGGTTGAATGAAACCCCTTGATGTAGCTGCCCATTCCCGCGTGAACAGCTACACTTGCTGGCACGCGCCCGGTAAAGTTGGCGACGCCGAAGGGAATTTTCGTGTCTCCAAGTTTGAATCAAAAGTGGTAGGTTGACACTCGTGAGTAGCGAAATTATCTCTATTGCTGTCTGTTATTTTTAACGCACGTAACCGCAGGAGTCAGCGCATTTGTAAAACATGTACTTTTCTAATAATTTCAGTTCCGTTTTACCGTGTGCAAGGGGGGGGGGGGGGGGGACGACGACAAAGTGACCATTCTCATAGGAACATAAAATATGCGTATGGTGGAAGAATACACAGGGTTCAATCTAGGGATTTTTGAAAGCGCTCAGTTTACCCGCCAGCGGCCCGTACCCTCCATAACCACCGCACGCGCAACGTTTCTATTTTGGATCAGCGGCGGGTAACTGACGCCTTGACTTGCCATCCTCAAGGGCAACAACGTTACACCAGCCGTCCATCCGGCGTCGGAGAAGCGTTAGATTGCTCGCCTAGTAGGGCGTGCGGTGACTTCTTAACAGCACACCTTCCCTCCTTCTCCCCTGGAATTCCAGCTACGGCCCCGAGGGATAAACCGAGAAAAACTTTCGTCGGTCCGGTAAAAAAAAAAAAAAAAAAAAAAAAAATTCTTATAACGGAAAAGTTTGAACCCTTTCAGACTCACAATTAGGGGCATGCAAAGCTCGCGTTATTGTTTGGCATCCAGCTAGAATTCGCAGTACTCTATGCACTGAAGCCGGCATTGTTCTGCCCAGATGTTAGGTCACGCCCTTTTCTCATTTAACTGCACGTGGTTGGGGCACACTATTGTGAAGTGTTCATTTACTGGCTCGGAGTTGCCCGGGGCGTATAAAATAAAGCATGGTCCGATTACAAGCGTATTGAAACGGTAAAAGTGTTTTCAGTTTAAACTGTCTTCAAATAATAACGCGAAATTTGCTGGTCCCTGCTCATCATTTACTGCTTCAGGTGTTACAGACAAGTCATTGTTCGACGAGTGCTGCATGTAGGACGATACAAAACTTGTCCCGTCGTCAAAACCAATGACCTGTAGGCTTCGTGCTCGGCTGTAGCAATATGAACCATACAGCAGCACGGTTTGTGAATCAATCGACCAATAGGATGGTCGTTGAGGATTGAGCCTCGCAGTGTACAGCATCGGCTGAAAATTACCATCTTGTGCATAACGATGCACAATTGTTCTCGCTGGGTCTCAATAGGTTTGTAGATATAGAACAAAAACATGCGAAGCTATGCTGAATGTGCTGGCAAAAATAACTGCAATCCATTCTCGGTTACTTCACACTTTTCTGGAACTCTGCCGGAGATCTACTTCCAGGATATTCCTCCGCCTCGTGCAAACTTAAGTTCAACGGAGTCTAGAAAACTACACCAGAGGACAACGCACCGAATTCGTGCGCACTCAGTAGTAACGCTATTCTGCATGAGAACTATTTCTCACTAGGCAGTATTACCAACACACATGTTATCTCACTGTTTTCTTCATATTTAAGTTAAATGAATTATTATAATTTATAGATAAGATACCGGTAAAACTTCAATTTTACGAAAAATAATAAGATGCTTTCATGTTAACAGAGGTATAAAACTTGTGATACACGGAAAATATTTTGAAAATAACTAAACACGTCATACATGGGGAAATTTTTCAAAGGTTTGATGCAAGGAGTGTGAAGAAACCGCGAATAGACTACACATATCATTTTGAGAACTTAACAAATTTACTGGCGCTGAAGACAAGGTTGAAGTGAGCTGCCTATACTCCCCACTACAGCAATATCGTTGGTCCGTATTTCCACTTATCCGCCGTCCTATTCGCCCTGGCCACACCAGCCACACTAAGTGCACTCTGCAACGTTTAATAACGACTGGACTTCGGCCAATTAAGCTGAACCTAGACTGCGTACTAATTAATATGCTGGAATAGTTGTAACACGTTTTACAATCCATTGCGTTTATTTGATAAATTGTTAAATAAAAAAAACCATTCCGAGACTACATGATGCATTTATCACCGCTGTAAGTATGACATTATAGGTCCTGAATTATTATGGTGTAGCACATGCAATTTGTTACAGTTAGAAACATTTCAGAAAATGAGACAATAATATAGTAGACCTATAAAAAATGTCGATGCGTTGCATTTGTAAAATTCACGTTTATAGCCATACGCATTATAATAGTGGGTTAGACGAATGGTTAGAGTAACTGGACGCAGACTCACAACCTCATCTGCAACAGAATACTGAAACGTTATAAAGTTTTTGTTTTTGAAACCTACACAGTAAAACAAATTCATATCCCCCTTTTCTTAACGCTTCATAACGATGTCATAAAATGTACCTTGTACGCTTACTGATCAATTCTTATGAAAATACATTTTGCAAAAAAAAAAAAATTAAATATATTGCATTTTTTATTTTTATAATTAGTCATATTTTATTGTGAATTTAATGGTTTTACCGCTGTCATTGTATATCCACGTTATCACAATAATGTCATGAATAAGTGGTACAAATTTCAAAGCTCTAGCTTAGGCCGTTCCTGAGATAATGAGAAGCTTACGCAAAGAAAATGTAATTTTCCAGAAATCGCAGCCAAAATTAAAATTACTTGTAAATGGCGACACCACTCAAAAACCCTCCAGCACAGTAATACTTACCTTCTCGAGCATTCTCCATCTTGTATAGCAACCAACGCCTGCAGTATTTGCAACGCACGTTTCCGCTTTAATTCAAGACAGGCTGCAGCATTTTAGAGCAAATAGTCTCCGAGTTATTGCATTTTAACTGACCAAGTGCTAATGAATACAAAAAATAAATAAATAGCTCGCCCATTTACATAATAAAAGCATTATTAAAAATACTCATAGTTAAGAGACAGGTGTTTTTTCGCGAAAAGATTTCAAGACCAGTTGCACTCCAAAACACTTTTGTTCATAAGCACTTTCGTGGTTGGGTGATTGAAAATGTCACTTGCCTCAAGTGTTTCGTCGCCGAATCATGGCTGTTTAGTATCAGAGTACTTTATTCTGGTTGTCCCAGTCAAATAACAACATGTCTTTTTACGTAGACACGCAGCCAATAACCAAAGGAAGTTGTGCTTGTGGATATAGGATATTAATGTCTAACGTAGCCATAAATAATTTCGCGAAAAACACCTGTTTCTACTCGTAGCCCGCCAACACTGATGACATACACATCAAATTAAACAGAAACCTCCAAATATTAATATGTCATAAAAACAAAAAAAAAGTAATTTAGCACCATAATCACATATTACAATCCCCTTTAAAAAATTAACATTTTTTTATAAACTGGAAATACCGAAAAACTTACTAGCAAATTTATGAGGACGTTCCGTGAATTCAGTGAAAGTGCTGAGAAATTTAAAAAAAAAGTGCGTTGTTCAAATGAATGAACAGTGTCCATTGTGTTACGAAGGTTTCGGTATAATATTTTTACAATTACTTTCCCGTGTTTTTATTTTTGCAGTTAAATGGCGACGGTGAGCTCATGTTACTATGATGCTTTGATCGGACTGTGTCGTGTATGTTTGGAGTTTTTATTGTTTAGCCATGACCACTGATATTGTGTTTTTTTTATTGCTCTGTTTGGTTCATTTTTGTGGGGTTTTGTTTTCGTCATCGTGTTGTTCTCTCTTTTGGTTTGTTTTTGTTGCCTGTCCCGTTTTGTAAAAAAAAAAAATAAGTTATTTGCCCGTCCTTTCGTGGTTTTAATATTCTATTGACAAGGAAACAGCTCTTTCTGATGATCGGTCTGTGGTATTGTAAAAAGGTATTTTCGTTTTGACGTGAACGCGTCTTTAAATTTGCAATCATAGTGGGAGTCAATCCAGGAAAATCTATTATAAAATCGAGGGATACAGTTTGGCATTGCAGCTCCGAATCTATCTTCTGCATTCCAATCCAATTACACCTCTCGATTGCCAAAGGTTAAGTTGAGGGGTTACTGCTATGCATCACGCGATGGATTGAGATCGGGGGGGGGGGGGGGGGAGGCAATTTTGAGTTCGTTTCATCGCGTCTCATAACTTCCGCGTAGTAAAACTTCTTACGACTAAGAAAAGCTACGACGCTCGATTAAGTTTCAATCGATAACTATCGTCAAGATCAATCGATTACGCGTGTGGAAACATTTGTGTGGCGTGGTTTTGGTGAAATTGTATGCGTTTGATGTAAAAAAAAATTTAAGAAAACTTAACACGATTTCGGCCTATACTCGTCAAAGACCAAGTCGAAATACTGAAATAGTATGCATCTCAAAAGCAATCCAGTGATACCCATAAAACCCCATATGATCGAGTGAAGCGGTGCCGGGAACGTAAAATAAACATCAAGGCGTCCGAGCGCGTCAACGTAGACGTATTCACGCAAATTAAACGGCCGTGTCCCCAACACAGCCACACCTCATTTTTTGTCTAGCTGAATCTGTGTACGTTTGTTCAATCTCGTAGCCGCCAATGTACACAGTCCAATCAAACCATCGCGATAATACTTTCCCCTGATTTCGCGAAATTTTTCCAACGATGTAGTTCCGAAGATTCCCACCCTGCTTCGCCAGTTCTCCTCCCCCCCCCCCCCAATCGCTCAGCTGTAAAATATTTTCCCCACCATCGTCCACCCTCTCGCATCACATCACGTGTGCGTTCGCGAAGCTGGCCTCGGAAGAAACTGGGCGAGGCAGCCGGTTATGCGAAATGCCGACCTTGTTCCACATTCTCCGGCCCTGGCTCACGTGCCAACGTCATTTCTATACATGCGCCTACACTACCACTTCGCAGAGATCAGCGCGGTCGAGTACACAGGAGAAGATATAGTTACAGACAGTAGGTCAGTGTGGATGGTTGGGGGGGGGGGGGGGATATCGTAAATTCGTACGAAGGTAAGATGGAGATACAACCGCATGCATAATTGAACTATTTTTAAGCAACTAATCACAGTTCATCATACTCATCCTGCACGACTCTTATAGCATATTTGCGGTTTCTTCACACTTTTTTGAGTCAAACATTTGGAAAATCACCATCTGCACGACATATTTGGTTGTTTCTTGAATACGTCAAGTATCACAAAAATTTTATACCTCTTTTAACATAAAATTGTATTATTTTTAATTAAATCTAACTTTCCCTGATATTTTGTTTAAAATTGTATAATATTTCATATAAAATTAATGTGAATAAAAGCTGACAGAAAACAGGTGAGTTGGTAATGCCTAGCAAGAAATAGTTTTTACGAAAAATATTGTTACGTTGGGTGTTCACGAATGCGGTGTGCTGTCCCTCCGGTGTGATTTTTCTAGACTCGGTTAAGCTTTGTTTGCGTAAGGCGGAAGAATTTCCTAGCAGTAGAACTTCAGCAGGGCTTCAGAAAAGTTCGAAGTAACTGCGAAGGGATTGTAGCCAAACTCCTTATCCTCTTCGCAAGAATTGAACGTGCTTCTCAGCGGGACAGCAGCCAGCGAGCAAAGATATATAATTATTTCAAAATATTGTACAAACCTATAACGTAACCTACAATATGTTTTCCTGCTGTTGAAGTCGTACTCAGATTTCGGTTTCGTCACTCGTAACTTGGAACAACTGAAGTTTTTACATTGGTGCTGAACATACAAATTTTTGTATAAGAAATTCCGAAACTCGATATTGTCACGTGGCATCAGGGCAATTTTTTTTTTTTTTATCTGGTAATAAAGTGGTTAAAAAAAATAATGAAAATGTATCACAGCATATCTCTTAATTTCTGTCAGTGCAAAAATTGAAGATTATATTTTCAGGGAGACCTGCGTGTTGGCCGACTGGCATTACTCAATTTGTGAGCTCCGTAATTACACTCATTATTACTTCTACGAAGTAGAGTTTGCGGATTCATTTGTTGACGAGGTAGATTTCAGGCCCATGTTCTACTCTTTCTTGCACTATTTTCATTGGTGTGAAATGACATTGATATCCCATTGGTAACTGCCAACCAGTAGTAATGGGAACAAACCGTAATGAAAGCCATGAACTATACCAACAGCCGATGAAAATATGTACACTTTAAACATGATTCAGTGAGAATTGAGCCAAATCAGTGGAAACAGTGATAACTGAGCAACTGATAATGATTGGCAGAATTAATATAGGGGTGGAATTTCGCTGATTTATCTGTGGTTTCCACTGAAAATCAAGAATGGCACTGCTATAAATAACTTGTTCCCTTCCCAGCTTAAGGCTGTCCACGATAAAGTGAGTGCATTTGAAATAAACCTTAGAAAAATGTCACTGCCCTTACCTGCGTATATTTTAACGGGCGCACTGAGTGACATGCGCCCAGTAAAGTTGGTAACGATGGCTGGATAGTAGTTCCATACCATGATGTTGAATAAAAGTGACCAATTGTGATAAACTAAATAATTTCTTTCGCTTTCTGTTTATTCTCTAATGCATCGAAGTGTAAGAATTAGCAGATTTGTTGGATATTTACTTTTAAGCCGACGCATGAATGAAGTGATGAGGCCCACGACAATGTTAATCTATACATAAGGCGGAAGAATATACAACGAGCATCCAAGTAGATTTTAAGAAGCATGGCTTTCAAAAGTGCTCATTTTATTACAGTGAATATCTTATAATTTGCATGATTCGCTGACTTTCAGTGAAAGGTTTTTCACTGATTGATATCACTTATTCCGATTAAGTGTGTAGTGGCTTGAGCGTATGGGGGACTGTACAGTTCAGCTAGGCTGGCGCCAATTCAATTCGTGAAATATTCAAAATGTAATTATTAAATACATGTCTAAGCGAATTGTACTCTATGTTAGGTTCCACGTCACTGCATTCGTCATTGCTCGATACTTTGAATCAACACAAACAGTTCGTCTTTCCTTCACAGTAGATTGAGACATGTTGGAAAACCAACTCTTTGAACTGCTTCTGGCGTTTAAGTATCTTGATTTTCGTTGCTGTTCTGCGCCACGATAAGTCTCCACAGAAAGAAGAACGCATTACCGTAAACTTTTTCACCGGAATCCGCAAATTCCTGATCTCAATTTCACGTACAGTATATCATAGATGTATCGTTATTTTAACGCAAAACGCACACTTTTTCCTACTTCAACAAAGCTGAAGATATTATTTGTCTATAATGTATAAACCTGTAAAGGCCATTCACGGTAAAGTGAGCGCTTTTTAAAGCCCTCTCATTTGGAACAATAGTCAATAAGTATGCTTTACTTTGGCCTTAGATGTTAACTCCCGAGTGCGGTGGAATACACTCACTGTGATTATTACTTACATGGCAATATTTATTTAAAATGATGTTCAAAGAATAAAAGGAAAATGTAACCAGGCCGTCAAAAGTGCTCACTTTACCGTGAACATACTATCGTCATGCGGGGGCTACGGTGGTTGGGCGATTAACACGCTCGCCTCCCACCAAGGCGAACCGGGCTCAATACCCGGCCGGGTCACTGGATTTTCGCAAGTGGGAATCGTGCCGGACGATGCAGTCGGTCGGCGGGTTTTTGTCGGGGTCCTCCCGCTTCACCCGCCCCTTCATTCCGGCGTCGGGTCCATAATCACTTAAAATCACCCCACGTCGGCTCTCAAGACCTCGCTGCCAAGAGCCGTCCAGATCTCTTCACTGTAGTCTTGCGGCATGCATAATCGTCTGCCACAAGTAAATGTGTTAGGTATAAATAGGACAAGGTCCTTGACTGCACAAAAAAAAAAAAAAAAGATTTGACGCGCGAGAATTGAATTCTCGTCACACGGCAGATTCCGGTGCGCGCGGGTAATGTAGAATCAAGTATCGGGCGGAATCCTATCGCGAAATTTTCGTTTCGAGATATTTAGTGCTATGATTGGTCGCCCTCGGGGCCCCGCAATTCGATTGCCACGAGCTCGAAGTTGTGATTTCCGCCGCTGGGATTAACAGCGCCGCAGGTACAGTCGCTTCAGAAATGGGTCGAGCACACACGCAAGTGCTTGAGGCTAGCATGTCAGAAGATAGTAATTATCCACACATGACAGTTTTAGCTCCTGTAACGAACAGCGCGTAACAAGATTACTATAGGGTGTTCGCGGTAAAATGAGCACTTTTGATAGCCCTGCTTAAGATCTAATTGTATCCACGTTGTGTATTCCACCGGCTTTTGTAAAAGTAACATTGCTATGTGCCTCATCACTTTATTCATGGGTCGGCCAAATGAAACTGTGAGGCTATTAGATAAGTAAATATTTTACAAATCTGCTCGTTTAAACTTAGATGCATTAAAAAAAAAAACAGAATGCCAAAGAAATAATTTAAGGCTTCATAAATGGTTACTTCAACACGTTTTATTCGACTTTAAGATGTGGAACCATTTTTCATCCATCGTTGCCAACTTTACTGGTCGAATGTCACTCAGTGCGCCCGTCAGTGCGTATTTTTCTAAGTGCTCACTTTAACGTGGACAGCGTTTAGTTGGTGGGAAAAGGGGAACTTTAAGCTCAAACACTATCTACGATAGTACTACCATTTTTTTGTGCGCCAAGTCTGAAAGTGTTGGACGTTACTACAGACGAGGAAATTCCACAGACCCAAATACATCCGAATAGTTGAACTTTTTAACTTTAACATAATTTTTTCTTATCCACTTGGTATGAAGAAAGTATAATGTTGCACTTAAGTGTTACTGGCCTCTGCGTTGGCGCCAGAAAATAACACGTAACAGCACACAATACTGCCACACTACCCATACTTTTTTTTTTTTGTTCGAGTATGCACTACCATGCTCGTGAATTTTACTCCAGAGTGCGGTAATTTTACCTTACCTGTAGGGAAAACTAAGTATCCCCCACACGTTTGCGAATATTACCTTGCTCTTGTCAGGTCCTATTATTTTTTACAGCGCAGGTATGGACCAAGGATCTAAAATTCCACCCACGACGTTATAATGAAAGTGCGTACTTCCAGAAAACATTCCAATGTGTAATCTTCTGTCTACTCATCTCTCTGCATAAAAATTATAATTCGGCATTTGTTTATGTGCATTTGCAATTTTCATTGATCCTTACGCAAAATCGGCTGTTGGGGTAAAATTCTGCACGCCTTCCTAATGCAAATGAAAATTTTTAAGTCATGCGACGTCGCAGATTAATAATATTAAAGGTAAACTAATTAAAATATTGTTACTTCAGGGGACATTATAGAGAATTTAGGAATGTCTTGTCTAATAACGGTTGCTTACATGATGATTCTACACTGTGAAGAATAATGGGAAAATTATGTGACAAGTGTAAGGTAATATTCGCACACTTGTGTGGGAAACATAGTGTTTACCTTACGGGCAAGGTAAAAATACTACACTCTGGAATAAAATTCACGTAGGTGGTAATGGAAAATCCCATACTTAGATGGGAAAATTACCTCATGACGTGTGGATCTCATCGTCCATTTGTAACTATTTAATAATTGTATTTTAAACATGTTTTACCTTAAAATTAAGGTTTATTATTTAATCATTAAAGCTGTCCAACACGGCTCTTTATATGGCACGGTATAATTACTGCACTCTGGAGTAAAATTCACGTATATAGAGGTGTAAAAACCCATACATGGCTCTGTAAAATTACCTTACGACGCGTGCACCTCTTCAGTATTGTCTCAACAGCCAATATTGGGGGGACGGGCAGATGAAAAATCTTTAACACACTAATATTCACTAACCCTGATGTGCTGTCGTCGTGGTGTAATGGCTAGCATATCGGCCTATTGTGTTTTGGAGTACTATGCTTCACGCCCACCCACCAGCAAGTGTCGAGGACGTAGGCAATAAAAAAATTAATAGTATTAATGCTCCGAGAAATTTTTAATAAAATTTTAATATGCAATATAGCTAATTTTCTCTTGTATGGAATTCCCCCCCCCCCTTTTTTTTTGTCATCTACTTTTCCCGTACGGTTAGGGAATAGTAGTTAACTTGTTATGTAAATTTACTCTACTCTTAAGAGGTGAATTTACCTTACATGTAGAGGTAATTAGCTTCCCTTACATGTAAAGGAGTTTTACCTAAATTTTCTGTACAGTGTGTGTATCTGATAACCTTGTACTGGATGACAAATTTTAACATCACGATACTTATGCTTTTATAGAATTATCGTGGTGCTAAGAAAATCTTATAATCGGAGAGTTTCGGTACGCCGTGGGAGCTGCAAGTCTTCTCCAAACATTTGGCTAGTCAGGTTTTACCCCCGTCATTACCCTACCATCACGAAGGACGGGTCGGGAGGTCGGGTAATGGCAGCCGCGTTGCCATGGTGATTACAGCACAGAATATCACACGGTGGTCGCCCGTTTGGGGGGGGGGGGGAAGTTTACGAATCTCTGGCGGCGCCTGGAAAAAAGGGGGGGGGGGGGCGACTCCTGCCTTAACGGGGCATCCGTGTCGAGGGTCGCGAAATCGCGTCTGCACGTCGGCGCCGTCGGAGCCATTCGACCGGCGGAAGAGATGCCCTCGAGATATCGCTGGTCACGACTCCCACGGGGCCTCAAGCACGTCGCCGTATCTCCTCGCCCACCGTGGAATTAGAAGAGCATTAGCGCGCGTTTACAACACACACACACACACACGCGCGCGCGGCATACGTGCCCGCGTGGAAAGGCCTTGCGTACCGCTAAGGTACCCTGCCCAACTGTACGCTGCGAACGAATCCCACGATCACGTGCATATCACAGCCATCTACAACACGACATCGCGATGTAGACAATGTCCTCCTCCTCTTAGCGGTTGGCTAATAACCTCTTAGTTTTTTTTTCCTCGGATTCTTTATGCTCCATCGTGTGTTGGCATTAAGCCATACTGTACTAATAAAAAAAAAATGTGTACTTTTACAAGAAAAATCCTTGGAAACCCAGTTGCCAAGAAATTCCACTTGTAAAACTACAAACAGTTTCCTTGTAAAATCTGCAAAACTTATATCTGTAATATTACAAATGATGGCCTTGTATTACAACTTACACTATTAAAAAAAGTGTACACAAAATTATTTTCATTCTTCTAGAAAACATATATTTCAAAACATAATTACTGAAAAAAAAAACACTTTAATTTGCCAGCGCGAACTAATACAACCCTGCACCCTTAACATTAGACCAATTTGACTTACGTACTTAGCACTTATTTTATATTAAATATATCTCCAAGTACTTACAAATGTTAAGTTGATTAAGAGGAATACATTTACCGGTACGGTATTTTATTTTAAGAGTTCGGTGTAGCTAGGAAACATTATCAGCTAATGAGTTAAAAGGTCATATTTGATTGAAATTGTCGTTTTATTATGACTATTTCCGTTCTTTAAGAATTTGACGTTATTAAAACTCGCCATACGTTTCTTTTTGCATGCAACTACTCTTTACATCACCCATAGTTTTTTTACACGAACAGCTATATAAGGTTTTACGTTGTCGGTAAGGTGTCCGCCATTTTGCTGAAGCTCGTGGATACGGATCACTATAGTACAAACATTTCTTGAGTTCTGCTACAAATACGGCCCTTGTAGTTTTCCAATGAGCAGTTTTGTAAGAGAAATCTTTGTACTGTTACAAGCATTTGTAAGATTACAAACAATTTCTCAGTAAATATTACAAAAATTTTTTGCAGTGTGCCACTTTTTTCTTCTAGAGATGTACTTACTCCTCAACTTCGTACCGCTGTAGCCCATCCATCGCTTTCCTTGCCAATAAATGTACTTACTCCTCAACTTCGTACTGCTGTAGCCTATCCATCGCTTTCCTTGCCAGTAAATGTACTTACTCCTCAACTTCGTACTGCTGTAGCCCATCCATCGCTTTCCTTGCCAGTAAATGTACTTACTCCTTAACTTCCTACCGCTGTAGCCCATCCATCGCTTTCCTTGCCAGTAAATGTACTTACTCCTCAACTTCGTACCGCTGTAGACCATCCATCGCTTTCCTTGCCAGTAAATGTACTTACTCCTCAACTTCCTACCGCTGTAGCCCATCCATCGCTTTCCTTGCCAGTAAATGTACTTACTCCTCAACTTCCTACCGCTGTAGCCCATCCATCGCTTTCCTTGCCAGTAAATGTACTTACTCCTCAACTTCGTACCGCTGTATCCCATCCATGGCTTTCCTTGCCAGTAAATGTACTTACTCCTCAACTTCGTACCGCTGTAGCCCATCCATCGCTTTCCTTGCCAGTAAATGTTTGGAGACGCGGCATTTACCCAAGAAGAAATTCTGCCAGTCTATTTTTCAACCAAATGACGGGCACTCGAATCTTTACCCCCTGATTTGAAGTCTTTTGTCCAGGATTTGCTTTGGTCGCAAATTAACTCTGCCTTATCGTTTGAATTACACATGTTTCACGATATCTACATCTGAACTAATGATGTGATCTGTTTTTACCGAGATGTTTTGTCTAGTGTGTATTTCACCTACCAGTTTAAACCGATCTTAAGAAAGATAATTTTTCATTCTTCTGGAAAATCGAGAGATAATTTGGATAACTGTGTTACGTAAATTGTTCAATATACAGTCTCTACCACAAGTTAAGACCACTAGCCATTTTAACTTCGACTAATTATTTTACTATCGTGCCTGTGAAATATAATATGTTCACAAAAATAAAATTAAAATATCTCAGTTCTTCATTTAGTTATAATTTAAAAAAAAAATAACAAGGATAAGGTTGTATTTTCCATTTGCAAAAATACTCTGCAACTTATGCTACTTGCTGTAGAAATAAGTTTAATGATTAGACAGGTCTATTGTAAAACTAGAAAATTTTGGCTTAGGATTTATGAATGAGTTAACTATGAAAGTTGGATTTTCACCAGATTCGGAATTTCTTTATTGCAAAAAAACACTAGGTAAAGAATATTTACCGCAATTGATACATTTATACCAAGAAAGTCATCGTTTCTGAAGCAGGATGTAGTATGTTAACGTAATGCTGCCATCAACCGGCCCGGGATCAGGTCGTCACCGACCAATCAGATGGCTCTAAACATAGCACCGGTCAGTCAATGTTTCGGCCAGCTTTAGCTTCGATGGACGGGTGGACGAACGGGCAACCTTCTGAATTTACTATTAGCGTAGTCGATAAAAAAAAAAAAAAACTGGTTCGTGAAAAGACTGTACGTTTGCTTCATATTCGTTGGTTATTTAGTATTTGTGGGTGGCCTTTTTTAAGTGTATCCTAATTGGCAAAGAAAATTTACCCTCAGCATTTGCTACGCGTATACACAAAACGAGTTATTGTCAAGTTGTGCTCGAAAACGCAAAGACAAATTTATACAACTGAAAGTTAGTTTATAAATCGCCGCGAAATTGGGGAGTTTGTTACTTAGGTGAGTGAGTTTGTCATTACTTGTTTACGTCGAAGAATTTAAAAAAAAATTAATAAAAATCCTGGGGAAAAAAAATCACTTTAGGTGTTTGCCTCTTGAACTGCAGTGTAATGTTCGTGTTTTACCACGAAAACTTTTAATAACGCGTCCAACATGCTTAGCTACTAACAGCACACACGCGTGAGGCGATACCTTCTGAGCGCTATCAACACGTCACGCGCGTATGAAACGCCATTTCAGAACGCTACAGCACATATGAAAACCGGCTTTTCCAAAGCGCTGTATCTCAAAATATCCGCCTCAGATTCATGCCAAAATACTCAAGGAGCCTGCAATGAACCTTGCTACAGATTTCCCACCAATGAAATTCTAGGGTTGTCACTTGAAGTTCGGTGGCCAGGGCTAGACGCAGCACGACCGTTCAGTCTCTCGCGCTTAGTGGCGATGGGGAGCTTGTTGAGCGTTACAGTGTAGCCCTTATCAACATTATGCTTCTCAGTCTCAGACGCGGAAAATAGCCGTAGGCGGACCCATTAAGTCAGTGCGTTATTGGTCTATGTTGGCAGCGTTGACTGATGAAATAATTTTCACCGTCTTATAAGCTGATCTTGTTAATCATTTCGCTATTGGAGGACGAGGTGGATCGGGTGAACATACGACATAGAAATAATGTGCTAAATATCCGGACTAATAAGTAATTAAAAATTAAGTGTTGATAATAATGTGAACATGTATGAACTACTGTTCCTTTGAAGCAGCTTTTCCGAATGAAGGATTTTTAGGATATACTCAGATACAAATAAAAGATAATGGCTTGTAGTCTGCTTGCAGAATGGCAGAAAGGTTCCTCTAACAGTTATTAATTTAAATAGAATCCTCACCCTTCTCACTATATTACCCATATAGTTCTTCGGCATCTGTGATACGAAATAAATGGCGATAGCTGCGGGATACTGACTTTGAAAATTCTCACTTCTAAACATGTTTGCAGCGAACGAAAACTATCCAGTGAAGGTCAGTAATCGATTAAACAAAGAAGTACTTATACTTTATTTATGGCAATTTTATGACAATTATTTGCGCTCACCATAAACAGAAATTAGCATTGCGATTTCCCCAATATTTTTTTTCCAATTCATTATTCTTACTGGTTCTCAAGGTTACAAGTTATAACCTCGGTTAGTAGAAAACAGTTTGCGAAGTCCTTCAGCATAAGTTACCAGACTACGGTAAACGCGCTACTCAAGAGTCAGTGCATTAGACGAAGCTGTGCATAGAGCGAAAATTCTCATCGCATGCAAGAAGTGCCAGAATGGTGAAGTCAAAGCGTATTGACATTTCTCAACTTCATACAGGGCATAAAAATAGTTTAGCGCTTTTGAGGTCGGCAGTCTTACAGCAGCGTTGAAGACAATTCAGAAGTGAGTCATCTCCATTCACCACGGAGTCACACACCGTGTTCTATTGGTCTCCAGTGTCACGTGCCTCCTCCCTACAGCCAACACCACGCCTTCAGTCAGTGCACTGCCAAGTTGGCCAAGTTCCAACCGAACGTTCTTTCTTGCGTAACGCGACGTACGGAACAATCGTGCTGATTTTAGTAATCAGACAGAAGTTGCGTTTCAGTTGTGGAAACCGCCTCCAACGCCACGTCGTTTCTCAATGAAATCCTGGCAAAACTAAGAAAACAATTGAACTATATCCGGTCCAGTTTTTATGTTCGCGCAACTTTTGCTTCGGCGTAGCTCGGGGGGAAGTCCGCGGAGCGTTAAGGCGCCTCTCTAACTGGAGCTGTTTCCCACGTTTAAAGGTGGGATGCGGGGTGGTGATAAGGGCGAAACTGTTACGAAGCATCAAGTTCGCCACCGCCCCTAAGCGCAGCACTCCGGACTAACGTGCAGTGTTCTCGCCATCCCTCGTCTATAGACTATTCGCAATAAAGTGAGCAATTTTTGAAAGGCCTCTAATTTGGAATAATAGTCTACAAATATATTTAATTTTAGACTTAAATATACACACTGCGTTTATTACTTGCATGACAAAAGGTGCTTATAGTATTAAAAAAATGGCTGAAAGTAAAAAGTAACTAGGGCTCCAAAAGTGCTCACTTTACCGTGAACGGCATAGAATTGTAAGACTTAAACTGGTGACACAATTCAGTTTACTTGGTGGAGGAAAGTCTGTAGCAAAGTTCAGGGCAGAGCTCTACACTTAGGGCCGGTGATTTCTCGTGTAAAAATCAGAGCACACAGTAGACTTCAACACTATGTATGAAGTCCAGCTATTTTTATACCTCCATTGGCTGCTGCATGCATGAAAATTCTTCCCCGTATTTGATCGAGCCAATTGAGATTCAATAATTCTGGCACAGCCTTCGTGATTCGCTCGCTGTCAGTTAACACCGACCGAAACGTGATTCAGCCAATCAAGAAAGCTGAACAACTCTATCATTCTTCGAATTATATCTTGTCTCGAAATTTTTTCGCGAAATATCGCTGCCCTTATCTATACTAGTTTATCAGGAATTCGCCCAGAATACGACAGTCTGAAAATTTCCTTATTGGCCCTGCTAAACAGCTTCGAAATAGTGTTCGTAATAAGCGTGGTCTGCTGGAGGTTGTATCTCGCCCTTGCATGAAGTGTTATTTATTCTCGAGTGCAAACAGATTGCGCAAGCGTGAAATAACCTAACCTGCGTTGTAAACACGTGTACTTCAAAAACACTCTTAACCCTACCGCACCAGTAAGACAGACGTCTTAACCCATTTAGACCCAGTGTACACATCTGTGTACATTACGCCCGGGTTGGTAATTTTTTATCTGTACTGCACACTGTAAAGCTTAATGACCAATGATCTTACCTGTGCGTAAATGATTTGTAAACCATCTTACTGGTCTAGATCATAATTTGTTCATGTAACTGTGGCCGAACATACAGTCTACAGCTCATTGGCTGTGACAGCGAAAGAAGTGTTTTGTTCCACTCGAGTACAGCACATAGCACAGAATTTTTTTTGTACGCAACACCTTAAACCGTAAATTAAAGTGGGTCTGAAACGGTTAATATGCCTTTGTGTAAATCCTTGCTATTCTACTAAGTCACTCGCAGTGCCGAAACTCATAACGTTTCGCTACAGATGTGGCCCAGCACGTGTGACCCTTATGTCTGAAGTTGTGTAATATGAGTTATGAGTTTGTCAAATTTAGACAGGTTGGTTCAGTTTGAAAACCATTACCATCTCAATTATCTTCCCTCCGTAAATCTTGGAGACCACAAAAAAAAAAACAGTTATTAAAAATAAAATTATTCAGCGAAACGAACTTCACGCCACTGAAAACTGCTTATTTGGCACGCTGGAAATTGACTTTGTACATCTCGACCAAACTTCACTGCTTTAAAGAGTCTGAACTAAGGTGTTGGTCAGTTCTGAAAAATCGAGACTATCCAAATATTTTCAAACACATTTCGAGCGATTTTTTTTTCCCCACGTGCGTCGGCATGGTCCCATTAAAATTTCCCTTCAGATTTGTAATTTTTTGTAAACATTTCGCTACTAACAGTCTTTTGTTTCACTTCCGGTCTCGCGTGGTTTTGAATTTTCAGTTCGCGCGGAAACGAATATGGAAAAGAAAACACTAACACCGGTCAGATTTATTCGAGAGACCGGAGAATTTCGCGAGTTCATTTGAAGACAAGTTTATCCCCGTGTGACGTGAAGTTTCGCTTCTATTGGATCACAGTTTGTAAGAAACTCCCCGGACGACTTTAGACCAGTAACGAACCTGCAGAGAAAAACCAGGACCGAATCCCGTTCCACTTGGTCAATGGTTAAACTGGATCAACAGCCAATCAACAACTAACTGAGGCTCAAGTACACAAAGGACTGTGGCGCCTCGCGTGTTGCCGAATGAATCGGCAAAATTTCCGGTCTCTACTTATTAATTCCATGTGTTCGTGAAGGGAAGTGTAGTGTACGAGAGTGAAATTCGACTTGTATAGTAGTGAAAGTGGATTGTTGATTGGCCACGCAGAGGTCCAGACATAGGATAGAAAAATTTCACCAACTTGCTAGGCAGCTATCAATTGACAGTGTTTCTGAGTAGAGCCAGGTGTGTTTTTCGCGAAATTATTCATGTCTCTGCTAGACTCCAATATCCTTCGTCCACAAACACAACTTCCGTTGATTATTGGCCGCGTGTATACGTGAGGAGACATGTTCTTATTTGACTAGACCGATCAGAATAAAGTATTCTGAAAGTGAACATCCATGATTCGCAGACAGGCAATTGGGGCACGTGATATTTAGAATCATCCAACCACCAACGTGCATAAGAAAAAAAGTGTTTTGGAGTACAACTGTACTAGACATCTTTTCGCGAAAGTCTCTAGTCATGTATCATAAGGTTTTATACTCGTGTTCATAAAAGTACCTAATTTTTAGTTAAATTCAAATTTAATTTATAGTTTATTTACAAATTATACTATTTCATTTATAATTAGTATGAATAAAAACAGTGAGAAAATGTGTGTGTTGGTAACGCCTACTAAGAAGTAGTTCTCATGTAAAATATTACTAAGCAAAGGGCGCACGAATGCGGTGCGTTGTCTCTTTGGCGTGATTTTCTAAGCTTATTTTGCACGAGGCGGAGGAATATCCTGGAAGTAGAACTTAAGTAGGACTTCTGAAAAGGTGTGAAATAACCGTGAATGAACTGTATTGGTTACTTTTATTACTAGGGACCTGAAGATTTCGCGAGATCACTTACCTGCAGGCTAGACTCTACATCCTTGTGTACAAATATCCCGATATCAACTGCACATTGGTTGTCTGCTGTCACAAAGGAAGACGATCATTGACGCCGTTCTCCAGGGGGTGTCAAACACCACGTGGGCTAATTACTAAAATTACATAAACCCACGTGTTTCGAATTCTAGCTTGTTCTAAAATGAATCCACGAATTCACAGGTACCAGTTAATTTTATTATAAGGGGTGGTGAAATTCCACCAAAAAATTACAAGACCAGATATATTTCAAAACACTGTAGGGTCGTATACCCATCTTGATTGTCTGAATTTGCTTTTTTTTACACGTGACAACTGTCTGCACACGGATCAAGTAGGAGCCTTGCCGATGTTGCTGAATTGGGAGTGGCCCGGTCAAATATAAAAACGCCTTCTCAAGCAGACAGCAACCAATGGTAATATACAAACTGATGCTGTGTGCTTATAGTATTGAAGTCTACCGTCTACTCTTATATTTTTCATGAAAAATCATTAGCCCTATTTATTATACGTGCAGATAAGAGTCGCGATATATATATATATATTAAAGTTTGGTTTCATGAGTACGGTGAGAAACGCCCACCGCTGCAAGTTTTCACCGGCAGCTCTGCAGTTATGCATGCCGGGGAGATAAAGCGAAAGCCCCTGCTGGAAGCGGGGCGTGGTTGTGGGACGTTGAGAATGAAGGCAGAATACTTCCGGCAGGTTGACTTAGACAGTGCCACGGAAACCTTTGGACGATAATAGATTATATCGGGTCCGCAGCTCTGGCTGCGACGCTGTCGACAATCCATAAGAGGTCTCGTAGAGAAAGCGAGGGCTTCGAGGGACAGGTGTGTTCGACCTGAACAAATATTCATCTGAGTACGAGCGCATAGGACTTGTATTATTGTTTATTTTGTTGGAAACTCCGTTCAGCTCGTAGAATTAACATCGAATATCACATAGTAACGCTACACACCCATAACACTATATAAATCTACGATGGTAAATCAAAAAATGAACTGTCAAAAAAATATTGGCCATCGTTCCACAGAAAAATGCTGGTAAATGATTATAAAAAATAAACGGACATGCCGTAAACTTTGCTGAATTCGCGGAAATTCTCCGTAAATATTTGCTACTTTGTTTTCCTATACTTCCGGTCTTTAAAAATAAATCACGTAATAATTATACGTTTTCATTATGTTAATATTTTACTGTGTATTAAAACTATTTAAAGCTAAAATACTTTTTTTTTTTTGGGTCAGAATTGAACAAGACTAAAATTAAGAATTCCGCGAATCTTAACTATTTTTTTGCAATAATTTTTTCACCTCTATAGAGTATCAGTTTGGCCGTTCTGAGAAGAGTTCATAGCGACATGCTCTCGTACATAAGCACATCCATCCATGCCTCAACCGGGACTCGAACTTAGAATCTCTTGCATCGTGAGTCAGTGCGTAGCCAGCTACACTACGGAGGTTGGCTCTACTGACCTATGACGGTTTTATAACAACAAAGTGTGTAAAAATTTTTTTTTCTCAAAACGTGACATACGTAACTATTTTAATTTATATCAATGTTAAGCGATTTAACAGCATCTTATGTATCACGCGTGCTTTAAACTAAGTTTTAATGTGTTAATGTATACGTCCAAGTGGCGTGGATATCCTGCCACAGAAACGATAATTTTCAGGTTTGGGGCAGCGAAGAAAGCTTCGAGCACACTCAATGTTGTTCGTTTCCGAAACCAGAAGTTATAGGAAATACGGAGACCTACCGTATTTCATATCTAGAGAGCTAGGCTCCGTTTTTTTTTTCTTCATCACAGCAGATCGCATTTCTCTATACATTAACAGCTCAGTTTCTGAAAAATTTTCTTTGCAAGGGCAATTTCCAAACATACCGTATTCACGATTACTTCCGACTTCTCCGAAGCCCTGCTGAAGTTCTACTCCCAAGATATTCCTCCGCCTCATACGAACGAAGCTTAACCGAGTCTAGAAAACTGCGCGAAAAGGACAACTCACCGTATTCGTGCGCTTTTGGTGTGATGACGTTCTGGAAAAGCACTATTACTTTCTAGGCGTTACCAACACGCCAATTTTATTCGTATTATAGGCTGTTCACGGTAAAATGAGCACTTTTGAAAACCCTGCTTGAGATTTACTTGTATACACGTTGTGTATTCCCCCGCCTTATGTAAAATTAACAGTGCCATGAGCCTCGTCACTTTATTCATGCGTCGGTCAAATGAAACACTGAAATTATTAAGAAAGTAAATACTTTACAGATCTGCTAATTTTTACACTTTGATGCATTAAAAAAAAAAAACAGAAAGCAAAATAAATAATTTTAAGTTATCATAAATGGTTACCTAAAACTTTTTATTCGACGTTAAGATATGGACCTACTTTCCATCCATCGTTACCAACTTTACTGGGCGAATGTCACTCACTGCGCCCATTTAAATATATGCATGCAGGGGCAGTGATTTTTTTCTATGGTCAATTTATAAAATTCCCACTTTATCGTGAACAGCATTTCATTATTTTTTGTAAATAAAATATAAATAAAATTTCAATTTCACCTAAAATAAGGTACTTTTAAGTTAACACAAATATAGAACGATTGTGATACGTGATACGTTTAGGAAACAACCATGAACTTTATTCATGGATTTTGCTAGGTTTGATTTAAAAAGTGTGAAGAATTAACCCATTCAGACCCAGTGTACACAACTGTGTACATTGCGTGCGTGTAGGTAATTTTCGGCCTGTACTGCACACTGCGAAACTCAATGACCTATGATTAGAGACCTGCAAAAATTCGCGTTATTATTTGAGGACACGTTAAACTTAAAATACGTGTACCCTTTGCAATACGTTTGTCATTGGACCTTACTTCGTGAGACACTCCGAGGGTAACTCTGCGCCAATAAGTGAACACTCCACAATCGTGCGCTCCAATCACGTACAGTTCAGTTCTGAAAGGGCGTGGCTTCTGATCTGTACACCAGCCAGTGAAGTAACAACACCGGCACCAGTGTATACAGTACTATGACGTTCATCCTTATGCCAAAAAAAATGACCCGAATTTTCGCAAGTCTCTGCCAATGATCTTTCGTGTGGGCAAATGATTCGCAAACCGCCATACTGGACTAGGTAATAATTGGTTCATATTACTGTAACTGAACTTATAGCCTCCAGCTCATTGGCTGTGACAACGAAATAGGTGTTGTGTTGACTTAAGTACAGCACGTGTTAAAAAAATTTTTTTTTTTGTTTGCAAAATCTGAAACCGTAAATTAAAGTAGGTCCGAAAGGGAAAGACCCGACAATTTCGCGGGTGTACTTGGCAAGAAGTTAGACTCTACAGTCCTTTGTGAACGTCAGCCTCAGTCGGTTGTTCATTGGCTGTTTCTCCGTTTCAATCACTGACCAGGTAGCACAGGCTTTGGCACTTGTTTTCCCTACAGGTTCGTTATTGGTCGAGAGTCGTCCGGGGGACGTGTCTAACAAACTGTGGTCCAATGGAAGCGAAACTTCGTGGTACATGCGGATACAGTTCAACATGTCCTTGAATTAAATCGCGAAATTCTCGGGTCTCTAATAATTGTTATCGGCCCAGTCAGGTAAGAAACGTTTTCCCACAAAAAAAAAAAAAAAAAGACGCGCGGCCAATAATAGAAAGGAAAGCTGGGCGTGTGCACGTAGCATATTGTCCGCGCGTAAATCTTTTCGCGAAGAAATAGGTGGCCCCTACCCATAGTATCAATAATGCTGAGACAAAAAGGAGCTCGCGACCTTGGGCAGACCGCATGGCAGCGGCGATCAAATGTGTTTGATCGGGTGACCTATGCGATCGGCGGGAGGGACAACCTTGGAGCCCGCTCGGCTGGTATGCATGCCAAGCCACGCGCCACGCGCTCGCCTGCGTGACCCAGCCTTCGGTAAGCACACGGGACGCAAGTAAACAAAAGAAAAAACAGTATATCTGGTTCATGTATAATTACACACTTGTAGACTCAATTTTCCGGGGAGGGGTGAAGGGGGAGAGCCCCTGACTGACAATAACCCGCTTAGTAAACTAAAAAAAAATATCAATCTTTGCACTTGTAACTAATTTAAATTTTAGGCTTAATGATTGAATCGGTAGCGAGTGAGTGGCTTCTTCTTTTCATGCACATTAGAGTATAACTGTTGGTTAAACAACATAATATTAAAGGGCGCCCAAATCTCTCCACTTCACGACACACACAACCCCCCCCCCCCCAACCAACCCCCTCACAATAAAAACCATAACTAGGGATAGGAAAAATTCGCGAATTCATTTCGGGACAAGATAGACGTCAAAAACATATATAATGAAGTCACCTTCGCGATTGGTTCACAGTTTATTAGACCCGCCCCCGCACGCCTCTGAGCCAATAGCAGACTTGCAAGGAAACACCTTGCGAATTCCATAACTGCCAGGTGTGGAGCAACAGCCAATGAACACACAGCTGAGGCTCCAGTATGCAGAGGACCGAGGAGTCTAGCCTACAGGTCGTTCAACTCGCGAAATTTTCCTTTCCCTAGCCATAACATAGATATGTCACGGATGTCGTAAATATGCAATAATGTATAGTAGTGTTACAAAAAGTAATTTTAGCAACGAGTTCCTGAGTAATCTTAATCTTATAATAACATTATAAATGCCAAAGTTTGTATATTTCTTTGCTACTCAATCACGTCGTAACGGCTCGACGGATTTGGATGCAGTTTGGTACAGGGGTAGACTATATTCTGGATTAACACATAGAGAACCTATCGTCCTGGAAAAACGATCAGTTTCTTAGGGAATCTATAAAATATGCCACCAACCATTTGCGTAGGCACTGGTTGGTGGTCTGTTTCTTATATTCCTTAAGGAAATGTTCGTTTTTCCGGTATAAAAAGTACCCTACGTGTTAATCCAGAATATAGTCCACCTTTGTAACAAATTTCATCTAAATCCGTATGAATTGTTACGACGTGATAAGAAATGTCAATTAAGCTAGATCACTTGATAATTATAATTAGAGCTATTGATTTTACGCGACAAAATATGAGTGCACGGTAGAATTCGGTACCATAAGTACCCAACAGCAGTTTATCATCCGCCATTGGCTGCCGTCTGCTAGAGAAGACCGTTCCATATTTGAACGGGGCCACTCAGAATTCAGCCACGTTAGCACGGCTGCTGCGTGATTCGTGTGCATACAGTTAGCAAGTGTCAAAAAGTAATTCAGAAAATCAAGATATGTAAACGACCCTGCACTGTTTTGAAATATAACTTGTCTTGAAATCTTCCCGCCGAACTTCACTTAACTATAATTAGGGATATGAAAAATTCGCTAGTTCAATGACCTGTAGGCTAGACTCCAGAGTCATGTGAATACTCAAGTCTCAGATGTTTGTTCATTGGCTGCTGCCCCATAGAGTAGCCAGTGTTACTTCACACCTGGCAGTATGGCACTGGCTAGTTGTTTCCTTGCTAGTCTGTTATTGGCTCAGAGTCGTCCAGGGCGTGTCTAATAAAATGCAATCCAATTTCAAAGTCAACTTCAGTGTACACGTGTTTGACGTCTATCTTGTCCTGAAATGAACTCGAGAAATTTTCCTATCCCTAACTATAATATAAGGTTTGAATTTCGTACGCGTGTGAAGCCGTGGCTAACAGCTGGTGATTGATAAAACGTAGAAGAAAGGTTTATCGTGAGATTGCGGGAGTAGACAGGAAGCCACGACCGCTTCCCTGCAGCGACCCTGGGCCTCCGTCGACGGCCCGGAGGTGTGGTCGAAGTTCAAACTAAGCGCGCGAACAAAGGCTATGCTGATTGGCCTCGCCTGCGCGTCGCGATCCCAAGAACAATACCGGCGCACCCACCACTAGGTGCGGAGAGGGCCACCGACCTTCCCCATGTGCCGTTCAGACACGTATTTGCCGGAATCGCATAGCCCTGACGAGCACAGCACGACACGACAAAAACCTGCAACCACGACCATTTTCGACGTGCCTGCTCGAATTTACTAAGTTCCCGGCCTCTCCAAACCTCGCCTCTAGGTGGCCGATATCTAGAGACAGGTGTTTTTCGCGAAAAGATTCCAAGACCAGTTGCACCCCGAAACACTTTTGTTCATATGCACTTTCGTGGTTGGATGATTCTAAACGTCACGTGCCTCAAGTGTCTGTCCGCGAATCATTGACGTCCAGTAGCATAGTACTTTATTTCGATTGGCCCAGTCAAAAAAGAATGTGTGTTCTCACGTAGACACGCGGCCAACAACCAAAATAAGTTGTGTTTGCGGACGTAGGATTTTGCAGTCTAGCACAGACCATAGATATTTCTGGCAAAACACCTGTCTCTACCGACAGCTATTAAAAGGCCATACCTAGAGCGCTGCTTTGTTCCAGTTCCTTTAACCCCCACAAAAGAAAAGGTAAATCGGCTCTTTGATCTTCAGGGTCCACCGGGAACTCCGCAATTTTGAAACTGCCATGCTACTCGCTACTACTCGCGATCCGTGCTTGCCCTTCACGGTTGAATTTAAGTATGATGGTATCGCCATTAACTGCATTCGCGGCCCAGTGCGCCCGAGTTGTGGCGGACTAAGTTTTGGGGGATACCCGGTAACCAGAAACATCCCCGCCACCTCGCCCCCGGGGGCAAAGGGCATAGTCGAATTTCAATCCCAACACTTTACTGACGCAGCACATCGAGTAGAATTTCTCGGATCCCTGATTAACTACGCTAATTTAAAATGCGGTGGGCAGATGGGAACATTTGTAATACTTGATGGTGACAGAGTTTTATAGCTAATGCTTACGAAGGTAAAATTATTTATTATTTATAAGAGCTAAATACAATAATTTTCATAATTTGTTTTATTTTAAGCTACGTATTTCCCATCGTACAATTTCATTTTACAAAGGTTGTAGACTATGTGCGTCGTGCCGCACGACACTACGAAGAATATAAATAATTTATAATCCAAAACTGCTGGTCTTCGGGATTACGTCAGATCTAACTTGTATTTCATTGGTTGTTTAGCTTTAAGTGTCGTGTCGTGCTTGCGGCGTCGTGCTGGTCGGGGCTATGTGATTCCGGCATAATAGATACTCTACAGAGGCACTGTTGAGAAGTCTCCAACTGCATGTGACCAGGATGTGGACTGCACCATGCGAGAAAGCGCGAGTGTGTACATACGGCTCCATCCGGATGTCCGGAGGGGAGTGGAGTGATTGTGGTCATAGGGGGGAGGGGGCTCTCGACATCGTGGTCCTGAGAGCCGATGGGGATGAAGCGTGGTATGTAGGACCACCGGAACGAAATGCCGAGGGAAACGGGAGATCCCCGAGAAAACCCACCGACAAGTGGCATCGCCCGGCTCCTCCCTCATGAGATAATGTGGGAGTAACCTCAGCGGAAATCGAGCCCGGTTCGCCGTGGTGGGAGCCGGGGCCGTCCCATGGATTTTCGCATGTGGGAATCGTGCTGGGCGATGCCGCTGGCCGGCCGGTTTTCTCGGGGATCTCCGATTCACCCTTGCATTCTGGAGCTTCTCCATACTCACTCACTTCACTTCACCCACTTCGGCTCTCAGGAAATCGATGTTAAGAGCCATCCAAATCTCTTCATTCACGCAATATTAATTACGGGGAAATTTCGCAAATTTAAGTAGAAAAAAAAATTGAAAATAGATTTGCATATTAAGTCTGCGTTACTGCTGCAGTTGGAACAAACTTTATTCGACGCGTCCTCGATGATTCTCGAGTCATTGTAAAAACATTCACCCTGGAAAGACCACATCTGGGGTGGAACTGGCAACTCAATATGGGGTTACAGCCAACGAGTATGCAGATGACTTTCGAGTATACCGGGCATCCAGGACGCGAAAAAACTCCAGGGAAAGGGGTATATTTTCAGAGACGTCATCGAATTTTCGAGTACTCATTAAAATTACTTTCATATTGATGTCGTCTGGGGTTTTATGACAGTAAAGGTAAGGCAGTATGTTCACTGCGTCAAACCGGTCGAAGAACGAAGCACTGTCAGTACGCACTTTCCAATGAAGTTTGGTTTAAATGCACATTACGTAAATGTTTCTATCCAACAAACGGCATAAAACAATCGTGTCTCAGAAACGAGAACGGTAACCGCGACTATATTTTACACGCTACTCAAGAAAATCACAACACCATAAAACTTACCGAAGAAATATTGAACGTCCACTATTCTTTACTTGTTACCTAAGGAGCCGTGCCGATGATGTCGAATCCTCTGTGTGGCCCGGTCAAATATAAAAACGCATTATCAAGCAGACAACAACAAATGGTAATAGACAAACTGCTATTGGGTGCTTACAGGATTTACGCCTACCGTGTACCCACATTATTTCCCGAAAAATCACTAGCTCAGGGTCTACATTCAGTACAGATTGCAAAACTACTTGTAGTCGGAGGTTGTTAGTATCAGGTATTTTTTTTACGATGCGAAAACAAGTTTTCGTGAGCTCAAATGTCAAATTGCAGTCGGCTAAACTGCAGACTATTCACGGTAAAGTGAGCACTTATGAAAGTCCTGTCATTTGGAATAGCAGTAAAAAAATAATTTTATTTTTGCGTTAGACGTTAAAATCTGAATACAGTGGAATAGACACACTAAGTTTGTTACATACATGGTAATATTTATTTACAAACGTCCTTAAAGGATGAAATATGGCTGAAATGAAAAAGTAACTAGGGCCTCAAAAGTGGGTTTTCATTTTCATCCCAAGAAAATATAAATGTGACTCTTTAACAATTGTCTTTCCACACAGTTCCCTATCCATAATAATAATCTATAAATGTTTCAAAGTTAGTCAAACATTCCAAAAAAAACTTCAGAAATGAAAATTTTTCAACGATTTTATGAGTGTATACCTTTATTCAAACAGATGAACATCAATCTCGAGTGTGGGCTTTCTGGTGCGCATATCCCGAAATCAGGGATGCTGAGTAACTGGGTAATTTATTTTCAGTGAACGTATATAATGCAAATTGTAATCGTTTTTTAAAATGCATTTATGTAGCAATGTTAACTTACGATTCTCTGAATAAGGTCTAATTTAGTAGTTTTGATATATCAATTTGAATATTTATGACAAATTAAAACGAGTTGTACGCCCCTTGCAGAAACATGAATCTTTTTCGGGCAAATATAAATACAACATATCTGTAACAGTTATTAGGAAGTATGTCTAGACTAATTGTTTAGTCTGTATGAATATTATCTGGCGGGAACGCTATCAAAGGTGACATAATCAAGCAATTATAACAAAATAGTTTGGAAAGTCATGACAGGACTGAAATACGTGATCAACGTCAATAGCTCTGCTTTCCACAATTATTTTATCTGATTTCCTGTGGATTTTACTGAATTTCGATGTGTGGAAAGTTTGATGATTTCCACTTATGTTGTTATAATGGTCATATTCGAAAGTCAGATAGTTCCAAATAAAGGGAAAATATAAATAAACAAAAAAAATTCCAGCCTCAAATACCTTTGTAGTACTTATCACGTCAATTTTCAGGCATTTAGTAACGCAGGGTAGGTACAAATTAAAGAGGATGTGTAAGTCACGAAACTTCATTTGCAGACACGTTATGTAAAAGGCGACAATTGCATAACATAAATATTCCTTGAGATAATGGGTGTTAAAAAAATTTTCTCCTTGGTACAAGTGAAAATTGTGTGAAAATTAATCACGCTCATTCCGTTACGTATTCTATTATGCGCACGCGTTATAGAAAGCTGTTATTACACACACACACAGGTCAAAGAAATCGGTCCTTGTCCCGATGCAAACAAGTTCAATTTTGCTTTAATTTGAAAAAGTATCACATGGGCCTACTTGTTAGAGGTGTCTGCGGAGGGCACCATCATCTTCTCGCCACGTTGAAGTCTAGCTACTAGATGATTGAACCACTCGAGAAACTAATGCCACGAAGATTTAATGCCCGTCCATTCCAATGATTATAGTGCTGCGTCTTTACCTTGATAAACACTAGGTTCCTCTTCACGCTTGATAGTCTGAGACGCGACACCTGTAGGCGTGATGCCATGTAACACTAGTTTGAAGATAACGAGAAGCATAGGTCATCATTGGTTAATGACGAGACACACATGAAAGTCCACGCCAGGTAGTTTCTAAAGCAATCAAATACTCTTCAGTTCTTGAATTCTGCGTTTCCTGATTACAAAAAAGAAAGCACGAGAATTTTAACAAGTAACTTTGAAATAAAACTACATTCTGAACCTGAAACAGTTAAAATGTTTTTGATCTAGTGAAACGAGAGAAAGCTACTGTATATCAATGGTAATTGTATAAGCTTTAAAATAATTACAATTATTTAAGTATTCATTTCAGTGAAATCCTCCAATTCACTTCGGTGAGGCAACGATTACGCGGAAAAACTCAAGAAAAAGTAGTTAGACTTAAATTTCTTTCTGCGCATGTCATCGATATTGACTTGCAAACAATTAAACAAAACCTCTCCTTAGAAGTTAGCCCGTATGAAAGACCAAATATAGATCTAAACAGAAGGACGCGCTGTAAACCACGCAGAAATACTGAGTATTAAACTGAAATCACTAGACTTTTTGTTATTTCTTAACTGGTCATGAGAACACAACGTGATACTGCCGACGTATCGGAAGTATAATATTGGTACCGGAAGTATAATATTGTTAAAATTTCTCTCTAGAAATTTATTCGTTAAGGGATGAAGTTGTTAATTAAATAAAATAGTTAATTATACTTATCTAATTCATTTTACAATAGCTACAAATAAAATTCTCTCGACTCAATATCTCACAATAAATGGGTATCACTTACCGTTTACAATTAATGACTTCAATTAACACAAATTATAATTAACTCAAATAAAAAAGAAATGAAATCAAATAGTTAAAAGTCAGTCCCCCAGTAGGGGGTGTATCAAAATCATTTCGAACCGCCAATTTCGGCGGTTCGAAATCTCGATCCGAGATCAGCAGTCATCGTCGACAAGTGTAGTTTGAAAATATGCCGTCATATAGAACTACGTTCGATTGTTTTCTTAGGAAACTAAAACAACATTATACGCACTTGAATATTATTCAGTAAAATTCGTACAACAATAATTCACATAAAACGGATAAAACATCAGACATATAGTTCTATCTATAGTAAAAAAATACGTCTACTTCCATGACGTCATATATTACGAACCAATGGCAAAATTTATTTCATACTTCAAATCGCTCTCTCCCTTTGGAACCAAGCTTGACGAATCGGAGATCCAGGATTATGAAATTTCGTTGGTGTAACACTTTTACGTTGGAGCCAAGATCAAACTGGATCCTGGTTCGGAACTAGGATCATTCGATCTTGGATCGGGGAATGTGTTGGTGCAACCTGGCATTAGAGAGGCGGGAGTTGAGGAGATTGTGCGACCCTAAGCGATAGACGACGAGCCAGAAGGGAGTCGAGCGGGGACGGAAGTGAACGGCGCGAGTGAAGTCTGCGTCTGCGAGCAACGGTGAATTGGAAAAGTGCGACTGGCAGGCGGGACTATTTGAACTGGATGCGTGAGTGTGAGGCATTTCAAATTATGGCAAGAGCATTACTGAACATGTGTTAACACTTTGCTCGAGCTACACTCGAGCGCAAAGTTACTCTGAAAATTTCCTTCGTAGTTCAGAAAAAATCTCGCGTGGGTGTGCGACCTTTGTTTGGCTAGTGTTAACACGACCTCACAAGAACACGACAGCGCAGTAACAATGATAATGCTTACGATAGAATTTCTTTTTTATATATAGCCACTCAAAGGTAAAATATTGATTGTAAATCCCTTTTATACGATAAAGGACATATGATTGGGTCTATATCAACTCGACTCTCCATTGGTTGATGACTGACTAATGAACGCTGTAAAGTACAGAGTATGGACCAATAGGACGATGGTGAGTTCTAACACAGACGACAACAGAACCGGTGTTATTTCAGCAGTGGATATACGTGACTCACTTCTAATTTGTCTTAAGTGCTAGCAGATATGTGCAGACCTCAATGTGTTAATAACGAGTTAGAGTTGATTGGCTGTAACCAAATAAAGACACTGAGCAGGATTTTGATTGCAGTTGAGACAGATATTAAATGTTGCGCTCGCTGAGAAATAAAAATAGTAATAGTTGAGATAGAGCTACGCGAATAAATTAAAAATCAAATTTAGTTATTTTACGAACTGGAATACGTCCCTCTGGCGTGTTGTTAACAATATACCGCGACTACCGTTGCACGAGGAAATACGTCATGAATATTGGCACTAAGTCTGAAATTTGATTAATTTTTTCAATGCAGCATATCACAGTACCTGGACTCATCTTTGAGACGGAGGTTGGAAACAGTTGTGGAATTATTACGCGGGTGAACCAACTTGTTAGAATGTTTTTGATAAATAAAAAATTCCTAGTGTTTCCGGACATCCGTCCCCTTCCTGTGATCCGATGCATTCATTATTCTCTACCACTTGGGTAATCTAACAACTGAGATACCATGCAACCTCGGGTAATCTAGTCCGTGAGTAACAACGCCACCTCAGGTAGCCTAGCCACTGATTCACAGCGGCACCTTGTGTAGTTTAACCATTGAATCACCTTGGCAACTTGGGTAGTGTGCCCAGTGAGACACTGTATTACCTCGGGTCATCTAACCACTGAATCACTATGGCATCTTGGGTAATCTAACAACTGAAAGACTGGTTCGAGGTGAGCTGGAGAGCGAAACGTCTTCCAAGCCTGCTGCCACGCGTTCTTCGCTCGCTTTGTTCGTGGCAGCTCCGTTTGTTTACAGCCTGATCACGGCTAATTGAACAAGAATCATTCGGCGACGGAGTAGGGGGGGGGGGGAAACCCCCCGCCGTAATTACAAACGATGAACTTCAATCAACGACTGGCACGCGTAATGTAATATCGACCGCGAATGATTAGAAATTAAGTCCATGTTTCAACAACTTCCATTCAGCTGCGGCGTGGGGGGGGGGGGGGGCACACAATCGCGTAGAAAATTCACAGGAAGGTTATTTTTGGCTTGCATTGCGAGGTAAACCGCGCTAGTGATCGAAATTACGAGTGATTAATTTTACTATCGGTTGTTCACGGTAAAATGAGCACTTTTGAAAGCTCTGCTGAAGATCTATCTTGCAAGTACACTAAGTATCCTTCCGTATAACGTAAAATCAACATTGCCGTGGACCAAATCAATTTATTCACGCGTCAGTAAAGACAAACTGTAAACTTTATTTTACCTATTTTATAATTTATGCACTTAGGCCCTATATGTATTATAATTAGAGATGGTGGAAAACCGCAAAATTTTTTGAGACAACATGTCTTCTATAACGCTGTTAACAGTTTATTCTTTCATGATTGGATGAACAAGATTTTGACTCTGTCAAGTTGTTTGCAGACCAATCACGAACGTTCTGCCTTAAAGTATCAGAATCCTCATTGGCCCAGTGAAATGGGGTATTAACTTCATACATGCAAGACAGCCAATAAGGAAAGAAAATCGTCGGATATGTGTACCGTAGGTTGAATTCCAGCAAACAGGGAACTTTTTCCCCCCCGCGATAAACCATCATCTTTAATTATAACAATCGGAAGGAAAAATAAATCGCTGTGGTATTGACAAATGTCTACCAAACACTTTTAATTCAACTTCGAGACATGGAGCTACCTTTCCCTCCAATGTTACCAACTTTACTAGGCCCGTACGTTAAAAATGCGCGCAGATAGGGACAGTGACCTTTTTTCAGAGGTTGATTTCAGACAAGAAACATAAGGCTCACTGGTTCTAACGACGAAACAAGCGCCATGCCGGCTAAAACAAAGAAACGTTGTAAGCTGTTCACGATTAACTGAGCATTTTCGAAAATGTTTGGAAAATTTTACTGCCACTACCTGCATATATATATATATATATATATATATATATATATATATATATATATATATATATATATATATATATATATATATATATTATATATATAACTGTAGTCCAGAAACAACGCGAATTTTACACGTTTCTAGTTATTGGCCGTGTGTATTCGCCAGAAGTAGGGGCATGTGTATTTCGCGATAATATTGCTAGGCCATGCTAAACTTCAATACCCTGCGTTCGCAACCACCACGTCCTAAGGTCATTGGCAGCGCGTCTGCGCGAGAAGAAAATGATCTTATTCCAGTGGGCCAATCGTGATCAAGTACCCCGATGCTGTACGTCCATGATTCGCGGACAGACACCTGACGCAAGGTGATTTTCAAAATCATGCAAGTGCGTTTGAACGAGAAGCGTTTTGAAGTAAGTGCAGCTGGTCCTGAAATCTTTAGGCTGAAAAAACCCTGTCCTTATTCAGAAGACGTTGAAGTTTTTTGAGTGGGTCGATCAGAACCGTGTAGCAAGTGCACTAAATATTATTTAAGCGACATTGTGGATCTGATACCGTGACCGAAATAAAAAATTTGTAATTTTCTCACTTGTCATTTCGTAAGTTACAATTCGGACGTCGTCGACAGTCATTTGTTTAACACTCACGGCATAGCATTTTTGCATTAACAGTGAAATATATATATATATATATATAATATATATATATATATATATATAAAATTAAGGTTCAAACAGACGTAATATTTCTACAATCATCGCTGGAACACTGCGAATAAGTTAATAAATAAGGAAATAATACTTTATGCAATGACGACTTTTGAAAAATGCGTTACAAATATATAAAAAAGAACAACACTTATATGAATTTTAAAACATGTCTGGTGTATTTTATGAACAGTTATTCGTTTTTTTTCTTCTAATTTTTAATTACACATTCGCGTGAGTTTATTAGAGGTCAAAACCAACATGGCACTGATTTTGTCATATTGTGTTTTTGCTAATATCCGCTAGATAAAACATACGAAATACCAATTACCAAATAAGTCACCAGTTTTTGTGTACAAGTGAAGAGATTCTGGCGGCACTTAACAGCGAGGTCTTGAGAGCCGATAAGGGCGATTGAAGCGAATATGGAGCGGCGCCGGAATGAAGGGGCGAGGGGAAACGGGAGATCCCCGACAAAACCCGCCGACCAGCGGCATCGTCCGGCACGATTCCCACTTGCGAAAATTCGGTGACCCGGCCAGGGATTGAACACGTTTCTCCTTGGTGGGAGGCGAGCGTGCTAGCCGCTCAGCCCCCGCAGCCCCTTTCGTGTACAAAATCGAGTAATGTCCGCGAAATCCGCCATTTCGGACACGGCCTGAGGGTAAACGTCTCAAATGACGACTAGACAGGAACTGTTTCCGCGGAAGTAGGGTGTCCCTATCTAGTAACACTAGCCACAAAGCTACGCCCAGGATAGTTTTTGCACGTGGCTGAGTGGAAGGGGAAGGGGTATCAACTCTAAGCAGAAAGGAGAAACTAGGAAGGATTTTCATAAATGTTCACCTAATCGTGAACCGACTGTAACTGAACAAATAATGGATTCTGCTTTCCGAGTCTTCCTGGATTTCATTCCCGTGAGACTAGTGCTTCATATTCTGTCTTTCAGTTATGCGCATTTAAAGACTTATGTCGTCATAATGCGTATTTGCATTGGGCGAATTCCGGAAATATAAGATTATTAATATTATTGAACTACTTAATGTATTTTGTTGGGTTAGACTTATCGACAGGATGTTTGAATGCTACTAACTATAATATTGCGCAATAATATATAGAGTCTATAGTTATCGGCTTGAAAATTGCCAACGTTTCGCAAAAAAAATAGTGGATATAAGCCACCTGACTAAATAACTGTCTTAGAATAATCAAAACAAAATTATGTAAACGACTAAAACTCTACGATATCGAAATTTATACACCATGAAAATGTCTCGGAATAAACAATACAATATATGTAATCTACAACTTTACAGTATTAAAAAATATATCGCTGATAAAAAACTAAATAGAACTATCAAATAAGAGATCCGTCAAATTAATGTTTTTTTTTTAATTTAGCGGTTACAAATTTTAAAACAATTATGTATTGATTTTGTAGTTTCTGCACATTATTATGCGAAAAAGAGTCACCGATTTTTTATTCGTAAGCTATACATTAATCAAATATTGCTAAATATGATTGTTTTGTTAAGTCAGTAATAAAATAAAACAACCCCATGGAAATATATCTTAAGTAGTTGAAATTCATATCTTGGTTTAATGTTACTGAAATTCCCCCACAGCAATACTTTTCCACAGCCCTTAAGCACATAAGATTATTAATGTAGAAATGACCAGATTTCTACAATAATTACTTCTAATAATTTCACGGTTACAATTGACCGACTCATGAGTAACGTAACGAAGCCCATGGCAATGTTAATTTTACGTAAGGTGGAAGACTACACAACGTGCAAACAAGTAGATCTTAAGCAGGGCTTTCATCAGTGCTCATTTTACCGTGAACAGCCTGTACATTCACTATGATACCCACATTTTTATAAATGTTTTATCTAGACTTAGCTTACGTGCACTTGTTTATAGTCTAGCTTGTACTAATATGGATTACGAACAATTCAAGGTCTATGGATTATAAGTAGGGATAGAAACATTTCGCGAGTTCATTTCGGGACAAGATAAACGTCAAACACGTGTACACTGAAGTTGACTTTGCAATTGGATCGCAGTTTATTAGACACGCCCTGGACGACTCTGAGATAATAGCAGACTAGCAAGGAAACAACTAGCCAGTGCCATACTGCCAGGTGTGGAGTAACACTGGCTTTTCTCTTTGGGCAGCAGCCAATGAACAAACATATGAGGCTCGGCTGTGGAATCAAGCCTACAGGTCACTGAACTTGCGAAATTTTCCCATCCCCACCTACAGGTTATTTAGCTCGCGAGTTTTTGCTATCCCTAGTTATAAGAGTCAGAAGCGGGTAGGAAGTAATACCTTTTCGCGCTCAAGAATTTACGTTAAAGCGAGCGGGCGCTTTTTTTTTTTTTTTTTTTTTCTTTACGGCTCTTTACTCGAACTGTTCATGCGCGCAGATCCCTAAGGAAGCTGTCATTTCCCTTTTCATCGGCCGCGTTCATGCCCATCCCAACTCGTGCGCCCTAGGGGCTGTGCGCGGAACTGCGCCGCCGAGTACGTGAAATGATTTTCTGAAATAATCCCTGCCTGCCGTCTTCCTCCGAGAACGGAACTTGCTACGGTACTTCGGTCCCAGGCTTCCACGTCAGGATGTGATCGCTGTGCGCTAGATTTTCCAGCAAGGGGGGTTTTATTTCCCTCACCGTCACACACAGGTAAACATTTCAGAACAGAGTCTTTGAGAATGCAACGCGAAATGGACGCTTAATCAGCGGACTCCAACGCGCACGGCCACCAGCATGCGTTTCGAAACGCCGTTCGCCAACCAGCAGCTGGCGACTGACTTCGTCACTCTTCACCACAGGCAGTAGCCAATCAGACGCACAAGGTTCATTTCCAGAGTCTCGCGAAACGAACCAGAGAATGCGTATTCGCCCATATAGGCTATTCACGGTAAAATGAGCACTTTTGAGAGCCCTGCTTAAGACCGACGTGTATTCCTCCGCCTTATCTAAAATTAACACTGCTGTGGACCTCGTAACTTTATTCATGCATCCGTCAAATGAATCTGTGAAATTGTTAAAGAAGTAAAGACTTCAAAAATCTGCTCATTTTTACACTTCGATGCATAAAAAAAAACAGAAAGTGAAATAAATTATTTTAAGTTGTAGCAAATTGTTATCCAACACCTTTTATTCGACGTTAAGATATGGTACTACTTTCCATCCATCGTTGCCAACTTTAATGGGCAAATATCACTCAGTGCGCCCATTAAAATATATGCATGTGCAGGGTAGTGACTTTTTTTTAAGGTTCATTTAAAGTACTCACTTTATTGTCAACACCGTTTATCAACGGTACCACGTCATTTCATCTCTATTTATGTACTTGCCAATAGTCTATCCGTAGTTTCTTCACACATTTCTAACTAAACCTTTGACAAATTCCCCCTTGCACAATGTGTTTGGTTGTTTCCTAAACATCCCATGTATCAGAAGAGTTTTATATTTCTGTTAACATTGAAGTACCTAATTTTTGTTTAAAATTGAACTTTTACTTGTATTTTATAAATAAATCATAATATTTAAATAGTAATTAATGTGAATAAAACCAGAGAGAAGGAAGGGTTGTTGGTAATGCCCTAGCAAGAAATAGTTGTTATGCCTAACATCGTTAAACTCTCTGCTCATGAATGAGGTGAGTGGTCACTTTTGGTGTAATTTTCCAGACTGCATTAAGATTTGTTTGCACGAGGCGGAGGAATATCCTCGAAGTTGAACTATAGCAGGGTTTCGGAAAAGTTTTGAATGCCTGTGATTGGACTACACTGTGTAAAGTTCATCATTGGCTGAATGTTCGCGATCACCTTCGCCGTGTCCGATAAGGATCGAACCTACAACTTTCACAAATTCCAATTCCGTGCACGACACATACTCCGGAACAGGAAATTAGCAGGGTTCAATAGTTCGTAGCCAACAAAAATTAGGCCCAGTAAATGCATTTAGGAAACCATCTGCAAGTGCTGACAGTATGACACTGCGTAATTTCTATACCAGTTGGAGGGGTATAAATAGAGACTTTGAAAAATCGCGGATTCCATTACCTAACATCATTCATTATGAATGCTACGAGCCACCCTTGTTTGTTGACTGCTGCTACAGAGACACGTCATTTCAAATCTTGACAATTTTGCTTGCGAGTCGGTCATTCTTTGTTGCAAGTTCGTGACTGGCTCAAACTCCTATGCGGCGTGTCAAATTTAATTCGATCAATTTTCACGGAAACACAAACACTCATGTTTAATTTCTCTTGGCGAGTTAGAGAATTTTTCCCGTTTCTCGGAAATAATCTACATTCAGCGTGATAAAAAAAAAAAAACGAACCGACATACGTATATTGTCACTTGATTCAGCCATTACTCCTATGGTAAGTGGTTACAGACATGGAAATACTGTCAAAATATCTTCAGTAATGTACAGTACATCGTTGATATGTACATAACTAATTGCAGACGCTGTTTTCTTGTAAGTTGATTTTTAAATATTCTGTTTATCTTTAATTAACTATAAAATATATTTTATGGGCTGCAGCAACTACAGATTTTCTTGTAGGTATAAGTTAAGCTATTTGTGTGAAGCAAAATTTTTCGAAAGCTTATTCCATTTCGGAATTCACTTTTCCTTACGTTCACTGACCGTAATAACCACAGTTTCGCAGGACGCATAGCTCTGGTTTTTTTTTCCCTTCTTCTGATCTCGTACTAGTTGAACGCCGTTATTTCTCACACGTAACTGAAGCGGGAAAGAAACGTTAACTGCCAGTCACGCAAATGTCACGGCGGTGAATATTCATTAGAATAATTACCTCGTAAATATCAGATAATTACACATCAAAAATACCAAAGAAAAATATGCTCTCTTTTCAAGGAATGGTACGTTCAAGGCGGCCGTCTTCTAGAACGTCATAACATTTTCGCTCCTCGGACATGCTCGTTTATACTTCGGGACTTGCCTTCTGATTGCATTCTTTATTCGGCGTTGTAGTATATAGTCTATTCGCGATTTCTTCGCACTTTTTAAATCTAACCTTCGAAAAGTCGCCCCGTGAAAGATGTGTTTGGTTGTTTTCTAAATATTGCATGAATTATCAAAAGCGTTTTTTAACTTTTGTTTGCATAAAACTATCGTATTTTTTTTATTATTAAATTGAAATAATTTAAATTCTTTTCAATAGAATAAATACAAAATACGCTAAGTTTCCGTATTCCCTTTGGCTTCGAGTTACGGGGACGAACAATGCCGATTCTACACGAGGCTATCTTCGCCACTGTAACAAGAAAGTTATCGTTTCTGCGGCAGTTAACGTTATCCACGCGACTATGACCTATTCGTTCAAACATTTAAAAGTGGCATCAGGCGTCTGTAACATTTAGCGATACTAAAAATACACTAGATTTAATAGAAACTGATTTTGTGCTTTTGTCCCTTGAATACAAATATAAAAGTTCTACCACAATTTTCAAGTGAGAGTTATAAGTGAATTGTTCCTACGCCCATAGCTCAGGGGTAGGGTGGCCGACTTGTAGTCGGAGGATAGCGGGTTCCCGCCCCGGTGCCTCCAACGAGGCGGGTTTTCAGTTCGCTTGTCGCACTGGGAATTTGTTATCAAGTCGGTCTCGCTTGAGCTCAACAACAACAACAACAACGTAAAAATTTTCATGTTTTTAAATTTCAAACGGAAAGTACAGAAAACTAACTTGGAAGTTAACGGAGAGGTTCCGTGAAATTTACGGAAAGTCCGTTTCTGAAAATCAATGTGTCCGTAATTTTACGGCGAGTTTACGGACACTTCTGGATAAATTTTTACCAGCACTTTTTCTTAAAATTAAGGAAATTTTTTTTGTCAGTGTAGGGTTGATAATATTGTCATGATTGCGACTCTAGCGCCACGCGGTGCGCCCAGGCGAAAGGCGGTCACTGGCAGCCAACTCAAGGGGCTGGATCAGCATGAGCTGCAGTGTGGAAGCGGAATCGTTCGACCCAAACCTGCAAGTTGGTTCATTGTAATTAGGTCTGGCTGACACAGAATTAAGGGGCATCGGCCGGCAACCTTAACTCCGCACACGCCAAGCTATAGGCGAGTAGGAGAGGAGTTACATGAACAAAATAACCAGGAGGGAGGGTAGGGCGAGAAGTTTGGTCGAGGGATCCGAACCTGGGGAAACGGCGTCTTCAAGCTGCGTCGGCTACGCTAGGCGGAGAGCGAGGGTAGCGATCTCCAGCCATCTTCAGGGGTGAGTTAGCTAGGGAAAGAGAGCAATTCCCTCCTCTGTCCTTCCCCAACCTAATACCATTCAGTTGTAATTGTTTTAATTGTTTTAATTATCATTAAAGGGAAGTAGTATCTTTATTGCTTATTACATTTCACGTTCCTCTCCTATCAATCTTTATGCTGTAGTCTTGCTTTAAGTGACAACCGCAACAATATTTAAAGTTGTCCGATATCTGGGAATTTGCTCAGGAAGATACTTAAATGATCATCACTGTACAATGCAGATGACAGTCACCAGTAAGGCGAGACTCTCGCGTTTATGAGCTATAATCAGGGATGTGAAAATTTCGCGAATTCAATTCAGGACAAGATAGAAATCCAACACGTGTACACTGAAGTCACGATTACAATTGGATCACAGTCGTCTAGGACGACTCTGAGCCAATAGTATGCTTGCATGGAAACAAGTAGCAAGTGCCATACTGGCAGGCGTGGAGTAACACTGGCTAACTCTTTGGGGCAGCAACTAATGGACAAACATCTGAGGACCGAGGATACACAGGACTTTGGAGTCTATCCTGCAGGTCATTGAACTCGCTGAATTTTCCTATCTCTAGCTATAATTCGTTGTTAACACTACTTCCTATATTCTCAAAAACATCTGCTGCCAATAATATGAAGCAGTCGCCTGAGCTTCTTTTAACAGTCCTGATATATAACAGAGTGCTATATCGATTATAGAGTTGCAGGCCCGAACATTGCGTGTTGCAACGCTTAAAACGACATATTTATCTGCGACTGAGGAAGGGTCAATCTGAGAGGCAAGGAACTCGCAGTGTTATTATTGAATAATTGCACCAGTATTTGCTTACCATGGCGTGAGTAATCACTTGAAGAAAATCGCATCTAACCTATTACCTCCCAAATGATAGTTCAAATGTGCTTTAGCATTGCCAGATACGATTGTTCTATAGAAAGCGAACAGCTTCCAGGATGTCCTTTCCGGCCTGACTCTCTCTCTCTCTCTCTCTCTCTGTGTGTGTGTCTGTAGATATCTGGAAACCATGCACTGATTCCCCCCAGATTCGGTAATTAGCAGGAAAACCTGACTTTCAGATTTTCAGCCATGCCAGATGCTTTATTTGAACAAAATGGTCATTTAACATTTTGGATGCTGTGACGTCTCATAGGAACCGCAACACAGATCTGAACCAAAATTGGTGTGTTCGCATCACACACTAACAGCATCAAAGTCGGAAACTCATGTCCTCATTGGTCTCCCATTCTGGAAAAGAGGACAACCGAAAATAATTTAGAACGTGATATTGTCATATCTCCGGAATCACTCAGCCGATTTCCATAGAATTCGAAATCCAACAAGTGGTGCAATGATAGGCTGACATAAATTCCTTCCTCCCCCTACGCACATATGATTTGTGTAGACGAGATAGTTAATTTCAAAATGGGACCCGCATTAATATACATTAGGCCTATTTCGACCATGCTTGGTATAGTAAATATTCCTACTGTCAGGATTAAGTACTGTAGTTATTCATAGACTCTGTTCACCATCAATTTAAGGGTAAGCCTAGAAAAATGAAGCTCTGAGAGTCATTTCTCAAAACCAGATAACATCTTACCGTCACATTTCGCACGTTATTATTATTGTTATAGTAGACCACGGTAAACTAGCATTATTTTAATTCTGTCAAACTATATTATCAAAATCTGGAACATATAAATACTTCAGCTTGGTATATAATATATCAATCAAATAACATATTTATCAACCAATGCTGATGTGCTTGTTCTAGATAACAGCCTCCCTGCATTTTGTGTTACATATTGTAACTATGAATAGACGACACCGATTTGAACCCAAATTCACAAGTTGGCAGTTCTTATTTCGTGCTCTAAATACGCTCGTATAACTTCTTCAGTGCGCAATGTTGGAAGATGTCACTTAAAATTGGAACTGGAACGTCAAACTTCATTAACTTCTGAGACAATTGTCATCACATTTTGCATGCACACAGCACTAAAGAAGGTCACTAAAATTCTTAATTTACTAGTTAATTATTTTCAGAGTTGCAATGTGGTTGTTGTAGTGTCATAATGTCATATATTTGGTACCAGCAACCAATATAAATCGTTGTAGTTACGGTGAAGGGTGTTTGCAGTAAATTCACCAATGGCTTCATGGAGTCGCAGTGGCTGAGCGGTTAGTCTGCTTGCCCCCCACCAAGGCGAGCAGGGTTCAATTCCCAGGTGGGTCACTCCAGGATCTTCGCAAGTGAAAATCATGCCCGACGATGCCGCTGGTCAGCGGGATTTCTCGGGGATCTCCCGTTCCCCCACCATTGCAATCCGGCGCTGCTCCATTCTCACCTCATGTCACCCTCATCGGCTCTCAAGACCTCGCGATTAAGTGCTGCCCAACTCTCTCAACTCTACAACTAATAACTAGAGACAGGTGTATTTCGCGAAAAGATTTCAAGACCAGTTGTACTCCAAAACTCTTGTGTTCATATGCACTTTCGTTGTTGGATGATTCTAAATGTCACATGTCTCAACTGTCTGTCCACGAATCATGGACGTTCAGTATCAGAGTGCTTTACTCTGATTGGCCTAATCAAATAACAATATGACTTCTCACGTAGACACGCGGCCAATGACCAAAGGAAGTTGTGTTTGTGGAGGTAGGGTATTGAAGTCTAGCATAACCCTAAATATTTTCGCGAAAAACACCTGTCTCTACTAATAACCTAAGACATATTGTTACGAGTTACTCAAGTCTGGTGAAAAATCTCTTCTGCTTGGAACTTTTCTTTCGCGCGCTGGCCCTATTGTGTAAAGCTTTATTTGCGGTCTTTCTTATAAGTGCGGACGGAGGAAAGTAGGCGAATCGTTTGCCTTTCAGAGAAATGTTAACAATTTAAGCGAAGATATATTTTTCTCGGCATTTCACTATCAACGTGCTCAGGCGACCAAGGAAAAATTACTATTTATACGTGACTGAATATATTCTGGCGGACGTGGGCCGACTTTCAAGTTTACCACGGGCAGTCTTCGAGGGAAATAATTAAGTCGATTACGGTGTTATTTACGCCGCTCCACGCGTAGTTGTGCCGCTTTTACACAATCCCGCCCGGCGTAACGTCGTGTCATGAGTCACCCTAAACACCACCTGGGCGAAAGGACATTTGTCTCCCCTGAGTGGGCGTTCCTCCTATTCGCTCGAGGTGGACGGCAGAGTTTATTTACGAGGCAAGCCGGGCGCCCGAAGCGAGGCGCGTCTTTCGCGCGCCCGTTGGATGAGTCGTCAATTACTCGCGAGATGAGAGAGGAGTTGGAGATGGAAGGCCACGTGACCTTGAACCTGCGCGGGGCCGGATCGGGCGAAGACGAAGGCGGGCGTGGTAGGGGGCTTTCTCTGCCAGGGTCGGGGAGAGACAGAGAGAGAGAGAGAGAGAGAGAGAGAGAAAGAGACGGAGGCAGAGACTGGAATATCGGGGCCAGCTTTCTACCGGGAAAAAATTTCTCCAGCAACCGGGTGTCAACACACTCCAGAGGTGGGTTCTCGTTGCCTTGTACAAACCGTGCGCGCCAGACTGGAAACATGGAAATTCATGAGATGGCCAAGGACGTCACGAACCTTCCGGGTCATTATAATGCATTCCTTCCGTTCACCCCTTCAGTTCGCGTACTTTGTCGCCGATCAAAATGTTTTCCATTACGACGTTTAACAAAGAAATGGACCAGATATGAAAAACTAATAATGATATTAATAAATCGTGTTTATTTGGCGCAGTTAAGGCATATCTACGTTCTCTTGCACAGAACCATTTTTATAGTTTACACTTGTCTTATTACGATTTATAAGTAAGAAAATAATAATAGTGCTTACAAATTAACAAACACTGCAGAAAATCAATGATAGTTACTAGACACTGACGAAACAGGTAATTAATACTAAATAGGGACATGCATATTTAAGTGGTGATATTTAAATTTAAACAAAGCAAATATTAGGCGACAATATTCACCATATACACCTGAAAAGCATTTCTTATCTCTTTTATTAATAGGAGTAATACCTTTATTATATGTATCCATACCCATCTCTCTCTCTCTCTCTCTCTCTCTCTCTCTCCCTCCCTCTCTCTCTCTCTAAATATATATATATATATATATATATATATATATATATATATATATATATATATATATATATATATATATTAGACTTACAAACTTCGGCTACAGGTAAATAAGTTGAAAATATATATGCGACCTATTGTCTAAAGTGAATTCTAACGATGAACGCATCTTTAAAGTCGGATCTGAAGAACTTCTTTATTGCAAAATATTATTGGAGAAAATATTTAAAGTAGAATACCAAGTGTCTGGACAACTGGACAAAGATTTGCAAACACAGCAACACCTGTCGCTGCCATAAATTTATTTAATAAAAATAACCACGGTTACTACCCTTATTTAATATGAATACCCACGGTTACTGCCCTTATCTGGAACTAATCTTCACGACGCGGTAGCATATATGGGATTTAAATCATAGTTCATTAACCTGCATCTCACAATTAACGCCGACTGTCGCCTTGCGTTCAAATACCCTAACCCTCGCTGTTTTCGAGTAATTCATGTTTTTCTTTCAAAATAGTACTAACCAATACCTGGCAGGTGGGACACGCACAGCACCTAATAAAACACTGTTGCGGCCACTAACAGATAGGTCAGATCCCAAAGAGAGGTAGATTAAAGTGGCAATGTAATAAAACACTGTTGCGGCCACTAACAGATAGGTCAGATCCCAAAGAGAGGTAGATTAAAGTGGCAATGTAATAAAACACTGTTGCGGCCACTAACAGATAGGTCAGATCCCAAAGAGAGGTAGATTTAAGTGGCAATGTAATAAAACACTGTTGCGGCCACTAACAGATAGGTCAGATCCCAAAGAGAGGTAGATTTAAGTGGCAATGTAATAAAACACTGTTGCGGCCACTAACAGATAGGTCAGATCCCAAAGAGAAGTAGATTAAAGTGGCAATGTAATAAACGATTTTTTTAGTTCCAACTTCAAAGACGTGTACCTCCCTTAGAATTAATTTCAGACCATAGGTCATGTGAACGTTTTCAACTTCTTTTTTTTTTTTTTTTCGACGGGGCCACGGGTGGCTCAGCAGGTAACTTGCTCGCCTCTCACCAAGGCGATCCGGGTTCAATCTCCGGCCGGGTCACTCCGGATTTCCGCATTTAGGAATCGTGCCGGGCGATGCTTAACCAAGTCTATAAAATTACACCAAAGGGCAATGCGCCTAATTCGTGCGAACTCGGTAGTAATAATGTTTTGCGTGGCAACTATTTCTTACTAGGCGCTACCAACACACATGTTTTCTCGCTGTCTTATGTTCGTATTTAATATAAATGAAATGTTAGAATTTATAAATGAAATACAGGTAAAACATCAATTTAACAAAAAAAAAAAAAAGGTTACTTTCGTGTTAACAGAGGTATAAAACGCTTGTGATACGTGGCGTTTTGTGAGAATAACTAAACGCGTCAGACATGGGGTCATTTTTCAAAAGTTTGATTCAAAAAGTGTGAAGAAATCGCGAATAGATTATACCTAGTCTGTGCTGATGCTTATTCCAAACCTCGCTCCCAAGATCCCGTAAGCCCAAAGATGAGTTGAAGACATCTCCGCCTCTAAATTCGGCATTTTTGTCTTAAACTTTAAAAATAAACTATATATAATTTATTGGCATGAATGATGTTTTTAACCTCCGTACCCTAAACACCGCTCCTAGGAAATAATATAAATTGCTGGGCATGTTGCAACTTAGGGTAACATGTAAACCTAATGCGTAGAGAGGCTATGATTTGGCATTAAAATTCGACACCTTGGCGAACATACTTTTTCAAGTACTCGATAACAATAATTCATTGGCTGACACCAAATTCAGGAGCCATTATAACGAGTGCTGAATGTGTTACCTCGGGCTCACGCTCCTGCAGGGTCTATTGGATGAGTGGACGTCCAATAACACAAATGAAATTAATAAATAATTTTATGACGAATAAACTGTTGTTGTTTTATGGAGCGGGATATTGGGGTCTCGTCTAACAGGATTGAGAATCTTATGTACTTCCGTGACCGAAAAGGCAAACAAACCGCACATGACTATAGCATTATCTTCAGACTGTGAAGATCCAGGTGTGAATCCAGTTTAATACATGGATGTGTGTGTTTATTTTAACTTAGAGTAACATAAAATCATCTGCTCTTGTAGTAGCGCCAGATACAATAGAGACTAATACCAGACAGATGTATACGAACGACACGGACGAGCGTGTAAACAGTAGCAGCAGCGAACCTAGCGGCTTAAGGTGGCAAACACCCGCGAACTTTGAATCTGTGTATTCGCACAGAGAACATAATGAGTGCATTTGTGCACGAAATGCAGTATTCCGAAGAAGTATTTTGTTTCGAACATTTCCTTTTTATTTTATATTGTAGTACGGGCGTGTGTACAGTAGTTTTGATTTTTAAAAAGGCGGTATTTAAAGCCGAAAATCTCGAATAACAAGTGAACTCTACAATTTATCTTGTAATGTTCGGGACGCATCTGAAGATCTGGAACACACCGTGATTGAAGATTATTCGTTTTTAATTTTTGAACATGTGTGTATGCTACAGAAATATACTAAAAAAATATATGCTTATTTTTCCTCACTGGGCCTAATACCTAACCTACAACACACATACGTTTTTGGCATACTGTTTCGTAACATTTATCTCGATTATTGTGTTCGTAATTAATGTATAAGAATTATGTTCTAAAAACATTAGTGGCCTTTCTGATTGCAAAAATAAAAAATGATAAAACCATGTGGCGGATCCAAGTCCGTTCTTAGGTCAGCGCGACTATAGTAGTTGATGATTATAGACTGTTCACGGTAAAATGAGCACATTTCAAAGCCCTGATTAAGATTTATTTGTATACACGTTGTCTGTGGTTCCGCCTTACGTAAAATTAACATTGCCATGGGCCTCGTCACTTTATTCATGCGTCGGTCAAGTTGAAAGGGTTATGAACTATTAGAAAAGTAAATATTGTAAAAATCTGCCCATTTTTACACTTAGATACGTGAAAAAATAGATAAAGCGAGATAAATAATTTACGTTATCATAAATGGTTACCTAACACTTTCCCCTCCATTGTTACCAACTTTACTGGACACACGTACCTCATTGCGCGTGTTAAAATGCATACAGGTAGGGCAGTGACTTTTTGTAAAGTTGATTTTAAAAGTGCTCACTTTATCGTGAACAGCCTTTAGTTCCCCGTCATATTTTTTTTTTTCCTTTGATTATTAACTTGTTAACATTTAACAGACAAAATATAGGGACCGAAAGTACGGCTTTTCCAAGAGTCGGGTATACTTCGAATTAATTAGTAGGTAGGGATACAAAAATTTCGCGAGTGCAATGACCTGCAGGCTAGACTCCACAGTTCTATGTACCCTCGGTTCTCAGATGTCTGTTCATTGGCTGCTGACACAGAGAGTAGCCGGTGTTTCTCCACGCCTGCCAGGATGGCACTTACTACTCGTTACCTAGCAAGTCTGCTATTGGCTCCAGAGTCATCGTGGACGTGTGCAATAAACTGTTATACAATTACAAATGTTACTTAGGTGTACACGTGTTTGACGTCTAACTTGTCCTCAAATGAATTCGCCACATGTTCCTACTCCTATCAGTTAAGAACACACATTACCGTCGAGTTTCGCAGGTTGTTTTTAGTTGCCGCCATCTGACAGCGCTCGCATGCAACCACTTTGCGCGAGTGCAGCGCGGCCTTGGAAACGGCCGGCGTTGCAAGGCAATTATTAGCGCGGATAGGCCGTGCACGAAGTGGTCCAATACCGCGGAGTTAATACCAAGGTGAACTGGACGAGCGACGTCAGAGAGCTCTTTTTTTTTTTTTGCGATGAGCGAGCGTTTAGGTAGACGCGATAACACTTTCGCTCTTCGGAAACGTCCATGAGCACGCATGGCTCAGGTAGCAACTCCCACGAGCTTCGTGGTAATGGGACATATAGTAGAGGCTGTTCGCGGTAAAGTGAGCACTTTTGATATCAACCCAAGAAAAAAGTTACTGCCCATATCTCCATATACTTCGACGGGCACACTGAGTGACATGCGCCCGGTAAAGTTGGTAACGATGGATGGAAAGTAGTTCCATATCTTAACTTCAAATGTGTTAGGTAACCATTTGTGATATTTTAAAATATTTATTTCGTTTTCTGTTCTTTTAATGCATTGGATGTGTAAAAACTAGTAAATTTATAAAATGCCTACTTTACAGTTTCACTTGACCGACGCATGAATAAAGTGATGAGACCCATGGCAATGTTAACTTTGCATAAGGCGGAAGAATACACAACATGAATACAGGTAGATCTTAAGCAGGGATTTCAAAAGTTCTCATTTAACCGTGAACAGCCTATAGCGAGGATATATCTTCTGGAGTGTACATCTGGATTTATCAATACACGTAGTATTTTACCGTTTATATATCTAGGTGTTTTGCCGCTGTGCGCAGTCTGAGGGGCCTCCGTTCTCTCACGGGTTCCGAACCACCTTCATATCTGTACGGAGCTTCTAAACTGTGTCACGACCATAAGTCGGACTTTCCTCGTCATTGGCCCGGCCTCGTCACGTGAGCACGATGCCATGGCGTGTACGGCAACGGAGGAACATATTCAGTATTTAAGGAGGAAGGGAGAAAGAAGCTAGACAAGCCCAAGCCATTACCTACTGAATCCATAAGGGGAGCCAGATCATTGCACTCAATTTAGCGGGGTGGAATTCATAAGCGCTAAGTGTTAGCCTGCAGAACGTGGTTCATTATCGCTGATCGCCATGAAGCAGTTAGCTGCACGCGTTCTAATGCCGGAGAAAATCCGTGTTCCTGTTTTCGATTGGGCAAATTTTAAGCACGTTTCTAAGGGAGAATTCGTGATTATTTTCGCATGCGACCGCCAGTGACTATTATGAAATTGCATGTCTTACTTATTTGATGGAACGAAATTTTAATTTATTCAGCAGGAAAGTAAAATCACTACAAAAATCTCACTAACTACAACCCGATTTGCACATATTTCTGAAAGAATTCATTTAATACAGATTTCACCCAGTATTCTTGTGGCGGCAACTAAATGATTTACACCGTTCAACATGCAATTTCTTTTTTTTTTTTTTATTAGTCCTCTCGTCATCAATGACGATGCCATTTTTGTGGCTTGTAAAAACTTAAAAAATTTTAAGCCCAAAAATAAATAAATTTTTGAGGTCTACAATAAGCAAACAGTTTCCTGAGTGAACTTATTTTCAGAAAATTCCGGCGTATTTCGTTCTTCAGGCTGAAGTCAACTCGTCTGGAGGCGAATGCCAATTCCAAATCACGGTAAGATCTCTCCCACCATTTAAGTATTTTGTAACACATGGTCGACATTTATCAGGAACTAAAATCAACACAAACCTTTACATAAATAATAACGCCTGAAATAACACAGGCGACGTTTTTGTACGCATTAAGAACTTCCTTGATTTAGCTGGATCTGCATGCCTGAGACTGTCTGCCGGTACAGAGTTATTCTGGTTGTTTGTTTACATCTTTCCCATTAGCACTTGAGGTATTTGGTGCGTACTAATTCGCTGGTTCCTTCTTCCCCTTTCCCCTACGTGCTTCAACGTCCTGTTTTGTCACACGCTGTTGTTTCATACTGGGGGATAATATTATGTTTCATTTACGGAATGTTTACGAGTGTTTTAAAGGCAGCAGCAATATGACAGTGTAAAAAAAAAAAAATTATTCATTTTACTGAAAAGTGCTGGTAAAAATTTATCCAGAAGTTTCCGTAAACTCTCCGTAAAATTACGGACTCATTGATTTTCAGAAACGGACTCTCCGTAAATTTCACGGAACCTCTCCGTTAATTTCCAAGTTAGTTTTCTGTACTTTCTATTTTAAAAAAAAGAGAGTGAAAATGTCTTTAATTTTCGTTATGCGGGTGTTCTACAGTGTAAAAAAATTATATTAAAAAAGTTAAAATACCATTCAGCTACAACTATCACTTGAGAATTGTGGTATAACTGTTATATTCATTTTCAGATGACAAAAGCAAAAATTCAGTTTCTAATAAATTTAGTGCATTTTTAGTGTTGCCAAATGTTACACACGCCTAATGCAATTTTTTTAATGTTTGAAAGAATAGATCATAGTCGCGTGGATAACTATAACTGTCGCAGAAACGATAATTTCCTTGTTACAGTGGCGAAGAAAGCTTCGTGTAGAATCGGCATTGTTCGTCCCCGTAACTCGAAGCCAAAAGGAATACGGAGACTTTCCGTATTTTGTATTTACGGACTTAACTCCGTTTTTCGTCATTACGGATTGCCTTTCCGTATATACACTGTACGTTTCCGTAAAACATTCCGTAAACATAGGGAAATGTTTAACATTGTACTCGTGTTTATATATCCCATGTTCAGCCAGCTTCTACTGAGCGAATTTCAGCTGGAGTCATGTAAAGCTACAAAAAGAATCATCGGGATTGAGCTCATCAGTCTGCTAAATTAAGAAAGTTTCGGGTTCGATGAATCTGAAAGGAAACTGGATGAACGTAAATTACGGTCAGGTTAAAATCTTACGAAAAATCAATCAATAAAACGATGTTCCTCCATCATCAAAGGGATTAACACTATCGCTCATCGCCCCCCCCCCCTTTCTCTCTCTCTCTCTCTCACTGTGGAGGTAGGTAGAATCACTTCCAGCTTCGAAATTAGCATAGTAAATAGCTACACGTAGCTGCTTTTGCTTCACGCATCGTTCAGTCACTTTTTTAGGATTTGTTTGTTTGGTTCGCTAGCTGTAGACCTGGTTGCAAAGACATGATTGGTAACGACTTTCAACGTCTAGTGTGACGTCAAAGATAAACTTATAATACAGTTCTGACGAGACGGGACCAGAATCGAGAATAATTACCATAGTCCTGAAAAATTCTTGGATTCATTTGGGGGCAAGCTAGAATTCAAAACACGTTGCTTTAGAAACCATTAGCCGTTGGTCCACCCGGTGTTCGGCACATTCTGGAGAACGCTGGTCCTATCGCCGCCTTCTCTTGTGACGGCAAACAACCAACGTGCTGCTGATATCGGCATATTTGTACATACGACTGTGAAAACTAGCCTGCAGGTCATTGAACTCACGAATTCTTCTGGTCTCCAATAATTGCAAACTAAATGCTAACGGAAAACCTATAATAATCCCCCATTAGCTAGTGACAAACCTCGGACATCGCTTTACCCCTATGCCTCTGTTAAGTTCCTTACATAATTAAGTTATTCAGTTACGATAAGGATTTGATATCAACAACCTGCAGCAAAATACAATGGCTCGTACACACAATAACAGTTTCTTTAAAATTTTAGGTTGAGAATTGAGGTAAATATAATTTGCTTTAAGGACTTCTGTATGGCAGAAAAAATCTAGCGAAAATTTTATAGCTCTTTGAAATGAAAAAAATGAATGAACTGTCGAGAAGTTGAATTTCGCTGCGTCTATATTACTGCAGTTACAGAGTTTGCAGCCAAGTTTATTTTTCGCTAATCCAAGGCAACAAGAAAGGGTGTATTTTTGTATTAGTTTCGACTCTCCTACCGTTCTACGCATATACCGCTGCAGAAGTAGCAAGAAAAAAACAGGAAAGAGCATGTCTGAATGTGCATGGAATTATCTTTTTAGCTATCATGATGATTTTCATTCTTATGTCGTAGTGGGAGATGTATATGTTTAAACGTGGAACTAACCAGATACTTGGCTATTGCGTCCACCAAATATAAGGTTCACGACTTGCTGATAAAACTGCCCGAACGGCATAACAAACATTTACTTTTGTCGAGAGCGGCAAAGGTTGCTGCAACATACTATTTGTTATGTCGTCTCCGTTGTTTGTCATAAAAGCGTGTAACGACATCACGTGTCCTTCACCCCAAAGTAGCGTAATAACGGAGGACACTTCCTTTGGCGGCCATATTTTCACCTTTCTCTACTGGCGAGATTAATGTCGTGAAACAGGAAAACATCCTGTCAAATAATGCTCCCCCTGGGCCGTAAAGCGTAGCTCGAACAGGGTGGGTAAAAATCACATGCAATATTTCATCCTTTTACGGGGTACTACAAACGAGGAAATGCATATACCAGGAGGGTTCCACACAGCTCAAAATGACTCAGTTAAGAATTATTTACTTAAAAGGGTGACACTGAACTTCAGACTGCATTAAGATAAAGTTAAGTATGAAAATCTATTGAGAGCAACAACTTACTCATAATCCCAAGGAACGTGTTTTACTACAACCAGAGTGTTTGAAATCCTGTGTTTTTTTTTTTTTGCGAAACTATTAAACATTCCTCCAGTATGTTTACCTACGAAAAGACATCATACCCCAGACGAGGAAGCAATGGTACTTTCAAGTTGCCACGCATGCTGTAAACATTATTTTGGAGACCTCCAATATAGAATTTGAAACGGCTTCTTTCAGACTGCCGTTATCTTAAAACATATTTTCCAAAAACGAGCCAAACTACGATTGAAGCCCGAACCGAACTTTACTACAGACTTTACACCAGTAAAATGAAAGTCCCGTAGGTACATGCAGCACCACGAGAACACTGCATAGCCGGTTCAGAGCCCTGCGAAAGTAGAAGGCGATGGCGCACTTGTAGCGCGTGCCAGTGTAACCCTTACAGCATTAACTCCCACGGTACTCTTCCAAGGAAAAAAAAAAAAAAAAGAAGAGAAAAGCGATGCAGACAGGCGAGCCCCGTAGATATCGCCGACAAAGAGTATTCGACAATAATTTAGCAACATGTAATCTGTTGTCCGACCATCACACATACGTCAGAAAATTAGGGCACACAGAAGAGAGACAGCCGTTCAGCCGTTTATAGATCGAGCTTGAGACGCACATGACATATATGTGTGTGTGTGTTATATATATATACACACACACACAATAATTGAACCCTGACCCAGTGGCCATTAGAACGTTTAAGATAAAACGAATTAAATTATGATTTGCTACATGAAATTATGACATACGATCAGAGAGAGAGAGAGAGAGAGGGAGAAAGAGAGAGAGAGAGAGACTGCATATAAAGTAGGTTTTGAAGATTCCTTCCCACAGTTACCAAATAGTACAACATGTTTGGTCCTTGCTGAGATTCCGTAACGGTCTCGGCTTGCAGCCCATTTAATAACAGCGAATTATATTTCAGAACGTAAAATAAAATTATATAAACAGCTATACAATTTTATATTAAATAACTAATATAATCCCACGCCAGTAGAATGGCTTCGCTGTCCTGCGACAAGTCGGAACGCCGTTCGGCAATCAGCGCCTGGTAAACCTACTTGCCAGAAGGCAGTCAGGCCGATAGGGAACCTTTAGCGGCACTCGGTAGCCAATCGGACACAAGACCCGCCTCCCGGACCGGCCAGGTCTCTCGCCAAGGTCTTGGTGACGGGGCGAGGAAAGGGAAAGGGTTCCTGTATTTTCGTACTTTTCGATGCTTCTCGGGATCTTTTCATCGATGCTGACGTGCAACTAGTTAGGTTAGTTCATCCCTTTCAGACCCAGTGTACACAATTGTGCACATTACGTACGTGTTGGTAATTTTTTGTCTGTGCTACACACTGCAAAACTCAATTAATGGAGACCTGAAGAATTCGCGGATTCATTTTAGGACAAGCTAGAATTCAAAACCGATGTGTTTATATAACTTTAACAATTGGCCCACACGGTGTTTGACACCTCCTGGAGAACGGTGTCCAACTTGTCACCCTCCTCTGCGACAGATGGCAACTAATGTGCAGTTGACATCGGGATATTTGTACATACGCCTGCAGGTCATTGATCTCCAGAATTTTTCAGGTCTCTATCAATTAACAATGATCTTACCTATGGTTAGAGATAGGAAAATTTCGCGAATTCATTTCGGATAAGATAGACGTCAAACACGTATATAGTGAAGTCACCTTCGCAATTGGATCACAGTTTGTTATACCCGCCCTGCACGCCCCTGAGCCAACAGCAGACTTGCAAGGAAGCACCTTGCGAATTCCATAACTGCCAGGTGTGGGTCAACAGCCAATGAACACACATCTGAGGCTCCAGTATGAAGAGGAGTGAGGAGTCTAGCCTACAGGTCGTTCAACCGTCGCGAAATTTTCCTATCCCTACCTGTGGATAAATGGTTTGCAAACCTACTTACTGGTCTAGGTAATAACTGGTTCGCATAACTGCAGTCGAACATAGAGCCTACGGCTTATTGGTTGTGACAACTAAACAAGTGTCGTGCCGCCTTAAGTACAGCTCGCATCATAAAATTTTATGCTTGCAAAACCCGAAACCGCAAACTAAAGTGAGTCTGAAAGGGTTAAGTTAGGTGTTTGTGACCGGAAATGTGACTGGCCCTGTAGAAAAATATAGAACTCACCCGTCCTTCGAAAACAAGTGGCTGGAATTGTCGCGATTTTTATTCCCTGGCCTTAATTTTCAGTGTCTGCAAGAAGAACAAACCGTCATTTTGGAACCAAGTTCGGGAGCGGAGAGCCCTCGAAGGGGTTCGTCGCCCCAGCAATCGCGTCTCCCGGCCTCCTCCCCCCTTCCACCCCTTTCCCCATTTCCAGATCAGCCCTCCCGCGAGAGGCTGGGAAATTGGATTCTACCAGGTTTACCCGCGCAAACGCCGATTACGGCTCCTCCCCCCTCCCCCCGCTACTACCACCTAACTTACTGGCCTCTCTCGCGATTTACATGCAAACACCGACGCCTTCCCCTTGCGGAGAGCACTTGGGCGCGAGCTCTTCTGGACGCCTTATCGACGTCGACCAGCCAGCAGCAAGGAGTCCGTCTTTCACCCGCTGGCCCGGAGAAGATTCGCGAGTTCATTGACTGCAGTCTTGTGCATACAATCCGTTCGAGGCTATTTCCAGATTTTCTGAAGCCCTGCTCCACCTCATAAAAAAAAAGCCAAGCCTAGAAAATACACCAGAGGGCCAACGCACTCAGTTTTATGATATTTTGCATGAGAACTATTTCTTACTAGGCATTATCAACACACCTGTTATCTCTCTCTCTTTCTTTGTTCATATTAGTAGATCCCCGAGTAGTTCACGAATTCGTTCGGCACCGAGGTAGACTTCAAACACTTGTTCTTTTATACTATTACTGTGATTGGACCGTAGTTCTTTAGCCACGCCCCGCTAAAATGCGAGCCAGTAATAATCAGGAAGCAGTAGTGTGAGCGAGTGTTGAAGTGGTCTCATTTGATCGCAGCAGCCAATAAGCAAACGATAGTATCTCGAGTGTGTATAGGACGGTCAAGTCTAGCCTGCTGTCACATCAGTCCGCGAAATAATTGGGGCTCTACACATTAATAGCGACTTGGAGAATTTGCGGATTCGTTTTGAGACAAGCTAGAATCTAGAACATATGTGTTTACATAAATTCAGTTATTGGTCCAGACGGTGATTGACAACTCCTGGAAAACGCTGCCTCGACCGTCGCCTTCCGCTGTAACAGCAGACAACCAATGTGCAGTTAACATCGGCATGTTTGTACATAAGACTGTAGCGTTTTGCCTGCAGGTCATTGAACTCGCGAATTTTTCAGGCCTCTGAATTTTAGTTATAAGCCTAGAATTATAACTTATCAACACAATATAAGCAAAAGTTAAATTTAACAAAGAAATAATGTACTTTGTGTTAACACAAGTTTTAAACGCTTGTGATTAATTACATATTTGGGAGACAGCTGAACATGTCACACATGAAGTGATGTTTCGAGGGTTTGATTCAAAGGGTGTGAAGAATCCCCGAATAGACTATAATGATATTTAAATGAGAACACTGTTTCTTAGTAGGAATGAACCACACGCAAATTTTCTCACTGTTTTTATTCACATAAAGTATAAATGAAATGTTGAAATGAATACGCAAAATAATATGCAGAACATTTTATGTTAACAGAAGTGTAAAACGCTCGTGATGCAAGGGATATTTATGGAAACAACAAGACACGTCAAATGTTGGGTGATTGATTAAAGGTTTGATTCAAACAGTGTAAAGTTGCCAGGAATAATGTAGACTACAGGCGGTTCACGGAGAAGTGAGCACTCTTAAGGCCCTAGTTACATTTACCTTCCTGCCATTTTTTAACCTTTAACCACCGTTTTAAATAAATATTGCCATGCAAGTAATGAAACACAGTGTATATATCCCACCGCATTCTGAAGTTAGCTTCTAAGGATAAAATAAAATAAATTTATTTGCCATTATTCTAAACGAGAGGTCTTTAAAAAGTGCTCACTTTGCCGTGAATAGCCTATATATTCGATCCTCAGCTATCTGTCCATTGGCTGCTGCTCCAGTGACTGGTTACTCTAACATCAGAGCGGGTGGTACGGGATTCTGTCCATTTTTCCCTTGCTGTAGGCAGTTCACGGTAGAAGAGAGCTCTCTTAAACCATTTCACAGACACACTCACTTATTGTTTCAAGTGTTCCAAACGTGAAATTTTTTTTCTAGGTGAACTCCCGAATCATCTGTACGGTTATCACGACCTATACTTACGTACGTGCAGTTTTCTTGTTTGGCTATGGTAATATGAATCGTTCACGACCTATACCAATAACACGGTTTTCTAATCAGTTACACCGAGGATCATTGCACACTGCGTGTCCAAAAATTACTTCGCGTATTCTTAGGTGTTCTGTGCTGGCATGTTGTTATAAGCCTTGACAATGACAGCCAACCAGGCCAATCTTGTTACTTAGGAAGGCTAGATTTCGAGAAAGGAGCGGGAGGTGGTGGGACTTTAATTTATGAGCACTCCACATTTTCATTGGCTACGCTGCCTTATTCCTAGAAAAATATTTTGTGGTGCCATAATTTTTTTTTTTTTCGAGCATCGCTAAGCAATCGTGTACAATTGGTCTGAGCGGGTTAAATCAACATTAGAGAAATTATCACATTTTGTAACTGTTTGACAGGAGGATACAAAACGAAAAGAATAGTAGCTCCTAGGTAACGCTTTTTAAAAGTTCTTAATTAACCGTGAACATTTTGGATTTTGTCGTAGAATTATATATCGCAGGGCATCTCTAAAGACGATGCCACACTGTCCAATTTTTGCCTTCAAATTTAATTGACAATAAAATACGAAGACGAAAAGACCATCAAATTTCTCATGCAAGAAATTTTAATAAAATACTCTTAAATTTGCTCGAAAATTTGTTCATACTGTCAATTTTTTTATTATTATTATTACTGGGAGTATCTAGCTTGAATATTTATTCAGAAATTATTTCCTAACCGAGATGCTGTTTTTTTTTTGTTTTTCTGTGCACTGCAAGAACGAATGTAGCGAATGTTGTGATTTATATTCACTTCTTTATTGAATTCAAATTTTCTTTATCCGAGATATTCGCTGCACGATTAAAATTAGTGCCTCTGACCTCTTAACATTATCGTGTAATAATCCTTTCAAATGACATCAATGCTGAGAGAACTTCTACGTAAGTTGATTATCTTCACTAACCTATTTCGTTTCCAGCAGCGATTAGACATTTCAAAGTTTCGGTGTCGGACACTGAATTATTGTCATGCACGGTTACAACTGACATAATCCCTTCGAGCAGCGAAGAAATTTTTGAACACGTCAAAATTTTTTTAAAGGTTTTGATGGAAACTAGAACCATGCAACTTTTCCAGATAAAAATGGCAGTGGAAATGACATTTCGGCGACCTCAGAACCGTGCACTTGTATTTGGCAAACCTTATTTGAAGCTGTTTGACGGGGAAAATTGACAGTGGGACAGGGCCTTAATAAACGGTGATCCAATTGCAGAAGTAACTTGAATATGGGCATTATGGGCATGTTCAAAACCTTGTCCTTGAACGATTTGCGAAATTTTTTTCCCCATTCCTATTCACCTGTGCTACAGAAACAACTATAAGCGGATTTATTTAAACTGGCAAAGCGCATTAATCTTTTTTACTGGCAGAACGAATATTGCGATTTAAGATAGAATTTGAAAAATGCTTGCATCATCTTACTAACGAGAAATAAAATACTGTATATCGAATATTGACTTTATCCTAACATCCAACCCTACTGAATGGCGAAAGAAATGGGCGGGTCATAGTAATTTTTTAAAGGCACAGATGAGGGCCTTCAGCGATTCTTCACGACGGCAAATGAAGTTATGTAACATTCCTTAGGACGATTGGATTGGAAAGGGCTTATTAACATCCCCCAGTATTATGCCTGAAGGTTTAGCCAATCAGGGGACGGCTTACAAACTAACTTATAACTAGATATGATGGGAAATCGCGAAAGGTTTCTGAGCCAACATGTCTTCGATAACACTCCGACTAGTTTATTATTTCATGATTGGGTGGACAAGGTTTTGACTCGGCTAAGTAGTTTCCTGACCAATCACGAACGTTCTGCCTTAAAGTAACAGAATCCTCAGTTGCTCAGTGAAATGGGGTAGCAGCTTCACACATGCATGACAGCCAATAAGAAAATAAAACTGTCTGACATGTGTACAATACGTTGAATCCTAGCAAACAGTCAACTTTTCCCGCGATAAACCATCATCTCTAGTTATAACCTAACTGAAACTAACACCCATGCCTTATCTGGACTTCGAACCCAGAGCCCCCGCACTCCAGACCGGCGGCCCACTTACCGACTGCACCACGGAAAGTCGGCTCTTAGGACGCTGCATTCTCGTGTTTTCAAAAATATTTTGTTTTTCTCCTTTGCCTGCCCACTCTCAGAACATGCATACATGCACACGTATAAAACATAAATATATATTCTGCGAATATTTTCTATGTATTTCTGATTACATTTCTAAACACTTGACAATGCTTCAATGCATTATATGTATAATTATTTCTTTTTTTTTTGGGAAATTACTAGAGAGCTGAAGAATTCGCGGACTCCTTTTGGGACAAGTTCGAGTTCAAAACGCGTCTGTTCATGTAAGTTTAGCCATTGGTCCGCGCGGTGTTTGACACCTCCTGGAGAACGCTGGCCCAATCGTCACCTTTCTCTGTGACAGCAGACAACCAATGCACATTTGACGTCGGCATATGTGTACATAAGGCTGTAGAGTCTAGCCTACAGGTCATTGAACTTTCAGGTGTCTTAGAAATTACATATATAGTCTATTTGCGGTTTCTTCAAACTATTTGAATCGAACCTTTGAAAACACTCCATATATGATGAGTTTGACTGTTATATATATATATATATATATATATATATATATATATATATATATATATATATATATATATATATATAGTTTATCACGAATGTTTTATATTTGTGTCAATATAAAATTACCTTATTGTTGGTTAAATAGAATCTTTACTTATGTTTTATTTATAAGTTATAATATTTAATTTATAATTTAAATGAAAAAAAACCGTTAGAAAGTACGTGTGTTGGTAATGTTTAGTAAGAAATAGTTCTTATCCAAGATTGTATAGTAATGAGTGCGCACGAATGCGGTGCGCTGTCCTTTTGGTGGAGTTCCCTACACTTGGTTAAGCTTTGTTTAAATGAGGCGGAGGGATATCCTGGAAGTAGAACCTTAGCAGGGCTTTAGAAAAGTGCGAACTAACCGTGTCTGGATTATAACAAAATATTACATCTGCGATAGAGCGACCGTATGCGTATCTGACTTGCATTCAGTAGGTCCTGTCTTCGACCCCGACCAACTGTACGTATTATTTTGATTCGCCAAGCGATCCGTTCGGTGATTGGAGGCCTTTTTTGCTAACCACGCGCCCACTAGTGCCGAGAATATGCTGCAAACGCATTCCATGATGGCGACAATACAAATAAGCGGCGTTGTTCGTGAGGCGAAGGGAATCGAAGCGTAATATATATGAACAATGGTAGTATTCTAGATAACCACATGCCACACCTGAACGAGTATACTCGAGATAATATGTTAATTTATTAACCAGTGTTTTTCCGCCATAAAAATAATGGTTTATCTGTCACTGATTAGCAAAGCAGAAATTATCTTTATTTTTAATGTAATATTACTCTATATTCACTATTTCAGGTTTAGAGTGTACAGTAACATGTAACGATGAAAAGTTGTATAATTTTGTGCACGGTGTTTTAACTTGAAACATATATGACAACAACATCCCTTGATTTAGTTTTGAAAGGAAATTTTATGGGAAATTATTTTTTCATGTTGCTCACCTAACATTTTTTTTTTTTTTTTTTTTTTTTCGTTTCTAACCTGCAGGTATAGGCTATTCACGATAAAGTGATCACTTTCGAAAGCTCTCTCGTTTGGAATAACAGTCAATAAATCTATTTTATTTTAGCCTTAGACGTTAACTTCCGAGTGCGGTGGAATTTACATACTGCATTTATAACTTACATGGCAATATATATATTTAAAAAATATTGTTAAAGGATAAAAAAATGGCTGAAATAAAAAAGTAACTAGGGCCTCAAAAGTGCTCAGTTTACAGTGAACAGCCTATACCTGTGGAGTATAGGTCTGGTTTGGACCACTGTAACGTGCCGTTGAACGGTCTCGCCGCGTCTTGTGAAAGCTTTCGGTCGTTACTGCAACTGTAAACCCAGCTTCGTCTGTTCGCGTACACGAATGGGCAGCTTTCTTATAACATGCACCAGTCGAACTAGAAACCAGTGGAAGAGAGAGAGAGAGAGAGAGAGAGAGAGAGAGAGAGAAAGAAAGAGAGAGAGGGGAAGAGTGTGTACAGCTTGTCTCAGAATTATCACCCACTGCGTACAGATGGTGAATTATGTTTGGAAATGGAACTGAAAAGTGGTAGCGATAGGATTCTTCCCCGACATCTTACTTGCACAGTCTGGCAAAGTTGTAGAGCCAGGGAAAACGAAAGATCGGAAACATTTTTCGAGCCAACATGCCTTCTGAATCATCTAGCTAGTTTATCCTTTTGTGATTGGGTGATCAATAGGGACAGGCGTTTTTCGGCAAAAAGATTTCAAGGCAAGTTGTAATCCAAAAACACTTTCGTTCATATGCACTTTCGTGCTTGGACGATTTTAATTGTCACGTGCCTCAAGTGTCTGTCCAATAAGAACATCCTCTCGCGTAGACACGAGGCCAACAAACCAAAAGAAGTTGTTGTTTTTGGACATAAGATATTGAAGTCTAGCAAGGCCATGAATATTTTAGCGAAAAACACCTGTACCTAACGATCAAGCTTTGTCTGTGGCTGAGTTGTTTGCAGACAATCACAAACGTTCTGTTACACGGTATCAGATCCTTCATTGGTCAAGTTAATTGGGATAGCAGATCATACATGCAGAAACGCCAATTACGAAAGAAATCCGTCAGACATGAGCATGGTAGATCACCTTTAAACAGTCAACTTTTCCCGCGATAAACCTGCGACTCTGAAAAGATTTGTCAAATTTCGGACTTCATCTGTCGTTCAAAAGTGGTTCGTTCTTTTTAAGTGTTTCCTCCGCTGTTCTTTTATGTAAATACTATTATAATTATATTAATCCCTCTATGATTTTTAAATTATTTGCAAGGGGCTTATTTCGTTTCATTCATTTAAAGTTCACCTGTGGTGACAGCGTTAGAAACTGACTCCTAGAACTTACGCAGTTACCTAGAGTCCGCCATACGTGTTGCTAGACTGTGTAAGGGAAATTTCAAATAACAGAATTGCGTTGGGTGAATTTTCTCTTATCTATTTTTATTCGTGTGCTGTTGGTCATTCAGTGTTAAAAAATAAGCTATATTTTATACAAACAATTCCATGTTAAATCATTTTTTGTATAATCTTTGCAAACAATAGGCTGAGTAAATAGAGCAAATTTACATATTTTTGTTGTGGAATATGTACATTTTGGCATTTGAACAAGCAAGTACTCTTAAGCTCTTTACAGCAATAAACCTTGACATACGCAATTAATTTGCTATGTACCATAAGTATAAAGTGTCAGGTATTATTTTTGTATTTATAACCACTGTAGTTACATTGACCAATTATTCCAATGTAGCGTATTTTTGTTACAAAATGTTACCGGGAATCTGTAACTGTCCCATTTTGTGATTCAACATCTCAACATCCAGAAACATCTTCGGGATGTTTGCTAGTTACCATTTTTGAACATCAAATCCAGTGGTGGTGGTGGTTGGTACAAGCTGTTCATGATCAAATGAGCACTGATGGACGGGCGACTGACAGACGCGACGGACTGTCGTGTCTACCTTTACCGGACGCTGATTGGCGAACGGCGCTCCGACATGCAGCAGGCCAGCGACGCCATTCTGTTGGCAAGTGCGGATGTAGTTCGCTGCACAGGAGGCTGTCTCACCTCTCTACATCCTCCACTATTCCGTGGCGACATTCTGCGTGTGTGCTCGCGTGCAGCCGCGCGCGCGTACAGCTTTCCAAGCCGAGGTGGCGGTCTGCTGAAATTGCTGGTGTGAGCGCGATCACGTAAATATCATGCGCCGGCAGGCGATCGGACCCGATTTAATAACAAGTCGTCGATGACAGCCCACTCCGTTGGCAAAGATATAGGCTGTTCACGGTAAAATGAGCACTTTTGAAAGCCCTGCTTAAGATCTACTTGTATGCACGTTATCTATTCTTCCGCCTTATGTAAAATTGCATTACCATGGGCCTCATCTCTTTATTCTTGCATCTGTCAAGTTAAACTGCAAAACTATTAGAAAAGTTAATATTTTTTTTTAAATTTGCTCATTTTTACACTTCGATGTATTAAAAAAAAACACGAAGCAAAATTAATAATTTAAGTTAACACAAATGATTGCCTAACACTTTTTATTCGACGTTAAGATACGGAACTACTTCGCATCCGTCGTTACCAACTTTGCTGGGCGCATGTCACTCAGTTCGCCCGTTGAAATGTATGCAAAGAGGAGCAGTGATATTTTTCTAAGGTTGCTTTCAAAAGTCCTCACTTTATCGTGAACAGCCTGTACCCCCATGCTGGCGAGAACCCTCGTCCGTTCACCGCGCAACGATCGGCTTCACCCACGTTTCCAACTGCAATGCAGTTGTGAACCACAGTGGCGTAACCGTGTAGTGGCTTGTGGGTAGAGACCTTAAAATTTCGCGAGTTCAATAACCTGTAGGCTGTACTCCACTGTCTTATGTAAAATCAATCAAATGTCACTGTTCATTGCTTGCTTGTTGAATTGGCGGAAGACGGTGGTTGGGTCTGAATTTTACTGTGTGTTTATTATTGTCTCAGAGTTGTTCATTTGGTGTAAACTAACGGGTGGGCAAATAGCATACGCAATACAAACGTACGAGGTTTTGAATTCTAGCTTGTCCCGAAATGAAACAGCGAATTTTTCAGGCCTCTAGTTAGGTGAAAGAGGGGGGGGGGGGACCGGTATCCTACCAGGGAAATGTGTGCACAGAAAAAAAGTAATATATTATTGCAACGATAAAATTACTATTCAGCAGTTTCTTTAAGGGTTTGTGTTGTTGTAAAATTGATAATTTTGACAAAGTTAATAATTAGAGGCCTGAAAAATTCGCGTGTTCAATGACCTGCAGGCTAGACTCTACAGTCTTATGTAGAAATATGGCAATATCAATAGCACGTTGGTTGTCTGCCGTCACAGTGGAAGACGACAATTGGACACCGTTCTCCGGAGGGTGTCAAACACAGGATGGACCAATGGCTTAAGTTATATAAACGCACGTGTTTTGAATTCTAGCGTGTCCTAGAACGAATTTGCGAATTCTTCAGGTATCTACTAATAATATTAATAATTTACTAAGTCCTATACTACGACAGTGTTAATGTTTATTAAGCTTCTAAGCACTGTTGACACAAATAATAGTTGTAATACGATAAAAAAATAACAGGAATAACATAATATTTGTGTTACTACGACGTTAAATTAAAGTCCAGGAAAAACCAATTTACTCTAACGACGTTGTAAACTGTGTCGAATACTAGTAATACATAATACTTTACTATGAACTACCTATACTAGACAAACATATGGTTTCCTGAGCGCCGTGTACTCAGTTGTGTACACATGGTCTTAATTAGAAAATAAAAAAATTTCAAGTATCTAACAAGAAATGTCGTAAACAAGAGCAATTTGTTTTGCGAAGTTGCCAAATAAAAGTATTGGGTTGAAAATCCGGTTACATAAGCATGGACGCTTAAATTGGGACAGAATCAACTCGCCAATCGACTGGCTGGCAGCCATCCAGTAAAGAAGGTTGCAGAGTACAGTAACCACGTCAAGTGTAATTAGAACCAAAAGGTCTCTGATATGAAGAAACTCAGAGACCAACGCTGTTGGTGCCCCTTCCGTCTTTGGATAGCAGGGACTCTCTTCTAGACTCTTTTGACCCGCGAGAAAATGTGTACCGATCTCAAAGTGTTATTATTAGGGACCTGCAAAATTCGCGTTATCTTTAGGCTCCAAGTTGTATTTTAAGCACGTGTGAATTACATCCGGTTGTTCATTGGACAATACTTTCACTTGATACGCCTTGAAAAATTTCGCACCAATGAATGAACGCGTAGTCTTGTTAAAAGGGGAATAGCTTCACAACCAAAGAGCAGCCAATGAACTAAAGGCACCGTCTCCGGTATTCACAAGATTGTGAAATCTGGCATGGTGCCAAAGAATAACGCGAATTTTGCAGGTCCCTAGTTATTGTTAGAGACGTGCAAAATTCGCACTATTTTTCGGTGACAAGATAGACTCCACTGCCTTATAAACAATTGGCCACAGTGCGTGTTTTCATTGGTCGATGCACCGTAATCAACGTTGCGTATCTACTTGATCTCCTCGAAATAGATTGGCCACTCCAAGGCTGAACTTATATAATTGGATTAAATGATCTCCGCGGCGGGCCACACATACTTTTGGCCAATGACTGAAGTTGGTCAAACGCACAATGACTTGGAGTTCAGTTGGTCCTTAAATGATAACGCGAATTTTTGGCAGGTCTCCAGCTATTGTATGGGTTGATAACAGCTCAGTACTGTCTGAAAAGTGGCAATGCCAACGTAATTGTCTGCCATGTGTTATGTGTGTTTATTAGCAAATAAAAATGTAATTTCTACATCGCATCTTATATATCTATACTGTTATAACTAGAGCCACCTGTTATTTTGCGAAAATATTTACGCGGAGACTAGACTTCAAAATCATATGTGCACACATGCAGTCTTCATTCGAGTACTGGCCGCTTGTCTTTGCGTGAAGACAGTTTGTTATCTTAGTGAGCCAATCAGAATTAAGTTTCTCCGATACCGACCGTTCGTGATTCGTGGGCAGACATATAAGACGAGTGACTGAGCAACTGTTCCAATCACGAAAGTGGTTCTGAACTGAAGCGCGTTGTAATACAACTTGACCTGAAATCTTTTCGAGAAAAACAGGTCCCCATAATTATAAGGAACTATTGTCCTTTGTGGTGTTAGTTCATAAGTTCCATTTTCCTGCCAGGAAACAAAACTAGGAAACATTCTTGCCAACCTTTAATAACAGCCTTCGAAACATAATCTTTCCATACACTACTCCACTAGCTGCTATGCGAATGGCTATGGTTACGAACTCTGGGCAAAGGCATTGATTATTATACCGTTTTTTAAATATAATTTTAGGATAAAGTCACCCACTAATGGTATACCGTATTAAACTAAGATGTAAATAAACCATAACTTGCTTCTTGCGAATATAAAATTAACTTACACACCTACAATCTAGAGCCCATCGTGTGTTCGCCGCTATTTATTAAGAGTGTTTTTGTAATGAATAGAAATTGTATTTTCACTGCCCCGGTACTTTAGGACATACTTAACTTAAGGCATTCACCTATGCTGAGTTAGGTACAAGTCCTGACTTACCGATAGGGACAGGTTTATTTCGCGAAAAGATTTCAAAACTATTTCTACTCCAAAACACTTTTGTTCATATGCACTTTGGTGGTTGGATGATTTTAAATATCACGTATAATGTCGTAGTACTTTATCACGACTGGCCCAGTCTTCTCACATAGACACGCGGCCAATAACCAGAGGAATTTGTGGTTGTGGTCGTAGGATATTGAAGTCTAGAACGGCCATAAATATTTTCGCGAAATACACCGGTCCCTGCGTATCAGCACGTTCACAAATAGTCATTTCTTGCTAATATTCTGGGTGTCGCATAGACTCTGGTAGTTAGGACTCTATGATTAACCTCTGCCATCTTGACAACTGGAGTTGGCGGCTGGAAACAATCTTATAAATAAGCCTTCATGTGCAGGTGAAGTGACTTACTTCTGAATTGTGGTTTTTCTCGGGGCTGTTCTTTTCTCTTTCCGCGCCTACTACACTTCTGACCCCCCCCCCCCCCCTTCTGGTTATTCATACTGATATCTTTAATCCCATATATGTAGTTATGTAGTCCCTGCTTCATGTAGCAGTTCCAGGTATCGGCTGCTGGAGATCTGAGACGGTTCAGTTTTTAGAGCCCGGAAATATCACGGGTTCATTGGGCAACGAGCTAGACTCCACGATTCCTTGTCCACCCGAGCATCGGTTAGTAGCTCATTGTCTGTTGCTCCAGTTTTACGCGATACCAAATAGTATGAGATTCGGTTCGTATTTTCCTTGCAAGCCCATTATTGGTTAAAAGTCGTTCGGGGCGTGTCTAACAAACTATGGTCCGATGGAAGCACAAACACAAATGTACATGTAACGCAGTTTAACTTGTCCTCAGTTGAATCCGCGAAATTTCCGTTTCACTGTTGATTGTTACTAGAGACTAATTTAGTTTTATAATTTAGTATAGACTTCACAGTTAATTGAGCACTTTTGTAAACGACATTTGAAAAAAGTCGCTGACCCTACATGAATGTATTTTAATTAGCATACTGACAGGCATATGCCCAAAAAAGTTGGTAACAAGTGAGGGAAAGTAGTTCCAAATCTCAATGTTGAATTAAACGTGTTAGGTAAACATCTGAGAATATTTAAATCATATAATTTGCCTTTTTGGCTTTTTAATACACATGAGTGTAAAAGAGATCAATTTTTTTGTATATTTACGTTCCTTATAATGTTACAGTTGCACTTGGCAGACAAATGAATAAAGTATTCAGGTCCATGGCAAATTTTAAATTGTACATTTGGTGGAAGAATAGATACACAATACGCATACAAGTAGATCTTAGGCAGGCTTTCAAATGTGCTCAGTTTACAGTGAACATTCTTTATCATGGTAAACTGGATATAGGTATATGTCAGTATGGCACGTGGCATCACTAGGGATAGAAAATTTCGTGAATTCATTTCATGACAAAATAGACGTCCAACATGCGTGCACTGAAGTCACATTTTCAATTGGATCACAGATTATTAGATATACCCTGGACGACTCTGGGCCAATAGTATACTTGCAAGGAAACAAGTAGCGAGTGCCATACACCCTGATGTGGAGTAAAACTGGCCACTCTCTGGAGCAGCAGCCAATGGACAAACATCTGACGCTCGAGCGTACACGGGACTATGAGTCTAGCCAACAGGTCATTGAACTCGCGAGATTTTTCTTAGCTCTAGACATTGGATTCCCGCTTATCCGACACGCACTGCAGGATCCAGAACCAAAAGTAAACACTCAGCACTCTGGTAACCTTATTCTGTGTAGCAGGCGTGAAGAGGAACAGTTCTTCGTGTGGCGATAGCCGATGAACACGTGTTGTAGAGGACTTGGGAGTCTAGTTCTGTGCCATCACGTATCGCGATATGGTAGGGTCTCTATATGTCACTGTTGAAAGAGAATCTTACCATTTTGAATCATTCGTTAGTAACAGGATAGATGTCATATAATTATTTGTTTGTTTCATGTGCGTCATTGAACCTCTGTTCGTCAGAAATGACCTGCAAATCTCGGGACCACAAGGAAACATTTAGCATTTCGGTGGCTAAACTCTTAGCAGCGTAAATTTCAGACATGCCCACAATACTTCAAGGTGCTTCATCATTTGTTAGATGTGCCCTGGTCGAGTATGGGTCAATAATTACCTGCCAGGAAACACGGGCAGAATCCTGAGCTCTTTTGCGACAAAACTGATTATTCATCGAGACAATGGACAGCGACTCGAGCTTACAGACGACTGTCGGATTGTACTCCAAAGTTCAGCGTCCCAGGTAAATGCTCCTGTCCTTTCACGTTACCGTGCAGATAAATATTTGAGTCGCGACTAATATAAACCCACCGACGACCATTCCCCACCCAGGTTCCGCTTCCCTCTTCGACCGGTACGCCACCAAGCGTTGATGACCACCACCAAATATTTTTCTTCGTTTCTCTTTCCCCGCCCGGAAGTTGGAAACCGCGCGCGCGTAATTGTTCAAAGTTAATTTCACACATGGCCGTCTGGAAGGAATGCTTCGCAATTAATTGCAGGGCGAGGGTTAGCTGTTGTGGCAAGCGAGGAGGGGTGTGGCGAGGGGAGAATAAAACTGAGTGAAACGCTGGAGCCAGGCGAGGGGCCGACGTTGCAAGAGGACAAGGAGTATAATAATTGGCTCCTGGCGCTTGCGGTTCGTACAAGCGGGCATTGCTGAAGGACAGAGAATAAAGAGAGGAAGAGGCTCAAAGGTGGACGATGGGCAACGGGTGCTCTTCCGCTGTTCGCTGCTGCGGTGGGGTTGGCCTGAAGTGTTCCATGGCAAGCTGTTGCTCTCTCAGTGCCGCACACACTCTGCGCATGTAGCAGGAACCAGTGACCAGAGTGGAACAGGGAGAAACTGAATGTATTGCAACCTCTCACGAGAGAGCGGCGAGGCACCTATTACACACGCGTTGAGACATAGACTGCACTACTGTATTTAAGTGGCCGATATGTAAATTATAGCAAACGATTAGTATAGCAACACGTTTATCGCTAAGGCTAGATTCCAATGTCCTATTGGGTATGTGAAGTTTTCCTTCGGTTATTGGCCACGTATCTTTGTCGGGAGACAGTTCGTTATTTGACTGATAGAGCCCCGAGTATTTCGCGAATTCGTTCGGCACCGAGGTAGACTTCAAGCACTTGTTCTTTTCGACTACTGCTGTGATTAGACAGTCGTTCTTTAGGCATTCCCGGCTTAAATGAAAGCCAGTAATAATCAGGAAGCAGTAGTGCGAGAGAATGTTGAAGAGACCTCACTTGATCGCAGCAGCCAGTAACCAAACGATAATATCTCGAGTGTGCAGAGGACCGTCAAGTCTAGCCTGCTGTCACATCAATCCGCGGAATAATCGGGGCTTTACTGACTGAGCCAATCATAATTAGGTAACTCCTGCAGTGAGTGTCCGTGATTTGCGGGCAGACAGCTGCAATGCGTGACACTTACAATCATCCAATCACCAAAGTGGATTTCAGCTCTAGTGTTTTGGAGTACAAGCAATCCTAAAATGGTTTCTCGAAAAACAGGTGGCCCAGACGATTAGGTATAGCTATAAGCAAAACGTAGCTTATCTTGCAAGAGTTCATCACACGCCGCTGCGCTCCGGCCAGCGAGGCAACTTCTGGAAAGTTTTCGACTATTTTCACATCGAGGAGGAAGACGACCACCAACACTTTCTCTTAAGGAACTAGCTCGCACAGCCGGTTCACGCCTATTGGAGAGCTTTTGAAATCGACTTGTAAAAAAAAAAAGACCACGACCTTTACAGTAACTGCGTGAGAAGGCACTTCTGATGTTCGCGAAACAAGTTTAACTCAGCTGATTCCAGTATCCTACATGGGCTGCTGGAGTTATCCTTTGATTACTGGCTTTGGAAGTTATGCATTTTTAAAGTATCGAGTACCTCCAAGATGGCGGTCATATCCTAAAAAAAAAGTAAGGTGGCAGCACTGAGTACATGTAAATCTGCAAGTTCCGCGGAAGCGCCCAAGTATCTCTAGGGGACTGAGGCGTGGTATGGTGCCCAAACACCCACCCCCTAAAACTACCCCAAACCTTAAATTTAATGACAAAATCCTTTTTTAAGGAATAAATGAACATTAAAAATATAAAATAACATGTGCAATCTTAAAAATAAAATATTTACTAATATTTAAACTACCCTTGTATATGCTCAATGGTGTTGAGGTAAGTTATTTTCGAACGTGGTTGGAACGATGATTTGGGGGTTGTGATAGTACTTTTCTAGCTATTTTAAACCCCCCCCCCCCCCCCGATCATGAAAATTACATTTACGTGCCTTAAATGTTAGTACTTACGAAGTTATGAGTTTTTAATCAAGGTTTTCGTAAATGTACAATTAAGGTTAGAACCTCGTATATTATAGAGATATTCTTATTCGTTCCTGCACTCGATGCCACGTTGCGAAGACATGCCTATGAAGTAAGGACAGGCTGAGTTTTAATTTCAAAGGTCACCCGCGGGTTCATTGGACGGACGGCAATACTAGCTAGGGGTGGTGGGATAAAGAGAATGTGGATCGGCTATTACCATATTCATTGTTGGAAGCACTGTCTCATTTGCATAGATGTGATTGATTCCTGACGTCAAGTTGGTAGCAACGCTGACGGTTGGCTGCCCTGTCCGCCCTCGCTTACAGCGAATTACAGTCGCGCCCCACGCGTTTCGACGGATGGCTTAAAAAAGTCTATATTATTCAGTCGAGTAAGATTTCAACCGTACAGCTTCGATCAGAAAAAAAATTTTAATGTTTATTTTTCGCATTTTATATCATTTAGAGCTTGGTCCTCTTTTTTTTTTGGCACACAATGCCACTTACTGTTCACTAATTCGGCAGATAATCAAGTACTTAAGATCTGTGGAATTTTAATCTCGGAATTGCGAACATGCATGCCAACTGCCACTGTTTGCCCACAATTCTTGCTGCAGAACTGACATGTGTTTGTAATTCTGATTGCCACGCTGACGAAACGATGAGCATAGATCGTTTTCCAAAATCTAAATTGGATGACAAATAGGAAAAAAAAAAGAAATAATTTCGCTCCTTATTACTGCAGCAAGCAAATGAAAGTCGTGAACATTTGTAGACTGACCTGTTTTTAAATCAATTAGAAAAAAAACTAGTTCCCAAAATAACTTTCAATTCGATCACCCTCATCCTGCGACAACTGCTAACTGCTAAACCGATATGCTATGTGCTTAATCTTCTTCATAGTTTTACATCGTTTGCTCTCATTTTACAGGAAACAGCAATTACTCTGGAGTAAATTAAATAAATAAATGAATGGGATGCAATGAATAACCTTCATCTTACCTATGCCCATTTAAAGACAGTCCAAAAAAGGTGCAGTTTTTTCGGGTTTAAAATTATGCAATAAACTTCCAGCAGAAGCATATAAATAAAATATAAATTGGTATAAAAAGTGTCCTTCTAAGACATAGTTTTTACTTTATTATAAAATTCTAGTTTTTTGTGACATGATAAATGCTTAGTACCATCTACAACCTCTCATGACTAAGAGACCTGCGAAATTCGCGTAATCATTTGGCATCAAGCTAAACTTCACAGTACTCTATATATACTCGGGACGGCATCGTTTCTCTATTGGCTGCTGCAAAGATGTGGAACCACTCCCTTTGTGACTGGACTGCAAGTGTTTGGAGTAGACAAATGTGAAGCGTCTATTTATTGGCCCACAGTTACCCTGGGCGTGTCAAAAAAAAAGTACGATCCTATGGCAAACTTACCGCAAAGGTACATTTGTTTGAACTTTAATGTGTCCCCAAATAATAAGGCGAAAATTTCAGGTCTCTACTCATGGCCCATATGACAAGTGTAAACACATGTTGTGTCAATAGCACATAAGTATTATTTTATGTATATAAATTCGGTAACTTTGCTTCGTTGTATATATATATGTCTAACAAACGAAGTTATAACGTGTATATTTACTGCTTATGTGGTTTATATACTTATGCTTAAAATTAGAGACCCTGAAATTGCGCGAGTTCATTTAAGGACAAGTAAAACTTTATCCGCTTGCACCATGAAGTTGCGCTTCTATTTGATATATTTGACGACTTCCAACCAATAACGAACCTGTAAGGAACACAAGGACCGAGTCCCGTGCTATTTGGTCAGCGGAAGTACACAAAGGACTGTGGAGTCTAGCTTGTTGCCGAATGAATCCGCGAAATTATCGGGTCTCTCTCTACTTATAATGTATAGTAGGCCTATATGTTTGTGTGTTATGGATTTTGTAGTAATTCTATAATCTGGGAACTTCCATATCAGTGGCCATTCTGATCGTTTTGGGATCTCTGAAAGACGAGTGAAATAAAATTGAGAAAATTTACACATATAAGTGAAAGTTGCTGCAGCTGTAACTTAAGCATTACGAATACGTTAAGTTCGTATTTCCACAAGAGATAACATATAACAGGCGAAGGATGCTCTTGGCAGACATTGCACAGAGCTGGGATAAATTACTGGTTTATGGGCGCCTTCCTTGTGAGATACTCATTTCCTTAACCCATTGAAACCCAGTGTACATTAGGCACGTGTAGATAGTTTTTGGTCTCCACTGCACACTGCGAAGCGCATTGACCAATGATCATACCGCTGGATAAATGATTCGCAAACAGTATGACTGGTATAAGTCATAACTGGTTCATATTCTGGTTCGAATTCTATCTCGTGTCGAAATAACTTCGCGAAATATCACTGCCCCTAACGATAGCACGGCGGGTGGGAGGGAATGCCTGCAGATTCGTCTGCTTTCCTGTTGGCTATCTTTGTTGGGAATGTTTGGTGTTTTACAAATCGTTCTGCCACTCTCTTTCACTAGGATAGGCAGAGCCAAATCCTATGCAGGCCAGCACGAATACAGGGGCACCTGTTTACTGCGATAAGATTTACGTGGAGGCCAGACTTCAATATCCAATGTGTAGATATGATGGAAAATTGCGAAAATTCTTTGACCCAACATATCTTCTATAACGGTCTAACTAGTTTATTATTTCATGATTGGCTGTACAAAGTTTCGACTCGGCTAAGTGGTTTGCAGACGAATCACGAACTTTTTGCCTTATGGTATCAGAATCCTCATTGAACCAGTGAAATGGAATAATAGCTTCATACACGTATGACAGCCAATAAGAAAAGAAAACTGTCTGACATGTGTACAGTACGTGGAATCCTAGCAAACAGTCCACTTTTCCCGCGATAAACCATCATTTTTACCTATGCGCACACTCGCAGTCTTCATTTGACTATTGGTTGCTTGTATCTGTGCGAATACAGTCGGTTATATGAGTCAGCCAATCAGAATTAAGTTTCTCCGATATACTGACCGTCTGTGATTCGCGGGCAGACAGATAAGAAGCGTAACAATTAAAATAAACCCATTACGAAAGTGGTTCTGAAATAAAGTGCTTTGGAACACAAACATGTCCTGGAATGTTTCCGCCAGAAATAGGTGCCTCTAGATATTTCTGATAATGCCAAGCACGCAGCAATTTTTCTACTGGCTGCGAAAAGCATGTTAAACAAAAACTGCACAGATATAGTCTATTCGCGGTTTCCTCGCACTTTGTAAATCAAACCTCTGAAAAATTACTCAATGTATGATGTGCAAAGACCCGGAAATTTTGCGTATTCATTTGACAATAGGCTAGACTGCACAGTCCTTTATGTACTCGAGCTTCATTAAGTTGTTCGTTGGCTGATGTTCCAGTTTCACCCCAGACCAGGTAGCACGGTATTTGGTCCTTGCTTACTCGCAGTTCGGTTATTGGCTCAAACTCGCCCAGACCGTGTCTTACAGACTGCGATCCAATAGTAAAAAAAAAAAAAAGTCGAATGTAAATGAGTTTGAAGTCTAGCAAGTCCTCAATCTCCGAGGGGTCTAACCATCGGTAAGATCCTGTGCCATATGTGCACAGTTGTGTGTACACTGGATCGGAATGGGTTCATAGAGTTACCAAACATGAACAATTCGTATATAGATCGAATTTTCCTGTGACTTGACGAAAGCCATTTTAACTGTGGTAAATGTTTTATGTTGACATTAGGAATAATATTCTACAGAAGGAAAATTTCTCTGTCATTGAATACAAAATTTGAGCATGTGTAGTTTTATTATTTATTTAATTTTTATCAGGATCTTAAACAGAACTGTACAGCTAGATACAGGTGTTTTTAGCAAAAATATTTCAAGAGCAGTTGCACTCCATCACACTTTTGTTCATATGCGCTTTCGTGTTCGGGTGAGATTTTTAAGTGTCACGTTACTCAAGTGATTGTCCGCGAATCATGGACGTTCAGTGTCAGAGTACTTTATTATGATTGGCCCAGTCAAATAATAACATGTCTTCTCACGTAGACATGCAGCTAATGACCAAAGGAAGTTGTGGTTGTGGACGTAGGATATTGACGTCTAGCATGACCGTGAATGAAAATAATGATATTTATATAGCAACTCAAATTAATATTATATACTTCATTAGTTGGTACTTATATAAGGATGTTTAATTGGTGACTCCCTATTCGGAACTTCAGTTCAGCAAGTGTGTTAAGTGTGGTGCAAAATAATAGCATAGTGATAATTGATACAGACTTGCAAAATTCACGTTATTTTTTGGGGACACATTAAACTTCAAACACATGTACTTTTGCAGTAAGTTTGTCATAGGATCAGACTTTGTTTGACAGGTCCAGGGTAACTCTGGGCGAATAAATAGAGACTTCACATTCGTCTAGGCCAAACACTTACAGTCCAGTCACAAAGGGAATGGTTTCACATTTGTGAGGCAGCCAATAGAGAAACGACGCCGTCCCGACTATACATAGTACTGTGAAGTTTAGCTTGATGTCAAATAATAACGCGAATTTTGCAGGTCTGTAATTACTGAGTGCCAACAAATGTGTACAGAGTGCAAAGTGTTAAAATTATGGCAAAATTACGTTACGACTGACCTCAGATTCTGATGATCTTTTCTTCTTTTTCAGTTGCAGAAGGCGTGGTAACTGCCTTGTTGGAGATTCGATTCGGGTGATTGCCAACAGCGATACGTAAGCCCAACTGCTATCTAATTCTCTCCGCACTTGTACTATGTACTTAACCATTTAGTGAAGCTAAAATCAACAAGAAGTTATACTTTGTTCACGGTAAAATGAGCACTTTTGAAAACCCTGCTCAAGATCTATTTGTACGCACATTGTGTGTTCTTTCACCTTATATAAAATTATCATTACCATGGGCCTCATCGCCTTCTTCATGCGTCAGTCAAGTTAAACAGTAAAATTATTAGAAAAGTAAGTATTTTAAAACTCTGCTAATTTTTACACTTCAAAGCATTAAAAAAAAACATAAAGCGATAGAAATAATTTAAATTATCAAAAATGGTTACCTAACACTTTTTATTCGGTGTTGATATATGGAACTACTTTCCCCTCCATCGTTAGTAACTTTACTGGGCGCATGTCACTCAGTGCGCCCGTTAAAATATTAACAGGTAGAAGCAGTGACATTTTTCTATCGTTGATAGCAAAAGTGCTCACTTTATCGTGTACAGCCGTTAGCAGTAAGCCCTATAACTAATTAGCCTGCTTTCATCTACATGGATGCAAATAATTTTTGAGGGAATTATTAAAAGATTAGATGGTAGGTGGGTCTTGACGTTTTGTTGGTAGTGATATGATTAGAGATCCGACCAGAAAAAAATGCAGAACTAGCGAGACAATACACATGTACCTTACCTGGGACTCGAACACAGAACATCTCGCACCGTAAGTTGGCATGCAACCAACTATATTACGGAGGCAGGATTTCGAACATCAACTTCGATACTGATCAGTCTAATGTTTTGCTAGACTGAGATTATCATCTTCAAATATTTACAGGGGTATAATTTTGAAACCAAGCGTGCTAGTCTCTTGAATCATGTAAGATTTCAAGGCCTACCGTGACACAACTTGTGTACAAAATTTGGTGGAAATAGCTTGACCGGTTCATGAGCTATGAGAGCTTTAGTATCTCGTTTAGTGCTATCGTACATCTTAAACATCCTAAAACAGGTTCTGTATTGGCATATTTGATACTTATAATAGGCACTGAAATATGCCAAACTATTATATAGACATGATGAGCTTTTCTAAATAATTTATATTACAAATTTTTTAAATTTTTAACCAACTTAAATTATGTAAGTTTGCATGGCCTACTGTCGTATTACTTGTGTGAAAATTTGGTGGGAATTAAATGATTCATTCCCGAGATATGGCATAAATAGGGATAGGAGAATTTCGCGAGTTCAATGACCTGCAGGATAGACTCCACAGTCCTGTGTGCACTCGAGCATCAGATGATTGTCCATTGGTTGCTGTCTCAGAGAGTTAGCCAGTGTTACTCCACGCCTGCCAGTATGGCACTTGCTACTTGTTTCCATGTAAGTATACTATTGGGCCAGAGTCGTTCAAGACGTGTCTAATGAGATGTGATCCAATTGAAATGGTGACTACAGTGTACACTTGTTGAACGTCTATCTTGTCCTGAATTGAATTTGCGAAATTTTCCTATCCCTAGCCATAAATTAAAAATTACATCACCTGGCACTTTCTAACAGAAAGGCGGCAAAAGATGATCTCTATAAGCATATTTGATTCTTCTACTGGATACTCTCAGTATACACAGTTTAATTCAAATGTGTTGAATTGTATGATAGAAATTAAATTATTTATATTGCAGCCATAATGTAATTAAAGCCATATAGACTTTAAACATGCCCACTGTAGCACAGGCGCCGCGGTGGCTGAGCGGTTATACTGCTCGCCTCCCATCAGGGCGATCCGGGTTCAATCCCCAGCCGGGTCAGTCTCGGATTTTCGTAAGTGGGAATTATGCTGGACGATGCCGTTGGTCGGCGGTTTTTCTAGGGGATCTCCCGTTTTCCACCCGCCCTGGCATTCCGGCGCTGCTCCATTCTCACCTCATTGTCCCCCCCTCGTCGGCTCTCAAGACCTCGTTGTTAAGAGCCACCCAAATCTTCAACCCAACTACTGTAGCACTACTATTGTGCAAAGTTCGGTGGGAGTTGGTTTATTGGACTCGGACATATGACAAAAGATATTCATTTTCTCACGTGGCTTTATCTTCATTACTGGAGAACAAAACTGAGTGTTACATATTAAGTAGGATACTGTTACATATTAAGTAGGATACTGTTACATATTAAGTAGGTTGAAATTGATTGGGACATGTGGCATACTGATAAAATATTTGCATTGCTGTGGTTTTGAACATATGTGACTACTTTCTTATGTCATATAAATTTAGATGGATATAACTTGTCACCTGTATTTGGTGGGTATCAGTTAATAGTTTCCCGAGACAGGACAGGAAAACTTAATTTTCTATGTAGAATTATCTTCCAAAATGGCATACAAGTGAGTTTATGTATTCTCTCTTTTGATGCTTGCATAGATACTGTCAGCATACAAATATAGGTTGTAATTCGTTACATTGTTTCATACACACACATATATATAGCATGATATGCTAAAATCTTTATATGCCTGCTAATTTGAAAAAAAAAATTCACCTGACCCTCTTAAAATATTCGGAGATTTCGCGAATTCATTTGAGGACAATCTGGACTTCAAACATATGTGGATTTTGAATTTCTTTTCAATTGGATCGCAGTTTTTTGGCCACGTCCTAGACGCATTTCAGCCACTAACTGATCAGCAAGGAAAAAACAACCAAATACCGTGCTACCTAGTCTGAGGTAAAACTGGAGCATCAGCCAATAAAAAACTTACTGAGGATCGAATGCTGTCTACCTTGTTTGCCAAATGAATCCACGAAATTTCCGGGTCTCGAAACATAACCTATCATAGCCTAACACAGCATTAATTGTTTGCCAAATTCGGAACGAATCGATTGATTGTCTCCCGAGATATGATAAAATTTTACTTATTCGTGTGGCACTGTCTTACAAAATCGGGGGAGAAAAAATGCTCGAAGTAGAGAAATGTTATTATTGTAATCGATACTGCCTGCATACAAAGTTAAGTTGAAATATTTTACATGGCTTCGTAGGTATAATATAGTATTCTAAATTGTATACACAGCCGCCATTTTGAAGATGATAGTGTAACCCACTAAAACATTTCAGTCTACATGACCTACCGAACTATTATTTGTTGCCATATTTAGTAGGAATCGGTTGATTGTTTTTCGTGATATAACATTAAAATTTTATCTTCATGTAGTGCAATCTTACCAAATGGCCTACATAAGAGGCTCGGTATCGATACATCTGATGCTTATAGAACATAATTTCAGTATACCAAGTTTGGTAGAAATTAGTTATTACAAATAAACATAAAATATTTATATTTATCCATTTAAATTTCGTATGCGGCAATGACCTACAATAGCATTATTTATATGCCATATTTGGCAGGAATCGGTTGAGTAGATACCAAGATATAACACAAAGGTTTTATTTTTCATGTTGCATTATCTTCCGAAATGGCCGGTTAATGATATTTTCACTATTCAATGCGTACATCATGCATGTCAACCTACCGAATTTGGTTAAAATCGGTTGAATGGTTCCGGAGATATAACGAGGAAAGATTTATTCTTCAATTTGCACGATCTTCGAACAAACGACAAATCATGTTTGCATCCAAGGAGACAGTTACACTAATTCGCCTTTTTTTTTTTATTCTTTCATAGGTTTCAGTTACAGGATGTATAGGTCATTCACGGTAAAGTGACCACTTTTGAGGCCCTAGTTACTTTTTACTTTCAGCCATTTTTTTAATTCTTTAACCATCTTTAAAAATAAATATGGCCATATAAGTAGTAAACACAGTACATATGTTCCACAGCACTCAGAAGTTAACGTCTGAGTTTAAAACTAAATATATTTACTATTATTCCAAACGAGAGGGCTTTCAAAGGTGTTCACTTTACCGTGAATAGCCTATAAGTTCCGATAATGTTTAAGGTATTTTCTCTAGCAGTTATCTTGCATTTAACGCAGTGGACAAATTTCATTCTGCGTAGTGCAATTGGACTGTGAAGCCACACAATCCCAGTTTGTCTGAAAATAACCAGAAGGAAACAAAAGGAAGAAGTATTGTTTATTTATTATGTATGTTTTTTTTTTTGCGAACTCTCGTATGAGACGGTTCATCGATTCCCTGTGATTGCCGAAGTGCACAATTTGGGGGGGGGGGGGAGTGGATAACTGTCATGGTTAGGGGTTGGTTGTGAAATACTGTGAATTACCCCGTGACTAATGCCGACAGATCAGCCATACGGAACAGTACGATTAACTCCAGCATGACGATACTGATTACCTGGTTACTTTGAAACGAGATGAAAGTGCCGTTTCAAACTGTTGGATGTTTTGGCGGGAGTGGGTGACGAGCTGGCGGGGAAGGGGGGGAAAGAGGTCTGTTGGATTAAAAAATTTTCACCGCAGCGATGATCACAGTGATCGCAGGCGATACGAAAAAGACCCGTGAGCCCCAGCCTCACCCCTCCCTCCAACCCAACCCACCAACATGTAACGAGCCACCCCTGTAGCGTGCAATGATGAAAAACAAAACGGTAAAAACAACCTCGTTATTGAAAACAACAGGGGGTCTGCGCGGTTTACGTTAGTAACGTTGTATTTGATTGCCGCCAATTACACATGGGAATCCACAAACGTTCGACCGACTGGGGGTTACCTCATTGAAATTAGATAAAAACTGGGGTGCAGAGGAAGAGAAGGAGGGAGGGGAGGGGGGCTAAAAAATATCACAAATGCAACCCGTTTGAAATGTGTCACAAAAGGGGTAGAATAATTCCTCACAGACGTGGCGCTGAAAACACGAACTGCCGTTGAACGCCAGTTTTCGCGATCCATCACAGCAGTTGGGTTTAAACGTAATAGCCAGTGTTGCTATTATACACATTACGCTTATTGTAAACGTTGATCAGAACTTCTCTTGCGTGAACTGAATAAGTGAAGCATATTTGTTTGAAATGCTTTCAGTAAATTCTTTTAACTTTCCAGCATATGCTAAAATCTGCTTGCAAATATTTGTTGGAAAAAATGTGTGAGGATTTTGTATCTAAAAATTAGGCCTACTGTATTTAAAACGGAGATTAATTTAAGTCAAATGATAGTGAGCTAATTCCGAGGAAGAGAATTGAAATTGGTAAGAATTTTCTAAATTTTCGGCAAAACAGAGGATTGCTGTAATACTCAGCATGGAATTTGCTTGTTTTTATTAATATTTCACTACAATATTTCAAAGCAAAGTTAATACTTTTTAGTACTTGTCAAAATAATTCCAAAATTTAATGGAACATTACTGCTAGATACAGTTGTGTTATTGCAGCATCTTTGTTTGTCCTTGAAAAGTTAGTCGTAACACAGTCTGCTGCTTTTTGCATTAATCATATTTTTATTAGCATGGGCCGCATACATTATTAGATTCAGTGACGTGTAGATTGCACTTAACCATATCGGTATACACAGGCCATCGATATTTGTACACTGGTTGCTAACTTCATGGAAACATGTTTATTCTTACCCACTATTGCTGTTTTGCATAGGTGCCATAGATGTAGAAGTGTTGCGCAATTATCCAATCGTTAAATGTTTACTACTATCCCACATAACGTTTCATTATGTGGTGATTTATGTATAGCTCCCATAGTTACAGCAAAGGTGCTTAATAATCCTAGCTATTTTATGGTCACGTAACTTATCATCACAGCAGCAAAAATTCCATTGTTTCGAATTTCCTTTAACATCGTAACTTAAGAGATTTTTAAAATAATATTTTACCAGAACAAGGAGTCTTTGAACATTAGATTTGTTGCCGACTTGAAGTCATTTAATTGTGACTTTGAAATTTCTTTTTTTTTTTTATAAAGAATATCTGCTTTTCCGATTTTCCTAATTTATGTATCAACCGAAATAGTTATGCCAGAAATTATGTCGTAGAATTACAAACACAGTTTCATTACAATGAAACAAAGATTTATCAATAACGTGTTATTTGAAGTTTGTTTAAAAAAAAAAAGTCTTAGCATTACTGCTTCTCTTCTTAAAAAACTGGGACTCATCCATCATTATTGTTGCTGGTAGTGATTACGTTTAACATACATAAAAGTTTTAAAAAGATTATGATTTCAGTTTTATTTGTGTCATAATTAGTTCTTCAGGTATATACTTAAAAATGTGTCCCTAACATAACAGGAATAATATGATAACCCGGGGAAAAATTTGCAAGGTAAGTCTTGGAATTATAACGTATATATAAATGTATTTGGTTTCTTATCTGCACGTTTGGTTAACACACGAGACTACAGCTGAACAAGATCAATGTTCTCTCATAACTACTTTAAAAAGCATTTCAACCTTAGAAACGAGAACAATAAACTGAAAGTAATATCTCGTTTACCTCTCGGATCTCTTCGTAAGCCTTCTGCAACGATGCGAAACATATATTTAAAAAAAAAATATTAGTTTGTTGCATAATTGGTGTATTATTCAATTATTTCCTCGCCGTTCTGATCTACACAATGTAGGTTGTGTTATATAATAACGACTCCAAGCAAAGTGGAGTGTTAGACCCGTAGCAGCGAAATGAAGTCCAACAAGTGTTTCGCTATTCGCATCGGCAAAGCTGAAAAGTTCATCGTACAGAGCCACGCTGAACAAGGCACGGAAGAAATATGACGCACTTTGTAATCAAAGAACGGGAGAAGTATCAGGCTGTTGTAAGATCAACATGACTTGGCACAATTTTCTTTTTCTGGAGTGAACTTTTTTTTTTTTTTTTTCTTTCAGAGTACTTTCTTTTGTGCGACGTGAATGTCAGGCGCTCAGCTTTTCCCAATTCCATTTGCCTAATGGAGTCCTCCTTTACGCCTCTGTAACTCCTCAGGGCATATCGATTACCTGGAAATGCTGTACGAGTAACGAGGGCGTTAGAAGGAGACAGCTTTCATTTTCATATAGTGGCAGGCCTTTACAACTAGTATCCTTCGAGAAGCTTATATACAGGGATAGGAAAAATTCGCGAGTTCAATGACATGTAAGCTAGACTCCACAGTCATGTGTACACTCGAGCCTCAGATGTTTGTTCATTGGCTGCTGCCCCATAGAGTAGCCAGTGTTACTTCACACCTGGCAGTATGGCACTGGCTAGCTGTTTCCTTGCTTGTCTGCTATGGGCTCAGAGTCGTCCAAGGCGTGTCTAATAAACTGCGATACAATTGCAAAGTCAACTTCAGTGTACACGTGTTTGACGTCTATCTTGTCCTGAAATGAACTCGCGAAATGTTCCTATCCCTACTTATATACCAGTAGCATGTGGTGAAGTGTTGCATGGTAGGCTGGTGCTTGCTCAGTGCTGTACACACTCGACGCACGCAGCAGGAACCAATGACTAGAGTAAAGCTGGGAGAAACTGAATGCATTGCGGCCACTCACGAGAGAGCGGTGTGGCACTCATTATGCGCGTGCTGTGACGTTAACTGCACTACTACGTTTAAGTGGCCGATGGGTAAACGAACAAGCTATTAGGTACAGCACAGGGCAAAACACAGATTACCTTGCAACAGTTCACCACACGCCGCTGTAATATGTTATATCTAGAGATAGGAAAATTTCGCGAATTCATTTCGAGACAAGATAAACGTCACACACATATATAGTGAAGTCACCTTCGCAATTGTATCACAGTTTATTAGACCCGCCCTGCACGCCTCTGAGCCAATAGCAGACTTGCAAGGAAACACATTGCGAATCCCATAACTGCCAGGTGTGGGGCAACAACCAATGAACACACATCTGAGGCTCCAGTATGCAGAGGACTGAGGACTCTAGCCTACAGGTCATTGAACTCGCGAAATTTTCCTATCCCTAATTATATCCTAGATTAGTTACCACTAGGGATAGGAACATTTCGCAAGTTCATTTCAGGACAAGATAGACGTCAAACACGTGTACACTGAAGTTGACTTTGCAATTGGAGCGCAGTTTATTAGACACGCCCTGGACGACTCTGAGCCCATAGCAGACTAGCAAGGAAACAACTAACCAGTGCCATACTGCCAAGTGTGAAGTAACACTGCCTACTCTATGGGGCAGCAGCCAATGAACAAACATCTGAGGCTCGAGTATACACATGACTGTGGAGTCTAGCCTACAGGTCATTGAACTGGCGAATTTTTCCCATCCCTAATTATACAGACACTGCGTATCATGCCCCGCCATATTACTGTCAAGTGTGAGCTGTTTATTTGGAAGCGTGAGACTGAACTTACACGAACGTGACTTACTCTCCAGGTTGGGAAGATCAATGTTGAAAGTTTGTGTTGAGGTTGTAAACAATTGTAAAAAGCCTGTTGAAAGTGTTGTGAGGGCTCGAGTCCGAATAGTGGCGAGGCGCGTAGTGTTAATATGATACGTTTAACACGTGTGTTTTCGAACTTGGCGCCACCACAGAGCGCCACGATTTCAGCTCTCCTGGAGGACGCTAGGATGCGGCGAAGCAGTACAATATGGCGTCCTGTGTGGCCGGAGGCGTGGCGGTCGTTAACGTTCATCAATTTTTAAATGTGTAAGATTCAAGACGAAAAAATTTGACAAAGGGAAAATTTTCTCCACTGTGTAAACGCTAATGTCGTCAAGGAGCCAGATTTTTTTTCTATTATCTACGTTGATACACAGAATAAGTCAGATACAGAATTTCGCTACTAAATAAAATATTTATATTTTATTATGCACGTAACTTAAAATGTTAATTAAAAACCCACCTTTTGGAACACTGCGCACCTAGTGCGAAAATTTTCCCTATACCAAGCTCCCTTAAAAAATCTCGTTTTGTCCCTAACCCGAGTTGAATAAACCTTAACTACACGAACACACAAACAGTGGTTTCGCTTAAGTATTATTAATAGAGATAGGAATATTTCGCGAGTGTATGTCAGGACAAGATAGACGTTAAACACGTGTACACTGGAGTTGACTTTGCAATTAGATCGCAGTTTATTAGACACGCCCTGGACGACTCTGAGCTCATAGCAGACTAGCAAGGAAACATCTAGCCAGTGCCACACTGCCAAGTGTGAAGTAACACTGGCTAATCTATGGGGCAGCAGCCAATGAACAAACATATGAGGCTCGAGTATTCACATGACTGTGGAATCTAGCCTACGGGTAATTGAACTCGCGAATTTTTTCCTGTTCCTAATTATTAAGTGTCGTCTGCCCAAGGTGTAACTAACTAACTGTGGTCCGAGTGTCAATTAGCACACAAGTGCAGGCGTCTAAAGTCTTCTTTATCCTCGACTGACCAAGCGAAATACCTACTTACGTGATTGGATTACTCAAGCCTTTGCCTAACTGCAGCTACGTATTTTGGCGCTGGAGGCCCAGAATCTCGGGAGTAATAAGGGCTACAACGATATGATAATGAAGAGCGCCAAAGCCTCTACGCGGAAGGCTTTGAACTGCGTGTGCTTGTGGGAGTAAAGTCTGTAGAGGATGTTCATGGTAAAGTGAGCACTTTTGAGGCCCTAGTTACTTTTTCTTTTCAGCGATATTTTGTCCTTTAATCACCGTTTTAAATATATATATTGCGATGTAAGCAATAAACATAGTGTGTATATTCCACTTGGAAATTAATGTATAAGGATAAAATAAAATATATTTATTGATTATTATTCCAAATGAGAGGGCTTTCAAAATGCTCACTTTACCTTGAATAGCTTATAGGAAAGTTAAGTGCAGGCTCCTGTCATACTTCCTCTCGTGTATGTTTTAAGATGCAACAGTTTAAAAAAAAAAACCCATTCTTTAACGATGTTTAAGGACTCCAAAATAATATTTATGGACTGCGGGAATATCTTTAAAGTACGACTCTGTCTCGTTAGGGGTGTGTTTTCTGGTGCGTGTGTATGTGGAGGTTACCATCCCGAAAATTGGCTGGAACAAAGGGCGCATGCGGTAGAGGGGGCCGCGGCGCGAGCAAGGCAACTGGCAGGATAATACTGGCGATGGCTTTCCGTTGCCTTCCGCGGGATTCATTAGATGAAGAGAGATGAGAACGGAGCGGCACAGGAATGCAAAGGCGGGGGGAGGGGGGTGGGATACCCTAGAAAACCCGCCGACGAGCTGTATCCTCCGTCATGATTCCCAAGTGCGAAGCATTTGGGAGCTACCATGCTGGTAATCGAACCCGGATCCTCCCGAATGCGAGTACAGTGAGTTACCACTGCGCCACCTCTCTCGGTAGCAGAAAATACTTACAAGTTCTCTTTCCTCCCATTTTAGATCCCATTATTTGCATCGTGGTATGTCAAAATCACAATTCTAGTGTTTTTTTGTGGACGTACTGATAAACTAAACGGAATCATTTACAGATAATTTATCAAGGGTGATTGAAGAGTCGTGTCCTATTTCGTTTTAAGTTATGCTTAGCAAAGCTCATTTTACAAAAAAAAATCTCAGACTGCTAAGAATGAAAAATATACAAAAATCCCTAATATCAAGCAATTTTTAAATTGCGAAGACATTTCACAGCTTATATATACACACAAACACACACACATAAAAAGAATATTTGTGTGACCAGAGCTAGCGCGCAAACTGCGTTGCGGTGTGTTTATAATGCGCATGTTTAAAACAAGCAATTTTACGTGTGCGCAATTTATTTTCACAGGAAAATAAGTATAACTTATAAACACCAGGGGCGGATACAACTTTCAACAAGCGAAGCTATTCAATATGGGCATACGCGATATTTTCAGACTGTTATAAATTAAAATATTTAGGAATTATTCCTGTTAAGTCGTATAGGGCCCTGCGTTGAACTTTATCGCAGATTCTCCACCAATAAATTAGAGGCTCACCACTTTAAGTCCCATAGGTAGAGATGTTGCAAAATTCGCGTTATTATTTGAGGACAGAATAGACTTAGAAGAGTCATACATTTCTACTGGTTTTATTACTGGACCATACTTTGCGTGATACGTCCCGGATGTATTTAAACCAATAAGAAACAATTGACGATAGTATAGCCCAATCGCGTCCAATCAAATTAAAAGGAATATGGCACCTGACTTCTTTGGAAGCCAATAAGCAAATGACCCTACTTGAATATATATATATATATATATATTTTATTTATTTATTTATTTATTGCTTTGGCTGATTTTGCTAGGGCGTAGCGCTCGGTCGCAAACTGTCAGGGTTCGAATACCGGTTGGACTTTTGACTTTTTTTTATGCTAACAAAAACGGTTTGATCTACGTGGAGCCAGCAAAATTATTGTCTGGGGCAACAAACAATTAATTTATTTGCACCAAACAAACTTTGTTTGATACAACTAAATCTTTTCCCAGTGTTCAAAAAGTTATAACTAGGGATAGGAAAATTTCGCGAGTTCAATGACCCGTAGGCTAGACTCCACAGTCCTGTGTACACTCGAGCATGAGATGTTTGTCCATTGGCTGCTGCCTCAGAGAGTAGCCAGTGTTACTTCACACCTGGCAGTATGGCACTGGCTAGTTGTTTCCTTGCTAGTCTGCTATGGGCTCAGAGTCGTCCAGGGCGTGTCTAATAAACTGCGATCCAATTGCAAATTAAACTTCAGTGTACACGTGTTTGACGTCTATCTTGTCCTGAAATGAACTCGCGAAATGTTCCTATCCCTAGCTATAACCAACCTCAAGACGACAAGTTTAATACCACCTTAATTACTGCTACGTCTTGGGCGTCCTCCTGCGAATCAGAGAAGTTTTCTACCGGTGTAACAAAATTCTGAGTAGCCCAGCAAAAAAAAAAAAAAAAAGTAGGTAAACAAAGCTGCGGGTTGTTCGCGTCTTGGCTGGCGCCGAAACAATAATATGTCTCGTGGTAATGAGCCTCCATGGAGTACTTGGTAAACACAAGCGCCGTCTAACGACCTCGCTTGCGACCCGTCGCTACTAGAGGCCAGCGTCACGCAGCTATAGTCCGTTCACGACTGGAACAGACTTAAGGAAAATCAACCTTTGAAAAAAAAAAAAAAAAAAAAACGCCCTAGCCTTTAGCTGCATGCGTAGCTAGTAAAAATAAAAGTGGCGGGTGCGGATATAAGTCTGTTCCAGTCGTGAATGGACTTGATGCCCTGCTTGTTCCGTCGGTTCGGATCCCTCGGGTGTGTGGAGGTATGCATAGTCAGGTCCCACGAACGTGTGCATGTTTGTTTTTTTACAGTCTCGGAAGTATGCGCTGTTCGCGGTAAACTAAGCACACTCTACAGCCCTGCTCGAGATCTATTTGCATGCACGTTGTGTCTTCTTCCGCCTTATATCAAACTGCACCGCACACACACATGAGCCTCATCAGTTCATTCACGCATCTGCCAAACGAAGCTGTGAAATTATTAAGTAGACGTGATGGTTCACAGCGGGAAAAGTGTTGACTAATTTGTTAGGATTCAACGTACTGTATACATGTCCGACAGTTTTATTTCGTTACTGGCTGTCATGCAGGTATGAAGCCACTGCCCCATCACCCTGAGCCAATGAGGATTCTGATACTAAAAGGTAGAACCGTCGCGATTGACCTGCGAACAACTTAGCTTAGTCAATACCTTGTTCATCCAATCGTGAAGAAATAAAATAGTTAGAGTGTTATAGAAGTTATACGTTGGCTCAAAAAATTCTCCCGATTTCCCGATCATCTCTAATCATAAGAAAAGTAAATACTATACAAATCTGCTAATTTCTACACTTCGATGCATTTTAAAAAACAGGAAGCGAAAGAAATATTTTATGTTATCACAAACGGTTACCTAAGACTTTTTATTCGACGTTCAGATATGAAACTACTATCTCTCCATCGTTACCAACTTTATTGGGCGCACGTCTCTCAGTGTGCCCGTTAAAATATATGCATGTAGGAGCAGGGACATTTTTCTAAGGTTGCTTTCAAAAGTGCTCACTTTACCACGAATAGCCTCTAGTAAGGCCACTTCGCTACAGGTTGGGAAGATCAATTTTATTAGTTTGGCAACCAAAAATTGTCGCCACTAGGTACGTTTTAGTGTCGCCTGTGTACCAGATTTTCTCTATCTTCTGCGTCCAAAAACCGGATAATTGCGATAATCGTAATTCAAATGGGTCCGCGGTAGCTGAGTGGTTATGCTGCTCGCCCCCCACCGAGGCGATCCGGGTCCAATCCCCGGCCATGTCACCGGATTTTCACAAGTGGGAATGGTGTCGGACGATGCCGTTGGTAGGCGGGTTTTCTCGGGGATCTCCCCCCGGCCCTATCATTCCGGCGCCTCTCCAGGCTCACCTCTATCGCCCTCATCAGCTCGGAAGACCACGATGTTAAGAGCCGGCCAAATATCTTCACTCATTCATAATTAAAATATAAAACAACTTCGTAACTAAGTTGAAACAATTTTCTTTTATTATTCCCGTAGCTTAAAAATTTATTAAAAAGTAATTTTTTTGGAACATTGCGCACCTAGTAGCAGGAATTTTCTCTGTCAAACTCTCCCATAAGAAGTCTCGTTTTGTTCCTAACTTGGGTAGAATAAACGTTAGACAAGTCTCGTGTTTACTGAAGGCGCTCACGTAATTGAAAACTTAAGCAGTAATCTGTAAGATTTGAGAGAGAGATCAGTTACCTTACAAAACTTTAGTATACTCATAAGCGATTTACTTATTATATGCAACTGCGGCTAAAAACGATTGTAATCTCAAAAAGGCAACGAAATCAACAAGACCTTTCTCCATTTTAATTTCAAACGACACTATTTAAAGACGCGTATTTTACAGTATAATTATTTTTTGTCAAATTACTTTTCATTGTCAAATCCTTCGTGTTATTGTATGGGTGCAGACTAAACTACAAGATGCTGTATATTCTATTGACTATTGCCATTGGCAGACAACTGGCGTGGCTCGTCACGAGGACACTTTGAGGACAACAGGAAAGGCTTAAAGGCCTTAAAAGACAATCTCCAGTAGAGCTGTCACAGAGGTAAATGACGTCGTATGATCGCCAGTAACCAATGAAACCACGAATGGCCCTCAAGTAGGCACAGGGACGGGAAGTCTAGCTTGTTACCAAATAATAACGAGAATTTTGCATGTGTTTACCTATTGCTAGGGATAGGAAAATTTAGCGAGTTCAATGACCTGTAGGCTACACTCCACAGTCCCGTGAATAAATAAACCTGTGATGTTTTTTCATTGACTGCTACCTAACAGAATAGCCGGTGTTACATCACACCTGGTAGTATGGGATTCGCGACACGTTTCCTTGCAAGTCTGCTATTGGTTCAGAGCCGTCCAGGGCGTGTAGTAATAAACTCTGATCCATTTGGAAAGGTGACTCTAGTGTACACGTGTTTGACATCCAAATTGTCCTGAAATGAATTCGCGAAACTTTCCTGTCCCCAGCTATTGCTTACTGCTTAAGTTATCTATTGTGTAAACCACTTGTCCTGGAGTACTGAGCAATAAAAGTGTTTTCTATTTGCTACATAATGTTGTATCGAATCTAGCTGTCAGGTGGAGAGATTCGTGCGGTCTTTTGACATCGACGTCTCGAGAGCCGATGAGGGTGAAGTGACGTGAGCATGGAGCAGCGTCGGAACGCATGGGTGCAGGAAACGAGAGATCCCCGAGGAAACCCACCTACCAGCGGCATCGTGCGGCACGATCACGACGTGCGAAAACCCGGGATCGAACCCGGCAGTGTTAGTGGTAGAGGATGTTCACGGTAAAGCGAGCACTTTTGAAAGCCCTCTCATTTGGAATAATAGTTAATAAATGTATTTCATTTTAGCCTTAGACTTAAACTTCCGAATGCTGTGGAATATAAACACTGTGCTTATTACTTACATGGCAATATTTATTTGAGAAGGTGGTTAAAGGATAAGAAATAGCTGAAAATAAAAATTAACTAGGGCCTCCTCAAAAGTGCTCACTTTACCGTGAACAGCCTTTAGGAGGCCAGCACACTATAGTAAGCGCTACGGCACCATGACTGCACTAGTTTGCCAAGCATTTATTTTTGTAACTCTGCGGCTGAGATATTGTACATTTAAAGACTGTTCGCGATAAAGTGAGCACGTTTGAAATCAACGTTACAAAAAAGTCACTGCCCCTGCCTGCATGTATTTTAACAGGCGCAATAAGTGGCATGTGCCCAGCAAAATTGGTAACGCTGGATGGGAATGTAGTTCCATATAACTTCAGGCCGAAAAAAAAAATGTTAGGCAACCATTAATGACAACTTAAATTATTTCTCTCGCTTTCTGTATTTTTTAATTAATCGAGGTGTAATAATGAGCAGATTTGCACAATATTCACTTTCCTAATAATCTCAGTTTCACTCGACCGACGCATGAATAAAGTGACGAGACCCATGGAATCGATAATTATACATAAGGAAGAAGAATGCACAAAGTGTATACAAGTAGATCTTGAGCAGGGCTTTCACATGTGCTCATTTTACCGTGATCAACTTATACAACACATTATTTTAGGTAACACTCAAGCTTATTTACGTAGCTCAACGTTTGAAATGAACGTGAAGTCTAATAACTTGCTTGTTAAAAGTCAACATTAGTTTTTACACATTCCACACATTTACACATTCACACATTCCCCATGCACAACGTGATTTGTTGTTTCCTAAATATATCATGTTTCACAAACGTTTATGCTTCTCTAACATAAAAGTACCACATCAATAGTTAAATTTAAGTTTTTCTTATATTTAATTTGAAAATTATAATATTTAGTTTTTAATTGATGTAAATAAAAACAGAGAGAAAATAGGCGTGTTGGCAATACCTGGCAAGAAATAATTCTTATGTAAAAATTGATTACACAATATGCGCACAAATGGGATGCGTTGTCCTTCTGGTGTAATTTTGCAGTTTGGTTAAGTTTTGTTTGAGCGAGGTGGAGGAATATTTTGGAAGCAGAACTTTAGCAGGGCTTCAGAAAACTAGGAAAATAACCGTGGATGTATTATAGGCGCGTGTGTTCGTATAAACGTCATATGTGGTGCGGGAAGACACAGTTTCCTTACATGGCAACGGCTGTGAAAAGGGCCGCCTTCGGTAGTGTCTAAAAAAAAAAAAAAGTGCACTTGTTCGTGAGACAGGCTGTAGCGGGACTCGCAATGGCGGAGCGCCATGTTCGTTATGATGGCGGGAATGAGTGATGTTTAAGAGGGGGGGGGGAGGTAGGCTGGTATTCTTCTCCCGCTGGGGCGCTTGTTATTTCTCCACCTCGCGTCTTATCCCGCCTTAGTAAGCGCTGCGGATCTGGGACTTCTTTTGTCCCCTTGGGGTAGGATCCATTATTAACGACGCAGGCTGTGCTCTGGGGAAAGTTAGGAAGGGGGGGGGGGTATCCCCCTCACCTCATCTTCATACACTTCTTTCGTCCGTGAGACTGTGCGTCGTTGCGTTGACAAGACAAATGTGCCATGGCTTTATGGCAGGGCTATTAAATTAGCGGCGGCCCGCAGGCCACATCTAACCCACTGAAATTGTTAGAATGGCCCACTGACTTTTTATGTCATAATATTCCCTTTCTTAATGTGGTGGTGTTTGCCAACACACACAGAATGAAGTCTTTGTCTCAGTGCTTAATTAATGTAGTTATTAAAGTTTGCAAACTTCTGAAACTCCCCCCCCCCCCCCAATGTTGTCTAAAAGGGAATTTGTGTTGGTTCCAGTGAAAAGGTTTTACTTTCGGTTAGCCTTGCCTTTAAATAAACATTAAATCACTTACAAAACCTTTCTCCCAAGTATCAGAATAAATATGCATATAAAATATAGACCTTGTAATAAAATATTTTCCCACAATTACATTTTTTATAAATACACTAATCTTTCCAGCTATATGCAGGTTACATTAAATGTTTTCCTTTACATAATAATTGACTTAAAATGGCAGCAAGGGCCCCCCCCCCACCTTATAATATGTTTACGGAACAGCAGTTCCTGCCTAAGTGAATACCCTGTCCTGTCTCCCCGACACTGGACGAGACACCACTATGTATTCTTTATTCAAAATCATCGAGAACATTACAACATGATCTTCACTCCGTCGATATCCGGAAGTCCCGGAAAGGCACTCTGGTGGTACGCGACCGGCTGGCTGGCGTCACGTGGTCAAGGTGACGCACAAGGGGGGGGAGGGGAAGGCAGCCCAAGTTATCGCGGGCGGCAGCAGCCCCGCAGTGCCCGCACTCGCAGACCGGCAGGCCCGCCCGATGGACGCGAAGTGTGGAGCTCGCTCGTCAAACGCACCCCCGTCGCAGCGAAGGTGAGCCGTCCCGGACGGCCAACACGTCTCTCAACTTCTTATAGTTTCTGTGGGTTGAGCTTTCGATCGATGTTCAAAGATAGCCGTCACTTTAAATAAACGGTATGTTCGGAAATAAACGCTCAGACTGCGGGAGGTGATTCCTTATGACTAAAGACCTTCAAGATTTGCGTTATTATTTGAGGACAGTTTAGACTGAAAACACTTTTACCACAGCGATACGGTTGTCATTGGACCGTCCTTTATTTGATACGCCCCGGGTAACTCTGAGCCAATAAATGAACACTCCACAATCGTGTGCCCCAGCCACGTACAGTTCACTCAGAAAGGGAGTGACCTAACATCTGGGCAGCAGCAAATCAAGGAACGACACCTGCTTCAGTATATACAGTACTGTGAATTCTAGTTGGAGGACAAAAAAATAACGCGAATTTCGCAGGTCCCTACTAATGGCAGGTGCTCGTGATGGATGTGACACCGTCACTGCCCTATCCCAACGTCTCGCGTGCGCATACAGTCCGCGAACAATTCCGAGTGACAAACATAGGGGTATTGAGAGCCGATGAGGGCGATTGATGTGCGTATGGATCAGCGCCTGAATGAGGGAGCGGGGGAGGCGGGAGATCCCCGAGAAGATCCGCCGACCAACGGCATCGTAAGGCACGATTCTCACATGCGAAAATCCGGAGTGGCCCGGTCGGGGATTGGACCCGGGTCGCCTTGGTGGGAGGCGAGTATGCAAACCGCTCAGCCACCGGGGCCCCGCGAGCAATTACGCCCCCATCAAAGGAACAGCCACGCCGTTTCATCTCTGTGTACTTTTCTCTTCTGTGCGCAAAAATTATAAAGAACTCGCTTATTTCAAAATTATGAGCTCTGTGTATTGCTATTATAGACTGTCTCTCTAGAACCATCTAACGTATTTCAGCTCAACTTAGTGTGCAGAAGTAGGCTATATCTACTGTAAGAACTAAATTTGCCATATAATGACTCCTGCGTTTCTCCGTATTTTAATGAGTCGTCATAAAAATATTATTGCAATGTACATTATCTCTGGAACTACTCTGCGTATTACCATCAAATACGATTGTAAATTACACAATCCTTTATCCATATCTAAAATACAAGATCCTACAACCTAAACTATCGAGTGTTTTGTACGTAAACTTAGTTCCAGATCGCCTTCAGGGTATTGAAAGAAGGCACCAAGAAGAAAGAATTAATAAGAAATAGTTAGATCGCATACATTACTGCATACAAAGTTTCTTGATAAAGCTAATCTGTATATCTGATGGCTGGTGTAAACGCAAATATTTTGTTCATGCAAACAAATATTTCACTGCGGGTGCTGATACTACCGTGTTTAAATTCTCTTCCGCGGGCAGACACGCCCAAGATTGGTATCATTAGTGAGGAAATTATTTGATAATTTATCACAGAATCGTGGGCGTATCCGTGAGCAGGCTAAAACACTTTTATTGTAATGAAAATAGCATTACCAAAATGAAATTACGAAATTTAAAAATTATCCTAATAACTTGCTTCCATGAATGAAAATCTATTCCTCAGTTTTTTTTGGGGATACCCTGACTAGGTTCAGGGAAAGGATTACAGGCTAGACATAATTTTTAGTTAGGTACAAAATCAAGGAATGCATGAGTGCACAGCCATGTACATATACACATATGTATATATAATTGCATATATGTTCGCTTGAAATATAACCACAAAACTTGAAGAAATTTTTGTGCTCGGAATCCTTTAGTGCTTTTAATATCATAACATCAATAAAGGGTGTTCGTAACATTGAAATGTTGTCACTGTTAGACAATAGTATCTTCAGATTATTTTGCTAAGTTTTTGTGGTCGCGTCTGTAATTGTATATTTATAGTCATGCGTATAATTCATTTAACAGAGCACCCTATGTATACAGTAAAGAAGGCGGGTCCTTCAACTGAATAATCTTGGTAGTATTATGTTCGGTTCTGCAATAATCTGACCCCCGCAAATTCCCTGATAATGCTAATCAAATTTGAGCGCTGCTGACATCGAAATTGATTATATAACCATTAGGCCTACTTCAAGTTTCACCCACACACACACACACACACACACACACACACATATATATATGTATATATACATATGTGTGTGTGTGTGTTTTAGCGTGGTTCTCCCAGATCACGCCAACAGATGTACCCCTATAAAAATTTTCTCTTAAATAATATTTGCTAACAACTTTTTTCTGAAGATCATACGTAGCTAATTAATTAATTAATTCACTCGGGTAGATACGTACAGGCGTGTTTTCAACCACAGAGTAAATAAGTTCAAACAGAACCCACAAAAGTTTCAAATGGCTGTGCAAAAAAAAAATTTTAAAGTTGAAATTTTTAAAAATAATTAATAAACTCTCTGTATTTTTGCGCGGTACGCTTGTTAAAACACATTGGTAATTACAAAGTTCGAAGGAATAGTACCTGAGGGTAGTATAGCTTTAAAAAATACCAACTGAGGATGAAGGTGTATGGCAAAACAACAGAAAACATTCGTTCTACTTTTCAGCAAATTGATTCCCAACGCCAATGATAGCATTTGAAGTTGGAGATAATCAGTGATTTACTACAAACAATAGGAAATATTTTCAATGTGTAGTGAAATTTTGAGTGTTTTGATATTGTGCGACTTAAAGAACAATGAACTCTTACCGCTAAATTGCTTCGTGGGAATATTTGGAGCTACTTCCCTTGTATAACATTTGCAATAATAAACAAGTATTTTGTGCACTGGTATTTTAATAATTTAAGCGCATATTCATATGGGTGTGTAATATCTTAACAGTCTCTCTGGTATAATAAAGGATGTCCAATTTCCAATCATTCAATATTTATCTAATGAATTTATGTGTGAATTCTTCGTGAATGTTGGTTAGGACTCAAGGATACGAGACAATGCGAACATTTTCGCGTATAATTCGTTATCTGCTTTTAAATAATCACTTATGCATGGGCGTCGTGTATTTTAATGCATATCTTCAAAGGTATATACCGCTTTAAGTAATCACTGTAGACCACATATCGTTAGAGACCTGAAAAATTCCAGAGTTCAATGAGTTGCAGGCTAGTCTCTAAAGTCTTATACATAAATATGCCGTCGTCATCTATGTATTGTACTGTAATGTAAAGGACTTTTTGACGTCCCCCGGTTTTATGCTTAAAAGCTTAGCAGGGAACGACTTACAGACTAACTTATAAGCTAACTTAAATTAACACCCATGCCTTACCCGGGATTCGAACCCAGAGCCTCCCGCACCCCAGATCGGCGGCGCACCAACCGACTGAGGCACGGGAAGTCGGCATGTCATCTGTGCATTGGTTGTCTGCTGTCACGGTGGAAAACGACGATTTGGCCATCTATCTCTAGGAGGTGTCAAACACCGTGTGGACCAATGGCTAATGTCTATATAAACACCCATGTTTTGAATTCTAGCTTATCTCAAAATGAATCCTCGAATTCTTCAGGTTTCTACATATCGTATACATTTTTTCGCATTAGATTTCTCTGATGTACTAACACCAACAATTCCTCGGTATTGCTCAATTACAACTTGTGTAGTTAAAATTAGCAAAGAATTCTTGATGTTGAAATAACCTAACACTATAGTGCAAATATCCTGCATGAGGATGTAGGTAAATGCAGTTCTTTATTTCTAAAGCAATTTTAATTGGTTTAACAAACACAGAACATTTAAAGAATCCCAAAGAAGGCCAAAATATTGTTATAAGTAGAGACCTGAAGACTTCACGGATTCATTTTGGGACAAGCTAGAATTCAAAACACGTGCGTTATATAAGTTTAGCCATTGGCCCACTCGGTGTTTGATACATCCTGGAGAACGCTTGCCCAATAGTCGCCTTCCACTGTGACAGCAGACAACCAATGTGCAGTTGATGTCGGCATATTTGTGCACACGACTGTAGAGTCTAACCTGCACGTCATTGAACTCGCGAATTTTTCAGGTCTCTAATTATGAGTCAAATGAGTTTTCTCCAATACTGCGTGAAATGCTTCTTTTATTTTGGAGGCACATGAAAGATATTCTCTTTTGCATATTGAAGACATCTGAAGAAGGCGTGGGTTGGTCAACTTGTTTTTACTCGCAACTTGCGAAATATTTTAATGATAATAACGGGCCGTGTGAAAGGGGTGCTTTATTTTCTGTTTACCCGGGAAATGCACGCTATTTAAGGAGGGTGTAGCAGGATTGCATCCATTTGAGTGCAGCAGGGCGGGGCGCCCTGGTTGAACACGCCAACTTGGAGTGGCATGCTGTGTCGGCAGCACTCTGGTAATGGACTCCCCTTGCAACCCCTCGCCATAACACAGGCCGTCCTCCTCGGGCAGGTTATTGCAGTCAGCCACCCCCCCCCCCCTCCTTTTCCCAAATCCTAGCTCGCGTGCCGAACGCGCATAAAGTGCGCACCCCAGGCCGCGGCAAACCGAGGGTCGGAAATAGCTCGTGATCATTTCGGGTATGAAAGCAGTGGCTGCAACGAGGTTCTATGTGAAGGGTTATTGACAGGAAACGGTTAGGGTAGCACGTAACAATTTTCTTAATTTATTCTTTAACACTGAGGTCAGCGGACATTTACAGGACAAGCAAGGCAAGTTAGAAGTGAGTTACTTAGGCTATATCCACGACTGCAGGTTCTATTGGTCTGTGTGTTCCCACTCACTGCAGTTCTACTGCAGGCCAACATGAAAATGGACAAGCTTACTGTGCTCCACAACGTTCATTATTGGTTGGTCATCAGTCAGTAAGGCGCTGGCTGAGCTGACTCTGTCACACAATCATGTGTCTTTTTTTTGTAAGATGTTTTACAATCACACCTGTTCTTTTGCGGAGATGTAACAAAAATATTTTTGTAGTCAGGAAAGTTATTGTTACTGAGCTGTAGAGTTCTTGTAAGATCCTGTTAAAACACAGACAGTACAACGTCTGCATGAAAAATGCTTAGTTTTCTTTTCAATGACAACGAAACTTTCCACAATATTTTTGCTCGAGCTACACTCGAGCGTAATCCTTATAGTGTTGAGGTTGGCCTCCTGGTTGAAGGGGTATTCCTGCCTGAGATGTAAAAGCGCGGGAGCGCTAGGGGCGACCGAGCCATGCGTATCAAGTCTCTCATCGCCTCTACGCGCAAACCACTGAACTGGCGTGCAGTCCTGACGTCGATATCGGGCTTCTACGAGACTTTCAGCGGAGACCCTACAATTTTATGACGTACGCTGAGAGAAAATCGAACAAAACATTTGTTTGTGTAGGCCCAAATATATATTTAATTGCCCTAACAAAATATATTGTTGAGCAAACAAGATTTGAAAAGCAACAAAATTACTTTTGTTCGTCTAGCAAAATATATGTTTGAATAAACCAAATCTCTGTGTTGGGCCAAAAAAATTAGACTGTCAACTAAATATTTCGTTCAATAAACTGTATATATTTGTTTGGCCACTCATTTGACTGCCTTCGTTCAAAAAATACAGCTCGAGAGTTTGTTTGTATTTTCTGTGTCAATTAAGATAGTAACCGTGTTGGTTATTGCATCTATTGATGCCAAACAATCGTATTAAAACGTTAATAAAACAATGCAACAAGAAACTGACAAGTAAAGCTTTCTGGCGTTGTCACTTGTAACATTAGATGAGGTCGCTAGGGCGTAGCGCACGGGCGCAAACGATCTAGGTTCGAAACTCGCGCGAACTTGTAACTCTCCTTTATATCGGCCCAAACTGTTTAATGTACGTGTATCCAAACAAAGCTTTAGTTGCACCAACCAAATCTTACATTTTGGGGCAACCAAATGAGAATAAAAATAATAATTTGCGGTTTCAACAACAACATGTTTCACTGCCCCTATACAAACAAATAATTTGGTTGCACCGAACAAATCTTGTTTTGTTCAGCAAAACCTTTTTCTCAGTGTAATAATAATAATGAAGGTTTTATGCGCGTCCCTAATCCTTTTTCTACAGTTTTGTACAGGAGTGTTCATACCTAAAAATGACAGTGAAAACACTCGTTTGAGTCATTTTCACTACTGCTAAAACATGCTTTAGAGAGAAATGGAGAAACTGAAAACGTATACAGAAGCGTAACGTTTCATAAACGCTATTCGTAAGGAGACCTCATTAAGACAGTTTGGACGGTTTTTTTAATAAAACGTTTTCTGCTGGAGCTCTCGCCCACCGTTCGGCGGCCTGCTACACAGGCGGCTGGCTACCTCTCCATTTTACACAGAAAACTTCCTTCGCTACAGTGGACATATTGCATACGGAGGAAAAATATTTACAAGGCTGTACACAACAAAGATCATATCACAGTGCAGCCAGTTTCTTTCCAGTGGGAAACGCGATTTGTTGTAATTTCTGCAGCTCTGCTTTGTACACTTGGACTGCCAAATTTGTTAGTGAAATACCTACGAGTTACGTTGCACATTAATGAGGAAAGTATTTTGTAGCACTGTAAAAATATTTTGGCAGAATTCAAATTTTTTAATCATTAAAATTTCTTTATAGTAAATAAATTTTAATAAAATTTTAATTGTATTTCATTTTGTATGCTTTAGAAAGCACATTAAGGAAAAAAAAAACATTCATAAAGAAAAATTATTATAATAATTTCTCTAGTGTTATTAAATTAAAATTTGTAATAATTTTATACAATTATTTTCAATACTTGATTTTATGCATATACATTCCAGCCAACTGGCCATAAAATAAATTATAAAATATTAGTAAATCTAATTAATATGTTATTATATAGAGCCAGAGTTATTATCACTACGGTCCTGTTTGACGATGCCTTTTATTTTAATATGCATTATTGCGTACCTAGAATGGAAATACGTTTAAATTTAGAAAAGTAGGAATAGTTACATATTAACTGATATTTAACATGTATATTAGGTAATTCTAGCAAAATATGTTGCATTCTTTCATATGCAACATAAATCGTACTTTTGAGACAATTTTGGTAGTATGTGTAATAACATTCAATAAATTCAGCACACCGAACTGTCAAGTGCAATGGTCCATTGTAAGCGAGTATACTTTTAGCTTAACAGTTGATCATCCTTGGCCAGTGACCAAATTTTTCCAAGCTTATCCTTGTGGGGTATTAAACAACACCGCCCATTATTATCTCTGAAAGAAAGTTATTTGGGTCAATCTATATGCCTTTTCAGAGCCAAGTTTTAAATAATAAATTTTAAGTAAAGTGTACACCTTAAAAACTGATAATGGCTGTTCACGATAAAGTGAGTACTTCAGAAATTAACCTTAGAAAAAGTCACTGCTACTGCATGCATGGGCACAATAAGTGACATTCGTCCAGTAAAGTTGGTAACGATGGATGGAAAGTAGTTCCATATCTTAACGTCGAACATAAAGTGTTAGGTAACCATTTGAGATAACTAAAAATTATTTTTTTCCCTTTCTATTTTCTTATGCACCGAGTATAAAAATGAGTAGACATGTAAAGTATTTACTTTCTTAATAATTTCACAGTATAATTTGACCGACGCATGAAGAAAGCGATGGGATCGATGGCAATTGTTTCTTTACATAAGGCGGAAGAATACACAACGTGCGTACAAGTAGATCTTAAGCTGGGCTTTCAAAAGTGCTCATTTTGCCGTGAATAGCCTATACTTATTTTGTCAGTGTTGTCCTAACTTTGTCAGCAGGTTATCTGTTGGTCATCCACACACGCGCCCACACACACCCACCCACACACACACACACACACACACACACACACCACACACACACACACACACACACATATATATATATATATATATATATATATATATATATATATATATATATATATATATATATATATATATATATCGTAATTAGTTGCTGTTTTATTTTTTTACTCTATTCCCTCTTGGAAGTTTCCAGTGTTGTATACATATATTTATTTTCTCGTCCATGGGTGGTTTGTCTTTTTTAAGTATTTTTTCGTGCTCAGTCCTGTTTTTTCCATGGCAGACATCTGCATCGCAATGGCGAATGTCCAAAAATCTCCATCATGTCATTCACTCCCACTACACTATTCATTCAAAGATCACAATTATCAGAGCGTATTGTTTACAGATGAGTGTCACAATTGCGTCTAACGGGCTTGAAGGCTGTTCACGATAAGGTGAGTACTTTAGAAATTAACCTTAGAAAAAAGTCACTGCCCCTGCATGCATGGGCGCACTGAGTGACATTCGTCCAGTAAAGTTGGTAACGGTGAAGGGGAAAGTAGTTCCATATATTGACACGGAGCAGAAAGCGTTAGCTAGCCATTTGTGATAACTTAAATTATTTATCTAGCTTTCTGTATTTTTTTAATGCATCGAAGTGTAAAAATGAGCAGATTTGTACAATATTTACTTTCTTAGTAATTTCAGAGTTTCACTTGACCGACGGATGAATAAAGTGATGAGGCCCATAGCAAAGTTAATTTTACATAAGGCTGAAGAACACACAAACTGTATACAGGTACATCTTAAGGAGGGCTTTCAAAAGTGCTCATTTTGCCATGAACAACCTATACAAAAGATGTTCAAAAATGTTGCCGTCTACTTTTTATACACTTGGTCGCACGCGTATTAACCACACATGTTGCTCTACGTAGATGCACACTACTATCTTTGATTTCTGTAGTGGCATGCATGATACGTGGGATTAGTTCCTCACGTGTCTGTGCATTACTTTAGTAAACAGTATCCTTCATCCCTCCCCACACGCAATTGAAGAGTGGTAATAGGTAGAGCACAGGTGTTTTTCGCGAAATAATTTATGGCTATACCACACTTCAATATCCTACTTCCAAAAACACAACTTCCTTTGGTTATTGGCTGCATGTTTAAGTGAGGGGACGTGTTATTATTTGACTGGGCCAATCAGAATAAAGTACTCTGATACTGAACATCCATGGTTCGGGGGGGGGGGGGGGGGGACAGACACCTGAGGCACGTGACATTTAGAATCATCCAACCACGGAAGTGCACACGAACAAAAGTGTTTTGGAGTGCAACTGGTCTTGAAAGAAGACGAAGAACGCCTGTCTCTAGTAATAGATCTGGCGATCGAGGAGGCCAGGGGTGAAAACCGCCTCGTCCTGTCCATCTTTCAGTGTCCAGCCACAGCACAGTGGAAGTGAGGATGCCCACCATTATGCTGGAAGATCATACGACATCTCACGGCTAACGGAATACTCTCAAGTAACAGCAGCCATTCTTCTTGCAAAAGCTGCAGATACACCACACCAGTCAAGCATCCCGGGAAAATGAATGGCCCAATCAGCTGATCGCGTAGGACAACACACCACACATTGCCGCTGAAACGGTGTTGAGAACTCATCTCCACTGTAGGTTGGGTATGTTGCTTGTCGAATTGCTCTGTAAATATTGGGAATAAAACCCACATTTGTACGACATATTTTGCTCCAAATGGTGTAAGAAATAAGCCCTGTGAGTGGAGGTAACTCCTCGTGAATCATCCCTTTGGGAAGGAAAATTTCGCGAATTCATTTCGGGACAAGTTAGACGTCAAACACGTGTACACTGAAGCCACCTTTGCAACTGGATCAGAGTTTATTAGACACGCCCTGGACGACTCTAAACCAATAGCAGACTTGCATGGAAACGAGTAGCGAACCCCATACTGCCAGGTGTGAGGTAACACTGGCTATTCTGTGGTGCAGCAGCCAAATGAACAAACATCTGAAGCTTGATTATTAGGGACAGGTGTATTTAGCGAAAATATTTATGGCCACGCTATACTTCAATATCCTACATTCACAACAGCTTACTTTGATTATTGGCTGCGTGTCTACGCGAGAAGACATCTCTTATTCTACGGGGCCAATGGCGATAAAGTACTCCGATACTAAACGTCCGTGATTCGCGGACAGACACTAGAGGCACGTGACAATTAAAATCATCCAAACACGAAAGCGTATATGAACAAGTGTTTTAGAGTGCAGCTGGTCTTGAAAATGTTTCCCGAAAAACACCTGTCTCTATTGATTATTACAGGATTGTGGAGCCTATCCTACAGGTCATTGAACTCACGAACTTTTCTTGTCTCCAATCATCCCTTATGTGAAATGTGTGAGTTTAACGTCACGAGGTTACGCGCATAAAAGCTGAGAACCGCAAACGACTTGCGGTGGTAGTGTGGATAGCCTGAGTACGGAGACGATGGCTGACGGTAATAAATTGAGTTCGTGCTCGAGGTGGGGCACGATACTTCACATGGAGGCCATCGAGGACACCAGAAAATCTGAACCACCAACAGCCGCAGCAGGCAGTTTGACAGACAGGCTTCAAGCCTATCCCGAGCAGAGCAAGACGAATAAGGGATCATGCCATAAAAGGCGTCGAAGTCACTGGGCTTCGTGGGTAGCTGCAGGATCATCAATCCAGCGCGGTATGGCCGTTCGCGCTCGCGATTGTGCTCACTAAAACTGGCCTCGGTAAGGCCTTTCTTCCACTGGTGACCGTGACTGCGCCATATTTCTTTTCTCGGCGGGGCGTCGCGCAGGGCAAGCCTTGGGAGGTTCCGCGAACGTCGCCTCCGCGGTCGTGTCACGCTAATTGCCCCCAGACGTGAGCGATGACGCCACGCGGTTCTCGCTGACGACATGTGTATTCGCACTAACCTAGTGGGCAAAGACAAATCGTAGCCCCACGATTAAGTGCTCACTTTGCAACACTCCGTTTACAAACAAGGAACACTGCCATCGCGTTGACGAAGCACTCGTGGCGATGAGTTCAGACCAGTGCATCCGCACCGCGTGGTGGGTGGAGCGGGGAGATTTTGGGCGTCTGCGTTGACAACGAGGTCTTGAGAGCCGATGAGGGCGAACGAGCGAAGGGGGGGATGGAGCAACGTGAGATCCCCGAGAAAACCCGCCGACCAGCGACATCGTCAGACGCCATTACCAGTTGCGAAAATCCGGGAGCGACCCATCCGGAATTCGAACCCTATATGTCGACAAAGTACTGGGAAATTTTTATTTAACCACATAGAAACTTTACAGCAAAGGGGGTACCTTTAATAAACAATTTCTCAAGATTTACAAAATTATTAAAACAAGCAAGAGGGACAAGAAATAATATTTGTTTTTGCGATTAAACATGGAAAGCTGGTTCATGCCTTAAAATTGCTTTTTTTGCGTACTCTAAAATTGCAACAATAATATCCGTAGTTCTTTTAGACCCACTTTCATTTACAGTTTCAAATGTTTCTAACAAGAAACATTTTGATTCTCATTTAAACAAACTATGCGTTTGTTTTAGTAAACTGTTGAATTGTATATTGATTGCTTGAATAATGTGGTTGATTTATTTCTAGGTAGAAACAAAATGATAATAAATTTGTCTGCAAGTCTACGGTTTGTCATTTTGAACTGTTGTGTTCAATGCGTTGGAATTTCAGATGACACTGTCATTAAAACACTTTAAATATGGTTTTTGATCATAGATAAATTTTCCAAAATTGCAATCATTAATATGCCAATCAGTGTTTGCGTCATAATGTATTCAGTTACGACTAAAATACGTTGAAGTACTATAGTCCATTGTGTTTATTCAACAGTGAACAAGCCACATTTGTGCAGTTATTTAACTGAAAACCTCGCAGTTGATCATTAGCTTAACAACTGTTTTATTATAAACTTAATGCGTGGTAGTGGAAACAAATCATCAGTTACAGTTCTTAATTACTTCATAATTTACTTCTGGTTGTCGACTTTCCGGGTTAGAGGTCTTAATGTTCCTTAAAATTCCAGGCGGTATTACCTATCGTTTGAAAAAGATCACGCATGTGCCCGAAGTCACCAGCTAAGGGACCTTATTTAGCTTGAAAATATTCTTCAAATTCGTAACTTCAAGAGCACGGATGCACCCTACACATATCCAACCCAGCCAAGGCGAAACGATGCTTGCCCTTCCCGATCCCTTGGTTGGTTTTCGACGCCCTGGCTGGTTGCTCCATTCCGTTCGTCAACGTTTACAACTTTGCACGGCCGCAGAAAACGATCGCTCCTGTCGCAAGGAGAAACGAAACTCGCACAAAAGTAACATTCCGTTTTGCAATGAACCGAGGTGGACACCACGAACAAGCGTCCGACTCCACGGACGAACACTTTGTCAGCGAGGGAAGAAGGTGTCATTCATTACACGTGAAGGGATCAAGGGAGGGCGATAGCGAATTCTTACACGGCTAATGTTATGCTTCAGAGCTCCTCGGTCCAAACAAGCCTCTCGGAATAATGCGTGTTCGAAAGAGGGTTAATTTACGAGACTGTAGGTTGTTCACGGTAAAGTGAGCATTTTTGATTGCCCTAATTAAGATCTATTTTTATCCTAGTTTTGTATCCTTCCGCTACATATACAATTTTACATTGCCACACTGCAAAAAAAAAGTACTTCATTTTACGGAAAAGTGCTGGTAAAAATTTATCCAGAAGTGTCCGTAAACTTTCCGTAAAATTAGGACAAAATTATTTTCAGAAACAGACTTTCCGTAAACGGAACCTCTCCGTTAATTTCCGAGTTGGTTTTCAGTACTTTCCGTTTAAAATAAAGAAGAGATAATGAAAATATCTTTGATTTTCGTTATGTGGGGGTTCTACCGTGTATAAAAAATTATATTTAAAATGTTAAAATATTTTGTACTAAAGCAACGTTTGAACACGAGTCAAAAAAAATACGAGTTCACCTACAACTATCACTTGAAATTCGTGCTTTAACTTTTATAATTGTTTTCAAATGACAAAAGCAAAAATTCAGTTTCTATTAAATTTAGTGTATTTTTAGTGTTGCCAAATGTTACAGACGTCTGATGCTATTTTTTAATGTTTGAAAGAATAGGCCATAGTCGCGTGGATAACCTTAACTGCCGTAGAAACGATAATTTTCTTGTTACAGTGGCGAAGAAAGCTTCGTGTAGAATCGGTATTATTCGTCCCCGTAACTCGAAGCCAAAGGGAATACGGAGACTCCCCGTATTTTGTATTTACGGACTTAACTCCGTTTTTCGTCATTACGGACTTCCTCTCCGTATATAGACTGCACATTTCCGTAAAACATTCCGTAAATATACGGAAATTTTGAACAGTGCATGTGCCTAGTGACGTAATTCATTTGTCAGTCAAGTGGAAACGTGAAATCGTTAGGGATTATAAGGGTTCCACCTGCCTGGCGTTTGAAATGCGACGCAGATAGTGTGTTTGCAATTTTGGTTTTTTGACGAAACTATTCAACGATCCCCCCCCCCCCCTTCAGTGTGTTTACTTACGAAAATACATCATACTCCAGACGAGGATGGGATGGTACTTTAAAGTTACAACACGGCTGACGATGATGATATTTTGCAGCCTTCCAATATAGTTAGAAAAGACTTTTTCAGGATGCCGTATCTTTAGAGAGAGGTGTTTTTAGCGAAGTTATTTATGGCTATGCTAGACTTCAATATACTACTTCCACAAAACAACTACCTTTAATTTTTGGCTGCGCGTCTACATGAGAATAGGTGTTCTTATTTGACTGGGACAACCAGAATCAAGCACTCTGATACCGAACATCCATGATTCGCGGACAGACACTTAGCTTGGAGGCACGTGACATCTACTATCATCCAACCACGAAAGTGTATGTGAACAAAAGTATTTTTGGAGTTCAACTGGTCTTGAAATCTTTTCGCGAAAAACACCTGTCCCTACGTATCTTAAAACATACTAACCGGACACGAGTCAAACGACGATAGGCGCCAATGTTGAACTATGCTACAAACTTTTCATCAATAAAATGGTAGGGTCGCCGCTGAAAGTCCCATATGTACAGGCTATTCACGGTAAAGTGAATACATTTTGAAGCCCTCTCATTTGGAAGAATAGTATATAAATATATTTTATTGTAACCTTAGAAGTTTCAAGTCCGGTGAAATGTATACACTGTGCTTATTGCCTACATGGCAATATTTACTTTGAAAATTGATAGATGGATAAAAAATGTAAGATAGGAAAAAGTAACTATATAGGACCTCGAAAGTGCTTACTTGATCGTGAACAGACTATACACGCAGTACTACGAGAACACTGCACGTCAGTCCAGACCCTTGCGCATAGCGGCGATGATGCTCTTGTAGCGCGTGCGAATGTAACCTTTATAGCTCCCGCCATTCTCCGCCATAAAAAGGGGAGAAACGATACTGGCAGGCGGGCTTTTAATGTGTTACTAATTTAATTCGTACGCATGGGGAAAAAACCAACTTTAATTTACCCTAAGGTAAAAAGTCTCATTCGCAATAGGACGTCAAGAGTAAGAAGTGTGTTACTTGATTTTCTGTCAATTGAATTGGAAAGGGGCATATCAGCGTGTACAGGCAGCTCACGTTAAACTGAGCAGTTTTCAGAGCCCTGCTGAAGATCTACTTGTATGCACAGTGTGTTACTTTATTTTCGGTCAATTGAATTGGAAAGGGGCATATCAGCGTGTACAGGCAGTTCACGTTAAACTGAGCAGTTTTCAGAGCCCTGCTGAAGATCTACTTGTATGCACAGTGTGTTACTTTATTTTCTGTCAATTGAATTGGAAAGGGGTATATCAGCGTGTACAGGCAGCTCACGTTAAACTGAGCAGTTTTCAGAGCCCTGCTGAAGATCTACTTGTATGCACAGTGTGTTACTTTATTTTCTGTCAATTGAATTGGAAAGGGGCATATCAGCGTGTACAGGCAGCTCACGTTAAACTGAGCAGTTTTCAGAGCCCTGCTGAAGATCTACTTGTATGCACAGTGTGTTACTTTATTTTCTGTCAATTGAATTGGAAAGGGGTATATCAGCGTGTACAGGCAGCTCACGTTAAACTGAGCAGTTTTCAGAGCCCTGCTGAAGATCTACTTGTATGCACAGTGTGTTACTTTATTTTCTGTCAATTGAATTGGAAAGGGGCATATCAGCGTGTACAGGCAGCTCACGTTAAACTGAGCAGTTTTCAGAGCCCTGCTGAAGATCTACTTGTATGCACAGTGTGTTACTTTATTTTCGGTCAATTGAATTGGAAAGGGGCATATCAGCGTGTACAGGCAGTTCACGTTAAACTGAGCAGTTTTCAGAGCCCTGCTGAAGTTCTACTTGTATGCACAGTGTGTATTTTTCCAACATATATAAATATAACATTGCCGTGGGCCTTATCACTGAGGCGCATGAAAGTCAGTGTGCCCATTACATAGAACAACTTTACACTGCGTCTTTGCCAGAATTACTGAGGCGCATGAAAGTCAGTGTGTCCATTCAAATATACGCAGGTAGGTGCAGCAAAATTTTTGAAAGACTGATTTCAAATGTGTTCATTTTACCGTGAACAGCCTTTACCGTAGCATATGCGCATTTGAAGGCCGCTGCTTACTATAGGCCTGTAGCCATGGAGTTTAAAATGGAATCAACCTTAAGAAAAATTCCTTCTCAGTCCACCAGTTTTAAAGTAAACAGTTTCAAACAATAAGCATTCTAATTTTTTATTTAATTTTTTTCATTTTTTTTTTGGAATGTAATAAAATATTGCCAATATTTTTTTCTTAAATTCGAGATAGCAATTTATATTTAATAAACAACTGATTATATATATATATATACTAACACATAACACACTTTTTTAAATTTCTTCACGTGAAACATTTATCGATGAATTTAGACGGAATTTGTTTACATTGATTCTCCATACAAACCTCTCTACTGCAAATTCCATATGCACAGCCTCAATTCAAAAGTGTTCATTTTATAATGAACAGCCTTTACTTGTGAGTCATAGTCTAACCGCAGTTTCTTCACACTTTTATACTCAAACTTTAAAGAAAATCACCCCGTATGTAATGTATTTGGTTGATTCCTGATTGCTCACAGTATCTCAAGCGTTTTATACTTCTGATAGCATAAAAGTACCTAATTTTTAGTTGAACTGAACTTTTACTGATATTCTACGTCTATATAATATTTAATTTATTAGTAATATGATTAATACCAGAGATAAAAAAGGCGTGTTTGTATGTCTGGTAAGAAACCGTTCTTATGCAAAGTATTATTACAAGGAGCGTGCACGAACGCGGTGTATTGCCCCTATGGTGTGATTGCCTATACTCGGTTAAGCTTTGTTTGCATGAGGCGGAAGAATATCGTGGATGTACAACTTCGGCAGGGCTTCGCAAAAGATTGTGGTTAAGTAACAGCGCATGGACTACGCAAGGTGTCAAACGTAGCAGTGAAGTTGTGGGGGGGGGGGGGGGGGGGGGGAGAGATTTCACATCCGGGTCCAAACGCGCGGAAGAGACACGAGACGGCCCAGGCGTGAGTGAGCGTCTTCGGCCTCTTGTTGTTGGTGTAGGGGCGTGCACACACCGCGGGACGGAAGACAGACGCGCCGTCCGGAGGGCCGGTGTCGCAGTTAATCACAAAGTGTGTGTGGGCGGGAGGGGGAGGGAGTTATTAGCGTGGCTACGAGGGGTGTGTTTCACGTCGGCCCCGAGGGTTAGGGATGGCGAGGCTCGTGAAAGCACGTCTTTGGCTAGAGGAGGGGGGAGAGGGGGGGGAAGTCGCGGCGTGCGGAATGATAACGACCTCGGAGAAGTTTCTCGGCGCGGTGCGTGTCGTCCAGGTATTACCGTCACAGAAAGCGACCATCGCTCGCCTCCGCGAGCTCCAAAGGTTTCTCCTCGCTGGCACTCCCCCGACGGTAGTCGCCTCCACGGGAACAAAAGAGCAGTAGCTCGCGGCTTCTGCCTTCCCGCGAACGCTCTTGAGAAATGTCTTCGGGTTAGAGGCTGTTCACGATAAAGTGAGCACTTACGAAGTCGACCAAAAAAAAAAAGGCACTGTTCTTACCTGCATATATTTTAAGGGGCACACTGAGAGTCAAGCGCCAAGTTCAGTCGGTTAAGGCTACTCACGATAAAGTGAGCACTTTTGAAATCAACCTCAGGAAAATGTCACTCGGGCGCAGTGAGTGACGTGCGCCCAGCAAAGTTGGTAACGATGGAGGGAAAGTAATTCCATGTCTTAACATCAAATAAAAACTTTTAGGTAACCATTTGTGACAACTTAAATTATTTATTTGCCTTCCTGATATTTTTAATACAACGAAATATAGCAATGAGCAGATTTGTAAACTATTTGCTTGTCTAATAATTTCACACTACGGAAGCATGAATAAAGTGGTGAGGCTCATGGCAATGTTAATTTTGCAGAAGGCGGAGTAATACACAGCGTGCATACAAGTAGATCTTAAACAGGGCTTGCAAAGGTGCTCATCTTACCGTGAACAGCCTATAACGCGAATGGGTAAAGCCGTTCCGTAACTTAACGTCGAATAAAAAGTGTTAGGTAACAATTTCTAACGTAAATTATTTCTTTCTCATTCTGTTTTTTTTATTGCATCGAAGTCTAAAAACGAGCACATTTGTAAAATAGTTACTTTTCTAATAATTTCACAGTTTGACTCTTGACCGACACATGAATAAAGTGATGACGCCGATGACAATGTTGATCTTAATTAAGACGGAATAATACATAAAATGCATACAAGTAGATCTTAAGCAGGGCTTTCAAAAGTGCCCATTTTATCGTGAACAGCCTATAACTAAGGCCAGGCCTGCTGTGGCGCCACGCCCGTTGAGAAACGAAGGCAGGGTGAAATAACGCGGCCTCTGTGAGACGGTCTGGCAGTTGAATAATACCCGAGACAGCTGCGCGATGGTGGCTCTAGAAACTCATTAAGGAGGGGGCTAATTAAAGTTTGCGGTACTGTGCATTAAGCGCATGTCGCACCGTCAAGTTCTTTCCTTCAAACTCCTGACGTCGTCGAAATGTCATGAACGTCGCCATATTCATCTGAAAAGGGCGAATGGCTTCAGTTTCCACGAGACGATCGAAGATCGGATCAGTTCTAAAATATCTTTAATATTTGACGGTCTCGGCCGATCGGAATCGGGCACGATGAAAATGGACGTCAAGAAATTTAAAAATAACAAACAATTGCTTGGAAACGAAGTAGGTTATGAAGATAATTAATTTATGTGGAAGCTGTCTCGGCATGAATGCTATTTTAAGCGAATATTACACTTAATATTATGTACCCGGAGGCATTAAATTTCATTGTTTAGGAAACATCTCCGATAAATAAAATTTCAATTTAGCAAAGAACCGAAAATTAATAACTACATTCCTTAAATTTCTTCCTGTAATGGACTGCGTGGAAAAAAAACATATGCAATATCTCACTACGAAAATAATTTTAAAATAATAATTCAAATTACTTTCTCCCAGTAAAAATTTTTTTACAGTGTGACATATTTCCAAACACATTCCAAATTATTTGATTGTATTTTTGGAAGGAAAAATTTGATGGCCGTATTTTATCTTTAAATTTTACTGTCAAATATAGATGGAGGGAGAAATTTGACAGTGTGAGAGAGTCGTTACGATCAAACTACGAGTTTACAAGTAAACATACACTTATAATGTGTTTAAGTAAAAGTGTGCCAAAATGAAACCGATATTAGAGGACCCACCAAGGAACGTTTTTAGACGTGGAACTTGTGGTCCGCGAGGTCATCTGCAGGAGTGAGCGAGTGATGGTATTTGCGCGGCTCTTTAGCAGCGAGGTCTTGAGAGCCGATGAGGGCGATCGAGGCGAGTATGGAGCATCGCCGGGTTACGAAGGGGGGGGGGCAACGGGATATCCGTGAGAAAATCCGCCGCTTATCGGCATCGTCCGGCACGATTCCCGCATGGGAATGCCCGGAGCGACCCGGACGGGGATTGAACCCCGTTCGCCTTGGTGGGAGGCGAGCAGGCTAACCGCTCAACCACAGCTGGCCCATATAACGCGTGTGTTACGGATACTGCGCCAACGGAAATTCCATCCACATCACATGGCTCTTCATCAGGCATTACATGGAGGTGATTTCCAGCAGCGTGTTCAGTTTTGTAGGTTTGTTCTGGCGTCTGTAAGGGGTGGCAGTAATTTTCTGAAGAACGTACTATTCACCGATCAAGCGGTCTTCAGAAACCATACGCGCGTAAATTTACGAAATGTGCAATACTGGACGACGGGGAATCTGCGTTGGGTCGGGAACGTGGATCATCAGCGACAGTGGAAAGTGAACGTGTGTTGTGGAATCATTGCAGACTACGTCATAGGGCCATGCTTCATTCAAGGGACAATGACTGGCTGTAGGTACGCCCGTTTCCTCAGGGAGACCTTACCGGCACCTCTGGAAGATATACCGCTCGACCTACGTCGTGATTTGTGGCTTCAGCGCGATGGTTGATCTGCGCATTTTGCTTTGACGGCGCGGGAAGTGCTAAATGAAACGTTTCCAAACCGGTGGTTAGGGCGTGGTGGTGGTGGTGTTGTAAGATGGCCAGCTCGCTCCCCCGACCTCACGCCTCTCTATTGTTTCCTGTGGAGAACACTGAAATATAGGGTGCACAACGTGGTCCCTACGACGCCAGAAGATATACAGGAACGCATTGTGGCAGCTTTGTCGAGGGATTACACCAGAAACACTTCAGGCCGCTCGTCGCTCGCTATATGTGCATTTACAGACGGTAATCACAGGGAGCACATGCTCTGAAATTATCTCATGTGAAGCGTTTCAACATTAACTCTGTGATCTTTTGTACTATGCTTGCGGAAGCGATCGCATTTCTCCTTGTCTTGATTTATTTCTATTTCTGCTGTGCATCTGTTGGTATCTGAGTGAAATGAAATGTAATATATTGATATCAGACTTGCACTCACATCGCCTGTCTTCCCTCCGCTGCGGGGCTCTCCTAGGTCCTATATCGCATTCCGTTACTCTTGCTCCATTAAGGTAAGCGATACGCTGCTATTGGGACGCGGTCCCCGCCAGGATGAGTCACGGAGCGTGTTGCTTGCTTACAGCTGTGAGTACAGGTCCCCTGTCCCATGCTACCGGGCCACCTAACTTAATCATATTTTGCGCATTACTTCTTGGCGTTTCTGTCTTTACTTTCCATTGCATATGCTATATCACTTAATTCCCCTTCGCACGTACTTTCAGGTGCCGTTGAAATTAACGGGCTGTATGTTTCTGGGTGGAGAGGGGAGGGAATCATATGTGGTTTAATTATTTCTGTCAATACACGTGTTATGAATAGTAACTTTGCGGTTAAGTACTTGCTCCCGTACGTAATTTAATTGAGCGAAAACCGCATTTCGTGATAAGCTACCGTTCCGGAAATTTTTGCAGTGCCCACGTTAGATGGACCACACTGTATATATTTAAATGGAAGTATTTAGTGGATATGTTAACTACATAATTTTTAAAAGCTCCTGTTTTCATTTTTCATATCACGTGGTTTCAAAAATAATCTCATTCTACTCAGTGCAAAATCAACTCCTCCTCCCCCCCTCCCCCCGCCTACACTCACTTTTTTCAGGGAATTTTTTACTTATCCCATAAAAAACATTGGCTTTATTTTTTATTTGAGAAAAAGTTATTGTTGATATATTAGTTCGTTTTTAAATATAAATTCTAAAATTTGTACAGTCAAGGCATCCTTCTTAATAATACATGTTAATTACTTTTAACATTAATGTGTAAACCCCCTCCCTGCCTCTGGATCACCCACTGTGGTTACACGATAAAAAAAAAATTTCGTACGATTTACAAACTTATAGTTGTAAACTTGTAGCAAAAAATTGCTTTGTAAACCTGTAAGTGAAATACTGTATCTTTACAACAACTAGTATCCGCAAAGAAATGTTTGTAAAAATCCCCCAAAAAAAATTTTTACGGTGTGGACCATACGAAATTTTTTTAGATATACCTGTAATAGTTCGAAAATAAGCTAATTAAGTTCAAACAATCAGTCCGGTGTGTAAAGCATGCAGAAGAAAAAATATCAGAAAAGAAGCCAAAGAACAATAAATACACAAACATTTATTACAAATTTTCTTTGCAAAATTTGGGACAAATATAAAAAAATAACACCATATCCACCAAATCAATTTTCATCCAACAATTTATTAAAATATTATTCACAATGTTCAACCCATTTAAGAGTTTATCGATACAGCAGAAAGAAAATTCTCAACTTTTGAGTGTTGATAGGCCTACATCTTTTGTGAAAGTGTTTCTATGTTGAATTTAATTTTACGGCCTAAGGTATTTCTGATAGTTGTTCAAAAATAAATTTAAACTAACGAAAAATTTGCTAGTCGTACTTACAAATATCGTAGATCAATTATTAAAAACTAAAAAAAAAAACGGCTAATATTGTTTCACAGCAAAACAGTGCGGCCTCCTTGCGGAAATTATTTGTAATTGTTCATATTTTATTAATTCATTTATTCCTACAATATTGCTTATTAATATCTTCATCACGTCAACTAATGCAAGGTCGAGATATCCAAGACTCTACAGCGGGAACGAGTGAGAAATTTGTTTTGTCTGATTACGACTTGAAAAGCCTCATAAAGAGAGATAATTGCTCATTTGCATTAGCATACGTAATTAACATCCATTTTCGTTTATTTAGGAGGTTTTTTTTTTGTGTAGGGGAGTTGAAAATAAATATTGATATGACATTGCAATTCACAATTTAAAATTACTGCCTCATACACGAGCGTTGCTTTATTGCAATACACTGAAATTCGTTTCACTTCAGAAATGATTAAACACATGTGTTATTTTTTTAAGTTAATAGTTAAGTTATTTACGTAAAAATTTTCAAGGACAAAAATTGTCTTATTTAATGGAGCTAAGTTTAAAGTAAAATATGGACTAGTTTTTCTGCACGTAGCTACCTGCTAGGTTTTTCCGACATCTGCAACCATTTGAATTTGATGAAAAATAATATTTCAGGTCGAAATAGTGAACTTGTATTAGTGATGCACTGAAATCTGGAATATCGCCAGTTTTGTGTATACATGGTCATAACGTGTATGACACTAATAACGTGAGAAAACTCACAAGTCGGACTTACGTAAGTGCGCCTTGAATATTTATTGGCCCTCTGTTAAGTCGTACATTTAGTTGTTTCTTGTCCAAGACATGCATCTCTGTTGTTGGCCAAGAGCCTACACAAGCTGAACATAATCAGTGGAGGGGAAACCACAGACAACCCTTAACGATGAGACCTCAGTAGATAATTGCAAACTCTTGGTCCTAGGGATTCAAAGTCTGAGGACCACTCGGAACGCATGACTTGATGAGCTGGGTGAACATATACAGACGCTCAAATCAATAGTTTGAAAGCACTTTCAGGCCATACCTTAAATTATTAAACTCCATAGCATTGAAACAAAGATTTTTATAACGATTGCAGCTAATACCTTAATTTCTGGGTAAATAAATAGTGTTTTAATGTTTACATGCTAAAATACGTAAGTTAAAATTATATTTAACTTACGACAACGTGGTTTAATGTATCCTAATATGCAATATCTACTGCCATTTAAGAATGTTTTGGTAAGTCGCTGTATAATCGTTGTTGAGAGTTGAGAGATTAGGGCGTTTCTTAATAACGAGGTCTTGAAAGCCAATTATAGTGCAGTCAGGCGAGGCTGGAGGAACACCGGAATGAAAGAGCAGGAGAAACGGGAAACCCCCGAGAAAACCCGTCGAAAAGAAGCATCGTCCGCCACGATTCCTACTTGCGAAAATCCGGTGAGACCCGGCCGAGGATTGAACCCGGTTCGCCTTGGTGGGAGGAGAGCAGGCTAGCCGCTCAAGAAATGGTTTTAAATTTTTACCTTTTTTCCAAGCTCCGGCTTACGCAAGACTTTACACGCCCATCCATAACTTGCACAGTACTCAAACCAGGGCTACAGCCCTCTACCACCACCCCCCCCCCCCCCCAAATGTGCCAGTTTCTTGGCAATGTTGGTGGCTAGTTAAATATTCTTTCTCGCGGTTTGAGGTGCAAGAATTTGGCATTCAGGTGATGAAATTTGCTCTCTGTGTCTACGCTTCAAAGTTAAAAACATAGTAAAATCAATTTTGTCTTCCGCACATGTGCACGGCTAAAGAGACGCATACAAAAAAAATATATACAGTATTTTACAAATATTTCCATTTTTACGTTTAAATGCATTAAAAATTCATAAAGCGGAATAAATCATTCCAATTTACCACAAATGTGTACCTATATGCTGTTCACGGAAATATGAGCACATTTGAAAGCCCTACTTATGATCTACTTGTATACACGTTGGATATTCTTCCGCCGTATGTAACATTAACATTTGCATGGGCCTCATCACTTTATTCATGCGTCGGTCAAGTGAAACTGTGAAATTATTATGAAAGTAAATATTTTACAAATCTGCTCTCATTTTTACACTTCGATGCATTAAAAAACAGAAAGCGAAGTAAAATATTTAATTTATCACAAATGGTTTTGTTACACTTTTTATACGACGTAAAGATATGGCACTACTTTCCATCCATTGTTACCAACTTTACTGGGCGCTTCCTTTTCAGTCAGCGTGCCTCTTAAAATATATACAGAAAGAGACTCTGACGTACTTTCCAACGTTTATTTCATCACTGCTCTTTTAATCGTGGAGCCCTTTAACATTTTTTGAATGTTGGAATTCATAAGTTGATTTGCTGTGCAGTTAGAATTCGCTTTTCACCGAACGTTCACGTCAGCGAGCGGCGCTATAGGCTGTTCACAGTAAGGTGAGCACTTTTTAATGCTTTCCCAACAGGCATTAAGCACTAATAAATATATCTTATTGCAGCATCAGGCATTAAATTTAGAGGCGGAAATGGGATGGAAGGGAAAATTGATAAGGGCCTTAAAAGGTGCTCACATTACCGTGAACAGCCTATAACTGTGCGTCTGCTACACTGACGTGGGTATAGATGTTCCGACCCGACTTGACCCGAGGTCCGGCCAAGGGGCCGTTTGCAGCTCCGCGGCCTGTTAATTAACTTGCATACCCCCTGAAGGGCCATTGCGATCCAGACAGTCGGGCTAGTTGAAACTAGCCTCGAGTTGCAGCGAACTATCGAACACGGCCGCAACTGCCCAGTCGATAGATCTCGAAGTTACGTCGTGGGCGATGCCAACTTGTTAGCACTCGCCGCAGGTGCCACAAGATGTTAGTGTGGAATATGCATTTCTAAAGTGGAATTTTAAAAAGCGAGTGTTGTAGACTTCAAGTTTATAATATACTAGCAGGCCAGTGCTACTTCGTTAGCATTATATTTAGAAATTCTAATCGATCTAGCCACTTCTCTTGGGAAGGAAAAGTGGACAGCCTATATAAAAAAAGAATTTCTTTAACTATTTTTTTATTATGCAGTAATCCTAAGGAAAGCTTAAATCCAGTACCTATTTACATCCTTCATAATATATCGCTATAGCCACTGCAGCACCATTTGATATATATCTATCCACTGGGTCACTACGGCCTCACTTGGTATAGTTCTATCCATTAAACCACTGCGGCCCCACTTGGAATAACTCTAGCCACTGGACCACTACAGCTGTTTGGAAGGAAAGGAGGACAGCTCATAGACAGAAAAGAAAGGAGAAATGACGGAACTTTTTTTTTAACAATGCTTTTTGTATGCAGTATTAAATCCTAATAAAAGCTTAATCCAATAGCTATGTGCATCCCTGATCATTTTTCCGGAACCGTTTGAGATATCTCGATGAAACAAAGACTAAGTTAGTCCTGGGGTTATTATCTATAGACTGTGTAATTTTATGTCAATACGTTATCTGGTTTTTGAGTTAAATCTGGTCAGACAGACAGAGAGACATTTAAAAAAAAATAAAAAATAAAACCATTTGAAGTGGAAAATGTGAAAATCACAGACAGACATTTCTGTTTTATTTAGTAGTATAGATGTTGAGTTATATAAACAATTTTGTATGTTTTCTAAAATAATTTAATATAAATATGCAATAAGTAGTAGGGTAAAGGGAAGTCTGGCGCAGGATTCATGCAGGAACCAGGGGCCACCAACCAGCCACCTAGGTTGTCAAGGCGGCCTGGGGCGGCCTTGTTGTGATGGCACCCGATCACCATATTGGGTCTTGGTGATCCTTACCTTCGCATTGGCCTTGAATAACCTTGAACCCGAAAAAGAGTAAACAATTTTTAAAAAAAATCCAGACACATATAATGTTACCATCACACTCACCCCATCAAACCTCACATCATCCCCCACCCAAACCAGCCAATCATAAAATTTCGAGAAAAATCGCTAAAAATTAAAAAAAAAAAAATTAAAATTAAAATCGAGAAACAAATATGGTTAAGCGTGCGTGGTAGGATGGGCCTGAGGTTACTTTTAAATGTTCCTCTTTTTTTAGAATTTTTAGTTTTTTTTTCCTAGTTTTTTTGTCCGATTTTTGGGTTCAAGGTAATTCTAGATCAGGTCCTGGGTCAAGGTAAAATTCACCAAGACCCAATATGGTGATCCGTTGCCATCACAACATGGCCCGCTCAGGCCGTCTCGACATCCGAAGTGGCTGGTGGCTCCTGTCTCTTGAATCCTGAATCCTGCGCCAGAATTCCCTTTACCCTACTTCTATAGGCTATTAACTGTAAAGTGAGCACTTTTGAAAGTACTGTCATTTTGAACAATAAACGAAATTGTATTTTATTTTAGCCTTAGACGTTAACCTTCCAGTACGGTGGAATATACACATTGTGTCTATTACTTACACGGCAATATTTATTTCAAAGTTGGTTAAAGAATGTAAATATGGCTGAAAGGAAAAAGTAACTAGGGCCTCAAAAGTGCTCACTTTACCGTGAACAGCCTATACAATATTTCAGCTGTAGAGTCACAAGAAAATACTTGTCAACTATTTTCCAAAAGAAATTTTGATAACAAGTACAGAACTATTTTGTATATATAAAACAACCCCCCGTCCTAACTGTCAGTGTTTAAATAGGCAGGAAAAATTTGACGGGTTGTAGGTATCATGTAATAATACTAACATACAAAAATATTAATACCAACAAAACTGTTTGTGGTATTCCTTTATACGATTACTTTATGGTACTCTACCAATGGTCACTACATCTGATCACTGATTTCCTACTACGTAATAGGCAGTGTCGCCAACAGAACTACTTCAACAATATTCGAATATTATTCCTATACAATAAGTACAGTTTTAAGAACCTTACAGAATATTCTATTAGGTTATTACAATACGGTATTATAATTGAATCAAATAAACTCTTTTTGAAATAACGATAATACCAATAAGGCATTTCACAGGTAAGCGAATGCGTAAGTCTCGGCTTTACACCTCTTGCAGGAATTCTTCGTTTTCCTGTAGTAATTATAGTTTCAGAAGTATTATTGCAAATGTTTGATTATAAACAATTTTCAATTGTAGTAGTTTTTAAATACTTTTTGTATCTATTTTGCTCTGTGTGTTATTTCCGTCTTGCAAAAGGGCGAGGACTGACTGATAGAATCTAATATGGTCTCGACTTTCTACAACTAGCAGCTAACACACAATTAAATTTCAGCACAAAAGTATCAAGCAACTCGTAAAATACAAATTTTCTATAGTCGTGCATCGTCAGTTATTACTGCGAATCCGAAACCACGACGCGAAAACGAAGAATTTCTGCAGGAGGTGTTTAAGCCGAACTTTAAATCCTCAATCCCGTAACGACAGAATTGCAGCGATGCGCATGACAGTATATATTCCTCGAGATCCCACGAGCATAGGGGGCCACGGTGACTGAGCGGTTAGCCTCCTCGCATCTCACCAAGGCGATCCGGGCTCAATCCCCGGCTGGGTCACGCCGGGTTTTCGCATGTGGATGTCGTCCCGGGCGATGCCGCTGATGGTAATTGGGTTTTACCCGGTATCTCCCGTCCCCCCCCCCCGCACTTGCATTCCGGCCTCATCTCACCCACGTCGGCTCTCAAGATTTCGTTGATAACCCGTTCAGACCCAATGTAATCAGTCGTGTTAAGTACATTACGCCGGTGAAGGTAATTTTTGGTCTGCACACTGCAAAACTCAATGACCAGTGATCTTACCTGTGGGTAAATGATTCGCAGAACGTCTTACTGGCGTAGATCATAATTGGTTCATATAACTGCAGCGGAACATACAGTCTACAGCTCATTGGCCGAGGCAACAAAATAAGTGTTGTGTCGAGTTAAGTACAGCACGCATCGTAAAATCATTTGTTTGCAACAAATGAAACTGTAAATTGAAATGGGTCTGAAATGGTCAACACACCGCCCAAATGTCTCAACTCGACTAACATTTTGTGAAATTTACTACGATTTATTTCCAGCGTTACACAAATATATTTTCCAGCTAATCTCCGAAGAATTTCTTTTACAAGTACAAAAATATTTTTTTTTTACTGTGTAGGCGGAATTCAGTAAAAGTTCTCAATTAACCTTGGGACAGCTAACGTAATTTGGTTTGCGCGACGCCCGCTCTTGAAATAGTATTTCCCTCTGCCTCCTTCAACACCCGAGGACCCATCAATTACTCGGCCACGGGCGCGTGCCGGGGCACCGGTATCGAATGGTACCGATCAAACGATTCGACCATGTCGAGAGAGAGCTCGTTACGAGACCGCGTGTTCGAGAAGGCATTCATTTCGCGCCCGACTCACCGTAAATAAAAACTTGTTCGGCGCGAGCTTCCCCACGCTGTTCGATACAGATCTACCTGTTTTTTTTTTTTTTTTAATCGAGCACTCCGGGGCATGACATGCGACAAGCTGCGTAAGCTCACGTGACGTTGCCGCGACCTGGGGACATTTGTCTTCGAGCGGTCGATGTTTCATTACAGCAGTATTTTCTCTTTCCTTTTTTTTTTTTTCCCCTCCTATTTTTTTTATTGGTACAATATCGCTCTGCTGGAGTGGCTACCTGGCAATGCACGGCATGTTGAAAAAGCTAACGTCTCGTAAATACATGCACGGGAGCTCTGCACGTCATTGAGTTTGTGTAGTCCCAAACCACGACGAGGATCTACTTTTCTGCCCCGTATTGTGTAACCTTCCGCCAAATGCAAAATTAACGTTGCCTCGGAACCAATCCCTTTATTCATGCTCCGGGCCAAAGTGATAGTAAACTATTCATAGGCCGTTCGCGGTAAAATCAGAACTTTTAAAAGCTACTTGTATGCACGTTGTGTATTCTTCCGCCGTATGTAAAATCCGCATTGCCATGGGCCTCATCACTTTATTCATGCGTCGCACAAGTGAAACTGTTAAATTATTAGAAAAGTAATAATATCTGAAATTTGCTCAGTTTTGTACTTCGATGCATTATACAAAATTAAAGTTATCACAAATTGTCGCGTAACACTTTTTATTCGACGTTAAGATATGGATCTACTTTCCATCCTTCGTTGCCGACTTTACTGAGCTCATATCACTAAGTTCGTCAGTTAAAATATATGCAGGCAGGGTCAGTGACTTTTTTCTAACGTTGATTTCAAAGGTGCTCACTTTATAGTGTAGAGCCTTTACTAGCATGCTAGTTATTTTTCAAGTGCAATAATAAAGATATGTTACATTAATTAGTTTCTGTGTACGCGGATTTAAAAGTGACACTTGGAAACGACGACACATATGTAAATGTCATTGTAATTAGAGGCATTTACGAGCGGGTCACGTCATTTTCGTGGATTTTGCACGAATGTGGAAATGGAGGTCTAAATCGACAATATTTCGTCATACAAAATTTCTCTTGGATATACAGCGGCAATTCAGAACATCTTGTAGTCGTTTACTACATAAATTGGTATACACATAGCCCAGGTTGAAATAAATTAAACTAATACAAAATGCTGTACTTTAAAAATAATTTAGAAGTAGAACATATAGGTCTACTTTAAGAAAAAAAATTATTTAAACCAACGAAGTCGAACGCGTAGTCCCCCCCCCCCCCCCCCCCTCACTGACGTTAGCTTTAAAACTCCGTATATAACCCGTAATTCCACTGTTGTTAATGCCTTATATATCCCGCAACTTCACGGATGTTTAGACCACTAAATGAAAAATCACTCAAACATAAAGACTAACGTTCAATTCTTCATTTACAGTCAGGTAGGTGAAAAGCTTGCCGATTTGTGTCTGCCTATCAAATATTTGAACACGTAAAGACGGCCCAGAATGTAATATATAATTGCTTTCGTTGCGTTGTGTAGTTGTATAGAATGTGGGTGACTGTGAGTGTGTTGGGCTCCGAACTACGAGATGGTTAGGAGTGAACCCGTTGCCAGCTCATCGCTATACATGTATAGAGGATCACTGCTTATTATCTCCCAATCATACATTGCTCAGCAAAAAGTGAAATGCCAGTCGATAATATTTCTTTTTTCTTTTTCGTTCCAAAACGTGACGAAAAATATGGAAATTGCGTTCTAAATATAAAATGCACTATAATTTTTAAAAAAACACTGTGGTAATAAATAAAGATTAACTGCCGACCTTTCAACTCTAAAATGCATTTTTTTTAATTGGGCAGATTTATGAAACGGTCCTTAATACATAACATACACATCAAATTAAGTATAAAAAATTTTTCTTCATATATTTTTTAAACATAGACATTTTTTTGATAATATTGTTGTTTTTGGATCGTACATTCAAAATTTTGTGCTTGTTATTATTAGGTTACTTTTTCAGTGAATAGATTTGCAAAGATTATAATCACACACATCGGAAACTGGAAAAATATTTTGAATCAGTATTCCTTCCATAACTCTCTTGCAAGTTAATTTTTTAAGACTTAGTGGCAAAGTTTTCACTCGGCCAAGATTTTTGCAGACCGATCATAAAAGTTCTGCTTTAGAGTATCAGAAGCCTTATTGGCCCAGTGAAACGGTAGAGAAGCTTAATAGACGAATGTCGGCAAAAATGAAAGAACACAGTGAGACAAGTGAACAGTACGTTCAATCCTAGGAGACAATCAGATTTTCCAGCGATATATCGTCTATAAATACAGGATGTTTCTAAATTAGACTAACAAACTTCGGCTGCAGGTTAATCACAACAAAGGTGATGACACATATGCGGCCTATGGTCTAAAGTGTATCCTAAGAGAGGTACATACATTTGAAGTTGGACCTGGAACACCAGTTCATAACAACTACAGGAGACAGAACGCATAGCGTCTGAAGTTAATTGCGACACGCGGGTTAGTGATCCTTCTTTTAAATCTTAAGTATGTCGTAGCTTCGTGGAGATTAAGTCGAAATAAGGGTAGTAAGCTGTGATTACTTCCATGACACAATTTGATGAAAGCGACAGACAGTATTAGTGATGTTTACAGACTTATTTTTGACGTTACACGTTATACAGACACTCGATGTTCCATTGCAAAATTTTCCTCTAATATTAGTAATAATCATGTGCTTCAGGATTCGCTATATTTATACATGCTTTCTCCTTTTTTCGGGGCCGCAGTGGTTCAGTGGTTAGAATACTCGACTTACACCAAGGCTAACCGCGTTCGATTCCCGAAGGGGCTGCACCCCCCCCCCCCCCAACCACCGGATATTCGCATATGGAAATCGTACCCGACGATGCCGCTGGTTGGCGGGTTTTCTCGGGGATATCCGGCTTCCCCCCACCCCTTGCATTCCGGCGCTGCTCACCCTTATCGGCTCTCAAGATCTCGATGTTGAGAGCCGCCCGAATCTCTTCATCAATCACTCCTTTTTCCTTGATTAGCCCGATAGCTGAAGTTTGTCAGTCTAAATTAGATACATTCTGTATACTATAGACAGGTACTTTCCGCGAAAAAAAAAATTTTTTTGTCTATGCTAAACTTCTGTATCCTGCGTCCACAAACACAATTTCATTTTTTTTATTGACCACGTGTATACGTGAGGAAGAATTATTCTTATTTGACTGGCCCAGTCGGAATAAAATACTCTGATACTGAACATCTATGATTCGCGGACAGACACTTGAGGCACGTGACATCTAGAATCATCCAACCACGAAAGTGCATATGAACAAAAGTGTTTTTTGGAGTACAACTGGTCTTGAAATATTTTCGCGAAAAAACACCTGTCTCCGTGTACAGCACTTTAGGTAGTAATTAGAGCCAGTGATTTTTCGCGAAAATAATTTGAGCAGATGTTCGATTTCAAACTCTAAGCACGAACAGAAATTTTTATTTTGCCGTTGCTCGCCCTGTGCATGAGAAACCGTTTCTGTTTTTTAACCGGGCGAATCAAAATTCTACAACCTTCGCAGTGAACTGAAATGATTCGCGTGCTAAGAGTAAAAGAATGCAGCCAATCGAGAAAGTTAAACGATCGTAATATGTTTCGAAATATAACTAGAGACCTGAAAATTTCGTGAGTTCAGTCGCCTGCAGTCTAAACTCTACAGTCTAATGTACAAATATGCCGATGTCAACCGCGCAATGGTTGTCTGCTGCCACAGCGGAAGGCGACGATTGCGACAGTTTTTTTTCCCCCCCAGGAGGTGTAAAACACCGTGTGGACCAATGGCTAAAGTCATATAAAGGCACGTGTTTTGAATTATAGCTTGCCTCAAATTGAAACCGCCAAATTTTTCAGGTCCCTTAATACAACTTGTCTCGAAATCTTCCCGCGAAATTTCATTGCCCCTAGTAATCATGCTTCGACCGAGATTAGAACCGAGGAGAACTTTTACCCTGAAGTTGGACTCGCAGTCATCAGTCCGTCCCTTGGTCACGTGATCTTCAACCAATCGCAGGGCAACTTCTATCCTTCAATCCGTCAAATGTTATCTCAAACTGTAACTTTACAACAGACCGACGGATAGTCCATCGCCTTGTAACATCGTTCCTTGAACATGGCTGTCGGGAAACATTTCACTTGTTTATTGGTCTGAATGGTGTTCTTTTTAAATACACAAGGCAGTGAAGTTGTTTACTTTTTTACGTTTCGTCTTTGAATTGAACTGAAAACAACTTGTAGATTTCAGAGGAAATGCTTATGAATTCTGCTACCGAAAGAGAACATATTTATGACATTCATTAAGACAGTTGTCTCTGCGCGAGAAAGTTCGTGTTGTTGGGTGGTAACACTGAACATTTTCTGGCTTTCAATTGAAGGACGGAAAAACCGACGGAAGCGACGGATGGTTGTGAACCAAGCTTAACAATTTGTAGACTATGCTCGAGTGTAGCTCGAGGAAAGCTAGTTTGAAAATTCCTTTGTTGTTCAGGACATATTTCGCATGGATATGAAGTATTTGTTCGGCTAGTATTCAACATGACCTCACAAGAACACGACAGCGCAGTAACAATGATATTGCAAAAGATAGAAAGTCCTTTTTTTATAGCCACTCAAAGGAACATGATTGCTTGTAAATCATTTAGTAGGATAAAGGACATTTGATTGGGCCAATATCAGCTTGGGTCTCCATTGGTTGATGACCCGGACAATAACGAACGCTATAAAATACAGCGTAGGGTCCGGTGTTGTATGAACCAATAGGACGATGGTGAGTTCTAACACAGCCACCAACAGAAGCGGTGTTCTTGCAGTAGTGGATATAGGCCACTCACTTCTAATTTGTATTGAGTGCTAGTAAATGTGTGCAGACCTCAATGTGTTAACCCGGAATATCAGAGAGCGATTGAAGACTAGTTACTGGTCGCCGTTTCCGGGAAGGAAAAATGGTCCGGAGGAGAGGCGGGAGCAGGTGTAATATCCCCGCGATGCGCGCTCTCCAGAGGCTGGGAGAGAGTGAGAGTGGGAGAGAGTGTGCCCGACGGAGAGGAAGAGAGAGAGAGAGAGAGACAGGGGGAGAGAGATAAGTTGCCTGGCGGGCACGGGAGAAGTCCCTCCAGCATCCGGAGTGCTCAGTTGCATCGCGAAGACGGCGGTCTTCGCAGGTTAACGCCGCGCCTGACATCAGCTGGCCAAGGTGAGTGCCGTCAACCAGTCGCGTTCGTCGGTCACGTCGATCACGTGACCGGCAGCCAATCAGAGGTGGCCGTTATTTCTATTAGTCGGTTCGTGAAATCTTTGGCAATATTCACCGTTTGACGGCGCGGACGGATGAAATCACAGAGACTCCGAGTTATTTATAAGGCTGTGCATTGCGTGTGCAGCGTTTTGTTTTGGCCGTCTTTTGCCTTCGCGTGTTTGTTCACGTAGCTGTGAAATGAAATTACGTTACATTTTCCCGTAAGATTTATAGATAACTTAGCTGTGCCTGCGACTTCGTTAAGGATTTGTTTACATATGTTTAAAATATAAATTTCTCTTTTCTTACGTTTTACAGAGTTATTAAAAACAGCTCAGCATCGCTTCGCTCAGGTTTTATGTATAAAATAGAAATATCGCTTCGTGCAGATTTTACGTAGATATTAAAATAGAGCCTGCCATCGCTTCGCCTCGGTTTTATGGAGTTATTGAAATACGTACCTATATATGTGGTTTGAAATATTGTTACTTTACTATCGGAAATAGTTTTATCGTCGAGTTAGTGTTGGTTGTGTGATAATATGTATTTTACTATGTTTTCCCAAAAACTGATGTATCTTTTTCTATGATGCGTATTATAACAATGATTATTTATAAAAATATTGTTGTTTCAACATTAGTTTTTGACAATAATCCTTTTGCGAAAAAAAAAAAAGATATAAAACAAATAAAATTATATGGGAAAATTAATTTACTTCGTAACTATTTGAGATATAGAGATGAAATGAAGAGCAGAATATTAAGAAATAATAATATCTACATATGATCTATGAAAGTTTCACCAAAATCGATTCAGCCGTTTCGGAGCCTATTCTGGACAAACATCCGGACATACAGACAGAGAGATAAAAATTTTAAAACAGTTATTTATGCTTCAACATCGTGTAAATAGCATATTTCGCTTAGATTTTGAATAAATTTCGAAATCACAGACAGACACTTGAATTATATATATATATCTTGCTATGTTTCGTTCAGGCACGCTGGAACCTATATCATATTCTAATTTCTGCTGTGAGTATCAATAATATATTTATTTCGTACTTGGAGGAGACAAGTCACTTGAGAGAATAGTGTATTTTAAACTTTCGTACCGTGTGCTCAGGTGCATAACCGGACCACTGCGTTGTCACGCGCATGTAGCCTATCACACACAAGGACTTCCCCCCCCCCCCCGCGGGGGTTTTGCGTAGCCAATAAGCAACTGACCACGGATACGTCAATGCGGCCGTTACGGCATTGCTGGTCTGGCAATTTATATTTTCCGGACAGCAATGGAAGTTGTTCACATAAAAAAAAAATATAAAAAAATCGTCACCATGCGAAGCGGACAGCAAACAAATAAGAGAGAAGCAAGCTTCGGGTTATAGTTTTGTGACATATTTGAGAACTATCCGTGTTTTCACTGGCTGCTTAGCCCTGAAAGAAACCAGATTATATAATATAAAAAAATTAATAAAAAAATTTTCAAATGGGAAATTCTACACAATATTTTTATTCTTGTCTGTATTTGTTGTAACTTTTGTGTAGCTTCGACTTCGAGATACATTATTACATTCAGTTATTTATTTATTGATAACCCAGTGAACGTATATTGTTTTGCTTTACCCGTTTATTTCAATGTGTCAGTTTTAACAGTTTTTTGCTTTGTCGAGGTGGCGTGTCCGTGGTTGTTGTAGGCAACTAAGAGAGTTAAACTGGTTTTCTGAATGCAACATGCCTTCACTCCTTTACACATCACACTTCTCGAGATGTGTAGTTCCTCATTTCTCGCTAGCCAGTGAGCAGGTCGCAGGTTCGAATTACACCTCGGGCATTCGTGTTCATTTACGATTAACGGCGTGTTGACGCGTAAGCCACCTGTAGAACTGGAAAATAGGTAAGGGAATGGGAAGAGAAAACATGAACGCAAAGATTGGTTGAAGCGGCGAACGGGACGAGATTTTTTTATTTTTATTTTTTTTTCGTGCAGCATTGAACTTTCATACTTTCTCTGGCAGATTTTATGGTAGTTTTTGAAGTCCCTGACCGCAAGGGACGATGGCCTTCCAGCATTCAACACTTTGGATCCTGTTTGAAGGGGTTTATAAAAAGCTACTTTGTTCTTTAGATCATAACGTGAAATTAACGGTATTTAATTTCTCTACTGGCGTATTTGGGGAATATAACGTAACACAAGCCGTAAATAAACTTCCTCGGAAATATTCTTTGTAGAGTGGCCTGAAGGATACGGTGTAGACTAAAACTATTTCATGCCTAAGGAAACTTAAAATCAGAAGATAGTCACCTTTCCAATAAAATGACAGCCAGACTGACTCTTACGCTGTCGTAATAAATTCCGCTGTAGCCTGAATAACCAGGGTGTTCAACCAATGGAAACACAAAGCTGTGAATTCTATGTCAACTATGACTTTAATGAGTATATAAATAGAAAAAAATAGTAATTACAGTTGCACGAGTTCGGATATAGCATTCCAAATAGAACGCCGAGGGTTAAAACTGGATACTAAAATACTTGCCTTGTCCCCACCTCCAAGGAGGAACATCGTTCGTGACACTTCACTATAACGAAATGTTCCACGCAGGCTTACACTTCGATGGATATGTGGAAACCTGTAGTTTTCCTCTATTGACGGAGACACTGGAAAATCGTCGACAACCCTCTAGCTAGTTTATCATTTTACATATAAATTGATTATCAAGTGAAGTGAAGTCAAAAGATTTGGGCGGCTCTTAACAGCGAGGTCTTGAAAGCCGATGAGGGTGATTGAGGCGAGCATGGAGCGGTGCCGGAATGAAGGGGCGGGAGAAATCGGAGAACACCGAGAAAAACCTGCCGACCAGCGAAAATCCGGGAGTGACCCGGCCCGGGATTGAGCCCGGTTCGCCTTGGTGGGAGGCGAGCAGGCTAACTGCTCAGCCACCGCGGCCCCCGAGAACGGATAAAGTGAGATGAGCTCGAGGTGGAGCAACGCGGAATGAAGAGAACGTATGGAACGAGAGGACACGGATAAAACCCCCACATCAAGGCAGTGCCGACCACATTTCCCGCGGTGGTATAGTATTCATGCCACTCGCGAACCGGGTTCGATTCCCGTAGAGTTCGCCTCCAGATTTTCGTGTGCGCGAATCGTGCCCGGGCGATGACGCTGTTCGGCGGGTTTTCTCGGGGATCTCCCTCCCGTTTCCCCTTCATCGACTCTCACGACCTTGATGTCAAGAGCCGCCCAGAACTCTTCACTCACTCTCATTCCCCACGTAAAATCTAGAACTTCTTCCCATAGCTAACAAGCAATATTAGGCCTATCTGTTTATATACGTCGGTCGGAATCAGTCTAAAGAACCGTGTAATTTAGCGGAGAAATGGTATACTGGGTAATAAGTGCATACTGTGACGCTTTGTGCCCAACGAGTAGGGCTACCTTTTTTTTTTTTTTTCGCAGAAATAATCCAGGACTTGTTGTACTGCAAAATACGTTAGTTCAGAAACGATTTCAAGGTTGGAGAGTGCAAACTTCCACGCATCTTACATCTCTTCCAGCCATTCACGAACGTTCAGTGTCTGGGTAAATCAAGTGTGATTGGCCCAGAGTCAAGTATTAAATGTCTTCTCACGCAGACGCGTGGCCAGTAGCCGAAGTAAATTTTCAAGCGTGCGCGTGCGAAGATGAAGTATAACCTGCGTGAAAACCTTTTCGCGAAAATGAGTTTTCCTCTATAGATAACTGACCCTCAGTGCTGTTGCTCTAGGTTATAGCTGGAGACCTGAAAAATTCGCGAGTTCAATGACCTACAGGCTAACCTCTGCAGTCGTATGTACAAATATGCCGATATCAACTGTTCATTGGTTGTCTGCTGTCACAGTAGAAGGCGACTACTAGGCAAGCGCCCTCAAGGAGCTGTCAAATACCGTGTGGACCAATGACTAAAGTTATACAAATGCACTTGTCCTGTAATGAATCCGCAAAATTTTCAGGCCTCCAATGCTCGGTTGCACCAACATCTTCCCCGATCCGAGATCGAATGATCCTAGTTCCGAACCAATATCCAGTTTGATATTGGTCCCAATGTGAAAGTGTTGCACTAAAAAAATTTCACTATTCTGGATCATCGATTCGTCGATCTTCGTTCCAAAGTGAGAGATCGACATTAAGTATGGGTAGAGACCCCGAGAATTTCACGGGTTCATTTCTAGACAAGTTGGAATTCACACACTTGTACGTTCATATTACGTTTGTAATTGGTCGACGTGTTGTTTGACACCTCCTGAAGATAAATGAGCCAATAAAAAAAGTGCAATAAATTGTGCGCCTAGCCATCACCTATTACTACCACAGCAATCAACCAATAAACAGATAATATATGTATGAGATGTGAAATCTAGCCTAAAGGTCATTGCACTCGCGAATTTCTCAGGTCTCTAAGTACGAGACAAATTTTCCCATTGGTTCGTGATATATGACGTTCTGAAAGTAGGCGTATTTTTTACTATAGATAGAACTAGATATGCGATTTTTTAAATCTATTTTAAGTGAATTGTTGATGTACGAATTTTACTGAATAATATTCAAGTGCTTATAATGTTCTTTTAATTTCCTAAGAAAACAATCGACCGTAGTTCTGTCTGTTGGCGTATTTTCAAACCACATTCCTCAACGATGGCTGCTGAACTCGGATCGAGTTTTGGAACCAGCAATTTCGGTGGTTCGAAATGAACTTCATCTCTATCTCAAGTACAGTTCCGAACTCGAATGGTGCAACAGTTTTCTGTGTCAATCTTAGATCCGATTTACGATCGAGTTTCGAACCACGATAGTGCAACCGGGCATAAATCATTTTTAGAGATAATGGAAATTCGGGATAATTTTTTCATCCAACATTTCTTCAATAACAGTCTTAACTATTTTATTCTTTCGTGATTGGATGAGCACGGTTTTGACTCTGCTAAGTTGTTTGCAGACCAATCACGAACGTTCTGCCTTATACTATCAGAATCCTCATTGGCCCAGTGAAATGGGATAGTATCTCCATACATGCATGACAGCCAATAAGGAGATAAAACTGTCTGACACGTGTACAGTACGTTGAATCCTAGCAAACAGTAAACTCTTCCCTCGATAAACCATCATCTCTGAGTAATTTCATAGCCCGTTTGGGCGGCCGAATGTAATAACGTCCGCTCGGCAGGTAGCAGACTACAGGCAGCCGGCCGCGAGTGTACCTGAAGAAGAAGCTGCAGGGTTTGGCCATTAACTGACTGCCTCGTCATCTCCGCTTCTAGCAGAGAGCGTCACGTCTCGCAGCCACAGCATCTCTCAGGGTCACGGCAAGCAGGGTCCCAGCTTCGGCTTCGCGCCTGCGCAGTTCTTGAAACTCAACGACCGCCGTGACGAAGCCGCTCAATATAGCTGGCCGTCAGCTGGTTGCTCAGCTCTAATGAGGCAACCATGGTCAGTTTATACCATGCCATGCCGTCGTTCGTAGAGCTAGTGATTTCTTCCGAAATAATACTAGTACACGGTAGACTTCAACACTATAAGTACCTCACAGTAGTTTGTCCATTACCATTGGTTGCTGTCTGCTTGAGAAGGCGTTTTCAATTTTGACCGGGCCACTCAGGATTCGGCAACATCAGCACGGCTCCTACTTGATTCAGCCAATCAGGATAGGTAAATCACCCTCCATTGCTCGGAAGTATAACGTGTCTTGAAATATTTTCGCGAAATTTCACTACCCCCTGATCATTCAGCATACGGTGTAACAATCTTACAATTGTAAAAAAAAAAAAATCTCTGTCGCCCAGAACGTCCATTATTCGGTAAGTTGCACAGCAATAAATATCTTTATGAGTGTTGGTCAAGAGAAAAAAGCTCAACTTGTATATATATATTTAATTCGCTGTTTATTCACACTTTTTTGATCAAACCTTTTAAATATCTTCCCCACCAATAAGGATAAGAACATTACGTGAGTTCAATTACCTGTAGGCTAGACTCCACAGTCCTCTGTATTTACGAGAATCAGATGTTTGTCCATTGGCTGCTGCCCCAGAGAGCAGCCTGGTACTCACTTCTTGTTTCCTTTCCAGTATACTATTGGCTCAGAGTTGTCCATGGCGTGTCTAATGAACTGCGATCCAATTGAAAATGTGACGTAGGTGGACACGCGTTGGACGTCTATCTTGTCCTGAATTGAATTCGCAAAATTTTCTTATCCCCACCTATCAATGGTGAGTTTGGTTTTTCTTCCCTAATACGTCAAGTATTACAAGCGTTTTATACTCCTGTTAGCACGAAAGAGCATTATTTTTTGTTAGCTACATATTTAACTTATATTAATTGATGAACTATAAGTAGAGACAGGTGTTTTTCGCGAAAAGATTTCAAGACTAATTGCACTCCAAAACAATTACGTTCATATGCACCTTTTTTGATAGGTTGATTCTAAATGTCACGTGCCTATCCGCGAATAATGGATGTTCAGTATCAGAGTACTCTATTTTAACTGGCCCCAGACACTCTACATTTAATACGTAATTTTACCATACATGTTAAGGTAATCGAGCTTCTATTACATGTAAGGGAATTTTATCTCGAAATTTTTACAGTTTATACTCCAGCTTCGTACTTGCACACTTTTAAATATCCCTTGGCTCTTGGCTGCGCGTCTGTGTCTTCTACGTGATGGGGCCAAAAGAAAATTAAAAAGCGTTTGTTGAAATCATCCAACAACGAAATAGGTCCTGAACTAACGGGTTTTACAGTACAAATAGTCTTGGAATTTTTTCGCGAAAAACAGGTGGCCCTAACTATAAGTATGTAGTACTAAATATATATTATATATATGTGAATAAAAACAGGTGGCCCTAACTATATGTATGTAGTACTAAATATATATTATATATATGTGAATAAAAACAGGTGGCCCTAACTATATGTATGTAGTACTAAATATATATTATATATATGTGAATAAAGACGGTGAGAAAATAATTGTTTTGGTATTGCCTACTAATAAATCGTTCTTATGCAAAATATTGTTACACCGAGTGCGTACGAATTCAGTGCGTTGTCCCTTTGGTGTAATTTCTTAGACTCGGTTAAGCTTTGTCTGTATGAGGCGGAGGAATATCCCGAAATTAGAACTTTAGCAGGGCATCAGAAAAGTTGGCAGTAACCGTGAATGGACTGCAAGCTTTGCTTACAAATACTATTTCCTGGAATAAAAAAAAATAGCATTCCAATAACACAATTTTAATGTTTACGGGACGTACAAATAATGAAAACTAGCTCACTTACGGACATGAAATAATTCATGTTGAAATGAGCTACCATTTCATACTGGAAGAAATATTTGAAAGTACGCTATGCGAATATTTGTGCATTTATTAAAATTTTCTTAAAATAAGGATTTTTTTTTGTATTTTTGAGTTTTTGTAAAATATCATTTTGTTAAGCATATCTTACAATGAATCAACACGTGACCTTTCGGTCACAATGGTTAACATTTTCTGTATTTTTTTTTTTTTTCCAGAAAAATTAAAATTGTGATTTAGACTTGCAATCATGCGAAAAATATGCGGTATATTTTTTATTCGAGAAAATTGTTGAAAGTAATTCATACAAGCTGAGCAATTACTTCGTACAAATATGTAGTACATAATGAACTTTTTGGTGTCCAGCACCCTTAGTGATGTGCTCTGTAACACTCTAGAAAACAGCGTCTGACCATACAATAGGTTGTTCACGATAAAGTGAGCACTTTCGAAATCAACCTTAGGAAAAAGTCACTGCTTCTACTTGCATATAATTTAACGGGCACCCGTAGTGACATGCGCCCAGTTAAGTTGGCAACGATGGATGGGGAAGTAATTTCGCATCTTAACGTCGAATAAAAAGGGATAGGTAACCATTTCTACTAACTTAAATTATTTATTTCTTTTTCTGTTTATTATTTATTAAATCGAAGTGTAAAATTGAGCATCAGATTTATAAAATATTTACTTTTATAATAATTTCACAGTTTCACTTGACCGATGGATGAATAAAGTAATGATGCCCATGACAACGTTCATCTTACATAAGGCGGAAGAATACAAAACGTGTATACAAGTATATATTAAGCACGGCTTTAAAAGTGCTCATTTTATCGTGAACAACCTATAGTTAAAGAGTACTCGCCTCCCTACCAAGGTGAACCGGGTTCGATTCTCGGTAGAGTCGCTTAATAGTTCTCATGTAAGAAACGTGGCGGACATTGCCGATGGACGGCGAGTTTCTTCGGTGGGGTCTCCCGCTCCCAATGCCCTTACATTCCACCCCTTCTCGAAGTTCACTGCGCTGCACAGCAAGACTCATCGTCCAGTGACATCCCCTGTCGCCATGCGACTCGTAAAGGCCATATTACACGGTACCACATTTCGTAAAAGCTTGTGCAAGGTCTGCCATAGCTGCCGTCATACCGGCCTGTACGGCACCCGCCATGGAATTTTTCGTCTGGCGCCGCCAGATTTCATCGCAGGTTTGGTAATTGGACCTGTCCTATTTTCCGTGGCAGGTTCCATCATACCGGCTCTCGTACTTGGCCAATCACATTGCAGTTTCAGAGCGTAGGGCGCTCCCCGTGGCTACTACTTGAAACGAGGTGATGAAGAAACCGAAAAGGAAGCCTCCATCTTTATTTTACATACGTTAGGTTGAAACTCTTTCGAATATATTTAAAAAACAACGACGAATAATATTGGTTATGACAACTTTCAATTATTGCTTAAAACCGATCTATATACTTAGAACATACCTACTGTATGAAAAAATTAATTCAGACGCTTATGATATCTAAGGTATATAAACTAATGTCATCATGTGTAAACATGTAGTACTGTGGTAAAGTATTGGGGTCCGCAATATACATGTAACTTGAAGGCGTGAGTTCGAAACCCCGCCAAACTCAAGCTTTTTTTTATCATTACATTTTACATGCGACTAATATCCCGGTACGTAAAGAAAATATTCTTAGTGAAATCACGACATTTTCAAGAAAATGAATGTAACTATACTAGTAAGCAATCAATTTATGTAAAAGGCGAACTGTGACGTAACAATATTAAGATGTGCTAGCTAGCACTATTATAGGCCTACGCAAGTGACTAACTGGCAGCAGTTCTACGAATGGGGTTCACAAACCACACACTGCGCACCCACCGAGGATGCCAAATGCTAGTACGCGAACTGCTGTCGTGTAATGTGAACCTCCCTTGGCGGCTCATATAGCGGCTGGTATACCGGCTCGTGCACCAGGGCTTGTAGAAGCTTGCAGAAGAACCAAGTACGGCAGCAGGTATCGTGTAATATCCCCTTAAGCCGCGCTGCAGATCTACGTTACAGATGGTTCACATTTCTGCAGGCGAACGCAAAGCCTAGAGCTCATCCGTGGTGTTGAAGAAACAAGACGAGTTCTTTGTCGGCTTCAGAGCAGCACGCATTAAACACTTTCATATGTGTAGAGACCTGGTAAAGAAGCGGGTTCAACGACCTACAGGCTAGGCTCTACAGTTTTATGCACAGATATTCCGATGTCAGCTGTGCATTGGTTGTTTGCTGTCACAGTGGAACGTGACGCTTGGGCCACCGTTCTCCAGGAAGTGTTAGACACCGCGTGGACAAATGGATAAAGTTGTATAAACACACATGTTTTGAACTCTTAACTTGTCCCAAAATGAATCCGCGAATTCTCCAAGTGTCTACTTATTCGTAGAGACAGGTGTTTTTCGGGAAACAATTTTAAGATCAGCTGCACTCTAAAACACTTTTGTTCATGCGCACTTTTGTGTTTGGATGATTTTAATTGTCACGTGCCTCTAGTGTCTGTCCACGAATCACGGACGTTCAGTATCGGAGTTCTTTATCGCGATTGGCCCAGTAGAATAACAGACACGCGGCCAATAACCAAAGGAAGTTGTTGTTGTGAACACAGGATATTGAAGTATAGCGTGGCCATAAATATTTTCCCGAAATCCACCTGTCCCTACTTATTCGCTGTACCTAGGGACTGGAAAATTTCGCGAATTAATTTTGGTGCAAATTAGACTTCAAGCACATGTTCATTTCTGTCATTTTTTGCGATTGGATATCAGTAAATAAGACGCGCCCTGGTGAAATCTCAGCCAATAACAGGTATGTAAGGAAACAAGCACCAAATCCCGTGCTACCTGGTCTGAAGTAAAACTGGGGCAGCAACCAATGAACTGTAAGCTAGGGCTTGAAAATACACGCGAGCGTAGAGTCTAGTCTACAGCTCGTTTAAAAACGTTTTCATGTCCTTAACAATACTTCAAACCGTAAATAAAATCAAGTCTGAAAGGGTGAAGTCTCGTTTCAAGAAGTATGTTTTCATTTGTAAAATTGTTATGGGTTGATTGAATTAATTATATGATGCTTAAAACCACGATTGGAATTATTAAATCTATCTCGTGCGTATTACACCACTGGGGATTAAAAAAAAAAAAACAGACACAGCTTGATTTACGGTCGGTCATATAGATAGTCCGCGAAGTGCCGATCCGAGTGGGATGGACCACGCGTTTTCAGTGAAATAGTTTTTTGCGCGAATACGCTTATCTCGACAAATAAATGTTCTGCAAATACGACCTTTTGTCAGAAAAGTTAAAATCAATCATCTAGGCTACTTTTTTTTATTACTTTTGTCATATTAAGTGTATTCTTGGAGAAAAAATTCGTGAAAATGGTCAAATATTGCATTTTTAAAGCTTGCCAATGCAGTTTCCTTAAGCGGCAAGAGAAAAGAGCAAAGACACGGGCGTAGTTTAGTCTGTGGTCCTTCGTGTCGCTTGTAATAAAATCCCTATGTTACAGATCTAATTTGCACAGTTACAGCGTCATGACGGAAACACTGCACGCCTTGCGCGTGGGAGCGATGAGGCACTAGGCGTGCGTGTTAGTGTCGCCTTCGCCTTTATCGCTCTGTCGCTTCTTGACCTTGGACGAGGGGGTCCATCCGACTCTTAAATCACAGAGGTGCCACGGTGGTGTTGTGGTTAGACTACTCGCCTCTCGACAACGCGAACCGGGTTCGATCATTTTCGCATGTGGGAATCGTGCCGGACGATGCCACTGGTCGCTGGGTTTCCTCGGGGATCTCCTGTTTCCCCCGGCCTTGCATTCCGACGCTGCCCCATACTTGCCTAATTTCACCCTCGTCGACTCTCAAGACCTCGATGTCGTGAGCCCTTGCTAAATAACTCCACTGCGCTCAAAAATTCTGAATAGTTTTTAAATGACAAGTAAACCACAGGAACTGTGCGCACTGCCTGGAGGCTTGGCCGGACAGCACACTTAAGAGTGATTTTTTTTTTGGCCGAGTGGTCTATTAGGACGCGTGGCGACTGTCAGTTCGTGGTTGTGGTCGCCTCGATAGCGCTGGCGCCTTTGGCGGATCACCACACAGAGGGCCGAGTTTGTAGAAGGGGACTGGTGTGTGTGTGTGTGTCTGGCTTGTTGATCTGGGGAGAGAGAGAGAGAGAGCGTGTTGTGTGTGTAAGGGAGACTGCGGCTATGGACCACTCATTCGCCGACGCACAGCCGCCGCCTTCGCCCCAGTTTCACAGCGGTGCGAGGGGAAATTCTGGAGCGACCGTCGCGACCACATCAAACGTCGTCTGTCGGAGGGGTGGAAGAGTGAGTGGAGGGATGTTTGCCTCTCCCACCCCCCTCTGTTTCAACCCCCTCTTCTAACTAATGATCTCCGCCGGTGTCGAATGATGGATGGCGAGTCCCTAACCCTTTCCCTTCTCCCCGCGCCGACCCGAGATCATCGTCACGAATCGCTGCTCCGATACATGACCGACTCCACCGGACCGCACAGCTCGCCAAAATCACGTGTTGTCCACGTGAGGTTAACCACACCTCTCAAACTCGCGCAGGAGTTAAACCGCATTGCATCGCACTCACAGAACTGCGGCTTCGACTCCGCGTCCCAGAAAAAATTACGCGGCTGTAGCTGAGCTACTCTAATGCACAAGCGAGGGAGACAATGAAAACACGTTACCCGTAGCGAGTGTAAAGATTTTATTTAGAACTAACCAAACGGTACACAAGCACAACTGTTCTGCTCGAGAGTGGCGGCTAGGAACTACCAGCTACTCTCCTAGTCGTGAAGGGCCTCCGGGCAGGAAATCCCTCGTCGGCATGAAGGTGCTTATACGTGCTCAAGCACACACACCCCCATGTGGTAGAAACAGTCCATTATTGCTGTTGCTAGAGTCCATTAGCACTCCGTGCCGCGCCAACAGCGTACGCTCACTTACCCAGCGGCCGCGGGTGACTTGCCACCAGAGTGACAGAAACGGGTTGGAGAGACCGTCCTCATCATGGTACTGGGACTCGCGTCTGCGCCTCTGCTGCGTGCTGTGGATGGATTTCCATTGGTTTTTGCCCAGTGCTCTGGTTGCACCTCACTTCCAACAAAAGCGGGGAGGACTGGTCGCTTGAGGTGTCGGGGCTGCTGTCAGTCCTGGTATCCGAGACCGGGTTGGCAGCAACCATTGTGGAAGGGGAAGGTTATGCGAATATATAGCCTCTGCCAGTCAAGGGGACCCGCACCTCCCCGTGGTATGGTTGTTTGGTTGAGCCGGTGTCCGGCAAGTCTGTCCACGGGTACCGATTGGCGAAGGACTTCCCGCCACGTTTTTTCGCGAAAAGACTCACGCGCAGGCTATGCTTCAACTTAGTGCCTGCATACTTGCCAAGTCCCTTTGGCTATTGGCCACGTGCCTGTGTAAGAAGTCGTTTTATACTCGAATGGCCAATCAGACTTGAGTTACCCCGACACTGAAGGTCCGTGATTGGCTGGCAGGTAGGTAAGACGCATGAAGGTTGACATCATCCAACCACAGAATTGTTTCTGAACTAATGCGTTTTGCAGTACAACGAGTCGTGGATTCTTTACGCGAAATATCGGTGACCCTATTGATGAACAATGCAATGAGGGTATGTTGTTGGACCGAGTGTCTGGTACTGGCGAAACCCTGTTATAAAGCTTTCTCTGTCCCAGGTAGGGCGCTGCTAAAGACAGTAAGATTTTCGTGAAACCAGTGACCTTCAGCGTTCGATTCACCTCAGAGTATTGGCGAATACAGAGGTGAAATAGCCACTTATACTGCGAACTCCAGTCGCACACGCCAGTAAGATGGCACCACTGCACAGAAAAAAATTGGTTGAAACCTCCTTCGCCAATCAGAGCCTAGATAACCCACTCGCCAATCGGAAGCTCAGCGAACGAGAAAACTTTCTCGCAGCATGCAGTTGTAGCCAATCAGGCGCAGTGTTCGTTCCTAGAATCTCGCTCAGCCAATAAGGGGACGAGTACGCCCACATCAAAATTAGCTGTTGTCCAATTGAAAAGGTGACTTCAGTGTACACGTGTTGGACGTCTATCTTGTCCTGAATTGAATTCGCAAAATTTTCCTGTCCCTAATTATTAGAGACCTGTAAAAGTCACGTTATTATTTAAGGACAGACTGAACTCCAAGTTACTGTGCATTTGACCAAATTCAAGCATTGGCCAAAACTATGTCTGGCACGCCTCGGAGAACACTTGATCCAATGTTATAAGTTCAGCGGTGGAGTGGCTGATCATTTCGAGAGATCAAGCAGATACGTAACGTTGATTACAGTGTATCGGCCAATGTAAACACATACTGTGGCCAATAGTTTACAAGGCAGTGGAGTCTATCTTGTCACTGAATGATAACGCGAATTCCGCATTATCGCATTATAATTAGGGATAGGAATATTTCACGAGTTCATTTCAGGACAAGATAGACGTCAAACGCGTGTAGACTGAAGTTGACTTTGCAAATGGATCGCAGTTTATTAGACACGCCCTGGACGACTCTGAGCCCATAGCAGACTAGCAAGGAAACAACTAGCCAGTGCCATACTGCCAGGTGTGAAGTAACACTGGCTACTCTATGGGACAGCAGTCAATGAACAAACATCTGAGGCTCGAGTATTCACATGACTGTGGAGTCTAGCCTACAGGTATTTGAACTCGCGAAATTTTGCTATCCTTAGTTATTATTCAGAACCAAGGTAGACGGCATACACTTACGTGTTAGTTTCGCGCGTGTTGTTCGAGCTCCGCTCACCCGACACGCGCTGCAGGACTCAGAACAAATAGTTAATGCTCAACACTCTGGTAGCTTCCTTCCGATTGACCGGGTGTAACAGCGGCCTGCGATAGCAGCCAATGAACGTGTGATCTCTGCTCGAGTATGTAGAGGAATGTGGAGTGTAGCTTGGCGCGGTTTCGTAACGCGAAGTGGCGGGGTCTCTACATATCGGTCAATACATAATACATTTTTTTTTTTTTCAAGAAAATCAGGCGTCCCAAAAAAAATACGATCTAGTTGTAGAGTACCTGAAAACGCACACGCACTTGAGGTCTAGTACTCTCCCAAGCCAAGTTATCCACCCTCAAGATATTGGTGTGAAATCTATACTAATATTATAAGGAGGTAATGTGAGCTTGTTTGTTTGTTTATATGTAACAGCTAATCTCGGAAACCACACGGCCGATTACTATAATTCTTACACTGTTAGAAAGCTACACTCTTCCAGATGGACATATGCTATGTTTAATTTTTTTTTAAATCCTTGAGAAATTTTAAAATTTGAAACCAAGTTGGAGAGAAATGAGTTTCTTGACTTCTTTACAAGCATGCGCTAAGAAAACCCATTATTGAAGATACATTGAAACAATGTTACGGAAATTGTGTATCTTAATATAAAAAAATCCGCAAGTAGTCGCAGGTAGTCGCGGGTAGTCACGGTTAGTCACAGGTAGTCGCGGGTGGTCACGGTTAGTCGTAGGTAGTCACGGGTAGTCGGAGGTAGTCACGGGTAGTCTCAGGTAGTCGCGTGTATTCGTAGGTAATCGTAGGTAGTCGCGGGTAGTCTCAGGTAGTCGCGTATATTTGTAGGTAGTCGGAGGTAGTCACGGGTAGTCGTAGGTAGTCACGGGTAGTCGGAGGTAGTCACGGGTAGTCTCAGGTAGTCGCGGGTAGTCTCAGGTAGTCGCGTATATTCGTAGGTAGTCGTAGGTAGTCGCAGGTAGTCGGAGGTAGTCACGGGCAGTCACGGGTTGTCGCAGGTAGTCGCAAAACTCCATAAAACCTGAACGAAGCGATGGCGGGCTGCCAGTTTATATAAAGTTGGAGGACGACCAACCTGTTTGTCAAGTGTTACAGGGAAAAACGGAGGAGGCCCGATTGTATCATACAAGTAACCTTATGACATGGATTTGTAACGTTCTACATTGCGAATGCACTAACAGCATTTGTCATACGGTTGTGTTCACGTGGATTTCAGTGCTCGACTGCTCTCCGCGAAGTCTCGAGGAAAAATGAACTAATTAAAAAGCACATCCATTACGCGTTTGATCATTAAATTCGAGATTTGACTTTTAATTTAACAGAAAGAGGCGGAACCCTATCATACAAAACCCCCCATTAGATTTGTTTGAACTGGCATGGTGCGAAGTAAGAGATAATCATTACTGGTACCACCTGCGGTATTAGATACTTGGCTACTGCTGGAATATTCTAATGACGTAGCTGTTGCCGATGGAGCACAGCAACACAACTCACGTGTTACGTTCAGTAATTTTCGGACTCTCGTAAAGCGCCTCAAAATTTTCAAATTAAATCACGGTTGCGTTAAAACGTTAAGTTTAAAACAAACTTAACTTACCCGTGTAAGTGCGTTACACCCTCGGGATACAAACACATAATCAAACGGAAGCAGCATACACAGCAACACTAGAGAAAGTGATTGATCACAGGCAAAATTTGACTGCTTCTTGGGCTCAGTACTTTTTTTGTGTGGAAGTTTGTTTTGGTAACCGAAAGTCGCGTGTATAGCAATATAATTCCCTTTTTTTGTCTGAGCGAACAGAATCTACGCTATTTTAACACTGAACGTCTTTTATTCGTCTGCAGGCAGGTCAAGCCGTGTTGGAAATATGTCATGCGGGACCAAGTAGATGATCGTTATAGCATTTTGAAGTCAGCGTAGGCACAAACTATTTTCGTGGTATAGCGCTCTGTCTCTACTACCAACTCTTGGAAATGTCGTCCGAATTCCCAATTCACTGATTGGCGGCCCTGTGTACAGTACGTCAGCGTCCCACTACGGTTATATCTAGTCTGGACTTTCGCATGTAGGAAACCTGGGGGGAGTCGCCGATGAGTGCCGAGTTTTCACGGGGTATTCCCGTTTATCTTCACAGTCGCATTCCATTCTGCACTATAAACCTGAAATAGTGAAAATGTAACCGAATAAATGAAAACTAGCGACAATTGCGCCACTTGTAATCAGTGCCAGAGGATTGTTGTCATGGCTGAATGATACTCATTTATGAGTTGACTTGAGAGATTTGGGTGGCTCTTAACAGCGAAGTTTTGAGAGCCGATGAGGGTGAAATGATGTGAGAATGGAGCAGCGCCGAAATGCAAGGGAGGGGGAAACTGCAGATCCCCGAGAAAACCCACTGACCAGCGGCATCGTCCGGCACGGTTTCCACTTGTGAAAATCTGGGAATTACCCGGCCGGGGGTTTGAGCCTTGTTCGCTTTGGTGGGAAGCAAGCAGTCTAACCGCCCAACCACCACGGCCCCATGAACATAGAGAACTCTGCTACATGCCACAAGTTGATTGGTTCGCCAGTCGGTGGTAGCGTATCAATCGACTTTCAGTGAATGGCATTTCACTCACTTATATCACTGGTTCGGGCTTAGAGAATATGTTTCCTGTCAACGTCGGAGTTGAGGTATGCCGAACAACTGCAAGCCCCAGAAAAAAGCAACCTATCACGTGGTGACTTAACACTCGCGTACTTGTCCATCATATAGATTTATTTCCCTGCATAGGGTTTTATATAATTACTTGTAAAACACTACTGGTATAATATTAATATATATATATATATATATATATTGATTTTCCGAGCGTGGTGAACTTCTTACGTCAATTGTTATTTATACGCTAAGAGGATTAAGTTCAGCTATGGAAGTCCGTGTACAGTTAATTCAAGTGCTTTCAAATGTTCCAGAAATACTTTCTTTGCATTTAAATTTGGCACACATAATAGATTTTCTAAGATGGTCATTAATACAGTAATAATTTACTATAAATTTAATTTTAAGGAACGGGTATTCTATTCTACTCATGCCTACACCATTTCCTCTTCTTCCTCAAATTCCCTAATGTTTGCAAGTCAACCAAAATAAATAAAATATAATATAAACAGTAAACCACACGTTGAAATATGTCGAGTGTTTTAAATTTAGATATTTGTGTAATTATGCAAATACAGCAGAATTGCATCCACGTAGGGAATTTTTGAGTAACACTAATTTTCATGAGCGATCTGTCTTCAAATAATATAGCTTAATTGCACAAGGAAGTCATACAAATACTCTAAAGATAGGCCTAAATTCGCCAAAATATACACTCAATCGGACGCTGCATTTTTAAAAAATGAAACTATGTATAGGCCAACAATTTGACCGTTACGAATTGCTCCGCCGTTAATGATTGAGGGGTCGTAAAAAGATAAAAATCACAATCGAGAGTTGTCTACGAAAATGATGGCAAATATCCAACAAAATCGTTTCGCACCAATCGTTTGCAAGCCAATGATTCCTGGCAACGGTGACGAATGGTTTTATGAAAACCGATTACTCATGAGGCATGCTGTGATAAATCAGAGAACACTCGTTTACCCGCAGCTTGTGCTTCATACGAGGTTCAAACTGCGATGTATTATAACCGTCTAACTGTAGACGAATATAATCATTTTGTGAGCCCTACGATTAAACAATATTTGATGTTCCGTTTATCAAACAAGTTGCAACTCCAATTACTCCAAATGTAGTAAAGCACATGAACTATTTTTTTTTACTCATTAGAATTATGCACGATATCTGTGTAGTACAATATAATACCTTAAGATTTTACAAAGATAAATTTGAAAATTAACTAGGGCACAGAATAGCGATAAACTGAAAGAATTAAAACCTATAATTACAACACATTAAAAAAAATACTTTTATACATATTATATCATATGGTTTTTGTATTTATGCAACCAATTTCTTAGATTCGCAATGCACGTGTGCGGGAATTTTTGTATCTTCTCTCTCTCTTTCTCTCTCTCCTGTGTTGTGATAGGAAAAGTGATATAAAACTATAATATATTATTTTAAGTAATGAGCCTTTCAAGACAGCACCAAACTGCTAAGAAAGCGTTCGAAAATAGTATGTTGGTTTTGCTCATTATACAGTCCGGTCTTTGTGCACATAGCAGACAACAGTAAGAACTTTGGTGTCGAGGTTTATCGAACGTATTGTCATCACTTACAACAGAACAGCAAGGTGCTCCACACATGCGAGTTGAACTCAACTGCAGCTGTACTTCAAAGTGACATATGTAAACTATCAAACAGCCAGGCATAGTAATGAGCGAACCTTTTAACCCCTCAACAGAGTGAGGTGGCGCAGTGGTAACTCACTGGACTCGAATTCGGGAGGACCCGGGTTCGATTCCCGATCCGGCCATCCTGATTTCGGCTTTGCGAAATCACTCCAGGCGAATGCTTCCCATTCCCTCTCCAATTCCTCTTCCCTGCGCAACTTGCGCAGTCCCTAATGACCTCGCTGTCGACGAGACGTTAAGCCCAGCCTCCTACCTACCCTTTAATCGCCCAGTGTAGCTTATTTGTGGTTATCTCCGAGTTTACTGGAACCCTACTCAATGTCTACTCTCAGGTAATTCACAAAGTATCCTTCTGCTACATGTAAACCAAAGCGTCGTATATGTGCGCTGGGCAGATAAAACAAAAATTAATATTTTTATACATAAACATTATAATGTTTCCAACCTTGCATTCTTGAGAACACACAAAATGACACTCAGTACAGTTTATACAAGAAACTACGTAAGATAAGTCGGTTTGGATATATATATATATATAATTCGCGAGTTCAATGACCTGTAGGCTAGACTCCACAGTCATGTGAATACTCGAGCCTCAGATGTTTGTTCATTGGCTGCTGCCCCATAGAGTAGCCAGTGTTACTTCACACTTGGCAGTATGGCACTGGCTAGTTGTTTCCTTGCTAGTCTGCTATGGGCTCAGAGTCGTCCAGGGCGTGTCTAATAAACTGTGATCCAATTGCAAAGTCAACTTCAGTGTACACGTGTTTGACGTCTATCTTGTCCTGGAATGAACTCGCGAGATGTTCTTATCCCTACATATAATGCATGAACCATTCGTAAGAGCTAATTATCAGTATGCTTATGAAAGGTAACCCTGATATTTAAATGGAGTTTTCCTTGCCTACGGATGTTTACGTGGCTGACTAATCTAGAATGTTGAATCCATTTTCATTTAAAAAAAGTCTGAGTCTTTGCAGCATAGATATAATTACGTTTAATGTTTCATCATGCATGGGAAACTTAAGGGACCAAGGAGTGTCCATTATGTTATTCATTCCAATATTTTTCAATATATTTTTCATAATAAACACCATCAAAGGGTTGCTTGAGTTTTGGTAATTTTTTAGTATTTTTTTCTACTTTTAACTAATATGCAAATTTTAATTGTTTTTCGTAATTTTATGTATTAGTGACTCTTGCACTCCATCTTGAAGAGTCTCATAGCCGAGGCAAGTGAATAATGATCTTTTATGCTGTATATATTAAGTTGTAAATATCATCACTCTTCTTTCTATGTAAACTATGAGCAACGTGCATATTTTGCTTGATAGCTTCATATTTTGCATATTTGGCCTATCAAAGATTGGGCCATATTTACTGTAACAGCACAGATTAGCAGCACTAACTGTCGCAACGGACTCTGGAAAAAGCATGAACTCTCTCTGATATACGCAGGTGCTACCTCTGTTCTCTCTACGGGATATTCCTTTAACTACAATGACGTCATGAACTTAGTAAACTATTAGTGGAGCTAGTGACTTTTTCGCGAAAAAAAAATATGAGTTCACAGTAGACTTAAATACTATAAGCGCCCCACAACAGTTTATCTATTGCCATTGGTTGCTGTCTCCTTGAAAATTCGTCTTCATAATTGACCGGGCCACTCAGAATTCGACGACATCGGCACGGCTCCCACGTGATTCGTGTGCAGACAGCTAACACGTGTCAGAAAGTAATTCAGCCACTCATGACAGGTAAACGATTCTACAGTGTTTTGAAGTATAACTTGTCTAGTAATTTTTTTCGGGAAATTTCATTACCTCTAATTATTAGTTGCACAGCCTGGCAGCCTATGCGTTAAACTAAGCACTTCCATATATACGCTGTGTAAAATAATTAAGTATAATCACCAAATTTTAGTAACATCTTATCTATACTGGTCGTATATATATTTTTTTTATCTTGAATGTAAAATCGGTTTAACATCAAGAAATTTGAAAATGGGTTTTGCGTTTTGTTTATTGCACCGAGAGAAGTGCTGGAACACTGATAAAAATGTTAAAGGATTTATGACGGAATTTCCTTTCAAGAGAAAAAAATCTGCAAGTAGAGACGGTTTCCATTTGCTGCATGAATAGTAATGAAGAGAGCCGAATCGTATTTCTGCCAGAAGTTTTCGTCTACGATGTCTGCTGCCTCTATTAGCTTTAGTAATGGTTAAATATGGCTGCTACATTCAAGTATCAGTATCTGCGATTGTATTTTTGAGTTTTAATTATTACCTTAAGTAATTCCAGAAAAAACTGGTTTATCTATAAACTGTTTTGATTTAACCAACAATATGGTGGTGTACTGTAGAAGCTAATTAAAATGCCATTTTTACGATTGGGAGTACTTTCAAAGGCAAACTTCATCTCTCCTGAGTTATCTAAATTTTACTGTGTGTTTTATAATGATTGAAAACTTAATTTATTGTACACTCAATTGTTCTATTTGATAAATTAACCCTGTGACGTGTTATTCATATCTGCTACTGCTGCTTAGAAACATTTTCATGGTTACTCAATTGCATTTAAATCTTCGTTAGTTCTATCTGCAAGAGTACGTTACCCATTTAACACAATTTAGCCATCAATAGTAAAATCAGGAAATCTCTTAAACTAAAATGACGGAGACTTATATAATTTTCTGCGCATGTCCCAAACATTGCTCACGCTTCGGAATTAAAACTGTCAAAAATATTATAGTAAACTAGTGATGGACATTTTTTTTTTAACGTACGATTCTGCAACAAATTTTCAAAATCGAAAAAAAAATTTCCACCTAAACGTAACATATCGTAGAAGGCAATAAATTTCGTCCACGCGATGTGCACTAAAATTTCAGAGCAAGTATTTGTGTAAACAAGGTTCCTCAAACCACGTGATTAACCCTTTCACTTCCAGGACACAGAAATCGATTACTGAGTGCACTATCTGTCCCAAATTCCTTCTATATAGAAAATGTGGTTCTTGTCGAAAAAGTACATGTCAGCTTCAACGTATGTCTGCTATTATAATCTAGGTTACATAGTTAACTTAATAAAAATTGGGAAATTTATATTCGCTACCAATATTTTTTTTTTTTTTTTTTTTTTTTTTAAGTTTTAAACAAGAACCTTTCGATTCAACGTTATTCTGTAATAGCAAGCTGGAAATGATAGAGTAAGAGAAATTTCTTTCTCTAGTACACTTGTGAACAAGGATTATACTATTGGCAAGTTCTCCGCTGTTGGATGGGCCGAGCATAGCGTTCTCGCTTGCCGTTTACCACAATTACTGTGTTTCACACATATATCTTAGTTTAGTTCTAATGTGCTTCACACTCTTGAGTGCTACAGAAGTCACATGACGTATCCTGAATGCACATGCGTTGTACTGAGTTTACCGCGACGTACATATTTTTTCAAGACACTGGCGACGAATCATTACTCCCCCAGCAGTTTTCGTAGGTTTCTCTGCGACTAACACCAGCAACACTCAGTGCAAATCACTTGAGATAACAAGACGCATTATACATAAATCTGCATAGGAAAAAAACTAATGATTTTTAACACTGTAAACTCTACTTTATATGGCTGATGGCTGGGCAGTTAAGAACGCTGTACAGAACAGCCAGCATGACCTTGATAAACTAGGCCACAGAGACCAGGAGGAGAGAAGGGTTCATGCAGTCATGAATATAGGGGACCCACATATAGTTTGTTTTAACTACCAGAGTACTTATACCACACTCGAAGTGTTAAGTCAAATTATTCACAGTCAATACTACGTTAAAACAGGTTTCTTAATTGCCAGTGCTGGCGCGAGATCGGTGACACTGGGATTGTATCACTTGCCTTTGAAAGTCGGTCGGCCTAAAATTCGTTACGCCCAAAGGTTATTTCGTCTAGAACATCACCATCTTAACTTACTTGGCCAAAAGTCGTGTAATCGAATCATTATTTGTCCTAAAAAAAAAAAAGTAATCCGTTTATTTTACCTAAGTTGAATTTCACATGAAATCGTTCGGAATGAAAAGTCACCTCACCTCAAATAACTTAAGTCGAAAAATTATTTTTGGAACAAATGATGTAGACCTGTAAGATGAACTCCGAGCTACAACCAACTTAAGACATTTGTACTGCATGCTGAAATCACTAATCTATTTTCGGTGACTGAGCGATTTTCATTTCACCGTTATCTCTACTTTGAGGCAATTTTGTTTTATTTCCTTTCAGCATATTCACATTCAGGCCATGATAACCTTTGACACTGATTTCTTCAGAAGTTTTAGACTAGTTTAGCGGTGATTCGGTGAGGTTTAAAAAAATGGAATTTAAATGCTTGAACTGTATTCTTACGAAACTATAAAAGTAAACCACGTAACCCTTAATATAAACTCACGATATTGCTAGCGGGTTGGAAAAATCTAAAACCTATTAAACAATTTCCCTGCATTTGTAGCCGATTGGTAGCATTCGTAAATTATTCGCACAGACTGCAGACAAGGAAGTCGAGAAGACCTGACCTACTTAAGCGCGCCAGGAAGATTCGTGTGAAGTCACTAGCTTAAGTAATCTGGCAGTTAAGTGAGAACACTGTGTTCACTGTTTCACTTTCCCTTGTAGTAATCCAGAAATTCCCTGGCAAGCAGATTCGCTGCCAACCGAATAAAAAGTGAAAGTCTCATTTCACTTGCAAATTACTTTTGTACGTGCTAAAGCTTCACTTGCTCAACTGTAACAGGCAAGACTATGTCTAGATTAAGGTAATATTTCAACTAGTTTTTTTTTTCAATTTTAAATGATAATATTGTAATTAAATAACATTCAGATTTTAATGTATATATTTTTTCCAACTAACTACGTTGACTGAAAAATATATTTATGTAAAAATTGAACACTTATAAAATAATTCGAAACGTCATTAACATGTGTAAAAGAGAAAATATGACGAAATAAAACACTTGTACTTACCGGCAGACATCTGAGAATAACTATTAACCTATAATATAAATAAGATGTCGAAAATTTTCCAGCTAATCATTACGTAAAACGACAAAACGGAAAGGAAACGATAGAATATAAACTGTGCGATTGGTGAAGAACATTAAAACCAAATATAACTGGGAAAATTGGCTATCATACCATAGAATATAGAACAAAAACAATTAAAAATTAGATAATCAAGAAGTTATGACCCGGGGTGAGAATTAATGGCATGTAACAAAACAACAGTGTTAAAGACTAAATCAAGACAAAGGGAGGCATATCTAAATCATACACAAGAAGAATTTCCAGACTTTAACATATCACAATTTCCGAATCGCAATTACTGACTTCTTGTAGAATTATAGGTTCTTCGTCCATACTTTTAAAAACAGTGTTTACTGTGCATTCATAGTGTCATCACACATTTTGAGCTTCACTTTTGAAAAAATCGTGGCATGTTGGTTGGTTTTTGGTTGCTTCCTAAAAACTTTGTATGTGCAGTACATTCTTACATCACGAGAGTTTTACATTTCAGATGACATTAACGTGCCTTATATTGTTGTCAAATAAAACTTTCATCTATATATCGTCTACAGACTATCATATATTTTATCAGTCGATGAGAACTAAAACAGAGAGAAAATATGTATTTTGGTAGTGGCTAGTAAGAAATAGTTATTATTAGAGATGCTGGAAAATCGCGACAATTTTTTGAGCCAACATGTCTTCTACAACAGTCTAACTAGTTTATTCTTCATGATTGGATGAACAAGGTTTTGACTCTGCTAAGTTGTTTGCAGGCCAATCACGAACGTTCTGCCTTATACTATCAGAATCCTCATTGGCCCAGTGAAATGGGATAGTATCTTCATACATGCATGTCAGCCAATAAGGAAAGAAAACTGCCTGACATGTGTACAGTACGTTGAATCCTAGCAAATAGCCAACTTTTCCCGCGATAAACCATCATCTCTAGTTATTATATATATATATATATATATATATATATATATATATATATATATATATATATATACACGGATGGGAACATTTCGCGAGTTCATTTCAGGACAAGATAGACGTCAAACACGTGTACACTGAAGTTGACTTTGCAATTGGATCACAGTTTATTAGACACGCCCTGGACGACTCTGAGCCCATAGCAGACTAGCAAGGAAACAACTAGCCAGTGCCATACTGCCAAGTGTGAAGTAACACTGGCTACTCTATGGGGCAGCAGCCAATAAACAAACATCTGAGGCTCGAGTATTCACATGACTGTGGAGTCTAGCCTACAGGTCATTGAACTCGCGAATTTTATATATATATATCCAAACCGACTTATCTTACGTAGTTTCTTGTATAAACTGTACTGAGTGTCATTTTGTGTGTTCTCAAGAATGCAAGGTTGGAAACATTATAATGTTTATGTATAAAAACATTAATTTTTGTTTTATCTGCCCAGCTCACATATACGACGCTTTGGTTTACATGAAGCAGAAGGATACTTTGTGAATTACCTGAAAGTAGACATTTAATAGGGTTTCAGTAAACTCGGAGATAACCACAAATAAGCAGTCTTTTGGACCATTCGGATTTCAAAATCAGTTTTTCTTCGGTGCTGTGAACACGTGAAGGAACTCACACATAGCTGACCTGTTCTGAAAGACTCCGACAGAGCACCAACAGTGACGATAGTTTGATGGACAGGCAAGAACTGAAAAAGCTCAGATATAAAGACATGTATCAGATCTTATCGAACCCCATATCTCTAATATATGCTTTTCCAGGCACCTATAACAGGCAGATCTTATACCCGAGTACTTTAAAGCATTCTGCCATTTACACCTCAGTGTCACCAACTTCGTTTGCAATGATTTCACGGAAAGCAATATGAAAGGCTACCAATTGGCGACGTATTTTATTTAGCAGAGATTCGGGTTTTTCATTGGGAATGGTTGACCTATACTCGATAGCTTAAAGGATTACTAGGAAATGGAAAATTTCGCGAATTAGTTTCAGGAAAAAATAAGACTTCAAAAAACATGTACATTTATGCTATTTTTGCAATTGGATTACAGCTTATTAGTGAGAACCGGTAAAATTTTCGTTATTAGTTATTAACCCGCTATACCTCTCTGGCTTTTGCAGGTACCTATACATTGGACACGCCCAGGTTTACTCTGAGCCAATAACAGACCTGTAAGGAAACAAGCAGCGAATCTCATGCCACCTGGTCTAAGGTGAAACTGGCTACACACTGGGACAGTAGTCATGAACATACATATGGAGTTAGAACATACATAGGCCCGTGTATTCTAGCCTGTAGACTGTTCACTTTTGAAAGCCCTGCACATTTCCGTGGTCCTCAACACATTATTCATGCGTCGGTCTAGTGAAACTGTGAAATTATTGGGAAAGCAAATATTCTATAAATATGCTCATTTTTGCACTTCTATGAATAAAAAAACACAAAGTGAGAGATATAATTTAAGTTATCACATAAGGTTACCTAACACTTTTTATTCGACGTTAATTTGAACTACTGTCCATCCATCGTTACCAACTTTACTGGGCGCATGTCATTCAATACGCCCATAAAAATATATGCAGGTAGAAGCAGTGACGTTTTTCTAAGATTGATTTCAAAAGTGCTAATTTTATCGTGAACAGTCTGAATAGGTCGTTTATATCGTGAAATTTTCCTGTTCCTAAGGATTATAGACGCGCGCTACAAATCACACATAAGGAAAGGATAATTTCGCGTTTTAACGTGCGCTGTAAGCTAGACTTTATGCTCGCATGGAATTTCGAGCCCTAGTTTTCTGTTCATTGGCTGCTGCTCCTGTTTTACTTCGTGCCAGGTGGCACAGGATTCGGTGCTCGTTTCCTTATAATAATGACTGAGATTTCAGGGCGTGTCTGATTATCTGTAATCCAATCACAAACATAACAGAAATAAACATTTGTTTGAAATCTAACTGGTACTAAACAGAATTCGCAAAATTTCCAGTCCCTAACGATACCTCAATTTAAAAAGTCATGGGTAGAGACAGATGTTTTTCGCAAAATTATATTTATGGCTATGCTACACTTCAATATCAGACGTCCACAAACACAACTTCATTTGGTTATTGGCTGCGTGTCTACATGAGAAGACATTTTCTTATTTGAGTGGGCCAATCAGAATAAATTATTCTTATACTGAACATCCATCATTCGCGGACAGACACTTGAGGCACTTGACATTTAGAATCATCCAACCTCGAAAGTGCACATGAACAAAAGTTTTTTGGAGTGCAACTGGTCTTGAAATCTTTTCTCGTAAAACACCTGTCTGTAGTCATGCGTCCTATACTACTGGCGTAAAACTGTGTGGAGCAATCGCACATGACCGACTTCATTAATGGTAGCGGCACAGGGATCATGAGATGCACAGTGGTACATTTAATGCATCATGCGACCATATGTGATACATTTAGCCGACTGTTTGAGTGTCAAGAAACGAATTTACAGCATGATAACGCTCTGACGCACAAGTTCTGGTTACCCAGGAATATTTACTTCATGTTCCATCAATTCCGTGGCCTGCCTGCTGACTTGATTTGTCGCCCCTGTGAGGACCGGAATATTGCGTTTTAAACAAGATGTAGGGCTGGACGCCACTGTCTTATGCATTTCCGAGTCTCATCTTTCTTTTCATTCTCTGCTGTCCCAGTGAGTAACCAGTTATACCTCAGACCAGGTGGGACAGTATTCCGTGCATGTTCCCAGGTACAGTAGGTTGGTTTTGGCTCAAAGTTTGCCTGGGCGTGTCTAATAAACCGTGATCCAATTGCAAACCAAACAGGCATGTACATGTGTTCGAAATTTAGCTTGTCCTATAGTTAGTAATAGGAAGATTTTGCGAGTTCATTTCAGGACAAGATAGACGTCAAACACGTGTACACTAAAGTTGACTTTGCAATTGGACTTTGCAGTTTATTAGACACGCCCTGGACGACTCTGAGCCCATAGCAGACTAGCAAGGAAACAACTAGCCAGTGACATACTGCCAAGTGTGAAGCAACACTGGCTACTCCATGGGGCAGCAGCCAATGAACAAACATCTGAGGCTCGAGTGTACATATGACTGTGGAATCTAGCCTACAGGTAATTGAACTTGCGAATTTTTCCTGTCCCTACCTATAGTGAATTCGTGAAATTTTCCTGTCCCTACCCATCAGTAGAGACATGCAAAATCCACGTTATTATTTAGTAACAAGCTAGACTTCACGTCCCTGTGCCTACTTGAGGGCAATTCGTGGTTTTATTGGTTACTGGCGATCATACTACGTCATTTACCTGTGTGACAGCTCTACTGGAGATTGGTTACTGAATCTTTGAGACATTCCTATTGGCCTCAAAGTGTCCTCGTGACGAGCCACACAAGTTGTCTGCCAATGGCAATAGTCAATAGAACATACAGCATCTTGGAGTTTAGTCTGCCGCCAAATAGTAACGCGAATTTTGAAGGTCCCTACCCATCAGTAAGGGCGGAAATATTTTGAGGCATGTTATTTTTCAATATACTATAGGGACATTATGTTTCTTGATTGGATGCTCTACGCCTTGATCACAGAATAGGTAAAGACACAGAAGTGAAATTGTGCGGGGGTTCCTCTGACGCAGGCGAACTCGGTCGTTCGTTGCCAGCGCAAAGCTATGGAAAACAGGTCTATAGTCTGATTGGCTATTGCACGTTATGGAATTTCCCTTATTGGTCGGGTTGCCTTCTGGCGAGTTAGTCTCCAGGAGATAGCTGGTGAACGATGTTTCGCCATATTGCTGGCGTGTGTGGCCGCAGATCGAATTACCAGCCACCATTTAACCTCTGTAATCTCAAGTACTCTGTGCCTTGACGCTAACTCCACTGCTTACCTGGGAATCACAGAGAGTCACTTCCAAAATTAACGGATTCTTAACGGCGCAATCAGTTGTGGAAACGCTTTCTCATGCAGACAACATGGGCAGAGATGATGGTTTATCGAGGGAAAAGTTGACTGTTTGCTAGGATTCCGCGCATTGCACACATTTCAGATAGATTTATTCCCCTTATTGGCTGTAATGCATGTATGGAGCTATTACCCCACTTCACTGCGCCAATGAGTATTCTGATACTATAAGGCAGAGCGTTCGTGATTGATCTGCAAACAAACTTAGCCGAACCAGAACGTTGTTCATCCAATAACGAAAGAATAAATTATTTAGTGTTATGGATAGAGACCTGAAGAATTCGCGGATTCGTTTTAGGACAAGCTGGAATTCAAAACACGAGAGGTTATATAATTTTAACAATTGGCCCACACGGTGTTTGACATCTCGTGTACAATTGTCGTCTGTGACAGGAGACAGCCAATGTGCAGTTGATATCGGCATATTTGTACATAAGACTGTAGAGTCTAGCTTGCGAATTTTTCAGGTCTTTAGTATGTTGGCTCAAAAAATTTTCGCGATTTTCCGTCATCGCTACCAATGGGTGAAAATAAACGGTTTTTATGTGCTTACAACAGTGAAACCTGACATCTGCTGAGATCTTTCCGTGAAAAATCACTGGCCCCACCCATCAGGTATATGTAAGTCCAGATTGGGGAGAGAGTGGAGAGATTTAGGCGCATATTAACAGCGTGGTCTTAAGAGCCGATGGGAGTGAAGAGAGGTGAGTGTGGAGCAGCTCCGGGATTCACAAGGGCAGGGGGAACGGGAGAAATTCAAGGAAACACGCCGACAAGCGTCATCGCTCGTCACGATTTCCACTTGCGAGAATCCTGGAGCGACCCCCACCGGGGATCGAACCTGGTTCGCCTACGTGGGAGGCGAGCAGTCTAACCACTACACCACCGCGGCCCCCGGGGGATGGGATGTCAACACTTTCCGCGCCGAAGCGCCCGTGATCCGGGGACTAATTTGTTGGAACTGTGAGTAAATAATAAACGGGATATAGTGTATGTAGTTAAGCAACAGGAAAATTTCTCGTTTTCGCCGATCTGCAGGATATAATGGACATCACTGTCCTATGTATACAGACATGCTAAATTCGCGTTATTATTTGGGGATAAATTAAACTTCAAACACATGTACCTTTGCACTAAGTTTGTCATTGGATCATACTTTGTTTGACACGCCCTGGATAACTCCGGGCCAATAAATAGACACTTCACACTTGTCTAGTCCAAATACTTGCAGTCCGGTCGGAAAGGGAGTGGCTTCACATTTATGCAGCAGCCAATAGAGAAATGACGCCGGCCCAAGTGTATATATATATATATATATATATATATATATATATATAGTACTGTGAAGTTTAGTTTGATGCCAAATAATAACGCGAATTTTGCAGGTCTCTACCTATGTATTTTCGAGGCTAAGCTTTCTGTTGCCAGACCGTGTGGCACGGAATTCAGTGCTTGTTTCATTGCAGGTCTATAATTGGCTCAGCGTTCACCTAGGCTTCTCTAGTAAACCGCGATCAATTTGCAAACAGACAGATATACACACGTGTTTGAGGTCTAGCTTGTACTAAAACGATTTCGCGAAATATTTCAGTCATTGCGTGTACCATTTTTTTTTTTTTTTAATTCAACGTTCTATCATAACAAACCACGTATCCAGGCACAATGCACTTAAACGAGGTACCAAAATAACCCTTCCTCTGTGGTTTATATGTTACAATAATATCGTACTCACTTCATAGTTTTGTACCATCATAATAATATAATTAGGGATAGGAAAATTTCTCGAGTTCAATGACCTTCAGGATAGACTCTACAGTCCTGTGTATCCTCGGTCCTCAGATGTTTGTCCATTGGTTGCTGTCCCAGAGAGTTAGCCGGTGCTACTCCACGCCTGCCAGTATGGCACTCGCTACTTGTTTCCATGCAAGTATACTATTGGCTCAGAGTCATCCAGGACGTGTCTAACGAGCTGTGATCCAATTGAAATGGTGACTTCAGTGTACACGTGTTGAACGTCTATCTTGTCCTGAATTCAATTCGCGAAATTTTCCTATCCCTAAATATAATTTTGTCTAAATCAACTTAATTTAACAGTTCCACCATGGCGAACAGCTTTTAATTACTTTTATACATTTATCAGTTTTGCTGTGAATGCTTTCCATTTTTTTTTTTTGATGGTGTGCAAGTTTGATTCTGTTCAGTGTGTCGAGTTTAAAAACTCCACAGTTTTAATCGAACAAGTAAATGCAGTACGTGGAACTACAGATGACTTTGAAGAATGACAGGGGTATTAAGTTACTGATCCATTCGTAGAAACATTGCAGTGGGTCGAAATTGCTCCAGTATTTATTTATATTGATACAGTGTTAGTGACAACTCTTATATATATAATCACTGCCAGTATGCGTGCAATTAGTATGATTAATGCTGCGAGTAACTAGTTCAAAGACTTGAGTCTATATTTACTCACATTTTCTCGCACACCGACTGTGACTCACAGCTTTGCTTACGTTACGAATCCTTCATCCCAGCTTACATCCCAGCTTACATAACTTGTACTCACACCAGTCCTTGTATAAATAAGTATAATCCGTTCGCGGTTACTGCAAATTTTTCTGAAGCCTTTCTGAAGTTCTACTTCCAGGATATTCATCCGCCTCACGAAAACTAATCTCAACTATGTCAGAAAATTACACCAAATGACAACGCACCGAATTCGTGCGCGCTCAGTTGCAATTATGTTTTGCTTGCAAAATATTTCTTACTACTAGGTACCAAAACATATGGTTTCTCGCTGTTTTATTCGTATTTATTATTATAAGTGAAATACTATAACACTTTTATGTTAATATAGGTACAAAACGATTGTGATACCTGGCATATTTTGGAATTAACTAAACACTCATACATGGAGTAATATTTCAAAGGTTTGATTCGAAAAATGGAAGAAACCGCAAATAGACTATAGTGTTTCTCATGTAACATCATCTTATGGCTAGATACAAGCAAAATTCACGTTATTATTTAATACTATGCTAGGCTTTACGGCCTTATACGTACTTGAGCTAAATTCACGTTATTATTTAATACTATGCTAGGCTTTACGGCCTTATACGTACTTGAGCTAAATTCGTAATTTTATTGACTACTTGCAATTGTACGGGATTTACTTGTATGACTGCTTTACTGCTTTTTGGCAAATCAACAGAAGAACATTTACTAAGAATTGGCCAAAAGTGATCCTGAGAAGTGCCAAACAGGTTGTCGTCCAGTGGCAGAAGTCAAGCGAGCATACAGCATCTCTGAGTCCAGCCTACAGAAAGAAATAACGCGAATTTAGAAGGTCCCTACTTATAGCAGCACGCAAATTCGAAGCTGCAGTGACATCGAGTTGCCAAAACTGAAGGAAACTTGTATTTGCAAATCCATATATTCCCTTGAGATACGAAGACGCGGGGACACACGACGGGGTGGCATCGAGACGCGGGGACACACGACGGGGTGGCATCGAGACGCGGGGACACACGACGGGGTGGCATCGAGACGCGGGGACACACGCCGAGGTGGCATCGAGACGCGGGGACACACGACGGGGTGGCATCGAGACGCGGGGACACACGCCGAGGTGGCATCGAGACGCGGGGACACACGACGGGGTGGCATCGAGACGCGGGGACACACGACGGGGTAGCATCACCGATGAGAGCGTATGGAATTGCGAGAGAAAGTAAGTGACAAGATGATACCGCAACAATGCTGTGGCTAGCAGGCACTCGCGAGAATAATTGATCGTAGGCATCATGAGAATCGTCCATCGCGCCACCTAATTACATCCCTGAGCCGGCCGGCACGAATAGATAATTAGGGAGTGGACCCACAACCCAAATGCCATCACACACTTGTGACCTCTCTCTTTTATAGCTCTACGAGCTTATTAAGGCGCTAATAACCCGTTCCTCCACGATAACTGCCCCTAAGAATAGCTGAAAGCAACCGTATACATACAAGCTAAAGCCTGATACACTTCACCTATAATTTCCCACTTAATTAATATATTGATATAAAATGGAATTTTAACACAGAACTATGTGGGTAAACTATCTTCTGATTGCACGTCCGCACTATAGTTGTGTAACCATAGTGTCTAATACATAAACAGAATTATGTTCTTGCAGTGGCGTGTGATGAAGTGTTGCAAGGTAAGCTGGCACTTGCTCAGCACTGTACACACTCGGCGTACGCAGCAGGAACCGGACATGGGGTGATATTGCAGACGTTCAATTCCAAAAAGTGTGAAGAAACAGTGAATATTTTCTAAATCTTTGTAAGAAATAGCTCGCATGCAAAATATTATTAAAGTGAGTGCTCACAAAAACGATGCGTTGTCCCATTGGTAGGGACCCAGAAATTTCGCGAATTCATTTGAGGACAAGTTAGAATTCACACACGCATACATTAGACTTCCTTTTTCCAGTGGCCTGCTGTTTGTAAGCCACGCCCTGGACGAATTTAAGCCAATAACGAGCCTTCAAGAAAACAAGGACCGAATCCCGTGCTTGTTGATCTGGGCTAAAACTGGATTATCAGTCAATAAACAACAAATTACAGCTCAAGTGCGCAAAGGATTGTGGAGGATAGCTTGTTGCCAAATGAATAAGAGAAATTTCCTGGCCTTTGCCCATTGGTAGGGACATGCAAAATTTGCTTTATTTTTTTTGGCTTCAAGCTAGGATTCACAGTACTGTATAAACTGAAGCAGGTGTCGTTCCTTGATTTGCTGCTGCCCAGATGTTAGGTTATTCCCTTTCTGAGTGAACTGTTCGTGGTTGGGGCACACGATTGTGGAGTGTTCATTTATTGGTTCAGCGTTACCCGGGGTGTATCAACTAAAGCATGGTCCAATGACAAGAGTATTGCTGTGGTAAAAGTGTTTTCAGTCTAAACTGTCCTCAAATAATAACGCGAATTTTGCAGATCTCTACCCATTGGCGAATTTCTCTAGACTTAGTTTAGCGTTGTTTCCGACAGCAGGAGAAATATCCTGAAAGTAGATATCTATCTCTATAGCAGGGTTTCGGAAAAGTTTGAAGTGACCACGAATGGACTATATATAACGGACAAGTAGGTTCGTGACGGTGCACCGCGCTGAGTGGCGACATTCGATCGGATCGAGGCGATAGAAAACACCGGTGGTGTCAATATATCCCGGGTCGCGCGGAGAGTAAAAGAGGCGACAAGCGGCCATATCAGATGATGAAGCCATGTCAGGGCGGCTGCTATCAGCGGCGCGAAACACCCGAAGGGGGGAGGGGGGTCCCCACCCTACTGATCGCGAGACACGACCATATCACGGTTTACATAAACAGATTACGCGAAAGCCAGCCGACGCGCCGGGGGTGGGTCTCCGACAACATGTGTTGTCAAGAGCCGGGGTGATGGAAAAAGGAAGGGGTTGACGCCGCTGGTGCGTGTGAAAGCCACACCCACGCCCACCCCCGTCGACTCACACCCTCCATCGACGACGATAACAGACTCTTGTCGGATACATCCGTGCGTAGGCGGGCAGGCCCGATACGTAAACCCGTCACGCCACAGAACACGTAAGAATACAGAGGCGAACTCCAAAGGCACACGCCAGTAAAATGACGTCACTGGCCAGCAACTTAGAAATAGCTAACATGGAAACACGACTCATAAGGTAGAATTTTTGTAAGTTATTACCTTTTCTAAGTTACGTGGTTCTAACTTGTGAACTTTCTAAGTTATGTGTTTCTAACTTATGATAGTTCTAAGCTGCGTGTGTTCTAAGTTGTGATCGTTCTAAGTTATGACCTTCTAAGCTAAAAATGTTCTAAGTTATCATTTTCTAAATAATGACATTTATATGTAATGGATTTCTAAGTTACGACGGTTCCAATTTATGATAGTGTTAAACCGTGTGAATATTTCAAGAATTCTAAGTTATGACGGTTCTAAGTTGTGATTTTCTAAAGTGTGTGTGGTTCCCGCTAGCAACACGCCGGAACGCCGTTCGCCAATCAGCGCCTAGTAACCGGCAGCTCAGACAATCAGAGAATGGGTACGCCCACATTAAAGGGACCGCTACACCATTTCGTTTCTCTGAACAGCCGAGGGAAACCGAGGTTTACAGGGTCTTCCTCCATAGACATCTAGTTCGAAGGAATGAAGCAGCTCCTTCAACTAAGAGAACAGTTACCATCAACTGGCCGAATGAGAAGAACACGGTGGATGCTGCCGTACAGGCTTGGCCTGTAGGGGCGCACCCGAAAGAACCGCTGTGGATGTTTTGATGAGATCGAACGAGGCACGTACCTGCCGAACACCTTGATGGCAGCGCTGGCCATGGCAGTCAGGCAAATCGACAGTTTGGTACAATATATTCATGACGTCTTAATTGTGAGCGAAATGTCACCAGGGTTCCATTCTTGGACGGGGGTGTGGAAATTAAATTCGCTGTTTCAGTACTGCGAGCTATTTCGTATTTTCGCCTTGATTATTCCTGCCGAGTTTGCCTTGGACGTCTGAACCAGTTTTGGTGATGAACACCCATTATCATCACAATCACCATCTTAATCATCACCACCACCTTCACCATCATCCTCATCTTCATGATCATGATCATCATCCTCCATCATCCTTTACACCCTCGCGTTTAATATTCTCGCCTGAGCGGTAGGTATATACTGAACTATGGGCTGTTCACTGTAAAATGAGCACTTTAGGAAGTCCTGCTTAAGATCTAATTGATTGTATGTTGTGTATTCTTCCGTCTTATTTGAGATTGACATTGTAATGTGCCTCATCACTTTATTCATGCGTCGGTCAAATTAAACTGTGAAATAATATTTAAAAAAAGGAAATATTTTACAAATATGCTCATTTTTACACATTATAGCATTAAAAAATAACAGGAAGGAAAAGAAATAATTTAAGTGAACACAGATGGTTACCTAACAATTTTCATTCGACGTTCATTTCCCACCCATCGTTACCAACTTCACTGGGCACATATCACTCGGTGCACCCGTTAAAATATATGCAGGTAGGTGTAGTGAATTTTTTATATGGTTGGTTTCAAAACTGCTCACTTTATCGTGAACAGTCTACAATTAGTCCAAAAATGCCTTATCTGAAACCAGAATTTGGGAAGTGACCAACCCCATCACGCAGGACGGCTTCGAGCTTATTCGGTCATATCGTTAGAAACGAGCAACGTTTGGACGAAGCGACGCTGCAGTTTTTGAGTTGGTGGAAGGTGCAGTCGTTTGCACCAGTTCGCATGTATTATAGTTAGGAATAGGAAAAACTCGCGATTTCAACGACCTGTAGGCTAGACTCCACAGTCATGTGTATACTCGAGCCTCAGATGTTTGTTCATTGGCCTCTGCCCCATGGTGTAGACAGTGTTACTTCACACTTGGCAGTATGGCACTGGCTAGTTGTTTCCTTGCTAGTCTGCTATGAGCTCAGAGTCGTCCAGGGCGTGTCTAATGAACTCCGATCCAATTGCAAAGACAACTTCAGTGTACACGTTTTTGACGTCTATCTTGTCCTGAAATGAATCAGCAAAATGTTCCTATCCATAATTATAGCATATTTACAGTTTTTAGATATAGCAGTTTGGACAAGGCCCTTGTCTGTTTGTTATTTTAACAAATATGGTTCGAAGATGTTATCCTTAAAATATATATATATATATATATATATATTTAACATACTACAACAAATTCAGTAGCCGGGAGTTAGGTCCAACCCCTTAAAGGTACATAAAGTGAAGAGTCTGGTTACATGCACAATATCCCGATTTCTCAACACAAATTCGCATGAATAACGTACTTAAGTGACTATGAAATTTCAATCGCGTAGTAATCTGGTAAATCTTCTACAATCTCACGTTCACGCTACAACTCTTTACTTACAAGTCCCATTAAAGAAATGAGCAAGATTTTTTGTGAGAGTAGCGGCCGTTTTCTCAAAATATGCAGGTAAAATGGACCAAAGATATGAAAGAATTATTGGAAATGAAAAGCTATTGTGATGCTTGTATTATGTCAGTAATTTTGCTGTCGTTGTCAAAAATTTTTTATCTTTTAATTGCACTAAGAAAAACTATGTTATTACTTACTTTACAAATAATTTGCAGCAGTTCACGTAGAGTAAATGCGGAGTTCCGCATGCAGTAACTGCGACCAAGAGTATAACAGTATGGTTTATTTTTTTTAACTTAATCATTGAAACAAATATTATGACAGTACTATTCTCAAGGTTAGTTCCAGTTATACGTAGAGATAAGGTAAGTTATTAAGAAACAAATGTCAAGGAAGCCTGCACCAGACGTAAAATAAAGTGATTCAAATGTTCTTACAACCCCTACCAAACCTCGTCCACCACCGAGAGCAATTTAGCCGATAACTCTCCAATTATGATGTAAACCTAATACCCACAGCGTTATCGAAGCGCCCAAGACATCGTAAAAGAGGCCATTAAACAAAGAGGGCTGTTAAAGGAAAGCGGGTTACAAACAAAACGGGGAAGTGGCGCAGAATTAAGCAGGGCGGTAAAAGTCTGTAATCCTGTGCTCAAGAGATTTTCGTTAGCGGAAGGTTTGGGGTGGAAGCGAACTGAAATACGGTACCTGGCAAAGCTTGCTGGTTCGAGTAATACGCGCTCTCTTACAGAGCTGACTATTATTTTACTAGTTTCGAGGTAACACTTAAATCCGCATCGAACTGAAGAATCCCGGTCGTATCATTAACTTACACCCGGACTGGAGTGAAGTGGGAATGGAGTAAGATAAACCAGTTCATTCGTCAAGGTGGGCAGGAATGTAGACTCTAAATGTAGCCATTAGTGGGGTCACCTCTTTTTGGCGAAACATTCTAAGACTAGCTGTACTCCGAAACAGGTTAGTTTAGGACCGCAGTTTCGCGGTTCGATGGACTCGTATGCGTATTAGGCGTACAGACTTACAGTATCGGTCAGTCAAGTAAAAAAAATTTTCTTACAGATACACGCTGCTAATAAGAAAAATAATACTGCTGGTATACCCGTAGGGTACTGAAGTCTAGGATGTGCGGAAATGTTTTCGCGATAAACATGTGGCCTTAGCTAATAGGAATGAACAGGGACTGGAGATGTCATTTCCTAAATATATTTCTTTACACCTTCACATGTAGTTAAGTCGACTGAAAATATGCAGCAAGAAAAAGGACCAGAGAAAGGCGTCGTTAGAACAAAAAAAAAAAAAAAATAGCGAGAGGGGAGCCGGGGAAAATATTTGCTGAATATTTGAATAAATTACCACCAAAACTATAGAAATATTGAAATTTTTCTAGGCGGTTTGTTTTCTAGTTCAGCCAGTCCCCAACAGACTGCTCTGCGCAGTAAGGAGCTGCGGTGGCTAAGCGGTTAGCCTGCTAACCTCCCAACGATGCGAACCGGGTTCAATCCCTGGCCGGGTCACCGGATTTTCGCATGTAAGAATCCTGCCGGACGATGCTGCCCTTTTATTCCCGGCGCTGCTACATACTCTCCTCAATCACCCTCATCGGCTCTCTCAAGACCTCACTGTTAACCCATTCAGATCCAGTGTACACAGTTATGTACATTATGCACGTGTAGATAATTTTTTGTCTTCAATGCACTCTGCGAATAGCAACGACCAATGATTATTCTTCTGGGTAAATGTTTTGCAAACTGTATTACTGGCATAAGTCGTAACTGGTTCATATTCTTGTCGCCGGACATGTAATCTACAGCTCACTGGCTGTGACAACGAAACAAGTGCTGTGTCGACTTAAGTACAGCACGTATCATAACATTTTTGTTTGCAACACAAGAAACCGTAAATTAATGTGGGTCTGAAATGCTTAAGAGACGCCCGAATCTCTTCACTTACTTACGCAGTTTTCAATTCACTTTCATCCGCATTCAGTCTTGGGATACCAGTTCGCTCCATGTTTGCTACGTGTTGACTCCAATCAGAGTTCGTTCCTTTCGACAAATAAAATCTCTAAAATGATTATTTATTCTCGTCAGGATTCCTGACAAAGGTGACGATATCTGCAGCACTTTGTTTATTCACGACTGCGTAGTGTGTGCTGGTTTCAACGTGAGATAGTGTTTGCTATTTACTGTAGCTGTTTACCTCCTTGTTAACACCTCAGTCGTTAAAAACATAGTTCTGCAAATGCCACACAAAGTAAATACTAAGTTCCTCGAGGGCCGGCTCGCAAGAGGTCGCGTCAAACAACCACTTATTCCACGAACTCCCGCCAAGCACACGCCGGCCATAAGGCGTCGTTGGCTAACAACAGCATACGTAGATCGCCCTTAGCGCTCCTTCACGTTTCTAGGCCTCGGGCACACAAGAGGCTTACAGCCAGATGGCATCCTTGTAGATTTTTCTTAATGGTTATTTACACTATTTACTAGGGCCACCTGTTTTTTCGCGGAAAGATTTCATTACTAATTGGACACCAAAACAGTAGATCTCAGTAGATCTCAGATCCACTTTCGTGATCACAGTTACCTAATTCTGATTGGCCCATTTAGGTAGGGAATGGTCTACCGACAAAGACATGTGACCAGTAACCAAAGGAAAACTATATGTATTCCATAGGACGTTGGAGTCTAGCCTTGGGTATATCTTCACGAAAAATACGTGGGAATAAATCAATTAAGTTGCAATTTCAATTTTCCGAAGTTTGACTGTGGTGGACAGCGATAATACACTCTTGAATCGTTCGTGGATAGCGGCTGCCATTATTTCGCGAAAAGAGAAACACGCAAGCTCGCATGCTATAGGCTATTCACTGTAAAGTGAGCCATTTTTGAAGCCCTTTCAATCGGAATAATAGTCTATAAATACATTTTATTGCAGCCTTAGGAATTACTTTAGAGTCCGGTGAAATAAATAAACTGTGTTTATTACTTACATGGTAATATTTATTTTAAAAACTGCGGAATGATAAAAAATGGCTGATAGGAAAAAATTAACTAAGGTCTTTAAAGTGCTCGCTTTACCGTGAACAGCCTATAGGTTTACTCCAGTACGCTGCGTACAGAAATGCAATTTTCCAATGGTTACTGGCCGCGTGTCTTCGGAAGAAAGTGGTTTGGTATTTGCCAGGGCCAATTGCGTGCATACGTTAAAGATGCAAAACAAGTAAATCCATCTAATCGCAAAAGTGGATTTGAGCTGAAGCGTTTCTAATGCGGCGAGGCAAGAACTCTTTTCACAAAAAAAAAAAAAAAAAACTGTGTGTGGTATACACTGTCGATGTTGTAAACTTCTATTACAGTTTAGAAAATTTACCAGGAAATTTTTTTTTACAGTGTAGGTACGAGCCTTGTGTCTGATTGATAACGTCACATGTTTTTTCGCGAAAAGATTCCACGGCGAGTTTATCCTATGGTTTTAGCACAAAAAAAGATTTTCTCATAATGAAATTAAACATTGGAAAAATGTACGACAATGGAGAGTGGAAAATTACATACGCCAGTAAGTCCAGTACGCACTTTGGCATCAACCTCTGGAAAAGAGACACGCTGCGTAGCATGCGTCTAGTTAAGTTGGTAACGATGGAGAGAAAGTAGTTCTCTGTATGGACGTTGAATTAAAAGTGCTGGGGAAACTTTTATGAATACTGAAACGATTTTTTTTTTTTTTTGCTTTATATTTCTAAGGCGTGTAAGTGTAAGATTAAGAAACTCTGTAAATTATCTACTTTTCAAATAATTCCACAATTTCACTTGGCCGGCGCATAAATTAAGTGATAAGACTCATGGCAATGTTAATTTTACGTATGGCGGAAGAATACACAATGCGCATATAAGTAGAACTTAAGCAGAGTTTTCTAAAGTGGTCAGTTTACCGTGAACAGCCAATAAATAGGGATATGATAATTGCATGAATTCAATTCAGGACAAGATAGACGTCAAACACGTGTACACTGAAGTTTAGTTTGCAATTGGATCACAGCTCATTAGACACGCCCTGGACGACTCTGAGCCAATAGTATACTTGCATGGAAACAAGCAGTGAATCTCATACTACCAGGTGTGTAGTAGCACTGGCTACTCTCTTAGGCAGCAGCCAATGGACAAACATATGATGCTCGAGTGTACACAGGACTGTGGAGTCTAGCCTACGGGTCATTGAACTAGCGAAATTTTCCTATCCCTACCCATAAGATAATTGGCGATTGAGTTTCGCAGTGTGCAGTACAAACAAAAAATTACTTATATGTTGTTCAAGATAAGGCGAGCGCTTTTGGAATCAACCATAGAAAAAAGTTACTTCTCCTGCCCGCATATATTTCAACGGGCGCACTGAGTGACATGCGCCCATCAAAGTTCATTTAGGCTGTTCACAGTAAAGTGAGCACTTTTGAGGCTCCAGTTACTTTTTCCTTTCATACATTTTTTATCATTTAGCAACCTTTTTTTAATAAATATTGTAATGTAAGTAATAAATATAGTATATATGTTCCATCACACTCGGTAATTAAAGTCTAATGCTGAAATAAAATATATTTACTGATTATTATTCCAAATGAGAGAGCTTTCAAAAGTGCTCACTTTACCATGAATAACCTATAGCGACGGAGGGAAAGTAGTGCAATACCTTAATGTAAAATAAAAAGTGACAAATAACTTTTTTTGATAAGTTAAATTATTTATTAAGCATTCTGTTTTTTTTAAGCATTGATGTGTACAAATAAGCAAATTTGTAACATATTTACTTTTCTAACGATTTCACAGTTTCGCTTGACATAAGCATGAATAAAGTGATGGAGAGACATGGCAATGTTAATTTTATATAAGGCGGAAGAATGCACAGCGTGCTTTCAAGCAGATCTTAAGCAGGGTTTTCAAAAAGTGCTCAGTCCACCGTGAACAGCCTTTACTTGTGTGTAGTGTACACAATTGTTTACGTAATGTACACTAAGTTAACTTATTCGTAAACCGTTCTAACGGCCATGTTGTGGAAGTTTGATAGTACCCCAGCCAAACACGAAGGCTGCAAATAATTTCTTGTGACAACAACACAAACTTTTGGAGCACGTAAGTACAACACGCTTCAAAGATTTAAGTTCCCTCGTTTTTTTTTTTTTTAAACCATCCGCTAATTTCAAAGCTACTGCCATCAATAACTTTGTGTTTCAAGATTTCATCATATATCAAAAACTGCTGGGCTGATTAACATCAAATGAAGTTCAAATTTCCTTCTTCTGAGTTGTTTGTGTACACACAAGACGCTATAAAAAAAAATATTTTACTAGCAATTTTTGGGTGGTTTTGTTGTCATTCCCGATTGGCCTCCTGGCAACACTCGATTTTCGAGAAAATATTTCATGGCCAGTTGCATCAGATCCACTTTCTTCATTGGATGACTTACATGTTACGCATCTTAGGTGTCTGCTCGCGAATCACAGACGCACACTACAGGAGTAACCTACCCCGGCCAGCCAACTAAGAAAATGTTTTCTCGCAAAGACACGCTACCAACAAGCAAAAGAACACTGCTAATATACTCGTAGGGTATTGAAATGTAACTTGAGCGGAAATCTTTCCGCGGAATTCGGGTGTCCCTATAAACAAGACATACGTCGTATGATAATGATGCTGATAAATGTGTAAACAGCGGTACCTCCCGACGCCGTAAGAGATTACGACATACGTTACGTCGATTTTCAGCACTCCGACCACGGCTGTAAACAAATACGATCTCGCTGGGTAGTTTACTTATTTGGACACAGCTGGCGCGTAAAATTGGTTTAAGTCAAGTGTAATACATTTGAAAGTGAATGCTTTTAATTACACATGCTTTAAACTTTTTCATTAAGCACCGTGGACATACTTCATGGGTATACGTGCTGTGAAGTAAAGTAAAAAAAAAAAAAAAATGTGTAGCAACTGAGTGCGGTGATGTTTTCAGGCAGGTAAAAGTAATACTGAGTACAGACATGCAAAATTAGCCTTGTTATATGGTAACAAGCTAGACTTCCCGTCCCTGTGCCTACTTGAGGGCAATTCGTGGTTTCATTGGTTACTGGAGATCATACGTCGTCATTTACCTGTGTGATAGGTTTACTTGAGATTGGTTACTGAACCTTTGAGCTTTTCCTATTAGCCTCAAAGTATCCTCTTGACGAGAAACACAAGTTGTCCGCCAATGGCAATAGTCAATAAAACATACAGCATTTTGAAGTTTTAGTATGTCCGCCGAATAATAACGCGAAATTTGCAGGTCTCTAACCGTGAACTTAGCTCAGAGGTGCGTTTAGCCTCCCGGTGAAGGAAAGTTGGAGTCCAGTTCTGTCCGGAACTTGTTTGCATTTTTTTTTTTTTACCCGTGGCAGTAGACGCGGGTGAATGAAACGTTGAGTCACGCGGTTGTACACGCCGTGAGGCCGTGAAAGTGGTCCAGCAACGCTTGATGCGAGTAGAGGGAATGGGGAGGTTCTGTTACACTCCCCCCCCCCCACAACTCACTCTAACTGCCCCCGGAGGGGGCGGTAATCCAGCCCTCCCCCTCACCATTCCACCCAGGAACCGGGAGGGAAGGAGCGGCCGGTAAAAGTGGCTGTTCCAGTATACCGCGCGGCTGGAGAAAGCGCCGCCCGCTGGACAACTGGAGCGTTTTCACTGTTACCCACAGGCGGCCTGCCCGCCCGCCCGCCTGTTGCGCGAATTACCGCAAGTGGCACTCCTTCCCCTCCTTCCCCCTTCAGCGGCGTCTTTTCATCCTGCGAATCTATACAATTATCCTCACTGGGAGAGGGATCTCTGACTCCGACCTCCCTCAGGGTAAAGGCGGGATCAATCAATTATCAACTCCTGGACCGTAAACATCATTAATGAAATAACTTTGAATGTTTGGTCTCCTTTACAGCTCTATCAACGTCGTGAGACGTTTACTAGTTTCAACAGAATTTCCATGGAGCTCGCCTTAGGCTGACATTTAATCATGTTGCCAGCAGTTTAATGAAGTTAGATGCAATGTATAATTTTATGTCGGCGGTACTCAGAATGTGAAAATACTGCTACAAACACAGCATGAATTGAATGTTACATTACCTAAAAAAGAACCCATTTCATTGGGACATTGCTAACACGACATTATATTGGTCTACAGCTAGCCTATTGACATCACAGCACATGTGTAGGGACCTGAAGAATGCACGGTTTCATTTTGAGACAAGCTAGAATTCAAAAAACGTATGTCTATATAACTTTAGCCATTGGTCCACGCTATGTTCATTACCTCCTGGAGAACGCTGACCTAATTGTCACCTTCCTCTGTGACAGCAGACAACCAATGTGCAGTTAATATTGGCATATGTGTACATAAGACTGTAGAGTCTAGCTTGTCGGTAATTGAACTCGCGATTTTTTCAGGTCTCCACACATGTGTAATGGGTGCCTCGCCGCTCTCTCATGATTGGTCGCAACAGGACTCTGGTTACTAGTTCCTGCTGCGTGTTCCGTGTGTGTACAGCACTGAGCAAGCACCAGCTTACCTTGCAACACTTCACCACACGCCACTGAAGTCAACTCATTTCCAACGTTTCTTGAACGTCAGTGAATACGTGCTGTGCTCAAAGTGTTAAGACATAGCAAAACAAAAAAAAAGTGCTTAAGAATAGAGAAGTGGAACGGCTACGTATACCGCAAACTCCAGCCGCACATGCCAGCAAAATGGCGTCACTGGCCAACAATATGTCGGGATGGCATTCCTCAATCAGTAGGCTCAGTGATTTTTCGCGAAAAAAAATCCGAGCACACAGTAGACTTCAACACTATCTATATATGTTTTTGTACCTCTATTGGCTGCTGCCTGAATAAAAATGCTTCCCTGCATTTGACTGATCCAATCTCGATATTCGGTAACTCTGGCACTGAGCCTTCGTGATTCGCGCGCTGACAGTTAATACCAACCAAAACATGATTCAGCCAATCAAGAAAGCTGAACCACACTATCAACCTTCGAATTTTATCTCGTCTCGAAATTTTTTCGCCAAATATCACTGCCCATATCAATCAGCGCCGGATAACTTACATGCCAGCCAGTATTGTAGCCAGTAGGGAAACATGCAGCACGAATTAAACATAAGACCTACTACAAGACCCTCGTGGAGCTACCACGCGAATGGGCACAACCGCATCAAAGTAACCACCACGTCATTTCACTTCTGTGCACTTACCTATTCTGTGGCAAAGCTCGGAAGATTCGTGTGTTGTAAATAACAATAGAAGCAAACTGTTTCCATTGCGGATTCGAGGTGACCTAATCTATTTTTTTTCTTTAGGTACTGAAAATTCAATAGAGAGTAAAGTGATACAGCGCGAGATCAGATATGAAAACATTAGGTAGAAGACATCATTACTTATACAACTGCATCATATACTGACTGTTCAGTTAACATCATTCGCTTAAATGCACTAAACCGAGTTAACTCTTTCAGACCCACTTTAATATCCGTCTCCAGGCGTTGAAAACAAACAAAAAAAAATGAAGCGAGCAGTACTTAAGTCGACAAAACACTTGTTTCGTTGTCACAGCCAATGAGCTGTAGGCTATATGTTCAGCAGCTCCAGTTATATGAACCAATTGTGACTTAGACCAGTAAGATGGTTTGCGAACTCGTTTGAGAATCATTTACCCACAGGTAAGGTCATTGGTCATTGAGCTTCGCACTGTGCAGTACATACCAAAAAATTACATACTTTAGGGCAATGCACACAAGTGTGTACACTGGGTCTGAATAGGTTAAGTGAATCAATGGTAAAAAAAAAAGTGAAATAGCTTTCGGGAAAACCCTGCTTCGATTACTGGTCCGGACATGCTGATTTCGGTTATCCGTGGTTTTCTGTAAACACTCTGGGCAAATTCCTGATTAGTTCCTTCCTCCATCCTAACAGTTCTAGTCACTTGTTCCGTCCCTAAACTCACTGTAGGCGAGATGTTAAGCTATAACTACGAACAGGAAAATTTCGCGAATTAATTTCAGGACAAGATAGGCGCCAAACACTTGTACATTGAAGTCATCTCTGCAACTGGACCGCAGTTTATAAGTGACGTCCTGGACGACTCTGAGCCAATTCCACACTTCAATGAAACAAGTAGCGAATCCTATTCTGCCGTGTGTAGGCTGCTCTCTGAGGCAGCAACCAATAAACAAACATCTGAGGCACGAGTCCAGTATACAAAGAACCGTGAAGTCTAACCTACAATTCATCGAACTCGCGAAATTTTTCTGTTCTCAGTCATAACCATAATTATTCATTGTTTAACACAGGCAGAAGCAAATAAATTAGGTCTTTCTTCAGTGGGTAATTTTCACGCTTTGCTTAGGACACTGAAGTTCACATGCAAATTATTTCCACTTTTCCTCTATTTTCATAATAACATATGAAAGTATTTAATAGGTATATTTCTATTCCCTTTTGCGTTCACTGGCTGATTCTGATACGAATACAATGTGTAAATAAAGTAAATTCTTATATTAAGGGATTGTATCAGACTTCCCCTTAATTGAAGAAAGGGAATGCATGGTACGGAATCGGGATAAAACTTACGACCACTTACGCTGCATATCTGGGGCTACCTGTTTTTTCGCGAAATGATTTACGCCAAGGCTGGATTCTAAAGTCCTATTGCGTATGCGCAGTTTTACTTTGGTTATTGGCCACGTATCTTTGTCGGGAGACAGTTCCTTACCTGACTGGGCCAATCGGAATTGGTAACTCCTGCACTGAGCGTCCGTGATTCGCGGGCAGACACCTGCAATACGTGACACCTAAAATCATCCAATCACGGAAGTGTGTCTCATCTCTAGTATTTTGGAGTACAAGTGGTCCTGAAATCTTTTTCACGAAAAACAGGTGTCCCTATGCATATCTTATACATAGGGGAAATGTAGGCTAGCATTGACAGTGATACGTACAACTATAGCCTGTTCACGGTAAAGTGAGCACTTTTAAGGCCCTCGCAAAAGTTATTAAACCCCCAATAAATATATTTTATTGCAGTCTCAGACGTTAACTTTTGAGAGTGATGAAATGTATAAGTCCCTACACTGTGTTTATTAGTCATATTGCAATGTTTACATTAAAAAGCGGCGGAAAGGTAGAAATTAATTGAAAGGAAAAATTTAGCAGGGCCATAAAAAAGGTTTACTTTACCGTGAACGGCCTACATTTACAATCAACTGCTCGTTGACTGCTTGCAGGCGCACTGGAAAGCTATGATTGGGCTTGCATTTTATTGCGTGTTTTTTATTGGCTAGGAGCTCCGTTTGGCAGTGTAAATTGGTAAAAGACTAGAAAGACTTCAAAATTTGGTGCGATTATTTTTCATAAGCCTAAACGGGCAGTTTTTATCTCCACAATTCCTAAGGACTCTAGGTCAGTAACGAACTTTAACCCTGTCTGTCACATTATCCTGCATTGAGGCGTCGTACAGGAAGAAGATTTAATGAATAAGTGAATGAAGAGATTTGGGTGGCTCTTAACAGCGAGATATTGAGAGCTAATGAGGGAGATTGAGGTGAGTATGGAATTGGCGGGGGAAACGGGAGATCCCCGAGAAAACCCGCCGACCCGCAGCTCTTCCGGCACGATTCACACATGCGAAAATTCGAGTGAGACCCGGCCAGGGATTGAACCCAGTTCACCTTAGTGGTAGGCGAGCAGGCTAACTACTCAGCCATCGCGGCCCCAAGTCGATTTAATTATATATGCAGTACGCGAGTGATGGGACCAACGCTGGCAGTGGGATATGGGTTCGGTGATGTGACAGGCCAGTTTAAGTTAACCCTGGTATGTGGGCTGTTATTAATTCTTAGCCAGAGGTATGTGATGCCGTCATGTGCATTAATCTGTTCCGCGTTTCAAGATTTGCGCTGTCAGAAAAAATCGTCCAATAGGCCTAAGGGAAATCCCTCACGCGGTAGGTGACGTCATTCGTTGTTGAGAATATAATCCGCACTCTCATAAACGACTGCAGCAAACCGGATCAAACAAAGGCACATTTTTATTGCTCCCGACATATAATTGAGCATTAAACTGATATTTTCACAGTTGCAAAAAAAAAAAACTGTTGTAGCGTAAAAAAAAAAAAAACAAAAAAAAAGTCTGTGACTAAAATAATTAATTTGGAGTGGCCATTAATTAATACTTAAACGACAAATTTTAATGTGCATGTTTCTGGTGGACAATATAGGAAATTTAAAAAAAAAGGGCAACTCCAGGCAGCAATTCTCGCTTTGACCTGGCCTTGTAGTGTGCGCAGGACTGCTACGTCTAGCCTTGCTGGATGATTAACAACGCGCTGGTGATGTGAGGTCAGTCGAGGCAGACACACGTATGTCGCAAATCAAAGTTCGTCGCGCAGCCACAGTGCCAGTTGAGGGTCCCGCCATATGTAGGGCAGTGGAGACAAGAGTACGCCAGCTTGTCATCATGACCAACACACATGCAGCAGGCACGAAACACGGTCACAGCGTTAGCGATAATGACGCAGCAGCAGTGGACCGAACGGTAGGGGAAGGAAGCGGTGGATAACTTTCTTTCTCTCTGTGTTTATCATCTTCCTCTCTCCAAACAAACTCGTCACTTTGAAGATGTGACTGCAGGTAATGCCTGCTCCATTTGGCCCGAAGAACTTAATTGGTAGGAACTATATTGGCTTCAGAGTTTATGAAATAGCATATGAAGTGCGATTTCGAAAGTTTACTTAATAAGTAAAGAAATTTATAAGCATATGTAAATTAATATCTTATGAAAAAAATTGTTGTTTTTTAGAAATTTCAATGTCTGATTTTTTTATTTATTTAATAAACGGGAGACTAGCAATTTGTGCAGTTTTCTAACAGTTTCACATAGTCACCTTGTCACCACATGGATGTTATTCATTAGGTCCACGGCCACGTTATTTATATTCAGAATATTTATAAATAGGGGCAGTGATATTTCGCGAAAAGATTTCGAGACAAGATACACTTCAAAGCACTGTAGGTTCGTCCAGCTTTTTTGATTGGCTGTATCATGTTCTCATCGATGTAAACTGTTTGCGCACGAATCACGAAGGTTCACTGTCAAAATTACGTAATCCTGAGTGACTCGGTGAAATGCGGAAACATCACGAGTAATCAATGTAGGTATGACGGCAGCCGAGGTGTGTATATAGTCTTGAAGTCTACTTTGTACTCCGAATTTTTCGCGAAAAATCACTGGCCCTATTTATGAAGCTACAGAAGTGAAATACCAGCCTTGCTGTATTCTTCGAACTCCAGGAGCGCATACCAGCAATATGATGTCACTCGATAACGACATGTCGGAACGCCGTGTGCCAATCAGAGCCTGGTAACATACTCGCCAGCTGGTGAGCCAGCCAATAGGGCACCTTTCACAGCATGCTGGCCAGTCATTGGGGCCACCGGTTTTTCTCGAAAAGATCTACGCGCAGGCTATCCTCAACTTGGTACGAGCACAATTGCAAATTTCCTTCGGCTGTTAGTCGTGTGTCTGCTATGGTAAGATATTTTTATACTTAAATGTGCCAATCAGGTTTAAGTGAACAGATTTGGGCGGCTCTTAACATAGAGGTCTTGTAGAGCCGATGAGGGTAATTGAGGTGAGTATGGAGCAGCGCCGGAATGAAAGGGCGGGGGAAAACGGGAGATCCCCGAGAAAACCCGCCGACCAACGGAATCGTTCGGCACGAATCCTACATGCGAAAATCCGGAGTGACCTGGCCGGGGATTGAACCCGGATCGATTTGGTGCGAGGCGAGCACAGGCTGACAGCTCAGTCACGGTGGTCCCACGTGGACGTAGGTTATTGAAGTCTGGCACGGCCATAAATATTCTGGCGAAAACACCTGTCCCTACAGATAACGTTATCACTCAGCAAACAAAATATTGACAATTTATTATTTGCGACATGCACATACCTATGTTTGGTATAAATTGAATATTAAGAGTTTATGTTGGCTGTTTTTTTATGTTATTCTTGCGCTAACGTGACAGTAATCCACAAATTCTTATAATTGTTTTCTATTTTGCAGAATAGGTGGGAGCTCTCGTATTGAAGGCAGAGCTGAAGTGACTGCCAACAGAGGTAAGTCAACATATCCTCTAAATTAACTTTACACTTGTGAACTCGACCTCTGAGAAAATATCTGAGGCAATGGAAGCTCAGTCAGGAATACTTAGTGTAGTGATGGTGGTAGTTGAGTTCGCGAAATAATTTGTGTACTATAACGTCACATTTGAAGTGTGATGGTCAAATGTGTAGCCAAAGAGGAAGATTATTTTTTTTATTTTGTACACATTGTAATTACGATCAGCGACAGTAACACACATGCTATAAAAAAAATTTCGTAGTGTCATTGATTAAAGCAGGTACGAGTTAAAAGTTGTTAAGTTTATGTTAACGTTGATGTTTGCATGCAGAGGAAAACAATTCAGTAAGTGGAAAGAGGAAACTTAATAGAGCTTTTAAACGAGGACAATCAATTAACCATTTAACTTAAGTACTATAGAACTACTTCATCGAAGAAAAGTTTTACTGAACTATTAACTTTACCGTAGAATGTAAATGTTATACAGTTTCATCTAATAACAGGACGACATGTATACATATTGAAATCTTATTGAATTTTATTTGGTCAATATTTTGTCGCAGAAAAAGCAAATCAGCTAAATTTATTGCTGGTAACACTTTAGGAATCGTTTACTGATCATTTAAATAGGCATGTAGTGCATTCCTCGAGATTATGCGGTGGCAATAAGTTTATAGTAGACGAATGTTTCAAATAAAACTTCGATTTCACAGCAGTTAATTGTGACAAAATTTATGCATTCAGGACTACCGAGTCTAAATTCCACGATGCGGTACAAAGTTCGTTGAAATATAAATAAACCACAACATTATGCGGCCAGCAAGCTGGAACGTTTTTCCATTGTAACAGCTTTGACAGTGTGTGCAGTTAAATAGAATTTTAGTCGCACAGATACTTTTTAGTTATCTGTTCTCTTGCTGCAAACCACATACTACAAAGAGTAGAAATAAACATGCGGTGTTTTCCACGTATAGCATATTTAAAAGGAACGATATTAAAACTTCACATCACTCCAAACCTGAAACAGTGAGAATCGAGCCAAACCAATGAAAATGAGGGTAATTGAGCGACTGATAATCAATGCCTGATAACAAATTTAATATGATAGCTGAATTCCACTAATTTATCTGTGGTTCTCACTGAATGTGGAGAAATTACATGCTATAAGTAGGGACCGGAAAATTTTCGCGAACTAGTTTGAGGTCCAACCCGTGTGCAATGAAGTCACCTTTGCAATTGGATCACGTTTCATCAGACACACGCCCTGGACGTCTCTGAGCCAATAGCAGACTAGCAAGGAAACAAGAAGCATGTGCCATACTGGCAGGTGTGTAGTAACACTGGCTACTCCCTGGGGCAGCAGCCAACGAACAAACATCTAAGGCTCGAGTGTATACAGGACTGTGGAGTCTAGCCAGCAGGTCATTGAACCGGCGAAATTTTCCTATCCCCACCTGTAAGTCGCTTGTTCCCAGTGAATGTGCTTGATTCGCTAGTCAGTGAATATTATTTCACTGATTCGAGCTTAGAGTTCAGGAAGAGCTGCGTACATCCAGAATTTTTCGCCGTTTCCTTACCCTGAGCAATTCACTAAAAAAAAAACTGTAATAAATGATATCTCGGAAATCCATTTACATGTAACAAGCAGGCCTATACTAAAGTCTATTTACAGGTTTTTAAACTTTTTGAATCACATCTTTAAAAATTCACCTAATGTATTACGTACTGCATTGTTTCCTAGATATGTCACTATCACAAGCTTTTTTTTAATTGTATTAATATGAAAGTACCTTATCTTTGGAGAAATTAGATTTTACATGTACTTTATCTGTAACTATGGTATTTTATTTATAATTAAGATTAGTAAAAACTGAGATAATATAGGTGTGTTGGTAATGCCTAGTAATAAACACTTGTTACGCAGAATATTATTACAGGGAGTGCCCACAAATGCTTGCTCGAGGCAGTGGAATATGATGGATGTAGAACTCAGACAGGGCTTCAGAAAAGTTGGAAGTTACCGTGAATAGACTATACAGCCCCGGCGAGGAGTGAAGCCTACCCACGCTGTAAAAAATATTCTGGTAAACTTCCTAAACTGTAATGCAAGTTTTTAACCCATCCACTGTATGACAATAATGCCACACATCAAACTGCAGATATTGAACGTTTAGCATCGCTGCTATACAGAGTTGAGAACTTCCCTACGCATTTGACTGTTTCTTAAGCAAATGTAGGAAGGCTACGATGAATGTATAAGGGAAAAGATTACCATTCCCCCTTTCTCACTAGGTGTATACACTGGTATAGGCTGTTCAAGGTAGAGTGAGCACTTTTTAAGGCCCTCCCAACAAGCATTAACCGCTAATAAATATATCTTATTTCAGCCTCAGGCATTACATTTTGAGGGTGGTGAAATGTATACACTGTGTTTAATGGTCACATTGCAATGTTTATATTAAAAATCACCAGGAAGATGAAAATTGGATGAAAGTAAAAATTTATAAGGACCTTACATATTGCTCACTTTACCGTGAACAGCCTATATGGTAAATTTACGAATAATTTCTTAGAGTGTATGGCTGGCTTACAAACACGTTTCCTATAACTAGGGATAGGAAAATTTCGCGAATTCATTTGAGGACAAGTAGACGTCAGACACGTGTACACTGAAGCCACCTTTGCAATTGGATCAGAGCTTATTAGACACGCCCTGGACGACTCGGAACCAACAGCAGACTTGCAAGGAAACGAGTAGCGAACCCCATACTGCCAGGTGTGAGGTAAAACTGGCTACCCTATCGGGCAACACCCAACGAACAAACATTTGATGCTTGATTATACACAGGACTATGGAGTCCAGCCTACAGGTGAATGAACTCGCGAAATTTTCTTATCCCTACCTATAAATGACGAAATAAAGATTTGAACGTTTATATTTCGTAACTTTTTTTTTACGATGCAACATATTTATTGTGTATAGCTATTTTCATACCTAAGGCGAATTTATAATATCACTCTCCATTTACACACATTATTTTTGACCAGTCAAACTTCTTGTTTCACACGTCAACATTTCGTAGTTGTACATTTCCTACCATATCTACAAACGAAACCGAAGTTTCGTAGTTTATTGCGCGCACGAAACACAAGACTCTACGCCGCACTTGAATTACAGAGATCGGGTTCGAGATACGGCGAAACCTCACACTGCGGCATCTGTACCGTACACAAACTCTGCTTTCCGAAACCTAGGTTACCGAACACCTGGTTTCGCGTACTGTGAGAGAGATTCCCTACTGCCTGGGTTGCCGGTTGGCGAATGGGTCATCAATTAATAAGTAGAGCCCCGATTATTTCGCGGATTGATGTGGTAGCAGGCTAGCCTTGACGGTCCTCTGCACACTCGAGACATTATCGTTTGCTTATTGTTTGCTGCGATCACGTGAGGCCTTTGTATAGCATTCTTCAACACTCGCTCACGCTACTGCTTCCTGATAATTACTGGCTCGCATTTAAGCGGGGCGTGGCTGAAGAACTACGGTCCAATCACAGTAGTAGTCGAAAAGAACAAGTGTTTGAAGTCTACCTCGGTGCCGAACGGATTCGCGAAATACCCGGGCTCTAGTTATCAGTAGAGACAGTTTTTTTTTTTTTTTTCGCGAAATTATTTATGACTATGCTAGACTTCAATATCGTACGTCCACAAATACAACTTCCTTTTGTTATTGGCCGCGTGTCTACGCGAGAAGACGTGTTCTTATTTGACTGGGCCAATCAGAATAAAGTACTCTGATACTGAACATCCATAATTCGCGGACAGACCCTTGAGACACGTGACATTTAGAATCATCCAACCACGAAAGTGCATACGAACAAAAGTGTTTTGGAGTGCAATCGGTCTTGAAATATTTTCGCGAAAAACCCGGGGCTGTAGTTATCAAGCGCTGGTAGGCGAACGACGCTTCGTTCCATCATGTTGCTCGACAGCGACTCCATTTTGGCGGGGCGTGCGGCTGTAGTCGGCGGCACGAGAGGGTTGTTTCGCTTCTGTATTCGCAAGCAATGTGTGTCTGTGTGGAGCGAGGCCGAGAGAGTGTTGGCGAGTCGCCAGCGGAGTAAAAACCACGCACGCCAGTAGCGCTGCCGCATCCCCTGGACCGCACCTGGCTGCGCGGACACCTGTTGAAGGTTTGCTTCCCTTCCCCCTTCCCCCCCCCATCCCCCCCAGTCCTCCGTACCGCGACTGTGCGATGAGGTCATGCGATCGCCGAGGGGCAAGGTGAGGCAGGTCACCGACCTTTACCGAGCGATCTAGGTTCCTCAAACCCGAGACGACCAGCCAGCCGCCGTCCGCTACTCACGGGTTGCAGATCTCCACAGAGCCACCGCGGCCAATTGTTAGGGATAGGAAAAATTCGCGAATTCATTTCGGGACAAGATAGACGTCAAACACATGTACAGTGAGGTCACCTTCGCAATTGGATCACATTTTATTAGACCCGCCCCGCACGCCTCTGAGCCAATAGCAGACTTGCAAGGAAACATCTTGCGAACCTCATAACTGCCAGGTGTGAGGCAACAGCCAATGAACACACAGCTGAGGCTCCAGTATGTAAAGGACTGAGGAGTCTAGCTTACAGGTCGTTCAACTCGCGAAATTTTCCTATCCCTACCAATTGTTTACCATCGAAGACGGGAGAGTATAGTGGGGTCAGCAGTGGCGTAGCCTGGAATTTACGGGTTTTGAAGGGGGGGGGGGGGTAAGGGAAGATTATTTACAAACCATATTTTTGGGGAAAAAAAATGAAAGTTTTAATATTAAAATTTATTAGATTAAAAAGCATATGTACAACCAATGGGTAAAGCCACGAGTATTTCGTGAATCGAGTTGGCAACACGCTAGGCCGTGTACTCATTTTTTTTTCTCGCGAAAAGTCACTAGCTCTTAGTGTTTATACAAACGTTGTCAGAAGGTATGAATTTATTGTTTCGAAATTTCGCAAGAGGGGAATTAATTTTGCGGTTAAGGAGTGGAGCTGTTTGTGGAAAAGGGGTTGGGGGGGGGGGCGGATGGGGGAGGGAAATAATGAGCAACTACTTTCGAGTCGGTAAAAAAGTTTATTCGTCGTGGCAGAACGAGAGTGGAGACACGAACAGGTAAGAGTGGTTTTCGCGAAAGATGGGCGCGATGATACAACCGGGTTTGTTTCGCATCAAGGTTGGGAAACTTACCGCGAGAATGAACAGGCGGAATTACTTCGAGGTGGCGTGGCTCGAGATTAACCCCCCCCCCCCCCCCCGGGCAAACAGAATGGTGTCGTGTCGCCCCGATGGAGCAAGGAGAAGAAACCACACCAGAGTAAACACTGCGACATCACAGCCGCGTCGGGTGACGCAACGGTGACAAGAAAAAAAAATAAATAAATAAAGGACGAGCTTCGGTTTCGACACGGTTCTGCCCCGTTCCCAAACGTCCTGCGCTCAGAGAAAACCGGGATAGGGATAGGAAAAATTCGCGAGTTCAATGACCTGAAGGATAGACTCCACAGTCATGTGTATACTCGAGCCTCAGATGTTTGTTCATTGGCCGCTGCCCCATAGAGTAGCCAGTGTTACTTCACACTTGGCAGTACGGCACTGGCTAGCTGTTTCCTTGCTTGTCTGCCATGGGCTCGGAGTCGTCCAGGGCGTGTCTAATAAACTGCGATCCAATTGCTAAGTCAACTTCAGTGCACACGTGTTTGACGTCTATCTTGTCCTGAAATGAACTCGCATAATGTTCCTATCCCTAAGTATGGGGCAACCAAATCACAACAGAAAAATTATTTGGTTTCAGCAACAAAATATTTCATTGCCCCTATAGAAACAAATAATTTATGTTGCACCAAACAAATCCTGTTCGATTCAACGAAACATTTTTTTTTTTCTCAGTCTAGTACGCTCTTCACGCGCCTCATGCAAACACTCCAAGGATAACACCTGGAGCTCGCTCCTGCTTTCAAATCCACGCCATAAAAATAGCTCGTATAACTCGTGTTCGGTTGTTCCCTGAATTAATAATATATTATAATTAGAGACAGGTGATTTCACGAATATACTTACGGCCGCGCTAGACTTGAATATCCTACGCCCGCCTGTCAGATGACTCGCTCGACGGCCGCGAACATTTTCCGCGCAAGGAAAGAGTGTCGAGAAAACTAATAAAATATGGGGCGTGAGACAGAACAATTGCACATTTTAAATTGGACGTCAACTTTGCAACAGTAATTTCCAGGCGTTGTCTCTTCTTATCAAAAACAAAAATTACCGTTTACGTAACAATCTATTTTCAATTTCCGTTATTCCCAGGCCGTGTGCAGGTTCCAGCCGCCGGCCGGAATTGTTCGGAACACTCTGTTATCACCCGCTCCTTCTCGCCTGCTTCGTCCACTCGGCTACTCTTCCTGCCGCACTTTTTCTCACTTCTTTAATTCCCCCCCCCCCCCCCATGTCTCTTGGCCGTCCTCTTAGTTCACTGCTCGCCACGGCTGTCCCTGGCATTCCCCTTCAGAAACCTTCTGTTAATCATTTAACTGTTACAAGCGCGATGTCACCGGCCTCCCCTAAGTACTTGTATTCTACGTATAGTTTTTGGCGTTTTAAATTTGCGACAGTGTTAGCCAATAATGGCACGTGGGAGATTCCGTGTAACATTTCTATACATTCATGGGCAAACTCTTTCCTCCATATTAGCGATCTCGTATGGTTTTTTTTTTTTTTTTTTTTTTTTTTTTTAATGTTGCCGTTTGCCACCATTTTTCTTAAAATCACTAATATTTCTCCCTTTCTTATCTACACACTGAGAATATTGACATAACGTTGTAAGATATACGCTGTACCTGACTTTTGTTCACTAAATAAATATTTTGTTTATTTCTTACTGTCTGAAGTACATATTCGGTTATAATCGGTGTGATAGTTATGTCCCTAGAATTACTGAAGATCTAGCATTGTAGCGTATTTGTAACATCTGTGTGTCCTTCGCAAGCATTTTTCAACTAGCAAAAGTCGGCCTTGCCAGTAAGTTACAAGGCTTCAGGGGGTTGTTACGAAGTGTAGGATATTCATAAACTGGGGTAGACAATTGCCTAGTGCTCGGTTTCCATAGAGGGTAGACGTTGATAATACTCCATACACCGATGCCACCTGCTTAAACTGAAGTGATATTTTCGTCGGAAATTAACAGCGGTGTATTAAGGAAATATTTCTCTTTTTTTTTTAGCATTTGGTTATCCGAGAGAGGTTTCGAAAAGCGCACCCTTAATGCAGTAGATAGTTGTCAAATCATTAAATTTTTCAAAATATAACACAAATTCCGACATAAGAGTGTTGTAGGCAGGTTCAAAGTGTTGAATTAGATTCTAAGCGCGGCATATTGCATTTGTATTACATGCTACGAAAGAAACAGAAAAAATTTTTCCTATACAGTTTATGGTTTAAACTAGTTATTAGATGAATATTAACAGTTTCACTTGAATGAACAAAAATATATTTACAAGACTAAACCCTATTCTCAGCAAAATTTTGTGTCAATTATTGCTCGCCTGTTTATAAATCGCACTCATACTTAATCAGTATGTCCTGCACACAATACAGATTGCATTAAATTCAATTTTATTGGAAAAATATATCTATGAGCAAAGCCTAGTATGCTGCAGAATTCGGGAAACTATGACTTTTGAGTGTTATATTTTGAAAACTATGATTTGACAACTAATTACTGTATTAAGGGGACACTTTTCGAAAGCTCTTCAAATAGCCAAATTAAAAAAAAAGAAAGTGAAATATCACTTTAAGAGCCGGTGATGGTGAAATGAGATGAAGATGTAGCTGCGAAGGATTTCAACGGAGGGGAAACAGCAGGATAGCCCCGAGAAAACCCGCCGGCCAGCGGCAACGTCCGCCGCATTTCCCCCATGTGGAAAACTGGGAGTTACCCCGCCGGGAATTGAACCCGGCTCGCGTTGCGGGTAGGCGATTGGTCTAGCCACTATGCCACCGCGGCCCCTCAGTGTGTTCGCTGCAGGATCTTCGCGGCACACTCACTCACACAGAAGGACGCACTCGAAGTGGTTGAGGAATCTGCCCCCGCATGTGCTTTGCCCCCCCCCCCCCCAACCGAAGACCTTTTCAAGTGCCCGCGACTAGACGCTCGTCGCTTTGAGCGCGGAAGTCGCGGGGTTGGTTAGGGGGGGGGGCGAAGCGAACGAATATGGGAAGGGGGATGATGGGGGAGCTTCGTCGGCGCCGCAGGGCTACCACAAGAGGACCTCCGACGACCGACTGGGAGCTGTCCTGCCTCGTGTGTTTGTCTTCGGCTGGGATCCGCAGGGGCAAACAGCAAAACTGCAAACAAGCTCCGCGGGAAACATAGGCTCTAGCCATTCCCTCCGAGCAACCCTTGCTTCTCTCTATCTCTCTCTCTCTCTCTCTTTGTGTCTCTTACACACAAATACACGGCTCTGTGTTGCGACCAGGCGTAATAAGAAAAAATACTGCGCCACCTCTTCGCCCGCTGTCCGACTCTTCTGGACAGACGTAGCTTCGTGCGTGGCCTATGATGCAGAAAAGTGCAGCGGGATGCGACATCAAGCTGGTTGCACTCTCTAGTCACCTCCGACTTCGATGCAGATTTAACCCGTTCGTGCCGCGTGTCCATAATCCAGGACGTGTTCCACGTGAATGATATTTATCATCGGCATTGTACACACTGAGAGAAAAATCGAACAAAATATTTGTTTGTATAGGGCCAAATATATATTTAGTTGCCCTAATAACATACATTGTTCAGTAAAGCAACTCAATTACTTTTATTCGTCTAACAAAATATATATTTGAATAAACTAAATCTTTGTGTTGGGCCAAAAAAAAAATTTCCTGTCAACTAAATATTTTGTTGAATCAACTGTATATTTGTTTGGCCACTTATTTGAGTGCCTTTGATCGGAAATACAGCTCGAGAGTTTGGTTGAATTTTTTATGAAAGTTGATAACCGTGTTTGTTAGTGCCTCTATTGATGATTAACAATCGTATAAACACACTAATAAAACAATGTAACAAGAAACTGACAAGTAAAGCTGTAAAACTTGGAATATTTGTTTGCACACGTTGCCCAATATTTGCAGTATATCTGTTTTAAAGCTTTCCGGTGTCACCATTTGTCACATTAGCTAAGATTACTAAGACGTAGCGCTCGGACGCAGGTGATCTAGGTTCGTAACTAGGTCGATTTTTAAAAAAAAAAATTTCATATCGACCCAAACGTGTAGCCAAACAAATCTTTAGTTGCTCCCAACCAAATCTTACAGTTTGGTGCAACCAAATGAGAACAACAAAATAATTTGGTTTCAGCAACAAAATATTTCACAGCCCCTATACAAACGAACAATTTGGTTGCACCAAACAAATCTTACAGTTTGGTGCAACCAAATGAGAACAACAAAATAATTTGGTTTCAGCAACAAAAATATTTCACAGCACCTATACAAACGAACAATTTGGTTGCACCAAACAAATCTTGTTTGATTCAACAAAACCTTTTACTCAGTGTACACAAGGAATCAGTGACCGGTTATATGGGAGTATTGCTTGTGAGAAATGTTATTTTTTTTTTTAATCTGCATTTCAAATTCGTTAATGACAAATGCTGACATCGACGAACATGCAATATGTTGTACACTCGCTGCTAGAAGCACCCGCTGCACAAGTACAGCTCCTATCAAAAATGAAGATCATTGCAACACTTAGCTCGTAAATGAATGTGGGTCTGTACGAGTTAATTTAAAAAATTTTTAAGGTGGAACTATATTTACTTGTTTATTTACATTCGTTTGATCCTTTGTTAGACATGGTGGCGTCTGGATAATAAACAAGTCAAAATACATCCTTAGCCTACCATATCATTTCAGCAATACACTTACATATAATACAAAACCAATGAAAGAGTATAACATAAAACAGATTGAAAAAAAATGAAATTAAATACATTTAGAATCTATACATCGTTATCACATGAGAATTACTTCTAGTATATTAAAGAAATGGAAAATGGAAAATGCCAATTCCAGATATGCACACAAAATATAATCGACACCCATTTATACATACACGCGTATAACTACTTGCAAATATATTTTATGTAAGTAGTAGAGTAAATATGTTCATTGCGTGCATAATACGTTCTCGTAAAGAGGCAGGTTACTGTTGCGTCACTGAACTAGAAGAAATTTTTATCCAGTGTCTATAAATGTCACCAACTTCTCATCGATGGGTTTTCCGCTTCGATTTTAAGCGCCCACCCACCACTATTTTTTGTAGAAGGATTCTCGTGTGATAGGCCCAAACGTGCCGAAAATTAAAAGTAGGCATTTTATCGGATTATTCCCGTTTCCATCCCACATTTTCATTGCGGCCACATTATCCCATCTCGTACAGTCTTAAGCCTGGCCGTAATGGAAAAACCTGTCAGGCGATAAACACACGCTAATCTCATCCATAAGCTGTATTGTTTTTCCTTTGAGTAAATGAATATTTTTCACACATCGCAAGTAAGTTAGAGCAAATTTTAGCAATGCATTGCTTTGGAATATAAAAAAAAATTGTACTAGTATATAATAAAATATGGTAGACTACGTGATTTTTATGAACATTAATATACAAAATTTCATATATTCCATTTTAGAGTGGTTGGAAACCCCACAATACTTCGCTTGTAGTATAGGCTATTCACGGTAAAGTGAGCAATTTTGAAAGCCGTCTGTACATACTCGAGCGGGCGTGGGTTCTCCATTGGCTGCTGCATATATGCGAAGTCTCTCCTTTTCTGCGCGTGTTTGGTCTACACTGTTGTCAAGTGTTCATTTACTGGCGCAGAGTTACCCACGGCGTGTCACATAGAGTATGGTCCAATGACGAACTCATTGCTAATGTACACGCGTCCGCGAATAATAACGCGAATTTCACAAGTGTCTAGTAATAAGTCGTATTATATTCTCTGTCTCCTTTTCGATAACGAAATATCTCACAACGTTTGTAGGCCTACATGGAGTTCGGGATAAACTGTAGAGTGGATATGGGGTTGAGAGAACGCACAACCAGTCTCCATGTTCCAACACTGAACTGCTTTCCTGCCAACACGTCCAGGGAAAACGGCGTGGATTGAATGTGAGGCTGGAATACGCTTAAGTACATAAGTGTTTTGAGTTGGTTTAAAACTTGCTCTGCCGATTCGTAATGCAGTTTGGTCAAATTGAAATGGGTAAAATTTATTATTTTATGTTAAAGAGCTCGTGTTTTGAACATTGATGCGTAAACAAACACACTCGCCACTTTTAACAACCGAGTTCAATCCTCGGGTCAGGTCACCCCCGGATTTTCGCACCTGGGAATCGTACCGGGCGACGCCGCTGCGCTGGTCGGCGTGCTTTCTCGGGGATCTCCGTTTCCCCCACCCATTGCATTCCGGCGCTGCTCCATGCTCGCCTCGCTTCACCCTCATCGGCTCTCAAGACCTCGATGTTAAGAGACGCCCGAATCTCTTCAATCACTCACTCATTGTTGACCATGTGACTTGTGGCAGTTGTGTTGTTTGGGGTAGGTCAATTTTGAGTGCATGCGCAGAGGACGAATAACCGGTCTGCCTCATTTTTATTCTGTGGGGTAAACATGTATAGACAGTCGTGACTGACACGGCAAAGTCAAATGGAACGCAGCCAGGAGCAGCAAATTCCTCTAAACGTTGATTTCAAAACTCCTCAACTAACAGCGAGTAGTTATATGCCATTCACAGTTTCTTCGAGCCTTTCAAAAATCTCCCCATGTATGACGTGTTTAGTTATTTCCAACATTTGCCATATATCACAGGCGTTTTATACTGATGTTCATAACAGTTACTTTCTCATCTGTAAAATTGAAATTTTAAGAAGATTTTATTCATAAATTATAATGCTTCATTTATAAATAACTAAAATAAAAACAGGGGGGAAATAGTTACGTTGGTATTGCCTAGTGAGAAATAGTTCTTATACAAAATACTGTTACTCTTAGTGCGTACGAGTGCTGTGCATTGTCCCTCTGGTGTAATTATTCAGGCTTAGTTAAGCTTTGTTTGCATGAGGCGGAGGAATATCCTAAAAGTAGAACTTGAGCAGGGCTTCAGAAAAGGTTGGAGTAACGTTTCTAGATTTGCTCAGGAAAGGGTCAAATACATATGGACGTTCTCAACTTTGTGCATAGAAGCCTGGCATGTGATTATTATTTCCATACTATGTATAAGTTAAATATCCGTCCCAGTTCAGGAATATTACTGGTCAATATTTTACAGTCAGTTAGCTTCACTGGGAGCTTAAGGTTGAAGTAAAGCAACTGCCTATGGAGCACTGCAACTGACTGTACAATGTGAATAACTCATAATAAATTAGTACAGACACCATAAAAAAAACTGCCAGAGAAGTGTGATTTATGCTATATATGAAAGAAAAATGTATATGTTTTGTAACATTATAAAATATTTTACTAAAATATATTTTTTATATAAAAAAAGTAATTGGTCTATAGAGTCCACATTTTTAACGAAATTTAAGCACACTTCGGTTTTGGATGCTTTGAAAAGCAGAATTTATAAGAAAATCTTCTTAAAGAATGATTGTAATAATATTTACTATGATTGCATGTAATAAAATCATAGTAATAATGAATACTATCAATTTTATAATTAAGTTTACGGACGTCAATTTCAGCCATAGATGTTTGTGACGAACAGACGCACATAAAATCAATTATAAAAATTATTTCCTGTATTACTATAACAGCTTTCTTACACACAATCATAGTTAACAATATGACGATATTCCATGTCAAATATTTTCTTGCAAATTCTGATTTCTGAAGAATGGAAATATGCCCAAATATGGTTAAAAATACAGACTATTTAAATCTATTATTTTCTTTACATTTAAAAGTACATTTTAGAAAAATATTTTATAATTTTGCAAAATATATACATTCTTATTTCATATACAGCATAGATCACACTTTTTTCACAATTTTTATGGTGTGTGTACTACTTTTTTATGAGTTCTTCACGTTGTATAGTCGGGTGCAGTGCTCCATAGGCAGTTTCTTTACTTCAACCTTAAATACGGCTCCAGGTGTAAGTACTCGCCCATGCTATTTGAGGTGAACTATCCCGGTCAACACAGTTAGGCTTAGGTAAATACAAGAATGTCGCGACTTGCGCCAATTTCGCATTCGCTATTTAGTCGGCTGGTTGGTAACATAACAGGCGCTCACTGGCGAACGGTATTCAAATATGTCGCTGGGGAGTGACGCCATTTCGTCGGTGGGTGCGGTTGGAGCTCGCGAGAGCAGCGGCCGTTCCACTTCTGTGCCTGCAAGCGTTCTGCGTCCACGTCGCGATCGCCAAAAGGTTAAAGGAACTGTTCGTGACTCACGCAGGTGGAACCCGGGACTCCCGCCAGCGCGGTTTTTTGTCTCTGTACGTCGTCGTTCTTTTCTCCAGTCCCGGTCGCCCCCCGCCTGCCAGATGATGCTCTCCGGGCGTTCGTTTCGCAATGAGCGCGCGCTCCCTTGTAATTGTTACTGGCAGCCTGGCGAACAATCCGCGACCCATCCACGAAATGTCAGTGGAACGTTTTTAATTGTCCTGTGCCGAGTGCCCTCCCCCCCCCCTCCCCAACAACACAATTTTCCCCCGGTAGCTCAATCATGTCTTGAGGGTCGCCTGCCCCAGATACCGGTGTAATGAGCTAAACTCTATCAGGCAAGGCTCGCGACCAACTACTGTAGATTCCATGACCCCCAGCCGAATGTGGGTCCATGGGGGGGGGGGGAGGGAGAGTACTTTTAAGGGTCGCGCTGTAATGAGAAGTGACGAAACTGGCAGTTGGGGCAACTAACGAACTGTTGGTTAACTGGTGCCAATTAGCGGAGCCGCTGTGTTGTCTAGCCAGCCGCTCCCCCCCCCCCCCCCATCACACGCCCTCCTCAAACATGAAATAACTGAAGAAAACTGACCTGATTTACTGCTGTTAAACCACGAACTGCGGCGTTTCGCAAATTTCTCCGGGGAAACAATGCGTGAACACGCCGCGGGATGTGACTGTGTAACAACGAACAAATTGCAGCCGGTGGTTGGTCACGAACGAAATTACACTGCAATGTAAGGATGCAACACCCGAGTAATCTGCATTGTGCAACAGGGCGAAGACCTGCAGCCACTGCGAAAACATGTCAAGTGTTTTCAAGGGAGGGGGGGTGGGGAATATGGCGTCCCAGACTTATAATACATTTAATACCGTAAGGCGGAACAGTTGTAAAAATCAACGGAAACGTTGTAATGTGTCCCAATAGTTTCCAATAGATAACTGGATGAAAATTTTTTAACTAGTAGTATACACGGCAGTTAGGCAAGACACATCACACTTGAGGCGATATGGTGGAGTAATGCTATGTGAACATTTAACACTCGCCGACAAGGAAAAGAATAGGCGGGTTACAAACTGATCACTAGGGATAGGAAAATTTTCGCGAATTCATTTCGGGACAAGATAGACGCCAAACACATATATAGCGAAGTCGCCTTCGCAATTGGAGCACGGTTCAGCAGACCCGCCCTGAAAGCCTCTGAGCCAATAGCAGACTTGCAAGGAAACGCCTTGCGAATCCCGTTGCTGCCAGGTTCGGGGGCAACAGCCAATGAACGCACAGCTGAGGCTCCAGTATGCTGATGACTGAGCAGTCTAGCCTACAGGTCGTTGAACTCGCGAAATTTTCCTATCCATGCTGATCACACACGCACTCTAAATTCGATATAATCCAAATAGTTTCATATCGGCGAAACCAGCGATCGTCATCTTGCTTACAATTTCGGTGGCTGAAGTTTTTTGTTTTCTAATTGTTATTTCCGTCATATTCCAGTGAACTTGGCTGTTTCTATTCACCGTTCCCCACTTAAAGACTGTTCACTCTAAAGTGAGCACTTTTGAAATCAACCTTACAAAAAAAAAAGTCCTGCATATGTTTTAACGGGCGCACTGAGCGACATGTGTCCATGTAAAGAGGGTAACGATGAATGGAAAGTAGTTCCGTATCTTAACTTCGAATAAAATGCGTCAGGTAACAATGTGCGATAATTTAAATTATCACTATTTTTTTAATGCATTGAAGTGAAAAAATATGCATATTTGCAAAATATATTCTTTTGTAATAATTTCACAGTTGCACTTGACCGACGCACGAATAAAGCGATGATGTCCATGGCAATGATAATTTTACACAAGGCGGAAGAATACACGATGTGCATGCAAGTAGACTTAAGTAGGGCTTTCAAAAGAGCTCATTTTACCGTGAACAGCCTATAGTTCGATTCATCTGATAGTTGGTAACATAGACGAATTATGAGATAGAGCGATTTTTGACCTCTACGTAAGTCAGCAACATTGTCTCACCCGTTGCCAACTGAACAATCAAAATTGCATGACCGGGAACTATGAAAAAAAAAAACCTGTTTGTTTAAATACTGATTTTCAAAACATTTACGCTCTAGTACTAACAAAATATTGTAAATGTCTTTCATACGTTCTGGATACATCAAAACTATATCACAGAAAGTCTACGTACGTCCCAAAGAGCATACTTAGGCCCTACATAGCTTACTAACTTCGAATTAATTCAGCATTGTTTTGACTGTGCTGTTGGCAAGACACGCTGAGTGTTCACTGTGCAGTTGACATGGTCACTCTACCCTCATATTCCTTCATAGATACTTCCAACTTTCCTGAAGCCCTGCTCAATTTCTACTGCAAACAAAGCTTAACCGAGTCTAGGAAGTTACACTAAAGGAACAACGGACCGCATTTATGCAAACTCAGTTTAATATAATTTTTCATGGGAACTATTTCTTACCATGCAATACAAACACATATATTTTCTCTGTGTTATTTTGTATTTATTATAAATGGAATTACATCTTCTATAGTTAAAATATGAGTAAGAGTTCGATTTAACCGAAAATAATATAATTTCGTCCTAACAGTAGTATAAATCGATTATGATACGTGACATAAATGGGAAACAACCAAACATGTAATACATTGGGTGATTCTTCAAGGTTTTTTGATTCAAAAATTCTGAAGGTAATCAGAATACTCTTTAGTTGACATTCAGTGATTAGTATCAAGCATCAAATAAATGTCTCGCTTATTCAGAGTCAGAGTACGAAATGTAAAGATGTGCCAATGTAGGCCTGACTGATCAAAGCACTTGTTCGACATCATACATGAGGAGTCGAATTTCTGACTTTTAGAATGTTTTAGCGTCCAGACAGTATCTGTAATTTTGACACTATCTAGTACGTCCTTGTGGAGATTTTTAAGTGTAAGATATTATGAATATTTTTTTGTAAACAATGGAGTGGTTCACTTCAGCTCCACAGTATCAGTATGGGACATAGAGTTATTTTACTACGGAAACTGCATACTAACTTACTCCTTACGCAAGTACCTGCCTACCGTGTTTGTGGTACCAGTTTGACTTGCCGTATGTTACTTCTAGGCCGTACACTTAATATTCTCAAGGCATCAGCGAGAGGACCATTAAACTATCTTCGGTTCGAACCGACCTCGATTATCTGGGGACTTTTGGTACTCAAACGCACAATCTTCGACAATCTCGAACATCCCTCATTATACTCTCATTATGACGTATTATCATAACAATTAATGGACGTGGCCTCTAACGACATAAAAAGTAAAGAGCGGAAAAATTGGTGAACGAAATATGTTCAATGGAAGGAAGGTAAAGCTGGGTTGTCGCTTAATACATAAATATTTATTTCACAATACGCAATAAAAAAAAAAACTACTCATTTTTCTTTAAAATTTTGGCAAATAAAAAATTACTTTTGATGTAAACTTAATGGTCTACATCGTCGTTTCCACAATTTTTTGATTTGAGCTCCACTGTCATGCAGTGTAGGCATTGATTTATTTGGTCTTATTTTCCGGTTATTTGAAATATAGGCCAAACTGACTGGGTTACCCAACTAAACTAATTATGTATCTTAGAATGAAATTCAACAAAAAATTACGACTGAGCGGACGAACATTATTACTAAAATTTACTTTCGAGAGAAACGAAAAATAACGTGTTCTTGAGATTCTCAAACTAAAGGAATAAGATACCGGACATTTAAGATAGACCTGTAGGAGAGAGAGAGAGCGAGAGAGAGTAAGAGAGAATTTTCTGTGACACGAAAGTTTGAAGTATTGCATAAAGAATTCAAGGAAAGTCGAAACCGCTGAAATAAATTATAAGACAATTTCCGTGGGCATATCATAAGGGAGGCAATTGATAACGAATGAATGAAATATGTTTCTAGCACGGAACGTGGTCAATGAAAAATGTAGAATAAAATACTTCATTAAAAATTACATGTACATGGAGTGTATTACGAGGGCGCACAAGAAAAATAGTGGTCATATTTGGGAGTAAAAGGGGAGTGTCAGCACATAAGAGATGTGTGAGAAAGAAACAAGATAGGGAATATTCTCAAGAATCTAAGGCGAAAAGAACATCGTTGGCACAATGGGCATGAATGTAAATCGGCTGCTAGCGTCGTTCAAAAACGTTAAAAACCGATCGAGCACTCAAGAAAAAGTATTTACTGAAGTTCGTTCCAATGCAGGTTACCTTGAGTTAGATTGAACTGCTCCTATAATGCTGACGTCACGTTCAAGACTAAAGGGTTTATTCGACAGATTCTGAGGGCCAGAGCGATTTGACTCGAAGATTAATGTGCATTTATGAGTTCTGTATTTGGGGTAGAAGTTGTAGAATCTAGTAAAACTGAAACTTGCCTTTGTCACTAAACCATCTCGTAAGAAAGACATTCTGCAAATTTGTTGCGCGAAGTTTGTTAACTTCAGAAATTTACTGGAAAATAACTTCGGCTATTAGAGAAAAAAAAATTGTAAATTAAAAAATGTACTTTTACAGCAAACCGTTTAAAATTCGCTTCAGTCAATAATAACATTCGTGAAGGAAACATCATTATGAATGTATACCACTGCGATTTTGTCCAAAACAATAGTTTCTTCAACTTTTACACTTTTTACAAAAATCGTTCAGAGAACACTGAAACCAGACGGATTCAGCGAGTGCAATCCGCTGGTTTGACTGTGACTTCAAATTTGATGTGAATTGCACTTCACCAGTGCAGTTCCAGTGGCCATTAAAATTGGATCGATATGTACACATCTAACTCGCCAATACAATGGTTGAAAGCCAGCCAATAGGAAATTTGTGTTTCCAGTGTGGCCCAGGACGGCTGTGCGTATAGATACAGTGACCAGCGTAACCTGTGTTCCAGAAGTGGTGGGGTATAGATGACTCGTTTACACTTGTCTTGAGAGCGAATAAATATGGCTCGCCCTCAGAGAAGTAAAACAAGGTTTTTCTCTTCCAATTCGCGTGCTCAACGACCTATAGGTTATACGTGACATCTACTTGTGTGTGCGCTGAAAGCCTGAAACGCATACTAACGGCAAATTGGTTCCTTGCTGCTAGAGCGGTAAGGCGCGATTGGACCCGCATTTTGTTGCTTGTTTATTATTGACTCGAAGTCTACCAGGAGAGGTGAGTCAATTGGGGGCCTATTCCGGAAGTAATGCAAGCGTACGAATGGTTCAAGTGTAGTTTTTGTTCCTTAATAAACCCCGGGGGCCGAGGTGGTGTAGTGGTTAGATTACTGGCCGCCCAGCCGGCGCGGTCATTCCCAATCATGCCAGGCGCTGCCCGTGGTCGGCGGTGCTCCACGCTAAACCTCGCTTCACCCTCATTGGCTCTCAAGACCTCGATGTTAAGAGCCTGTGTTATTTACGTATTCTGTGATCTGGCTGTATGGCTGTGTCTGGGCACCAGCAATCTCACGAGTTGTTTGTTATATGTCACGTATATTTTGGGATACGAACATTTCGCGAGTTCACTTCAGGACAAGATAGACGTCAAACACGTGTACACTGAAGTTGACTTTGCAATTGGATCGCAGTTTATTAGACACGCCCTGGACGACTCTGAGCCCATAGCAGACTAGCAAGGAAACCACTAGCCAGTGCCATACTGCCAAGTGTGGAGTAACACTGGCTACTCTATGGGGCAGCAGCCAATGAACAAACATCTGAGGCTCGAGTATACACATGACTGTGGAGTCTAGCCTACAGGTCATTGAACTCGCGAATTTTTCCTATCCCTGAGTATATTATACACACACTGCTGCGATATCCACTACTTTAAGGTTGCTTGATGGGATTTAAATATTTCATAATTTTTTTTGCACCCAAACACTGCGCACATACAAATATTAAACGTGGAATCATTTATATTTTACAGGTCCCTACTGATTCGCTGGTAATATTATGCCACATGTGTGGATATTTCTTCCTAATAATATTATAATTGCGAAAGTTTGTATGTTTGTGTGTTACTCAATAACGTCATAACGGCTCGACGGATTTCGATGAAATTTTATACAGGGGTAGATTATATTCTGGATTAGCACATAGGGTACTCTTTATCCCGGAAAAAACGAACAGTTTCGTAGGGGATACATATTAAGATACAGCACTTGGTTATTATAATTAAGGTTTAAATTTTGCACTAAGATAGATCCGCATGTATATTCCTATACATTACTGCCGCAAGAAATATCATGCTGTGGAGTAAGAAACATGGACTCATCAGTTTTTGATTCGTCTTCAAAACTATTGCCAGAATAAAATATTTCACCTTTTTAAAATGGATTTTTATGTAAAGTAAATTACCCGCACGATGAAATTAATCTCTTTTTATAAACAGGGAGTACAGAAATTCTAATTCGAAAATTCATGGAAAGTCAGTTATAGAAAGAAAAAAAAAAAGGACGTTTACGGAGACTTCTGGCTAATTTTTACCAGTACTTCTACTTAGTTTCATGGATTTTTCTTACATTATTTCAGATTCTTGGGCCCTTTTCAGCTTGGTCCTACCCTCCTAATTTGGTATTCAGAGAAAAAAGAGTAATTTGCTTGTGACGAAGGTAAAGGAAAGAGGTGACGTCTTCACTTCTATCAACTTAAAATCAGTAGTTTGCCGATAAAAGCAAGCAAGTACCTTCGTTTAAGAGGATAGAAATATTAACTCTCAAAAATGTAATTTTTTCCTATGGATGTACGTAATCACGAACCCAACTATACACCTTTCCCTCAATGACTGTGTTATTACCAGTTAAAAATATAGGAAATTATTCCATTAGTGTGACTCTGTAAAAATGAGTGTCTCTTAACTTTGTAGGCGCAGGCAGACCAATACTGTAATCAATTATTGAAGTTATTTCCCCATAAGTGTGAAACTTACCCTGGCACGTGTAGGAATTTCTGAAGGTTTTTGGGGTCCATGGACAATCTATTGTGATTGCAGGTTGTAGTATACTGGAATTAACGCCACAAAAGTGGTTTTCATTAGATAATGGTGATGGAAGGTCGAGGAGAAAATACACGTGACACACTATTGAACGGCTTTAGCGTAGGCCTATAATTAATCTGCCATGACTTAGAAATGCAGATTCAAAACAAATTTCAGTCCGTTGCATAAAAGATTAATAAACTAGACGTAAACTTTCAAGTCTGAAGAAACTAACAGGGTTAATTAAAATAAAAATATATACTAATTTAACACGGAGATGAATTGTGCTTGCAGATAATGACGTGTTATGATTAATACTATTGAAAATACATCGATAGAATTGATCCAAATTTCGAGCAAATATAAACTTCCTTGTAATTTTATATTGGAGAAGAATAGACTCCTGGTCATATTCAACTAATTGTCTGGTACTTTAATAATGCCAATTCAAGAAAATTAAGCCAAAACGTAAATATGTATTTTTCAGGCATAATAGAGGAAAGCGGTGTAGCGGAGATTGTAGAAGTATGTAGCAGCAGTTCAAGTCGGCGAGATAATCCTTCTTCGGTTGGCAGGCGTGTGGCCATGTGCAGACGATTCGGGATGCCCCCACATGTAGACACGCAAGGCAGTTGTAGCTTAGAAACATGTTATACTTTTTATATAACTGGGTAACTGTCACTCAATATTTTATGAATAGTACCAGCGTAAAAAAAAAATGTTATTCTGAATACTTTCGTAACGTTCAGTTTAATTCTCGCAGACACTTGATTAACCACGGTAAATATGAATACACTGTTATCATGTTTACTGTGGTTGATGATCACAATATAATCATGTAAGTATACTTGTGTAGATTACAAGTGATAAAGTGGACTTGTGACCTCATAACTGAAAATTAAAAAAAAACTTTCTCAAGGAATTCAGGTAGTTTTTTTTTTCTCGTCTCATTATTTGATGTTCTTGATATAGTATTCTAGAAACTACCCCTTATCATATATGACGTCATAAAATAAACTTGAAGATTGCGAGTCTTCTGTAATGAAAAGTTACACTGTAAAAAAAATTGAGGTAAAATTCCCTTACTTTAAAAGGAAGCTAATTACAAAGTATCTGACAAAAGTTGGGGATAGTCCAATAAAAGTAAGAGAAAATTAACTGTACTGTATAATAAAATTGTATTAAAAAGTACCCCGGAGTATGTTAATTACCTATATCCTACTACGTATAGTAACCGATATCACAACTCTTAAAATCCTGGACACTTGACGGTGGGAGGGCGCGAACCATGGTCTTCTATAACGATAGTCCGATACACCACCCATTACACCACGACTACAGTGTGACACCATCAATGAATATTAGCGTGTTAAAAGATTGCTTCTTCCGTCCTTCCTCCCACTTAGCTGTTGAGACATTGCTGAAGAGATGCACACGTCGTAAGGTAATTTTCCCAACCACTTATGGGATTTTCCACCGCTTTGTACTTACATTTTTCTCCAGAGTGCGGTAATTATACCTTACATGTAATGAGCCATGTTTGACAGCTTGTATCGCTAAAGAATAAAAATTAATTTTAAGGTAAAAAAATATATAAACTGCAATTATAAAATAGTTACAAATGGACGAGGAGAGCCACACGTCGAAAGGTAATTTTCCCCATCCATGTATGGAATTTTCCACTACCGAGTATTACCTTACACTTGTCATGTAATGTCCCGTTATTTTCTCCAGTGTAGCAATCGCGGGATACTTGTCTGCTCAGTTTGACTGAAACAGCTGGGGTGTAAGTGTTTACAGAGTACATGCACGTCCTTTTCAAGCTTTTACAAACTTCAATGGCAACGAATAAAGCATGGGTGGTTTCCGTGACAATTTAAAAGTAGACGCGATACTTGCAATTGTGGAAATTCTCAAGGGATTGTGGACCTATGAATAAACGAGACCCCTTCCGTTTCACATGGGTTACCTATCGTCCGCAGAGCTTACTATAATACTAGTCTCGTCCCGCGTGTATATCGCGGCCCATTATACCAAGAGAGCTGCTACACCCGTCCTCGACAGAGTTCCAGACGTAAGGATCTACTTTAAAGAGTTACGTCACGTCATGGATGGCCTTGAAGGAATTATTCCCGGGACATGAATAATTGATGCACCCCGTTCTCCAACCTTTGAAGAGGTACGGCTAGATCGATGTCAGGACGAGCCAGCAGTTAGCAAACGAAGGTCGCAATTTGTATTTTTCATCAGTCTACACTGTAAAAAAAAAATTCTGGAAAACTTCTTAAACTGTAATGGAAGTTTTTAACCTGGACCCTGTATGTAAATAATTCCACACATCAAGCTGCAGATGAAGAAATGTTAAGCGTCGCTACTATACAATGTTTGGAACTTCCCTACGCATTTAACTGTTTCCTGAGCAAATGTACGACCTCTACAATTAATTTATAGGGGAAAAATTTTCCTTTCCACTTCCTCACTATAGGCTGTTCAAGATATAGTGAGCACTCTAGAAGTGAACCTTAGAAAAAAATCACTGTCCCTGCATTCATATATTTTAATGGGCGCATGAATGACATTCGCCCTGTAATGTCGGTAACGATCGATGGAAAGTAGTTCCATATCTTAACGTAGAATAAAAAGTGTTAGTTAACCATTTGTGATAACCTAAATTATTTCCTTCGAATTCTGTTTTATTAATGAATCGAAGTGGAAAATTGACCAAATTTGTAAACTATTTACTTTCTTAATAATTTCAGAGTTTCACTTGACGGACGCATGAATAAAGTGATGAGACCCATGGCAATGTTAATTTTACGTAAGGCGGAAGAATACACAATGTGTATACAAGTAGATATTAAGCAGCGCTTTCAAAAGTGATCGTTTTACCGTGAGCAGCCTATACTATAAGCGAATTCACTGGAATGGTAAGTTAGAGAATAATTTCTTAGAGTGTACACGCACATAATAATAACCTTTATTTGTTTTTTATGTACGTAGGTTAATTAGCTGGCCAACGTAATTGTTCCGAAAGCCCGACATCAAGACATTTCTTCCATGTCTGCCCGGAATGGGAACGAAAAAAAAACACACACACACTTGAGAAATATTACCACCTCACGAATGCACGCCAGGTATACGCTATGTTGCGTGACCGAATCCTTTTGGTATTCGAAAGGCACTGCGCTTAAAAAAAAAAATAATAACATGAACTGATCTAACAAGCAGTCCGCGACATAATGCCATGTATCAATTTGTTCATTTGTCAAATGTAGCATGTCGTGTCCTTCAGTGGGCGGGGTATCCGTCGACAGCAGCAGGGATCATAGCGTCAAGGTGATCAGCATGTCGTTCGGCATTGCTTATGGGCGTCTTTAACGTGAATTGATGCTTGAAAGGTCCTGCTGTACTTGCACCGTAAACCTGAAACAGCATTCAGCCAAATCAGTGATAATCAGTGAAAATTGAGCAACTAATAATCAGTGACAGATAACTAATTAATATGACTGGCTGAACTTCACTGATTTATTTGCGATTCTGGCTGAATTTCGATAGTTCCAGTGCCATAAGTAGAGACCTGCAAAATTCGAATTATTATTTGAGAACATGTTAAACCTAAAACACTTTTCCTTTGCAATACGGGTGTCATTGGACCATTCTTTACTTGACACGCCCCAGTTAACTCTGCGCCAATAAATGAACACTTCGCAATTGTGTGCCCCAATCACGTGCAGGTCACTCAGAAAGGGGATAACTTAACATTTATGCAGCAACCAATGGAGAAATGATGCCGTCTCTATTATATATACCACTATGATTATTAGCTTGTAAAAAAATAACACGAATTTTGCAGGTCCCTAGCCATAAGTTATTTGTTACACAGTTTATTTGCTTGATTTTCCAGTTTGCAGTAGCTTGTCAATAGACTTCCAATGAATGTTATTTCACCAATAGATATAATTGATTCAGGCTAGAGACCCAAGAATTTCGCGGTTTATTTCTAGACAAGTTGAAATTCACACGCTTGTACGTTCATGTTACTTTTGTAATTTGTCGACGTGTTGTTTTACACCTCCTGGAGATAAATGAGTCAATAACAAACATGCAATAAATCGTACTCCCAACCACCGTCTTTTACTATCACAACAATCAACCAATAAACAGTTGATATCTGTATGAGAGTATATAAGACTGTGAAGTCTATCCTACAGGTCATTGCACACGCGAATTTCTCAGGTCTCTAATTATAACTTAAGAATACACTAAGTTATTTGGCATTATAATACTATTAAAAATACTGTCACTTACAAAATTTTCCTAGATCCAAGTCACTCTCTAAATATTTCATCCACAGAAAATTAATTTAATATACTGAACTACCAACCTGTGATTCAGTGGGCTGAATTGCTATAAACTTTGAAACTACGTAATCAGCACTAGATAAATATAGACTCCTACATCAACTGGACAGCATTGTAATGAGATTACTGCAATAATGATCAGCGTTTTACTGATTCCAGTGGAGTTACCTTCACTGGTCCATATAGATAAAATAATTTGCAACGATTTGAAGAGTTAACCTAGAAGCACAAGCCATGGGCAAGCAGTTGCAAAGCTGTGCTCCAGAAGGGAGTCGAACCCAAACAGACCTGGGGAGAAATATTACAAGATCAGCTTTGAGTACAAAATCGGCTCTAAAGCCTCTTCACATACGCATACGGGAGATCCTCCGCTTATACAGAGCACGTATGTCAATTCTGCGTACGCCACGTGGCAACTGCAGATGAGTACCTGCACATTTCGGGAATTCATTTAAGGACAAACGAGACTTCTAATAAATGAGCTTTTTTGTTATATATATATATATATATATATATATATATATATATATATATATATATATATATATATATATATATATATATATATATATATATATATATATATATATAGTCCATTCATGGTTACTTCCATTTTTCCTGAAGCTCTGCTGAAGTTATACTTTCAGGATATTCCTCCGCTTCGTGCAAGCAAAGCTTAAATAAGTCTAGAAAATAACACCAAAAGGACAACGCATAAGGATTTGTGCGTACTCAATTTGATAATATTTTGCATGACAACTAGTTCCTACTATGCGTTACCAATAAACCTATTTTCTCTCGGTTTCCATTCACATTAATTGTAAATGAAATATTATTTACAGACGAATTATAAGCAAAATTTGAATTTTACCCTTTCAGACCCCACTATAATTTACGATTTCAAGCGTCTAAAAAAAAAAAAAATGTTATGGTGGATGCGATGGATAACAGGACCATTGTTTCATTGTCACAGCCAATGAGCTGTAGACCGTGTGTTCGGCTACAGTAATATGAACCAATTATGAGTTAGACCAGTGAGACTATCTGCGAATCATTTACCCAGGGGTAAGATCATTGGGTCATTGAGCTTCGCGGTGTAGAGTACAGACCAGCCCGTACCTACACGTGCGTATTGCACACAAATGTGTACGCTGGGTCTGAATGGGTTAACGAAATACTTCTATGTTATGTTATGTTATGTCATAAATACTTCTATGTTAACAGAAGAAGTGTAAAACACTTGTGATGCGTGATATAATCAGGAAAAAAAAAAGAAACAAATCACACGTGGCGTAGTTTTTCGAAGGTTTGTTACAAAAAGTGTAAAGATGCCGCAAATAGACTATGCATTCGAAATCTATCACAAGCTACTTATTATATTCTTGTAAAGATAAAAGCGTAAGCTGTACTTCCTGCATGCACACTTGCATAGCATTCCTATGATTAGGCACTCGCAGCGCGTTCTTGCGAGGGTATACTTTTTTGCCTAATTGGACTGTATAAGAGTTAGGCTATGTTATTCTGGTCGTATGCATGTCCGTGTGTTTGGCAGGCATACACACCTATGAGGCGTAACATTCAAAACAAACGAATAAAGAAAAATAAGTAAAAATATTATACATATCCATTAATTATTTATAGCAAATAAAATAATGTACGCACGAGTTAAAGTGCTTTGAAACAAAGCATATTGGTGCACGGTTTTTTTTTTTAAACCGTCTGCAGTCTGTACTTATTTCAGCCTACTGTGTATTCCTCCGCCACGACGTGTGAGAAACTTAATACTGCTACGAGTGGCCAAATTCAGTTCATACTGCAAAGTTTGCATTCTTAACTACATTACTTGCTTGTATGGATGTCAATCAGTAAAGAACTAACTTCAGTGAGAGCAGAAGAAAATTTAAGCCCTTATAAAACATTAAGATGCTTTAACAGTTTACATATTTCAGTTCCAACTTTACTGTTGTAAGCACAGTAGCCATAAGAGATGGTTTTGAATCGTTTAACTCGAAAATTCTATTTCCACGACGGCAGTAATTACAGCGTCAGTGCACCTTACGATGTGCAATCGTTTCAGATAACGTATGAACGTGTGTGGTATTTTTAAGTAGTAAGTTAACACTTCCAATTTGATGACTGCGATGCGACAAGCATTCCCGGGTAGATGAATCGTAAATCTGTTCTGTGAGAGTAGAACATTATTACACGCGATATAAGCGAATGCATTAAATTACTGATCCCATTTGTACTGTTCTTTTATATCGGATTCTCGCTGCTTTGAAACCAGGCAACAGTAATTCCACCGCGGACTTCTGAGAGGCATAGGCTGTTCACGGCAAAGTGAGAACTTTTGAGAGCCTGGTCACTTTCTCCTTCCAATCATTTTTCAATTTTTTAATAACCTTTTCGTGTAAATATTATTATGTAAGTAATAAACACAGTGTGTATATTCCACCCCACTCGAGAAGTTAACGTACAAGGCTACAATAAAATACAGAATGTTTAGTAACTTATGTTACAGACTTTGGGAGGTGATTCCTTGTAGAAAAACATTACGAAAATGCCGATTGACGTATGTCAGGAAACGACGTCTAAGGGGTGAAAACGCACTCGAAAGTTGGGCTTTAAAAGTAGTTTTTTTACGAAATAAAATAGCAAAAAAGGTAATAGTAAGTTACAATATGAAAATATCTTAAGTTAGTACTAATTCATTTCCACTTTATTAAATAAAAATTGATTTTAAAGAACACGTTTCGGGCGTGTTTTCCATTCTTAGACGTCGTTTCCGGACATAAGTCGGTCTGCATTTCCGTAATGTTTTTCTATAAGTAATCACCTCCCAAAGTCTGTAACATAAGCAACGGAACATTCTGTATATTTATTGACTATTATTCCAAATGAGAGGGCCTTCAAAAGTGCTCACTTTACCGTGAACAGCGTATACTTATTCACAATCGCGTAGAGGGGGAAAATAGTTTCTACGCAAACATGTCGGTATAATGTATAATTAGAGAGACGGTGGTAGGCCAGTGGAGGCGTTCGGCCGAGGTACGATGCGGAAAGGTTGGAAGGAGGGTCCGGGTTGGGGGGGGGGGGGCGGGGTTGATGCAAATGGCGGGTGGGAAAGCGGAAGCCAGCAGCAACCGAAGGAGTTATTCCTGGTTGTCGCGTGTCGGCTATCTAGATGACGGCAGGCCAGCGCGCGCTTTTTGAAGTGGAAATGAGAACAGTTTGTCAGGGCCAGCGGTGGTACGATTGAATAATTATCGACCCGAACTTCCGCGGCCGACCCGTTTCCGCCACACCATCACGCGAATGAAAAAAAAAAAAAATTCTTTCCGGCAAACGACGTACTTGTTTGTACAGTACATCATCGTTTTTATAAGGTTTTTTTTATCACAGCTGAGTTAGTCTTTATATTGTCCGCGGGGTAACTCAGCAGTTTTATCACAGCTGAGTTAGTCTTTATATGGTCCGCGGGGTAACTCAGCAGTTTTGTTCAGAAAAGTGTGAGGTAACCGTGAATGGATTAAATGAGTGCAGCTGTGGCAATCACGCAATACTTTGGTGTGCGCTGGATTGTGTCAAGAGTGCTGGCTCAGAAGGTTTCCGCGATTTCCCAGTGTCGCTATTTGAATGTATTTCTGGTACTTATATACATCCCCGCTTCTAGCTTCTGGACTTTTATATCATTTTTATGCAGCTTGTAATTCAGGTTTCGACCGCACCAAAATGTAGTTTATAAGAGAAGCCAAAATATGCTAAAGAGATGCCCATGAAGGCTTACCTCTCCCTTTCCTACCCTAGATGGCGCTTATAGGGGTGTCCCCTCCTGACAGTGTTGTCATACTTACGGCTATGGTCGTATGCGTACGGCTATTTTTATGCGTTGTAAGACGAACGACTGAACATAGGATCGTAAACCTATTGTATGGCTTTTTTCAAATAACTTCATTTATAAAAAAAAAAAAAAAAAACTTAAATTTTGAGAGCAAAATTGGTGCTGAATACGTTTGCAAAAGTAACGAACCCTTAAAGCAAATAAAAATTTAATATTATTATTTAATACATTTTTGCGACATGCGCATGATTAGGGACCTGCAAAATTCGCGTTATTCTTTGGCATCATGCTAGACTTCAGAAACTTGTGAATACCGGAGACTACGTCTTTCGTCATTGGCTGCTCTTTGGGCGTGAAGATATTCCCTTTTAACAAGACTGCGTGTGATTCGGGCACTCCATTATTACGCGTTCATTCATTGGTGCAAAGTTTTTTCAAGGCGTACCAAGTGAAAGTATTGTCCAATGAACAACCGGATGTAATTCACACGTGCTTAAAATACAGCTTGGCGCCGAAAGATAACGCGAATTTTGCAGGTCTCTAAGCATGATTTATGATGTTTCTACGCCAATAGTTAGAAGGCTTAGTTTCTTTTGTAAACAGGTGATTTTTTTAAAATTTATAGTTCTTATGGGTACCGTTCACTAAGTTACGTTCAACAGGCGTTCGTATGTGTATGTTTAGTATGTATATATCATATATAACCCCAGGCATTTACGACAGGCTACGTCTTTTAGCTCGCGATCGATGCGATAAGACTTTTCGTCAGTTGTCATCCGGCAAACCCTGCCTCCTGAGGTGTAAAAAAAAATCACTTCAACATTGCTAACGGTAATTTTAATTAAATACTGAATTCTAGTTCTCCATAAGTGAATTTCGCCTTAATTGGTTGGCCTAACCGTGTTTGTCTAACGTCGCTAAGCAAAACGCGAACGCTCCTGCTTGTCTTGCGAAAACAGGCCTCCCACGTTATTCGAGAAGAAATTTCTCCACAACCGCCGCCCTAGCCAGCCTTGAGCTCTCGTGATTTATTTCCCCGCATTTGGCTTTCGGAGATAAGTTTTTGCTGGTCGCGGAACTGCAAAACTCAACGGCTCAGCTGGGAAAGAAGAGAGATGCTTTATTTCGCTCTACTCGAGTGCCCGGGATATTCGCTAACGCACGGCGTCGCTTCGTGCAAACGATTTCATTTCCCTCGAATAAGGAAACGCCATTAGAAGAACAGTATGTTTTCAGCAGAGTAACGGGCGCAAAGGAAATTTACGTTTCAGTTCTCACTTCCAAACTAATGCTTCGCAATTTGTGTTATGAGCTGTTAAAGGCTGTTCGCGATAAAGTGAGCACTTCTGAAATCAACCTTAGAAAAAGGTAATTGCTCCTACCTGCATATATTTTAACGGACGCCCAGTAAAGTTGGTAATGATGGAAAGGAAAGTAGTTCCATATCTTAACGTCGAATAAAAAGTATTAGGCAACCATTTGTGATAAATTAAAAAATAAGTATGTAACTTTCTGTTTCTTTAATGCATCGAAGTGTAAAAATGAGCAGATTTTAAACATATTTACTTGTATAATGACCAACGCATGAAGAAAGCGATGGGGCCAATGGCAATGTTAATTTTGCATAAGGCGGAAGAACACACAAACGTGCATACAAGTAGATCTTATGAAGGGCTTTCAAAAGTGAACAACCTATACCTGACAAATTGGCGAGCTCAGTGACATTTCAAAGTTTTCTTTGCTAGTTCAAGCGGATTGTTACAATTTAGTGGGAGCTTTATATTTCTTTGGAACAGAGTAGATAAGTGTATTGGAGTGGAGTAGAGAGATTTTGGGAGGTTCTTGACATCGGTGTTTTGAAAGCCGATGGGGGTGAGAGAAAACGGCATCGGCCGGTACGATTCCCACATGCCGAAAATTCGGTAGTGACCCCACTTGGAATAGAACCAGTTTCACCTTGGTGGGAGGAGAGTAGTCTAACCACTACACAACCTCGACCCCATGGAATGGAGAGGACAACAAAGAACATTAACGGGAATTATGTATACTCCTACATTTCCCAAATATGGCACAGGCCGAGGAGTAACAAGAAAGTCTTGACTGGTCATCGGCGCGGTAATGAAGCGGATAGAGCGTTTGTTTCCCACTTAGGCGAACCGTGTTCAATTCCCGACGGGGTCGCTCCAAAATTTTCGTACGTGGGATTCGTGTCAGACGATGCCGCTGGACGGAGGTTTTTTTCTCGGGGATCTCCCGTTTCCACCGCACTTGCATTCCGGCACTGTTACACGCTCACCCCGCTTCATCCTCGTCGATAGAGACCTGCAAAATTCGCGTAGTTATTAGAGGACATGTTAAACTTAAAACACTTTCCCCTTGCAATACGCGTGTCATTGGACCATTCTTTATTTGACATGCCCCGGTTAACTCCTGCGCCAATAAATGAACACTTCAAAATTGTGTAACCCAATCAGGTGCAGTTCACTCAGATAGGGCGTGATTTGATATCCACTCAGCAACCAATGGAGAAATGACGCCGTCGCTAGTATATATAGTACCATGAATTGTATCTTGATGTCAAAAAATAACGCGAATTTTGCAGGTCCCTGCTCAGGTAAGATTTACAACGACCCATCGCGTCCGTCCGTCATCAGTCCGTCAATCAAGTGACCAACAGCCAATCACAGGTGTCCATTAATTCTATCCGTCCATCCGTAAAAACCTTGGCAAATTTTAACTTTTGACGGACGTACGGATGAAATTACAGCCTTCTGAACTTGCTGGTTTTGTGACTCTTTCGTCCCGAGTTCTTTACAAGGCTGTGTAGCGGGTGCGCAGAGTTTTGTTTTGGCTGTATTTTGTTTTCATGTGTTTGTTTATGTCAGTAGAATTAAATTAAATTACAGTTTTCCTGAAGAGCAATTATAAATTACGTCTGGGAACAAGAGCTCATTTTGTGTAATAGTAAAAACAAAAAAAAATATATATACTTCATAGCGATTAATTTACGTAATGTACGAGTATGGTGGTTTTTGGGTTCTTAGAAACACAATGCCGCTAAATATTTCCACTTTTCATGGAGAATATGTTCCCTAATTGTAAACAGCTTTGCTTTTATTAGTTTGCAGCAATGAACGTACGACGGACGTACGAAGTTTGGTCGTAAATCGCTCGGCTGGGAGACGGAACGTATGACGTACGGACGCGACGTGCTGTTGTAAATCCCTCCTCATCGGTAGAGACAGGTGTTTTTCGCGAAAATATTTCAAGACCAGTCGTCGTACTCCAAAACACTTTCGTTCATATGCACTTTCGTGGTTGGATGATTCTAAATGTCACGTACCTCAAGTGTCTGTCATGGATGTTCAGTGTCGGGGTATTTTATTCTGACTGGTCCAGTCAAATAATAACATGTCTTCTCACGTAGACAAGCGGCCAATGACCAAAGGAAGTTGTGTTTTGTGGACGTAGGGTATTGAGGCCTAGCATAGAAGTAAATTTTCTTTTTTTCTCGCGAAAATTACCTGTCTCTACACATCGGTTCCGAACCTCTTCGCCGGTCTGCGGGCGGCTACGCCTACTCTTCGGTGCGACGGCGTGGTAACAGAGGCGTGTGTGGAAATACCTGGGTTGACTGTGCGAACGACAGGTTGTAAGCGAGCGCTCGCGCGCCTACACGCTCGGGTCGGCCCTGTTTCCTCATCTTCCTCGTGCGAACTGGGCCGGGGAGCGACACGGAGAGCGAAAGCTCGCCCCGCCGAACACAACTGTAATACTTCCGGCCGGAGAGGTTGCGCAACGACGGCACGGGGCCCGCGGATCCGAGAAGTCTCTTTTAATTGCCTCCCCCCCCCTCCCTCCTTCCTGACCCGGGGAGGCGACTACGCAACGGAATTAGACGGAAGCGAACCGTCGATACTTCTCCGAAAGGTCTTCCTAACCCGGCGCGATCGCGAACGCAGATGCTCGAGCTGGCGTGTCAAGGAACTTCTGCTTCGGCGTGTTTCCTCCGTCAGCCATATTGGGCGTCTGTCGAACGGAGTTATAGCTAGGGATGGGAAAATTTCGCAAGTTCAATGACCTAGTCTTGTGTACACTCGAACCTCAGATGTTTGTTCATTGGCTGCTGCTCCATAGAGCAGTCAGTGTTACTACACACCTGCCAGTATGGCACTCGCTACGTGTTTCCTTGCAAGTCTGCTATTGGCTCAGATTCGTCTCGGGTGCGTCTAATGAACAGTGATCCAATTGCAAAGGTGACATAATTGTACACGGGTTGGACGTCTATCTTATCCTCAAATGAATTCGCGAAATTTTCCTGTCCCTAGTTATAGCCGTCGTCGCATGAAAGTTGAGACCCAGCTGTAAATTCAATACTCGAAACTCACCTATCAAGTCTGCGGTTTAATGGAATTCCAAACTGACCAGCACTGCGGGGCACACTACTTAACCCTTAGAGACCCACTTTAAGTTAAAGTTTCAAGCACTGCAAACAAAAATTGTTATGATGCGTGCTGTAACCATTTCAGTCACCTTGTCCACGATCGTGCATATGAATGATATTTATAGCCAGTGGTGTACGCAGCGAGGAATTAGCACCCAGTGCCTCGAGAGTCTTCGCGAGCGGTAATCCGGTTTGTGCAAGTTACCGCACCTCTCGTTCGTGATTGGCTGATGGCAACGTCCTTGAGCGAGGATTACGTTGTTTACTGGTTGCTCACAGGTACCCTAGCAGCGAGTACAGCGCGCATCATAATATCACACAATTGCAACACTTCAGCTCACAAATTAAATGCGTGACCGAACGGGTCAAGTGGACAAAACACTCGTTTCGTTGCCACAGCCAATGAGCAGTAGGCTCTGCGGTCGGCTACAATTTTATGCACCGATTATGGCTTGGACCAGTAAGACGGTTAGTGTATTGGTGACCCCAGGGTTAAGATCATTGGTCATTGAGCTTTGTAGCGTGCATTCGATACCTAAAATTATCTACACGTGAGTTATGTACACAATTGTGTACACTAGGCCTGAATGGGCTATGTCTCGGTTTCACCTGTTACATAACTTCTTCGTTTTCAAAATGCTCGGGTATAGAAAATTTACTTCTTACAAATTGCTACATATTTTTGTGTCTAATTTGTACTGTTTGCTGGTTGAAAAAAATCAGTAACGTATTGATAAAATATGAATATGTTCCTGCCAGTTTACAAATAGCAAATGACACACAGGGAATATTGAGCACAAAAATACTATACACCTCGTAATATATAAATTTTTTAGTAATCAAGCATTGTCAATAATTACCCTTAAACTGATGTAATGACTTGAAAACCAATAATTTCTGAAAAAAGAGGTGAAACGAGCCTAACCCTACGAGGATTATGCATGTTTATATTCGGGGCTACGTTTATATAGAAAATTTATTTTCTCTTGAAGGCAATACTCACGCTTTTATGGTTCTAGTGTATCGCTGGACTTTATCGGAATAAAAAAATACAACTAGACAGCAATTCATTTCGTGTCATTAGGACTTTTCAAAAACGATTTCCGAAATGAGCACGATGGATTGTAAAACGTGTAACGTCTGTCGCGACACATTAGCTAAAGCATGACTTTATTGACCGACGGCCAGACAATATTAAACATTACATTGCACAGTAAGCGTGCCCGATATAGCCAGGACCAATAGGACAATCGTAAGAGTGAACACAGAGGAGCTCTCCTAAGGCCATTTCTTCGGTGTGAGTATACCTGTGCCTTCCCCAAAGGATAAAGAGGGCAAAGGATGCAGAGGTTAAACAGCCCCTCGTACCGCGAAATCCAACACCCACAAACCGGCGTCGCTGGACAGCAAAACGCTTGAGCGCCGTTCACCAATCAGCGACTGGTGAGTGATGACTAGAGACCCGAGAAATTCGCGAGTTCAGTGACCTGTAGGCTAGACTTCACAGTCTTATACACTCTAGTACAGGTATAAAATGTCTATAGGTTGATTATTGTGGTAGTAAAACGTTGTGGTTGGGCACACAGTCTATTGCATGTTTGTTATTGGCGCATTTATCTCCAGCAGGTGTCAGACAACACGTCAACCAATTACAAACGTAACATGAACGTACAAGTGTGCGTGTGTATTCCAACTGGTCTAGAAATGAACCCGCCAAATTCTCGGGTCTCTACTGATGATTAGAGACCTGAAGAACTCGCGGATTAATTTCAGGATGAGCTAGAATTCTAACACATATGCGTTCATATAACTTTAGCCATTTGTCCACGCGGTGTTTAACACTTTGTAGACTATGCTCGAGTGTAGCTCGAGCAAAGCCAATTTTATAATTTCTTGGTAGTTCAGCACAAAACTCGCATTGATGTGCAGTCTTTGATCGGCTAGTGTTTAGCACGACCTCACAAGAACACGACAGCGCAGTAACAATTATATTGCTTACGACAGAATTTCTTTTTTCATAACCATTCGAAGGTAGACGATTGATTGTAAATCATTTTATACGATAAAGGACATTTGATTGGGTTAATATCAACTCGGCTCTCCGCTGGATGATTACCAACCAATAATGAACGCTGTAAAATACAGGTTAGTGTCCGGTGTGGTATGGACCAATAGGACGATGGTGAGTTCTAACACAGACACGAACATAACCGGCGTTCTTCTTGTAGTAGTGGATATACGTGACTCACTTCTAATTTGTCTTGAGTGCCAGTAAATGTGTGCAGACCTCAATGTGTTAAAACCAAAGTTATCGCCAGGCCACTTTCGTGGTTGCCGCGATGGTTGAGCGGTTAGCCTGCTCGCCTCCCACAATGGCGAACCGGGTTCAGTCCCCGGCCGGAGTCACCTGATTTTCGCATGTGGGAATCGTGCCGGATGATGCCGCGGGTCGGCGGGTTTTCTCGCGGATTTCCCGTTTCCCCGCCCCTTCATTCCGGCGCCACTTCATACTCACCTCGATCACCTTCATCGGCTTTCGTCGCTCACAACACGGTACACATATAATAATAAAATGCTCATCGTGAAGGCAAAAGCCAATGAACAGACCACGTCCCTTGTGATGTATACGCGACTGTTGATCCTGGTCTACCTGTCAAATAAACACACCAAGTTCCCGAAACTCTACTGACTGCTTAGAGTAGGCAAAACTTACTGCTTCTTAGGTTTCAACATTTCAGAAAATGTTTGTTATTTACTTATTGGCCTGGGTAGTGAAATTTCGCGAACAGATTTCAAGACACGTTATACTCCAAAACACCGCAGGGTCGTTTACCTATCTTGATTGGCTGAAGTACTTTTTGACACGCGTTAACTGTCCGCACACTAATCACGCAGGAGCCGTGAAGGTCAAATATGAAAACGCCTTCTCAATCTGACAGCAACCAATAGCAATAGACAAGCTGCTGTTGGGAGAGCTTAGAGTATTTAAGTCTACCGTGTGCTCATATTTTTTTCGCTAAAAGTCACTAACTCTAGTTATTGGCTATCGTGATTGCGTGGGGATACTGTCTGATTTGAATGAGCCAATGAGCTTGTGATACTGTGATGATGAAAGTTTATGGTTGATTTCGAACGATTAACCCCTATCAAAATCAATCCTGCCGTCTAAATAGATCAGAAAAACGCTGCATCGTTTTTGAAGATATGATGACGTATCCATTTTTTCACTTTTTATTATCTTTATAGATTCTCTTATTATCATCTGTTCATTTTACTGTAACGGATTTTATATGTGGCAAAATTCAAAAGAGGTACTGAGGTACGAGAAATGCAATGATTACAGTAACATTTTGGATACTCTTTTCTTTGCGGCCATGCATCCTTTTCTAATATCATTTGAGTTTTTGCATGTTAAGGAACTACTCTTTTAATTCTTCTCAATTTCTGACAGATGTTTAGGTGAATTTGTAATAGGCTATATAGGGACAGGTGTTTTCCGTGAAAACATTTCAAGACCAATTGTACTCCAAAACACATCTGTTCAAATGCACTTTCGTGGATGGATGATCTTATGCATCACGTGCCTCAAGTGTCTGTACTCGAATAATGGACGTTCAGTATCGCAGCACTTTATTACAACTGGCCCAGTCAAATAAGAACACATGTTTTCTCGCATAGACAAGCAGCCAAACAACCAAAGGGAGTTGCAGTTGTGGACGTAAGATATTAAGTCTATCATGGGCATAAATATTTTCGAGAAATACATCTGTCCCTAGGGATATCGTAACATTGTGTCCATTATTTTCCAGAGTAGCCACACTTAAGTGAGTCAATTTAATTTACCTCATTTAGTGTTATTTATGCGCCTGTTGATAATCATGCATAAATAACACGTGTGTCTCCCTCTCTATGTGTGTGTGTATATATATGTATGTATGTGTGTGTGTGTGTGTAAATGTGCATATATGATTGTGTTTATATATATAAACTATTGACAGAGAGAGAAACTTCCATCTTCAGTAAGTGGTCGAACTTGGTAACAGTCCAGCTCATCACGGCCGGGCAGGCAAAAACCGGTTTATCAATAGTGAATCTGGCAGGGGTGACGTAACCTATCAATCTCGTTCGTTACCCTTCCCATCTGCACTCGTTAATCTTAACGTCTCAATTAAAAATTTTACACCGCCCAGCAACGAGAGCCGTGGAATTCGAGACTCGCCACAAATCAACTGACGGCTCGGTGCGAAAGTGGGCCAAGTCTGTCGTTTAAATTTCCAGACGGACACGAGGTTTAGAAGTTTATTCGCGTTGGTACGTCTTTAAATTTGCGACCATGGCCTTGAGCAAATCCAGAAAATTTCGATGATAACAAAATCGGGGGATATAGAGTTCGACTTTGCAGATCCGAATCTATCGTCTACATTCTAAATTCAATTGCACCACTCGATTGCCAAAGGATCAAACAATACGTTGCGTTGAGTGAGGACTGTAGTATAACTTTTGACTAGAAGAAACTATCACGCTCGTTTGAGTTCCAATCGACAGATCTCGCCAAGATCAATCGATTGCGTGTATAGAAACATTTGTGTGGAGTGGTTATGGTGAAATTGTATGAGTTTAATGTAAACAGTTAAGAAAACTTAATACAATTTCGGCCTATATATATATATATATTCTTCAAAAAGCCAAGTTGAAATTCAGAAATCATGTACGTTTGGAAAGAGCATCTCAAAAGCAGTCCACAGTGATCCCCATAAACCCCATATGATCTAGTGAAGCGGTGCCGGGAACGTAAAATAAACATCAGGGCGTCCGAGCGCGTCAACGTAGACGTATTCACGCAAAACAAGCAGCCGTGTCGCCAACACAGCCGAACTTTTTTTTTTTTTTTTTTTTTTAATTATTTGCAATTGGGTGGTGCAATGGAACGTACGCGGAAAGCTGTGAAATGAGCCGTCGTGACCACTTCGTTGGACAGCAACGTATCCAAAAATCACCGACTTGTGAAGAATGTAGTATTTCTCAAATTCATCTTACGACCTGCTAGTTTTTAAACTTCACAAATAATGGAGCTAAAAGTGCTGAGTATTGCAAGCGTTGAGTATCTATTATTTTGTTAAATTAAAGTTTTACCAATATTTAAATTATTAGCTATAATAGTTCGCTTATAATAAGTGTGAATGGAAACAGAAATAAAACATGTGTGTTGATGAATTGGCTACTAAGAAATAGGCCTGGTTCTAATACAAAATATCACTATAGTTGAGTGCGCACGACTTCGGTGCGCTGTCCTTTTGGTGTAATTTTCTAGACTTAGCTAAGCTTAGTTTGCACGAGGCGGAGGAATATCCTTGAAGTAGAAATTTAGCAGGGCTTCAGAAAAGTGCCAAAAGATCGTGAAAGGATTATGCTTAATGTTGAAGTAAAGAAACTGCCTATGGAGCACTGCACCCGAGTTTATAACGCGAAGAACTCATAAAAAAATGTAGTAGAGATACTATAAAAATGTCAGAAAAGTGCGATTTATGATGTAAATGAAAGCAGTGTATATATTTTGGAACATCTATAAAAAAGTCTGTATGTTTAACAAAATGTAATCATATTTCCATTCTGGATGCTTCAGAAAGCAGAATTGGCAAGGAAATTTTCGTCATGGAATATCGTAATAATGTTTACTACGATTGTGTGTCAGAAAATTGTAATAATAGTTTTGGAAATAATTTTTATAATTGATTTTATGTGCGTCCATTTGTTACAAACATTCATGGATGAAATTGACGTAAATAAAGTTAATTATAAAATTGATATGAAATATTATTACTATGATTTTATTACACATGATCACAGTAAATATTATGACTATCTATCTTGAAGAAGATTTTCTTGTAAATTCTGCTTCCAGAAGCATGCAAAACGGAAATGTGCGTAAATGTTGTTAAAAATGCTGACTACAGTTCAATTAATTTTTTACCTTTAAAAAGTACACTCCAGTAAAATATTGTATAATGTTGCAAAATGTTCACATTGTACAGCTAGGTGTAGTGCTCCATAGGCAGAGTGCTTTACTTCTACCTTATGAATACATAGGTGAAATAGCGGCTTGTACCGCTAACTCCTGCCGCACACGTCGCCTTCACTGGCCACCAATATGGCGGATCGCCGTTCGCCAATCAGTGTGACACATCTACTCTGCGACTACACAAGTTTAATTGTGAAACTTAACAACAACAAAAAAAACCACACACGACAAACAAAAAAAAAAAAATTCAACGTATTAAAAAGTTTTGCCGCGCGTCGAAAAAAAAATTGGAAACACTCCACTATCAGAAACACGGTCTTCTGGTCTCCCCGGAGGCGCAAGGGGAGCGTGTGGTGAGAATCGAGAGGGGAGGGAGTGGGGACGTATCGATCATACTGTCGACCAGCCAGTATCGCTGACTGGAAGGGCACCATCCCCCTCCGGGGGTGGGGGTGGGGGCTGACAAATGTAGGGTGGAGCCTGTTCCCGAGCCCGCAAGATTGCCAATTTGCCGATGACGCATCGTCTCGCACTTCCCACCCTCTCCCCCACCTCCTTTTTTTTTTCCCAGGGTTTACGATACATAACCAGCGGAGGGTGTTGTTGGCGCCGAGACACCTGGTGCGCGCTTGTCCAACGTTCACTTGCAAGTTCCAGCGGCGAAACGACGTCTCCAGCTCAGGAGGACAGGGTTGCTCCGGACCACAGCCGACGAGAAGTCTTTTCGCATCGATCGCTGGCTGTCGTAAAGGAGTCGTACACGCTCACTTTCAAATATTAAAAAGTAAATGCATAGTGGCATTGATTTTAATTGCACTATTCCTTCTGTAAGTGAAACAAATGCCTAGGGATGTATATATTATATATTCAATATATCTAGACACACACACACACACGCCTGTTGAACGTAACTTACTGAACGGTACACATAAGAACTATAAATTAAAAATGACGTGTTTACATCAGAAACTAAGCTTTCAAACTATTGGTGTAGAAACATTAAAAATCATGCGTATGTCACAAAAATCAATATAATTGTTTATGTTATTTTTTTATTTGTTTTTAAGGTTCATTACTGTTGCAAACGTATTCAGCGCAAATTTTGCTCTCGAAATTTAACATGTATCTTTTTATTTTAAGGTGAAGTAAATTAGTAATAACCATACAACAGGTTTACTACGATCCTTGTTCCGTCGTGAGTTGTACATCACATAGAAATAGCCGTACGCATATGACCGAAGTCGTAAGTATGGCAGTACTGTCAGGAGGGGACACCCTTATAAGCACCTCCTAGAGTGTTGGAAAAAAGGGGGGAGGGGGAGGGTAAGCCTCAATGTGCCCCTCTTTACATATTTTGGCTTTTCTTATAAACTACATTTTGGTGCGGTCGAAACCTGAATTACATGCCGCATAAAAGATAGATAAAAAGTCCACAAACTAGAAGCGGGGGTGTATGTAAGTATCAGAAATACACTATAACTAGCAACACTGAAGAATCGCGTAAACCTTTTGAGCCAGCACATCTTCCAAAACACTGCAGCGTCGCTAGTTGCTAGAAGCGCTCTTGGCAACAGGCCAGCGCACACCAAAGCAAAGTATTACGTGATTGCTACAGCTGGACTCATATAATCCATTCACGGTTACTTCACACGTTTCTGAAGCACCTGCTAAAGTTCTACTTCCAGAATATTCCTCCGCCGCGTGCAAAACTAAGCTTAACAAAGTCTAGAAAATTACACCAAAGAACAACTAACCGAATTCGCGCGCACTCAGCTATAATGATATTTGCACGAGAATTATTTCTTACTAGGCGCTAGCAACACACACGTTTCCTCACTGTTTTTATTAGTATCTATTATAAATGAAATAAAGGTGAAATTCCAATTTAACGAAAAATAAGATACTTTCATGTTAACAGAGGTATAAAACGCTTGTGAAATATGGTATACTTAGGAAATAATTTAAGAGGTGATTTTTCAAAGGTTTGGTTTAAAAATTGCGAAGAAACGGCGAACAGTCCATAAATGAACCAGTTAATGAGCAACGAAGTACGTTTGCACCACATATCATGTAATACCATTATCTTCTGTGTAATTGACACTTTGACTGCGGTACAGATTTACTGAAAATTATAAGCTTGAAGTGATTTGCCTATATTCAGGACTGCTTGATAATCAGTAGGGATAGGAAAATTTCGCGAATATATGTCGGGAGAAGATAGACGTCAAACACCTATATAGTAAAATCGTCTCCGCAATCGGATCACAGTTTATTAGACCCGCCCTGCACGCCGTTGAGCCAATAACAGACTTGCAAGGAAATTCCTTACGAATCCAATAACTACCAGGTGCGGGGCAACAGCCAATGAACACACAGCTGAAGCTCTAGTATGCAGAGGACCTAGGGTGTAGCCTACAGTTAATAGAACTCGCGAAATTTTCCTATCCCTAACAGTCAGTTCTGTTCGTCTTCGTATTTTTCATTTAGAACCGTCGTATTGGTCCGAACAATGATGAACAACGTTGAATGTGTTTCATTCAAAAAGATTTATCTTGCGTGTAGTAAAAATTATGATTAGGGCCACCTGTTTTTCGCGAAAAGATTTCAGGACACCTTGTACTCCAAAACACTAGGGCTCGGGTCCACTTTGCTGATTGGCTGAGTTCAACTGTCAGGTGTTGTAGGTGCCTGCCAGCGAATCACTGCCACTCAGTGTTGGAGTTACCTAACCCTGTTTGTTCCAGTCAGGTTAGGGACTGTCTCCCGACGAAGACACGTGGCCAGTAACTAGAGATAGGAATATTTCGCGAATTAATTTCAGGACAAGTTAGACGTCAAACACGTGTACACTAAAGTTGACTTTGCAATTGGATCGCAGTTCATTAGACACGCCCTGAACAACTGCGAGCCAATAGCAGACTAGTCAGTGCTATACTGCCAAGTGTGAAGTAACACTGGCTACTATATGGGACGGCAGCCAATGAACAAACATCTGAGGCTCGAGTATTCACACGACTGTGAAGTCTAGTCTACAGGTCGCCGAACTCGCGAATTTTTCCTATCCCTCCCAATAACCAAACGAAAACTGCATATATGCCATAGGACATTGTAGTATATGCTTCGTGTGAATCTTTTCGCAAAAAAACAGGTGGCCCTAATAATAATGTAAAGGATTTTCAGATAAACTGAGCATTTTTTATAGCTCTGCTGAAGATCCACATGTGTTTACATTGCGTAGTCTTCAACCATATGTAAAATTAACATCACTTTATCCATGCGTCGGCGAAGCGAAACAGTCGAATTATTACAAAAGTAACCATTCCAGAAATTCGGTAGTTCTTACACAATCATTGTAAAAAAAAAAATAGAAAGGAAAAGAATTAATTTCAGTGTTTCCAAATGTTTACTCAAACTATTTTAATTCAATGCAAAGACATGTAAGTACATACCAGTCAATGTGCCCGTGAAATTATGTGCAGTAATGGGCTGTGACATATTTCAAGGGTTGATTTCTAAAGTGCTCAATGAACCGTGAACAGGCTGTAGTAACCAAATTTACTATACATTTGTAACAGCTCACGCATTTGTGATAATTTTCCTATTCCACAGTGCTGCTCGTGCTTAGGTAAAGGCTGTTCACAATAAAGTGAGCACTTTCGAAATAAACTCTTTGAAAACGTCACTTGCGTGTTTGCATGCTCCCAGTAAAGTTGGTAACGACGGGATAAAAAATAGTTCCATGTCCCAACCTTGAATTTAAAGTATTTAGGTAAACATTTGTCATTACTAAAATGACATTTTTTTTTTAATTATCCGTGTAAGTGTATGGATTAGAAATTTTGTGAAATATTCAGTTTTACTATAGTTTTATAGTTTCCCTTTACTGGCGCATGAATAAAGTGAACAAGTCCAAGGCAATGTTAATTTTCCTTATGGCAGGATACATAATGTGCTTACAAGTAGATCTTAAGCAGGGTTTTCAAAAGTGCTCATTTTATCGTGAAGAACCTATACCACGTGGTGGGGTGATCTCATTACATCGGCGTCATGCCTGCTCATGTGCAGAACCTATAGCGAAATACATCGAGAATTCACGGGTTTATTTTGGGACTAGCTAGAATTCAAAACTCGTGTGTTTATATGACTTGAGCCATTGGTCCACGCGGTGTTTGACACCTCCTGGAGAACGCTGGCCCAATCGTCGCCTTCCGCAATGAAAGCAGACAATCAATGTGCAGTTAACAATCGTCATGTTTGTACATAAGAGTGTAGAATCTAGCGTGCATGTTATTTTTCAGGTCTCCGCCTGTAAGTAAAGAAAGGCCGGCTTGACGGCAGAGCGATGTGCTGTGTGCCTCGCTTCTCCCGAAGCATCGCGCCGGTGAAATAAGATATCCAATTTTCCGCCGAGAGACGGACCATTACGGCCGAGCCAGTGCTTGGAGGGGGGGGGGGAGGGGGTATGATGGAAGGGGTTGGCGGCTGCTTCTCATTGTGACAGGAGCGTCTGCGAAGAGAGCAACACATCACTTCCCGCCGGGGAGAGCCCCGTATCTGCGGCTACGCGTTCCTACACTCCGCGCCCAAACAAACTGGCCACCCGTCGAGTTCATTCCACTCAGGTTGGAAATCAAACGAGATTCCTTATCAGTAGGGTCAGTGATTTTTCGCGGAAAATTCGGAGCACGTAATAGACTTCAATGCTATGTATAAAACCCTGCTGTTTCCGTACCTCCATTGGCTGCTGCCTGCATGAAAATGCTTCCCCGCGTTCGACGGCGCCAATCCAGATTCGGTAACTCCTACACTGAGACGTCGTGATTCATGTACAGACAGTTAGTACCGACCAATACATCAACACAGTTGAACTGCCCTATCATTCTTCGAATTCCGTGATTTATTAAATTATTTTCGCGAAATGTCAATATGGCCACCTGTTTTTCCGCGAAAAGATTCCAGGACTAGTATTACTGCAAAACACATTCGTGGATGAAGCAAACTTTCGCGCTCCTTAGCTCTCTGCCAACCATTCGCGGGCGTTCATTATCGGGGTATCTTAAGTCCGATTGGTCCATTGGAGTATAAAATGTCTTCTCACGCAGACGCGTGGCCAATAGCTAGGGGCAGGCGTGTTTCGCGAAAATGTTTAAGGCCAAACTAGACTTCACTATCCCACACCCACAACCACAACTTCCTTCAGTTATATGCTACGTGTCTACGTGAGCAGACGTATCCTCATTTGACTGGGCCAATCGCGATAAAGTACTCCGATCCTGAACGTCCATGATTTCTCGGGCAGGCACTTGAGGCACGGGACATTTAAAACCATCCACACGCGAAAAGGGCACACGAGCAAAAGTGTTTTTGAGTACAGTTGGTCTTGAAATCTTTTCGCGAAAAACACCTGTCTCTACCAATAGCCAAAGGAAATGTGCAAATATACGCGCACGAAGTAAATGTAAATCTCTCCGCGAAAATCAGGCGACTTTACTTAACAGTTCTTGGCAACGACGAGTCTATCAAACTCCACCCCCCCCCCCTCCTCAAACCAAGGAGAACAGGGTTTCACTCCATGCGGGTTTGCTCCCTGAAGTTTCGCACATGACAGACATCTGCACCGCAATGGCGAAAGTCCAAAAATCTCCATCTTGTCATTCACCCACCATTGCACTATTCATTCAAAGATCGCACGGGAATCGTGCAGAACGACGACGCTGGTCAGCGGGTTTTCTCTGTGGTCTCCCGTTTACTCCCGCCGTTGCATTCCGGCGCAGCTGCGTACACACCTCGCTTGACCCGAAACGGTTCAGCCGACCGCGGTGTTAAACAGTTGCCGAAATCAGTCCAATCCACTCCTCACCAATTCTAGCGTTGCGGATGTAATATAACGTCTCTTGAGTGGGGTTGAGAGATTGAGTGGGCTTGAGAGATTCGAGCGGCACATGACAACTAGGAATACCGCTTTTGTCTGACTGCGTATTTCCAATCACTCTCGTCCTATATTAGCCCAGAATGCAACGGGCACTACAAATTAACTTCGCAAAGTTTATAATTGACTGAGAGCCATTTGGAATGTGAAGCTGACATAGTTCCAAGGATATTTACAAACAGCTGTCTTCAAGAGGCCACTTGAGTGACATACACGTACGTTCAACGCGAACAAACTTTCCGAGAAGATCTTACTGATATATAAACACGAGTGAAAAAAAGTAAATTACATTTACGGGTGTTTACACCTAAATAAAACTACAGCACGAGTTACACGCGGTAAAAAAAAGGTCCCACCAAAGTTACAGAGTAGATAATCACACAGAGACGGAATGGCATGGCGGATCTTTCGATACGGACGTATCCATTTGCTGATAGGCTGCGCGACGCTCTGGGAACGGACCTTATGTCTGATTGGCTACTACGAAATATTCCGTATTGGCTCGGCTATTTGCTGGCAAGTGATTGGCGCAGCGTTCCAACCACGTTGCTGACTATAGTATATGCACGGTTTCTTCACACTTTGAATCAAACCTTTGAAAAATCTCTCCATGTTCACCGTGTTTAGTTACCATGAAGAGTTTTTTACTCGTGTTCATAAAAGTATAATTTTTTTCTGTTGAATTGAATTTTTTTTATACTTTTTCTATAGATCATAAGATTTCATTGCAAATTAATATTATTTTAAAACAGTGAGAAAACATGTGTGTTGGTAACGACCAGTAGTAAATAGTTCTCATGCAAAGTAGTATTACAACCGAGTGCGCACGAGTGCTGTGCGTTGTTTTGGTGAACATTTCCAGGCTTAGTTAAGCTCGCTTTGCACGAGGCGGAAGAATTTCCTGGAAGTATGACTTCAGCAAGGCTTCAGAAAGGTGTGAAGAAATCGTGAACGGACTATAGTGGCGGCCATTTCGGCGACACGTGCTGCTGGATCTCGCGACATGAGAGGCTGTGTTTCACCTCTGCATTTCCCAGTTGTCACTTGTGTCTATTTCAATTTTTAAATAATTATGTAATGTTTGAATTTATCTACTCTTTTAAAAATAAACGCGAAAGTCGAAAATTTGTTGCCAGTTCGTAAGTTCGGTTATTAAAACGTAGGCCCCTGCATGCGGTCGTTGACAAGTGCCAAAGTCAGCGAAAATCGCTCTTAAGTAGCCCTCTGTTTGCAATATCTACTCGCCTGTAAAACAGAATTTTAAAGTAATTCGACAACTCTGTATATTTCCTAAACAGATAGCTCTGTATTAAAACTCAGTAGTCAACGCTTGAAATTCTGATGAAACAGAATACGCGACAACCTTGTTTATGCTGTTTTATATCACCGTTGTAATGCTTCCTTACGGCGGGACGTAATTTTGAAGCGTTTAAACTTTTTACTGGGGAAAACCCTTAATATTGCTTTGTGCCTAAATGTTAACTTGTTCCTGTAAATTGACTACACAACCAGTAGGGGACATAGGTATGTTCTGGGATATAATTAATTCAAAATGGTGGCGATGCTCTTCCGGTGCAAGTGTATTTGTGGTGCAGTTGAACTTCCTTTTTAAGTACATTTCCGGTGCAGTTACACTTCCATTACAAGTGCATTTCCAGTGCTGTTGCACTTCCGGTCCATATGCACTTCCGGTGCATGTGTAATTGGAATTGCATTCTAATGACAGTTGTAACTGCAGTTGCATTGGAATTGCAGTTCTACTTACACATGCACCATAAATGCACTTGCGATGGAAGTGCACTTGCACCGGAAGTGCATCGCAGCCACTTTGAATAAATTATGTCCCAGAATATACCTATGACTCCTACTAGTAGGTAATGCGAAGGTGGGATGGATGGTGTGGGTGGATGCGGCACCCTGTGATCAAATAAAAAGTCCATTTAAACCTTATGTTAGATGGGAATAAGGGCAAAAGTGGGCCAGAACGTACGTATGCTCTCTACTTTAGCCATATATTCTGTTCTTCCGTGCACAATGGCAGCCATGTCTCCGAGCTAGGGGTGTGCATGAAGCCACGTGCCATCTCTATAGGGTCCTGGCCGCCACGGGCGAAAGGACACGCCTGCAGATTTATTCCCCTCGCCGGCTCAGGAAGGACTCCCTCTCCGACCGACCCATCCGTCTCTCTGGGCGCGGTAAAAGCAGCTAGGTCGTAGAGCCTCCGGGATCCGGGGTCGTTAGGACGATTGCCACTTCCCCTTCTGCGAGGGAGAGGTCGCGGCAATAGTGCGTGGCCTGAGTGCGAGACATACGTCAACCGGAGGACTCTCTGCGTGTGGTGTCTGCACCGCGATAACATTCCCGCTCCGCGCCTCAGCGCACTCGCAACCTTACGATGGAATTCGCAGCCACGTTGCGTTTTCACAAGTTGAGTGAGAGAAGAGATTTGGGCGGCTCTTAACACTGGGGTCTTGAGAGCCGACGAGGGTGAAGTGAGGTGAATATAGAGTAGGGCCGGAATGAAAAGGCGTGGGGAATGTGAGATCCCCGAGAAAACCCGCCGTACAAGCGGCATCGTTCGGCATGATTCCGAGACATCAGAAATAAAAAATAGACGTGACATAAAGGACCAATTAACGAATGTTTTGTACTGTTTCAATTATACATGCATTTTCCAATGTGGGATTGACATTATTAAATTATTCGTTAATATTTCACTACGGTTACAGATGTGGAACTATTTATGTAAGAAAAATACGACTAGCTTGGAGGAAAATACGTTAATCCGTAATGGCAAGAATACTTTCATTTTAAGAATACAGACACGAAACAAGTGCTTATATAAATTGTTCTCGGCGCCTTCGCAATATTTGAATCGTTTGAAAAACCACTCCATGTATGACACTGGTTGTTTCCAACATACATGTGTCTGTTATAATTAGAGTTTCTTATTCTTTGTTAAATTAATCTTTGACTCATATTTCCCTTATAAACGATATCATTTAATTTTTAATTAATGACTCACATAGCACACAGACATCCAATGAACATCTGACGGATATCACTCACAGATAGTCAGGATATCCAAGGACATCCAAGATTAGCAAAGTTACATTCACAAGACTACCAAAGCATATCCAAATATCCCCGTAATATCCAAAATGTGATATAGATATTTTGGATGTCCTATAGAAATCTTTAAATGTAGTCGCGTACCTTTAGTTGTCAGAGGCCCAACCACTCCACAACAGTGACTTTCTGCTCCCTTTCCTTCCATACCACCCATTAGTTCACAAATAAGTCTTACCAAAATATTTCAATCAGCAGAGTTTCAGTTCCAAAGTGGAAGTAAATAACTCAGTCGCAAAATATTGCGAAAAGGTCAACCATCCGCTGATACAGATTGGAATATCAAGTATTTAATCCTCAAAATTGTGATAAATGATCAAAAGACAGTTTGTTTAATTTCGCTTATATATGGGCTTATTCTTTTTCTCGTTTCGCAGTATCAAAATACAAGCAAAATAAAATATTAGACACAGCCAAATAAATAAATAATCAGTCATTAAAATACTTCACATTGAAAATTTTTATAATGAATAAATTATATAAAGTTACATTAATTATGGGCTCGCAGTGCATAACAAATTTAGCCCAAATATTTCAACCTTTCAAATAGTTACGGGTTATAAAACACACTTATATTTAAAATATACCCCTGTAAATGCCCCATAATAAAGCCCCTATAAAACATGGCAGGATATGCCTTCTGCCAAGTTAATATGTTATTATGTTGAGGTCCCTATCCTTTCTGTCTTACCCAGACGAAATACAATCCCTTTTAAAGACCAAAACAAAAAAAAACGTTGACGATTGTTGAGTAACATCCTAGATGGCTTACGAAGTGGTTCAAGTCCAGCAAATTCAAATCTTGAAGACGTAGATCGTAGCGTCAGATGGTTGCTAGACGCCAGCCATAAACATTGGATGAAGAGAGGCATTGGTTTGGGGGGGGGGGGGGGTGTTGCAGCCTCGAGCCTTGAACCTTCAGTCTTCGCTCGCCAGCCAAGGCACGTAAACGGGTCAGCTACGTCGTCCTTGCTGACAACGTCAAACGGGTCATCCACTGGGTAGGCCACAGCTCCCTCGTCGACAATCCAATGTAAGACGTATAAATTGCGGCGTAGAATAATCAAATATGATGCACAGTGTTTTAGCACCGTCACAGAGTAATGGCCACTGGTGGTTTTGTAATATCTAATGGATAGCCGGTAAGTGGTACAAAAAGGTATCTATTACTGGAAATCCAAAGGATATACATTCAAGATTCACTGTAGGACTTTTATGACTTTTAGTTATTGTAGATATATTTATGATATCCGGTGCTCTGTCGGTATGAAGAGAAACAGAGAGAAAAAATGTGTGTTCGAAAAACTCACTTACTTCCTCTGCTGTTCCGACCTCAAATTTCAGACCATCTCTTCATGGATCGACTAATATCCGTTCTTCCAGTAGGATGGTAGTCCAGGGCAAGCTTTCGAAATCTGTTGTTATCCATCAAATCGCTTATCCTTTGTCCTTGCCTTTGTCATAATCATAAAATCCATCCGAGTTTTCTTCTTCTGAAGTTGATGAGTAATATATGTTTTTTTTTTTCCGTGGAAGGGTTACCAGTCCTTCGCTCAACCCCCAACCTGGAGGACGAGGGACTCTTCTTAGTCGAGAAGACCCAATGTTAAGGCGTCAGGTACTCGCCCTCGCCCATCCCCATACGGGGTAGGATTTGCTGGTTACATTGACAGACGGACTGTCAACTAAATCATTTTTTGAGTTTTAAAGGATGCACTTATTCGACATCAGTTGCATCCCTCAAGTCTCCACAACCAGTAATTTATCCTCCTCCTTTATCCGGGCTTGGGGCAGGCGCTAGGAAACCTAAGTCATTCCTAGAGGCGGAGTTTCGTAAAACCTAGTAAGAAATATATTAGTTCCCATGTAAAACATTATCAAACCGAGTGCTCTCGAATGCGCTACGTTGTCCTTTTGGTTTGATTTTCTAGACTTAATTAAACATTTTTTGAGCGATGCGGGAGGGGGAGGGGGTATTTTCGAATCAAAACTCTGGGAAAAAATCATCGTGTAACTTTGCCACTACGAAAATAAAATCTGCCACCTTTTTTATTAATCAAAATTTTACCTCAAAAACATGTTAAAACCAAGCGTGCTGAAACAGTGGCATGTCACAAGGAAATTACTGACAAGAATAAATTAGAATAAATATGGTTAACTGTAATATGTTGCTCAGGGGATATGTAATTTAAAAATTGGTAATACTGTTTTTTTTTTTTTTCGTCAAGTACAACAACAAAACTTTATGGCACATCAACACATGTTTTCTTTAGATATTTCCCAATAATAAAGATTTTTAAAGAATGGCCACATAATTAAGAAGGCAATATTATTATAAACAGGCGCCTCGCACAGGAGTTAATTACTTTAAGAAAATAACATAACTTTTACAGAATTAATGCCTTCCTGATTTTACGTTGCAAAAAGGTGTAAACAAAGGTCGTTGTGCGACAGTAAAATCATCTAAAATATTAAAAGAATTTTATAAACAATAGAAACTTTTCGAAAAAAGGAAAAGAAAGAAAGGTGAGGTTTTGTTTGGTTGTTTCCTAAACGCGTCACGTATAATAAGCAATTTCTTATATTCGGTTAAATTAAACTTTTACTAATTTTTCTATCTTTAAATTATAGTATTCAAATCATAACTGAAACGAACAAAAACAAGGAGGAAATGAGTGTGTTGGAAATTCCATGCAAATTTGTATTACGATGAGCGTGCACGAATGCAGTCCCTTTGGTGTAATTTTCTTGACATTGGTTGAGTTTTGTTTGCACGAGGCGAAGGAATACCCTGGAAGTAGAACTAGCATGGCTTCAGAAAAGTCGGAAGTAATCTTGGATGGCCTATAACTAGAGATAGGAACATTTCGCGAGTTCATTTCAGGACAAGATAGACGTCAAACACGTGTACACTGAAGTTGACTTTACAATTGGATCGCAGTTTATTAGACACGCCCTGGACGACTCTGAGCCCATAGCAGACTAGCAAGGAAACAACTAGCCAGTGCCATACTGCCAAGTGTGAAGTAACACTGGCTACTATATGGGGCAGCAGCCAATGAAAAAACATCTGAGCCTCGAGTATACACATGACTGTGTAGTCTAGCCTACAGGTCATTGAACTCGCGAATCTTTCCTATCCCTACCTATAACATCAAATCGAAGAAACCGCCAGGCAATTTTTTGCTTCTACGCCCTCGCGTATTCTGCGGGCGAGGAGCGAAAAACTTTATTGCGACGCAGACGCCAACGCCCGCTGCTCGGGAGTATACTACAAGGCACCACTTTATCACTGAGACAGCGGATAAACAAGGGTGTGGGATTTCAGTTGCGAAGGGTTGGTAGGGGGTGCGTTGTAGGCGGCCAAATGGCTGGTGTCGGCTACGGGGCGTAACCGCACCCCCAGCTGCGCCATGTGTCACCCTTATTTGATGGGTGATGGAGAGGGGGGAGGGGGCGAAGGTAGATTTACTTCACCCCCCAGGCGTCTCCATCCCCTGGAGTTTTCTAACTTGGACTAGGCATGCCATTCTTTACCTAATGCATCTATTTGCTTGGTCGTTATAGATCGTCGCACACAAATCGATGATCATTAAAAATCGGACGTAAAAATCGATTTACTGGAATTCGATTTTCGATCTTTTGGGCCGATCGTACGTACAAACTTAATTTCTATGCAGTGTTGCCAGATAACGGGAAATTTTAGGTTTTAAGGGAAATTTGAATGGTTGGCGGAAAAGAGGGATAAAACTGGCAGAAACGGGATATTTGGCCATACTGCTTATTTAAGGTTTTGTAACGAACTCCATTAGTCCAAAAGACAAGGAAATTCATAACATTGAGTGACAAGCAATCGCTGAATCCAAAAACTTTTCTTGAAGGAATATGTAGATTCCGAAATAAATCAGCGTCTTCAATATCGATTTAGAAATAGATATTTAGACCGATTTAATCAGTTTAAAAAATCAAATTTTAACCAGCATCTCTAACTTGGACCTGCGGCACGTCTGCAGAATTTCAATACGTACTGCTTCCGATTCCATCAAAGAATATTACGTAGGGCCAGTTATTATTAATATTTTTTTGGGAAGTAAAACCCGACAGGATGTTTTTCAATGTCTGAGAGATTCATGTGTAGTTTTTCTTTTGTTTCTGGCAGTTGTGGCTACGACAACGGTATTTTTTTTTTTTTTGGCAATAGGATATTCGCGGTAAAGTGAGCACTTTTTAAGGCCCTCCCAACAGGTATTAAAAACTATTAAATGTATGTTATACGAGCTTCGAAATCTATACACTATGCTTATTAGTCACATGGCAATGCTTATACTAAAAAAAGTGGGCCTAAAGAAGTGCCCACTTTACCGCGAATAACTTATACAATGACGAAGAAAGCTTCGTGTAGACTCGGCCTTGTTCGTTCCCGAAACCCGAAGTGATAGAAAAGACGGAGAATTTCCTTATTTTGTATTCATGGAGCTCACCCCACGAATTGCGTTTCCGTATAACAAGTGCACATTTTCGTAAAAAATCTCTGTAAATATGAGGAAATTTGGAAAAAAAATAAATAAATAAAAGTGCATCCACTTGTGGAAGCGAAGAGTTGTTGCTCCTCTCGTGGTAATACGGAAAATTTGACCTTCCTTGTTCCTCGTTTACACTTCGAGTACTGTTTGCGTAATGCGAAATGCCGTGAATTCAATCGAGTTTTATGGAGTTTGCCACTCCACCATGACGTCCGCATAACTTGAAGACACTGGCGACCAAATATTGCTTCGTCAGCAGTTCCCGTAAGGTTCTCTGCAACGTGACGTTATTTATGCAACACTCGGATTGCGAATTACTCAAACGAATAGTATGGGTTGTATATAACTCCCACGTAAGAAAGAGCACTTGATTGGGAGACGTTCATCTCGGCATTATATTGGCGAATGACTGACGAGGAATGAATGTTGTGCAGCATATAGTGTATTCACGGTTTCTTCGCGTTTCTCGAATTAAACGTTTTAAAAATCACCCAATGTATGACGTGTTAAGTTATTTCCCAAATACGCCATGTATCACCGTCGTTTGATACCTCCGTCGACATAAAACTTATTTTTCGTTAATTTGAAGAATTACTTATATTTTATTTATTTAATATAATATTTAATTTATAATAAATATGAACAAAAACAGTGAGAAAACATGTATGTTGGTAGCACCTGGTAAGAAATAATTCTCATTCGAAAAACTATTAATACTGAGTGCGCACGAATTCGGTGCGATGTCCTTTGGTGTAATGTTATAGACCTAGTTAACGAGGCGGAGGAATTTCCCGGAAGTAGAACTTTAGTAGGGCTTAGAAAAGTGTAGAGTAACCGCGAATGCATTACAGTAAGCGTGTCCGGTATAATGCGTTCCATAGAAACCAATAATAACAGTGATCACGCATTCGTTAATACCTACATTTTATGGATTGTTTCAACTACCCTAAATCTACACCACGAAGTGTTAATGAATGGCTTCGGAGACATTCTACAATATATACTGAGACAACATATTGTAAAATATAAGAAAACTGGAATTCCTGGTGACAAATTCAGTTAGAACTCCGAAGGCTCAAGATTGCAGACATCCCATGTATTTATGACCACGTGTGTTTTTATTGTAAATGTATTTGTAAATTAGACTAGTATTAATAGTTTTATACCTCATTAAATCCATAACCTTGCAGTCTCGAATCACACTAAGTGAACACGTTGACAAAAAAAAAAAACGCTTCCAGTCTTGCTAACTTCCGTATCAAGAAATCGTATATCATGCAAGTTTGCCCTTTCAGGTCTTGCGAACAGTTATGGGTATCTAGAGCCATTACCGAGAAATGATCTCTATTAAAACGAAACTTAACTTTTCTATAGAGATAGCAGCAACGTATCAACTCGGCAATCAATTACTAGCTCTGTGTTAATATCTAATAAATGCGAGTCCTATGTATCAATGTGAAGTGTTGTATTAATTTTTTTTTACATTGTAATTGAGGTCTTTTTTGTACAAATAAAAGCAACGGTTGGTTTGGTAATAAAATGATACGTTTCCAGACATCTTTCACTATCACATGGTCGGCGTATGAATCGAAGTGATAAGGGGCATAAAAATTTTAATTTTTACGAATGACAGAAAAATACGCAATGGGCAGGTGGAAATTTTAAGCCAGGATTCCAAAAATGTTCAATTACTGTAACTGCGAACGTGTTATCATCAGGACTATTTTTTTGTATCGCTTCCTTTCAGCTGTAATTCTCCTGTTTTTTGCCTTTTTATTTATTTATTTTTTTCGTCATAGTGTTTCATTATCTGTCCAGATAATAACGAATATGGAAATCATATTTCCGTTTATTCATGTTTCTATCCGTGTTACGCTTGTACCAGCCAGTTATCTTTTTTTATTCTCCCCTCTTTGAAACAAGTCGGCTGTGTTTTGATAAAACGCTAGCATTGTAGCGACAGAATAAATGGTGTTCGTGTTAAACCAGACGAATATGTTCTGTCATTTAAACCGTTTGTTTGCGTGTTCTCTTATCCATGCGCTTGTGGGAATAACGTTTTCATATACTGGAAACTGAAAATAATTCTTGAAATACTTCAGCTCAACCTAAATTTCAGTATCGAAATATTTCCTTCGCAGTCATCGCTTTCGGAAATTGTTAACCCTATAATTCCCTTCCTCTGTTATTTTGCGCACCGTTCATGACAAATGAAACACTTAAATAATATTGCCCTCAACAATTAGAGGGATTGCGTGTGTGTGTATTTATGTATTTACGCGCTCGTTGAGGCAAATAAATTAATTTTTCTTTTGTATTTAAGAATGCATGCTTGGATAGGATTATAATGTAGAAAGCGCTGGCATAGATGATGCACTGTAAGCATTTAATTCACTATTATGTTTCTCGAAACATAGGGTAACTGACGTCAGAAATCAGTAACATTGGGTGGTTACCACGGAAAACTTCCAAAATGATCTTTTAAGTGAACATTTATGAAGAGCAGGGTTAAATATTTTACATACTGTAAGAAATAATTTAAAAATCATAGCTACTTGATTTGCCTGTGGGCATTTATACGAGCGACAGGCAACGAAAAGGGCAAGAAAATTTGCGAACAACGACTTAGAACACAACGACTAACTACAATAATAAACCTAGCAAAAAAAAAACGATATCCAAGGACACGGTGTAACGATGAAAGCGAAAACTTAAATGAACACCAATATAGGACTACAGAGCTACAACGATCATATTCCTGGAAAAGAAATCTTCTCGTTGGTTCATATTGTATGGACTACTAGGTACTTATATATTTCCTAGTCCGTCGATATTCATTATATGGGATTTGTTTGGTTTTCTGTTTGTTTGTTTTGTTCTTAGATTTATTTTTAATAATGGATAGAGCTCATTTAAATATTCACAGAAAGTATGCAACATTATTAAAATTAAACTTTAAAGATATTTGTTGATCTTCGGAACGCAGCTTAGGTCCCACGTTTGCCCTAGACACGGCTAAGGGGATGACAATTTTCGCGATAGGAGAAGGGAGGAGAGTGAGTGCTTAGGCGGCTCTTAACATCGAGGTCCCGAGAGCCGATGTGGGTGAAGCGAGGTGAGTATGGAACAGCGCCGGAATGCAAGGGAGGAGCGGGAGATCCCCGAGAAAACCCGCCGACCAACGGCATTGTCCGGCACGTTCCCCACATGCGAAAATCCGGGGGGCTTCTCCGCCGGGAATCGAATCCGGTTCGCCTTGGTGGGATGAAAGCAGTCTAACAACTATACTATCGTGGTATACAAGAGGGTGGATGGGGAGGGGGGGAGGTAATCTGATCAGTCCAGCTGGCAACTCATATTTAAGCTCAACATTTTTTGTGTGATGCCATTTCTTAGTAACGGTGCCGTATCGGCATGACTTACAGCACAGTAAATTATTTTATTTTAATTTGGTCAGATTCTCGATTCTGTCACCAGCGGCAGCGACCGCCGAATGCAGACACGAGTTACTAGGATCAGGGGTCGCAGAGATGTCGCCTTGTCACGCACGCGCATAAGAGACTCGAACACGCAGATAATGACGTGAGTGGCCATTGGGCCACCGACGTGACTGAAAATATGTGCCTGGTGCACCGTAAATTGCCTCCCCCCCCCCCCCCTCTTTTCCAAACACCCGCCAACAACAGCTCTTTCTTTCGCCTCGCTCCTCCTCCGAAGGCACTTAGAAGCCTTCAGACTGTCGGTTGTAGGAGCTCTTACAGCAACTCGTATCCTACGTGCTTTGAGGAAGATTGTTCCAGCTCATTAGTAGTAATGATCATTTCGTCAGTTGTTAGAGAACACGAGAAATGCAGCTTCTTCTCCTCTTCCTCTTCTTTGAACTAACAGACACGTGAAGTCTATGAGTACTCGACTTAGGCGTCGTATTAAGTTATATATATATATAAAGTGATCTGCCTGCTAAATATTAAAATTACAACGTTGAGCCACTTCTAGTTTGGGTTGCCGTTATTTTCATTCGACGATTCTTCACAAGCATTTACGTTCGAATATTTCAGCGCGAGGATTCTTAAATCATGCCCTCCCGAGAGGCTAGCTGTAGATACTCAAAACAAGAAATTTCTAAAGTTTAATTCATACGCATTCGGCAGGCACTTGTTTAGTATGACTGATAACTGAAGATGGGAAAATATCGCCGAGTCCAGTGAGATGTAGGCTAGACTCCACAATCCTGTGTACGCACGAGCATCAGATGTTTGTCCATTGGCTGCTGACACAGAGAGTAGTCAGTGTTACTCCACGCCAGGCAGTATGGCACTCGCTACTTGTTTCCTTGCCGGTATACTATTGGCTCAGATTCGTCCAGGGTGTGTCTCAGAAGCCGTGATCCAATCTAGAAGGTGACTTCAATGTACACTTTTTGGACGTCTAGCTCGTCCTGAATTGAATTGGAGAAATTTTCCTATCCCTACTGATAACACTACGGTAAATTCACAAAGATACATTCAAATGTACCTAACTCTCTGAATGTCAGCGCTAAGAACTGCGTTTTTTTGTGACCTCAAAAAGGAAATCTTGAAACGGCACGTAACTAAATGTCTAATTTTATCAGAAGAGTTTGTCAATAAAATCAAAAAATTTAATAAATATGTATTATAAAACCACATCAGCAGGCGAGTACCTCAATTATTAAAGCATCCTGTGCCTTGGATCTTTGTGTAGAGATCGACTGTAAAAACAGCTGAAAATTCCTGTCAGCGATTGCTATTTTTTCTAATGAAGCTTGAAAACGCGATGCCTGTTATCGTGATGATCCATAAGAATTCATTTTTTTAGTGCGTTAGGGTGGCCACCTACCCGGTAGTTGAAATGCATTTAAATGTGTTGGAAACCCATACATTTTAATTAATCGAAAATATCAAAAGTGTTTCCAGTTTGTTTATTTCCAAAAAAAAAAAAAAAAAGCGAATGAAGAATGATACTTTAAGACACTGACATTTTAGGAATAATAATTTTTTTGTAATGTTGCAAGATATGGCTTACTGGGACTCGGGTATATCCGAAAAAAAATACTAATCGGTTACGTGTGAAATTGCGTTAAAAGCCTGTATTCAGACTTCCCAAGTCCCATAGTCGCACAAATGCACGCGCGTGGACGCGCCATGGCTGTATACAGAGTATTCGGCAACTCTCTGCCAGACTCCATAGTTTCTATGGATCAATAGTAACACATATATCCGGAAACGTATTTTTATATCAAGAAATGATGCTCGAAGAACGCCTGGAGAACAAGGTGGTGCTATCGTGCGTGTAGGATAAGTTGCATAGTAAGTAGGCGCGCGACGGTGCGTATGTAAAGGCTGTTCACGATAACGTGAGCACTTTAAAAACGAACCTCGGAAAAAAAATTCACTGACCTTGCATCCGTGCACTTTAATGGGGGCACTGAGTGACATTAGCCCAGTAAAGTTGGTAACGCTGGATAGAGAGTAGTTCCATATCTTAACGTCGAATAAAAAGTGTTAGGCAACCATTAGTGAAAACTTAAAAACTATTCATTTCGCTTTTTATTTTGTTACACATCGAAGTGTAAAAATGAACATTTTGTAAAGTATTTACTTTCTTAATAATTTCACAGTTTCATTTGACTGACGCGTGAATGAAGTGATGAGACCCATGGCAATGTTAATTTTACATAGGGCGGAGGAATACACGACTGGTTTACAAGTAGAGTTTAAGCAGGGACCTATAAGTCCTTAAAAATGTATAATTCACTACCTCAAGAAGTAAAGCAAATGAATCTGAAGTTACTTTGTAATATTCTTCAGAAAAAAAAACTGTTAATTAGGCCACTGTATTCTTGAAGTGAACTCAGTGTAGAACCTCTCTGGGATGATAACTACGGTTATAAATATTCATTTTATTAATATCATGTATTATTATAATTTTTAATTATGGATATGCATCAGTTTTGTGGTATGTTCATTTTTTTAGCTATCTTATTTTTATTTGGTAAATGTTGACATTGTGTTAATGTGCTATATATGCGATACATTTTACATGTTATTGTTACGACTAATTCATTCTGATATGTTTTTAAATATTTTTTGTACCTATATGTGTTTATTATATTGTTTTTATGTGTTGTTATTGTTATATGTTAACGACTTAATTTTTTTACGCATTCAATCTGGTTGCAATTGATCAAAGACCAAGCAATAAATAAATATGCTACTTGTCCTACATGTGTGATGGCACCGTCATGTACTGAAGGTGTTGTATAATAATACCTGCGTCCGGACATACGTGTATAATGCTGGATTTACAATGCCACGACGAGCTCGTTCCGACAGTCTGACACGACATGTCAGTCCGACAATTTCCGCCACCAAAACTAATCAAGTGTTCTCAATAGCCCGACAGTCTTCATCTGACGAAAGTTTCGTGGCTTTCAGGAAATCCTAGAATGGCCAGCAGCTTGCTATACATTCCCTTTGCAATGCAAATAAATCAAAACCATTGAACATTTATTTGTTTTGATATCAGTGTAAATATATAATTTTGGGATTTTGGCGCAAAGTTAGTTTTCCATTATTATTTTTTTCCGTCAACTCAAAAGCCACTTAACTTTTTGCTATAAGACAACCAGTATGTGCAAATAAGTAAAATATTTTTTGAGTAAAATTTACCATAGTAGCGAAATACGCACGGAATTTTGTTTTGTAAGGCTGGGTTATTGGTTTTTTTTTTCTGCTACACACAGATTTCGACACTGACGAAAGTAGGAAATAGAATCTAGTAGGAAGTATCTAGTAGGAATCTAGTAGGAATCTACATTTATCGGGCTGTTAAGCCAGCGATTTTTCCGAGGTGACCTCGCTTCTGATTGGCCGATGAAAAATTTTCGTCGGTGTTCGCGCTGTGTATGTCGAATTGTCGGGTTGGAGACTTGAAGAATTTCGCGGATTCATTTTAGGACAAGCTAGAATTAAAAACACGTGCGTTCATATAATTTTAGCAACTGGCCCACACGGTGTTTGACAGCTCGTGTCCAATTGACGCCTTCCACTGTGACAGCAGGCAACCAATGTGCAGTTGATATCGGGAATATTTGTGCATACGACTGTGGAGTCTAGCTTGCAGTCTCTAGTTATTGTAAATACAGCATTGGACGTTTGTGTTACTGCTGGTAGACCTAGTGGCTTTTCGTGGATGAATATGAGTACATGGTAGACTTCAATACTATAAGCACCCCACAGCAGTTTGTCTATTGCCATTGGTTGCTGTCTCCTTGAAAATTCGTCTTCATAATTGACCGGGCCACTCAGAATTCGACAACATCGGCACGGCTCCTACGGGATTCGTGCGCAGACAGTTAACTTGTGTCGAAAAGTAATTCAGCCAATTAAGATAGGTAAACGAACCTATGGTGGTTTGAAGTATAACTTGTCTTGAAATCTTTTCGCGAAATTTCACTACCCCTAAATATGGGTCCAAAGAAACTCTGTCTGGAGTTCGGGCATCGAGTTGCGGAACACTCCTGTATAATCCCGTCGAGCGTTGGCGTTAGCTCCTCATCGATTCAGCGCCTCGCCCGACGCTAACAAACCTCCCTCCGCCTCATGGTCGGCAAAACACTAGCCGGGACAGGCTAACTCCCGAAGACTGATGTCGGCGAACGGCGCGTGGCCATGCCTCGTCTTTCCCGCGGGCTGGAGAAGGGGAGAAGAGAGCTTGTTCCAGAAGTATTTTTGTTGGCGAAGGAGTTTAGCCGCGTGGGGCGGCCATGCATCAGTGGCTCTCCTGGGGATGGGGATGGAGGAGGGGGGGGGGCGAAGTAGGAAGGGTGCCCGACTGACAAATTCCTCTAATTAGTCTGCCTGGAGGGAGAAAAACTCCCGCTCGCAGTTTGTTTCGTGGCGGGGCCCACCCGCCGGACGGATTTGTCTTCGAGGCATCCGAGTACCCGGAACCTCGGGGTCAATTCACTTGCGGCCCGTCCCGACGGCCGGTCGTAGTAGCTACCGCCTGCGCATCTCGGATCCGATGAAGCCGCCTCTATAGCTATGGACAGGTGTTTTTTTCCCGAAAAATATTTATGGTCATGCTAGACTTCAATATCCTACGTCCACAACGACAACTTCCTTTGGTTACTAACCACGTGTCTACGTGAAAATAAACGTTCTTATTTGACTGATCCAATCGTAATAAGGTACTCTGACACTGAACATCTATGATTCGCGGACAGACACTTGAGGCACTTGACATTTACAATCACCCAACCACGAAAGTGCTCATGAACAGAAGTGTTTTGGAGTGCAACTGGTCTTGAAATCTTTTCGCAAAAAAACACTTGTCTCTATACATAGCTGTTCACGAGTACTTCCAACTTTTCTGAAGCCCCCTGCTGAAGTTCTGCTTCCAGGGTATTCCTCCGCCTACAGCAAACAAAACCTAGAAAATGACACCTGAAAAATGCACCGAATTCGTGCGGTATTCAGTGTAATAGTAGCTCTCACCAGCACACCTACATTCTCTCTGCCTTTATTCATATTAATCGAAATTTAAATATTATAATTCGTAAATAAAATACTATCAAAGGTTCAGTTTAACCAGAAATCAGGTAATTTAACGTTATCAGAAGATGAAGACGCGTGTGATACACGACGTATTTAGCGTTATCAGAAGTAGAAGACGCGTGTGATACACGACGTATTTAGCGTTATCAGAAGTAGAAGACGCGTGTGATACACTACGTATTTAGCGTTATCAGAAGTAGAAGACGCGTGTGATACACGACGTATTTAGCGTTATCAGAAGTAGAAGACGCGTGTGATACACGACGTATTTAACGTTATCAGAAGTAGAAGACGCGTGTGATACACGACGTATTTAACGTTATCAGAAGTAGAAGACGCGTGTGATACACGACGTATTTAGCGTTATCAGAAGTAGAAGACGCGTGTGATACACGACGTATTTAGCGTTATCAGAAGTAGAAGACGCGTGTGATACACTACGTATTTAGCGTTATCAGAAGTAGAAGACGCGTGTGATACACGACGTATTTAGCGTTATCAGAAGTAGAAGACGCGTGTGATACACGACGTATTTAACGTTATCAGAAGTAGAAGACGCGTGTGATACACGACGTATTTAACGTTATCAGAAGTAGAAGACGCGTGTGATACACGACGTATTTAGCGTTATCAGAAGTAGAAGACGCGTGTGATACACGACGTATTTAGCGTTATCAGAAGTAGAAGACGCGTGTGATACACGACGTATTTAGCGTTATCAGAAGTAGAAGACGCGTGTGATACACGACGTATTTAGCGTTATCAGAAGTAGAAGACGCGTGTGATACACGACGTATTTAGCGTTATCAGAAGTAGAAGACGCGTGTGATACACGACGTATTTAGCGTTATCAGAAGTAGAAGACGCGTGTGATACACGACGTATTTAGCGTTATCAGAAGTAGAAGACGCGTGTGATACACGACGTATTTAGCGTTATCAGAAGTAGAAGACGCGTGTGATACACGACGTATTTAACGTTATCAGAAGTAGAAGACGCGTGTGATACACGACGTATTTAGCGTTATCAGAAGTAGAAGACGCGTGTGATACACGACGTATTTAGCGTTATCAGAAGTAGAAGACGCGTGTGATACACGACGTATTTAGCGTTATCAGAAGTAGAAGACGCGTGTGATACACGACGTATTTAGCGTTATCAGAAGTAGAAGACGCGTGTGATACACGACGTATTTAGCGTTATCAGAAGTAGAAGACGCGTGTGATACACGACGTATTTAGGAAGCAACGAAAAAACGCCATACGTGGTGTGTGTTTTTTTCAAAGGTTTGTTTCGGAAAGTGTGGCGGAACAGCGAATACACTATATGTGTGACTCCGTACACTGAGAGAAACTTGTGTTTCAACGAACAATACATTTGCCTATGCATGGCCGAACAAATTCGCACAGTTTATCAAAACATATATTTTACTGCCAGGAAGATTTTGTAGGTCCAACAAAATATGTTGGTCACTTGCAAATGTGTATTTTGTTGGAGCGACTACGTATTTGTTTACCCGCATACACGCAAGTATTTTGTTGGTTCAAATGAAACTTCTTTTCAATGACACTTTAGGATTTCCGCCTGCCTGGCGGTTGGACTTTGTCTCAATGTGTTTGAAATACACGTTTTTCAACGAAACTTTTAAACTTGCATCGAACGTGCTGATTTGCGAAAAGAATGTACGTAAACTGCAGGCGAGGGCTGTTGAGTGCTTTCAAAACGTCACGTACACTATAAACATAATTTCAAAGTACCCCAAAATTGCTAGATATGGCTTTTTCAAAGCGCCGTATCTCAAAATATACTCTTCATATTATTACAAAACTACTCCATGGCTCTGGATTGAACCTTCCTACAGACATCCCGTCAATAAAATAATAGCGTCACCGCTGAAACTACCATAGGTACACGCGGCGCGACGAGAACACTGCACGCCAGTTCAGAGCCTAGCGCTTAGCGGTGATGGGTCCCTTGATGCTCGTCGCAATATCGTCCTTATAGCCCCTGCGCTTCTCAGTCTCAAACGCGGAAAGAAAAGTCCAGGTAGGCGGGGACCTTAATTTCGTACAACTGCAGAGTAGGTAAGTTATATGTTCTACGCGGTAAAATGAGCACTTTTGCAAGCCCAGCTTATGATCTACTTGAATGCACGTTGTGTATTCTTCCGCCTTATGTAAAACTAGCTCATACCCTCGGCTCCAACCGCGTGCAAATTCAAACCTTAATTATAATGACCACGTTATCTATCTTGATTGTTCTTATTTATTATTATAATATTCTGGATTATCACACAGGGTACTTCTCATCCCGGAAAAACGAACATTTCCTTAAAGAATATAAAAAACTGACCGCCAACCAGCGCCTCCTCAAATTATTATTATATGTTCTCAAAGAAACTGTTCGTTTTTTCGGGATGAAAAGTACCCTATGTGCCAACCCAGAGTAGCTATAATCTAACCCTGTACCAAATCTCATCCAAATCCGTATAGCCGTTACGATGTAATGAGTAACAAACAAACATGCAAACTTTCGCATTTATACTATTACTAGCTGATCCCGGCGAAAGTTGTTCCGACTCTTTATCGTTCTATTTTGCCTTCTCATGGCGTCCTCTGTATTACGTCTGGTATGTCGACCGATGTTTGGCCGTGATATCGCTGGCATTTTTCTCTTTTAGATCAACAAACATTCCCTGCAAGTATGAGCAAAATCGGCCCATAAATATATAAGTTAGACTCCAGCGCCACCTATCGGAACCTAATCTACCATATTCAAAGCACAATAAAACAATTTATTTTATATCGACAAACCTTTTCCTTCAAGTATGAGGAAAATCGGCCCATAAATACAGAAGTTAGACTCCAGCACCGCTTATCGGAATGAAACATAACTGAAAACCTTATTCGCCACCTCAGTAACATATGGTGTGAACATGGTCTCAATTGGTCCAGTGGTTTGTCAGTGATGATGCGGTTTAGTCACGCACAAAGGATTTTGTATATAAATATTAGGATTATCATTGTCATGGGCCGCGTCACTTTATTCCTACGTCGGTCAAGTGAAATTTGTGAAATTATTAGAAAACTAACTGACCCGTGCGACTTCGTTCGCATGACACTTAGGACTTGTTCTCTTATTTTTGAAATAGAAATTTCGCCTCGCTTAGGTTTTACGAAGTTATTAAAATAAAGCCTACCATAGTTTCACTAAGGTTTTATGTTTAAAATAGTAATATTGCTTCTTTCAGGTTTAATAGAGTTATTAAATTACACCCTTCCATCTATTCGCACATGTTTTATGGTTTTAATGAAGTAAATACCTATATACCTAGTCACTTGGCCACTGAAGCCCCACTTGATATAGTCCTATCCACTGGTCCACTGCGGCCCCATTTGACATAGTTCTATTCACTAATCCACTGCGGCCCCACTTGGAATCGTTCTATCCACTGAGCCTCTAAGGCCCCACTTGGAATCGCTCTATCCACTGGGCCACTACAGCTCTTGGGAAGGAAAGGAGGACAGCCCATAGAGTAAAAAAGAAAGGAGAAATGACGGAACTGTTTTCTAACAATGCTTTTTTTATGCAGTAATCCTAAGAAAAGTTTAATCCAGTACCTATGTACATCCCAGATCACCATCATATTTTGAGATATCTCGATGAAACAAAGACTAAGTTAGTCCGGGTTTTATTATCTATAGACTACGTAAATTTCATGTCGATACGGTTAGTGGTTTTTGAGTTAAATCCGGTCGGACAGACAGGCATGAAAAAAATTAGCATTAGATATAGCTCAGTAATCAATTATACCATATAAAAATTATTGAAACTGTAAAATTAGAAAATCACTGGCAGACACTGCTATTTAATTATTTTCATGTATATAAATATTTCACAAATATGCTCTTTTTTACACTTAGATACTTTGAAAAACAGAAAGCGAAAGAAACAATTTAAGTTATCACAAATGGTTACCTAGCACTTTTTATTCGACGTTAAGATATGGAACTATTTTCCATCCATCGTTATCAACTTTACTGGGAAAATGTTACTCACTCAGTGCGCCCATTAAAATATATGCGTTCTGGGGCCGGGAGATTTTTTCTAAAGTTCATTTCAAAAGTGCTCACTTTATTGTGAACAGCCTTTAGTTGATTTGATTATCTGCCAGTCGGTAGCAGCTTATCAAGAGAGATTGAATGGTGTTTCACTGACTGATATCACTGACTTCGGCTTAGTGCGTATATAATTTACAAGTACGTCATCGTTGAAACGGTATTAATATCTCTTATATAAGCTTGAGTGAGACGAAAATCATGTCTTGTATATCTTGTGGACCAGGTACTAGGCACATGAGTCAGTCAATCAGATAAAAACACAGCACTTAGAGCGACACAGTTATCGGTCAGCAGAAAACGCTGGCAGGTGGCATACGGCGAGACGGAGTTGTCCTGAAATAATAATGGCATCAAGGAAACTTGTAATTGGACCCACTGTCCTGCCTTGTATTAGATGAGGAATGGGAACAAGAAGGGCACTGTTCGTCAAATCCCAAAAGTAAGGGAAATATTCAAATTCCCAGAAGTCAGGGGGGAAAAAAAATCCCCAGTACGAGCACAGAGACGAAAATATATGCATTTGGCTAAATAATTCTCGTCATCGACTTCCACGTGTGTGTGTGTGTGTGTGACTACAGTATTAAATAGACAGCAGCAGCACAAATCTCGTCAGCGAGCAAACCAGAGAATTATGTACGATAAATAGAACCAAGCACTCTCTTTCGCAAGAAGTGCGTAAAAATACGTAAAGCTAACCACATGCAGCGCAAATTGAAGATTCAAATTTCCAAACATCGCTACAAGTCTGTGTACCCGCTGCTGGTGGGAAGGGGGGGGGGGGGGTTTAGAAAAGTCGGTACACGCCATGAGGCACAATTTCAGACCCAGAAAAGTGTTGTTTAAATATCTGCTAAAATGTAAATAATAAGGAATCAAAATAATTACCTCGAAGCAAAATTTTACGTACATCAAAAATGTGTACTCACGCCAGTTATAACTTTTTTGGGGCTGTACAGGTAACTTTACATTGCCGACTATATGTTTGTGTTGCTTGGAAGTAATCGTTTTTTGTTTTCAGAGCAGCAAACAAAATGTTATTCCTCCCTTTCTATGAACGGTTTGGTTAGACAGAAATCTAACCCTTTCCCCAGCCGCAGATAAACGTGTTCATGTTGCGCAATCAGCAGACTTTTCGTGTCAGCTATACCACTGTGTCTGATTGTTGTTTGATGTAACCGAACTCTGGTCGTTGATCCAACCTGTCGTCGTGAAAGATTTCTGTCGATCCTGCATCACTGGGGGGAATGTTAAACGATCTCACGTACAGCTCTAAGAGAACATTTTTTTATCAGTTTACAACAGGTACAAAAGTTTTTGTCTTGGGAGCGAAATGGATGGGGGAAGATGTAAGGAACAGGAACACACAAATGAAATGTAGAGGATCTGTTCAGCATTTATAACAAATTGTTGGAAAAGCTCTCTATTCCATATTACGGGTGTCAACATAGCAGTTTCTTTTAACTGAACCTGTCATCGTACACACACATTACAAAAAAATTTATATTTTGATTTTTATTTTGTTTTAGTTGTGCTCTGTTACTAATTCATAACATTTGATTTTTAGAGGGGGAAAAAAAAAGGTAATTTTAAACACACTTCTCAATAATGTCAGTTGTAATACAAGGCTACCATTTGTAATATTACAAAACATGTTTTGCAGATTTTTACAAGAAAAGTCTTTGTAGTTATATAAAAGGATTTTCTTGGCAACTGGGTTTTCCAAGGATTTTTCTTGTAAAAGTAGACACGATTTTTTATAGAGTGCAGAATAACCTTAGAAGACGATGTTTTTATAGAGTGCAGAATAACCTTAGAAGACGATGTTTTTATAGAGTGCAGCATAACCTTACAAGACGATGTTTATATAGAGTGCAGCATAACCTTACAAGACGATGTTTTTATAGAGTGCAGCATAACCTTACAAGACGATGTTTTTATAGAGTGCAGCATAACCTTACAAGACGATGTTTATATAGAGTGCAGCATAACCTTACAAGACGATGTTTTTATAGAGTGCAGAATAACCTTACAAGACGATGTTTTTATAGAGTGCAGCATAACCTTACAAGACGATGTTTTTATAGAGTGCAGCATAACCTTACAAGACGATGTTTTTATAGAGTGCAGCATAACCTTACAAGACGATGTTTGAATATTTACAAGCAACAAAGAAATGTGTCCTCAGATTACCCCGAAGTGTTTACGTGACCATAATTTTCTAGTGAAGTTTATAAGTGACTATTGCCAAAGCCACTAAAACTGTTATCAAACACTATATAATAATAATTATTCTATCGGCAGTTGTCTATTCCGTACTGCTGGAAAGAATAGTGATTTAAATGACTCGGTGCGCCTGGAGTTATGCATCAAAGTTTGCCTGATGTAGTGTTATTGGAGGAAGAACTGTAAGACATCAGGTTTAAAAAAGGAAAACAGAAACTTGAAAAACAAGAAACAAAAAAGATAATTTAGAAACGCTTAAGTTATGTTCCCGTATCACGTGACTGAAGTTAACTGAGGGGATGCCGCCCCAATATCGAATACCTTGCATCACTCTAAGAACCCCGGGAGACCCGAACTCCATTAATTCACAGCATAGTTTTCATTCTGTGGACACTTGCATCACTTACTTATTAAAAAAAAAAGTTTTGTTCAACTAAGACGTGAGAAAAATTAATGACGTGTAAATTTCTCTTCGTTCTTTTCTCCCACAGTGGATTTCGAACGCAGGGGTTTTAAAAATGTGGGTTATTTAAGCCTTGATAATGGAAGAGAATTAGCATATCTGCAAAGCCTCTCAGATCGGGCTAAAAGCTTCATCAACAGGTTTATTCTAGAGGAAAAAACGTTTTAACGTTTCGTTTGAGGAGGGGTTTAAATTTCCCTTCTCGTTTTTTTTCCAAGTGGGAAAAGCGGGGAAGAGCGGGGAGTTCAGGAATCTCGTTTTAGTCCCAGAGGAGTCCAAATAACGGCAAGCATTCGATACAAACCAACTTTTACCTAAAAGATACAAAGCAGTTTTAATAACGGGTAATAAATGAAACAATGTAATAACAGACTACTTAGTCCACGTTTTTTAGAATTATCATTTAAACGTAAAGTGATACATATTGGTAGCACTGATTCCCATATATCATGCTTTCTTTCGTTTAGTAATCATTTGAATAATAGCATATATTTGTTTGGATCTGTGCGTGTGTTATTATTGCATACACTGGCATATTTGAATTCTTTTTTAACATGCCTTCTCATCTTTTTGTCAATAAACAAATATTTGCAAAACAAATTCGCATTAAATCGCCTTTTACTTTGTGATCTATTTTCTTCGCTCTCCTTGACGGTATTTTTTATAGTTTTCCTTTTATTGCAATTAAATGATTTATGCAAGCTACAAATTGAATTTAGTGAATTTATCAATAACCATTAGAAAACGTGTTGCCACCAATCGACCATCAGTTTGCCCATTGATTGATGGCAAGTAGAATAATTTAAATGTTTTAATTAAATATTGTCTGAGACCTTGTAAACCAAGTAAAACGTTTAATTATAACCTTAGTAGTAGCAGTATTTTTTTTGAACTAACGTTTTCTGAAGAAAAAAAAAATATTTTTTTCTTTTGTCTCAGTTAACTCATAAATAGAGACCTGAAAAATTCGCGAGTTCAATGCCATGCAAGCTAGGCTCTACAGTCTTATGTACAAATATGCCGATATCAACTGCACATTGGTTGTCTGCTGTCACAGCGAACGGCGACAATTGTACACGAGGTTTAAAAAAAACGTGTGGGCCAATTGTTAATATTATATAAAAGCACGTGTTTTGAATTCTAGCTTGTCCTAAAACGAATATGCGAATTCTTCAGGTCTCTACTCATAAACCTTGGCCACATCAGTGTGGAATCGAGATATCGTTGTGGATCTTCAAAACATTCAAGTGTTACAAGTTACGTGAATATTACGCAAAATAATTTGCCAAAATAGTTTTTAATATTTTATAAAAATTATAATTATATTTATAACTGATCATATAAATAATAACGAAGGACATCTTCTATATTTGCACATGTATATTAATATGAAAAAAAATTGATATCAAAATAACCACCTGTTTTGGCCGCAGATTTGAGTTTTATTTTTAAAAAAATTCATTAGCTTTTAGTTATTGAGTTTTGAGTTGAAATTTTCTTACGTGCAATTTTGATTAATTTTCCCGTCATTAACTTCGTCAATGAAAGGAATAAAAAGAATCTGGGTATAACCCGTACAAGTTTACTTAAAAACTTTCAAATTTTACTCATTACACCAAATTTATTTTAGTTATCAATAAAAATGATTAATTATTTTCTTACCGGTGCAATACATTGTCAGGTAATAACGTACATGCCCTCAAAATAGATCTGTTTACACAATTTAATAATTAAACGTACTAAATTATGCCCGAGGAAAACCTGAAAAGTGACCAATAAGCAACGGTAGGCCGACTTAGATTAAAGAAGTATTGAGATACTTCTGATCTTTTGTTGGTGCTGCCTTCTTTGTGCGAATGGAAGAGATTATTTTTCCAAGTATATGTTGCCTGATTATGTGCCAAACTAACGAAATAAAGTTCAATCCAAAACTTAAAGATAAAACAAGGAAGCAATTAACTAACGCTGTTTCGACACTGTGTAAGAGAATACGATAGGAGAATTTCCCATACCATGCGTTTGGCACGTAATCACGCAAGGCCAGAGATTTTTTTTTAAATATTGCCTACACTCACGGAAGCAATTAACCTCAGAATTATCGGATCAACGGCGTTATCAGCTAATGAATATTACAATTATTCATGGGAAATATCCCTTGCAAAGCAAATTTAAATTGCAAAGAACTTTAGATTAGTCTACGCATTTCGGGTTCCTTTCTTCCGTAAACACTTCAGCGGTCTGACAGGAATGTTTTAATAACATAATAGCAACGCACAGAACTGCCAGACTCCTAACAAAAGTTAAGCAAAAAACTTGTTATGTAATGTATGTTAGCGAAATTTTTCACTTGGACGTTTCCGCACTCTCAATTTTAAACCTGAATGAGTGGAAATCAATCATTTCTATGAAAACTCAGTCAACGGCAAAGAAAACTTCAGGTTAGTCCATTTATTCACACTGTTGGACATTTCACTATATTTACGGAAACTTTGGCGGTAATGTAGAGCAAACATATAGATGGGAAAGGAAAATTTTGCAAATTCGATGACCTGTAGGCTAGACTCCACAGTCCTGTGTACACTCGAGCACCAGATGTCTGTCCATTGGCTGCTGCCTCAGAGAGTTAGCCGGTGTTACTCCACACCTGGCAGTGTGGCACTGGCTAGTTGTTTCCTCGCTAGTCTGCTATGGGCTCGGAGTCGTCCAGGGCGTGTCTAATAAACTGCGACCGAATTGCAAAGTCAACTTCAGTGTACACGTGTTTGAAGTCTATCTTGTCCTGAAATGAACTCGCGAAATGTTCCTATCCCTACATATAGAAAAGGATTCAGTAACGACGAAGAAGGAAGCCGAGTTCCGTAAATACAAAATACGAAATGTCTCCACGTTTCCATGTAGCTTCGGGTTTCGGAAACGAACAAAACCGAGTCCACACGAAGCTTTCTTCGCTACTGAAACTATAAACTTATAGTTTCTGCGGTAGTTAGGATATACGCGTCACTTAGAATTTTTATGTGAGCGTAAATATTTTTGAGGAATCACACGTGTTTCAACCTACGAGAAAATTACCTGCAGACTCGAGTAAGCTATGCCTAATGAGTATTTCGCGAATTCGCTCGGAGGCGAGCTAGACTCCAAATACTTGTTCTTTTCTCCTACTGTTCTTATTGGACGACAGTTCTTTGGGCACGCCCCGTTGAACTGTGGGCCAGTAATAAGCTGGAATCAGTAGTGTGAGTGAGTGTTTAACAGTTCTGTACAGAGGCCTCACTTGATCATAGCAACCAATAAGCAAACGATACTGTCTCGAGTGTATAGAGGACTGTCCAGTCTAGCTTGCTGCCAACTCAATCCGCGAAATGCTCGGGGCTCTACTAATGACTTAAGAAACTTTTACGGTTTAAATTTGTGCTATGATTAAATTTTAAACCATTATTGTAATATTACGGTATTTTGTCACTGCACAGAAATTGATTTGCTGCCCTCTGGAGGCCAGCTTGGACGTAATATGATCGTATCGCGAGCCGACAGCATAAGAAGTGTAGGCAGAGGCCTGAAAAATCCGCGAGTTCAATGACCTGAGTGCTAGGCTCTACAGTCGTATGTACAAATATGTCAATATCAGCTGCACATTGGTTGTCTGCCGTCACAGCGGAAGGCGACGATTGGGCCAGCCATCTACAGGAGACGACAAGCGCCGCGTGGACCAATGGCTAAAGTTATATAAACGCATGTGTTTTGAATTCTAGCTTGTCACAAAATTATTCCGCGAATCATTCAGCTCGCTAGATTTAGCCAATGTACAAGAATTAGCACGCGCATCACGTGCCGAATTGACGCTGGGCACGAGGTGTCGAAAGGGCGTATAACCGTTTCTTCTATCGGACTTTAAGCGGTGACCATTGGCGGACAGTGTATATTAAAGTTGAATGCATTATTACTAGAGACTCGAGAAATTTCGCGAGTTCAATTACATGCAGGCTAGACTTCGCAGTCTTATTTACTCTCATAACAGATATCAACTGTTTATTGGTAGATTGTTGTGTTAGTGAAATGCGGTGGTCGGACGCACAATTTCTTGCCAGTTTGTTACTGGCTTATTTATCTCCAGGAGGTTTCCGAAAACACGTCGACCAATTACAAACGTAGCACGAACGTACATGTGTGTGAATTCCTACTCGTCTAGAAATGAATCCGCCAAATTCTCAGATCTCTAACAATTGCATCTAAGTTTTGCTTTCACCCGATAAGTGTATTTTTAGATACAGCTGTTTAAAAAGGCAGTTTGTAGCCACGTAGGAGGGCTTAGTAATAATATTTCTAGTGCGCGTAACGTTTCAAAAGTGGCATTCCCTAATCGGCTGAAGTATGTTTTCTTTTCGTAAATTAGAACATTGGTCCCACGTGAAATATTTTCTAAAAAAAAAAAAAAAAATGGATTTCTCCTACACTCTGTAACACATTTCAAACGCCTGGCTTAACCCATTCAGACCAGTGTACACAAATCTTTAGAGATAGTGGTTTATCGCGGGAAAAGTTGACTGTTTGCTAGGATTAAACATGCTGTACACATGTCCAACAGTTTTCTTTCCTTATTGGCTGTCACGCGTGCATGAAGATACTACCTCTTTTCACTGGACCAAGGAGGATTTCGATACTATAAGGCAGATCGTTTGTGATTGGTGTGCGATCAACTTAGCCGAGTCTAAAACTTGTTCAACCAGTCATGAAAGAATAAACTAGCTAAGAGTGTTATAGAAGATATGTTGAAACGAAACATTTTCGCGGTTTTACACCATCTCGAACAATTGTGTACATTACGCACCTGTAGGTAATTTTTGGTCTGTACAGCACACAGCGTAGCCCAATGACTAGACACCTGCAAAATTCGCGTAATTTTTTTGCGTTAAGTTAAAATTCACAGCACTGTATATACGCGAGCCAGCGTCGTTTCTCCATTGGCTGCTGCCTTGACGTTATGTCACTCCCTTTCCGAGTGAACTGCAGGTGATTGGGGCACACGGTAGTGGAGAGTTCATTTATTGGCTCTAAGTTACCAGGGGCGTGTCAGATAAAGATTGGTCCAATGACGAACTTATTGCAAAGGAAAAGTGTTTTAAGTTTAACATGTCCTCAAATAATAACGCGAAGTTTGCAGGTCCCGACCAATGACCAATTATCTTTCTTGTGGTAAATTATTCGCAAAACGTCTTACTGGTCTAGGTCATATAACTGAAGCCGAACATACAGCCTACAGCTTATTGGCTGTGACAACGAAGCAAGTGTTGTGTCGACTTAAGCACAGCACGCGTAATAACATTTCATGTTTGCAGCACCTGAAAAAGCAATCTGAAAAAGCTTTTCTTAAACGGGTGGGAGTGCTCCAATATAATGTCTATAGCATGCATGACGTCTCGAAAGCACAATTACGGCCTCTTCCGTGGTGAGATTTCTTTTCGTAGATAAATGTGTTGAGGACGAGTTAAACAGTTTACTTAAAAAAAATCGTGTTTTTCAGACATGCATAAACGCAGTTCAGATCCGCGAGAGCTTTACACTTTAAAAATTTGTTCTATATGTACAATTATTTAAATATACATTTTCAGTTGATGATCTGCTATCTACCGGAGCATCGTGGAATGCGCTGAGGTTCCACTGCCATGCCAGTGCAATTCACTAGGATTCACAAGAAGTCATTGTTCGCTCAGTTAATACCAGCAACTTAAACTATCACAGTAGGGACATATACATTTCACGACCAGTTGTATTTCATATAACTTTAGCTCAGATCCACTTTCTTGATTGGATGATTATGCGTTACGCGTCTTAGGTGACTGCTCGCGAACCACAGACGCGCGCTACAGGTTATCCTAATTTTTATTGGCCACCAGAGTAAGAAAATGTTTTCCTCACAAAGACACCCGACCAATGGGCGAAAGAAAACTGCTGATATACATCCTAGAGTACTGAAATCTAACATGCGCGGAAATCTTTTCGCGAAATTCGGGTGTCCCAACTATCAGTAGAGGCATGTGCTTTTTCCCCGAAAAGATTTCAAGACCAGTTGTACTCCAAAACACTTTTGTTCATATGCGCTTTCGTGGTTGGGTGATTCTAAATGTCACGTGTCTCAAGTGTCTGTCCTCGAACCATGGATTTTCAGTTTCAGAGTACTTTATTCTGATTGGCCCAGTCAAATAAGAACACGTCTTCTCACGTAGACGCGCAGCCAATAACAAAAAGGAGTTGTGTTTGTGGACGTAGGATATTGAAGTCTAAGGTAGCCATAAGTAATTTCGCTAAAAACTCCTGTCCCTAACTATCGGTGGAATTGTACTCAGTACTGTAAAGAGGGGCAATTTCACCAAATCTGCAGTCGAATTTGCAGATTCGGAAAAGTTTAAAGTGTTTCGATTGTACAACGCATAGGGAGTGCGCGAATCCGCAGGAAAACACACCAGACGCGCATCCTTGGTTGGCGGAGAGTGACGCAACGTTGTTTGAAATGGAGGCTCCGCGAATCATATGCGTGCCTCGGCGTGAGAAGAAAGGATGCCAGCGTTGGGAGGGGTGGTGGGGTAACGAAGCGAATTGTGAAAGGGAGCCAGCCGCCCCCCCAAGGGCGAGCGGGCGGGCGAAACATGTGCCATCTCCGGGGGCGGCGCGAAGACCCAGCTTGACGCAACGTTGTTTAAAAAGGAGGCTCCGCGAATCATATGCGTGCCTCGGCGTGAGATGCCAGCGTTGGGAGGGGTGGTGGGGTAACGTAGCGAATTGTGAAAGGGAGCCAGCCGCCCCCCAAGGGCGAGCGGGCGGGCGAAACATGTGCCATCTCCGGGGGCGGCGCGAAGACCCCCAGCCAGCGCTCGACTCGCGCAGCCGTGGAGAACGCAAGACAGGGAGGTCCCGCCCGGGTTGGAGTCCTCGGGCGCAGCCAGGACAAAGGTCACACTCGCGGGGGCCAAGCGGTAGAAACACGCCCGCACGTCCGAGCGTGTTTCTCACGCAAGGTGTCTAATCCGCAAGGCTAAGGCGGATCCTTCATTCGCAGACGAGACTTCACTCCATCCTTTCTACAGCCACGTTTTAACCTTTCGCACCGTTACGGGCGGTGTTCTTGCGTTTGAAATCGGACTCCACCCGCTCTTAAACCGTTTCTGGCCATTGGGGAGAACTTTAATGCCTCTCCTTAAATGTCATGTCTCCCGCGTGATCGAAAGGTTTGAACTGCCGCGAAGTATTCCATTTCTCACGATCACGAGAATCCCCCAAAATGAAGCTATATCATGGTTTCCATCCATTGACATTAGAATCACTATAGTTGTATTTGTTATCTGTTGGTTTTTCACTTATATCCTTAACGAAGGTAAGCAAACAGATTTATTTTGAGGGCATGTATGTTACAACTCGATAATGTATTGCCCTGGTAAGTGAAAACTTAATATTTTTTATTGATAACTAAAGAAATTTTGAGTAATGAGCAAACTTTGAAATTTTTAGAGTAAACTTGTGCGGATTACACTCAGGTTCTATTTATACCCTTCATTGATGAAGTTAATAATGCGGAAAATAATCAAGATTGCACCTAACAACATATCAACGCAAAAATCAATAAATAAAAATGAATGAAGTTTTAAATAAAACGTATCTGCCTAAATAGGTGGATATTTTGATATTAATTTTTTTCATATTAATATACATGTGCAGATCTGGAAGTTGTCCTTAATTAGTTATCTGATCGGATTTAAATATAATTATAATTTTATAAGATACTAAAAACTATTTTGGCATATTGTTTTGCATAATATTGACGTAACTTCTGCAAATATATTTTCATTGTTATTCTTTACATTCATGTATACCTGATGAAAAACAAGTTGAAATTAAACTCACAATAGGCTACGACGCGCAAAACAGCATACTTATGAGGGGGAAATACAAGTGCGTAATTTCGCTATAATTTTGATTTAATAACGTTTTGTGACAGATTTTACGTTTTTCTGCTGAACAAACTCGAGGAGTAAGGAATTATGTGTATGCCAACACCAGAAATACTGGTTTTAAATTTTGCTTTCCAATTTTTCACCTCATTGTTTTACTTTTCCGTCATTAAAATAAAATTAGCACTTTTCAAATATTTGAACATAGATGACATCTCTGAGATAAATGACGCAGTGTTATCACACCCAACTATTATGCAGGAAATCCCGAATTAATTTCTTGGCCATGCCATTATAATAGAGGCCATCCGTGGTTTTCCAAATTCACTGCAGGCGTATGTCACAACTGATTCTTAATAATAACGAATACCGTAATATCTCTCTTGATTGAGCATATTGTTCTGTTGTCTTTCATGCCCTTCTTTTCAACGCGCTAAACATCCATACGTGAAACTCAAATGGAAAAAATATATACCGATTGAAGAAGTAGTAACGCACTATTCGGAGAATGGATTTCATTCGCGTGCTACTGGCATAGATTTTCACTCATATTCTCGTTTACAGTGAATTCCTCTCCGTCCCTTTCTGGCATTAATGGATATCATACTAACTCGCCCGTTAAGAGTGTACATAGGGTACATTACGCATTTCATTAGAGGAGTTCACAATTCGAATGCCTATATTAAACAACTTTTTTTTTTTTTTTTGTTGAAAGAATTCTGAAACCAGCTTGACTTGGATCGATAAATAATATCCGTAAACTTCAATCGAAGTTTTTAAAACATGCGCTCTATCGAAATGTGCCACATATCACGTTGCTAATATAGAAATTTTGAATAGAAAACTATACAAAATTGGAAACTTCCATGAGCATTTGACTATTTCGCGAGCACATCCTGGAACGCTACCATCTATGTATTTGACTCTTTCGTGAGCAAGGCCAGGACAGAATTTACCGCGCGGTTTCTCGCTATACATATAAGTTACGTACACTGATGTGGTAAATTAGCGAATGATTTTTAGAGCGCATCATTCATTCATAAAGCAAACGAAGCTACGTGTTAAAAACTCGAGTCTGTTGGGATAACCAAACGCATCGCCATTCCGAGTTATACTTTGGGACAGGTTATTTTGCCTGTCGTGGTGGCGCGGTTGCAACTCGCGAACCTGCGCGGAAGACGGAAATCTTTCTGCCCACCTTCCGCCACACAGCGGCAGCTTGTGAGTTCAATTTACAGTAGTGGCGTTCCGCTGATGGGGCCGTGGTGGCTCAGCGGCTAGGGCGCTCGCATCCCAACGAGGCGAGCCGGGTTCGATTCCCGACGGGGATCGCTTCCCAGATCTTCGCACGGGGAGAATCGTGCCGGATGATGCCGTTGGTCGGCGGGTCTTCTCGGGGAACTCCGGTATCCCCCGACCCTTCATTCCGGCGCCGCTTCACTTATTCACTTAAATCGCCCCTCGTCGGCTCTCAAGACCGCGCTGTTAAGAGACGCCCAAATCTCTTCACTCCACATCTCCACTCTACTTGTTCCGCTGACTGTTACAACAGATTCAACTTTCGCATAGGTTTCCGGGAGTGGGGAGGAGGCAGGGGGTTGACTGCGAAGGAGAAAGAGGGGTTTATGGATCGCGGCTGCAATTGTTCAAAGTCTGACTGTAGGCAACGCGCGCGCACACAGACAAACACACACAATTACGTCACCAAGCCGCACCGGCTGATTGAAGTTTAATTTCCCCAGACGCGAGTTTAAATTCAGCTCGCGCCGATATGGTTCGACCTAGTGGGAGTGATTGGGGGGGGGGGGGGGGAGTGCGCCGAGATAAGTTGATTGAAGAGGGGTGCGGGGAAGGATCGAGAGAGCCAGGGGTGAAGAGGGGTTGGGGGTAAATTGAGAGATCCAGGGGTTGAATGGGGTTGGGGGGATGACAGAGCGAACACTCATGTCGACACGAGACGCCCCGTACAACCCCTCCCCCGGTCCCTTCATTTCCCGCGGAAAACAGATCCGCCCCCCGATTAGGTGCGGTCAATCACGATTAGCTAGGCTAATGGCGATCCGGGAGTAGTCGCTAATTATTGATGAGAAGCGACGGAATTCATGCAGATTTGTTCCCGGCCCGCGGAAATGAATTGCTCGTGTCGCAATTCCCCAGAAACGAGCGACGTGGAAAATGGCGCAAATTAACTAAAGACACCTCCCCCCCGTGATGCAGTCGCTTCATGTTTAACTGGGCGGCCCTGAAACCCCTGCCTACTTCTTCTTGTTTTTTTTTTCTTCTCTTACGTGCCACGAGAAAACCAGCCTTACTCACGCGCCGATTGAATGACAATATGGCCGTGTTTCCAAATAGCGAGAAATGGGCACTCTAGAGCACTCGCATTCGGCAATGACGTCAGAGAGCGCTCTTCCAGATGTCCATCGAGAGCGAGTGTTTGGTTTACGAGTGTGTGCACACGCATGCTCTCTATCCGTGCTCGCGCCAACCGCCATTTCTTTTGTTTGTTTTCTAACACCAGGAAAAACTAACAAATTGCCTTAATTGTATCCGTAAACAAATGTATTATAGGCCTATTTCGGGTTACGCATTACAATGCTACATTACTGAAAACAGTAAAATGTCACGGAAACAAGTATTCTTTCACTGTAAAGTATTTTCAGTAAATATTTAGTAATTGTATGAATTTGGAAATTATTAATTGATAATTTTATAATAAACGGTGCTGAAATTCCAATCTCAAACTGTTGATTTCAGATCAAATTTATACCTGACTCTCTTCATACATTACTATCATACACATCATCCCTACTAATCAATCCATTGTTAATTGAAATGTAGATATTAATGAATAATTTTTTTTTTGTTGAAGTAAATATTAATTTCTTTACGCAGAATAACAATCGATTGCAGACCGTATAAATATATTTTTTTAAAGTGCAACTCACGATAGTTCCATAAAGAGGGAGTGTCAGTGCTGGCTATTTTGGAAGACAGCCTATGAGACATCTTCACTCCCACAACGAAGTGACATTACTTGGTGCAGTTCCACATAATAGAGCGTGTGGCCGAGCGCTCATTGGATGCGAGTTTTCGATGCCGAATGATCGAGAGATGTCCCATTGCGAAGTATTTGTGAGTATAAGCTGTTCAAGGTAAAACGACAATTTTTGAAAGCCCTGTTAAATATCTACTTTTATGCACGTTGTGTATTCTTCTGCCTTGTGTAAAATTAGCATTCCCATGGGCCTCGTCACGTTATTCATGCGTCGGTCAAATGACACTGTGAAATTGTTGAAAAAAAAATATTACTTTACTAATCTGTTCATTTTTACACTTCCATGCATTGAAAAACCAGAACGCGAAATATATAATTTAATTTATCTAAAATTGTTACCTAACACTTTTAATTCCACGTTACGATATGGAACAACATTCTATCCATCGCTACCAACTTTACAGGGTGCATGTCACTCAGTGTACCCGTTAAAATATATGCAGATAAAGGTAGTGAAATTTTTATAAGGTTGGTTTCGAAAGTGCTCACTTTATCGTGAACGGCCTTTAAAAGCAATGAATATGCATACACGTTCGTCACTTTTTCCAAACGTCTGAGAGATCGGAAATGTCAGGGAATCCAACACAATTTAAAATGCCCTTATTAATAATTGTTGATCCAGCAGTGCAGGCGATAAACAACGATCGCCCATAGCTATTTCACGTAATTCTTATCCCTAAGCCCATGATAAACCGAAGAAACTGATTTCAATGACCACTGACCAAAGAATATTACATATAAAAAGCCAGCAAGCTAGAAAATAAAATGGATGACATGATTCATCAACAAATTTACCGTGAGCATATATGAGTATACGTTAAAATGTACAGTAACGAACATGGACTTTTCCCGAACATCTATTTCAACAGTGTAAACCTACCAGCAGGTCGTAAACATTTTTAATTTCCCAAGAAAACGATCGAACGTAGTTCTATCTGTTGGCATATTTTCAAACTACATTTGTCGACTATGGCTGCTGATCTCGGTTCGGGATTTCGAAAGGCCAATTTCGATGGTTCGAAATGAACTTCATCTCGTTCTCCAGTCCAGCTCTGAACTCGAATGGTGCAACAGTTTTCTGTGTCGATCTTACATCCGATATCGGATCAAGTTTCGAACCACGATGGCGCAACCGGGCATAAGCGAGGTGCCGCTGCTTCTAACCTTCGTACATCGCACTCGGGAGAACGTGGGTTCAAATCCCGGCCCGACCATCCTGATTACGTTTTTGCAAACGTTTCCCGAAATCACACCCTGCGAATGCTGGGATTGTTTATTGCCATATCCCGATTCCTTCTCCGTTTCTGCTTATCTTAGGAACCTTTCTCCGTTTCTAATGACCTCGCCGATAAGACGTTAAAACTAAATCTAAACTAAATCTAAACTAAATCTAAACTTTAGCAGGAATAAACCGAACAGTTTTGTAGTCAGGTTTGAGGGTAGCAGCAGCAGCAGAATATTCTACGTTGTTACAATTCTAATGGTCGTGAGAACATTTCAAAAGTTGTTCAAGTTGTTCTGTTGGAAGTGCCATCTCTTTTGTAGTAGTAATGCACAGCTCTGCTATATAAACCTTACGTGTATAGGCTGTTCACGGTAAACTCAGCACTTTTGAAAGCCCTGCATAAGATCTACTTGTATGCGCATTGTGTATTATTCCGCCTTGCGCAACATTAACAGTCCCATGGGCTTCGTCACTTTATCCACACGTTGGTGAAGTAAAATTGTGATATTATTAAAAAAGTAAATATTTTACAAATCTGCTAAGTCTTACACTTAGATGCATTAGAATAAACAGAAAGCGAAATAAATGATTTAACCCTTTCAGACCCGCTTTAATTTACGGTTTCAAGAGTTGCGAACAAAACATTTCATGACACATGCTGCATTTAAGTCGACGCAACACTTGTTTCGCTGTGACAACCAATGAGCTGTACGCTGTGTGTCCAGCTACAGTAATATGAACCAATTATGACCGAGACTTGTGAGACATTTTCCCACGTGAAAGCTGATTGGTCATTGAGCTTCGCAGTGTGCAGTACAGGTAAAAAATTGCGTCCACGTGAATTATGTACACAATTGTTTACACTGGGTCTGAATGGGTTGTTATCACGAATGTGTACCTAATACTTTTAATTTGAAATTAAAGGGATGGAACTATTTTCCCCTACATCGTTACCAACTTTACTGGGTGCATGCCACCCAGCGTACCCGTTAAAATATACGCAGGTAGGAGCAGTGACTTGTTTCTAAAGTTGATTTCAAAAAAAGGTCACGTTATCGTGAACAGCCTTTAGTAGCAAATACAATCCGAGACGGGAATACAAAAAATAGTTCTGTTGGAATTGCTATCCACGTTAACAATATCTAGATGGAACCTACGACCCGTATTATAGCTGTCCCTATTATAACAGTCTAAATTGTCCCTACAACCATATTCTTCCTCAATGCATACATGCTACCGTAGACTATTCACGGTAAAGTGAGCGTTTTCGAAATCCCTCTCATTTGGGATAACTGTCAATAAATGCATTTTATTTTAGCCTTAGACGTTAACTTTCAAGTGCGGTTGAATATAACGCACTGTGTTTATTCTTGTATTGCAGTATTTATTTTAAAATATGGCTAAAAAAAAAAAAAAAAAAAAAAAAAAAAAAAAAAAAAAAAAAATGACTAAAAAGGGTTAGAAGTAACTAGGGCCTCAAAGGTGCTCATTTTATCGCGAACCTCCTATGCATAATAATGGGAACTTCAATATACACTTGACTATTTCCTGAGCATGTGTTGAATGTCTATATATTGTTCGCGATAAAGTGAGCGCTTTCGAAATCAACCTTATAAAATCATCACTGCTCATAACTACGTATATGCTACGTTACACAATGGAATAAAGCCCTTTAGTTAAGTTAGCAATGAATTACTAAAAATGGCTCTAAATCGTGATGATTTATTGCGAGTGTATTTTTTTTTTTTTTAAGTTTATTGCCTCTGGAAGTTAGTGATTCTTGTTTTATGCATATTAGAGTATGATATTATATAGTAGACACACATTTACATTATTAACAGTCTCACTGCTTCACAGAGATAACGTATGAATAAATTGATCAGGCCCACGGCAATGTAAATTTTACATATGGTGGAAGGATACAGAATAAGGAGAAAAGTAGATCTTAAGCAGTGCTTTCAAAAGTGCTCACTTTAAAAAAAAAAAAAACGGGAACAACCTTTTCCCTAGCCCGTCTAATGTTCATGCGTAAATTTGTGCTCTTTGGTGTATAAAACACACACAAATACACATATATATATATATATATATCTTCAGTAGGAAAATATTTAAACATTAAGCTCCCAAAACAACGAAAACGTTAGAACTATGTTCATCAACACGCTGCCAACTTAACTGGCGGCCGACATACCGGCGGGCACCGTAGCACATTTGCAGTTATGTGCAGTGATTTCTTTTTTCAGAGGTTGATTTACCGTGAACAGCCAATACCTTATGGACGTATGGGCAAGACACTTTACCTTTCAGGATTTCTCATTACGAGAGTACGATGATGAGGTAAATTTGCGGAAATTTCCCTAGAGAGTGTATATACTCTGCTTCGTTTAACCACGATATTTCCCTTCCTAGTCGACAAATTCGTCTGCAATTTCTCCCTAACCCAACAAATTTCGCCGGTATCTTTATCCAGCCCATCTACTTTCGATTCTGCACGGGTTCGATTCCGTTTTATTTCAAATAGTCATACTTTGCCACTTGCTGGCATCTTTTTCTGAATGCTCCCGTTTCATATAGAATGACTTTTGCTCGCTTTTCACGTCTAAGAAACCCGATCCATATCATGGGAACAAACAAATTCTACGTCATAAGTCTGATAGCTGGGCGGGTGCTGCACCGATAGGGTACGTATACAAGAGAGACTTATACATTTACTTACTGAAAATTACTTTCGTGTTACTTGTGAGCTCTTTTCCGAAACGCTTCAACCATGTGCCCAGTTTTGGTTGATTCTTTAGATGCTGCCATAATATCCATCTTTTACTCTTTTCTTCGGTTAAAGCACAGCTGATGTTCTTCGTAGCCGGAAGTGCGATGGCTTCATTTCGGACCACGTGATTCTTGGCTGCAGCCAGGGATAAGTCGTCTGCAAATGCCGGTTTAATGATGTAACTCAGCTGGTTTTGGGTATCAAAGTCACTGCCTTTGTTACTCTCCCTACGTAAACGAGGGACTGTTATTATCCCCGACAAAACAACCAAACCGAGCGCAGAAGCATTAGCAGTGGCCATTACTCCGTATATGGCAGGGTACTGGGGGGAAAAACGCCTCTCTTAGCGTCGTCGTAAAAACCAAAGCCCTAACAAAAGTTTTGTTTTACTGTCTCGACGCTACAGTGCAAGGGGAAAAAAAAAAGAATTGATGTGGTTGTGTCGGGCACCCGTCGGTGGAGTGTACGTGAATACGTGTGCGCCAGCGGATAATATATTCTTTGGGATACGGGAACACGGCAATCAAATGAAAGTAACGAAAATTGGTTTAGGCTGCTCACGGAAAAAAAAAAAAAAAGTGCACTTTTGAAAGTCCTGTTTAAGATCCACTTGAATGCACGTTGTAAAAATAACATTGTCGTGGGCCTCATCACTTTATTCACGCGTCGGTCGAGTGAAATTGTGAAATTAATACAAAAGTAAATATTTTAACATATGCTAATTTTTACAATTCCGTGCATTAAAAAAAAAAAACGGAAAGCGGAAGTAATAATTTAAGTTGTCGAAAATGGTTACCCAACATTTTTTATTCGACGTTAAGATATGGAACTACTTTCCCTCTAGCGTTACCAACTTTACTGGACGCATATCGCTCAGCGCGCCCGTTAAAACACATGCAGGTAAGAGCAGTGATTTTTTTCTAAGGTTGATTTCAAAAGTGCTCGCTTTATCGTGAACATCCTCCACTAAGATTTTACGGCTTAGATCAATAGATGTAGACGGAAACATTTTTGGCGGCCAAAGTCAGCGCACTGTATCACGTCGGAATCACGAGATATCCTGACGGGGGATTATTTTTTTTTTTTTTCACGCGCTCAAATTGGCCGCCAGTCACCTTCACTTCACGCATGCGCGACGCCAACTCGAGGCCATGCTCGCATCTTATCACAAACCCGACCGAAGGAGACCGTGTTATTAGTTCAGGACATTACAGTGTCGAAACTGACCGCCATGCAATCGTTACATGGCCGTTTCCGTCCTGGTAAAGGCTGCTCACGGTAAACTGAGCACTTTCGAAATCAACCTTTGAAAAATGTCACTGCCCTTATCTGCATGTATTCTAACGGACGGACTGAGAGCCATGTGCCGAGTCAAGTTGGCAACGGTGGAGAGAAAGTAGTTCCACGTGTTAACGTTAAATTACAAGTGTTAAGTAAAACACTTGTGAACACCGAAATATTTTATTTTACTTTCTTTTATTGCATATAAGTGAAAGACTAAAAACATTAGTAAATTACTTTATTTTCTAAAATAAAATTTACAGTTGCTATTGGCCAACGCACGAATAAAGTGACCAGGGCCATGGTAACATTAATTATATGTACATATGTTTGAAGAATACACAATGTGCGTACAAGTAGATCTTAATCAGGGCTTTTCAAAGCGCTCATTTTACCGTGAACAGCTTATACCCCACGTGCCGGTTTGATTTGAAAGACATAGGTATACACGTCAAAAAAGCTATGTTTTTAAATCGACCTTCGGAAAAGAGTCGTTTTTATAGTATCCGAGATTATTTTCACATGGGCACGTTGGGTTGAGTCTTATAGGTTTATCCACGGCGCGATGGTGTTATACAAATGTCGCTTGACTGAGGATTCAACACAGAATACTTAAGGGGACTACGTACCTGCGCGTCCAAGGTCAACAAGCGAGGGAGCAATACGGGCGACACTAACACGCACGCCTAGCGCCTCATCGCTTCTACGCGCAAGGCGTGCAGTGTTTCCGCTGTAACGCTTTACTCTGTAAATTAGATCTGCAACCGTGTAATTTTATTGCACGCTTTGAAAGTCCACAGATCAAACTATGTGCGTATAATCTTACTTTTCTCTTATCGCTTAAAGAAACTGCATAGGCAAGATTTAAAAATGCTACATTTGACCACTTTTACGACTTTTTTCATTCATTAATACACGTGAAAGTAAAAAGATATTGACATAGACAAAAGTTTTTTTTTTTGTCTTTTCTGTCAAAAATTCGTATTTCCATAACTTTTATTTACAGAGATACGTGTTTACGCGCAAACAACGATTTCACAGAAAATGTTTCAGTACATTGGACCCTTAACCCGTTCATACCCAGTGTACACATTTGTGTACATTACTCACGTGAAGGTAATTTTTGGTCTGTACTGCACACTGCAAAGCTCAATGACCAATGATCTTACCTGTAAGTAAATGATTCGCAAACCATCTTACTGGCGTAGGTCATAATTTGTTCATATAACTGTAGCGAAACATAGACTGTAGCTCATTGGTCGTGACAGCGAAACAAGTGTTCGGTTGACTTAAGGACAGCACGCATCATAAAATTCTTGGTTTGCGGCACCTGAAATCGTAAATTAAAGTGGGTCTGAAAGGGTTAAGAATACAGATGGAAAACAGCCACTTGTACTCCTCCATATACACTCGCCAGCAAAATGGCGTCACTTGCCACTGAAATTCCAGAACGCCCGTTCGCCAATCAGCGCCAGTTAACTCGCTCGCCAGCTGGTGGCCCAGCCAGTAAGGGAAACTCTCGCAGCATGCAGTAGCCAATCAGAATGCAAGGCCCGTCAACGAATCAGATACCGGATACGCCTCTGTGTAGCTACCTACTCTGTGGCTTCGATAAAGTCGCCAGGTCCATAGGAATAATACATTTCACACTTGGCGGGAGCTTACGTGTGGTTTGACAAAACTGCAGCGATGGGTCTGTCTGATTTGTACGAGACGACCCGCTGTCGCCTACGCGTCATTTGACTGACTCGCGTGACCTACGACCTCGCCTTCTGCAGGCACGTCCACGGGACCAGCAGCTGTTTGCAAGAGTGTTGGCCTACTGCCCTGTGCGCGGGAGTTCTCGCTGTCGCCTTGGTTCGCGAGCCTGGCGTAGTATCCCACTTCAGTTTGACCTGTAACACATTATCAAATGTTTTATTTACATTTCGAGTTGAGAAACTCCGTGAGCCTCGGTAAGCCTCGAATTTTACAACTTGATTTACATCGAAATGTATTGTAAAAGTGATCGTTTTTAAAATAATTTGTTTCTTCTTTATTATTAATAAATTACTAAATTTAAAAAAAAAAAAAAAAAAGCTCTTTTATGTTGAATTCAATAAAGGTTTTGAAAATATCAAATATAGAATTACTGCAATTTCCACAAACAGCGAAATTCTCACGTGAAAGAAGCGTATATTGTCGACAGTTCCTAGTGTGATTTGACTCTTCACATATTATAGGCTATTCACGGTAAAGTGAGCACTTTCAAAAGCCCTCTCGTTTGGAATAATAGTCAATAAATATACTTTATTTTAGCCTTAGACGTTGACTTACGAGTGCGGTTTCCTACTTACATGGCAAAAATTATGTTAAAAGATGGTTAAAGGATAAAAAAAAAATGGCTGAAAGGAAAAAGGCCTCACCAGTGCTCACTTTACCGTGAACAGCATATAGTAACATTTCGTGAGCTTACTAGTTCACCAAAATTAACAATTTTGTCTCTCACGTCTAGTTATACATAATGTAGAAGATGTCGTTAAGTATTTCAGTTCCAAATAAAAATATTCGATTTTCCGATTTTCGGCTCTATGATGGTTGGACTCGGCCCACTGTGCGGCGGCGCGAACCGACTGTACCACACCTTGATGGGCGTTACGTGGGGGAGGCAAGGCACGTAATGCTGGAACCGACTGTACCACACGTTGATGGGCGTCGCGTGGGGGAGGCAAGGCGCGTAATGCTGGAACCGACTGTACCACACGTTGATGGGCGTCACGCTTGGGGAGGCAAGGCGCGTAATGCTGGAACCGACTGTACCACACTTTGATGGGCGTCACGCTTGGGGAGGCAAGGCCCGTAATGCTGGAACCGACTGTACCATACGTTGATGGGCGTCACGTGGGGGAGGCAAGGCGCGTAATGCTGGAACAGCTGCGAGGTTCACGGGTCGGCAGTTCGTCTAGGATTTCATCCAGCCCTCGGCGTCGGTCTCATACCTCCTGGAGGGTTGAACCGGCTGGTTGGCGAGTGAGGAGCAATTGATGGCAGGCAGTTCTCGGAGGCCAGCCGGGGTAGTAAAATCTCACCCCCTTTCACCCCAGCGCTTTCAAAACGAGCCGACCACTTGGGAGACACTCGCGTCCCTTAGGTACACTCAGCGGGCTCCAGGTCAACGTTTATGCTCAGGTTAGGAACGGAATGAAATTCCATATTGGAGAGCTTGGAACAGGGGAAATGTCAGCTGCTTTTTCAAAGAGCTCGCTTTAAGGGTGTTATGTACCTGCGCGTTCAAGATCAAGAAGCGAGGGAGAGATACGGGCGACACTAGTACGCACGCCTAGTGCCTCATCGCTCCTACGCGCAAGGCGTGCAGTCTTCCAGTCGTAACGTTGTACTGTGCAAATTAGATCTGTAACAGTAGGACTTTTATTACACGCGATGAAAGACCACAGATTAAACTACGTCCATATCGTTCTACCTTTCTCTTGCCGCTTAACTAAACTGCACAGGCAAGCTTTAAAAATGCGATATTTGATCACTTACACGAATTTTTTTCTCCAATAATACAGTAAATATGACAATAGTAAAACTATAGGGATATAGACAATAGTTTTTTAAATCCTTTCTGTCAAAAAGTTGTCTTTCGATGACTTTTATTTACGGAGATACGCTTTTTAGCGCAAAGGACGACTTCACAGACAATTTTCCCGTACATAATCCCCTTAACCATTACATCGCCACATTACTTTATAGTTTCTAGCGTTGCAAAAAGAGTATTTTATGGTGCGTAATCTACTTAAAGTCTGTTCCCGGTAAAATGAGCACTTTTAAAAGCCATGCTTAAGATCTACTTGTATGTACATAGTGTATTCTTCCGCTTTATGTAGTATTAACATTGACGTGGACCTCATCACTTTAATTAATGCGTCGGCCAAGTGAAATTATGAAATTATCAGAAAAGTAAATATTTTACAAATCTGGATATTTTGACACTACCGATGCGTGAAAAAAATAGAAAGCGAAAGAAATAATTTGTTATCACAAATGGTTACCTAGCACTTTTTATTTGAGGTTAAGATATGCAACTACTTCCCAGCCATCGTTACCAACTTTACTGGGCGCATGTCACCCAGGGATCCCGCTGCAATGTACGCAGACAGGGGCAGTGACATTATTCTGAGGTTGATTTCAAAAGTGCTCACTTTATCGAAAACAGCCTTTACCCACTCAGACCCAGTGAAGGCAACTGTATACATAAGGCACGTGCAGGTAATTTTTGGTCTGTACCGCACACTGCGAAGCACAATGACCAGTGTTCTTACATGTGGGTGAATGATTCGCATACCGTCTTATTGGTCTAGGCGAAAATTGGTTCTTAAAACTGCAGCCGAACACGTAGCCTACAGCTCGTCGAAACAAGTGTTGTGTCGACTTAAGTACAGCACGTATCATAACATTTATTGTTTGCAGCACCTGAAACCATATGTTAAAGTGTGGTCAAGCTAGCAAAGAACATGTCTCGTGTTTCGTTATCACGACCAATAAGCTGTAGGCCTTGTGTAAGGCGATCAGTGATACGAATCAATCAGTCGTGATGCAGAACTGCATCATGTTTTACTAATCGGTTCCTTATAGGGATCATCACTGAGCACTGAGCCTCACAGTATACAGCAGGCCAACTTTGAAACGTGTAGGTAATTGTCTACAATAGGCACCAAAGTGTTTAAGGCTGAAATAAAGAAACTGCCAATGGAGCACTGCATCCGACTATACAACGTGATGAGCTCTCAAATGAAGTACAGTAGTACAGACACCATAACATAAAAGTTGCCGGAAAAGTGCGATTTATACTGCATATGAAAGAATAATGTATATATTTTGCAACATTATAAACTATTTTACTAATTTTTTATTAAAAAATAATCGATTAAAATAGTGTGTATTTTTTTCTTCAGAAAGTAGAATTTGCAAGGAAATCTTCGTCAGGGAATATCGTCATAATGTTTGTTATTATTGCGTGTGAGAAAATTGTAATAATAATGTAGGAAATAATTTTTTAAATTTACTTTATGTGCGTCCATTTGTCACAAACATTTGTGCTGCAACTGACGTTAATAAAGTTAATTATAAAATTGATACGAAACATTATCACTATGATTTAGTTACACATAATCGCTGTAAATATTATGATGATCTTTCTTGAAGAAGATTTTCTTGTAAATCCTGCTTACCGAAGCATTAAAAACGGAAATTCTCTTATATTCTATTAGAAATGTGGACTCTATCGATCGATTAATTTTTTTACATTTAAAAAGCATATTTCAGTAAAATATTTTATAATGTTGCAAAATTTATACATTCTTCTTTCACATACAGCATCAATCAAACTTTTCTAACAATTTTTTTCGTGTATGTAGTAATTTTTTATGAGTTCTTCGCATTGTACAGCCAAGTGCAGTGCTCCACAGGCATTTGCTTTACTTCAACCTTAACATTGACGCTAATCTGAGAAATTCTCTACACTCTAGAAAATCGATTGTACTTATACAAGAAAAAATCCTTCGAAACCCAGTCACCAAGAGAATCCTTTGTAAAACTACAAGCAGTTATTAGTCAAATCTGCAGAACATGTATTTTTATTATTACAAATAATAGCCTTGCATTACAGGTTACATTATTGAGAAGTGTAAGTACGTAAGATTTTTTTTCTTCTAGAAAACACATGCAATAGTTTAATAACAGAGAATAACAAACAAAAAATTTGAAAATGTTTTTTTACGAAAAAAATAAAAAATAAAAATACACTTCGCCAGCTCGGGGACTAGAGCCCACGCCCTTTTTCTTGTAGACACGCACATTTAACAACAAGACCATATTGACTTACGAACATGCGACTTATTTCCATAGTAATTATAACTACAAGATCGAACAGGATATTAAGGAAGATATTTGATTATGAACAATACTTATTTCATTTTACGTGTTCTGTTGTTGAGTTGAGAGTTCTGCGTAGCTAGGAAACATTACACTTTAATATTACGTTTCATTATAATTATCGTTTTGTTATGATTATTTCAGTTGTTTGAAGCGTTTTGCGTTATTAGAACTTGCAACGCATTTCTTTTTGCCCGCGCTAACATCTATTTACGGTTTCACGTTGTTGTGTGTCCGCCATTTTGCTGAGTCTAGTGGAAGATACCGATCAGTATAGTACTAACATTCATTGAGGTCTACGTATTACAAACACGGCCTTTTCAGTTTTACAAACGAGTAGTTTCACAAGAGAAACCTTCGTATTGTCACAAGCATTATTACAATTACAAACAATTTCTCAGTAAAAATTACATATCATTTTACAGTGTGTATCTGTGTGTAAAAGTTCGTGTTCAGCTTAAATTGTCGCATGTACGCCCTTGCCGAAATAGTAAGTATTATGTACGTTTTTTAACAGGAGTAAACAGTAATAATACAATTTTTTTTATCCCTGAGCTTGCGTAACCATGTTTATTTTAGTAAAAAAAAAAAAAACGAATTTTAGAGCGAAACAAGTATAGCTGACATCAAAGGGAATTTTGCGATTCTGTTGTGACATTTAACTAAAGTAATTGTGTGATACGTCATTATACTATATCCAGTTGCACGGCCGAATATTTAACACGATGTGAACATAATGTATTTCGTTAATTTCCCTGTCTAGTGCGAGGAACGAAGTTATTAACTACGTGGGTAATTACACCGCTCATTAAATAAAATATTGAAAAATTAATTTATCGAAAATTGGAATCATACATGCAAATCGAAGAGATTTTGGCACGCGTGGAGCATCAAAGCTACCAGTGGTAAAAATGTTTAATTGTTAAAACAATGAACTTACCAAACTGAGTACAATAACCCATATTCCCGGTCGGAATTAGCAGACACTGCTTAGGAAAAGAAGGTTTTTCCATTAGAAATTAGACAACAGAGTTCTGGAATAGCTGAGCAAAATTACATTAATGGACTATGCATTAAACAGAGGATCCGCGTTTGAGTCAGTGCTAAGTCACTAGGCTACTGCTAGATCCCAAGCCTCTGATAATGGGAGTATATTTGAATGGATGTTATCAAATTGGAGAGTGAAGCTTATGTGCGTATCCTACGTGCTTATGTCGTATGTATGTTTAGGAACTTATGAACTATTACACGTTTCTATTAATTAAAGTATTAAACTTTTTTTATGAAGTATAACAGTCATAAAATACAACTCTGTCCATTTGCGACTTCTACTGGCTTCTTCATGTGGTGCTCAGTCCAAATTTGTTTGTATTTAGTTTTTGTAGAGGATTCAACACTAAATTACCTTCATACCTAAACCATCCTTTTCAACAAGTTCAGTTCAGATATTTTGTAAAGCAAATATACGGGAAATAGCAATAAAATTAGCTAGAAGAACTGTAATGAATATTTTACGGTTAAGTATAAATACATAGGATTTTGCATCTCATATTTAGTTTCGATGCATATCTGAGTACGCCTGAGGGGCCTATCTGAGTTTGTGAGAGATGGAGGTCTCAATTTAAAAAAAAAAAAAAAGGAAATAAATTTGATTTCTAATTTATCCACTCCATTATTATTTACAGCCTTAAATTATCCACCGTCACTTTTACTCTTCTTATTTAACAGTGACCGCAATATTTGATGTCTATTTCAAATCTAATTAACGTCCTTTTTAATCGTCTCTGTTGGTTACAGTCAATTAACTCATACTCATTATTAATATGAGTTCAGTCTGTCTGTTGCCATCATTTATAATGTCTTTCACAAATGCATATAGTCCAATAGTCCAGGCTGCCAGCCGCACCCTTCATTGCTTGATACTCGCAGCTGCAAACTTCCCTACCCCTGGCCACTTCACCGGCTGCTCGTCTTCTATCGCTCGGATTTCAGCCACTCATTCATTCATCAACCGAGACGCAACTCTCGGCCCAGAGGCCTGTCGCAATATTTATAGTGTCTCGCCTGGCCATCTCGCAGGTTCTACGCACCCCGAGACGCGCTGAGAGAACGCGGTCAGTAATCCAGAGCATTCTTCAGATAGAAACAGAAGACAACACGACCGGGGTACGCGGGGCACGTCTGTAATTCGAAACGCCCCATTGCCCCGCCGCCGCCGTCGCTATCGTATAACATCTTTCTGTCCTTCTCTCCCACTCGCTCACGCGGGTCGAGCGAAGCAGCAATCGCATAACAACATGCTTGAACTGCATTCTAAAACGTACCCATTGGAATGTGCTGAAATAAAATTCCGCAGTGTGTTAGTTTTATGAACCATTCCACAGAATACTTAGAAAATTAATTAGAGAGGAATTTTGCCACGCTTCGTAGGGTGGAGCACATAAATAGTTGAGTTCGGGGACGAAGAATTAAGGTTCGCAGAAATATTATTGAGTTAAAACTTTTGCCGAGCTCGTGAAATATTCTCTACCAGAGTTTACCCGATGCTCTGGCAAGGCGAGCCAACGCGTGCAAGTACCGGGTATCCACATAGCGGGATCTGTGGCTGCAATTAAAGATTTTTAATTAGTGTCATTCCAGCCCTGCTCAAGAAGAAGAGGATGGAAGCGCGCGGAACCGCAACGAATTCTCGTCCCCACCTAGACGTAATTATTTACGTAAGAGTGTCCGGGTTGGCACGGGTTGTGAAGTGAGGGTATATGGAAAAGGGGGGGGGGGGGGCAGAAGAAGCTATGTTGCCACCCTAAAGACAAGAAAGTCAGCTACGTGCGTTCAGAAATTCGGCGTGTAGCAGGAACTAGACCTGAGACATTTTTTTTTCCGAACTGTACGTATAAATACTTTAGGCGTAGTGGCTTTTGGTTAAGGCGCCCGTCTACCTTGAGATATATTTTCCTTTTTTTTTAGGCTCAGAAGTATGGTAGCTATAAGGGTTCCACTGCCACTTTCATCATGAGCCGTATTGCGAGCACCTATGGGACTTTAAGTGGCGACCATCTATTTTTATTGATAAAAAGTTTAAAGCAAAGTTCGCTGCAATTCCTTAACAAGTTTCACAGGAACTTGCCCAGAACATTTTTTAACTTAATACTGTGTGAATATTTGTTTCTATTTTGCTTCGAAATTGTCTTTGTAATAAGGGCGATCGATTAATAGTTGTATTCCACACTTTTCGTTTTCAAGCAGACTGTGAGCAAAGAGATTTGGGCGGCTCATAACATTGAGGTCTTGGGAGCCGATGAGGGTGAAGTGAGGTGTGTATGGAGCGGCGCCGAAATGCTAGGGCAGGGAAACGGGAGACCCCCGAGAAAACCCACCGAACAGCGGCATCGTCCGGTACGATATCCACATGCGAAAATCCGGAAGAGATCCCGCTGAGAATCGAACCCGGTTCGCCTTAGGGCGGGGTGAGTGGTCTAACCACTAAACCACCGCGGCCATCCTCATGTGCGGTAGTTTGTTGTAAAGACGTGTGTTACAAACACACTGTAACGCAGTTTGCGCGCCTTAAACGACAAAGTAGGGGAGTTAAAACACATCCTCGAAATCAACTTTGAAGTGTATTTTAGGGCAATCGACTCTGTGGATTAAACGACTGTAGGAGAAACGAGTTTTGCTCTAGTTGAGTTAGACGAACCGACCTGAGATCTAGAGCTGGTAGGTCAAATGACTTTAGGTCTAACTCCTGTAGGTGAAATTAATTACTTTTAGACGAAATGGCAACTGGATATACTGTGTAAGAGAAACTATTTAAGGTGTACTGCAGCGTCCCGAATTCGGCTGCAAATACTAAATTTAGCTGCGCTCAAAATCGGAGAAATTTGCACACCACCATTCATAATATGATAATAATTCATGTTTTTAATGAAAATACTTAAAGCTCATTAATTAATTACGTAGTCACGTATTGTTGATAAGACACTTTAAAGAATAAATTAAAGTCATTCATAACATTACGAATATTTTCATACTGTCAGAATCTTCTTCCTGAGAAATACTTAGAATTAACATTTTAAGTTGAAAGACTGGCGTGTTAGAGGTGTCTTTTATTAGGGACACGTGGAAATAAATCCAATATACGAGTACATTATTACTCAAGAATGGTCACCAGATCGGAGATCGATTTGATTACATTTTGACACTCGACTACACTCGCCCTGCTATAGGCTGTTCACGGTAAAGTGAAAATTTTTATTTAAAGACCCTCCCAACAGTTATTAAACACTAATAAATATATCTTATTGCAGACTCGGGCATTAAGTTTTGAGGTTTTGCGAAACGTATACACATTGAAATGATTGTAATAAAAAGCAGCAGGAAGATGGAAATTGGATGAAAGGAAAAATTTAGAAGGGCCTTACAAAGTGCTCACTTTACCGTGAACAGCCTATACAAGCTATACACAAGATACATTCATCAGGTCTGAAGTTGTGTTCCGTACAGGCTGTGTGCATTTTTATTCCATGTTCTCTCTTGGGCCGTGGCTTTTCAAGTAACTTAGAAATCCGGGCTGTGCAAAACTCTTTTTGTGATATGGAGAAGCCTTGACTTCCCTGCCTACCATCCCGACAGCCGCTAACTTCAAATGGGGAATCAGTGTTAAGCGAAATTCCTTCTCATTGCGTCAATTTTAAAGATAACTATTTCAAACAAAAAAACATATTGACGCGACTTTCTCAAGGAATATTGCTACATGAAATAATTAAAAAAAAAAATTATTTATTAATTTTTTTTTGTTATATGTAAATTTCAATATAACCTTTTGTAAAAAAATATATATTGAACAAAATAATTGGCAAAACTTTTTAACGTAGCAAAATCCCTTAAAAAATTTCACGTAGAACACTTTTTGTTCGAAATAGTTATCTTTAAAATTGATGCAATGAGAAGGAATTTCGTTTAACATTGAGTACCCGTTTGGAGTTCGCAGCTGCCGGCTTGGTAGGCAGGGCCCGTTGAATTAGGCTACGTGGCCGAATAATGTTACTGTTGGCAGCACTGGGCGGAATAAAAGCGCGGGAAGCTAATCTCCGCGCGCAGCCGCTCGCGTTTCGGGGAGCGAAAGCTCGGTGTCGCAGTCGGGCAAGTCCCGGAAGTCGAACGACGACGGGGAAATGCGAAACCATAGAATAAAGATAACGTGGGCAGCCATAGAGTACTTCAGATTACAGAGGCCGCGCGTGTCAGCAAAATGTCGGATTGCCCAGCCAGCGGCTGAGCCACCCGTTCGCGCTCAGGACCGGGACGAACAGGTAGAGAAATGCCCAGAAAGGGTATTGCCAACCCAGACGGCTCCCCAACCCGAGCACCCAGGTAACGTCAGAGGGGAGAACTGGGAACGTAATCCACCCCAAGTGCGATCATTTATGCTGAAGAAAGATTAAAACACAGGGCCAGGCCCTACCAAGTCGCCTTACCTTTTACGTCATCATGTACGCAATTGTGTACATTGCGCACGTGTAGATAATTTTTGGTCTCCACTGCACACTGCGGAGCGCAATGACCAATGATCATACCGCTGGGTAAATGATTCGCTAACAGTATTACTGGTGTGAGTCATAATTGGTTCGTGTTACTGTAGCTGAACATTGTAGCCTACGGCTCATTGGCTGTGACAACGAAACAAGTGTTGTGTTGACTTAAGTACAGCACGCATCAAATTTTTGTTTGCAACACCAGAAACAGTAGATTAACGTGGGTATGAAAGTGTTAGTTATAGAAAAATCAGGCTTTAAGCACACGTATGCACAATGAAGTTACGATGGTAATGTACTTTATCTCCATTTAATTATTTAATAATGAAAAAAAAAACTTCTAAACTCAGAAATAAAAGGACACAAATATATTTTTTATTTTTTTTATATTCGGATGTGGACACCGACGCGCCCACAAAGTCCCGATTAAGGGGCAGAAACACTTAAACATGAGCATTACTAGGACTTGTGTATTTACAGTTGTGTGGGTGCGCCCATTAAGTGTTATAATGGAGAATAATTTGCTGGTTAAAAGAAATTCCAAAGGAGGCGAGAAAATGGGCAACCATGGCGGGCAAAGGCGAAAATAATACAAATCAGCTCATGTTCCCATCACACAGCTTATACATCACGCCCAACTACAGGTAGAAGTGGCGGGAAAAACTTGGACCACCCTGATGTAACACAAATTAGGTAAATAAGTTTAATATTAACATTAAAACAAACAATTATCGGAATGAACTTTATATAATATTATGTTAGAAAATTACCAATAAGCAAAAATAAATGCGTCGTTACATCTTGAAAAGATTTTGTGGAGAAAGTAGAGTAAACACTTTTATTTTACCAACAAAAAATTGGGTCATTCTAATACACACGACATGGCCAATAGATACATCTCTAATCACCATGTTGCGGTCACCAAAGTTATTAAGTGTCAAAACATAGTTTATATTGTTTTCGACTTTAGGTTACAATATTAATTATTGTAATCTCTTTATAAATATATAACTTAGAATAATACCAAAACATAAAACAATAAAGAGCATAAGCTATCCAATCTGGTGTGTCAATTGTGAACTGAAAACATAGGTTAAGTAGAGACAGCCCAAAAATGGTTTGCTACTTTAAGAGCCACAAACACACTGACAATAAGATAATTACATTATTTTGCTACTGTTTATTGCATTTAAGATTATAAGTTTAAAACAAGCTTATAAACTAAGGTTACACCAATCATTAACAAACCAAAATAAATATTAGAAGGGAAACAAATTGCCATAAAAAAAATGTATTTCTATAATAATTAAGGAAAGAAGATGGGGCTTTACCAAAAAGGAAGGAATTTGGTTACAAAAGCAAATTAGAAAAAATAGGTTAGAGGGAAAATGCCATAACATGGCACAAAGTCCAGCCAATAGAGAAACTTTGCACACCACGCAGTAGCCGATCAGAGATAAGGCCCCTTCCCAGAGCCACCTGCAGCCAATCAGAGAATGGGCACTCCTACATCAAAGGAACTCCCGCTCTATTTCGTCTCTTATTCACTGTCAACTATGTGCGACAGTGATGAACGTGTTTGTTTATATTCGAATTACAGTAGACCCGTCATTTTTGTACGAGTTAAATATTGTGTCCGACGTGGGGTCGCGGTGGCTGAGCGGTTAGCCTGCTCGCCTCCCATCTAGACGAACCTGGTTCAAGCCCCGGCCGGGTCACTCCGACGGATTTTCGCATGTGGGAATCATGCTGGTCGATTCCACTTATCTCCCTTTCCCCCGCCCTTTCATTCCGGCGCTGCTCCATGCTTACCTCAATCACCCTCATCGGCTCTCAAGACCTCGCCATTAAGAGCCACCCAAATCTATTCACTCACGCATTATGTCCAACTTGAATATAATAATGCTTTACAACTAGTTCAAAAGTAGTGTACAACATCTCAAAGAGCCTACGTAAAAAGAGTTCTAATCACAAATCCTTTTCACGTTGTTTTCGATAGTGCTATTGGCAGAAAAGTAGTCCAATGTTCGGAGCACGAATAGTTCTTAGTCACACACGCACTCTACCGCATTTCTCCTGTACTTGGGTAACATGTCGCTGTTGCATGTTGCATGTTGGCATCTGTGTGGCCCCGCTTGCATGGCCCGCTCGTTCCTGCTGAATCAGATAACTTTGGAAAATCTCGGTTTTACTGCTGCGTGGCTTGCTATTAGCTACATTTCACTTGGGCAAGTCACTGCCGAACAATGCATTACCCTTTTCAAAGCCGTAAAAGCACAAGCTAAATTGCCACGAAAAGATTAAATCAAAAAATTCTACAACTTCGAAAACTTTCCTGGCGTAAAAGTTGATTTGACGAACCCATTAGCAAAACTTTTTTAACTTACTACTCTGTGGATGGATTTAAAGATAGTCTTTAACGAATAACAAAATATAGAAACTCTCTATTAGATGGACTAACTTGAAAAATCCTTAGTAATTACCTTGTATTAAATATTTTGCCTAACATAAACATTACAGGTTTAATCCTATTCAGATACTTATATACTCGTAACGTTTCCACAGTCGTTACAGGGGCCATATTTAGGTAGCTGTAGTGATCAACTGACTGGTTATGTTTATAACCTATCTTAAAAACCTATAAAGTAAGTTGGAGGTCCTAGATAGAAATAGTGACCTAAGTGTGTCTCAGGGCAGAGTCCCATACGCCTAGACATGTAAGAAATATACTACGTACAGAGCACGTCCATCGTGGCTGTACTTGGATTGGGCAAACATGGCCGCAGTTGGTGTCATGGTTACGTCCACTGAACCACGACAGGGAGGGGGGGAGGGGGGACCAGCATAGACACCGCAAAAACTTCTCCACGGAAACGAATTGCAAAATTTGCGTGCAACTTATCAAGCACAATAAATGTTGCTTATATAACATGGGAAAGGCACGAATAACCTTTATTGAAAGGGCGTTTGAAACACTACAAAAGTATGATTCTTCGAGCACTACGGTAAACACGAATTGTATGAATACACTCCGAGCTTAGTTATATCCGACTCGACGAATTCAATAACAGTTGACCAGATAATATTGTAAAACTGCCGCCAATCACAGGAATCTCCTCATATGAACTTTAGGGAACTACTAGCACAATGTGCGCATGAGCAGAAGAAGAAATAAACACATCCTGGGCGAGAAGTGACCTTAAGGACATGCTGCCAACATTCACCAGGCTGGATGGGAAATTCTACGTTTATAAGAAGTCTAGCCAACCTGGAACACGCGCACGAGAAAATCAAGAGGCAGGAACCTTGAACTCAAGACATTTGCGCATCGTAACAGCTGCGTTGTGGGGCAGTGTGATAATTCACTATGTATGCCCAACCTCCGACAGCCGATACTACCTCGTCTCTAGGAGGCTGCTTTTTGACTGGCTGAGCCCGTCGGCCAATCACGGGCTGGCTTTCTACTGGTTGTCTGAGGTGGTTTGTCAGTCCCGTTTTAAATTTATTGATTCGTTAATGAATGTCTGGCTTGAAAAACAAATGCCCTATTATAAACGTTGGACTGAAATATCACAATTACAAAAATATTTAATAAAAATTATTATAAAAATTGTATGCTGTTAATAAAGTCAAAAAGAAAATTTCCCTACAGTAGTATGAAATTTTTAAATTTTAATGGGGGAATGTAAATCCCTCCATGTTTAGCTTTTAGCATTATCATTCTTTGTTATGGCCAGACTTAGAATCTCAAAACGTCCAAATATACAATTTCCGACATCACTGTTTTCATAGGTATTCTTGTAGTTTACGAACTGTGCTGTAAATTTACATTTCTTGGTTTTCTGGGACTTTGGACTAAGAACGAGAAAACGGTGATAGATAAACATTTTGTTATCTCAGTGATAATTATCTCTTATAGAAAGTGACACATTCTCACAACTCGATAACAATATTTTCAATCAATGTGTTTCAAGAAATCCTTCAACAAACATTCAAATAACGCTTAACTAAAAAAAAAAATGATGGAACGATTTTTTTGGTATTACGACAATGCGGTTGGTATTGCTGTGACGAGATTACACTCCAGCTTCGCATGTTATTTCATTTCTCTCCCTTCACTTTCTGCGGACAAGACGCCCCTGGCATAGTATACAGTCCGGCGAGCATGGACGGCAATGCGGGATTGCCTATCGAACAGGTGGAAACACCTAGTGTTATCCCTACCCTTGTAGGACGCCCTTGACTTCCGCTGGGTTGGCTTCGCAAAGCCGGCCTCACACGATACCCCGTTTCTGTATAGTCTGTTCACGGTAAAATTGCCACTTTTGAAAGCCCTGCTTAAGATCTACTTGTACGCACGTTGTGTATTCCTCCGCCTTACGTAAAATTAACATTGCTATGGGCCTCATCACGTAATTCATGCGTTGGCCAGACGAAACTGTGGAATTATTAGAAAAGTAAATGTGTTACATATCTTTTAATTTTTAAACTTTGATGCGTTAAAAAACAGGAAGCGAAATAAATAATTTAAGTTAGTCAAATGGTTACCCTAACCCTTTTGACTCGACGTTAAGATATGGAACTACTTGCTTTCCACCGCTACCAACTTTATTGGGTGCATGTCGCTCAGTGCGCTCATTCAAATATATGCAGGCAGGAGCAATGACTTTCTTCTGAAGTTGATTTCAAAACTGCTCACTTTATCGTGAACAGCCTCTATCAGTTTTCATACCCATTTTCAGTTAGCGTTTCTGCTCCCGTGTAGGTTACAATCCAGCCGCCCTGGAGGGGTCTGGTTCCGGTATAACAGTTTTTGCTCCCATGGGCATGCCAGAAACGGTAATAGAACGTGTACTAAATTTCTGCTATACCCACGGAACTGCGACAGACGAGATGTCGGACACCCGAGCAACAACCTCAAGCCGTATATGTCCGTTGACGAAAAGAAAACGGGGTCTTTGAAACGTATTTTTATACAAAATGAAACTTAATTTACGTGTAAGCGGGAAACGTTTCAATTTACTCCCGCGGTCATAAGAAAACAATAAACACAACTTAAAAAAATACGTTATAACTATGGACTTTTATTGTTTATTTAACTTTTTACATGGCATATTTGACAGTTTTGTGTGTGTTGCTCTTTGGGAGCCCTGCTGCCATAGCACAGGGATAGGGCGGCCGACCTGTAGTCGAGAGGTCGTGGGTTCTCACTTTGGTCCCTCCACGGCCTCGCACTGGGAATTTGTCAGCAAGTTGGTATCACTTGAACTGCGTCAACAACAATTAAAAAAAAAAACGTGTGTTGGTGCGCATGTTCGCTAGGCGGAAATTTTGGTTTTACAGTTCAAATCTCCGTCGTGTAAAGATTTTTAAAAAATGTGTGTGATGCATTATTGCTGTTTGTAATTTATGTTACTGCCAGTAAACGCTTATTTCTAGAATATATTTGTGTAAAAGCAGTAATACAAACAAATGATACAAACCAAAGCTAAATTAAAAAACCACAGGCAGCTGATTGAACTGTGCAGTTACTTGCGTATTATTTTTGTTAGACAAATATATTATAGAAATAGGCGTTTGTAACAATACCACACATTATAAATAATAATAATGTATCACATAAAATAGCTAAAAAATTTAGCTTCATTTTGGAAATTTGAACGTTAAAACCAAAAACTACGCGGCGCGCAGCCATGCCCTAACACGCTTTTTTTTCTTCTTAATTTGACGTTGTTGTGACGTTTAAAGTTGACGAAGCTCTGCTGAGATTCACTTGCTGACAAATTCCCAGTGCGACAAGCGAACTGAAAATCTGCCGATTCGGAGGCACTGGGGCATGAACCTGTGACCATCCCATCATAGAGTAAATAAGGTGTATACCAGAGTGGCAACAGCAATGATATTGGGCGGTCGCTAATTTTTTTTTTTTTTTAGCTCTCTCCACGCATACCAACTTAGTCGGCAAAACTACTGCATCACTTCGAACTATGAAGTTGGCACTACTGAGTACTTGCAGCGCTTCTGGCGGATGTACCATGAACTTCTTAAAACTGCAGTACAAATATTATTGTAATCACACGTACCGTTCAATATTTTTAAGAAATTCGAACACTTGTGGGCAACCTTCAACGGTGGAATAAAATGAATTATGGGTGGGATCAGAAGAATGCGATGTTCTGCCAACAATTGTAACGACTTTGAGAAATTCAAACTAATCCTAGCGTTACGCTATCGTCAACAGCAGCAATATGGCCAGGCAACATAATAAAAATTAAGACGCAAGTATTTTTTTGCGTAAATCTGGGAGTATGCATAATTTTTTTTAAATGTATAAAGTACTTAAGCTCCCACAGTGTAATAACTAGGAAACAATTAGTAATTGCTTGGATGGGAATCAAAATATTTCACTATGATGAGGGTATGCGTGGAGAGGGCCTGGAAAAATAAGCGACCTGTTGTTCCCTATCCTGTGAACATCCCTTACCTCCAACTACAAGTCGGCCAACCTACCCCTGAGCTATGAGGGCAGGGCACCGCTGAGCTATACAGATAATTTACAAACAGCCTGTGTAAAAGCATAATTTGATACATGTAACATGAGTGATGTTAACCTACACAAAAGTTTGTTTCTAAGTATCGTGATATTTTTGTCTTCTTTTAGTCTCCTTACCGTATAAACTTGTCTCATTGCGGAAAGGACAAGATTGATTATTATGCTTGTTAAATATAAATATTTAAGTAATTTAATAATATTTTAACTAGTCACGTTAATGTCCGTTGTAAAAAAAATTGTGAATACAGTGTCTCGTTTTTTGTACATAAGCAGAGCAGTCACTAACATCATTTTCCATACATTAATAGTCTAGTACTTATACTCGGAAACCTAAATAAATGCAGTCTTCAGGGGAAAAAAAATGACAATCTTCGCACTTTCTGGGTGTACCACAAAGTATAGTATATAGTATATATAGTTATAGTATCTGGTTGAATTTGTACCCCTGCCAACAGCGAAGTGTCTGCCATTTGCGAGTTGTTTTTGCCTGCCATTTACAAATATGTTAGCAGTTTAAGTAACGTGTGTGTAAGAACTGACGCATTTTTTCTTCTCTTCTGCTATTGGAACTTGGGGTTTTCTGCTATTGCGCTTGGGGGTATATCAGATGCGAGCAGAAATTGGGTATCGTGTAGGGACGGCTTAAAGGGCTTCCTTTGGCCGTTACCCGAACGCAGAGCGGTCAAAGTCGAGTGAAACTCACGAGCGGCCAGGGAGCGTGGTCCCTGGTCTCAGCCCGCAGATCGCCAACTAATTATAAAACACGCGAGCGTTAATTAACGCATTGGAACCGCCCCTCGTGGAAGTTTTGCGGGCACGGGGGCCTGCCTGCTTCCCATCTTTTTTTTTTCTCTCTCTCTCTCTCTCTCTATCTATCTCTCTCTGTCTCTCTCCCGTGGCCGGAGTAAACGGATTCTGTGGTGACGTCCCCGGCTGCGAGATATACGTGCCTATCTCCTCGTCCAAGTCGAACAGAGCTCACACACAGATAGTCTGCAAGGAGCAGTGTCTCTGTTGACTTGTGAAGGGATAACTTCCCCGACGATGATACGGGGGGTAGGGGGAGGGGAAATTAACGGCTGCGGAAACCTCTTGCTTTTCCGTCTCGATTTATTAAACTCCTCAAATTCTTGCTGAAATGTACTTTACGACTTGCTTATTTTTCACTACAAAACGATCTAAGAGATTCGACCACCTCACTTTGCGAAGCCAGAAATACAACTAGTTATTTAAATGAAGGTTGGGAAAAATTACGTTTTAGTCTGTCCGCGGTAACTTTGTCCTTAAACCTTTGAAAAATCACCACACACACGATGTGTTTAGTTGTTTCTTAGGTATATCATGTAACACATGTTTTCTAATTCTGCTAACATAGCATTATATTATTTTTAGTCAAATTAAATTCTTATTTACATATTATAATACAAACAATGTCGCCCATCCGTGTGTGTCTGTGTATTCGGCCAAGGCTTCTAAACTGCTCGATGGATTTTGATGCGATTTTCACCAACATTGATATAAGTTCTTGGAGAACGTTTAGGTATATATCGCGTTAACATTTAACGTAAGGATAGTAGAGAAATGTCGACGATTTATAATAAAGTCGGAAAAAACCGCTTTTCGGGCGCTTACATGCTGTACGTTGACTAAACCAAAAGAGATACCCCAAATGAATGTGCTACAGAACTGTAGATCTCAACAATTTCTACAAAAATGTCCTTGACAGCATGTGTTTATCTTTCAAGGATGCCCCACAGTAACCATTTTTGTTTCTTAGGGGTTCACTTACGAAAACTTTGTGAACAACACAGCACTAATCCTATGTTAGTTACCTTAAGCACTTAGTGTATACACTTGCTGCAAACCTAAACAACGCTGTATTTGTAAATCACACCCAAGCAAGGCCGGGGCGGGTCGCTAGTCATTTATAATAGAATAAAAATAGAGTGGATACAGGTACGTTTGTAATGCTCAGTAAGAATAAGTTGTTGTGATAAATATTATTAAAATGTGCGCGAGCACAAATGCGGTGCTCTGTCGCTTTGATGACGCTTCCCAGACTTAGTTAATCTTTGCTTGCACGAGGCGGAGGAACGACATGGAAGTATAACTTCAGCATTTCTTCAGTAAAGTTGGAAGTAACTATGAATGGACTATACGCAGACAGTTCGCCCACGCCCTTTTTGCTGATAAAGGCTGTTCACGATAAAATGAGCACTTTTGAAATCAACCTTAGAAAAAAAAGTCACTGGCCCCTGCTTGCGTATATTTTATATTGTAACGGGCGCACTGAGTTACATGTGCCCAGTAAAGTTGGTAATGATGGATGGAAAGTAGTTCCATATCTTAACGTCGAATGAAAGGTATTTCGTAACCCTTTATAATTACTTAAATTATTTCCTTCGTCTTGTGCTTTTTTTTTCCAATGCAACGAAATATAAAAATGAGGAGATTTGAGAAATTTTCCTTTTCTAGTAATTTCACTGTTTCACTTGACCGACGCATGAATAAAGTGCTAAGGCCGACGGCAACGTTAATTTCACATATGGCGGAAGAATACATTACGTACATACAAGTATATCTTAAGCAGGGCTTTCAAAAGTGCTCATTTTACCGCGAACAGCCTATATGTGACCCTTTCTGCTCCTGATACACTGCGTAGTGAGCTATTTCGAGAAAGCGTGACTTCTTAGATACTCTACAAATTCTTTTATATCACTCCCGGATTCCCAAAACATAACATTAAGAACATAATTTGAAGCACTTTATATAAATCGAAGGGGTTTATTTTATTAACTATAAATTACTAGAATTAATGAAACCATCAGACACAGCAATATCTGTTTAACTATTTAGTTGAAACTGCCTTTGAAAAACGCAAGCAGAAATTGAACCCCTTGATAAAAAAAGCAGCTTTCATTCGAATACTAACCAACTATTTCTATACCCAAACAACTTAAACTAACACAATAAAAAATTATTGTAGATGAATTAAAAATAAATGTACGAAACAAATTAATTACTCATAAAATAATTGAAATTTAAAACAGTTGTATCCAGACGAAAAGTAACAAAAGATGATCTCATAAAACAGGAACTTTCTCTCTTGGACTACTTTCAACCCGAATTTATTATTCACTACACCCTACAGTTGAACTTATAAAATGAAGCGAAGCACTTAATTTATTTAGCTGTGTTTCAAAGGGAATAAATGAAGGACTCGAAGAGATCGTTAAACTTGTTACAGTCGGGTACAAGGATGATAACAACTAGTTCAGGTATAATCACGGTAGAGAAATTGTATACAAAGTAATGTAAAATTATATCTTAGAAAGTTATTTGTTATGTAATGTAATTAAAGGCATGCTTAAAGGTGCGGTCCAGATGAAAAATTACTTACTTGCCAAATCTTATCTATGTTTTATGAATGTCATGCTGAATTAAAGTGAAGACTAGAAGAAAACATAACAAAGTACGTTTTGTATGATTCAAAATGTAAGCTAACCTCTTTCGGCCTAAATTAATAAAAAAAATATATATTGTTTAACATGTCTATGCTATGTTCCCTAATAAATAATTCTTCGCTGAAAGTATTAAGTTTGGTTAGCTCCATCAAAGATAACCTTCAGCTTAGATAGAATCAAAATCCTATTACATCTTTTCGAAATCTCTTTGCATATTTATATACTGAAATATTATGCAATACAATATTAAATTTTGAAGATTTTCTTTGGTAGGTGCCACTTCAAACAAATGAGAAAGTCGAATTTGTGGCTATTAATAATCTCCGACTCTTTTCTTCCCTTTCACACATACGTACAGAGCAAAATGGTAGTTTTAGGACAGGAGTAACGGAATTGCGTCACTCGAATGAGAAATCAGTGTTGTTCGCAGATACAGGGGCGTATGACTGCGGCGTGTTTGACGGCTCGCGGGTTAGATTCCTGCACAGTTCGTTGGCTGCTACACACATGAGAAGCCAGTTTCACGTTAGACGAAGCGGCTGAGGATTCGTGTTTCAAAATACGACACACTCGGAATCAAATACATGCATGAAACTAAGACCAAATCCCGCGCTATCTAGTTCGAGAAGTAACACTCTCCATATGATGTTCACGATAAAAATGAGCACTTTTGAAAGCCCTGCATAAGATCTACTTGTATGCACGTTGTGTGTTATTCCGCCTAATGTAAAATTACCATTGCCATGGACCTGGTCGCTTTCTTCATGCGTCGGTCAAGTGAAACTGTAAAATCATTAGAAAAGTAACCAATTTTATAAAACTGCTAATTTTTGCACTTTGACGCATTAAAAAACAGAAAGCGACATAAATAATACGAGTTACTACAAATGGTTACCTAACAATTTTTATTCGACGTTAAGATATGGAACTGCTTTCCCATCCATCGTTACCTACCGACTTCACAGGGCGCATGTCACTCAGTGCTTCCATTAAAATATATGCAGGTAGAAGTAGTGGCTTATTCTAATGTTGATTTCAGAAGTACTCAGTTCGCCGTGAACAGCCTTTCCTTGCTGCAACAGCAACGAACGATTACGTATCTGATGCCCGAGCACAAGCATAACTTGGCAGTTTAGCCTAAACGGATGTTTTTTTGGTTCATAGTTACAACGTATCGCCAAACAGTAAAGTGGGATTTTCTGTCTCAGTCTTAAGGGCCACGGTGGGCTGAGCGGTTAACCTGCTCGCCTCCCACCAAGGCGAACCGGGTTCAATCCACGGCCAGGTCACTGCGGGTTTTCGCATGTGGGTATCGTGCCGGACGATGCCGCTGCTCGGCGGGTTTTCTCGGGGATCTCCAGTTTCCACAGTCACTTCGTTCCGGCACTGCTCCATACTCGCCTCGCTTCACCCTCTTCGGCTCTCAAGACCAAGAAGTTAAAAGCCGCCCGAATCTCTTCCCTCACGCTTCTATTCTAATTACGTGTTTACTCTACGTAAAGTACTTCAGTGTTAGAATCTCGGTTTAAAAAAAAAACGAATTTGTGTGACGTTTCTAGTATGTTTCGGCTGAGTCAAAATGTAAGCCTATCTCCTTCCGCCTAAATTAGTTTACTGATATAAAGCGGTGGCTTTGAAAAGAATAAAACCAACATGTTTACATTACACAGAACATAAAGTAGCATCAAATATGGTAAACCTGGTGTATGCAAAGCATATACTAGTTCGAAGCCATTAGAAAACTTAATTTTTCATCAAACGAAAGCACAAATCATTAACATAACTGGTAGTTCGTAACGCTTCCACACAGTTGGTGAAAATTAACGTGCACGCGTTTGTCATTAATCGATACAGCTGAAAGTGGATACATTACAGATGTGACGATTGTCTAGTCAGAATCTGCACCTGTCACAAATAATACAAGGCTTAAAGCACTGATCACTTCTCATATATTTTTCTATTTTTTTACATCTACAAGAAGTCTATTTCTTTCTTCACTTTGGACAACCGAAACGTGGCTACTTCAAAATTTAAGAGCGTACGATTCTTCTGTAAAAGGTGTTTGACTCAATAATATAAATAATGTTACTATTCTTGAATAAATCTTGGTGCAAAGATGCTATGTGCTTCCCTGACTTAATACGACTATAGAAAATACGTTATCCGTTCCTGTTAGTGACAACTCGTTCCATGCGTAGTATTTAATATTAATGAAAAATATAATCTGTATAACCTATTCACGGTAAAGTGAGCATTTTTTAAATCCCTCTCATTCGGAATAACAGACAACAAAAATATTCTATTTTAGCCTTTTATGTTAACTTCCGAGTGCAGTGGAATTTACGCACTGTGTTTATTATATTTACATGGCAAAATATATTTTAAAAGGTGGTTAGAGGATAAAAGAATGGCTGATAGGAAACAGTAACTAGGGCCTCGAAAATGCTCACTTTAACGTGAAGATCCTGTAGCAGTATTAAAATTAAGTCTTTCTAAAATATGTTCTTGTTAGTGTGGATATCTCGAGGTTTCTCCACCGCATGATCTGCAGTATACAATCTAAACTCTTAAAGTATGTTCAGAAAGATATACTGGTGTAGTAACAATGTTACCTTTGGTATATTCTGTAGTTCTTGTAGAATGTCTACAGTGCAGTAAGTATAGTAGCCAACTAGTACACACCTTACTGAAAATAATGAGAATCAAACAATAAGTGAAAATTTAATCCAGTTCATGGAAACTGTCTCACTGAAGAGAATGTAAAATCGAGGATAACTGGCGTCGCATCAGTTTATGAACTAACTAGCTGTTATCCGCAGCTCCACCAGCGTGGTGAATATAAAAAACAGACCACCAACCAGCGCCTCCTCAAATGGTTGGTGGCATATTTTATATATTCCCTAAGAAACTGTTCGTTTTTCCCGTGATGAAAGTAGCCTACTTGCTGATCCAGAATATAATCTACTCCTGTACCAAATTTCATCCAAATCCGTCGAGCCGTTACGACTTGATTGAGTAGTAACAAACAAACATACAAACTTTCACATTTATAACATTATTAAATTTCAATTACCACGAAGTAACTAATTTTTAACAAAACTTTGCATACTCGCTGATCGGGAAACGCAAACTAGGTTTAAAATATCTCTAATGCCACTTATTCACATCAGTTTAGTTGTTGACTGTAGTCCATTTATAGTTACTTCCAATTTTTCTGAAGCCCTACTAAAGCTCTACTGTCAGGATGTTACATCACCTCATTCATACAAAGCTTAACCAAGTCTAGAAAATAACACCAAAAGGTCAACGCACAAATTCGTACGCCCGCAGTTTAATAATATTTTGCATAAAATTTATTTATTACTAAGCGTTACCAAAACACCTATTTTATCCCTGTTTATTCATATTAATTACAATTAAATATTATAATTAATAAATTACTATGCAGTGTAAAAGGAAGTCCCTGGCGTGTGTCTGTCTGTCCGCATGACTGCACTAAACTCGAGAACCGCTCAACGGATTTGGATGCGGTTTTTATTGTTATGGTCTGCATTTATCGAGGAAGGTTTGTTGTGTGTATTAAAATTGCCGTAGCACTTATAGGAGCTGAGCATCAACCATATTAGCGAATCAAGTCGGGGAAAATGAGCTATTTTGCTGCTTTCTAAGCATGCTCTACCAACACTGCGGGGCCGATGGTTATAATTCTTTCATTGTTAGCAAGCAACATTCTTATAGCTATACATACATATAGCTATAGATAGCAAGTAGGGCGACAGAGTCCCAGTGGGTAGAGTAATATCAAGTGGGGCCACAGTGACCCAGCGGCTAGAGCGATCCCAAGTGAGTGGCTAGATCTATTACAATTTACAAAATAAAGCACTGCCGAACGAAGCGGGAGAGGCTACAGCTAGTAAGTTTAAGTTCAATTTAACGAAAAATAAGTTGCTAGTATGTTAGCAGAAGTATGAAACGCAGGTGATCCATGGCATGTTTAAGAAATAAGCAAACACGTCATACATGGAAGGATTTTTCAAAGGTTTGGTTATTAAGTGTCCTATGTACCTTCGCGTCCAAGGTCAAAAAGCGAGGGAGAGATACGGGCGACACTAACACGCAATCCTAGCGCCTCATCGCTCCTACGTGCAAGGCGTGCAGTGTTTCAGTCCTAACGCTTTACTGTGTAAACTAGATCTGTAACTGTGAGGTTTTATTACACGCGATGAAAGTACACAGAACAAACCACCTGCGTATAATCGTACTTTTCTCTTACCGTTTGAAGAAACTTCACAGTCAAGCTTTAAAAATGCGATATTTGACTTTTTTTAAAATCCTTTCTGGCAAAACTTCGTATTTCCAGAACATGTATTTACCGAATCACGCGTTTAGGCGCAAACAACGATTTCACAGAAAACGTTTCAGCACATAGGACCCTATACGAGAAGTTGGTATAGGCCGTTCACGATAAAGTGAGCACTTTTGAAGCCCTAGTTACTTTTTTCTTTCAACCAATTTGTATCCTTCAACTACTTGTTAATGTAAACCCTGCCACGTGAATAATAAACACAGTGTATACATTCACCATACCCAAAACTAAAAGTCCGAGGCCACAATGAAATGTATTTATTGGTTATTACGTCTGATGAAACAGCTTAAAAAAGTACTCACTTTACCGTGAACTGCCTTTGGCTGCGAGAACGCTTGTTCTGGTAATTATTATTCCCTCCCTGGCCTGGTAACAGACGGCTAGAGCAGGTTACAGCAGCGAGTGAGGCAATCGGGCGAAGGTCAGAGAGTTACCTTGGAGACAGGAAGCTCCCGTGATTCACACAGGATGCACCCTCGCCTTAGCTAAGGTACTTTCCCGTGGACCTGGTTCCGTGGGAAATTTCTCGTCCGCGAAATGAGATGGCCCGATATTTCAACCGCAGGTGGGATCCTCACGGGGGGTTATATATATTACGTCCTTATTGCGCAGACCGACCGCAGTTGAAGAACTATCGCCCGCCTTGCAGCAGGTCTTCAGCCAGGTAAAGGCAGCAAGCTATCCGTCGAACAGGTTGGACATGCTGCGAAGAAAAGCCGGTAGTAGGTTTCTTTCACCGTAAACTGTACGCGGTACGGTGCGAGCCGGATCATAATGTACGTTCGTTTGCTGATTTGCTCTGGTGAGAAGTTATTTACACGTTCATTAATTTGTCTCGTTGATCGTGACCTTTCCTGCACGTAACTTGTACACGGGGTCGCTAAGCTGTCCACGTGACCCGGGACGAGGAAATTTCAGTTGGAGGGGAAAATGTTCAGCGAGAATTATTAACCAAGCAAATTTTATGCCAGTCGTCTCTCAATTCAACACGCCGTTAAGTTTACACGTGGGCTAGCAGATATATTCGAAACCGTCCTAGAGACGAGTAATTTTGTAGAGACCGTCAAACATCTTAATCTCTAAATCCGAAAGAGTCAAAATGGCTCCAGATCAGAGAAACTGCGATAATCAGTGGCAGCACACTAATTGTTTCGGTGGATTAGTTTTACTGATTTAATACTTATTATATCGAACTCCAATGAAACCACACTTCATTCAACACTCCAGTTCATTTAACTAACGGCGATTTTCCAATCGATTGAAGCATATCGGTTTATTTTCAGTGAAGTATTTCGGCGATTGATACAATTTATTCTGGCTTAATAGAGTAAAGTATAGAACGACTATTCCCCGTCTGCATTCCAGATCGTTACGAAAACACTCCCACGCGCGAATAGTTACTAAACATAATATTATTTTTCACAAAATAAATCTTCAAAGGTTCAACGTCCATCCTATATTCTCTAAAAATAATACAGCGGCATGTGCTTCTCTGGAAAATTAATTTACTGGTGGAATAACAATCAGCTGACTTGTCTAAATCGGTGTCAACTGCGAATTAGGAGAAATAATTGTTAAGAAATTTAGTGTTTATTCCCTGTCCTTTTTAATTTATTTTCCGTCTAATCGTTTTAATGCTCAGTGACGTAAATCTACGCTGTAAAAAAAACAGGCGTAACTGCGACACTTTCGTATCCCACGTACGTTACAAAACACAACCTCAACTTGAGCACGTGGTCACTATGGCGTCCGTGTCGAGTTGTTCGCTGCGAGAAATGAATATCGTTCCTTTCCGACGAGTGTACAAAAGTCAAAATGTCAGGAGCGAATTAGATACAATAGACAATTCGTATCAAGTGTCGTCAGTTGCGAAGAAGTTTCACTCACAATATATCTCTCAATTCCTTTCTGTCCTTTCACTGTGTCTACGATGCTTGGTTGATAACTATCTTAAACCAAAAGACTACTATATTGTCTTCCTCCTCTCCAGTCTTAGTAATACTGCTTTCCTCCCATTTGTATCCCACACAGACTGCAACAATAAAAACCAGAAGTACTTGTAAGAAGTGACAAAATTCGAGATATCTCTTGAAAACCAACAAAACTTCTACAGTAATACACTTATATTAATTTCTAAGAGTGCTGCATATACAACCTAGAGAGCTTACATATACGTATAATTGATTTATTAATCTTCAAAGAAAATAAAGAGGCAGCAACTATTCAAACAATGAGAAAAATTGAGAGAATAAATTTTGAAACACGGCTTTTCGGCACAGAGAATTCGGCACCGATTTTTAACAATCTTTACTGATATGTATAAAAGTGTTTAATAGCTTGTCCACACGATTGTGCAGGTATGTCAGGATGTAATTTTTCCGTAAATAACAAATGTTTGGGTCTCAAAACCAATATGTTTTTTTATAAGGCCTTCACAGAACCTATACATTTTATAATCTCATATATATATTATATATATATATATAACATTGAGTGGGTTATTATTAGGCTTGTTCAAAATTTATTATTTTCCCAATTTCCATAAACCCGGCCTGTATAAATTATTTAACCTGTTTACACTGATCTTCGTATTCTAGAGACATTTTATACAAGACATAAATCAAAATATGGAAACTCCTATCCTATTTCGGTAGAAAAATGGTTTTATTCCTTTGCCACTTCTTCGGAATATTTACAGACTTTCCAAACAGTCAGGAATTGCTCAGTTATGTTGTTGACAACATACATCACACAACGGCGCATTAAGCAGTTTAAAAGAACACAATTTAATGCTGAAATTTAAAACTGTAATGTAAGTATATGTGAAAACGCATGTTGGTTGGGAGCCGAGGTGATTTTGTGGCCAGACTACTCGCCACCTCACTTCACCCTCATCGCCTCTCAAGACCTCAACGTTAAGAGCCGCACAAATATCTTCGCTCCACTCCATGCAAGTTTATTAAGCCAGAGTAGTATTTTTATATAGGCAGTTCACGATAAAGTGAGCACTTTATAAAACTCTCCCAACAGGAATTAACCACTAATAAATATGTTTTATTGCAGCCTCAGACATTAACTTTTGAGAGTATTCGAAGTATACACCGTATTTATTAGTTACGTGACAAAGCTGATATTAAAAATGGCTTAAATATAAAAACTGCCTTAAAAGAAAAATTTGGAAGGGCCTAAAAAAAGTGCTCACTTTACCGTGAACGACCTATATACGTGTAGATTTTGGCATACATCGGTAAATACCAGCATACAGGTCGTAGCGGAACAGTTTAAAGTGATTTGGTGAAATCTACACGAGAACATTTTTGTTATTGTGATTCTGTAGAGTGCTCGCTTTGAAACCTTTAAGTGAATAGCTAGGGTCCTTGAGAAAGTGGAGAGATTGGCCACAGTTTATTCCCTGCTAGTTCGGAAAATTAATTACGTTATTTTTGTTCCCACTAGCTCAGTATATCCAGCCGCAAATATACGGATTGGTGTGGATAACCTGCGCGAATAAATAGTCTATCCCTTCAGTTTTCTACACTTTGGCATTGGTATTATTACTGATCAGCTTCTGTGTGTTAGTTATATATTACTCTCAATTAGAAGTTGTCTGGCTAGCGTCTCTTACAACAGCTCTTGATAAACCCAGACAAGTATTAATTATAAATATTAACATGGCCTGAACGCGGTAATAAGTTCTATATGTCTTGGATCTGATCCCTCCACACTTGATATGTAAATTTAAACCAACATTTCTCTGCATTTCTCTGCATTTCAATTAACAAATCGGAACTTTGATAACAATGGCGTCTATTTCCACCCATCGTGTAAGACTGACAAAACCACTTAGCCACAGTTGTACTTCAAATTAATCGCAAGTAACTAATCGTTAGTTCCCTCTTTAATCACATCTACTTTTCTAACCGTGTGGAAACGAAAAACGGTGACTGCCTGTCTTTGAATGGCGTATTCACTTGTGACTATTGATTTATGGGTAACTTGCATCACTCGCCCGTCGCACTGACAAATAATGTGGGTTCAGGAACTAAATTTCTGTATTCATTAGCCTTCAAGCTTATAAATTCAAGGAGTAAATTCATAGAGATACTAGCACTATTTTGAATGTTGTTTGTTTGTTTGTTTTATTGCGTCCGTAAGATATTTTTTCGATACATAGCGGTACAAAGATATTGGATAAGTAAAATTACAGTGTACAGAATTTATACACTGGACATAGTAAACACACACGTATATATGTCAGATTGATTGTACACACATCATATCTTTTATTCATAATTTGACTAATCTTCTTCCAACATTCTGTGGGGCGTCGTCGTTTAACTGAAACAGAAGGATGAAATGCGTACAATGATATGCTATACAGTAATTTCTTAACTTTTGTAGTTCAGATATTCTAAAATGCACATTCAATAAAAAATTCTTTCAGCTGTTTTTTTTAAGAAATTTATGTTAGAGAACCAAATTTCTTAAAAGTGATGTGGTAATTTATTGAAAAGTTGGCTACCAAGGTAGAGCGGTCCTTTCTGGACTAGTTTCAAAGTTAACTGAAGCCAAGCGTGTTTTTTTTTTAAATTCTAGTATCATTATTATGAAAGGACTCGTTTTTCTGAAATAAATGGCTGTTTTTGGACATGAATATAAGTACTGAAAACATTTATTTGCATGCAAATGTTAAACTATCTGAGCTCTTGAAAAGAGATCTACGCGAGTCTGACTTTCTTTTGTCACTGATTATTCTTGCAGCTCTCTTTTACACGCGAAACACTTTTTTTTGCTGCCATTGAAATTACCCCGAAAAATTATACGATAACACATGATGGGACGAAAAAATGCGAAAAATATCTTTTTTGTTGTATTTTTGTTCAAGACCTCTGCAACAGCCCACAGAGCGAAACAGGGTGTACTTCTAAGCCAAGAAACTTAATCACTGTGGTTCCATTAATCTTGTCTCTGTTACTGCTAACAATAAATTAGTGTGTAGACGGTAATGCGAACAATGAGAATCATATGCGGAATTTTATTTACTACTGAAAATATCATCATTCTTACGACGTGACGCTCTGTCAATGTAACATAATAGACAGTCAGCTCAATGCCAAGAAACTATCCTGCAACGACTAATGCGTTCGTATGCCAGCAGTGCAATTCGACTGCTAGTGACTTAACAAACTTATTACAGAACTATTAAGCGAATCTTCCTACGCGGATTCTTGTAGATACTGCGTCGTAGTCGAGCTGCATCCCGTGACTTGTCTCAGTGTTTCCTCAACGCTGCGTTCATGTAATTGCCTAACCCACTCCTCCAACTCGCTCATTCATCCTTGGCCAGAAATATTTCCACTCGCCTTAGCTGACCGTTTATCACCGTCTAATAATAGTAATTGTAAATTAAACTAGATTTATTGCCAACTAATGATGATTTGATGACTGGTTATGATGACTGAGAACAATGGTCGATGTCCCATAATTAATTGTTCGTGATTAATGAGAATGTCTGAACATAATTATGATGATTATTGTTCATCAGTCACAACGATGGTTTCAACACCCTGGATGTTCTAGTCAGGATGATTGTGCAGTGCTTTATTACTGATGTCTGCATTTAAAAAATATAATGTTAACATGCAGTTCCCATTTTCGAGCACGTGGAGGCATATTTCCATTTCTGACGTATCCAAGAGTAGGCTATGAATCGAACCCCGGTACCTCTGGGCCACAAATCCAGGCATTCTAGCTAGTATTAACATCAAACGGTTGAACCAGCTTACATTAACCACATTCAGGTAACACCTTAAGTTAGGCATATGTCTTTGCACTGGAATTATTTAATGTTTTATTCATGATTAAATTAGCTTTCTATAAATATTATTTACTTCCTCTTTCATTCTATTATGTATCTGTTGGCATGTAAAAAATTACACGTTTTTACAAAATGACTTGAATTAGTTGATACACACTGTAATTCTTACTCTTATGCTAGATAAAAACGCTTGCTCATGTATATTAACACACGTATTACAATACATTTTGATACACGTACTTATATAAGGCATATCTTATATATAAATGAAGAAATTAATTTCATCCGCGTCTACCATTTTTAATAATTTTTACTATTTTATTATTTACAAATTTGTAAGACATATAATTACTAGTTGCGTTCTTTTGCAAACATTGTTTTTTTAAAAACGTAAACAGGTACGTTATAGAATTTTTTTTTTAACGGTTAACTTTCTGCGTGTTCAACATCCATACACCATTTATGTTATGACACAGTTGGATGTACAAAAAAAAATGGTGAATTTCTGTAGAATCTTTTATTACAAATGCATCACTTCACGAAATGAAAGAACAAGTTATTTTTTTCCATCAGGCGATTCGAAACCCAGGCACCATGCGGTTTAGCACAGGGTCCTCTCGTACTCACAACTTGCCTCCATTCAACATCTTGCTTTGTACGCCGAGCGATTTTCATGTAGCGAGTAGGAATTCACCATCGAAGATTCATCATCGCGACACCCATCCCGAGTTAGCAAGATGATCAAATGAGCAGATGTTAGTTTGAATTATTGAGCGGTAGCGGTTTCCTTGAATTATTTAGTACATACATTTGCCGCAGTTATGTTGACATTTTGTATAGGCTGTTCACGATAAAATGAGCACTTTTGTAAGCCTACATGAGTGTACGCTGTTTTTTACTCCGCCATATGTAAAATTAACATTGCTATGAGCCTCATAACTTTATTCGTGCGTAGGTTAAGAGAAAGTTTGGACTTATAAATAAAGAAAATATGTTTCAAATCTGGTCATTTTTACACTTCGATGCATTAAAAAAAAAAAATAATAATAATAATAATTTAAGTTACCACAAATGGTTACCTAACACTTTTTATTCGACGTTAAATCATGGAACTATTTTCCATACATCATTACCAACTTCATTGGACGCATGTCACTCAGTGCGCCTGTTAAAATATATGCAGGCAAGGGCAGTGGGTTTTTTTTTCTAAGGTTGATTTCAAAAAAGCTCACTTTATCGTGAACAGTCTATAACTGTTTATAAATGCCTCTTCCCTTAAATGTGAAAAGATTAATGTGAGCATTGAAAGGTTTACCTGCAGTAATGCTGGAAGTGAATCGTAAAAAGTAGTTCTATATTTAACGTCTTTTAAAACGTGTGATATTCAGAAGTGATGGCCTCCTCGATTTATTTATTTTATTTTAGTGAGCATAGAGTAAGTAAGAAATAGTGTAACATAAATATATTTACGTTTATATATAACAATTTCATATCAGCCCATGCTTGCTTGTCATTAGGCTCTGGGCCATGACGCGGAAGAACACGCAGTGGGCAACAAGAACAACCTCCAGGGTTTGGAAAGTGCTGATTTATCCGCTAACCAAACGTATTTGTGTTTATGAGCTCAGTAACTATGAACAGCAGGATCAGCTAAAACGGCTGAAGTGCTCAAGTGTTCACTTATCGTTTTTTTCTTTTCTTTTCAGGAAGGGAAAACGCTGACGTAATTCTCGTCAGGGCCCTGGGTGCTATGAGCTGACCTGAACCTCTACAAGACAACGCCATAATGTCACGAACTCTAACGTATCTGTGCTGCGTTCTCTACGGTGAGTAAGAAAGCATCGATTTAGTTCAAATAATTTATATCTTGGGACCTGAAAAATTCGCGTTATTTTTTTTTTGGCAGCACGCTAAAATTCACCGTCCTATATATATATTGGAGTCGGTGCCAGTTAGTAATTGGCTTCTGCAGCAGTGATGACACACTTTCCTTTCCGACTTAGTTGGACATGATTGGGCCAGCCTGTCGTTAGTGGTTTCCTATTGGTCCAAAACATTCCTGGACGTCACCGAACAAACTGTAACTCAAATACAGAGGCAATATAAAATCACAAGTGTTTGAAGTCCAACCTGTCTTCATACAATAAAGCGAATCTTGCATGCCCCTAGTTATAACTTAACGTGTTAAGAGCGACACGCGGACAAAAACAAATGATTTACCTCGACCTCCTCGTCGGTCGGCGCTTAATTTTATCCCACGTTATCCTCTGTACAACTGCGTAGCACGATAAAAGAATGTTGCAGTGGTTTGGTCACATGTTGGATGTTGAAGATCTCGTAGGTGCAATATTGATAGTTGGCAGCAATGACCGTGTAAGTTATGTGGTTGCATCTCGCAGTGTTGTGGTTTATTCACGCCCATAGAAAATTACCATGGAATCTATGTTAATGCTTCAAAGTCTCTTTGTGGTTTTACTGGCAGAAAGTAATCAACCTACTTGTTTCGGAGTAAAGGAATTACGAGTATAAAATTGATTTTCGTGTTTACAATAAAAATATACATGCCGTTATTAAAATTGTCATCCAAGGTGGCCACAGAAACTGTACACGTTATTGTAGTGTCTGTGGTAGTTCGAAACCCGAAGTTACGTTTTTAAACGTCATATAGCGTGCTTCGGTTTGTAGGAATTTCAATTTGTCATGCTGCTATGGTATTGTACCCAAATATAATTTTCTTGTTTAAACTTTGTATAAATAACCACAAAACTACAAAAATAAAGACAAAAATGTTCTAACTGCTACTCCAAGCTACTGTAAGACATAATGGCCACGCTATCAAAATTAAAAAAAAAAAAATAGTCAAATTTTTGAAACAGTAAGCCTGTCCGATGCTTAAGCATATTCAGAAATAAAGTTCGCTTTTGTTCACATGCTTCTTAAACGTTGAAGTCGATTGACTTCAATTTGTAATTGCAAGTTAATTAGTATTCTAATTTATATATTTGAAGTTACTTATTAAAAATTAATTCTGTGACAACTAACAACCCAAAAATTAAAATTTAAAAAAAAAATGCGCTGCATTCGTGAAAATTGGGCGCAATTTATGGCCATAACGTGTGGACGGTCAGCAAAATATTTATGAAAACATTATTTGGAAAATGTATCTATAATCCATTCACTGTTACTTCAGCCTTTTCTGAAGCCCTGCTAAAGTTCTACTTCCAGGATATTCCTCCGCCTCGTGCAAACTAAAAGCTTAACTAAGTATGGAGAATTACACCAGAGGGACAACGCTCCACATTCGTGCGCACTCAGTTGTAATGATATTTTGTATAAGATCTGTTTCTCACTAGATGTTACCAACATACTTATTTTCTCCCTGTTTCTTTATTCCAATTGTTTATCAATGAAGCATTATAATTTATATATACGACATTGATAATATTTCAATTTAACGGGGAAAAAAGGTAACTTTTATATACACAAGTATAGAACGCTTGTGATACATGGCGTATTTAGGAAATAATTAAACACGTCGTACATGGAGATATTTTTCAAAGGTTTGATTAAAAAGTATTTTAGAGTAAAGGATGAATGGTACTCGGGACCTGTAGTAACTCTGAGAGCAAATTTTATTTTATAATTTAATTAGTTGCAAACGAAATAGATTTCTTAAGGTTTTACCCATGTCAGAGTAAGATATTTAAAGGCTGTTCACGATAAAGTAAACACTTTTGAAATCAACCTTAGAAAAAAGTCACTATCCCTGCCTGCATATATTTTAACGGGTGCCCTGAGTGACATGCGCCCAGAAAAGTTGGTAACAATGGAGGGGAATGTAGTTCCATGAATTAACGTTGGACAAAAAGTTTTTTGGTAACGTCTCTCACTTTCTGTATTTTTTAATGCATTGAAGTTAAAAATGAGCAGATTTGTAAAATATTTGTTTTTCATAGAATTCCAGGTCTTAATTTTACAGACGCATGAATAAAGTGACGAGACCCATGGCAATGTTAATTTTGCATAAGACGGAAGAACACACAACGTGTATCCAAGTTGATCTTAAGCAGGGCTTCCAAAAGTGCTCATTTCACCGGGAACAGCCCATAATAGTCGTAATGTCCCAAACAGTGTAATTTTTACTTTCGGCGGAAAAATTCACAAATACATAGAAGTGAACTGATTTAATTTTTCTCAAAATCGATCAGTTAAATGAACAACTTATTACCAAAAAAAAAAAAATCCTACTTTGCGCGAAGTTTTTTTTTTTTGCCTACAGCATCATCAGTATTTGTGGAGATTTGTAAAGCAATCGACAACATCGGTGCAGAGTATTCCGGACTGCTGCGTACATAAATGTGTTTACACACAATGCGAAATTTGTTATTGCAACTCCATGCGATACCCGATAACTTCGACCTCCCTTTCCAGAATGAAATTGCATACACGTGTCCCAGACATCCCCTTGTTTGTCTATAGCATTCCTATAATTCGGGTTTTGTTACCGCAGCGTGAAAGTCTATACACAGAACGGAGTGGCAGCGTTATCGCTCCCTAGTATAAACCCCATATTTCGCATTATACATGCATTGTAAATATAATCTCTTACTTTATTCTCCGCCCGTGGAAACTTTTTAAGGTTATGAGGGGTCAGTCCCTGTCGATTTTTTTTATTTTTTTTATAGATTTTACACCACAAGTTCTATTTCAAGCGACCCATTACAATTTTCGGCGCGACAAAGAATAAATAACACTTTCCTTGATGTTGTTTAATTGTTACAGCTTATCTGAATTTGATATTTTATATCTTGCAACAGCCGTCGTAAAATAATTGATTACTTTGCGGGAGCGAATACAAAAGTGATAATAGCTACTCCAGTCAAACAGAACAGATTTCAGAAGAGCATTAAATTATACCCTTTGTAATTTCGTCCGAATGAATCCATCCGAAATCCACGCTTACTGGTAGTAGCCGAAAATTAAAACAGCCAAGATGGCGGGACGTGATCCCCCTTAAAAGTAAATATTCCTACATACCCTATATGTACAAATATTTAAAAAAAAAAATCGTACTAGTTTACAGGCAAGATTTGATATAATATATGGTGATTCGTATAAATTATGAAGCATCTAAATGAAATACGAATTTCTCATTTTCTAAACTGTTAACGTCTTGAGAGATATCACATTTCCTTTCGTCAGCAAAACACGATCGATCGCTTGTGTAACATTCATTCTTACTCAAAGCGTCTTCTACAGGTATTCAATTTTTTTGTCGGCGTTTGAAATTCGGCTCGAAATTTACGCTTAAGGCATTGATGTATGTCGTGGACAGCAAGTGAGACACTTGCTCGAAAATAATGATTCAGAATATTCGCAGAAAAAAAATAGTTAATCTCATGAACAACTGATTAAACAGGGTAACAGAAATTCCTGAATGTTGTATATACTGAACAATGTTATTGTGTGACGTGGTATTTCTCCATGTGCAGTAAACAATTGTCAAAATATTTATTTCGTCTTATCATGTGAAATATCATTAAAACTACAATTTACACTTTTAATGTGAAGATAATTTACGCTTACAATCTAGATAGTCGGCATTCTCTCGTGCCCACGTTTCGGAAACAGTAGCCGGAGATCTTCGAGAAGGCCCGCCGACCAACGGCATCGCTCGGCACGATTCCCACGTGCGAAAATCCGGAGTGGCCCGGCCGGGGATTGAACCCGGATCGCCCAGATCGAAAGTGAGCCGGCTAACAGATCAGCCACCGTGGCCCCAATGTTAATAGAAGTGTGTAGGCCTCCGCTGGTAGTTCCAAAACTGAAGGCTGGAATTGAAATATATATAACTTAAGTAGTAGTAGTCTAGTGCCACAATATAGGCATAATATAATCATCAATAGAATATAATGTGTAGAAATTGACCCTCGAGCTGCTAGGGGAGTCAGGGTGGAAAGCAGGAAAACCGCGCCACTCTCACCTTCCAGCCAACTAACTTGGTGTAGATAGTTGTGATATTATATAAAACTGTAATGCATAAAGGCTGTAATGAGAAACTAAAGTATCAAAATAAAAAGGTAAAAAAAGGAACATCGCATACCCCTGTATTACCCAGAAAGGGCACAGGCACAGGGGTGATAAGAAAACTGTGTGACCCGCCTTGGCTGGCCACGGAAAAAGAAAAAAAAAAAGGCCTACGAGCAACCTTTGCTGTGAAACCGTTGTTTGCGCGAATACGCGTATCTCGGTAAATAACTGTTCTGGAAATACGACTTTTTGCCAGAAAAAGTATAAAAAAAATTATCTATGATTTTTTTGTTTACTTTCATCATATTAAGTGCATTCATGTAAAAAAAAAAAAAAAAAAAAGGGTGCAAATGGTAAAACGTCGCATTTTTAAAGCTTGGCTATGCAGTTTCCTTAGGCCGGGTGCACACGTGCGGACAATGTGCGAAAGCGAAAGCGTTCGACGAGTGCTTGGCTTGCACGTACCAGAGCACACGTAGCTGCTGGCGTCGCCGCGGCCAATGTCCGCGCGTGTGCACACGGCCTTAAACAGCGAGGTAAAAGTACGACTATGCGGGCGCAGTTAAATCTGCGGGCTTACATTGCGCGTAAGAAATTCCCACTGATACGTAATCAACGTTGCGCGGTACACTGCACGCGAAAACTCTGCACGTCCTTGCGCGTAGGAGCGACGAGGCGCTAGGGCTGCGTGTTGAAGTCGAAGCTATATAAACCAGCTTCCTCGCTCCTTGACCTCGAACGCGCAGCTACATGGTCGTCTTAAGAGGCTTCGCCCGCCCTTTTAACTCTGTTTTGGAACCACTCGGTCTGTGGGGAGAGATATTCGCGGTTTCGCCACATTTTTCGAATCTAACATTTGGAATATCGCCACATGTGTGACGTGTTTGGATGTTTTGTAAACATGTCATCTATCACAAGCGTTTTACACCCCTGTTAACCTAAAAGAGTCTTATTTTTCGATACATTTACCAAAATTTTAATTATGAAATATAGAATTTAATTTTTTAATAAATATTTATAAAAAGAGTTAGAAAACATGTGGGTTGGTAGCGCCTGGTAAGAAATAGTTCTCATACAAAATATTATTACAACTCAGTGCGCAAGAATTCGGTGCGTTGTTCTTTGGTGAAATTTTCTTGACATGTTTAAGCTTAATTTGCGCTAGGCGGAGGAATATCCTGGAAGTAGAATTTAGGCAGGGCTTCAGGAAAGTGTGAAGTAACAGTGCATTGATTATAGATATATGAACCATATGTATTTGTCCAATATTGTTCGTGTTTGGTTGAACGGTTTTACTTTGGTTGAAAATTGAGAAGATATTTTGTCCCAGATTTCCGCAAATTGCATATCCCGTCAACCACATGAAAAATTCATATTGCCGTGTGCAGCTACTAAGTAACAATATGAAAACGTTATAAAATACCACTAATTCGGAAAAAAGAATAAAACACATTTTTACTTTAGCGTTTGAATAAATACATACTATTTTATATTCTATGCCAGCAGTGATTATGTGAAAATATATGTGGTTACTATCAGGAACTACTCAACGTCGATTTACAAATGTTTAGAGATAAATTTGAAAGAGATATAACAGCAATATGCGGTACAAAATGGAATTTCATTTTCAACACCTGTTCTCCTATCATGCATTAAGATGTTTATCCTTTAATTCGTCGTTGAAATCGTGGGTTTTTATATTAAAAACTGAACGGGAAATCCGCAACAGCACGTCCCACAATTGTTTACAGAGACATATTATGTTACAGGTATACTGTACCGTGGTAATTGTCAGTGCCGGTATTGAGTTGTTTATACAGGATAGGCAAATTCTACTAACAAACTGCAACTTCCAACTTTGCTTACCCTCCACATGCTTTTATCGTTTTATAATACCTGGCATTAGCTATGGAAATGGAAACGAAATCAATTTAATAATAATTAAACTGAATATTATTTAGAGGGCATATTACAAATTATAAAAAAAAAAAACTCCAGTTTGCCCGAACACTTTCATTCACTTTCCAAGGAAAAATGTCCGACTGGAGGACGCAAACAGAACGATGCTTCCCTTGCCGAAGGAACGTAGTGGCGTGTTGTTGCTTGCACGTTCGATTCATCGCTAGTCGCTCCCGTTTGCGGAAGTAAATACTAGATAGCAGCACTATGCGTGTACAGTACGGGAGTTATGCTAAGTATGATTCTCAAATCAGAAATGGGGAACTCTGAATTAAACGCGTTTAAAGTTAAGGCGAAAACTATAAAGGGTCAAGCTTTCCCAACATGTATAGGGTAAGCATTGCTTACCTTGCATCTATGGAATAAACGCCACTGGTAATTGTATGTATTCGAAGCAGGTAACTTTACCAGCTTATCGGCCACAGACCGATAGATGTTATGCCAGCGAAGACAGACATAAACAGAGGGGCTATTAATTCCGTGACAAACTGCGCCGGAGCAAGTGGCGCTTCGCGCCATTCGACTGCTCATTAAAATTCCTAGAGCAAATGGCGGGGAGTGAACCGGAGATATCAGCGACACTTTAATACGGATAATCCGTAACAAACTGCAGATTCACCTTCCCTATAGGAATCCAATAACCGGCGGGGTAATATGGATGTGTCGACAGTGTTTCCGCCGAACCCGACTGTAGGAGTGTAGATGGGGATCGAACGATGGGAGGGGCTCGGGGAAATGGTTCAGTGCTGGCAACCTGGCGGGAGTCGCAAACATCGCGAGGGGAGGCTCGTATGTCGACGTTTATTAAGGTATGAGGGAGGGTGTGAGTGGAGGGCGGGAGGATGAGTGGGCGAGAAGGGACTTTAGGGTCGAAGGCTAACGACGCCCTTCCTTCCTCGCGTCCTTCCTTCCTTCCATCCTTCCTGCCCGCGTCCTCTCTTCACTCCGGCAGATGATTGGCCCGCTGCGTACACTCGCTTCGCGGGATTGTTGGTACCGCACCACTGGGCGACGCTCGAGCACGCGAAGGCCATGATGGCGTTGTGACCATTCAGGTAGGAGACGTTTGTGAAGCTGCATTTTCGTCCATCGCCATAGTGACACCCAAAACGTTTAAAATGCAGGTGCATGTTAGCAACTAATGATGCTGAATGCTCATGCTAAATATCAAAATACTGTTGTACAGCTTCATTTAAATTTTGACAGGTTAGGTTTCCAATGCTTTGGGTGTGACAACATGGCGGACAGGCATTATTTCTTTACCATTATATGATGTGTGTACGTGTAATCTGACATATATGTGTGTGTTTACTATGTCCAGTGTATAAATTTCGTATACCATAATTTGACTTGTTCAATATCTTTGTACAGCTATGTATTGGAAAAAGATCTTACGGACGCAATAAAACAAACAAACATACACCTATACAGACGAGTGCACCACCTGGTGCGACTCGCACGCCGGGTAGATCGAAGCTTGGGCAGGAAACGCGGCAGACGTTTCCGATGGCTGGCGGGTATTTCCGAGAGCTTCTCCCATTTCCACTGCAATCTCGTCTCTGTCCACATCCCGTCTCATCTCATCCATTCTCCGCGCTGGGCAAGGGCGACTGCAGGTAGTGCGGCAGGCTGAGCTGTGCGCGTAGTACATAACGTCTCTTCTGGCAGGTTTACATTCGATCGGTGTTGTACTAGGCGAGACTCAGTGTCCAGTGGTCTTCCCTGGGGGTAGCTGATATGTAAAGTGCGTTACTTCACTACGTTATGACTGGTTCATATCCTCGACCATTAAACATAACGTCTGCAGCTCGATGTTTTTACTAGCGAAACAAGTTCTTTATCAACGTAAGCACAGAACAGAATATGAGTTAAGTATTGCTCCAGTCCCGGCTGTCTGCCATTACTGGAGTTAGGACTTGATTTCTCTGTATATAGACAGTCATGGCTCAGCCTCATGGGGCCTCCGCCACATACGGTGAAATCATGTCCCCTCAGTGATATTTACTCTCGAGTTAAGTTTTTTGTCCTCTACCCAACTATCGGACCGGCTTTGAATACCTCCTTCCTGTCAAATAGACCGGTCGGGGTAGAACGGCCATTGTTGTTTGCTCCATTATGTTTATTGTGCTTGTCATATGATACCAGCACGACAGCTGCGTTTCCCAAACCACCTCCCGCACGAGTATTTCCTCAACCTGACCTCTGGGCAACCAGCGGGGGAAAAAGGCCAGCCCATGCTCCTCCTAACTTTCCATCTAGAGTTTTAGCACTTGATCTGACTACTCACGCAGGCCCCTCCCGACGCGGCAACTGCCTTAGAACCTGTAGCAACAGAAGTCGCGCACGAAAAGGCCCGCGCATGAGCCAGAGTGTTCCCATTAGGGCCTCTCTGACTGTCAAGGAGTCGACTGGCCCGCCACCAAGCACCATCATCATGACTGCCCATGATTCAAACTTAGCTGCTAACCTCTAAAAGAGGTTGCCCAGCGGTACCACAATGAGGTAGTGGGTTCCCTGGGCTAGGAGAGGCTATAAGAGACGCATCACTAGTCCTTCCTGGTTACACACATCAGCTAACTCTCCACTACTAGAGCTGGCAATAGCTCCAGCGCTTCTCATATTAGCTGCCTCCTACTTCATTTTAGAATGAATGAGAATGAAAGCGAGGGGCGTTGAGTACGTTTCCAATATGTCAGCATTACTCCCACCAGGCCTTAAGCTCGACTTGAAGACCCACAGGTCTCCAGTTCGAGCGGGGGTTAGGCTTCCCGTAGTCAAGCATAATCCCGCCAGGCCTTAAGCATGACAGACTGTGGCCGCGAGCAAGGTAGAGAGGGAGTATGTTTCCCGTAGTCAACACTACTCCCACCAGGCATAGCCTTACACCTATTATAGGCTGGTCGCATCTCAAAGGCAGTAATCTCCACCCTCTGGGCAGCTGGAAGGTGTGTTACTCCCTCCCGCCTCAACGCAAGTACAGCACTCATCAAACACTTCTTATCTGCCAAATCAGAAATATTAAATTAACGTGGGAATTAAAATGCCAATAACCGTCGTCGCTCGCCGAATCACCTTGAACTTCTGTCTAGTCACCGACGTCCACGACAAACGTAAAGGAGCCGGGTTTACTACTTCGATAATCGTTTCCAGATCCATCCACCCTCGAGCACACCGACAAATGGCTTGAGCCGGAGGTCGAGATGTTTCTCAACAAGCGAGGCAACGTCTGGCATTCTGGAATACGCTTCCCTCGCCACTAGCTGTGAGCTGTCGATCAAGGCGGCGCTTGCCAATCATGTCACGTCTTCCTTCCCCGCAGCACGCGTCCTTCACTGCCAGACTAGGTAGTAGTCCCGTCCCAGGCTCGTGGCTCACCCTAACTGTCGTCATGCAAGGAAAAGAGAAGGGGCTCCAGCCGAGCTGCTTATATATATATATATATATATATATATATATATAATATATATATATATATATATATATATATATATATATATATAATTTTCGATTCTTTCCCTTTAGGGAGAGCGTGTGAACTTGAGCCAATCACTGCTTCACTTCCTTTTTATCTTACCCTTTCTTCACAAAACCTCTTCATTAAATCACTATGCTATTTCTTCCTTTCCTCTGTCCATCTTTTCCCAATCATTTCTTTTTTTAGCTTCTTGTTCAATTTTCTTGTTTCAAATTATATTTCTGAATTTTTCCCTGTCCTTAATTTCTTCTTCTGAGATTTTCAGACGTTCCAGGTCTTCTTGTGTTTCTTTCATCCAGTTTGTCCTTAATTTACTTGCATTACCACATTAACCGATATTGAAAATTTTCCTCGTGAGTCTGTCTTCGCCCATATATATATATATACTCTATACGTATGTGTGTATATATATATATACACACACACATACGTATAGAGTAAAGTTATAGTTAGAGCCACGAGTATTTCGCGAATTCATTCGGAGGCGAGGTAGACTTCAAACACTTGTTCTTTTGTCCTGTCGTTGTGATTGGACGACAGTTATTTAGACACGCCCCCGTGTTTAACTTCTCAGTCCTGTACAGAAGCGTCACATGATCTCAGCAACCAATACGCAAGAGATAATGTCGCGAGTGTATAGAGAACTGTTCAGCCTAGCTTGCTGCCAACTCAGTCCGCGAAATACTCTGGGCTGTAGTTATAGTCTATTCGCGGTTTTTTCACCTTTGAATTAAAACGTTCGAAAAAGCATCCCATATATGAGGTGTTTAGTTACTTCCTAAATATTACATGTATCACAAGCGTTTTATCTTTTTGCTAACATAAAAGATTTTTTTCTTTAAATTAAAGTTTTACCATACTTTTGTTTATAAATTATAATATCACATTTATAATAAATATCAATAACAACAGTGAGAAAATATGTGAATTGGTAGCTCATAGTAAAAAATAGTTCTCGCGCGAAAAATTATTACAACTGACTGCGCACAAATTCGGTGCGTTGTCATTTTGACAAATTTTCTATGGGCTGTTCATGGCAAAATGAGCACTTTTAAAAGTCCAGCTTAAGATCTACCTGTATACACATAGTGTATCCCTCCGCCTTATGCAAAATTAACAATGCTATGAGCCTCATCACTTTATTCGTGCGTCGGTCAAATTATACTGTGAAATTATTAAGAAAGTAAATACTTTACAAATCAGTTTATTTTAAAACTTCTAATCATATAAAAAAAAAAAAACAGAAAGTGAAAGAATTAATTTTAAGCTATCACAAATGGTTAGCTAACACTTTTTATTCGACATTAAATTTGGAACTGCTTTCCATCCATCGTTACCAACTTGACTGGGCGAATGTCACTCAGCGCGCCCATTAAAATAGATCCAGTCAGAGGGAGTGACTTTTTTCTAAGGTTCATTTCTAAATTGCTCACTTTATCGTGAATAGGCTTTAGTATTAGTTAAGGTATTGTTGAATAAAGCGGAGTAATATCCTGGAAGTAGAACTTTAGCAGGGCTTCAGAAAAGTGCGAAGTAACTGTGAATGGATGATACACAACTGCCGCTACACCGAACAAACATAACATCGCTTCCTAATACCGCACTGTTAGGTAGGATTTACAACGACCCGTCGCGTCCGTCCATCATCCGTACGTCAATCACGTGACCAGCAGCCGATCAGAGGTGGCCATTAATTCTATCCGTCCATCCGTCAAAACATTGGCAAATGTGTCAACTTCTGACGGACGAACGGATGAAATCACAGCCTTCTAAACTTGCACGTTTCGTTACTCCTTCATCCCGAGTTCTTTACAAGGCTGTGTAGTGCGTGCAGTGTTTTGTTTTGGTTCTATTATTTTCATACGTTTGTTTATGTAACTGTAAAATGGAATCAAGTTAAAGTTTTCCTGAAGATTAATTGATAATTACGTTTGGAAACACAAGCTCCTTTTGTGCAATTTTTTTTACGTCGATTTATCTACGTTACGTACGTGTATGGTTGTTTTAGGTACTTAGAAACACAATACCGCAAAATATATCCACTTTTTATAGAGGATTTTTTCCTATTTGTAAACAGCTTTGTTATTATTAGTTTGCAGCAATGGAAGTATGACGGGCGTGCGGGTGAGTGAGCGAAGAGATTTGGGCGGCTCTTAACAGCGAGGTCTTGAGAGCCGATGAGCGTGATTGTATTGAATATGGAGCGAAGCGGGAATGAAAGGGCGGGGGGGGGGGGTAACGGTACATCCCCGAGAAGACCCGCCGATCAGAGGCGGCGTCCGGCACGATTGCCACTTGCGAAGATCCGACGACCCTGGCCGGGGATTGACCCCCGGTTCGCCTTGGCGGGACGCGAGCGTGCTAATCCGCTCGGCCTCCGCGGCCCCCTACGGTCGTGGGAAGTTAGGTTGCAGATCGCTCGGTTGGGGGACGGACTAGCGTATGACGGAGGACGCGACGGGCTGCTGTAAATCCTGTCTTGGACACCGCCGATGAGACCTACGTGTTTTTTTTTGACAGTCAATATCCAGACGCGGAGCAGCATTCGTGCAAGGGCATTCGACTCTTCCAGACTCGCACGACGCCATTTGTGCTTCCGCGTCGTTACTTTCTCATTTGGACTTTGCTCGACTACTCGATTATGTCAAGTGCGTATCCGGAAGATATGTGAACTACACAAGAGCTCCGTATACACAAATCAGGGGAAGTCTGCGTTTTTTTTCCTTACGGTTTCGGGTTTCGGGAACGAACAATGCCGAGTGTACACGAAGCTTTCTTCGCCACTGTAGGATTGCCAGATTGAGCGATTTGTCACTGTTTGAACTACTTCAAGGTCAAATTTGGGAACGAAGATTCTGCAAATATGACTGTCGCATTTTGGGCGATTTTGATAATGAAATTTGCGATATTTGGACTACTTTGAATAATTGGCTTAGTATTGATATATTTTGTGATTGTAAGCAAAATAGTCAATAGTCATAAGGAAGATCCGATTTTTTGGTAAAGGCTGTTCACTATAATCCGAGCATTTAAAAAATGAACCTTAGAAAAAAGTCATTGCCCCTGAATGCGTATATTTTAATGGGCGCACTAAAAGACATTTGCCCAGTAAAGTTGGTAACTATGGATGGAAAATATTTCCATATCTCAACGTCGAATAAAAAGTGTTAGGTAACCATTTGATATAACTTAAATTATTTCTTTCGCTTTCTGTTTTTTACAATGCATCGAAGTGCAAAAATTAGCAGATTTGTGTATGCTAATATTTATCTTCCTAATCATTTCACAGTTTTACTTGACCGACGCATGAATAAAGTTATGAGGCCCATCGCAATATTAATTTACAATAAGGCGGAATAATACACAACGTACATTCAAGTATATACTAAGCAGGACTTTCAAAAGTGCTCATTTTACCGTGGATAGTCTATACATTAACATTTACAGTGTTCTAAACTCAGAGCCTATCCACGTAATTATGAGCAGGAAATTTGTCCAATGTTGAGACATGGAGAAAAACTTCTTCGCAACTCGTCCGGGCACTGGGGCCACGGTGGTGTAGTGGCTAGACTACCAACCTCCCACTTAGGCGAACCTGGCTCGATTCCCGCCTGGATCGCACCCGGATTTTGGCATGTGGGAGTCGTGCCGGGCGATGCCGCTGGTCGGGGCGTATTTTCTCCGAGTTCTCCTGTTTTCCCCCCTCTCCTTTATCCTCAACTCAATTCATCCTCATTAACTCTCAAGACACCGATGTTAAGAGGCGCCCGAATATCTTCACTGTTACGACAGTGACAAATATTCTGCAGTGATATCAAGGTTTTGTTGAATCGAACAAGATTTCTTTGGTGCAACCAAATTATTTGTTTGTATAGGGGCAATGAAATATTTTGTTGCTGAAAACAAATTCTTTTGTTGTTCTCATTTGATTGCCCCCGAGACAAAGATTAAGTTGGTGCAACTATAGATTTGTTTGGTCCCAGGTACAATAAACAGTTTGGGCAGATATAAAAAGCTTACATACTTCGACTGAGTTTCGAACCTAGATCCTTTTACATCCGCGCGCTGCGCCCTTAGTAATTCTCTCCCCCCCCCCCCCACGTTTTCTTTCATTCGACGTTGTTGCGAAATTAGACGTTGGCGAAGCTCTAGGGAGACCGACCTGCTAACAAATTCCCAGTGAGACAAGCGAACTGGAAATGTGCTGCACCGGCGGCACAGGGGTGCGAACATACGACTCTCCGACTACAAATCTACCACCCTACCCATCAGCTATGAGGTGTAGGGCACTTCAGCTCTAATGACAACTGATACAATCTGAATGCTTTCGAGCAGATATACCGCAAATACTGGGCAACGTGTGCAAACAAATATTTACAATGTTTTACATCTTTACTTGACAGATTCCTGTAGGATTGTTTTATTAATTTGTTCGTAATAATATTAAGCATAAATAGATGCACTAAAAAAGACGGTTACTATCATAATTGTCACAAAAAAAATACAAACAAACTATCAAGCTGTATTTTCTAACGAAGGCAATCAACTGGAGTGGTCAAACAAATGTATACAGTTGATTAAACAAAATATTTAGTAGATAGTCTAATTTTTTTGGATCAAGATATATTTTGTTAGACTAACTAAAGTGATTTTGTGGCTTTTCAAATTTTGTTTGCTCAACAGTATATTTTGTTAGGGCAACTAAATATACTTTTGGCCCTATACAAACAAATATTTTGTTCGATTTTCTCTCTGTGCTTCATGTATTAAAAAAAAAATCTGGTCGCCCCACGTTATGGAGGACGCGAGTGGTTCATTGTAACGCGAACAACGTGACCCCGCGAGGCGTGCAAGCGGAAAATAAATAGTAGGTGTTTGCCGTATTTACGGCATGTGCGTCAAGGCGGTCGACTTTCATTGCCCGCGGCGAAGACGGCGTCGGAGGGCGGCAGCCGGCAGATTTATGTCGGCGCGAAATGCGACGCCTGTTTATGGCCGCGCCAGAGGGCGTCTTAGTCCATCTCCCCTTCCCCTCCTCCGCAACCCACCATAGCGCCCTCGTACCTTGGCGAGGGTTTCCCCGGTGTTAATTCCTGCGCGTCGGGACGTACGGCGCCGCCCTTTGGAGGCGCGAAGAGAGTGAGTGTAGAGGTTTGGACTGCTCTTGACATCGAGGTCTTGGGAGCCGATGAGGAGGGTGAATATGAGAGCGTGGAGCAGCGCCGGTGCGAAAGGCCGGGGGGGGGGGCGGAAGATCCCGAGAGAACCCGCCGAATAGTGGCATCGCCCGGCACGATTCCCACCAGAAGTGCCTAGGTGGGAGGGGGTGTAGTCTAACCACTACACAACCGCGGCCCCATTGTTGGTTGGTGAGGCGAGTTCGCTGGCGAGTGTGGTTAGAGTTCGCAAAAAAAAAAAAAAAAAAAAAAAAAAAAACACCGTCTGAGGCCTAAAAGCGTGGGAGCACTAGGGGCGACCGAAACATGCGCGTCAATTCTCTCATCGCCTCTACGCGCAAAGCACTGAACTGGCGTGCAGTCTAGCCGTCGATATCGCGCCTCTACGAGACTTTCAGCGGAGAGCCTGCAATTTTATGACATAATAATAAAAATGAAGGTTTTGATGCACGTCCCTATTTCCTTTTTTAATGTTTTGTGCCGGAATTTTCATACCTAAAGTACCCGGGAATACACCCGCTTCAGCCATTTTCGCTATCACAAAAACATGCTTTAGAGATAAATGGAGGAACTGAAAAACGTATACAAACATGTAACGTTTCTTAAATGCTATTCGTAAGCAGACCTCACTCAGACACGTTGTACGGTTTTTTTAAATCAAACTTTTTTCTGCTGGAGCTCTGCACGCCGTTCGGTGGCCTACCCAGGCGGCCACCTTATGTACTATGTGGTATTTTTTGTTGTGCGGTACCTGCCTTTCAACATCTTCTCGATACGATTTTGCGAATAATTTTTTCCAAATACTACTATTTAAGAGAGATAATTCTATGTAAACTAACTTCTTATTATCGTTTGCTTATGGCCATCAGACTATATGAATTATGTGCTTTCGAAAGTCGTCGGTCAATATGTGCACACAAATAGTTTTTTTTTTTCTGAACCTAAATTCCTGAGCTATAACTTCTGAATGTATCTTTACTTCAAAAATACTTCATGCAAACACGCATTAAAGTAAGGATTTATAATTTTTTGATGGACAAAAAAAAACATTGCTTCCAGTCATTATAGTAACATCAGAATTCATCATGACAGGTAGAAGCGTATTAATACAGTATTTTACGGATTAATTTACTTGCAGGAAACACAATGGAATGTCGCATTATTATAAAACCTCAACTTCGTGTTTCTTGAGTAAGGAATTAATTATTTATATTCGTGTATCAGTGGTCTACCCTCCGAGTAGCGAATTAAGCAGAATTGAGCTTCGAAACAAGTAGTAGAGATAAATCTGGAATATGTTGGAGGGAGGGGTGGGGGATGGAGGGGAAAATGTTCTCATAAGGAATGCGTCCATTTAGGGCAATTTTTACAGACTTAATTATGAAATGCACGTTATTTTTTTCACGAAACTGTTTAACTTGCGTCCTACGTTCTGTTCTACGAAAATAACTCGCACTTCGGACGAGTGATGCGAAGTGCTTTCAAAATGTCACGCATATTAAAAACACCCTTTCATAGTACACAAAAACGGCTTTTAATAAAAGGCTTTTTCAAAAACGCTGTAGCTCAAATGATACGTTTCATAGTAAACTAAGCGATGGCCCTGCGCTCTACCTCCCTACAGAATTTCCAACAATAAAATAACAGGGTCGCCGTTGAAAGTCCCATAGGTACATGCAGTGTCACGAGAACACTGCACGCCAGTTCAGAGCTTTGTTGGTAAGGGCGATGGTGCACTTGATGCATGCGGCAGTATCGTCCTCCAGTCAGGCGGGGGCCTTAAGGCTTGTTATTCTATGGCGCACTACTGAACAGATTATCTTTATTAATTTTGTATTGCGTTGTACACACATTAATTGTGTTAATGTCTAGGTAAAGTTCTACATGTTCGCATATTTGGGGGGGGGGGGGGGAAATATTACTTCAGGAAACTGTACCGTAATGGGAATGGTTGGTATAGGCTGTTCATGGTAAAATTAGCACTTTTGAAAGCCCTGCTTAGGATCGACTTGAATGCACGTTGTGTATTCTTCCGCCTTATGTAAAGTTAACATTGTTGTGGGCCTCGTCACTTTATTCATGCGTGTGTCAAGTTAAACTGAAATTGTTACGAAAGTAAATAGTTTAAAAATCTGCTCACTTTTAAACTTCGATACATTAAAAACATAACAGAAAACGAAGAATATAATTTAAGTTACCACAAGCGGTTACCTAACACGTTTTATTTAACGTTAAGATATGCGACTACTTCTCCTCTGTCGTTACCAACTTTACTGGGCGCGTTAAAATAACATGCAGGTAGGAGCAGTGACTTTTTTCTAAGTGCTCACTTTATTGTGAACAGTCTTTAGTTACTGGCCGTGAGTTTTTTTAAGTTCTCGAGGAACATAAAAGTAAAGACAATGCAGGAGGCGGATTCATCTCGGGGCAGGCACTAGTTACGCTACTCAGTTAGCAGTTGGCTGACGCAGATGACTACCACTGATTTCAACGATTCGTTTAGTTAGCAGCCGGAGATGAATCAGCATATTTCTGCTTAATTGCCGACCGCTGGAATGCCGTTGTGATGTAATTCAACTCACGACATCAGTTACTTTATTTTCGTGTCCATTAAACTCGATAAGATAAAGCGGAAGAATCATGGCTATAACTGATTTGACATTTGAAAAGTTATTCAGATGGATGCAGCATGTAAATGAGATGTTATTATAGAGATCGATAGCGGATTAGCTGCTCCAAGATTTTTATATATTCTTGTAATATTCGTAGCGGGGAATTCCATGTGTGCGGTATTTTTTTTTTTTTAAACATGTACTAGGAATTATTTGGGAACTGGTAGTCAAATATATATTTTGTAACGAAGTAAACAAATTAGATTAAATTTCACAGGACCTTTTTGTGGGATGTCTAAAACTAATGTTGAATTTTAAAAAATCAACTGTGGAAACCTTCAAGTTTTTCATAAATATTGAGCTACATAAACAATTTCGTATGTTTTATAAAATAATATGTGGTAAAGATACAACATTTCAACTGTAGAGCTACAAGAAAATTTTTGGCAACATGTTTCCGAAGTAGTAGTGTTGTGGTGAGAAAATCTTTGTTTGGTTTGTCATTCCCTCGGTTCCGTATGAAGTTTCCCTAATAACGGGAATGGGTTTGTTTATTGCTTACTACTTTTCCACCGCGTGTTGTCTATGTCACATCATGTACGGTGTCAAAGAAGCTTTGAAGCAATGTCCTGTGACTTTCTTCGCGTAATGAACATCTGCTCATTTTCTGCCATGCTAGAAAGATGTCTCGAATATCTCTTTTTGTTTGCAGCCGCCACGGTCATTCGTCCTAAGGTATATTTTTCTAAATGGATTTTCGCAAGTTTGGTAAACCACTAAATGCACAGTGAAGACCTCTGCTACGCTCACAAAGTGTTTCCCAGCTATAAACAAAGATTATTACCTCTGATAATTGAACCTGTTTCTTGTTTTTGTATGTCATTTACAGCCTGAAGAAGGGGTGTGTCCGACGGGATAGCACCAATCCTCACTCCAGAAGAAAATATATAGTACTTCCTCACCGAAAATATAGTCAACGTAATGTACGGTACACAAAGTACTACATAAAAATTGCTTGCTAGTACAATTATAATTTAAATTTGATTAATATTGTATGACACTGTGATTCATAGCCGGCAAATTTAATTATAAGTTTCCAGTTTACTGTGTAGATATCTCACAGTAGGTTTTTTTTAAAATGGGTTATCGTCCGTGTCATCATAACAGATAGCCAATGAGGATAATGGTACTCTAGATATTGAACATTTTTTCATTCGTTTGCAAACACTTTGCTCTAGAGAAAAACTCTTTTTTGTTATCCTATCACGATGGTAACAAGGCGCTACTGTGTTACAAAAAATACTTTAGCTCCAACTTATTTTGCGATTCTGTACTGTTTTGTACGCAGTGTTTGTACTTGCATTTAAAATTCTGCAAAGCACTTATTTGCGAAGGGCATCAGATAATTCGATATATAAGTACTCAGTCCAGTTCACAGGCCGTTATACAGAATATTTTCGGTCGAATGTGGTATACAAGAGAAGGCAGGAAGTTGCCGTCTACCGATCTTATATAAACCACTCATTTTTATTGCAATCATTTCTTTGAAAAAAAAATAAAACGGAGGGTGAACTGGTGGTACTTGATACAGTGGTTAAGGAATTTCGAAAGTTCATACTACTGACCTTCAGTTTTTTCTTGAGAATAAGGATGTACGAAAACTCGTGCATGCTCAATCCAGAGAATAGTTGGACAGGTGTGATTGACAATTCTACTAACACTCTTTGAATCAAACCTTTCAAAAATCATCCATGTATGACGTTTAGTTATTTCCTAAACAACCCACGTATCACAAGTGTTTTATACCTCTGTTAACATGAAAATATCTTGTTTTTGTTAGATTGAAGTTTTACCGATATTTTATTTTAAAATTATAATATTTCGTTTATAACAAATATGTATAACTTAAAAGCAGTGAGAATACATGTGTGTTAGTAGCGTTTATAGTCCGTCTCACGCTTAGATTGCGGTACAGGGCTTATGGCACTCGCTGTTGCCAGATTGCTTCAGCTTTGTGACGTAACTGGCAAGCTGAGAAACAAATGGGCGGCGAGGGAAACGGCCTGATTAAGGTAATTTTTTATCTGTTTACCTCCCTGCCAACTCGTAAAGGACTCCAATCCTGCGACGCAAAGCTAAGCGGCTCCTTTGAAACTGAAGCCTGTGAGAAACCCAATCCTCGTGATTGGACGGCGCGCACGCAACGTAGATAGCTTTCTTTTTCGAAGTTGCAAAAATATTAACTTATCAGGCAACAGCACCTGCAGGAACAAGGACAGGGTTAACAAGAGAGACCGCGCGTTGGAAAGAGAGAGAGCGAATGTCCATTACACCGCACACTGCAATCCAAGAGTGAGTCGCTCTATAGTAAGAAATAGTTCTCATATATTATTACAACTGAGTGCTCACGAATACGGTGCTTCGTCCTTTGGTGTAATTTTATAAGACTTATTTAACCACAGTTTGCACGAGGCGGAGGAATATCCTGGAAGTGTAACTTTAGCAGGGCTTCAGAAAAGTGTGGTGTAACAGCGAATGGATTATACGTCACAAATGAGAGACGCGAAATGCTGCCGCACGCCCGAACAACGCTCGCTTATTGAAAGGTGTTAAGTTACTTGTATGGGCGCAGGAGTGAAAGTTGTGCGCAGCACAATCGAAACCATACACGTGTCCGACAGGTCGATTTGGCTGCTCTTTGTATTTTACTTTGCTTCCCATCATCATTCTGGGCAAATGCTAGGTCAGCCGCTTGATATGCACCTATACATTTCGGCGAGGCTCGCCTCTCGCCCATAATTAATCAGCTGCAAAATTTATATATATATATATGCAAAATCAAGTGGCAAATATTTGGGACGCTTCGTACCTAAACTGAATGCTAAGGGCGAAATAAGTCCCCGAAAAAAAAAAAAAAAAAATAGAAATTTTGGAATGCATTTTGGCGAAATATCGGAAACAGGGTGAGATGATAGCACAGTTCACGGAACATGGTTATATGTTATAGTGTTCTTCAACCTAAGAGCAAATGGACAGTAATAACACTCCCTATTACGCTGTTACGGAAATAACAGGGGTGACACCTTCTTATTGTCGGCAACGGAATTATAAACGTTTGGATGCTGATTCATTAGGCAATATGACCTACGAAACAAAAATGGTCCCCATAGTCGCAACTGCCTAAGAGCCGCCCGTTTTTAGTTTAAAACGCACACAAAGATTCCTCTTAATTCCGCTGTTTCTTGCGTGTGTGTGTGTGTGTGTGTGTGTGTGTGTATATATATATATATATATATATATATATATATATATATATATATATATATATATATATATATATATATATATATATATATATATATATATATATATATATATATATATCCACATCTCATTGGTCTCGTTGTTTCAACAGTTCTCTTGCAGGTATCCATATCCACAAGCCACGGTGATTTTCCGAACTATACACAGCCCTTTTCCGCACACCAACAAAATAAAGTATTTCAGTATCAGCAAGGCAGCGTTCATGTTTAGTTAGCCGACTGAACATGTCAAGTGATGAAACGACGGAATCAAGAAAGTTTTTTATTTCAAACATGACGTGTACGGGAAGCAAGATTCTTCACAAACGTATTACTTACTAGGGCAGAGCTTGATTTAACTGCTTAATTTTCTTGCAGTCAATGTTTATGAGACGAGTAGGCATTAGTAATACGTTCACGTTATGTCATCTGACACTTTTTGAGTTTGTGTCGTCATTGGAACGTACAGTGGTTTATCTGACCCATTCTGGTGGGCTATAATAATCCAATAACACCACCACTACAGGCATGGGGCGAGTCGAGCGAAGCAAAGTTAAATGGAAGGCGCTTTCCTCAAAATATATAAGCCACTTTTGCGTGTACACACTGAGTTTCCACTCCTCACCTCGTAGCCGAGTTCAGAGGATCAGTAACCGAACTCTCGTTACTCGACTGGGCGGTACTGCTATCCTGATCCACGGGACAACCGCATTTGATGCAGAAAACTTGATTTGCCAACACGCGTGTACATGCACACTGATTACTATTTAGTGTCCGTAATCCACTGTCTTCTCAACAACATAAAACCTCTGTGATAACCTATGAAGTCGTGTATCCCGTACACTATAAGGTCAAATATCCCTAACACACAGTTTTTACATACAGCTTGTAGGCTGTTGAACTCGCGAAATTTCCCTCTTTACAGTAGCGTTAAACGAAACGCTCTTCAAGTTTTTACTTTAGGAAAGGATAGATGTATTCGCAAAAATATTCACCCTGATGACAATCCGATGAATAAGGTGTACGGGCACAATTTATTTAGGAATCTCGGAGTCCTGCGATGGCATCTCTGCTCTGTGAAGAATGCACCTGTGCTAGAAAACTAAATAACCAGATTTGCGAGAAAAAACGACAGACGTAATATGTGTAAGGACGAGCTGGCCGCCGAGAACGCGACGATGTTGGTAGAGCGTACGACAGCCACAACCACATCTCGTAATTACGGCGAACTCTTGTCTTTCGCGTGATCAGCTCCACCTAGTTCGGCTACATTTACCACCCTATACAGCCACCGCCCTCCATTCGCGTTTCCCTTTTTCCTCTTCCTGCCATTATTTTCGCTTTCGGGGGGGAGCAGAGGACTTGCCCGCAAACTCGGAAGCACCACTTGGCGAAAACTTTTCTCTCCCCCCCCCCCCCCCCTCGGCAACAGGGAAAAGTTGCTAAGGATAGCTCTGGCTTATCCGCCTGCGCGGAATGCAGCGTATGCTCTTCGGAGCGGAGATAAAATTGTGAATTTCTTTCCCTTCGGCGTCTACAAGCCGCGCGTTAATGATAACAACTCTCTCTCTCTCTCTCTCTCTCTCTCTCTCTCTCTCTCTCTCTCTCTCTCTCTCTCTCTCTCTCTCTCTCTCTCTCCCCCCCCCCCCTTCCTTGGCTACCGCAAGAAAGTAGCTCTCGCATTCTGTCGTGAGACGTCTGCAGTTCTCTCCGCGAAAGAATGTTGGCCGTCGATCTTGCCGCCAAACAAAATATTTTTCCCACACTTGAAAACAAACATTCCTTCAGAGAGTAGCAGGCAAAAGAATTTCTTTTTAGCTAACCCGTCCAGACCCAGTGCACTCAACTGTGTACAATACGCACGTGTGGGTAATTTTCGTTCTGTACTGCGCGCTGTGAAGCTCAATGACCAATGATCATTCATGCGGGTAAATGTTTCGCGAACCATCTTACTGGTCTGGGTCATCACTGGTTCGTATAACTGTAGCTGAACATAAAGTCTACAGCTCATTAGCTGTGGTAACGAAACAAGTGTTTTGGCGACTTAAGTACAGCACGCATCATAATTTTTTTTGTTTGCAACACTGGAAACAATAAATTAAAGTCGGTCTGAAAGCGTTAAAATGCCAGGTTCTGTAAATTTAAGCTCATTGGTCCATTATATAATTTTTATTTTTAAAATTAATAAAAATTTTGTAGTTTTGTTTAATTAAAAATTTAGTCGAGTAATGAATTTTTTTATGAATATTACATTTTATTATTTTGAGTTTTTCTGCAGAGAATATCCAATATTTGGTCTACTACAGATTTTAAAGTGTAGACATTAGAATATTATTGTGTTCAGGATAGTTTAAGGGATAAGTGCGAGAAATCGCTTGAACTGAGTTATATAAAAACGTAACTTATAATATTTTTGTTGGATTAATTACAAAATAATTATTTTTCAATATTGTCCCAAAAATTGGGCTTGTGTTGTCTTGTGTTTTTTAACTTAAGGAAACGTGCATAAGGGACTGCATTGGTTTATTATTCATACTTTTTATCCTTTAACCTTCTCATTTCATTAAATATTTCTATTTTAATAATAAACACAGTGTGTATATTCCACCGCTATCTGAAGTCAAAGTCCAAGGTTAAAATAAAATGTATTTGACTTATTCCAAATGAGAGGGATTTCAAAAGCGCTCACTTTACCGTGAATAGTCTATAAGGGAGTTGCACTGCGGAATACGATATATTGCGATGACAGCTTGCCAGTAACTTCTGAGGTAGAAACTGTGAGGTTTTTGGGGCCGCGGTGGCTGGGTTAGCCTGCTTGCCTCTCAACAAGGCAAACCGGCAGGTTTTACTCGGTGACCTCCCGTTTCCACCCGCCCTTGCATTCCGGCGCTGTTCCATACTCACCTCACTTCACCCTCGTCGGTTCTCAATACCCCGATGTTAAGGGGACTATGTAGCTGCGCGTCCAAGGTCAAGATGCGAGGGAGCGATACGGACGACAGTTACACGCACGCCTAGCGCCTCATCGCTCCTACGCTCAAGGCGTTCAGTGTATCCGTCGTGATGCTGTGCTGTGCAAATTATATCTGTAACATAGGAGTTTTATTACAAGCAATGTAAACCCACAGATTAAACTACGTCCGTATATTTTCACTTTCCTCTTGCCGTTTAAGGAAACTGCATAGACAAATTTCAAAAACGCGATATTTAACCATTTTCAAGATTTTTTTTCTCCCAATAATACAATTAATGTGACAAAAGTAAAAAAATAGGGCCATAGATAATTGTTTTATTTTATCTTTTCTGACAAAAGTAATATTCCCAGAACTTTTATTTACCGAGATATGCGTTTACTCGCAAATAACGATTTTACAGAAAACGTTTCAGTACATAGGACCCTTAAGAGCCACCCGAATCTCTTCCCTCACTACGAGGTATTTCATGGGCGTGACAGAATCGCAATTACTTTCCCTTCCTTCGGTGCTTCAACGCGGGAATTATCTCCGTGTACGCGAAGCGTTCCAGCTCTTCGTTAATCTGAAGTAATTAATTTCCAGCGTAGGAAATTGGGGTCACAAGGAAATACGTAAGTGTATCGGAACACGCTGTATATTTTCTCCCCAGGCCAGGATCTGGTAACAAGAGGATATGATAAATATGTACTCTTTTTGATTTCGTGTATAGTTTCATTCAGATGCAGCAAAATTATTTGTTTGAAAATACGGTTACGCCAATAAAAAATAATGATCATAAAAAAATTTAAACGCGGAATCATTTCAATGAAAGAGAAGCCATCCTTCATTGGCAACGTCACTGTGAGCGAGACACGAAAATTATATGTAGGGGGCAATCGTAGGAAGCGTGCTGAATTGATCACCGCTATTTCGAGATTTTCTATTTTTACTAACGGAAAGTGCTAGGGCATTGCTACCTGGCTCCTACCTGATGTTTGGATAACGTTGTGGTGTATTGAAATCCCCCCCCCCTTTTTTTTATGAAACCAAATTCCCGTTATATTGATATAATAAAAAGAAAATATCATTCAGACTAATCACACTCCCAAAATACCATGCACATTGCAGATGTTATTTCTGAGCTTTCCATTGTAGCGGAACACAGCCTCCCAACATCTCCGGAAACAGGCGCAACTGCGGTATCATGGGAGCTTGCATTAAAATTTTCTTCGGACATCACAGTAATAAAACGAAAGAGTCACCGCTCAAAGCCACGTAGTCATAGCTGGACGACAGAAACACTGCACGGCGATTAAGCACCGTGCAAGTAGGAGCTATGTGGTGCTAGGTGCCCGCATCAGAATCACCCCTTCTGAACCTCAATCGCTGTGAATAACTCCAGGTAGGCGATGCTTTAATACATTTTCTGAAGTTGATGTTTTCTAGGCGATGTTGAATAATCACCTGTGTAATACCGCGTACAGAATTAATTATTTATTTATTTTCAATCTTTAAATTCGGAAAATAACCCAGGTAGGGATTTTTAGGAATTTAAATATTATTTGGGAAACTATAATTTACACAGCGACGTACTAAAATAATTCGCGACGTATTCTAAAGCACAAGTTGTGTCAAAAATAGGATAAATACCAAATGATAGGTAGCACTTCACAATCGTCTTAGTTTCTCGTTCCTTCCACATAAAATAATATCACCATGGATTTAAACAATATTTGTTTTGTGTTTATATAAAGTAGCTCTGTGAATCTGTTAGCACCTGGTCTTTCTTTACTGTGAGCAGAAATCTTACTCTGGCGAGTAGGCGCGTAATAAACGAACCAAGTTTAGTTGACATTATTGTAAATCCCTTCTGTTAATGGTGTACACGGAGATATAAATACCACAAAGTCAGCAAACCTATACGGCAAAGCATCATATACCAGATGGCAACCAAGGAAATTATAATATTGAACTTGGGCGAGTGAAAGTACGCAGTACGCTAGCTCCATTACTGCCGCTGTAAAAAAACAATGGTAAAATTACCTGACATGTGTAAGGTTAATATTCGCAAACTTGTGTGGGAAAAATAATTTTCCTTACATGTAGGGTGAAATCACCGCACTCTGGAGTAAAAATTCACGTGCAGCATGTGCTTATCTTTTAAGGATGACCCACAGTAAACATTTTTGTCTGTCAAAATGTAATTAAAAATAGGGGTTATCTTGCAAAGATATTTTTGAAACACAGTATTAATCCCATGTTAGTTACCTTAAGCATTTAGTCTATATACTTGCTGTAAACCTAAACGACGCAATATTTGTAAATCACACACGAGCGATGCCGTGGCGGATCGCTAGTATACAATTTATATATGAAATATAAGTGACAGTTCTATTTCACCAAACATAAGATAATATAATGTTAACAGAACGATTGTGATACGTGACACATAAAGCAGACAAGCAAACATTTCACACATGGAGTCATTTTCAAAGGTTTGATTTAAAAAGCGTGAAGACACTGAGAATACACTGTAAAGTCTGTTCACGATAAAGTGAGCACTTTTTAAATCGACCTTAGAAAAATGTCACTTTCCGTGCCTGCATATATTTTAACGGGTGCACTTAGTGGCAAGCGCCCGGTAAAGTTGGTAATGGTGGATGAAAAGTAGTTCCATATGTTAACGCTGAACAAAAAGTGTTAGGTAACCATTTGTGATGATTTAAATTTCTTACGCTTTATGTATATTTTAACGGCTCAATTTTTACTTTTCTAATAATTTTACAGTTTCTCTTGGTCGACGCATGAATAAAGTGATGAGGCCCTTGGCAACGTTAATTTTACATAAGGTGGAAGAATGCACAACGTGCATACATGTATATCTTAAGCAGGGCTTTCAAAAGTGCTCATTTTACCGTGAACAGCCTACAGTAATTATTAAGAAAATATTTTCGAGCCCTTAGACCTAAAAACTAGACGTCCCATTTATTAACACCCTCCCTTAAAATTTTCTAAATCATTGTTTTGCTTCTTATTTATGATTTTTATAACCTGTGGACTGGGATGTAGTTGATTCGCCCATCCCTTTACGACGGGTACATTATTTGTCCCTGGCTAAATCATAAGAACAAAATAATGGTCTTAGCATTCGAAGGCTATAAAAACGACGAGAAATTCTTGCGCATCTTTGCATGTACCTTAAGTATGAGTTACGTCTCTGATTTACCTAACTGCGAAAAACCAGACAAAAAAAAACTGTTACATCATTGCTTGAGAAGTTTAATGCCGACACGCAAAGTTTGTGTTCGGGAGACTAAAAACGAGCAAGATGAGAGATTCCTCGGTGGCATTTTCAATCTATTTTTTTGTATGAAATTCTTTTTCTGTCTTTCCAACGACGAGCCCTCGTTATTACATTTTTTTTTCTTCAGTTTTCTACATATTTGCTATGGAATGTCGGAGAGTCTACCATCCTTAGCCTTTCGTAATAGTTAGAATTTTTTTAAATTTTTGTTGCAAAACGGTAGAGAAATATGAACGAGGTAGCAGTAAGGAATGCTGTATTTGATTTCATTAAGTCGAGGTAATTTAGGAAACAGTGTATACAGCATCTACAAAATATAGTGAAAATTTTACTGTAATGTTTAATAATCTTTCAACTTTCAAATTACTTCCGTCGTCTTAATTACACGAGGAAGATTTACAGATTTTGCTGTTAATAAAACATTCGTGAATCGTCTGGAAAATGGCTCTAGAAAACTGCTCTGTTTTGGAGCTATAAAAGATGTATCAAGTATTTTTATTTGCGTAAAAAATTATTTAAGGGTAACACTATTGGAAGCGTCTTTGCTGATTAAATACTAACGTCCTCACATACTCTGCTGTTAGTCAATTTTCTTTACTTTTACAATACTACATATGAAAATGATCTCCTTATTGTTATCGAATGACTGTACCTGTTATCCAAAAAGCAATACAACATGCAATATAAAGGGCCTTTCTGGCTGAGTGGTTAGACTGCTCGCCTCCTACCAAGGCTACCCGAGTTCAATCCCGGGCCGGGCCAATCCCGGATTTTTGCAAGTAATAATCGTAATGGATAATGACACTGGTCGGCGGATTTTTGTCAGGGATTTCTTGTTTTCTCGCCCTTGCATTCCGGCGCTGCTCCATTCTCACCTAACTTCACCCTCATCGGCTCTCAAAGACTTCGCTGTTAAGAGCCCGTGTCGACCCCCATTTTAGATTTTTTATTAATCTATTTTATTGAAAAATGTGGCAATAGAAGTTTAGCTAATTAGTTCACCCATAATTAGACACAATATATGAACCACCAACGCATATTTATACAATAATTAACGTAATATAAAATTAGAAATAATAATTTACTCTCAATATTCTATGTTAACCATGGAACACCTATTAACAAACAGGAACAAATATGTACATATAAAAATAAAATGTAATGCTTCTATAATGAAACATTTTCAGTAATGACCCTGACTCTTCTGTTATGACACCAAAACGAATAATTTGTGTGTAAGGGGTGATACAGCCTGTGAAGAACCGACCAAATGTCCCAACTCGACGCAACAGGGTCGCGGACTCTCCCGTTTCCCCCACCATAGCATCCCGGCGCTGCTCCATTCTCACCTCACTTCACCCTCATCGGCTCCCAAGGCCTCGATGTTAAGAGCCACCCAAATCTCTTCACTCACTCATTTTTTTTTCACTCTTACTTAGCTCAAAGCGGACGAGATTGATCTTTTCCCGGGTTTGATATCGGACAGGCTATTTTGTTATGTAAAACACCTGTACTTTATCCATTCCAAGGTGACAGCAGATATAAACATTGCCGGCGGCACAATGAAAGCCAGCGGTTGGCTTGTCGGTTCGCAGTAACCCTATACCAACCATTGGCTTTTTAAGGCCTTATTAACAGGCATTGACGACTAATAACATATATTTTTGCATCCTCAGGCAATAAATATTGAGAGTGGTGAAATATCTACACTGTGTTCATTGGTCGCATTGCAATTTTTATATTTAAAAAAATAGCAGGAGGATAGAAATTGGGAGAAAGGGAAAGTTTACGAGGGCCTTAAAAAGTGCTCACTTTACCGTGGATAGCCTATACTAGGGATATTGGGATCGGACAAGCCAGCCGCTAACTTTGATTGAGCCGCTGGCACCCTGAAATGGATAACATTAAGTTGTTTCGAAACGTGCATTACAAACACAGTGCAAACAAGTCCACGCGCCAGGCAGAAAGGCGCCTTAAGTACTGCGTGGGGTGAGCTTGTGTAGTAGTAGACACATATTCCGGGTGAACTCTTGTCTCGGCCGAGTACTGTAAAATTTCCACGAAGAACCTCGTCAATAGGGTCGCGGATCCAATGTTGAAACCTGAGCATGCAACGAAGCATATAGTCCATTCACGGGTTTCTTCGGCCTTTTTGAATCAAACCTTTGAAAAATCTCCCCTTGTATGACGTGTTTAGTTATTTCCTAAATACGCCCCGTACCATAAGCGTTTTATACTCGTGTTCATAAAAGTTACTTTTTTGTTCTGTTAAATCGAAATGTTATTAATATCTTTTCTATAAACAATAATACTTCACAAATGATTAATATGAATAAAAAACAGGCATACAATAAGTATGTTGGTAACATCTAGTGAGAAACAGTTCTTATACAAAATATTATTACAACTGAGTGAGCACGAATGTGGAGCGTTGCCCCTCTGGTGTAATTCTCCAGGCTTAGTTAAGCTTTTAGTTTGCGCGAGGCGTAGGAATATCCTGGAAGTAGAACATTAGCAGCGCTCAACAGAAAACGACTGAAGTAACCGTGAATGGACTATACAGCCGCATCCCTCTACCCCGCCTCATTGACGGATGACAGGCCGTGTCATATCTCGGCCGGGGATTCGACAGGCGAGTAAGGATAAGATAAAGGGGTTGGAGGAGGGGGGAGGGGGGGTCGGAGTCAGCAGTCTGCAGACAGCAGTCTGACTCAGCTGCCGCCGGCGCCTCGAGGCTATGTATGGGCCCTGGAGTCGCGGCCTCCTCCAGGAGAGCTCCAATATCCTGACACTCCCTGGTGTTAGCGGGGAGGGAGGGATGGCAGGGGGTTAATACTCCTCACGGACGTATTCTCAATCTCTGGGACCTCGAGAGCCGGCCGGTAAACAAACTGGAAGCCCCCCCCCCCTTCCCCAACCAGTGAACTAGAATATTGAAAGAAAAGCCCTTGGTCAGCTGGGGGTGAGTTTCAACCGTTCTAGTCGAGGTTGGATATCCAACCACCTGCGACATTCACAACGTGCTTTATAACGAGCCTTATAACTTGAATTTTTCCCTTATTATTTTAACACATTTATCAATAAAAGCAATAAATATATTTGAAGATTAATAAAATTATTATAAATGTTTACTGGAGTCTGTTCACGATAAAGTGAGCACTGCCCCTGATTGCACATAGTTTAATGGGAGAACTGAGTGACATGCGCTCAGTAAAGTTGGTAACGATGAATGGAAAGTAGTTCCATTTCGTAACGTTGAATAAAAAGTGTCGCGTAACCATATCTCATAACTTAAATTATTTCTTTTCCTTTTTTTCTAATTTTTATGCATCAAAGTGTAAAAATTAGGAGATTTGTAAAAACTTTTATTTTCGTAATAATTTCACAGTTTCACTTGGCCGACACATAAATAAAGTGGCAATGTTAATTTCACGTAAGGCGGAAGAAGACATGATGTGCGTGCAAGTAGATCTTAAGCAGGGCTTTCAAAAGTGCTCATTTTACCGTGAACAGCCTATGATTGTTTTTTTCTTTTCGAAGCTAACTTACAGAAGGAAGCACTTTCCTCTATGAAGGCTCAGCTACACTGTATGCAGAAGTTCTTCGTCCTCGTGTCAGTTTCAGTTACAGTGTAATTATTCAACATGTATGACTGTAGAAAATTTACATCTTATAGGTTGTTTACTATCGCTGTACTTAATTTTACTACCATATTATTTGCTAGTCGTAGGCAGGAAAACATTGATATTTTTAATTTAATAACTATTAGGAAATGAAAGAATTCGGTATCTCGGGTAACGCGAAGGCTTAAAAACTGACTGTTAGCTTACGTACCACCTCTTCTCAAAACCTCGAATAGAACTGAATTTAATTATTATAAGTAAAAAAATAATTGCTGATGATCGAGTACAGTATGCCACAGTCCGAATTTTGCTGGATGTCTGAACTGGGTATGTACAAATTAATTTAGTATAATTTAGTGACACAAATTTGTGGTTTTTTTTTTTTTTTTTTTAGTTAAATGATTTGGTTAGAATTATAAAATTAACTTCGGACGAAACTACGAGAGGGAAAGAAACAGGACTAACGATTAGCGAGCAGAAGAAAAAAAAACTGACCATAGAACGTCACTGCAATTCCGAGCTTTCACGTAATTTTTCCCGTTAGGCGAACAGCAAAATTTTGACATTAAAAATATTCCAAAAACACGTGGATAATTCCTTCACCACAATATCCCCTACAAAGAACCGAAGTAAAAGTACAGACTCTCATTTGACAAGAGATTTCCGTGTGTGGGAATCGTGCCTTGACGATGCTGTTGGTCGGCGGGTTTCCTCGGGGATCTCTCGTTTCCCCCGCTGCCCTTTCATTCCGGCGCTCAACCACACTCACCTCAAAATCACACTCATCGGCTTCCAAGACTCTCTTCATTCTATCGCTCTCGTCTGACTGCAAAAAAGAGCCGCTGAAGTGGACGGATCTGGCGTATTTAATATTCACGAGTGAAATAGTGATTATTTTTATCGCCGAAGAAAATTCGCAACAAATGTGCGCCACATGGAAACGGTATATTACTAAACCTCGCCTGCGGAATGCCATTGCGTCGTTTGCTAGAACGCCAGTATACGGGAAGTGGTCCAGGGTTTGAAGCCCATATAGGTAAGGAATTCGTGTGCGCTTGTGTATGTGCCTTTCCAAGTTTTAAGTTTACTTGATTAGACATCCAGCAACTATAGTTTTGAGAATATTTAACCCTAGTCTAAACTAACCAGTACTGCTCCACATAGTTTTGAAATTAATTATTCTTGCAAAAATAACGTAAGTGCGAACTAAAAACACTAACAAAAGAGTAACAAGGTCTGCACATTGTCAAGTTCTCGCTGAAATAAATACCAGTTTGCCTCCAACAATACCACTTTCATACCATGTACTGACTGGCTACGTCCTTCAAACTTATTCATGATACGAAGGAACGCTTACAACTAAGGAAATTATAAAACTGTTTAGTAATCACTGTGTCCTGTTCTCAACTTGTTCACTATACATTGCGCATAAAGTTTAAGTTAACGGTAATTTCTGAGCTATTTATAGCGATTTAGCCTTCAATATACCCACTGTTACGTAGTTAGTTGAATGCTTCTGCAGGCGACATTAGTAAGCTATCCCTTGCTCGTTTGTATACATCTTGACGTAAGCAAAAAATGGAAAACTTATTAGAGAATACAACACATGAGAGTGGGAATTAGCGCGACAGTAAGTCATGCATGCATTACAGTTTTGTTTATCATTGGTGCGTGTGTGTGTGTGTGTTTTGCTCAGAAATACGAAAAACGATCATTTGGGTTTTTGGCAAACAACAGTGAATATGATACATGCAATTCTCATGCCGGACCGCGAATAACTACGAAACAAAATTCCCATTTTTTTTTTTTTTTAAATAATTCGTTTATTTGGATTAACACAACCTTAGTGCACATTCAGTGTTTTTTTTTTTTTTGAGGACACGATGCTCGTCTTGAGAACGTCAACTCTGTGGTGACGCTCTGAAGCGTCGTGTGTGGACCTTTAATAGCAAGTCCTGTCGCTCGGCGGGTTACGATTACGGCTGCCCGATATAATACAAATTTTGTATCGATACTTATCCGAATAGTTGCTCGATACTTTCGATATGTTTATATCAAAATTATCGACAGTATCGAAATTAAAGATACTTACGAAATGATCGACAGTACCAACATTGTAGATAGTACCGAAATTATAGCTAATAACGAAATTATCGATAATACCGAAGATATCGGTAGTACAGAAAACTTCTATAATTCCGAGAACTTAGACAATATTGAAAATTTTGATAATACCGAAACATCGATATGCTGACATTTTCTAAGTTATATATCGATCCAGAAATTATTTTTCATATAGATGATTAATTATATATCGATATATCGAACAGCCCTAGTTACGATTACTGACACCCATCGTCGTTGACCTGGTCGTCAGGGAAACCGCGATCTGAGAATTACGTTCGACGCAAACTAACGCCGGAGGAAAGTAAACGCGTATTTCGTTGCCGATAATTTTTTCTTCAAATTATGTATTCTCTTAATGGGACTGGCCAGAAAATATTCATTATCTTATATTCGTAGGAATTACTGTTACGACTTGCAGACATCTTTTGAAAGTACTATTTACTCGTCTGAAAACAAAATACCCCATACGATTTGCATAACGGCGTGTCAAAATAACAATTTTAGTGACTTTGTAATGCGCAAATAATAAAAATCAACTCACTTTCCCAAAATTCGGTCACTTGCGTTAACATATGCTACTATGAGTTACTTGAAGAAATATTTTAAATCATGGTTGAAAATGTTTTCGTGATCTATTGAAATTCTTCGATATAGAGAAATATTTGTATATTTTGAATTTGTAAAGTCTGGATTTCTATTCGTAAAATAAATACTGCCAAGTATTTCTTAACTATAACTAAGAAATGACATTTTAGTTAACCTAGTTACATTTTATGTAATTTTTTTTTTCATTTGATTTTTTCATCCCAAAAAAAAACATTAGAATTGTAATTCTAAAATGCTACTATGCAAAACCTATGTGATACACTTTTTATGCAAGGAAAGAGGACTTACAAATAACGTCTACAAGTTGGAGGTTATTTCCCCTTTTTTTGCAGAATTTTTGTTTTAGCGTCATCATTTTGGAATCTTAATAATTTCTGCCAGTGTACGATTGCGTGCAAATTTACATTTTCACGAGTTGCTTTGTATTTTTATGCTTCATTTTCACTGTGTGTTACTTGCTAGTTGTAAAAAAATCGGGAATATGCACAAAATTACTAAACGATAAGTAAATTGTCAATTTCCTGGGGCCGCGGTGGCTCAGCTGTTATACTGCTCGCCTCACATGACGGTAAAGCAGGTTCACTACCATGCCAGGGGTCAATGCCGAATTTCCGCAAGCGCTTTTTTTTTTTTTTTAAATCTGACAATTTGTTCACGTACAGTACCTTTTTACCGTAAAATTTTATCTCAAAATTTAAAATTGAGATACTGACGAACCGCATGTCTAATTTCTAACTAAACAATTTTCTTGCCGTTATTGTAACAGCTATTGTAACAGTTATTGTAGCAGTTATTGTAACAGTTATTTTGAGTTGTAGCATATCGTATTAGTTTTCTTCATTTTGGGTTTTGTAGGAAAAATATATGTTTTAAAAGTTGTTATAAATAGTTTCATTATTTGACGAGATTTTATTCTATTTCATGATTTTCCTAGCCTATTGTTTCGTACAACAACTAAGAAAGAACGTAATATGATAAAAATTAAGAAAATAATTTTAGCCTCCAAAAGTCATTAATTATTTGATATGTTTTGTTGGAAACTCACAGCTGTGTGAGGTAAAGCATTTCTTTTATTTAAATAAGTGCATTTCACTTGTCGTGGGAATGAACCTTACAGCAGTTCTAATGCTGCTCGTAGTAAAATAAACACTTTTGGAATCAGTCTTTGAAAAAATACTCAGTTCCTAGTTCTGCGCATATTTAAACACGCTTTGTAAAATTGTCAACAAATCAAGAATAAAACTTCTCACTGATAGACTACGTGAATAAGTGACAAATTAAATCGGTTTCTTGATGTGGTTTGTGGTGCCGGACGATGCCGCTGGTAGTTCGGTTTTCTCGTGGGTCTCCCGTTTCCCTTCGTCCTAGCATTCCGGTGCTACTCTGTCGCTGCCTCATTTCACCCTCACCAGCTCTCAAGAGCTCGTTGTTAGGAACTGCCCAAATCCCTCAACTCAAATGTCCATCAAGTTATTAATACCTCTGAATCTGACATTATGGCATGAAAACAAATAACGTTTTCATAATAGTTTCTTTAAACGCCACACATTTCCGGGGGCAAACCATCACTTTAACTGGGAACATCGCTGTCCAAAAGCGTCCTAGCGCTTTCGTATGTCCCAAAACCCGGCGTCGACTTTTTAAGGAATTAAACTCTTGCAGCATCCTCTGTACTCGTGTTTTTATTTTTCTCTTCTTTTTTTCCCCCCGCGAGGCGCCACTCCGCCCCCGAAAGAGTAGCTGGAACCAGGCAGGAGTCGCAGGACCATATATCAGTCGAAACAAACAAAAAAAAAAAGGAGAAGGAAAGAAACAATTTATAATGCTGGGTTTTTCGAGCGTCGTAAATAAGTCTTGTCGCTGAGTGCACCCGCACGCTTCATTACTCCCGAATTACCATATTCATAGCCCGCAAACTGGAGGATTAAAAATTAGCGTCATGGGAAAGCGATCACCATTGGTCTTTGGTGGGTTGGGGGTGGGGGGGCGGGGGTGTACTCGCTAAGAGAAAAACAGCGCTGCGAGAAAAATTCACGCAGCAGCGTTACGAAGATCTTGTTCCAAAGTTGGCAGTGGCGAAACGTCGTCTTTAACTACGGAGGGGTCACTCCTTTATACGCCCCTCAGGGAATCTGAATTTGTTTAGTTTATTACAGGCTGTTCACGGAAAAATGGGCCCAGAGCTACTCGTATGCACGTTGTGTCTTCTTACACCTTACGTAAAATTAACATTGCCATGGACCTCATCCCTTTATTCGTGCGTTGGTCAAATAAAAGTGTGATAATAAATAAAGTAAATACTTTACAAATATGCTCATTTTTACACTTCGATGCATTAAAAAAAAAACAGAAAGCGGAAGAAATCATTTTAAGTTATCACAAATGGTTGCCTAAAACTTTTTATTTGACGTTAATATATGGAACTGTTTTCTTTCTATTGTTGCCAACTTTACTGGGAGAATGTCACTCAGTGCTCCCGTTAAAATATGTGGATGCGGGGTCAGCTACTTTTTTTCTAAGATTCATTTATAAAGTGCTCACTTCATGGTGAACAGTCTTTAGTGCTTTCTTCACACTTTCTGAATGAAATTTTTGAAAAATCACCCCATGTATGATGTGTTTGGTTGTTTCCTAAAAATGCCTGCATGTATCTCAAGCATTTTGTACATGTGTTAACATGATTCCCGTAATTTTTTTTGTCGAATTGAACTATTAATTATACAGGTTGTTGCAAAATTGTAGGTCAATACTTCGGGGGAACATTCATAGCATCTGCAGTATGAAATAAATTTTTATGAACATATGTCCGCAAAGGCTTCGTTTCTTGACTACAGCTCGAAATACGTAACGTACAGTGTATGGCCCGCGGGCTTGGATCATGTTACTGTGGAATGCCATCGCAGCATTCGTTTACATGACACACGACACCTCACGCTACAATACTACACATAACAGCAGAAACTGCACAGGAATTATTTACACATGTTGTGAAAACTTATCGTCGGCACTGAAGGAAATGTTCAAAGTGCCCTCAATCAGCACGAACACATGCTTCAATCCGCCGTTGCATGGACAGCTGGATGTGTTGGTGAATCCCTGGACGATCCCTGATTGTTCCGCAACCCGCCAAAATTCTCTTACGGAGGTCGCCCACATCGCCCATCAGTGTTGCTTACACAAGTGCATTTAAATGTTTCCACAAATAAAAGTCTAGTGGATTCAAGTATGGGCTCCTCGGGGGTTGGTATGGGGCAGCTAATTACATACTGTAAGTTTTTTTTCTGGCAAACTTCCTAAACTGTAATGGAAGTTTTTAACCTGTACACTGTATGGTAATAGTACTACACATTAAGCCGCAGACATAGGAATGTTTAACAGCGCTACTACATATACAAAGTTGGGAACTTCCCTATGCATTTGACTGTTTCCTTAGCAAACGTAGGAACGCTACAATAAATGTACAGGAGAAAACATTACCATTCCTGCTTTCTCACTAAGTGTATACACTGGTATGGTAAATTTCCGAATAATTTCATAACAGCAAGTAAGATAAAGAGACGAAGCTCAATTATATTTTGGTAGGCCCTTATTTTCCTCTATGTGTGGGCTATTAGGTAAAATTGACTGCCAACCATACAACTCTTAAACTTAATTATTTCAATTTTCAGACAGACGTTTTATCTACTGTTAATAATAATTTGGTAAATGTTTTATAATTATATGCTGTATTTACAGACGGTAACATGGAAATAAATGTGTGTTTAAACAATTTATGGTAGAGAATACATATGTTGGCTACTCTGTTAACTGCAAAATCGTTTATTAAAATGCTAATTATACATATTTTTTTCTTTTAAAAAGGCATTTTCGCAGATATAATTTACTCTTGTACCATTTATTGTTAGGCAATCAGCACTTTAAAATTCAATAGAGCTCAGTTATTCCAGTTCCTGCAATTGATTGCAAACATCAACTCCATCTTCTCCAGCAACGAACATAACAACGGAAACAAAACTACTCAACGCTCAGGCGCTGACAGTGCATGCCTGCATCAAAGTTACATATGATGACAATAGTTAAACTACTCAACGCTCAGGCGCTGACAGTGCATGCCTGCATCAAAATTATATATTTTACGAATGACGACAAGACTCATTAAAGTTAATATACTTGTGACTTAAGTACCTATATTTAAAAATAAAATTATATGGTTTATAAAATATACGGTTTCCCTTATTAATGAGCTATATTTTCATTTTTTCAACAGTTGGCAAAGTCATTATACTCTATAATTTCGTGGGCCACGAAATACCTATAGAGCTTCCACCCCCTGGCTAGCGCGATATATCGCATAGCCTCCCCCAGGTGACTAGCAAGTAGGACGGGGTTGCCAACATTATCTGCAGAGCGAGGAGGGGGAATTGGGACTACCACACGCTCTGCTGGTCGAGAAAATGCCCCCAGCGCTCGCGCTCAGCTCCACCATTTGTCCGCGTCAAATTACCGTGACGTGGCGAAACCTGCCAGCCCTCTACCAACCCCTCAACCTTCTTCAACCCTCCACGACAAAAAAAAATGCCTCGCTCTCTACAGGGACACGCGTAATTGGCTGCGGACACCTCCAGTCAGAAGTTCCAACCTCCACTTTCTTATGTCTCCAACAGGCATAGCTCATACTTATAACTGATGTCCGGCCACTACGGACAATTTGACCAATGACTCACTTTCCCGCTCATTTACAAGTGTCTGGAATTCGGTGGTTTGTGAAGGAACTCTGAAGTTAGCGCCAGTCCCTTCATAGTAATGGCCCTCGAGTTGAGCTGAGAGAGTTGGGCGTCTCTTAGGCCGCTGTTACACGGGATGCAGAACTGCCTCACTAAAACAAGTTCAACTATTGAAGAGGTTACATTACCTTCTAACGAGTTCCGATTGCATTTGTTTCTCGTTCAAAGTGAACCGTTTTCATAAGTAGTTTCGAACGACTTCTCATCTCTGCTGCACTCCTATTGGCTGCCTCGAAGTAAACAACCAGTGTAATAAATATTACTGTATTTGGCGGGAATTCCTGCACTTGTTGAATTAACTTAAGTTTAAGGTCGAATGTACTAATGGCCACCAATTATGCCATTACAGTAAAAGTGCATATTTCATAACAATTAAAAAGATCAATAGTAATAAACGTTGGAGGCTATTATAGTTAAATATCATACATTTTAAGTTCCATGTTTGTTGAGGTTAGAATTTCCGCTGATTTCATTCTGATTTTGGTGCGGTGACCGCGAAAACAAGTTCTGATTTTAACCTTGTTCAGACATGGCTACCGAATTTATTTAACTGAATGTGTTTAACAGCACTCGTGTAACCACGACCTTAGCGACGAGGTCTTGAGAGCCGATGGGGGTGAAATGAGGCGAGAATGGAACAGGGGAAACGGGAGCTCCCCGAGGAAACCTGCCGACCAACGACATCGTCCGGCAGGGGATTGAACCCATTTATCCTAGCTGGGAGGCAAGCACTGTAACCGCTCAGACACAGCGGCCCGTAGTGGTCCTTGAACCACAATGCTTACCGATTCGATGGTCATAGAAAAGATTATGAACCGTGGCATACGTCTGACGTAAACTGTTCTTCCGAGGACATTGGCTTAACGATTTATCATGCACCTCAATTAAAAACCCCAATGCATTCTTCTATATGATATTAGTAAGTATCGCTTAGTCAGTATAGTAAGATTTCCGCTTTATTCTGCAATGTCGGAGGTTTTTAAATTTGCGTGACGTTTGGAAACTTTCAGTCCAGGTGGTATTAGTGTGTGACTTTCAATGGTTCTCTATGACCCTGTGTACAGTGCAATGGAACGTAGATAAAACGCGTCGGCATTGAACAACTATACGCAGTTCATGGTAAAGTGAATCCAGATGTGGATATAAACATTGCCACGTGATCTACTTCTCAAACACAACATTTATATTTCAAGCCTCGGAAGGTTATAGTATAATATATTTACTCTATAAACACACGAGAGATAAACTAATGTCTTTCTAATGCCGGGATGTGAGGATTTGTTGTATGTATATTTTTAATTAATGCGCGTTCCCTGTGTTTACTTTTGTACAACCCCCAAAATTATAATTTCTCCCCATTATGCTATACGCTGAAATAGTCACAACCGTATACTGTAAGGGTTAGTATTTTCTCTTGTTGTAAGCATACTCTAGACGGAAAGTTTAAACATGGACTAAATATTTTCCCGTCGTGGGCGCAAGATTGAAAGAAATTATGGAAAACGTCTTTAAAACATTTATCAATAACATCTAGGCATTTGTTTTACTTGTGATATGTTTTAAAGATGACATGAATTTTCACCTGTTTCTCAGTACAAATACATCCCCACATGGACTCAAATGCAATAATCGATTGAACAAACATTCAGGAAACTATAATTACGTGTTTATTACATTTGATAATATTTAATCTTATTTACGGTACATTTCAATGTCACATGAATTTTTTTCTTCGAAAATTATTGGGATACAAAGAAGAGGTTGAAGAGATTTTGGCGGCTGTCAATATCGAGGGCCGATGAGCTTGAAGTGAGAAAGGTAAGTACGGAGCGGTGCCGGAATGCAAGGGTGCGGGTAAGCGGGATATTCCTGAGAAAACCCGCCAACCAGCGGCATCGTCCGGCACGATTCCCATATGCGAAAATCCGGGGGGGGGGGAACCCCGCCGGGAATCGAACCCGATTCAATTTTGTGGGAGGCGAGTAGTCTAACCACTACACCACGCTGACCCCTGTTGGCATACGAGGTTCATTGCTTGTGGTAGTCTATTGCATACCGATTTAATGCAGACTGTTATCTACTGCGTGTAATGTTACTCTACAAAACTGCAACAGCATATCGTCACTGGAATAAACACATTTTTTTTAAGTTCCGTCCAGCTTTTCTGTATAAATATCGTTGAAACATTCTAATAGGCATAGCACTAAATACGTTGAAATATCAAGTAATTTCTTAGCTTGTAGCCAGAAAGTAATTTGAAATACAAAGACCAGCCGTTTATAAACTAAACAGTTCAACTAAGCAGTTATATGTTGTGAAGTCCTTTGGCAGGGATTCTCTTCAGTAATCACCATCAACCTGGTCGAGTATGTTAAAACTTTATTTTACTGTCTAGAAAGTGATTCGTCGCTCAGAAGCGGTTAGCATGTGCCACGTGCTGGTGTAATGTTGCATTGCTTGCCAATGCGTGTGTGCCAATTATAGTCCATTTATCATTACTTCCAACTTTTCTGAAGCCCTGCGTCAAGTTATACTTTCAGGATATCCCGCCGCCTCGAGGGGCAGCACACATCACTCGTGCGAAGTCACATTAAAAATATTTTACAAACCGACTATTACTTACTTGGCATTACCAATGTTTTTATTCATATTGAATATAACATAAATATTATGCTTTATAGGTCTAAATACAAGTAAATGTTCGATTTAACAAAACATATTATAGTTGTACATTAACAGAAGTTTCAAACAAATATGATCAATGCTATATTTAGGGGTGAAAAACCAAGCACGTCATAGATGGGGTGATTTTTAAAAGGTTTGATTCAAAAAATTGGAAATAGATTGTATTGTATATTTGTCATTAATGTAAATACACGCAAGTTACTATCTAACATTCACAAAATAAAATAAAATCTACCTGATTTGTCACTATTACTTACTTTGCTTCATCAAGAACTATCATTCTTATATTTCTGGCAACTCAATAAAGAACGAAGCAACATACGTTATTGTTTAATTATACGCAGTACCAGGCAGTAATTCTTTATTCAAAGGTTGATTTCAAAGGTGTTTATTTTACTATGAGGAGTCTGTTTTATGATCATAGATTATATCTGCTCGTTGGATAATTCCCATAACAAGTTGACTGCTCTTATTTGAAATAATGCTTTATATCGCACAGCTGTGATTCTGCAGTAAAACATACTCATGAATTAATCACTCTAAGAGGCTAAAATTGTCTTCTGTATTTTTAGCATATTACATTATTTTTTGGTTGTCATACGAAACAATAGGCTGTAAAGAGTACGAAATAGAATAAAACTACTTAAAAAAATGAAAAATTGTTTTAAGAATTTTAAATTTATATATTTTCCCTACAAATTTCAAAATGAACAAAGGTAATAGGTTATGCTAGAGATCAGAATAACTGCTCGTGTTATAAAACCGTCAAGAAAATTGTTTGGTAGATAGAGTGAGAGAAGAGATTTAGCCGGCTCTTTACATCGAGGTCTTGAGAGCGAGTGTTTGTTAGAAATTAGTTATCCGGTTCGCCGGAATTTAAGCTTTAAATTCTCCGATGGAAGTTAAGTGAAATTGCGGGAACAGAAACACGCACTGCAAATTTTGTGACTTTAATGAACACTTCAAATAATTCCAAACTTTGTATTAAAATCATTATTTTTTAATTGGTAAGACTAGATATTTTAAGTTAAAGCCCACTGATTTTAAGCTTAAAATATGAAAGATGTTATTTTTAATATGATTTTGTATTTCTATAAAGTAACGATTTATACATCATGAAACCACAAACTGTCCATCAAAATCTAGAAAAAAATGATTCTGTGAAGAAACTTGATGAGCTCAATTTTATACCACGGAAAATGCTGACGCGTTCGTTCCGAATACAATATAAACCTAAACCAGTGAGAATTGAACCAAATAAGTAAAAACAGTGAGAATTGAGCAACTGATAAACAGTGCCAGATAACTAATTAATACAGTGGTTGACTTCCACTGATTTATTTGTGGTTTCCCACTGAACGTCAAGAAATTCCACTGCTATAAAATCACTTGTTCCCAGTTAATTGGCGGCCACGGTGGCTGAATGAGTAGCACGCTCGCCTCCCACCAAGGCGAACCGGGATTCAATACCCGGTCGGGTCACCGAATCTTTCTCTGCAAGTGGTAATCGTGCCGGACGATGCCGTTGGTCGGTGGGTTTTCTCAGGGATCTCCCGTTTCGCCCGTCCCTTCATACGGGCGCCGCTCCATAATCACTTCAATCACCCTCACCGGCTCTGAATACCTCGCTGTTAAGAGCCGCCCAAATCTCTTCACTTCACTTTACTCACAGTTAATTTGCTTGCATCGTCGGTCAGCAGTATTTCATCAACTGACTTTCAGTGAACGTTATTTCACTGACTAAAGACTGTTCACGATAAAGTGAGCACTTTTGAAATCAACCTTTGAAAAAAGTCACAGCCCTTCCTGCATACATTTTAACCATTCGCCTTGACTGACGTGCGCCTAGCAAAGTTGGTAATAATGGATGGGAAATAGTTCCATATTTTAACGTCAAATAAACAGTATTAGGTAATCATTTGTGCAAACTGAAATTATTTATTTTCCTCTCTATTTTTATACGTATAAGTATAAGAATAAGCAGATTTGTAACGTATTTACTTTTCTAATAATTCCACAGTTTCACTTGACCGACGCATGAATAAAGTGACGAGGCCCATGGCAATGTAAATTTTACATAAGGCGGAGGAACACACAACGTGCATGCAAGTAGGTACTAAGCAGGGCTTTCAAAAGTGCTCAATTAACCGTGAACAGCCCACAATATCACTGATTCGGACTTAGGGTGTAGAATTCGATGACTCTTGCCTCGGCGCCTCGTATCTGGGAGTGTGGCAGTCTCGCTCGACAAACCCTTGTCTCCAAGGAAATGAGGAAGAAGAATCTGTGGGGGGGGGGGAGGAGGTTGCAATGCTGTTTGACGGCCCACCGCCCCCCAAGAACTCGTTCACTTTTCTCCCGTCAGATGCTCGTCACGCGGGGATAAACAGAAGCCGCCCAGCGTCCGACGCGTTGAGGCCGCCCGTCGGTCGGAGATCAGGACGAGAAAACTGCGAGCACCCCCTCCCCCCCTCATTTCGCCCTTACTCAAAACTGTACATTAGTTCCTAAAAACGTGGTTCATTTAGTAAGTTCGTGTGGACGCCGCGATGCGTGGCTGCCTACACTCGTAGGCCCAGGTCCACGGAATTAATTTGGCAGTATAGTGATTACGCGACCCGCGAATACGACTTCGCTTTCACCCCTAATGTCTGTCCGGTACCGTATCCACAATTTAATTAATAAAAAAAACAGGTGCTAATTTTCTAACGAGTTTTTTTTAAATATAGGTTTTTATAGATTTTGGCGCCTTAAATAATTAACTGGAAGATAAATGCCATTGATAAGGATAACAGTTATGATAAATATACAAAATAATGTGCATAACAAAAGATGAATCGTTTCAGAAGAGAAAGCGGAGAATTTGAGAATCCGCTCACTGAGTGATGACATGTATCGCTTGCAAGGACACCGAATAAATACCAGGAATATTCATAGAATAGATAATGGTACATTATAATAATTTCAGCCATAACATGAATATTCAAAGGAAAGGTGCCAGAACGTGAGTCAGTCTTCGCGCCAGCATACCAGGCCCAGGTAATTATTACAAGATTAGTAATTTTAGAGCAGTTTAGAGCCTCGCCCTCATTTCATCATCGGTTTTGATCTGAAGCGACTTTAAACCATTAATTGCTTAAAGCATCGCTGGCTACGTGTTGAAATATTGAGAAAAAAATTGGTATAATTAAAAATCTCTTTATGTTCACAAAACATTGCAACCCAGTAAGTAAAATAAAAAAGTAAAACCTACAGTCGTATCCAAAAAATTTTTAATCGATAGTTATATTTTCGAGTCTCGTCTTTCAAGTACTGACACGTAAGTCAGTAGGAATTTTTTGTCCTCATCGTACACACTGCAAAGACATGTGAACCATTAGAAAATAAAATGAATTTAGTAGCTTTAATTACACACAGGAATTTTCAAGATTGCGTAGGTCATCGTGTAACACGTACTCTATTGGTTTTATAAACGACTAGCGACCCGCCCTGACCTCTCTCGGGTGCGATTTACAAATATGGCTTTGTTTAGGTTCACAGCAAGTATATACACTAAATGCTTAAGGTAACTAACATAGGATTAACGCTGTGTTGTTCAAAAAGTCTTCCTAAGCGAACCCCTATTTTTTAAAAAGACAAAAATGATTACTGTGGATCATCCTTAAAAACTACACATAGGCTGCCGTGAACTTTTTTGTAGACCTTATTGATATCTACAATTCTGTAGTACATTAATTTGGCGTGTGTCTTACGGTTTAGTCAGCGAAAGTCAAGTAAGCGCCCGAAAAGCGGCTTTTTCCGACTTGATCAGAAAACCTCGACATTTCTCTATCCTTACATTAAATTTTAATGTATTATATACCTACACTTTTGTCAATGAATTCGCTAAATGATCGTGAAAACCACATCAAAATCCATCAAGTAGTTTAGAAGCCTTAGCCGGATACACAGACACACGCGGCCGGGCGATTTAGTTTTAGGCTATTTACAGATGGGGTACTTAGTTGCCTGAAACTGAAACCACGGCAATGCCAGATTAAGTTCGGGCTGTATATTTCTTATTCGCGCTAGCAGTGCGAACGAGGGTGTGTTTAATTATCTATAGGCTGTTCTCTCTCAACTGAGTACTTTTGAAAGCCCTGCCTAGGATTTACTTTTCCAATTCATTTTGTATTCTTCCGCTATACGCAAGCGTCACGATCTCACGGACAACCTAACTTTATTCATGCGTCAATAAAGTGGAAGCTAAGAGATTTTTAGGACAGTAAATTTGTTACTAATATAAAAATTCGTGTTCTTATGTGCGTAAAACAAAAATACCTGAAACTTTAGTAGCCATAGATTTGCGTAGTAGACTCTCAATAAAAAGTATTTCTGAAATATTTTAATTATTTCCCTGCCAGCTTAATCGGGAGACTGCTTGTCAGTGTGAACTATAGTATATAGGCTATTCGCGGTAAAGTGAGGACTTTTGAAAACCCTCTCATAGTCGATAAATATATTTTATCTTAGCCTTAGACGTTAACTTCAGGGTGCTGTGGAATATACACACTGTGTTCATTACTTAGATGGACATATCTGTTTTAAAAGTGAATAAAGGATTAAAAAAATGTCTGAAAGGAAAAAAAGTAACTAGGGCCTCAGAAGTGCTCACTTTACTATGAACAACCTATACGTGTAGTTATGGATTAAAATATTTTTTCAGTGGTTGATTTCGAAAATGCTCGAGTTACCATGAACATCCTTTGCGGTGTGAGTCTAGCAAACTGCAGCTGTGCACACTCTAATAAAAAAAAAAAAAACTATGGAATATTTTAATGTAAATTTTCTTTCAGGACTGAGATACAAGTCGATATTTAGGTTAGTAAAATAAAAACGCGGCAGTTGGTAAGTTGTCCTCATTTTTTTAGAGGAGAGCCCGTCACCTTTTGTGAAGTAGCGTTTTTAAACTATGGCGACAATGCTGTATCTTTTCTGAACAGACAGTTGCATTAAAACCCTTTAGTCACAGATGAAAATTCTGAGGAATCTGAACACACGCGAAGCTTGTTTATGCTATTTTCCATAACCTTCGCAATGTGCTACAAACTCGGGCGTCTCACAGACGACGAAATTCCATCCGCAGGTAACCTCTTTTCAGAGTGCGGCATATTTATAAACCGCAGTTGCTAAACGCCGTGAAGTCACCGCGTAGAAACGCAAACATGGACTTTCGCCTTCTATAAGTTCTCGCACCGGGCTCCCGCTGCTTTCCTCGAGAGAGCCCGAGACAGGCAGTGTTTTCCAGCCAGCGTGTTTACCTCGTGGAAATACACGAGGTTGATTGGCTTTCCGCACAATTGTTGACACGAGGCGCGGGCTGGGTAAAGGCGAGGGAACTGGCGCAGCGCGTTTCATTTGTTTTCCGCGCCCGCCAGCTAGCTTCGTCCACGACGAGAAAATGCCGTCAACAGATGACGTGGTTGGGATTCCGATAGCCTCGCCTTCGCAGTAGCTAAAGATAGCTTCTTCATCCGGGACTGTCAAGTGAAATGAGCCACACGTATATTCACGGGATTTCTTTTTTCAGGCAAATTTACGGTTAACGTATGGGAACATGATCTAATAAGGAAAAATGGAACTGGGCCCCCTTAATACGGACAAATACGGAACTAATTTCCTATAGCTTCCAGTATTGGGAACGAACACTGCAAAGAATAAAATTAAGTGTAAAAAAGCCAAGATTTTATTTGTAAATTAACTAAAGAGATAAAAATAATTATAGGAGTATCTACAGAGTGTGCAGAACTGGTAAGGCGTGGTCGAACAGCCGTAGTAAACTTTACTACAAATTAATAATGTTGTATAGGTTGTTCATGGTAATGTGAGCACTTTTGAGGCCCTAGTTACTTTTGGCAGTCTTTTATCCTTTAACCACCTTTCTAATTATATTTTGCAATGTAAGTAATAAACAGAGTGTCTATAATCCCCGCACTCGGAGGTAAACGTGTAAGGCTAAAATAAAACACATTTATCGACTATTATTCCAAACGAGAGGGATTTCAAAAGTGTTCACTTTACCGCGAACAGCGTATATCGATTTATATTTAGAATATAAAAGCTTGGCGCGGATAGTTAAGAGCCTTACGCAAGATATGCGTTCACTACGCTTACGGAAATGAGGTATAGGTTCTATATTGCGCCAAGCCAGCTAGGGATACGCCCGCGTACATCAGTACCATACCCAGGCGGCTAGCAGGATAAGATCTGTCGTCGCAGCGTCCGTTCCGACATCTACCGTTGTGACCTTCTGCCAGGCACGGCCAGCTTGGCAGTGTGCGGATTGGCAACGAGCGGAGTCCAGCAAAGAATCACAGTTCTGCCTGGGCACAGACCACCACCGCCGCCGAATACGAGTATGGAGACATCCGCGACCAGCGCCACGATCCATGCTTCGTTGCAGAGCGGCACGCCACCCCTACCCGGGAGCTTCCGCGATCATGTGCGCTCCCCTTCCTGCTACAGCTCGATGAGCACATCGTCCGAGCAGGATGATGCCTGGTATCGCACGACACGGGTACCTCTGGCCTCCCGTCGCGTGATGTCAACGTACTTCTTTGGCCGGCAAGGTCCCCAGATCTCTTGTCCATCGAGGACTTGTGGGACCAGATCGGACGGAAACTTCGGCCAGCAACAACTACAGCGGATTTGGAGCAAAAGAAATTTGAAAAGCAACAAATTTACTTTTGTTCGTCTAGCAAAATATATGTTTGAATAAACTAAATCTTTGGAGAAAAAAAAAAAAAAAAAAAAAAAAAACTGTAAACTAAATATTTTGTTGAATCAGCTGTATATATTAGTTTAGCCACTCATTTGACTGCCTCCGTTAGAAAATACAGCTCGACAGTTCGTTTGTAATTTTCGTGACAATTAGGATAGTAACCGTGTTTGTTAGTGCATCTATTGATGGTAAACAATCATATAAACACATTAATAAGACAATACAACAAGAAACTGACAAGTAACGCTGTAAAAATTTAAATATTTGTTTGCACACGTTGCCCAATATTTGCAGTGTGTGTGTGTGTGGGGGGGGGGGGGGGTGTATAAAGCTATCCGATGGATCAGTTTTCACATTAGCTGAGATTACTAACGCGTTGCGCTCGAACGCAGGTTATCTAGGTTCGAAGCTCGGTCGAACTTGTAAGTTTTCTTTATATCGGCCCAAACTGATTAATGCACATGTAGCCAAGCAAATCTTTAGTTCCACCAACCAAATCTTACAGTTTGGGGCAACCAAATGATTACAACAAAATAATTTGGTTTCAGCAACAAAATATATATCATTGCCCCGATACGAACAAATAATTTGTTTGCGCCATAAAAAATTTCGTTTGATTCAACAAAATCTTTTTCTCAGTGCAGCTGCGCCAGCTGTTGCAGGATCTTCCTCAGGAGCACATTGTACCTCTGCACGCCTCCCTCCATGCCCGGCCTGCACGCATGATGCGGGTGGTGCAACGCCGTACTAAGTGCATTCTTCAAGTGTGGGTGCCCTACAATACAGACTTTGCGTGGTAACAACATTTTGATGTTTTCCGTACACGTACTGCCACGCCGTGTGCTAGTATTCACTGACGCGCCCCACCCGGTGGCGCATTCAGGGTGATCTTTTTATTTTCTTCGACATTTCAGATATGTAACTATGTCCCGAAAATGATACGTGGCCAATAACCAAAGGAAAGCAGCACGTCCGCTACGGGACATTGGAGCGTCTAGCCTTCGCGTAAATATTTTCGGAAAAAAAAAAAAAACAGGTGGGCCCACCCGTTATAAGTCTTGACGCATTGCGAGAGAATGTTTAAATTTATAGCTACCGAATTGTTTTTATTCATATTATAGTTAAAATTTGTGTATTAGTTAAACGTTTGCATTTCCTAATAATTCCGCGGTTTCTTTTGGATTACGGATGCATAAAATAATCTGGACAATGGCAATGTTTGTTGTACGTATGGCGGAAGGATACAGGACGAGAAGGTAAGTTGATCAAGAGAAGGCCTTCCAAAAGGGGTCAGTTAACCAAGGAAAAGCTTGTAGAGTTAAGGCCACTGGTGCACGGAAGCAGTATATTTATATAACTTGTTTCACAGTGGATTTTTCAAAAATTTTGGGCGCTTCAAGACATAACTAACAACTTTTACCACCTTGGTACCTTGCCAGATATTCACTGTCGTCATTATTCTCGGAGCACTGATTGCAGAGAAGGGAACAAAAATTATTTTCTTTTCTTCCATCAGTGCTCCGAGAATAATGATGGCAGCGAATATCTGACAATGTAATAAGGTGCTAAAAGTCGTTATCTATGTCATGAAGAGCCGAAAGTTTTGAAAAATCCGCTGTGGAACAAGTTATATAAATATACTGCTTCCATGCACCAGTGGCCTTAAATCACCAGAAGAAGGAGGGGGATCACCCCCCCCCCCCCCAAGTAGTTGTCACTGTAAATTTATAGATCTCGGCGTTCGTTCTTGTTGTGTTGGCTGAAATTCCTACACTGCTATTTCACTTTGGCCTTGATGGTCCCTGCTCGTAGGCAAGCTTACCGCTGTGGTCCCACTATTCGAGTCGACTGACGCAGAATGAATCGAACCACTTGGGAGCAACTTTTCCTTTTACCATCCGGTTCGGTTATGGATCGCCATTACAGAAGTCACTACCGAGCGCGTTGAGTAATGCGGTATCATGCATGGCTCGTGGTCGTGACTTCAAACCCGACGGGACGGCTGCGCTGGGCGCGGTTTTCAACACTGGCAACTGGCATCGCCAATATATGCGAACTTTCTCCATTTACAAACATACTATGACTGTCAGTAACTTAGCGGACTGACTGGCATCTTGATCGCAGATAACCGCGCGCCATAGAATCTACCAACTTATAGACTGGTTGTGGTTAGCCGGTGCGCATAAGGGAACAGAAAAAGAAATTCAATTTTTGAAGAGCTTTGCCAAACGGGTCGCACGCACACCAGAATATGTAAAATATTGTCCGGTTCATATAAGTGGGGTGAAATCTGACAGACAATGTGACCAACCTACACTCTTTGTAAGCAGGAAATGCTCTCGTTCGTACAGTATTGTACCAGCTGATGAACTTCTGCGGGATCCGTGTTGTAAGGTTGCCTATTTTTACGATGGCTTGGGAAGAAAATAGTACTCAGAACTAAAAAATGTAATCTTAGATCTTAGTTATACTTACAACACTTATGGTTTAAATTATGTTTTTAAAGCAATATTACATTTTCTTGGCTGTTAGTGACGGGACTTTAAAACATGTTTAGCATTTGTGACGGAGTATGTCGACAGGTATGAACTGTAAACGTTTACAGCCAATGGCTAGCCAAGTTCATGTTTCCAGTTTCCAGGCCGGAGAATGGCCTCTGGCGGCTGCTTTGTGAACATCGTGTACACGAATATCTTGTTTGTGTTGTCGGAGTATTTAATCGGTACTTAATTATTTTGTTATTTGCTTTTTTCCATCATAGTTGGTGGTAGGAAACGTTGTGCGTTTTCTTGAATGAAATGTAAAATTATCGGCACGTGTTTATCGCCTCCCTTCCGCCATTTTCCTTACCGCCTTCCGCAATGAAGTGACACGAATATAATTTACGTATCTAAGTTTAAGTTGGTTTGTATCAGGAAAAGAGCGCAGTGTTGATTTTTCTGAATGATGCAAATAAATTATTTATTGCTAGTGACGAACAAACGTGATTTTAGTGAAGTAAACTTGACAAGGATTGCCATAAAAAAAAAGTGTTTAAAGGGTTGCAAGTTTTACAAACAGTAAGTTTGCTTGTTTTTAAAATGTATTTGTAAATTGTTAACACAATTACTGAAATGCACGTGGTCTGGAAAAAGCCGCACTTTCCACACTTTTGTAGTGAGTGAATAATATTTGTTTATTTGTCTACATCGTAAATTCAACGAGTGTCAGGTTAACTTCGGTCAGAGTGTGTGCGTGTATATATTGCTGCATCTGTACGAATACGAACAGCAACGTACGTATTGCGTTTTGTTTTTTTCGTTAAAGTTAAATTTTTCTAAGTTAAATAATTTAAATGTTATTTCCATACGAGCAAAATTTTCCATTTCTCCATCAAAACAATATGCAACTCAACATGCCACACACTCGTAAGAACATCAAAATAATGCCGTGTCTCATGAAAGACGTAAAAGTAAAGCCTCCCCACCCCCCCTGTAATTAGTTTCCTTTTCCCTTCCAAATAAATCAAAAGAACCCCAACAAAAATAAAACAATGTGGAATCCCAATCTAGCTGTAAAATCCTACATTAATTACTGGACGGAAGTTAGCTACCGTCAGATTTTCAGTGCCTGCCATGACATGGAGATGTAACACGCGGACGGAAAAAAAATGCAAGTGTGCATTGGACTCATGTTTACAAACGTCATTTTCTTCAGTCACAAAACAGCTGCGGTGGAAGGATACATCGTGACTTTGCTAGAACTGTCCAAATTTACCCCACTTACATGAAATGGACAATAACTACTATACCTTGGTTAACAATCGAACATTTTCGAAACCCTAGCGTAGTACCTATAGTCTGCCCATCTATTCTCTCCGTTCACCCGATCGCAGCATGTGTGACTGCGATGCTAATCCTAAAGCGAAGAGGCCGTTCGCGGTAAACGCTTTGCCAACAAATAAGAAATCGTCACAGCATCTCGAAGAGAGGTAGCGCCCACCGACGGATCTCAGGCAGCCAATGGTATTTCCCGTCTGCCTCGTCGCTGGCAACGAACCATGGGCAATCTCGGAGACTACATAATAATATGTTAAGCAGCCTGAACAAGTACGGTGCGCACCCGTTCGAACGACTGGGCACGTAGTGTACGAGAATAAATTAATTAAGCTGTGATTTCAAGCAGCCATGTTTGTCTTTGTTCGTTGCGGACATTCCTCCATCAATATCCCATGTGGCGTCAGCTTTAAAACGTACCGTAGTTGTCCTACGCTTTAAACGGTACATAGTACATTTACTGTGTTGGATCGTTTTCGGGGGATAAACAATAGTTGCCATGACTTCTGAATCAGCCCTCGAAAATATTACCGTTGTCATATATATATATATATATATATATATATATATATATATATATATATATATATATATATATATATATATATATATACACACACACACACACATTTTTATTCCCCTTCGTCGATAACGAGTTGCTAGGTATGTATGTGCAGGAAACATTAACTTATTACTGTTGCGCCACTTCATTAGCATAACAGGTAAAATAGAAACGGGTAATTAAGTTAGAGAATTTTATTTTCCTTGTACACTGTCTACACTGTTAAATGTTAAGGGGGAAAACAACTACAGGACGTAACAAAAATAAATACTAAAATTTCAAGAGATAGTAAAAAGGCCATAACAAACTCAGTATTAAATACTCAGTTAAACACGTCATTACATCAGAGTGCAGTGTCCATGCTGGGACACCACGCAGTACTTTGTCGTTCGCTTAAAGTGGAGCGATGGAACAGTATGCTGTCTGTTGCCAGTCCAGGTCCGTGATGTGACAACACGCATACAGTAAGCTGTTAACTTGCGTGTAGAGCAGAGCGCTGCAACAGTATACATGAGCTGATGGTGCATGCTATGGTAAATCAAGAGATGCTAGACTTCTTTATGCGGAGCGATATCTTGAGCGGTATATCTGTTGCGATTGATCGCCGCTTGCGCTAAACCCGTTCATTGCAAGTAAGTTGCTCAAAAATGGTGCTCGTGGTAATAGGATATTACCGTCCGTTTTACTGCACAGTATCAGTTTAATAATTTTAGTTTTTAGGTCCACAGACCCGAGTATAAGGACGAGATTTTGGAACAGGTTGAGAACAATCCATGGAAAAAAGCTCACTATGTGTTGCACAGCAATTGCATGCTGACCACATGGTAGTTTGGTGGGAGTCGCATGAACAACAGCTGCATCCATTTCACTCGCAAGTAATGCATGTCCTACTCCATCCGATAGACTATCCTCGTTGGGTCGAGTTTCGTCGATGGTACATGAAGAGGTGCGCTATGGCACATCGTTTTGGACAGTTTGTGTTGTTCACCAACGAGTCATCGTTTAACGGAGAGGGAATAGTCAATTTACACACCATCACTTGTGGGCAGATTAAAACCCTCACGCCAGCTTCATCCATTCCACCAACAAACGTTTACTCTCAGCATGCGGGCAGATATTGTTGTGGATAATTGGATTGCGTCATTCATACTGCCATTACTGTCTCAACGGTAACCTGCACCTGCTGTTATTTTAGAACACATTTCCTGAGCTCCTCGAAGACGTTCCTCTTGAAATTAACTTCGGTCTTGGTTTTAACACGACGGCTCAACTCATTTCTCTCCTGGCGTCCGAAAGCATTTGAACGGCAGATTCGGTGAGCAATGGATTGGCCTCCTCATTCTCCCGACCTCACCAGACTTGACTGTTCTGTGTGAGGGCACTTGAAGAGCCTGATGCATGTGACTCTAACTGAATCGGAGGAAAAATTCGTCACGAGGGTGCTTGCAGCTGCTTACACCCTACAGTCATGTCTGGGGTCCCTGAATGTGTTCGACAAGCAATGCCACATCATTGCAGAGCTTGTATTCAAGCAAGACGGCCGCTTTTGGACACTTCTTGTAAAGCATTACAATTAAATTGAAAAGCAATTGTTTCGTTCTCATTCTGAATAATGTTAAAACGTGACCCAATTGTCAATTTTATATGTATGTTATTATAATAAAACATCTCTGTTTTTTGTATTTCTAACATCCCAAGAAGTTTGACTATTGAATTTGTTACAACCGCTATATGCAGGTATGGTAGGGAAATGTTCAGAGGTTGAATTAAGAAGCGAGAAGTTAACCGTGAAAGGTTACCTAACCAGACGTGTGAATAACACAAAATATTTCAGTTCTTCACGCCTTTCAAGAACGTCACAAATAATTCCCTCTTCTGAATGATTCCTGCGTCAGGGATGATCACGTCCTTCAAAATACCTATTATTAACTTTTTCCATTACGAAAGTGGGCGGAGAGTAACGATCGAACGGAACTTCTCAGGATTCGAAACAAAAAAGATCCTGCGAACAATATATAAGACGTCCGAAAACCTTGGACGCAGTTTCCCTTTCGAGCCCCCTAGGGATACGTAAATTTTCCCCGGAGTCAAAGTTTAACAGCATGCTGCCGAGCATGACAATCGAACTGGAATCGTGCTGACTGTGTAATGACGTTGTGCAGGTGAGAGGGTCAGAGGTCCACCCGATCATCGTCGGGTATAAACGGCCTTCGAAGGAGCGTTTTGTGATTCACGTTCGCACAGCCCGGGCGGCTTACGTCACCGCCACGAGTCCGCCGGCGAAGCAGACGCGTCCAGGAAGGCGAAATCCGTTACGGCATATTCCCACCCGCCATCTTGGATTCATGGAATTTCTGCCATTCTCCGGAAACACGCTTTTGTATCGTGTTTTTTTTTTTTTTGGAACGTCACAGAACAGAGCATTGCCCAGTGCATTGTCTTAGGCCAGTATTTATTGATTACTGTTGATATCGCCGCCTTTGTAATTGTTCGCAAGAAATGATCTCACGTGTCGCCTCGACAGTTGCCAGCTAAAAATTAATAAATGTAGCTAATCTGTGGCAGTTCGATAAAGTTTGGGGAGCTTTTATTTATATGTCGTGCGGGAAATCTCAATAGACCTTCTGAAATAAAACCTTTGGCGAAAAATTCATTAATCCAAGATGGCAGGTGGGAATTCGCCTTAACGTTCTGCTCGTCCTTTGCTCACGTATAGACGAAGCTTTGTTTGATATCGCTTGCGGTATGACAAAATTAGGTGGAAAAAATAAATTAAAATCTACATGCTTATAGGTTGAAAACACAAATTCTTTATCATACACGGCTCAGAAAAGTGATTTGCATCACCGGGATTTCTGAGTTACTACGGTCATCATAACCAAAGAGAAAGTTTTGAATGAACTTCAGTCTGGTCGTCAGCGACATGCGGTGAACTGCTGCAAGATGAACTGGCGTTAACCCCGTGCTGTAAACTCTGTTGCTTGCTAGTTCACACTTCCACCAGTAAAACGTAGTTCGGCAGTCGACGCCACAAGACGCGTGTAAAGAGCCCCTTGCTACTCGCTTGTATGTATTCAGGATGTATTCAGTTTCCCCCAGGGCTGCACGGTGGTCACAGGCTCCTGCTGCGTGCACCGAGAATGTAGAGCTGTGAGCAAGCGCCAGCTTACATTGCAACGCTTCACAACACGCCACTGCTGGCCAGACCTGACGAACGTATTTTTCTAATGCGCCTGACTCTCCCAGCGAAAATCCTTCATCTGCATCCAATTACAGGTGGCGCAGCGTTTTCTGAGGCGTGTAAAACTGACCAGAGAACACTAAGCCATTAAAAAATCTGTTGGTCACCGAACTACAGAAATGTGTGAGCGATACATTTGGATGGTTGTGACCTACATTCGATCCTACGTGAGGAACCCTTGGGTGCAAAATTACGAAGTTTTCTCTCAAAAGATCAAAATACCTTTGCAAGAGTACAAACGAGTATATGTAGGTGTTGTTCCTTTGTGAATCAGAACTGTGAATTAACGTAACTTGTTTCTGGAACTGTAGTTCCAGCTTCTGTGGCGAACTCGTCCCGCAGTGACCTTCTATGATTTGCGAGTCCTTTCTTTTTTCAGGTATGGCTCGAGAAAAAGGAAGTAACAACGCTGTAAAAAAAATTTCTGGTAAATTTCCTAAACTGCAATGGAAGTTTTTAACCCTATACAGTGTATGGAAATACCGCGTGTCAAGCTGAAAATATGGGAATGTTTAGCATCGCTACTGTGCAAAGTTGGGAACTTCCCTACGCATTTGACTCTTCCCTGAGCAACTGCAGGAATGTTACCATCCATGTACCAGAAAATAATTTACCACGCGTGCTTTGTCACTTTGAATATACGTTGGTATGGTAATTTTACAAACAATTCTTAGAGTGGAGACAATATCCTCAGTAACCTTGCCAGCAGGGCTGGCTTCCATGCACACGTGCTTAGGAAAGTGCCACCTCACAAACGAGCTGGCATCCGTGGCACACTCGTCGGAGAAAGACAGTCTCCGATGAGACAAAACCCGCAGTGTAGTACGTGTGCCTGGTTTTTTTTTATCAACTAGACTTAGAGTAGTTTAATTTTTAAGCAGGTCCCATTTAACCTTCCGGCATAAGATCGGGTTGTTAATAGGCGCAATTAAATTAAAATAACCTCCACAAAGGAAAAGGGAGCCCACACCACTCCTTTTACATTTTCAAGAATGTCTCCCTACTAATAAACTGATCATCTGTATTGCCCTGTACATCATGGCACATGATAGATCTATCAATTTGTCAACCCCTTCTGACTCCGGTGTACACAATTGTGTACGCTTCGTCTATTAAGGTTATACTTAGTCGTTAACGTAAACGGCGAAGCTCATCAGCCAATAATCTTCCTACTATTAATGCTACTTCTCTAGGTTACGACGGGTTTATATAACTATCGCTGGACACCAAATCCTACAGCTTATGAAAGGTTGTTCACGATAAAGTGAGCACTTTGAAATCAACCTTAGAAAAATGTCACTGTCCATACCTGCATATATTTTAACGGGTGCAATGAGTGGCATGTGCCCAGTACAGTTGGTAACGAGGGAGGAGAAAGTAGTCCCATATAGTAACGTCGAACAAACAGTGTTAGGTGACCATTTGTGATGATTTAAAATATCTCTCTCGCTTTCCGTATTTTTTAATGCATCGAAGTGTAAAAATGAGCAGATCTAAACAAAATTTACTTTTCTAATAACTTCAATGTTTCACTTGACTGACGCATGAATAAAGTGATGGAGCCCATGACATTGTTAATTTTACATAAGGCGGAAGAACACACAACTTGTTTACAAGTAGATCTTAAGCAGGGCTTTCAAAAGTGCTCATTATACCGTGAACAGCCTATGGTTGGGAAAACGTAACAGGCACCGTGCCATCATACTTTCAGTAGGCATCGAAAGTGTCTTTTTTCGCGGCACTTGAGACTGTACTGATTCGTATATTCTGAAAGTCTCTCGGGAGAATTATTTTTGCACGTTTCGGTACTTCGCTGTTAGTGTAGTATAGCTACAAACACACTTTGCAAGCTTGCAAATACGACCAACCTGGAACTGACAGCCTGAAAGACACTACCGCAGTACACAATCCCTTGCATGCACACTACTGCACTAATTCCGACGCACGGTGCCTAGTCCCCAAACGCATACAAATCCCTATCGAGCCTCCGACAAGTCATTACCACAATCGCAGTTAGGGTAGGTTAAGCAAAAATAAATAAATGGGCGCGCTATAACGCAGAGTAAAGAGCCATTTGCGTTTGTAATGGCCGCCCTTTCTATACAAACAACTGTAACTACTGTAATAAGCGCCATGACCCCCTCCCCCTCCTCAACCGCCCATCCACGTAAAAGAGGAGGAAATTTGGTTAGAGGGAACCTGGAGGGCACCATACTCTCTAAATTCGAATCGATGGAAAATCAGTGATTCGCATTGGAATTCAATTACTCGAATCACTGAAAACAGCTTCGCTTAGAATGAGTGGTAAACCACTGGTTGTTTCAGTGGACCTAACAATTTCACTGTTTGTATTAGTGAGAGAGACCTCCGTGGGGAGAATATATTTCCGATAGTCGTTGCTTGTATTACGCAATGTAACGTTAATTTCAAAAAGTAAAAAAAGAAAGAAAGATGGCTAACAAGGTAAAACCCACCCCACCCCACCCACCTACCTTTATGCCGGTGCATTACCCACTGAGCTACTAAAAAAAATCTGCATACTTGTCGCAAGTATGAAGATCCAAATTGTATGTTCCTTCTTTTCGTCTATAGTTTAATGGGTAAAGGCTGTTCACGATCAAGTGAGCAGTTTTGATACCAACCTTAGTAAAAATTCACTGACCCTGCGTACATAGGAATACATTAACGGGCGCACTGAGTGAGTGACAAGCTCCCAGTAAAGTTGGTAACGATGAAGGGAAAGTAGTCCCATATTGTAACGTCGAATAAAATTAGTTAAGGTAATTATTTGTATTAACTTAAATTATTTCTTTCGCTTTTTTTTAACGCATCGAAGTGTAAAAATCAACGATTTGTAACACATTTACTTTTATGGCAATTCCACAGTTTCACCTGACCGACTTATGAATACAGTGATGAGGTCCGTGGCTATGTTAATCTTACGTAAGCAGGAAGAAGACACAACGTGCGTACAAATAGATCTTAAGCAGGGCTTTCAAAAGTGCTCATTTTACCGTGAACAGCCGCTATAACATTAGGATAGTTAAAATAAATAGCACGTATTAATGCACTTATTTCAACACATTTAATGCAGTTTGATCCTTCAAACCAAGCAGCGCTATGCTGTTGAGGGGAAACGAAATGAAAGACATAAAAACAAAATCATTGACTGAATGTTCATGTTGCCTCGTAAAATGGCATTTTAAAAACGAAACTCCCACTATATATATATATATATATATATATATATGGTTATATTAGTTTATGACTTGTTTCATTTCATACACCTTGTTTAACTGATCCATCAGTGGAAAACAAATTGCTGAAAAACAGCGAATGAAATGGTTGACGAATCAGTGGAAGATGTCACTGAATTAACCTGGCATTTTAAATTAATTTTTCATTTAAATTGACTAAGTGTCTGCTGAATAAGTCAGGCGATGCTAACCGTGGAATTCTCACTGATTCAGATTTAGAGAGTAATTTCACGTAAAGTAGCTTATTCCGATGACGGCAAAAACTCCTGAAAACATTCTTACTGGAGATATTTTGTGTTCATGCCATGGATTGAAAGCAGGTACATAACCAACGACAATTTTCTGTGGTCCTTCCCGAATACCTACATAAATAATGCTAAAAACGTCCTTTTACTGTCAACCTTAGAATAATATTATTGTTATTTTTATCGGTCGATAAAGATTTCGTGTACTATCCTTTTGCCATATTTTGTTATACAAACTCACAAATTCAATACGTGTCATGAGAGCGCCACAGTTCGTCTTTGCGATGTTATCTTCACTCTCCCTTGACTGAAATGGCTTCTCCTGTCATGCCCAGCAAAGCGTTTTCAGCTTCAGGGTGTAAAAACTCCGGCATGTTATTTCATACGGAAATATAATGCAAAATAGTATGCACCAATTTTTCCTTAAGTTTTGCGTTGGAGTGCCAAAAATTACTTTCTATATCTTACGGATTTTTTATAATTTTGTATTATTACATCAAACAGCAGAGTGATGAAAGTACAAGAAAATATGGAAAATTCATTTACTAAATTAATAACAGAAGTTATGGGATTTTCGAATTCACATGTTACGCCTTACAAATTTCAAACTCTTGCACAATTATCATATTTATTTACAGTTCAAATTAATTGGTGATGTAATTATAATAAGATGAAGAAGAGTCATGGAAATTCTTTAAGTGGTTCGGCCACAATTTTATTTTAAGTTTTACGGTAAAAAATTAATCCAAAATAACCATTAATTAAACCCTAATGCCAGGCGATCAAAATGCCCGACATTCAAGATGTGACGTATTAATTTTATTTTACTGGCATTGATTTTATGCTGGAAGGCTACTATACAATTTCGTTGCGAGCAAAATATTTCAAGATTGCCTTTCTCTCTGTATAGATCAGTGTTTCTCAATTACTTGTCACCAAGGGGTACAGTAATACTGTTTTTCTCGGACACCATCCGGCCCACCGTCATTTAAGGAAGGTGATTTTGTTATGGATTTAACAACAAGTATGACACATTATTAAAAAATAAGGATTAGTTTTAGTAGCAATTAGCTTCAATTTGAAATGGGTTTGCCAAAATCAACTATAGATAATTTTTCAATCACAGACTTAAGGAATAAGTGCTATTGTAAAAATTTCGATGAAATCTTTCCTTATGCATGATTTCCGAGAACGCATTCCAAACAAGAGTAAATGAATCTTCCGTACAATGAAGAAATAATTTCTAACGGCTTACATATTTTATTGCTGGGACCATAATGAAATCAGCCTTGACGTAAATCGTGTTATTACAGGTTACCTTGTGTACTTGAATAACTGTTAAGTTATTTCGTGAATTTTCAATTTATAGTAATTAACATATTTATACAAGGGCTTGTGGAAAACATTTACTGATAATAATGAGACTATATTTTCATGGCAATAAAAAAGTCTTCTTGTCACCTAACATTATATATCTAATTGAAGAATATCTCATTTTTAAGATAATATGTTTACTTGGTAACCGTTACGTTAAGTTTCTACTATGTCTACGTAGGTAACTTAGTAAGAGAAATAGAGTTCAGTTCCTTTTCTTCAACCCCTGGCTGCTCCTAGATGTATGCAAGGGAGAATCAATAGGGCGAAACCGTTGGAGCCAATCAAAGTGGGATACGATCCAGAAACCAATTTCCGGAGCGGTCTGTGGCAACAAAAGGAAACAACGCGGTGGGGTGAGGGTAAACATCCCTTGATACTCCTTCACAGGACAAGTTGCTGTACCAAGAATTTGAATATTTCTCCAGCGCCAGTGGAACTAACTACGAACAAATACGCGGAGAACACATAGCTTTTTTTTTTTCTGTAGTCGTTTGAGAAGTCCGGTTTCAAACCATTTTTGGCACTGTCAGAAACAGAAAATTTTCAACTTAAAATGTAAAAATTGAAAAGTTCATGCAAAATATTATTCAATTTATTGCTTACGAAAGCAGTGTTGCCCATGTGGTGCAATTTTTCGTATTTAGTCAAGCTTTGTTTGCATGAGGCGAAGTAACAGCCTGAAAGAAGAGCTTCAGCAAGGCTTCAGGAAAGTTCTGAGTAACCATGACTGTGTTACACTCTAAATTAGAATCACTGGAAAAACCACTGATTCGCAGTGAAATTCAACTACTCGAATCAGTGAAACTGGCTTCACTTAGCATCAGTGGGAAATCACTGATTGTTTCTGCGAAAAAAATTTCACTGATCGAATTAGAGACGTGAAGCAATTTCACTAATGAATATATGACGGCAGACTGCAGTGGCGAATGAAATATTGTTTTCTTGAACCTAGCCAAATAATTGCGTGAAATACACATATTTATGACAGTTAACTATTTATATTGCGCAATTTACAGTTTAAAAAAATTCTTGGAGGTAGCCGTGATTCATCTCGGCTACCTCCAATTATAATTTGAGCTACGAAGTGGAGTTGAAAAACGAGAGGAAAGCAGGTGTTATAATTCTTCTCGAAATCTTGAAGATTTAAATTCTATGCCCTTATTTTTGGTTTTTGGTTTAATTGGTAGTGTTAGGATTGTTAAAACGAATAGTAGGCCTATATATGAGTGCACTGTCATTACCACTTTATATCCCGTTTAAACCTTCAAACAGAGCGCTGTGACGATTACATAAAAACAAAATGAAAGATGTAAAAACGGAATGGAAGACTGAAAGTTCATATTACATCGTAAAATGGTGTTTTGAAAGAGGAAACACAGTTTAGAAGTTTTTCGTATTGGTTTTGTTAGTTTATTCGTTGATATTTCACTCGATACCCGTTGTTTAACGGCCTATGTTTAACGTTGCTAGACGGCCATTTTTACACTCAGTTTAACTGATCCATCAGTCAAAAACCAAACCACTGAAAACAGTGAGAAAATTGACTGAAGAATCAATAGAGAATGTCACTGAATCAATAAACGAAGGAAAAATGGAGTTTTTTTCTCTGATTCATCAGTTAAATTCACTGAAGTGACTCTATCAATCAGTCAGATACTGTTGACTGATTGAAACAATGAAATTCTCATTGATTCAAATTTATTAGAGTGTATATTTCGAGTATTCTGCAACGCAGTTCACGATCCTTGTAAGCGGGGTCCTTAATGGGGATCAGTCCCTGCCGTCTTGGATTTATCAATTTTTTTTTCAAGCAAACTCCATTACTAAAAGAATTAACAAAATCATTTGCACGACAGGCCATAAATAAGAGCTTATCGATCTTAAGCGAATTGTTACGACTTCTTTGCTTTACAAATTTCTAATTCATAATATCCGATAAGTAAATAAGTGAGTTTTTCTACGGGCCATTATATAAATACCAGCAACATTAAAAAATGGATTTTTTAATGCTTTCTTGCTTTGTTGAACCCTAATACGTAAAACAAAACTTGAACTGCAAGCTGCGGCATAAATTCTACGAATTGAAGAAGGCGGAAATTGATCCTTTTTAACGGCAGAACACTTGGAGCTTGTGGAGGTTGCAGAATTAATCTCTGCCAAAGGCCTTTCAGGGTAAAGTAAGAACTTTTGTAAGCCCTGCTTAAAATCTACTTGTATTTAAGTTGTGGATTCTTCCGCCTTATGCAAAATTAACATTGTCGTAGACCCCATCACTTTATTCATGCGTCGGTAGGGTGAAACTGTTAACTTATTAGAAAAGTAAATACCTAACAAATCTGCTCATTTTTACACTTAGATGCATTATAAAATAAACAGAAAGTGAAAGAAATAATTTAAGTTATCATTAATGGTTACCTAACACTTCCATCGTTACCAACTTTACTGGGTGCTTGTCACTTAGAGCACCCGTTGAAATGTATGCAGGCCGGTGAAATTACATTTTTCTAAGGTTGATTTGAAAAGTGCAAACATGATCTGGAACAGCCTTTATGGGTCTGGCAACTTTATGCATGCGTCGGTCAAGTAAAACTGCGAAATTATTAGAACAATAAACATCTTATAATTCTGCTAACTCGTACACTTAACACGCATTAAAAATAAAGGAAGTAAAATAAATAATTTCAGTAGTCTCAAAAGTTATGCTAGCAATTTTAATTCTACGTTGAGACGTGGAACTATTTTCTCTCTGTCGTTACCAACTTTACAAAGCGCGTGCTATGGAGTCAGTGTGCCCGTTAGAGTACATGCATGCAGGGGCACTGGCATTTTTTTTAAATGTTTAGACACCTGCACATGCTTCTCGTAGATATACCGGGGCTCTATAATAGTTTCCACATGTTGCTGGATGATGGACAAGGTAGCAGCTCACTCTGGTCGTCGGTGTGGCAATCAAAATATCCTCTCTTCTTCATCATCTGTTGGGCTAGTGCACAACCAGTGCCCAGGGAGCCGCGCTCATGTAGTGGTCAGACTACTCGCCTCCCTATCTAGGCGAACCGGGTTCGATTCCCGTGGAGTCCCGCCTACCCCCCCCCCGCCCTGATTTTCGCATGTGGGAATCGTGCCGGACGATGCTGGGTTTTCTCGGGGATCTCCCGTTTCCCCCACCCCGCACTCCCTCCCACGTCCCGACGCCACTCTATACTCACCTGGCTTCTCCCCCGTCAGCTTTCAAGTCCTCGATGGTAAGAGCCGCCCAAATCTCTTCATTCACTCACATGGTTCTCAGAGCATTTCGCCTATCGCAGCCCCATGCTCCGACGTCTCTTATTACCCTCTAGTTGCTCGTACGGCTGCCTCAGACGTCTTCCTCGACGAGACTGTAAATAAACGCCACGTGAATTGCAATTGCCGCTTCTTCGTAGCACGTACATACGTGCATGAGCTTTCGCACGAAAATTTGGTTAATCTTTGCATATAATTCACCAGTATGCTCTTCACCAACTTTCAGTATCATCGTACGATTTTTACAGGTTACGAAAATATTTATGGCAGCTAGTGAATTTACATTTTATTACATTACATTTTAATTTCATATATTGTCTTGCTTCACACTTTTTATTACATTACATTTTAATTTCATATATTGTCTTGCTTCACACTTTCCTCAGATCTGACGCACATGTGAAAACCGAAAAGATTAAGCAAGGGAATGAGGTACTATACAAATTATTTACAGACAATGGAATATCTGCACATATATAAATATTAAACTGTGCCAATAACTTGATATCACAAAAAAAAATGCCATAGATGTGTTTTTGGCATGACGGTAGTGTGTATGTTTGGATACATGGATACATATATATTCTAGCAATATATAAACACATATATGCACACTCGGGCTTATAATCCCGTATCGCGTTAATTAAGAACCCTAACATCGAAATTTCACTTCTTTTCTTGTTTAGATGAAAAGCTGGAAAAATTTATAGTCTCTCATATGTTTGTCGTTTATTCTAACAACTAATTTTGCGAGCATTATGTTTTATTCAACACGTAATTGACACAAAGTTATTTGCTCGGTGATTCACCATGGACACCGTGTGTTATTCTTTACATGAAGAACTAAACATAAATAGTAATAAAATTTAAAGAATGTTTTGGCAATGTGTTCACGTTGATCGCGATACCCAATGGTAAAACAGAATGTTTTGGCAATGTGTTCACGTTGATCGCGATACCTAATGGTAAAACAGAATGTTTTGGCAATGTGTTCACGTTGATCGCGATACCTAATGGTAAAACAGAATGAAATAACTATGGTGACTAAATCTACTTAACATAATTTAAAAATATTCAAGGGTCTACAATGATTCTTCATTAGAGTAACTTACCGTAAGTAGCAAGGATTTTATAATTGCCATTGTTAAATGCATTGACTAAAGAAATGTTTAGCATCATAATATTTTTTTGTTAGACAACATTATACGGTTTAATTATTATTAATTTGTTTGCAGCTTTTTAAAGTAATATATAAGTTATTTTACATTTTTAATTTGACATAATTTATATTACATTTCTTTGTGTTCGTTATAAACATAATTGTCTACGGATTGATTTTTTTATTATAACGAATTTATATTTATTACTTTAATACCGTGAAAATAAAATTACCTGTAAGTTTTGCAACTCTTCCACCAACGTTATCATAAGATTCTCTCGATAAGTATAACACAGCAGCCATTAAAAGTTTCCGTAAAGAATAGTGTAATTGATATTCCAGATGTACACATTTTCTGTTCTTGTAGCACTTTTTTTTTCTTTTACACATGTTCTCCCTGTTAAAATTGAAATACTCTAATTTTATATCATTTCAAAAATGCTTTATATATATATATATATCAAAAACTTACTATCTATATTGGCTGAACAAACTGTTGGTGCAGGAACCTGTCAATTTATCTGATCCCACGTAAATTACGTGGAACAGTCGATTATGTGGAATTATACGAAACATCAGATATTTAAATGTTTGAAGCAGTGGAATGCGATAGACTAATTAAATACCTACAGCAAATGGGGCAAGGGCAGAAGCCGGGTAATCAACGTTTTTACACCCGACTTGAAACTTTTTTTATTGAACGTAATTAAATATATAATTTAGCGTCATTTTCACGCCTTGCTGAGAGACGCCGTTATGAAACTAGACTAGTCCAAGCGTGAAAAATTCTTGAAAGATAATGTAAAATTTTAATTCGTATCTTTTCATATCTCAGGAGAGGAATATGATCAGCACCGAAGCCTGAAGGCTGATTTATTAACGCTGTTTAAAAATGTAGAAGTAGTTTTAAATATTTGAAATATTTATTTTACGAGTTCTGATAAATATTTCCCTTGTCAAATTTTTATAGCTGTTGTGAACACTATCTACTAAACAGGGGGCGGCCTTGCCTATGTTTATAAACGGGGTAAAGATGATAACTGTTTTGGCGCCAGTTTCATAATGTGACAAGTTACTGACATCCTACCTGCCATTATTACTAAGCTACTGCTATTTTGAGAAGACATTGATGTTTGGCTTAAAAGTTTAGGCTTTAGATTTATGCGGTGAATTACTTGTACGTGATACGCAAATAAACAAACATATAATGGGCTGTTCACGATAAAGTGAGCACTTTTGAAATGAACCTTAGAAAAATTCACTGCGCCGAACTGGATATATTATAACGGGCGCACTGAGTGACATGCGCCCAGTAAAGTTGGTAACGTTGGAGGGAAAGTAGTTCCATATCTTAAAGTCGAATAATACGTGTGAGGCAACCATTTGAACTATCTCTTTCACTTTCTGTTTACTTTATGCAGCGAAGTGTAAAAATGATCAGATTTGTAAAATATTTATTTTTCTAATAATTTCACTGTATCACTTGACCGACGCATGAATAAAATGATGAGGCCCATGGCAATGTTAATTTTCCACAAGCAAGACGGAAGAATACAAAACGGGCATACAAGTAGTTCTTAAGGAGGGTTTTCAAAAGTACTCGTTTTACCGTGAATAGCCTATATCAATATTTTGGGTGTCGCTACATGAGAATGGTCATCAAAAGAAGCACCGCCTGCATCAGAGCGAACAATCGCTTGACCATTTCCAACTTCTCGCTACAAAACTACTAGGTGAAGCGCTTATACAGCGTGCAGTGCAAGTTCAAAGATCATAATGGAAGGTGGGGAGATTTGGGCTGCTCGTATCATCGAGGTCTTGAGAGCCGATGGTGAAGAGAGGTGAGTATAGAGCAGCGCCCGGAGATCCCCGAGAAAACCTGTCGACGAGCGGCATCGTCCGGCACAATTCCCGCATGCGAAAATCCGGGAGTGACCCCGCCGGGAATCGAACCCATGTTTGGCCAGGTGGGAGACCAGCAGTGTGAGCACTACACCACCGCAGTGAAAAGAAGGAAAAAGTACAGATTTCCGAGTGACAGTACAGGTTCTCAGGTAACTAGGCAAATTCTCCTAGTGACAGTACAGGTTCTAAGGTAACTAGGCAAATTCTCCGAGTGACAGTACAGGTTCTCAGGTAACTTGGAAAATTCTCCTAGTGACAGTACAGGTTCTAAGGTAACTAGGCAAATTCTCCTAGTGACAGTACAGGTTCTAAGGTAACTAGGCAAATTCTCCTAGTGACAGTACAGGTTCTAAGGTAACTAGGCAAATTCTCCTAGTGACAGTACAGGTTCTAAGGTAACTAGGCAAATTCTCCTAGTGACAGTAAAGGTTCTAAGGTAACTAGGCAAATTCTCCTAGTGACAGTACAGGTTCTAAGGTAACTAGGCAAATTCTCCGAGTGACAGTACAGGTTCTCAGGTAACTTGGAAAATTCTCCTAGTGACAGTACAGGTTCTAAGGTAACTAGGCAAATTCTCCTAGTGACAGTACAGGTTCTAAGGTAACTAGGCAAATTCTCCTAGTGACAGTACAGGTTCTAAGGTAACTAGGCAAATTTTTGAGGCGTCTGTGAGATGGTAAGAGATATGCTGTCACATAAACGCGCCGGTTAAAATTACGTTTCGATCTACTAACGAACATCATCTCCTGAAAAAGACCGGAAAAAAAAAATTAGACAACTGAGAAAGGTAACAAATTGTGGTATTAAAAAAATAAGATCACAGTTCTACAAGAAAACAGTTTCCTTCAGAAGCAATTTTAGCACAAATTATAAACTTAGAAAGGTCGACACAATTAATGGACATTACAATGTGCAGTATTCTGTTCATATCTGCCATAGGCCACTACGATTTAGTTTCTAGACAAATTAATTTTGATACGTTGAGTAAAGCGGACGTTGTGTATTTTGCTATAGGAAGGGGTAAGAATTATTCTTAGCAACGAAAAATCAGTTGTTTATTTAATGAGTAGGTTTCTAGACGTTTCAGTTGTTCAGTATTTTTAATTATTTTACGGGGAATATTATATTTAGTTTAAGTTTAAAAGTTGTCATTATTTTCCACGAACTCTTCAGATTATTTGTTTTCTCATAAAAAATGAATTAAATAAGCACTGTTAAATCACAGCAATTTGGTAATAAAAATTTTAATATTCAACAATCGAAAATTATTTAAGGTCAACTCAGCATTTGTTTAACAGAAACTTAATTTGTATAATATAATTTTTACGTGTCCTGTTATGGGCAGAAAATTCAAAGGTCAAGGAACGTTTTGAATACACTGGCCTTTAAATCTCACGAGTTTGTACTATCCGTTTTATCAATTACGTGTCACGCAAAGGGGGTGGCGTCACCAGAAATCAATCAAACGACCTTCAACGAGGATTCCGAAATTCGCCGGAAACACTGCGGCCATGGGCACGCACTATTTCGTTCAGAACACTTGTTACGGCGATGACAGCCGAATAAACGCTAGTGATTTCAACATGTTTCCAAATACGGTTACCTCATTTATGCTCAAGAAAAATTCAGGTATGATACATTCACTGTTCCACATCACACTTTTCTGAAGCCCTGCTGAAGTTCTTCCTACAGGATATTCCTCCGCCCCGTGCAAACTAAGTTTAGTTAAGTTTAAAAAAATTACACCAAAAAGGGTGACTTACCGAATTCGTGCGCGCTCAGCTGTAATAGTTTTTTGCTTGAGAAGTATTTCTTACTAGGCGTTACCAACACACATGTATTCTCACTGTGTTTATTCATATTAATCATAAGTTAATAATTATAATTTATTAATAAAATACATTTAAAACTTCAGATTAACGAAAAATAGGATACCTTAAATTTAGCAGAAGTATTAAACGTCTGCGATACATGGCGTATTTAGAAAACAACTAAACACATCATACATGGGGTGATTTTTCAAAAGTTTGATTTTAAAAAATGTGAAGAAACCGAAAATAGTCTACATGTGCAAAATCGTACATTTACAAAGGCACCAGAATTAAAAGGGTTAGTCAGATCTGTACCGAACGCTTGTGCACTTCTTAAGAAATTCATATTCTCCATATCCCTGCTGAACGAAGGACATATGAAAAATCACACTAAGAGATTTTATTCTGCAGATAAAATCTATTGTTAAATCCAACGAATCTCTCCACTGCACAAAAAATTCGGTTTTCAATAAAATTATTATTTTTTTTTTTTAGAACTGTTTAATGCTGTTTAGCACTTTTTAATGGTACGTTCACGTTGGTAATAGTAAACGTAGCACCGAATCGCAACAGTGTATCCGTGACCGAGTGGCTAATACCTTAGTCACGGGTCTGTTCTGACTGACTCTGGCATTGCGAGCTACGATAAAAGAACTAACAGGTTACGACTAGGCCTAGTTTGGGTGAGCCTAAGTTACAGCCGTCCATGCGAGCACTTCGGCACCCCCGTACACAGTGTGGAGTGAGTAAGTGAAGAGATTCGCGTGGACCTAGAGCCGATATTACACGATACCTGCAGCCGTGCTCGGTTCTTGCACAAGCTTCTACAAGGCCTGGTGCACGAGCCGGTATACCAGCCGCCATGGGAGATTCGCGTGGACTGTAGAGCCGATATTACACGATACCTGCAGCCGTGCTCGGTTCTTGCACAAGCTTATACAAGGCCTGGTGCACGAGCCGGTATACCAGCCGACATGGGAGATTCGTACTACACGACAGCAGTTCGCGTACCAGCATTTGGCACCCTCGGTGGATACGCAGTGCGTGGTTTGTAGTACAGGTGAACCCCATTCGTAGAACTTCTTCCAGTTACGTAAGCCTATGAAAAAATAGCTACCATATCTTTATGCTGCTATATTACTGTTCGCCTTTTACATAAATATTGGTTGCTTACTGGTATAGTTTCACTCGAGTACGAGTGTGTTATTTTCAACTTTGACGAAAATTACTGACCGGTTGCAAAATTCGATTTTTTCTTTACGTACCAGGATATTATCCGCATGTAAAATTTAATGATTAAAAAAAATTTTGGTCTGGCGGAGTTTCGATTTCACTCCCAAAAGTAACACGTCACTTCCAAGCGCTATTACTTAATCACTGCACTATCAGTTCCACGTGATAAACTGAGTTTATATATGCCATATTTTTTTTCCGTTATAACTTATATTTGCATGGATTAGCTAACGTTTTAAATATTTGAAACGATTTTAAACAATAATTAAAAGTAGTCATAGCCGATATTACTCTTCGTTGTCGTATTTTAAAACAGTTTCAACCTCACGGATGTATAATCAAGATGAAGGCGTCCTTTTCGGTCTCTACATCAACTCGTTTCAAGAAGTAGCCACGGGGAGCGCCGTACGCTCTGAAACAACGTTGCGATTGGCCAGGTACGAAAGCCGGTGTGGAACCTGCCACGAGAAATAGGACGTGTCCAGTTACCAAACCTGGTACGAAAGCCGGTGTGGAACCTGCCACGAGAAATAGGACGTGTCCAGTTACCAAACCTGGTACGAAAGCCGGTGTGGAACCTGCCACGAGAAATAGGACGTGTCCAGTTACCAAACCTGGTACGAAAGCCGGTTTGGAACCTGCCACGAGAAATAGGACGTGTCCAGTTACCGAACCTGGTACGAAAGCCGGTGTGGAACCTGCCACGGAAAATAGGACGTGTCCAGTTATCAAACCTGGTACGAAAGCCGGTGTGGAACCTGCCACGGAAAATAGGACGCGTCCAGTTACCGAACCTGGTACGAAATCTGCCAGTCCGAGGCGGGAAACGCCACGACGGGCGCCACACTAGCCCGTATTACCTTGTACAAGCTTTTACGGAATCTGGTGTCGCGTAACATCGCCTTTGACGTCGAGGTCTTGAGAGCCGACGTGGGCGAAGCGAGGTGAGTATATGGAGCTGTGGGAATAAACGGGAGATTACGGAGAAAATTCACCGATCGGCAGAGCATCGTCCGGCACGATTCCCACGTGCGAAAATCCGGGGAGTGACGCCCAGGTGGGAGGCGAGTAGTCTAACCACTACACCGCACGTAGTGTAGAGGTTACTTGTGTATCGTTCTGGAGTTTTAAAAGCGATAACAAACGTTAAAGCTTCTTTGTTTGCATATTAATGTGTTCGTCGTCCACACAGCGGGTTTTCCCCTTCGTTCATGACCATAGTGTTGATGAACCCGCGCTGCTGCAGCTAATTGCTAGTCCACGTTAGTCAGCCCGCACGAAACTGTAAGCGTAAAACGTTGTTACTTCCCGTTGATACAGTACGCCACAAAAAAAAAAGAGGGTCATAAACGCCACCGGGGGGTGAAACAGCATCACATCATAACCGTTGCCAGCTGTGGTGCATGGTGCAATTACTAACGTGTTCGCAACATAAGAGAATTTTTTTTTAATACCGAGAATGATTTAATGCTGGAGGGCTACTGTACTATTTAGTTGCCAGCACAATATTTCAACATTGCCTTTCTCTCTGTAGAGAATGGTGTTCCTCAATCACTTGTCACCAAAGAGCACAATAATAATTTTTTTTTTTTATTATGGGGACAGGTGACGTGAAAATTTAATTTGACAAATCTGCCTATACTCGAAATGAAAACTAGCCACCCGGTACCCACAGTGATAATCTTTATACAATGTACACTCATGTTATAAAGTACATAACCACCTACAATTTTGTGTGGCCCTGCCCAAATACCTAAATAAATAATGCTCAAAATGTCCTCTTGTTGCCAAACTTAAAATAATATTATTGTTATTTGTATAGGACAAACAAAATTTTCATTTATTATCAGGTTCAGGGTGTAAAACGGTGTTGTTGGGTTAGGTAGGTTGTTTTTGTACAACACCGGAAATTTCCGGCATTCCATTTCATACAAAAATGTCAGGTGAAAAAGTATGCCCCAATTTTTCCTTATATGATTATTAAATGCGTTCAAGTGCCAGATATTACTTTCTATTTATTACGGGTATGTTCTAATTATCCGTTATTGCGTCAAACAGCAGTATGACAAAAGTATAAGAAAACATAGAAAAATTAATCTACTAAATTAATTGCGGAATTTACGGGAATTTCCAATTGATATAAGTATTATGGCATACAAAGTCCAAAATCTTTCACATATAACATATTTCGTTACATTTCAAATTAATGATTGATGTAATTATAATAAAACAAAGAAAGTCATGGAATACGTTTTTAGTGGTTCGACCATAATTTTATTTTAAGTTTTACGATGAAAATTAAATCCAATTTTACCAGAAATAAAACTCTAATTCCAGGCCAATCAAAATCAAGAAATTTCTTTGCGGCGTTCCTAAGACTACAAGAAACACTTCAGCTGAAATCAAACACTGTGCTCGTTTAACATTTGAAATGTGTGTGGCAAAAAAATGATAGGTTAAATGTCATAAGTTATACTTAAAAAGGTATTAAAAGTTCTTTTTAAACTGATTTAACACTTGTATTAAATTCTTGTGGATGTTATATTCCAGAATCGTGAAATATTTTAAAAATAAAGAAACAAATTAGCACTTGAACAGCCTTGAGGGGGATATGCGCAACCAAAAATCGAGTATTGAAATTCTGTTGTTTAAAAATATCGTAAAGTACTTGCGATTTAAGAAACAAATAAATGTACAGTGATTTGTATAATGCAGATCTTAAACTTATGAAAACGCGGTTATTAATATAATTTTCCTTCTTTAAGTAACTGATGTTTACCATTCTATATTGTTACATGAAACGGCATTGTTCGATGAAGCTGGAAACGATATTTTGAAAAATAAATTATGAATCAGCACTTCTAAGTTAACATAAAAAGTCGTCTTGTCGGAACACGCTGTTTTCGAGAAATCCATTCGGAAATTTCGTAACAAGGCGAGAGCCTGAAAAGGTAGGCAACACGTCGACAACCGCATGTGTAACTGATTTATACGCGAATGTATAACGAATTGCATTAGCCGTACTTTAAATGTGCATAGAGTAGCGCGACAGGCATGATTCAGATTGAGTTGCATAGACGAACGGTTATGTATTGTGCATCATAAATGGGACGCACTAGGAAAATAAGTGGTAGTTTACTATTCCTGCAAAATTAACACACGTAGTAAAGGAATGTATTGAAATATTACGAACACCTGTATTTACAAAAGAAGTGTACTAATAATCCTGTTCGCAGGAACTGTTTGAAGGGACTATCACTTTCTTAGAAAATTGTAAGAGTGTTGCCTACCTTTCAGGCCACTTGCCGTCTGTTTTGAAATGTTTGCATGGATTTCTTGAAAACTGTTCTGTGAGTTTTCCGAAAAGACGAACTTCTCTGTTAAGTAGTATGTGGTGATACATAATTCCTCTTATATCTTACATCTTAGTGCTACAAAAACTAATGCGATCTTAGGGTGGTAAACCCCACATATTTACTGTAAGGGGATTATGTTATCAGTCGCCTTTTTAACAGTTGAATCACTATTCGCACAATTATTAAGCGCGCATAGCTCCCTCAATATTCACTTAAGGGTAAAGTGTTACGTAACATTCCGTCTTATATTTTCATTAGGAATAACCTGCCGGAGCTTGCAAGGCGTTGTTCAAAAACATCTCTTGTATATACTTTCTTTGTTTAATTCTTTACCTCGGGCCAGACTTCAAACGTTAGCGGGCTTTAGGTGAACCACTGACATAGAGCCGAGTTGTGTCGAGAGATCCGGATGACTCTTAACAACGAGGTCTTGAGAGCCGATGAGGGTAAAATGAGGCGATAATGGTTCAGCGCCACTATGAAAGGGTGGGGGAAGCGGGAGAACCCCGAGGAAACCGTCCAGCCAGTGGCATCGTCCGGCACGATCCCCACTTGCGAAAATTCGGGAGTGGCCCGGCCGGGAATCGAATCAGGTTCGCCTTGGTGGGAGGCGAGCAGTCTAACCGCTTAGCCACCGTGGCACCCACTGCTGTCTATACATATTATAGAACGAAATCGCCCGGCCACGTGTGTCTGTGTGTTCGGCTAAGAATTCTAAACTACTTGATGGAGTTTGATGCGGTTTTCACCGTCGTTTAGAGAATCTCTTGAGGAAGGTTTAGGTATATAACAAGTTACTATTTAATGTAAGGATAATAGAGAAATATGGACGTTTTATAATAAAACCGGGAAAAGCCGCTTTTCGGGCGCTTTCATGACTTACACAGACTAAACCATAAGAAATACACCAAATCAATGCACTACAGAATTGTAGATCCCAAAAAAGTCTACAAAAAAGTCCATGACAGCATTTGTTTATCTTTTAAGGATGACCCACAATAACCATTTTTGTCTTTAAAAATATGATTAAAAATAGTGTTCACTTACGAACACAATACAGTATTAATCATACGAGTCTTATCTTAAACATTTAGTGTAGTGTACATACTTAGTGTACATACATGCTGTAAAACTAAACATTTGGTGTAGTGTACATACTTGCTGTAAACATAAACAACGCTATATTTGTAAATCGCACCCGAGCGAGGCCGGGACGGATCGCTAGTAAATAATAAACACTTTATTGACATTATCACTTTTTTTTTAGTAATCTAGTATAAGAGGAAGGGTGTTAAGATAAGGGGGCAATTCAATGAGACGTAAACTTTTTTGATGTACTACATAAGCAGTCACAGATGTTAAGAAGGGGGGGGGGGGATAACTAAGGCTGTGGCTACACGAGTGCTGTTAAATACATTCAGTTAAATATATTCGGTAGCCATGTCTGGACAAAATTAAAAACAGAACGTGTTTTCGCGTTTAAACACCCAAAGCAGAATTAAATCGATTGACATTCCATCAACAGACATGCCACTTAATATGTATGATATTTAATTATAATAGGCTACAGAATGTACCACTGTTGATCTTTTTAATTGTTATGAAATGTACACGTATACTTTAATGGCATAGTGGATGGGTAATTAGTACATTAGACCTTAAACTTAAGTTAATTCAACAAGTGCATAAATTCCCAACAAATTCAGCAATATTTATTACACTGCTTGTTTACTTCGAAGCAGCCAATAGGAGCGCAGCAGAGAAGAGAAGTTGTTCGAAACTACTTATGAAAACTGTTCACTTTGAAGGAGAAACAACTGCGATCGGAACTCGTTCGAAGGCAATGAAAACTCTTCAATAGTTGAACTTGTTTTAGTGAAGTAGTTCTGCATCCCGTGTAACCGCGGCCTTATACGAATTAGCTATTTGTTTAAAGTTGCCGAACATGACTCGTGGCTTCCATGCACTGTTTAAAAAAGAAAAATTAAAAAAAAAAGCCCTTCATTTTACGGAAAAGTTCTGGTAAAAATTTATCCAGAGGTGACCGTAAACTCTCCGTAAAATTATGGACACATTGATTTTCAAAAATGGACTTTCCGTAAAATTCACGGAACCTCTCCGTTAATTCCCTAGTTAGTTTTCTGTACTTCTAGTTTAAATAATTTTTAATATCTATTTTATTTTCATTGTGTAAGTGTTCTACCGCTTATTAAAATGATATTTAAAAAGTTAGAATTTGTTTATACTTAAGCAATATTTGTACCCGAGTCGAAACGTTACAAGTTTATGACCCTACCCACTTACCTACAATGCTGACGTGGTGAATGTAGTATAATTTTCTGAATTTCTATGTTAGTCACATAGTCAACTTTTTTAGTTTCAGTTAAAGTTAGTGTAATTTAAGTGTTGCTACGTGTTACAAACGCCTGTTGCTACTCTTTAATGTTTGAAAGAACAGGTCTTAGTGACACGGATAACCTTAACTGCGGCAGAAAGGATCATTTTCTGATTACAGCGGAGAAGAAAGCTTCGTGTAAACTCGCCATTATTCGCGGCCAAAACCTGACGTCATAGAAATCACGGAGATCTTCCGTATCCTGCATTTACGCACTTAACCCTTTTAAACCCACTTCAATTTACAATTTTATGATGCGTGCTATACTCACGTCGACTCATCACTTGTTTCGTTGCCACAGCCAGTGAGCTCTAGGCTGTATGTTCGGCTACAGTACTATTAACCAGTTATAACCTAGACTATTAACCAGTTATAACCGAACCGTATACTCATAAGCAAGATCATTGGTCATTAGGCTTCGCAGTGTGCAGTACACACCAAAATGCACACAGTTGCGTACACTGGGTCTGAATGGGTCAATTCGGTTTTTCGCCGTTATGGATTGCATTCCCGTATATTTACCGTGCACGTTCGTAAAAATCCCCGTGAATATACGGAAAATTTCAGCAGTGCGGAAGGGGGAGGGGGGCGGGGGTAGAGCTCGCATACGCCCCTCCTCTGACCACAGTCCATACGTGGCTGTGATTGCCAGACGCGGTAGACTTTCGGAGAGCGAGAAGCGTGGTCTACATTTGCCGTCGGCCGGGTGTCAGTAGCGCGATGACGTAACCGCCAGAAGGATGGGAGCGGTCGCAGACGGGTTCCAGTCAGATCGTCACTGCCGGGCCCGACCTGCTGCGGACAACCTATCCCCACCCCTCCTCCCCCCCCCACACACGCACACACCAACGTGCTCAGTCTTACCACTCCGCGAGCACCTTGCCACCAACGTCGCCTGTTTAAGGGGCTCGCGCACGATAAAAAAAAAACTTATAAGCAGGGATAGGAAAATTTCGCGAGTTCAATGACCTTTATACTAGACTCCACAGTCCTGTGTGTACACTCGAACATCGGATGTTTGTTGATTGGCTGCTTCCCCATAGAGTAGTCAGTGTTACTCCACACCTGGCAGTGTAGCACGCTTACTTTTTGTACTTTTTTAATGTAGATTAGTGAAAGAATTAGTAAATTTCTATAATATTCTCTTTTCTAATAATTTCACAATTTCACTTGTTTGACACATGAATAAATTAACGATGGGAAAATGCACTATTTGCGTACAAGTATATTTTTTTATGAGGGCTTTCAGAAGTTCTCATTCTCCCGTGAATAGTCTACAGAATTTTACGAAATTGCATTATAAAACTTCGGGGAAACATTCCTCCCATCAGGAGGATGAAAAAATGTTAAGTACGCAAACGCTTCGTTTCTTTACTACAGCCCTTAATACATAACGTATGGCCCGCGGGCTGGATCATGTTACTGTGGAATACCATCGTAGCTGTCGTTTGCATGATACACGACGCCTCACAATACAACTACGCCTAGAACAGTAGGAACTCCACAGGAAATAGTTACACACGTGTGTAAACTTACCGTCCTCACTGAAGGAAATTTTCCTAAATGCCCTCCACCAGCACTAACACATGCGTCAACCCGCCGTTGCGTGGACCCTAGGATGCGTTGATGAATTCCTGGAAACTTTCTGATTGTTCCGCAAACCCACCTCGATACGATTACAGAGGGTGCCTGCATCGTCCGCTGCGGTTGCATACACGCGTGCCTTTTAATGTCCCCACAAAAAAAAAAGTCTAGTGGATTCAAATCAGGGCTCCTCGGGGCTCGTATGGAGCTACCAATTACAGCTGCGATGGCATTCCACAGTAACATGATCCATCCCACGGCCGTACACTGTAGGTTATGTATTACCGGCTGTAGTAAAGAAACGACGAAGCGTTTGCGGACCTATGTTCATATGACAGTTTTTTTCATCCTCCAGATGTGACGAATGTTTCCCCGAAGCATATTCATCAATTTCGCAACAACCTGTATAGTAAGTAGTTAGCAGTAAGAAAGTTAGAAGTAGGTTCCCAAAATTCAGCTGACAAGCTCTTCCAGGGCAGTATGCAGCCCGCAATAACCCCATTTAAATCAAGGGTAGTCTTGTTTTTGATTAAGAAACAAATGTAGCTCAATATTAGGTTTAGTGTTTTGTTTAATCACACGTGTAGTCGCGTCAGGTCAAAATGCGTTCCTCAAAATCAACCATAAGTAATGGTTACAGTGCAGACTTGATAAATAGGGACAATTTATACAATATTCGAAATATATATTCTTATGGACGATTTCAAACCAGAGCGAATGAATTTTTCATAATTAAAAAATAAGTCCAAACATCTTACTTATTCTGTTGCTACAACCGTAATGAAATAAACATTGAAGTAAATGGGGTAATAGCGAGTTGCGTAATGTGCCTGAAACGCTGGAATGCTCTCTAAAATTCTACCAAAAGAAACGCATCTGAGTGTGTGCTGTTGTAGATCTAAATGGAAAAAGTTGTTTGTATATTCGTATTTTTGTTTCTGACGATATTTTTTTTTAAGCAGGCCAGTATCAATGGATATTTTAGTGCATAGTTCAAAACAAAAATTTTAAACTGTGTTTAATTAACTGTACGCTTTTCAGTGATTGGCTAAACTGAAGACTTCCCAAATATTTTCAGTGCTCTAAACAGTAACATCTGCATTGTGTTGCATTAGGCCAACGTATAGGAAAAATTTCTTCTTCTTAGATTTTACTGCTCACTGCCTAAGACTTTTGTTGTGTAAGCTCTTATATGTCTAGGAATGATATAACGTGTTGAAATTCCCATTAACGTGTTATAAGATCCTCTACAATTAAATAACACTGCTTTTATAGTGGGATTGTATTTCACAAATAGAGCCTACCTTAAAATGTAGCCTCAACAATTTATAAACGCATTAGCTGGTAATTGTAAAAAAGGCCAAGAATTAACTGATGATTTTAAAACAATGCTGTACTAATTACTTTTTAATTACTTGACTGGAGTTCAGAATTGATGTTTTTTTTTTTTTCTGCCGCGCAATGTATATTGTCAGTGAGGCATGAGTCTGGTTTCAAAAATACGTACACCTTGAACAAGTGAAATGAGGCAGGAAACTGTAATGGCTTGTGAGGTCGCGTGTAAAGATTTCGCACGCACGCCACCAGCCGGGAGGTTGCGAAAGGATTTTGGCGAGCCGGGGGAGGAGATGGTGGGTAGGGGAGTAATGCAGTCACCTCCTCGTTCCCCCAGTTTTGTGCCTGGTCCTTGCCTGACGGGAACCCCTTGTCGGCCAACTGCCCAATCCGCCCTGCCCGATGACCTTTGCAAGACGACGTGGGTCACCGGCTGTCTTGAGCTGCTCTGCGCCTCCCCTACTCCGGCCTCAACACCGCCTGCTGCAAGTCAAACCAGATTCAAGTGTGGGTTTCACGTCCCGCGTTCTTGCACACTGTTTACGTTTTTCTAAAATCGCGTGACTTTAATGTGGATAATTATATTTTATATTAAACGTACATGATGGGGTGGCGTACTCAATGGTGATCTCGAGTATATTCACTATCGTCTGTGTACTTAAATCCCTATCAATTTGCATTTCTTTACAATATGTTTTACAGCTCGTTACAAAATGTTAGTTACTCGTTAAATCGGAGGAGCTCTCGTTAAGCTAACTTGATTAATTGTGTTAGATATTAATGTGATTCGTTATTAAAATACTTGTTTATATAAAAGGCCACTCTGACTAGTTTACTACGGTCCGACTTCACCTTGTCCATGATGCCGTAGGCTGAAAACTAGACGCATGTCGCCCCCATCTCTGGACGTCTTGCTGGTGCAGTGCCACGACGACAAATACCTCGTTCGCCGCGTTTCCAGCTGTAATATAATCGGCTCACTCGGCCTGCCTGGCGGGGTTTGTTTAGAAGCCCTCAAGGCTTCGTTCCACTTCTTCGCAATATGTCCGTGCTACAGCAATCAGGCTAACATGCCTGTTGCTGCACGGAACAACACCCAGGCAACAAACAGCCATACTTGCGTCGCACGGAGAGTATTTCTAACACATTAAAGCGGCGATTGGTACGCATAAATTTACTTAGGCCGGTGATACGATGCGAAATATCACCAGTTCCGCCTGCTGAAAAAAAAGGGGGGGTGCATGCCCGTAGAAGCGGAGCTCCATTCCCTCGTATGCTGGGAAACGAAGGCCTGGGTGTCCAGACAGGGTACTTCTATGTCCTAGACGATGCTTAGGTTGGAGCAGAACGGTGGGCGAGGAAAAAAAAAATTACAAAATAGAATACTACATATAGGAAGGGGGCTGGGGGGCTTTCGGGTTCGTGGGTGGGGCCATTCGACTGTTGGGTGCCATAGCGGACCGGCCGAAAGGCTAGTTAGCTGTGGTATCTGGTCTATTCCAGCGGGGGCGGCGAAACGGGGGGCGGCCGAAAGGATACCCGCCGGGGAGCTGTCTCGGTCGGGGCAGAATAGCTCACCGCCTTCCTAGGAAGTGTGATTGATGCTCTTGAATAAAAATATAATCTGTAGCTTAAATTACGGGCACCCAGACAAACAGCCACCCTCCCAAAAGAGCTAATCAATATAACTAATATGCTGTTTGTTAAATTGTAGTAGTCATGATAGAATTGAACACCCTGGATGGCTGTACTGCTAAGTAGGGTTAATAAAATAAATTTTAATAAGTGTTCGGCCTGCTGGTATCAACGACCACCAAAAACGCTGCCGTAATACTTATAAATGTAATAATATAAAATAATCTGTAATATAATCATAAATAAAATTGTACGTCTTTAAAATCGATATATTCCAAAACAGTGTTTAAGGTCTTGTGCTATAACTAATATTGTATGCTATAGTAAACTAACTTTTTTTTTTTTGCTGAAACTTCGTTATTAGAGTTACGGTAAATCACTGATTTCCTTTTCAAGAATATTCCTTACGATTTTAACAATTGTTGTTATTTGACATCTCTGTTTCCATCAATGCAGGAGTACCAGTTCTGCTGGGTTCAGCATTTACATATGTATACTGTTGTTTGGCCACCACCAGATGAATCGGTGAGTCGACTGTACACGTGCTAAAGCTACCATGCACATGCTATGAGAATTACGAGCGAAGGTTAACGGTAAAAAAATGTATATTTTAAGTTTTCAATTCCGATTATTAATATAATTTCCTCACGGGCACGAATGAAATGAAATTTAAGTATTCTTGAGTGTTTTAGATTTCATAATTTCAAGAAAAATATTTTAGAACAGCACAGTTCGAAGTACGCTGTAACATAATCCACTAAGTGTAAATGTACGATGAGGAAACACTATTTAAATTATTTTTCCTTAATCGTTACATGTGATAGTAGTTCATATGCGACGCCATATCGATAATTTCAGAAATGTGAGTTTGATCTTAAATACGGAACTCGTGCAGGTTTAGCAGTTTTTGTGATGCTCAAACACACAAACACGCTGAAAACTCTAGATCATGTATCGATGTTTCAAGGATTAGAATTAGTTACGTGATATTTGCTAATTGCCCATTTTGTATTACCCCCAAATTAATTATGTGGTGATCACAACACGACAAATGTAGAGTTCTTTTTTCGCTTACAGGCGTCGTTGATGTCAAATGGAGTGCATGCTCGCTCCCAGTTCCAATATTGCAGTAGATCAAAATAGCAATTGTCATAAAAATAATCCTAACCTGGAAATGAAAATACTTCATACAAATGTTGCGTGGTGTTTAGACCTTGTCATCAGTTAAAATAATAAGAAAATAGTAATATTTGTTAACTTATTGCGGTTTTTTTATCAGCATTACATACTTGTTATTGGCTTAATTTTTGGTCGTCTGTAGCTCTAGTTTTCCATCTAGCTTGCTTCGATTGCCTTGCTGTGATTATCGTTCTGTTCATTTTATTGTCGAATCAATACAATGAAAATAGTCTAGTTAAATTACGAAGGTAATTTTATTACAAAATTTCCAATCGGATTTGCGCACGTGCGTATCGTACCGGTCGATGCCGATGGTCAGCGGGTTTTCTCGGAGATCTCCCGTTTCCCTCTCCCTTTCATTCCGGCACTGCTCCATGCTCACCACACTTCACCATCATCGGCTCTCAAGAGCTCGATGTTAAGAGCCACAAAAATCTCTTCACTCACTCACTCACTCACTCCAAGGAGTTTCATGTCTCCGTCGTTCTCCGTTTTAAATTCAGCAACACAATTGTCGTTTCCCGGAGTTCCGAGGGTTTCACAATTAATTTTTAATGGAAGTTTATTAAAACCCTTTCATTCCCAGCTTGCAGTATACGGGAAATTGCACTGTATTATGAAGTTGACTTCAATTATGCTTATCAGCGGTGTACATGCCAGAATAGCGTCCGACGAGGGAAGTCCCTTAATTGTGGGAGATATCATCAATTTACATTAAAAGCTACTGCTAGTAACATAAAACATAAACTCATTTTTACTGTTCCCGATATACGGCAGAAGGGTGTTACACCGATAAAAATACAGCTCTGAACTAAATAATTACCTTCTCGCAACACTTTCTATCACACATACGCATTAAATGAACCTTTAAGACCACTCTGAACAGCGAGAATTGAGCGTATTCAGTGAAAACAGCGAACTTTGAGCAACTCATAATGAATGCGAGATAACTGATATCGTGGCTGAATGTCACTGATTTAGTTGTGATTCCCACTGAGTGTTAATCATCCCACTGCTAGTAATCACTTCTTCCCAGTTTATTTGTTTTATTCGCCGGTCAACAGTAACTGATCGACTGACTTTCAGTGAATGTTATTTCACTGATTGATATCACTGATTCGGACTTCAGAAGGTAACACGAAAAAAGGCAACCCCCATGGACGAGGTCATTAAGGTAGTGTCGGAAAAGTAGGCTCGCTGCTAAGGGCTGTTCACGACACGACTGAGATGGCACTTTTGGAATCAACCTTAGAAAAAAAAAAGACACTGCCCCTGCATGCATATAATTTAACGGGCTCCCTGTCCAGTAAAGTTGGCAACGATGGAGGGGAAAGTAGTTAACGTCGAACAAACAGTGTTAGGTGACCATTTGTGATAACTTAAATTATTTCTCTCGTTTTCTGTATTTTCTAATGCATCGAAGTGTAAAAATGAGCAGATTTGTAAAATATTTACTTTTGTAATGATTTCACAGTTTCTCTTGACCGACGCATGAATACACTGATGAGGCCGATTGCAATGCTAATTTTAATTAAGGCGGAAGGACACACAACGTGTATGCAAGTAGATCTGTAGGAGGTATTTCAAAAGTGCTCGTATTACCGTTAACAGCCTATATAAGCAGTGACCATTCACCGATGAGAGACCCGGGAACTTCAACAAATCACATCTCTCACAAGGAAGACGTTCGAGTCACGGGCCACTGATTACCATTAACAGCCTATATAGGCAGTGACCATTCACCGATGAGAGACCCGGGAACTTCAACAAATCACATCTCTCACAAGGAAGACGTTCGAGTCACGGGCCACTGATTACCGTTAACAGCCTATATAAGAAGTGACCATTCACCGATGAGAGACCCGGGAACTTCAACAAATCACATCTCTCACAAGGAAGACGTTCGAGTCACGGGCCACTGATTACCATTAACAGCCTATATAGGCAGTGACCATTCACCGATGAGAGACCCGGGAACTTCAACAAATCACATCTCTCACAAGGAAGACGTTCGAGTCACGGGCCATTGATTCCTCGTTGTGTACAGCTACGAACGTAAATATACTTCATGTGCAACATGTACTCGATCACGGACACGAAGACTGAACGTGATAGAATAAGACTGACACATGGAAACGGCAATGTGACATATACAGGGTGATCCACTCCGACAACGTAACTTCGACAGGCCCTACCAATAATAATAAAACGACTGGGAACATCGCGCTATTGTTCGATCGCGTACGCGACTACGATGCGAGCACGACCTTGAGTTGGGACTGCGAGTGTGCAAGGCACACGGGGTGGGGCCCTCGGCGATTGGCGGGAATTTCGGGCGTGGACGGTAATTTCCGGGCGAAATATCTCGTGACCTCGATGTGCTAGCACCCTCATTTTGATACCCAATGAAATATCTCGCCTGTGTCTGTCGACGCGAGTCATAAAAGCCATTCATTCCCATAACTTTGAAAAATTACTCGCTAATGGAGACGTACTTAAAACACACGTGTCCCCGACACAGCTGTACCCCCGTATTTTTAGACTTAAATTTACGTTATACCCTATTCACAATTGCTTCCAACTATTCTGAAACCCTGCTAAAGTTCTACTTTCGGGATATTCTTCCGCCTCATGCAAACAAACCTTTAAAGAAGTCTAGAAAATTACACCAAAGGGAGAACGCATCGCATTCTTGCACACTCTTGTGTAATAGTATTTTGTATGACAACTATTTCTTACTAGGCATTACCAACACACATATTTCATCACTGTTCTCATCAAAATTAGTTATAAATTAAATATTATAATTTATAGAAATAACGTAAATACAATTTCCATCCAACAATAATATACTGCTTTTGTAATATTTTATATTAACACGAGTATAAACCCTTGTGATACATAAAATAATTAGAGAACAACCAAACATGATATATGTGTAGTAATTTTTCAAAGGTTTGGTTCAATAAGTGTGAAGAAACTTCAAATGGGCTATAGTTTATTTTGTGGGTTGCCGACCAATTTATCAATCCGGCATAAAATCGGTGTCATTAATAAGCGAAATAAAAATACTTTAGTACAACATAATACAACTATACGTTCATCAGTGATTCAAACGGAGGACGCCTCGTCCCGCAAGCTGCCATCCTAACCAGTTACAAAACAAGATCGCTCGCCTCTCCAGTTTATACTCAATCAGGCGTAGATTACTTGATAAACAGTTCTTGATTTTTATATTTCAGATTTTCAGGCACACCGAAACATTTCCGCCCGCATCAACCCTTCCGCCACATGAGCAAGAACTTTTCAATCTGTTGAAAAGTGACAGAATTTATTTTCAGAATCGTAATTGAAATTCTGTGACTTCCCTCCGTAGTCGTAACCAATGGACAACTTCCGTGATGCCAGATATTATTGGCAGTTTACGGCTAACGGAGCTAACAGCTTGGTTAAACCAACAAAAAAAAATAATTATTTTAACAGTTATATAGCCTATTGACGATAAAGTGAGCACTTTTGAAAGCCCACTCGTTTGAAATAATTATACACAAATAAATATCATTTTAGCATTAGACGTTAACTTCCAAGTGCGGTGGAATATACACACTGTGTTTATTCCTTGTATGCAATATTCACGCAAAACGGTAGTTAAATAATAAAATATGGCTGAAATAAAAATAAACTAGGTACTTAAAAGTGCTCACTTTACGGTGAACAGCCTATACCTTCCCTTTACAGCGGACACCATAAATCGGCTTGTTTTGTCACATGCACGCGTCTGCGCACTAAAGCAGCAGAAGAATGAAGAAGCTATTGCTGACTGGCGATTCGTACACATGAGAGCGGAGTTCTCGACAGATCAGCGGAGATTGGTGATAATTTACTAAGATTCTGTCACTGAAATAGTTCGTAAGAATTCATTGGTTCCAGTTGAGTTGAGATGAGAGATTTGGGGACTCGATTACGGGCGGGGGGTGTTTGCTTCCGGATTTTCGCAGGTGGGAATGCCGCTGGTCGGCGGGTTTTCTCGCGGATCTCCCGTTTCCCCTCGCCCTTACACTCCAGCGCTGCTCCTTACTCACCTCGTTTCAACCTCACCGACACTCGAGGCCTCGGTGTTAATAGCCGCTCAAATTTCTCCACTCCACTTGAAAACCAGTGAAAGTGCTTGACGAACCAAATGAAAATAATTCACACAGTGGAAACCTTATTTCCGTCTAGGATAGTGCTGGCACAGATCGTAAACGAGTACACGAGCACTACATAAATTACACGCATTTTCGTATATAGGCACCCGATTAGACGAACAATGTCTGACTAGGGAGGATTCCATTCTTCCCACTGCAGCTTAGTACCGTGTATGTCCTCAGATATACACTGTAAAAAAAATTCTGGTAAACTTCCTAAGCTGTATAGGAAGTTTTTAACCTATACAGTGTATGGAAATAGTACTACGTGCTAGGCTGAAAATATGGGCATGCTTAGCATGCTAGTATACAAAGTTGGGAACTTCCCTATGGATTTGACTCTCTACTGAGCAACTGTAGGAACGTTACCGTAGATGTATGGGAAAATATTTTACCGCTCACGCTTTGTCACTGTACGTATACAATGATATGGTAAATTTACGAATGATTTCCTAGCTTGTGCATTGTAAGGGGGTCCCTAACACGCCGTGGCATGCTTGTAATCAATGCGTTCGTGACATCTTCCGGAAGAAGGCCCCATTCCATCTGGGCAGCTCGTATGAGATCTGGAAGTGTTTCTGGAGGTTGTGGACACGCCTTAAAGAAACGCAGAAGCGTCCACAAACGTCACATCGTGCGGATGCCACTGGCCGTTGGGAAAAGGCCGCCATCTTTGTGACCTTGTACCAAATACACGCGAGGGCCTGCACAACGCAGTCGTCTTTGAGGGACGAATACATCTTGGAAGGTGATGGGGGGGGGGGGAGGGGGTGACCTTGACAAAAGGTCACACTTGACATCCCGTGGGACCTTGAACTGCAGACTGCTCCACTTCAGCTGTAATTAAGTGATCGATGAGAACCATGAAACGTATACTGAGGTAATTTGTAAGTTATGTATTCAGAACGAACGATACATTGCATCAAGATGTCCTTAGACACGGAGATGAAGTGCTGTATCGCGCCCCACTGCGCCGTTGGAAGCATACCTCGTGCAGTTTTCTGGTTTGTTGAAGAAAAATAATTGCCACTGAGACAGTTTGACCTCAGAAACTATGTATTTCAGGGGTTAATGAATATTTATCACATAAAAAATTGTTTTGTATCGTGGGTGAGCCGTATAATATGAGCGCGATCGCCTTATACGGCGGGAACGTTACGGCAACACTGTTCACTGTTGAGAACTTTATAAATAAGGCATTAAGCCTTGTCGACTGGTTGAGGATTTGGTGAGTATAGGGGAATACATGTTAAAGAAATTCGATACCATATAAACCCAGTCCCGAGAATATACGTGCATACTCCTCAAAGGGTTAAAGTTACCCCGTATGCTGTAAATATCATTTTGGAGACCCCTAACATAGTTAAAAACCGTTTTTTCACACACTGCCGTATCTTGAAACATACCAACCGAACACGAATCAAACCACAATAGGAGCATGTATTGTACTTTGCTATGGACTTTTCATCAATAAAATGATAGGATCACAGCTGAAAATCCCGTAGGTTCTCGCAACACTACGAGAACACTACACGCCAGTTCAGAGCCGTGCGCGTAGAGGCGATGGCGCACTTGTAGCGCGTGCCATTGTAACCCTTATAGCTCCCGCGATTTGCGGACAAAAAAAAGAGAAAAACGATACAGGCAGGCGGGGCCCTTAATCTAGGGATTTTGAAAGATCTATTTTATTTCCGCTTTCTGCTCGTGTATCCTTCCATGGCCAATTGTAAGAAAATTTATTTATTTTTTTATGTGCAAATGCACCAGTATTCATGATTCAGTCGCCACTGTGGATTCATAAGAAATTTAAAAATGGTCACTTTTTGTGGTTCTCCTTTCTATAGAATAAAGAAACCGGTTCCAATTACTGTTCATTTTCAATGTTACTCTTGTAATAATAAGTCAGTACATATAATTATATTTCATAGCTCGCTCCCAATAGAACTTAGCATACTTTATGTCAGTTAAAACTTGACTTTAAATGCATGCAGTTGAGGAAAAGGTGTTTTATTTCGACCTGGATAAGATTTATGGTTTTTAATCAAAATCATAGTTTCGCTATACTGAACCTGTAAGTAAAGCTACTGAAATCGCTTCTTGCTATCACAATCAACAATACCTTGATGTGTTATGGAACGGTAATCAGGTAGTGAAGGTAAAATATGAATCACGTACAAAGTCGCGCTTCTGAAAAATCGCCGCTTCTCGCTGGCTGGAAAGAGCATCTCAAAAGTAATCCAGTGATACCCATAAAACTCCCATATGATCGAGTGAAGCGGTGCCGGGAACGTAAAATAAACATCAAGGCGTCCGAGCGCGTCAACGTAGACGTATCCACGCAAAACAAGCGGCCGTGTCCCCAACACAGCCAAACCTAATTTTTTTAAGAATAACTTAGAACGTAGTGTTACAAATTTTGATGCAAACATAGGGTGCCAACGACCTTTTCCACGAGGAAGGAGGATAATATTACCGATCTCATTTATAGAGGTGTGAGATCTCCTTTACATGTACAAAAAAACCATTCTCTGATTTGTTGCCTAATGACAAGTGGTTTATGATATTTTCAACTAGATGAAATTTAAAACTCAAATTTTGGGGGGCACATGGCTAAATTAATAATCACTTTAGGAATAAATTGTACATAAATTTTTCGTCTTATATTTTCGAAACGAATTGCCTGCCGATGTTTGTCCCTGCGTTTTTGAAACACGTGGCATAATTTGCAGTGTTCACAACTTTGCAGGTCCGCGGAAAACCGCGCTGCTGCCACAACGACAAATGAAACTCGCGTAGAAAACACAAGTCTGTAATAAACGAACAAGGTGGTCCGAATTCACAAACCAACACTCTGCCAGGAAAGGAACAAGGGGCCATCATTACAAATGAAGGGATAAAGGGATATAATCCGTTCACGGTTACTTCGTACTTTCCTGAAACCCTGCTAAAGTTCTACTTCCAGGATATTCCTCCGCCTCGTGCAACCAAAGCTTAACCAAGTCTAGAAAATTACACCAAAGAGCAACGCACCGAATTCGTGTGCACTCAGTTGTAATAATATTTTGTATGAGAACTATTTCTTACTAGGCGCTACCAACGCACACATTTTCTCACTGTTTGTGTTCATATTTAGTATAAATGAAATATTATAATTTATAGATACAACATAGGTAAAAATTTAATTTTACTAAAAATAATATAATTTTAGGTTAACAGAGGTAAAAAACGCTTGTCGTATGCTTATGGCATATTTAGGAAATACATAAAGTGCGTAATACATGGCGAGATTGTTCAAAGGTTTAGTCGAAAGAAAAAGTGTAAAGAAACTGCGAATGGACTATAGTACAAGCGCACATGATACCGAGTTTGAACACAGCCATGGTTCGAAATACTGAACCTTGTGGCGGGGTGCAGTTTTCGTGTTTTTCTTAGGCCATAAGCTAGTGTGCTTTAAAAAATATATATATATATTCCTAAAGTATGCATGTACCCAAATAGCTGTCGACCTAACACTGCAGTACAGGCAAGACAAGGTAACTACGGACTCATAATTACGTCACAATTTTAATCCTGCCAAATTAGACAAACTCAATAATTGTGACATAAATACGAGTTCGCAGTTAAGTAGTTATGTCTATACTGTTGTGTAAGGTGTCAGTACCTAGTTGGGTATAAGGGTTTCCAGATGTTTTGTAAACATAAACAAACAGTAAAAACCGGAAATACAATATTGCGAGGGAAGGTCCCCCATGAGTCAATGTTGCCATGGTTAAAATTTTTACAAGCTCCCCATCAGTCATGGAGGATGGCGTGTATTAGTACCACTGTGCCATCTAAAATATTGCAGTGTTGTCAGAAAGTGACTAGTTTAAACTCGCACGTAAATAACTAGGGATAGGAAAATTTCTCGAGTTAATTTCAGGACAAGATGTGTGCACTGAAGTTTACTTTGCAATTGGATCGCAGTTTAATAAACACTCCCTGGACGACCCTGAGCCAATAGCAGACTGGAAAGTAAACAGGTGGCGAGTGCCATACTACCAGGTGTGGAGTAACACTGGCTACTCACTGGGGTAGCGAACAACGAACAAACAACAGATGCTCGAGTGTACACAGGACTGTGGAGTCTAGCCTGCAGGTCATTGAACTCGCGAATTATTCCCACCCCTGGTAATAATGAATATCTAGTTTTACACTTATTTTAACGTTACTGAAACTCGGTTGTATTCTTCAAAGGGATACGTCACCAATCAGCCGAGCCTCAGAAGTCCGTAAGATGCAGTCGGATTACATACTAAATAAAAGTCGTGTAATGCACACATAAATCAGCGAGGCAATGCAACGGCGGGCAGTGTTGCAGTTTATTAAAAGCGGAACCGCAGCGTCCGGCTGTTGCCAGGGTCAACAAATGAAACTGCAGCGCTTGGCAAATGGCCAAGCGTTTGCTGCGCATTAACGAGGGCTGTAAAACACAGCTCTTGGCGAGGATTCGCAGGCGGTAGCAAGACGAATTGGCTCACCGATTCCTGCCCCGCTTCGGCTTGGCAAATTCACTGAACACGGCGTTCGAAAGATCTCCGTGTATTTTAGACCATGCATAATAAAAACACAGCGAAATTCAGATACTCTAATCAGTGAAAATGGCTCCTCTTAGATTCAGTGGAAAAACCACTGAATGTTTCAGTGAAAAAAATTTACTGATTAAATAAGTGACGGCCAACTGCGCGTGGTAAATTAATTATCGTTTTTATTGAATTTAGCAAATAATTACGAGAAATAAACTTGTTTTCGATATTTACTATTAATAATGCGCAATTTATCGTAATTTAAAAAAGTGTACAAAGTTATTCAGGCGGTCGGATTTGAACATACATACACCACCTCCACATAACTTGTAGACCGTTACCTTTCAATATAAGTTACAAGGCCACCATTGAAATCGAAGAGGGGAATATGTGTCTTATATTTACTCATCGAAGGTATATAACCGTAAATTGTATGCGTTATCTTTTTGTTTTAGATTTAATTGTTAACTTTTGGATTGCTAAAACAAATAGTACGTATGAATGCGCTCACTTCGACTTATTAAATGCAGTTTGAATCTTCAAACAGAGCGCTGCGATGATTACGTCAAAACGGAATGAAAGACTGAATGTTCACGTGACCTTGTAAAATGGTGTTATGAAAGACGACACTCGCATATTAGAAAGTATTTCGTGTTGGTTTCATTAGTTTGTTCGTTATTATTTCATTTGATACGCGTTGTTTTAACGGCCATTTTTACATCGATACATCGGTCTTTAAAAAATCACTTAAAAACAGCGGGGAAAAAATGGTTAATGAATAAGTGAAAAATGTCACTGAATAAGTGAAGGTAAACTGGCATTTTTTTCACTAATTCATCAGTTAAATCTAATTAAATTTCTGTTGAACAAGTCAGACACTGTTAACTGATTGATACACTGGTATTCTAACTGATTCGTATTTGGAGCGCAGTAGTGGTGACAATGTTAAAAAAAAAAATGTTACACTTGGAGGACTTACCGAGCTAGATTTTTTAATTAAACAAGTTTGGAATACTCAACTCAGGCCATCAGTGTCGAGAAAATAGAATCGCGTGTCCATAAAACGAAACAGCGTCTTGAGAAGGTGAAAATAAAAGTGGTTTTAAAAAAAAAGTTGTCTGGGATTCGCAAAGCTCTCGTGGCCTTGGCGGGAATCCTGTCTGGGGCTATTAACTCCCCGCGACAGCTTCTCTCGTGAAGCAGAGCAAAATGACACTGGCGCAACGTCTGGTTTCTCTTGGCAGCAGTCGACAAACTACTCGCCCGGCGACATGTCCAGCAGAATGGGAATTGTTCGCGGCACTCACTGTTCGTCCTCGTTTGAAGCTCGACTTGCTATAATTAAAACTTTTCGTGTAATGTTTCATGTATTAAATTATGTTTTGTGTGGTTGATACTACATTAAATTACAGGCTATTCATGGTACAAGCGCTATGTAGGGTCACCTGTTTCTCGCGAAAATATTTACGCTGAGACTAGAATTCAGTATCTTATGTGCACACTCAAAATCTCCAGTTGACTGTTGATCGCTTTTCTTTGGGTGAACACCGTCTGTTATGTGGGTGAGCCAATCAGAATTAAGCTTCTCTGATACTGACCGTCTGTGATTCTCAGGCAAACACGTAAGATACGTAATAATTCGAATAATCCAATCACGAAAGTGGTTTTGAACTAATGTGCATTGGAACGCAATTTTCCCTGAAATCTTTTCGCGAAAAACAGGCGAAATAGAAATATGGTTTTGAATTCCACCTGTTAAAATCACAATAAACCTCACAATAATAAATATCAAAGTGATTTCTCTTTTTCGTGCCATAAGAGAGCTACAATCTAAATCTGAAACGGTGAGAATTGTGCCAGATCAGTGAGAACCAGTGAAAAATTGAGCGACTGGTAATCATTGCCAGATAACTAATTACTACGACGGCCGAATTTCACTGCTTTTTTTTGTGATTCAAACTGAATGTCTAGAATTCCATTGCTACAAGTCACTTGTTCCCAGCTCAGCTGTTCGATTTGCCAGCCGGCAGTGGCTTACCGACTGACATTCTGTGAACGTTATTCCACTGATTCACATCACTGATTCGGGATTAGAATGCATTTTCAGCCATAAAAACACCGTAAACACAAGTAGTTCCAGTAAAAATGATTTTCCTGGATATAGCTTTACTTTTATATGTAATACAGTGCAATGTTTTATTATGTATAGGTCGTTCACGGTGAAGTGAGTACTTTTTAAGGCCGTGGTTCAAAGTTATTAACAGCTTATTTGTATGCCTTCGTCAATTTTTAATGTAAAAATTGACGAAAGATTAATAAACTCAGTGCATACAGTTAAAACTCTCTAAATTCAACGTATCAGACCACAATCAAATATATTTTTTTCTTGGTCGTCATGTCTGCTTGGAGGGCCTGAAAAAGTGCTGAAATTACCTCATTTCAAAAAAAAAAAAAATTTAATTCGTGGTTTGTTCGTAATTTAGGAAAACATTTAATGTGAGAACTAACTTCGTCCTTAAAAGCTTTGACAAAACTAGTCAATTAGAACATTCATAATTTAGTGGAAATGTTTTTAGTGTGTATATTTCCATCGAATTTAAATGCAGATATAGAAAACATACTTGTCCACCTAAAATCCCTTTATGTATATCGAGTTACGTAACACACGATCCTCCGTCTTGTTTAAAATGGAACTAAAATGACACCAGACGAACCACAAAATAGCAGTACATATGTAAAGCAAAAGTTGTTTGCTGATGATTTCACGGCGGCAAGAAGACAGCTCCGAAAGAAAGAAAAAAAAAGTAGAAGCTGTTTTTCAAGAGCCTTGAATACACAAGCAGAGACGTTTTTTAAACGAGGTCAGAGCAAGGTTCAGTTTCGCATGCTCCGCTTCTACTGAAAGAAGGCTGTTCGTATCACGCAAATAAGAACATCAGTGGAAACGATCAAGGAGAGCATTTGGAAGCCTGGCATATACGATAATGTCCTTTAAGGACGCACGAAATGAAGAAAAATCATAAATTTAATCTTATGCCAAACACGTTTTAAATTGTAGACATTGGACTTTATGTTTTTTTAGGCAAACAAGTTAAGATATTTTACATATTAACAAGTCGAAAGGACAGTTCAATTATTTCTGAAACACGAAAATACTGAAAATTAAATTAATAAATGAAATCAGACAATTTAGATTAAAGAAAAAAAAGGCTGTGATTTTCTTCAACAAAGGCTTAGGAAAATTCTGTGGCTATATATTTACAGTTTTCTAATGCGATTAAATGTATGTCTTCAGTTGAAACTGAGTACTTAAAAAAGATTCTCACTAGTAGTAAAATTATGTGTGACTTACCCGAAGCAATTTTTTTTTGACAGCCAGACACTGGGAATAACGCCAATTTAAAAACAATATCCAGTAACAACGGCATTTTTGAAATCCAAAAGTTTTTAATTGAAAGTTTCTTAGTTTCTTCGTGTCTATTCGGTATTAATTTGCAAGTCTCAGGTCAATAATATCGTGACACTGTGTTCACAAAAACCAAACTCGGGATGAGATCAGTTTCAAGAAACCCGCCAGATCGGCGCTTGGCCTGACAAGTTGGACCACCTCAGACCAACATTTTAAATCTGCTCAAGCGGGGAATAGAACAAGCAAATAAACGGTTCGAAATAATCTACCTAGCAGACTCGGACACGAAGACCCCCATGTAATTAGTAAAATGGTTAGTGTTTCACATGGTATAATACAATTTCGGAGCAATGCAGTTACGTATACATAGGTGTTTTCCGTGACAGAAAAATAAATAACCATCAATGGAACAATCTACCTAAATAATCAGCCAGTGTACGGGACTTGTGAATGTGATGTACCATATTTTTGTGCCATTTAGTTTTTTTTTTTTTTTCCAGAACGTTCGGAGACCCTGCTAAAATTCGTGTAGAAATTTAATTAGCTAATGAGGACTACAAAAACGTCGTGAATTGAGGCACCACAGATTTCCGTGTAACGAGCGAAAGAATTTGGATGGCCCTTAACATCGAGATCTCGAGAGCCGATGAGAGCGATTGAGTTGAGCATGGAGCAGCGCCGGAATGAGGGGGCGTGGGAAAAGGGAGATCGCCGAGAAGACCCGCCGACCAACGGCATCGTCCGGCACGATTCCCACATTCGAGGATCCGGAGTGGCCCGGCCGGTTATTGAACTCGGATCGCCTTGGTGGGAGACGGGCAGGCTAGCCGCTCAGCCACTGTGGCCCCCGATTTATGTGTACTCTATTTCTGCTTATAGTTCATTGACTTCTGCACCAGTGAGTAGCTACTTTTGTCTCAGGTGAAGTATGATAAAAGACGTCCTTCATTTTGTAGCAGGCTTGTTATCGACTCCGAGTTGTTTTTGCTGTAGATAATAAACTGTTGTACAGCTGTTAAGATTATACACATTTGCATATATCTGAAGCCTAGTTTATTATCAAATTAATCGACTTAATTTGCGTACCTCTACTCGTTATTCTTGCTTTTTTTGTGTGCACGCGTCTTTACATTTCGGATGTAGGTCCTATGCGTGTGCATAATCCTGAAGTTTTCTATCACTCTACTGTAACTGCGTTTCGTTTTCTTGCTCTGTGGATGTTCGTTTTTTCTCAGCCGTTTATCCAAAGGTGTGTTATCGCCTCCGTCCTCCGCCTTCTGCAAGTCACTCTTTCAATGACGCAATTCTTGGCCAGCTAACTCTGACGGAAGCTGTGTTTTCAAAAGATTCTTTTCTTTTTCTAATTTTTCCCCCTTTTATTGGAGAAATAATGTCACATGCTGCGCTCGAGGAGCTTGCAAGATGCTCTACGGAACACTTCATCCGCTGTACTAGAATTATCAATGACGTGCATGAATAATTCTTCGCATAATCCTGGTAGTACATAAAAGCCATCACAATTCTTCGTTATCAGAGAGCTTATTTTGCGTTATAGTTCGGTACCAAGATAGCCGGCATGTAAATAGGCATGCAAGCGTGTTAGTCGCACGTGTGTAATTAGACCTCCACTCGCGAAACGCTCTGCGGGACTCGGAACCAATAGTAAACACTCATCACTCTGGTGACGTCACTCCGTGTGGCTGGGTTTAACAGAAGAATGAGCCCCGTCTGGCTGCAGCAACTCTACGAAAACGTAGACATAAAAATATAGCCTACCGTATTTTATGTATTTTCAGTTCATTAAATTGATATCTTGCAGCTAAAATAAAAACACTCAATGATCTCTTTTTGCGTTGACTTAATTGGGCTACGTTGTTTTAAGCTCAAAATTCTGAGAATTGATAGTGAAAAATGCTTTATCACACTTGAAGTTCTTAGCTTAGAATTGTAGGAAGCGTTTTAAAAACAGTTTTAATTGCTGCACCCCTACTAAGAGGAACAACAGAATCGTAGTGTTTCAAAACATTTTAAGAGTTACGCTCCATATACAGGAGCTCAAATTCACAACACCCGCAACAGTCGAAGTCTGAATTTTTCCCAACCCAGAGGGACCACAAAGATGGTGGAATTACTGCAATAAAAGGGGGCAAGCAATAAGAGCACCGACCAAATCCAAAACGTCTGTTACTTTACTTACAGTTGTTATGCAAACAGTCGTGTCAACAGTGGACAGGAGACATCAACGACAATAATTCCTTATTCATCAAACATAAACACACACTGCAGAAAATTTTCTGGTAAACTTTTTAAATTGTAATGGTAGTTTTTAACCTATACGTTGTTTGTAAATAATGCCACATGCCAGACTGCAAATACAGGAATGTTGAGCGTCGTTACTATGGAAATTTGGGGATTTTCTTACGCATTCGACTTTTTCGTGTAGGAACGGTAGCATGGATGTATGGGGGAAATAGTATAGACTTACCTTTCGCACTTTCTCACCCTTCGTATGCATTCATATGGTAATTGGAAGGATGGTTTTTAGAGCATAATTACTAAAGGCATGAGGCCATTATACAAGCAGAATACTTACCTTACGCCGCAGGCATTTAGCGTGGCATCACGCTTATTTTACGCGTCCACCGTAACGCCCTTTAGCTGCTCGCCAAGCCGCCCTGATCCTTCCAGCACTGAAGAAGAAGAGAGTTCTTGGACGTTATATAAACCTGGAGGACACGCCCATCCTTCCTTTCTCAAAGAAGCTTCTTAGATGACGTAAACCGAGCGAGTTGGCGCAGTAGTTAATCCTTGGACTCGCATTTGGGAGGAACGGGGTTCGAATCCCGCTTCGGCCATGTCGATTTCGGTTTCCCATAGTTTCCCAAGATCACTCCAGGGGAATGCTGGGATGGTTTCTTAACCCTTTCAGTGAAAAATAAATATATAATTTCAAGCGTTGCAAGAAACATATATTTTGTTCGGAACTGTACTGATAACCAGACGACGATTCGTTTTTCATCGGGACCAATATAAATCTATATGTGCTTTATGTTACTGGCAGCAGTGGTTTATGAGGCCACGGAACACAGTCTCAGCAGCGAATTATGTCTCTCACACGTAGGAAACCTTCCTCATTGGAGGGTGTGTTCTGCTGTGTACAGTGCACCCCATTCAAGACACTTCATATGCAACGTCCCAGATAGATGACACTGACTGGAACGGTTAACAAAGGCCATGGCCGATTCCTCCCCATTCCTTCCCCAATTCCTATTCTATTAGCAACTTGTTCCGTCTCTTAATTACCTCGATATCAACGAGACATTGAGCCCAACTACCTACATATCTACCTCACATGACGTAAGTCAGGGCAAGTGTAATATGTACGTGCTGCCGGAGAAGAAATACAGTCATGGTTTAAAAAATGACTTACCCGCACAGTATCACAAAACAGGCAGAGACAATGTTCCGGCAGGTCACAAATGAAATAAAATAGTTGGATGCGAATCAGCGTGTATATACGTGAGAGATGTGGTTATTGTTTGTATACAGAGAAAAATGTTTCAAACATTAAAACAACTGCCAAAATGCACATGTAAATAATAGAATTTGTCAGATCCCAGGTACAGCATATTTGATAGTACTGAATTACAGCTTAGCCAAAGGTAAGGTCTTCCTTAACGGCAATATGAACATATGCATGATTTTATATCGATTTTTGGCACAGAGTTAACGCAAAAGTAACATACCGAGCCCAGTTTTACTTCAATGTGAATCGGTCTTAAAAGCTTTTAAAGTGTCTGTTTTTTTTTTTTTTTTTTTTTATATATATATATTTTACAGTTTTGTAATAAAATATCCATACAATTTTGATTGATCTGCCAAAGCTGTTTCAAAATAACATTCACCCACTTTCAAAAATAGAATTGTAAACTTATTATCCTTAAATTTCATACCCAAAAATGTGTAAAATGTTATACGAGCGCAGTTATCGATTTCGATTTCAGCTGTAGTGTTTCTTGAAGTCTTAGGAACACCACGAAGATATTTATTGGCAGTCTGGCAAATAGTTCGCCTGCGATTAGCCTTTAATTCCTTGTTATTTTGAACGATAGATTTTTTGTAAAACTTCAATTAGAGTTTCCATGAAATTTCTTTATATTATTCTAATGACATCGACAGTTAATTGGAACTGTAGTCAAACATGTTAATTGAGCAAATTTTTGATATTGGCATGACAAAATATGTAAACTGGAAATTTCTGTAACGTCCGCAGTTGATTTTTGTAAGTTCATTTTCCATGCGTTTTATACTTTGCTATTTGATGTAATGTCACAAAATAAAAAAAATGGGGTGTGGCTATGTTGGGGACACGGCGGTGTCTACGTTGACGAACTCGGACGCCTGGATTTTTTTTTTTTTTACGTTCCCGGCACCGCTTCACTCAATAATATTTGGTTTCATGTGCATCACTGGATTGCTTTCGAGATGCTCTTTCTAACCGTATACGATTTCTGTACTTCGATTTGGCTTTTTGACGAGTATAGGCTGAAATGTGTGTTAAGTTTTCTTAATTTTTTACATTAAACTCATACAATTCCACCATAACCACGCCATACAAATGTTTTTATCCACGCAATTGATTGACCTTGACGAGAGCTGTCGATTGAAACTCAAACGAGCGTCGTAGCTTCTCCTAGTCAAAAGTTATACTACGCGGAATTTATGAGACGCGGCGAAACGAACTATTAAAACGGCTGCTCCCCCCCCCCCTGCTTCCCGCGATGCTTCGCAGTCCTCACTCAACGTAACGTATTCTTTGATCCTTTGGCAATCGAGTGGTGTAATTGAATTTTGAATGTAGAGGATATATTCGGAGCTGCAATGCCAAACTCTATATCCCTATTTTGTTATCATCGGATTTTCTGGACTGCCTCCCACTATGGTCGCAAATTTAAAGACATATTCACGTCAAACCCCTAATAATGAGAAGTCGTTTGCAGTGTGGCCTTTATTCCATAGATGCAAGATAAGCAATGCTTACCCTATACAAATTGTAACTATTTGACCGTTAAATTTAGTTTTCGCCTTAACTTAAAACACATTTAATTCTGAGTTTCCCGTTTCCGATTCGAGAAACAGAGTTTTCGTAACTCCCGTACTGTACATGCATAGTGCTGCTATCTAGTATTTACTTCCGCAAACGGGAGCGACTATCGATGAATCGAACTCGCAAGCAACAACACGCCACACACTCGAGCTCCTCCGTCACTAAACCGCTGTTCCTTCGGCAGGGTAAGCAGTCGTCCTGTTTGCGTCCTCCAGTCCTACATTTTTCCTGGGAAAGTGGATGAAAGTGTTCGGGAAGACAGGAGTTTTCTTATAATTTGGAATATGCTCTCTAAACAATATTTAGTTTAATCATTACATTCATTTCGTTTCCGTTTTATAACTGGTGTTGGGTGTCATAAAACGGTAAATACATACGGAGGGTAAGCAAAGTTGTAAGTTGCGTTTGCTAGTAAAAATTGTTAACCCTGTAAAAAAAAAAAAACTCACTACACGCCACTGCTGCTTAGGTGTGAACGCGGCAGCTTTGACCTGCCGACCTTCACGAGTCCTCTCTCGCTAGTAAAATACACGTTATCCCGCGGTCCCCTCCGGCATGAATGCTTTCTTAGAAGGTGCCCCGCGCGCGGGATTTGGTCCAGTCAGAAGTAGTCTCGCCGGATTGAGGCCACTAATATGTCCGTGTTGCAACGACAAGGGGTGTCAAGACAGGCCAACTATCTGGCATGAAGTATGAGAGCAAGAAATTTTGGGTAGAGAGGTGAAAGGGATTGGCTTCAAAAGATCTGGCATGCTTCGATTATCGAAAGAAACACGCGGAACGTCTGTGGAATTTTTTTTTTTTTTTATGTATTGTTCTTAACCATACTGAAACCAATACTTAACCATACTTAACCAGCTGAAACATATAATCGTCGAACATGTAAAGAAAACGAAATTCATGTTCGGGATCATACTGAAAATTACATAATCATCCCTTCACTCTCGGAACCTATGGGAAATATCCACGATCACAGGTGAGTCAGTGAACATATGTCAGCGGCTCTTAACAGCTAGGTCTTGAGAGCCGATGAGGGTGATTCAAGTGATTACTGAGCGGCGCCGAAATGAGGGGGAAGGGGGGGAAGCGGGAGATCCCCGAGGAGGCCCGCCGACCAACGGCATCGTCCGGCACGATTCCCACTTGCGAAAATCCGGTGACCCGGCCGGGGGTTGAGCCCGGTTCGCCTTGGTGGGAGGCGAGCGTGCTAATCGCTCAGCCACCATGACCCCGCGGTCACAGGTGATATTTGCAGTGACCAATAACGAAATTAAGACATTGGGTACAGCACTGGCCATCAATAATCCTATTGGTCACACTATTCGTTTCTATAGAATTTGGTGGTCGTTTACCACGTACAAACGGAACCGCGAATCAGATTTACGTACGTGTTTACGTGCACCAGCAGTTCTAGTTAATCAACACGAAACGTTTAAAAAGCGAACGAAAATCTGCTGCAGCACCGACGAACCTTTCCAAAGAATGAATAGGTCACAGAGGCGAAATAGCCTGCCGGTACAGTCAGCGTAAACCTACTCACTCAGTGAATGTTTTATAAACTCTATGCTTCACACAGTCGGTGTGTGGTTTTCCATTACGAGATTTTTACAACTGCCTTTATGTAGACATGTCGCAGCTTCTAGGAGTGGCAATTTTCAGTTTCACTTTACACATACTCAAAGGTAGAAAAAAAATAAAATATAAATTTAAGAATGCTTAAGGATATTTTAAAACTTAAAAAAAGGTAGATTGTATTTTTTTTTTTCCGTAGCACATAAGTCACAGCAATAGTAAACAACAAATACCACAGCCAATACGTAAATCATGTAAGTAAATACGTTAAAATGGCTGGAATAGATGCTCTAAATACTTCAATCCACCAATAATGGCGTGACAAGCGAGGATAAGAATGAAGGTTTGAGTACTCGAGGGAAGATTCTAAAACGGCCTTTAAATTTGATATTTTTTTATGCATGGGGCCTATTCAAGAAGTGAAATCAAACAGGTGGACTACTGGAAAGGTGCATACAAGTAATTGCAACGGAATCTGCCTGGAATGTGGGTGGAATAACGCGCGTTCTTTCTGTGCCGTCGATCTGATCGAACCCGCGAACTCGAGAATGTCTATCACAATCGAAGCTTACTTTCCTAGTCCAAGAGCGGCGTGCCTGCAAAATGTAGCCCCTGCAATAGCTTAGTCGTTACACATCTTTAAATCATGCATATGCTGTTCACGGTAAAGAGAGAATTTTTAAAGGCCCTTCCGAAATGCGTTAATAACTAATAAATGTGTTTTATTGCAGCCTTGGACATTAACTTATGAGACTGGTGAAATGTATACACTGTGTTTATTAGTCACATGGCAATGTTTTTTTTTTTATTAAAAAGTGGCGGAAAGATGAAAATCGGCTCAAAGGAAAAATTTAGCAGGGCCTTAAAAAGTGCTCACTTTATCGTGGATAGCCTATATTGTATTTTGTGATCTACAATCAGTTCACGCTCTACGTACGATTTTTACATTTCCTTGATCAAGCCTGAAAACCACCAAGATTTTTTCTTGATGCAAACACGATACTTGACTTAAATCAGCAGCGAGTATTTGTTTTTGGTAAAGATCTTTTCTTTTATCGCGGTACGCCAGAAGTTCGAAAAGCTAGTATTTTTTTACACTGAAGAGGTACGTGTGGGAAATAAGGAATGGCAAAATGAAAAATAAACACTCGGAGTACGCACTTTGTTATTTGTTGTGATTCAGGGTCTGGCCGGGAAATGACGTCACACGTAGAAACTCGGATGAACCGCTCCTCGATTTGTCGTCGCACACTTGACGAGTGGCAGTGGGCGTATTTGGTGTCGCGGTAACATGCCTGTCTAGCATCCGGGAAGATATAATAGTTCAAAGTCGGCAAACTGCAAGAGAGATCATTCCTCCAAGCTGTTTTCCTTCCTCATTCAAGGTGAATAATTCGCTCCGGCTCCTTATTACCTCCCTTGTCGATTCTTTACGCCACTCTCCTAGAAATATTTTTCCTTGTTGGTAACTCGCCAAGTTTTAGTGTTATCAGAAATTTTAAAAACACAAAATATTTAAATGTGAAATTGGTTTTCCCACGGCACGCACCGATGTGTATACACGGTGTGTAGAAAACTAACACTTGATGTTCATGTCAGATGTAGTCATCCAGAGCCGATCTTCCGTGGCGCAGTCGGTTGGCTCTGGGTTCGAATCCCGGGTAAGGCACGGGTGTTAATTTAAGTTAGGTTATAAGTTAGTTTGTAAACCGTCCACTGCTAAGATTTCAAGCATAAAACTGGGAGACGTTGAAAAGCCATTTACATTTGTAATGATCCAGCTAAAAATACGCTATCGTTATCTACCGAATACATTACAGAAAATTACACTCACAAAAATACAGCCCTAATGGTATGCACTTAAATAACCGAACCAGTCTTATGCAGAAGTTTGAAATGTTAACAGCAAGTCTGACGCGACGCAGCAAGGCCGAAAGAGGAATCAAGCGCTCCCTTTTCGGTTACCGGCAGGGTGCCTCAACCCGCTGGGACGCTGGTCGTAACCAAACCGGTTTCAGGAAATTGAGGTGACATTTTTGGCTCGCGAGTGTCTTTTTTTACGAAAGTCGGTTGGTCGAGCACGTAAGAGCAGCAGTAGACGAACGGTGCGGATTATTTATTGTCTTGTGCTGTTATTTTTTTTACATGCTTTTTTTTTTGGTCATGTTTTTTTACTGTTCGTCAGGTGGCAGCCTGAAGTGCGGAAGAAGCCACTAGTAACCACACATTTTCAGTCGTTTTAATCTTACGAATATATAAATGAATGTATGAATAGTCTACATATATAATAATAACAAAATAAACTACTGAGACTAAAAATCGAAACATGAATTAACTACAAAAACATTTTAAAACCAAACTTTTATTTATAAATGCACTAAAAAGAGAAAAATTATTATAGTAGCTACAGAATTTGTAAGACGTGGTCGAAAAGCCGTAATAAATTTTAATACAAATTATAATGTTTATACCAATTTTATTTAATATATAAAAGCTTGGCGTGAATATTTAAAGAGCCTTACACAATATATGTTCTTACTACCCTTTCGCAAATTAGTTATACGTTCTATATTGCGAAAAGTTAACAGCCTTACACGCGGTGTGTGCAAATGACGTATACATTCTATATTGTGAGAAGTTAAGATTCTTATTCAATATGTGTTATTACTACGCTTTGCAAATGAGGCACACTTTCTATGTTGCGTCAAGCTTAAATATACTAAATATAAATTGATAGAAACATAATAATTAAGATTAAATTTTATTACGGCTTTCCGAACACGTCTTACAAGTTATAAAAAATTTCTGTAATTAGTATAGATATTTTTCTCTTTTTACTGCATTTATAAATAAAAGGTTGGTTTTAAAATGATTTTATAGCTAATTTGTGTGAGAATTGAAGAGCGCTATTTCGACTCCGCCACAAGAAATCTCCCGGGTGCCGTTGCTGGAATTGTTAGTCAGCTGTCACAACTCAGCCTTGCTCACCTCACATACAGACACACCCTTACATAGAGGTGGAGCAAGTTATACACGTGAAGTGGGTATGTACGAAATTTATTTCGATGGGAACATCAATTTAAAGTTCAATTTTATCTCATGTGCTCAGCAACCGAGCTTGCAGCTGCTTATGGCGCAACTCAGTCCTCTCCGCGTTTAATTTCTCGGCGTACCCACCCATCATACATAAGAAAATTATTCCACGCTGCCTTCCATAACAGTCGTTCCACAACAAATTTTGCCGTCAATTTAAAACAATGTTTAAAATGGCCGTCTAGACATCTCTCTGCATCATAACATTTTCTTCAGCGTAGGGTTGTAGTTCTGTTTGCACAAGATTAACACAAAATAATTCTACCAAATCTATACCATTATCATTGTTTCAAAGTCGAGCAGAGAAACTTGGCAAAGAGGATTTTGCTACAGTTCAGTTTGTTGGCTCTTTAATATCAAAACTTTCGAAGTTATTCATGCTAACTCTCATTCTTCTAGTAAAAGACAGATCCCTACCGAAAATTATAAAATATGTTTGCAAGCACATTCATTGTAGAAGTTATATTAAATATCTCTCTAAAAAAAATACAGTCCTTTTAAGACGACTCTTTGGTCTCTTCTTATCCTGTGGAGCTAATAGACCTGAAGCCGTCTATGCTATGCAGTTATTTGCTATCGTCTTTAAGGCAATAACAGACATGCCTATTTGCGTCAGGTTTGCCATTAATATTATTTTCCTATTTAAAGCAGGCTGCTTGTTATTACTGTGTTCTCCGTTATTAACTTTATGGTGCTACTTGTGACCGTTATTATTTTTATTATTATATATTAGTGGCGAGAGAACTTTATTTCATTTCGAATCTTGCCGCCTTTGTAAGATCGTGGTAGACATGTGCATTTTAATTGGTTATATCGACATAACCTGAAAAGGGGGTGAACTTCGAGAAAAATCCATGGCAGGTCGTTAGTCTCGTAACACTTTTGGACCCACATAAATGCATGGTTTCAAGTGTTGCAAATAAGGAAAAATATTTTTGTGTGCTGTACGCAGCGCTGATGTCGATACCACAGCCAATTGCGTGTAGGCATTTAGTTCGGATATAGTAACTGGAACCATTCACAAGCAAGGATGGTAGCACGGTTCACTAATCAGTTACCAAATCGGGCATTGAACATCACATTGTGCAGCACAAGCCAAAGAAAAACTTACCCGTGAGTTACAGGCTGTTCACGGTAAAACCAGCGCATCTGAAAGTCCTACTTGATATCTACTTTTTGCGATTTGTGTATTTTTCTTCCTTTGTCTAAAATTAGCGTTGTCATGGACCTCATCACTTTATTCATGCGTCGGTCAGGTGAAACTGTGGAACTATTTTAAAACCTAAATATGTTACAAATCTGGTCAATTTTACACTTCGTTGTATTAAAAATAAAAAAAAAAAGAAAGCTAAAGAAATAATTTAAGTTAACACAAATGGTTACCTCACACTATTTATTCGACGTTAAGATATGGAACTACTTCCCATCAATCATTACCAACTTTACTGAGCACATATCACTCAGTGCGCCCGTTACAATTTATGCAGGTTGGAGCGGCGACTTTTTAATAAGGTTGATTTCAAGAGTACTAACTTTGTCGTGAATAGTCTTTACCAACACAATTGCGTACACTGCATGCAATTTAAAACAACGGAAATATTGTCTTGACGTGTCCCTAGCGAGCGAGGTGGCGCCGTGGCAGACCAGAGACTCGCATTCGGGGAGGGGGGGGGAGCAGGGTTCGAATCCCGACCTCGACATCCTGATCTCGCTCCTCCGAGCGACATGCTCCGTCTCTGAAGACGTCGTTGTTGACGAGACGTTAAGCCCTGTCTATCTGTAACCCATTCAGTGGTTCAGAAATTATGTGTAACTATGCTTATAAAATGACTTAAAGCATAATTGACCATAGCAGCCGACTCTAGAACCAAGATTTTGGTTGGAAACAAATGACAAACGAATGTGAGAGACAAGAGATGGAAAGAGGGAAAGGAAAGAGAGAGAGAAAGGAAGAGAGAAAAAAGGAAACACTCGAAGAAAACCTCCAGATTGATAGAGCATGGAAAAACCACATGGAATGATAGAGCATAATAACGACATGGAATGATAGAAAGGCAACATGGAATGATAGAGCATTTCAAATGTTAAACTGGCTACCAATATGGAGGAATCCAATATTTTTATGTGCTGACTACCCAGATGCCCACCAGGAGCAGAGGGAAATATGGGCAATTATGAGGGGAAAAAATCAAATTGTAAGAGAAAAAGGGAAATCCAAGATGGCGGTCGTCCCTCGTCCCTACCTATGACACGGTGTGCTAGAACATACATTATATATCAACATATTAAAAATGTCACTGCCACTATATGCTATCCACTGTAAAGCTAGCACTTTTTTGATAGCCCTCCTATATCACACAAAACTCAATAAATATATTTTATTTTAGACTTATGCATTAACTTCCAAGTGCAGTGGAATATACGCACTGTGTTTGTTTCTTACGTAACAATATTTATTCAAAAAGGTAGTTAAATGAAACTATGGCTGAAACATAAAAGTAACTAGAGTCTCAAAAGTCCTCATTTAAAGTGAAAAGCCTATACATAGGGATAGGAAATATTCGCTAGTTCAATGACCTGTAGTTTAGACTCCACAGTCATGTGTATACTCGAGCCTCAGATGTTTGTTCATTGGCTGCTGCCCCATAGAGTAGCCAGTGTTACTTCACACCTGGCAGTATGGCACTGGCTAGTTGTTTCCTTGCTAGTCTGCTATTGGCCCAGAGTCGTCCAGGGCGTGTCTAATAAACTGCGATCCAATTACGAAATCAATTTCATTGTACACGTGTTTGACGTCTATCTAGTCCTGAAATGAACTCGCGAAATGTTCCTATCCGTACCTACACATGCAAGTATTTTAACTGGGACACTGGCCGGCATGCCCACAGCAAAGTTGGTAACGATGGAGGGAAAGTAACTCCTCGCCTTAACGTAGAACTTAAAAGTGCCAAGTAAACATATGTGAATACTGAAATAATTAATTTTATTCTCTGTTAATTTTAACGTATATAAATGCAAAAATAAGCAAACTTGTGAAATATCTACTTTTCTAATAATTACACAGTTTCACTTAACCATTTATGGATAAAGTTTTACGTATGGTGAAAGGGCATACGATGTACATACAAGTAGATCTTAAGTAGGGCTCTGAAAAGTTCTCAGTTTACCGTGAACAGCCTTATAACTACCTTGACGCCACTGTTAGAAAGCTTTCACTTTGTTATCAATATTCTTCCGTCGTGCAAAAAGTGAAGGTATAATACAAGAAAATGCAACGCTCGTGCACATCCTTAGTGTATGGAAGCAGTTTACCGAGGACCTGGTAGCTACAGGCTATCCAAGGTCGATCGGCGCCATCTCCACACACACACACACACACACACACACACACAGAGTATCTAAACAACACCCGTTCGCCATTAGGAAGCGGAGGAACCTGTTTCCGAGGGCCTGTTGCGTCAACGGGCGACTCCCCTCAAGGTCGCGTATTACCATCACAAGGGACGAGGAATGCAATGCGACAACTTCCACAGCATGCACATCTCCCACGAAGATGGTCCCCGCCCCACCACCGCACAGAGAAGCACGGCGTACAGAGGCGGTCTCGACGAGCATACGGAAGCGAGCGAGCGGATAGCGGAGAGATTTCACCGGCTCTCGAATCGAGGCCGATGAGGGCGAAGCGAGATGAGCATGGACCATGGACGGAGATCCTGAGAAAATTCGCCGAACCAACGACATCGTCTGGTACCATTCCCGCATGCGAAAATCCTGGACCGTCCCCGCCGGGAATCGAACTCGGTTCGCCAGGGGTGTGGAGGTGAGTAGTCTAACCACTACACCACAGCGGCCTCCACACAGGAGTGAAATGACGTGGCTGATTCTTCGATCTAGCCAACGTGTGCGTACTTCAAGTTTAACTGTGTTGTATGTATAGTGTTTGCCGTGGTGCAACTTGCACACTCTAAATTCAACCCGCCAAGGCGATCCGGGTTCAATCCCCGGCCGGGTCACTCCGGACTTTCGCGTGTGGGAATCGTGCCGGACGATGCCGTTGGTCGGCGGGTTTTCTCGGCGATCTCCTGTTTCCCCCGGCCTTTCATTCCGGCGCTGCTTCATACTCACGTCAATCACTCAATCACTCTTATCGGCTCTCAAGACCTTGATGTTAAGAGCCGTACAAATCTCTTCACTCACTCACTCACTCTAAATTAAAATCAATGTAGAATCACTGATTCGCAGTAAAATTGAGCTATTGGAATCAGGAAAAATGGCTCTATTTAGAATCGGTAATAAACCACTCGTTTAATTAAAATAATTTCACTTATTGAATAAGTGACATGAGGCGAATTATATATTATTTTAACGAATTTCGCTAAATTGTTACGAGAAATAAACATATTTCCTATAGTCACTGTTTATGTTGAGCAATAAAATGTAGTTTGAGAAAGTAAAGAAACAGTGTGTCATTGAGAAAAGAAATACATAATTTATCTTCTGTTTAATCAGGCTTTCGGGCAAGCAGTGATTGCTTTTAGTAAAATTCGGAGCGACTGTGCGTAATTCAAACCTTCTCATTGGTCGCAATTCTAGGACTACATATGATTCGGACTTCAATATCACCATAAACTCTTGTGTTTTGTGTGGCATCGCATCACCAAAACGGAATCGAACATTTAGTAGATATGTCGTGTTTGTACGAAGCTTATTTTCATTACTTCTTATTAAAATGTTAGGAATTTACGCCTGTATAGAACATAATTAAATTTTCCTGCCGAATCGTAGCGAATCTGTAATGAAAATATCACCGAAAAATTTAAATGATAAATTATTTTTAGAAGAAATCCTTAAGAAACTAGTCCCTTTTATTTTTAACAATATTTACACAACGTTTCGATAACGACGAATGTGTCTTTCCAACGCTTTCAGATGAGAAACCTTAATAGTAATAATTTAATCTTCAACTGCCATCTTATCCGGCCACCGATACACAATATTCGTGCTAGAAATGAAAATTAGTGGCTCTCTTCACGACATCCGACAGCGCCATGAGAATTTCAACGCGCTAACATCACCCGTGTCATTAGTTGCTGATTAACAGTCTCAGTAAATAAAGGCATACACTTCTAGGTTGGAAGGACACCAGAAATATCACACTATTTTTTTTTTTGGGAAGTAAACACAATCTTTATGAGGGAAGAAAATTTTCTTTACCTGAAAAATATTGTCCTGGCAACAATTCTTGAAAAACCACTCGGAGTGGTCTTCGATACACTCTAAACTTGAATATGTGATAATTGAGACAGATCAATGAAAACAGTGATAATTAGTGCCATGTAACTTAATCAATATAATGGTTGAACATCTTTTATTTATTTGTGATTTCCCACTGAATGCCAACAAAGTCACAGCTACAGATCACGTGTTCCCAGTAAATTTGCTTGATTCGCCGGGCATCAGTAGCTTATCAACTGACATTCGGAGAACGTTATTCCACTTATTGATATCACTGATTCGGATTTAGAGTGTAGACAAACTGCCGTTTGGTGTAGAAGGCTTGCGTGCTTCACTGCCTGTCGTTAGTAGGCTAATTCGCTGTTCGAAAGAGTTCGACTGTCGGTCGTGTCTCTTGCGTGACTGAATTTTCGCGAACATCAACCAGTCGGAAAATTGAACTGCGTTGTTGTTTTGCTGGAGAAGTGTCAAATTGTCCAGCGATTGGTATGCGGGGATATGCAAATTTGAGTTATCCAAAATTAAATAATCAATTTTGTCTCTGTGCTGCGCGAATTTTTGTAATATGCAGTGACGGTGCTTGGATACCTACAGGTTTATAAAAATAAATGTTTACATACAAAGTATAAACATAAATTTTTACCTGCATTTGGTCCGGCAATTTTACTAGTCCGTTTACGGATTTTAAAGTCCTTTCGCTGTCAACCACACGGACAGGGACCGTATGCAAAGTCGCAGTTGGTTCCACAGGAATATCAAAACTCCAGTTCACTCGCTGCCTGTGGAGGGAGGTTCTCATACGAATTAAAACTCCAGCATGGGCCTCATGGCCTGGAAGAGTATGGTATAGCCAATTCGCGGTTATTTCGAACTTTTCTGAAGCCTTGCTTAAAGTCTTCCTACATGCTCACTCGTAGTAATAAAATTTTGCGTAAAAAAAACTACTTCTTACTAGGCATTGCCAAAACCAAACATTTTCTCACTGTTTTTATTCATATAAATTACTAGCTGTTACCCCCAACTCCATCCGCGTGCAAAGTATAAGAAACGGACCACCAACCAGCGCCTCTTCAAATGGTTGGTGACATATTTTATATATTCCCCAAGAAACTGTTCGTTTTTCCGGGACGAAAAGTACCCTAAGTGGCAATCCAGAATATAATCTACCTCTGTGCCAAATTTTATCCAAATACGTCGAGTCGTTATGACGTCATTGAGTAACAAACAAACATACAAACTTTCACGTTTATAATGTTATTATTATGCTATTAAGATGAATGAAATATTGTAATTTATAAATAAAATATATACAAAAGTTCATTTTAACTAAAAATGAGAGACTTTTATATTTGCAGATTGTTAAACATTTGTACACGTCGTAAATGGGATTATTTTTGAAAGGTACGATTCGAAAAGTCTGTAAAAAACCGTCAATAGACTATAGTTATGTGGTGTGCTGGACTTGATGCCGGTGTTTGTCGCCAAAATATTTATGGGTGTGCTAGACTTCAATGTCCTACGTCCACAAACACAACTTCCTTTGGTGATAAGACATATTCTTATTTGACTAGGCCAACCAGAATAAAGTAGTCTGACACTGAACATCCATGATTCGGTGACAAGACACTTGAGGCACGTGACATTAACATCGGAGACTTGATAGCCGACGAGGATGGAGCAGCGCCGGAATGAGAGGACGGGGAAAACGGGAGACCGCCGAGAATCGTCCGGCACGATTGCCACACGCGAAAATTCGGGAGTGACCCGACCGGAGATTGGACCCGGATCGCCTCGGTGGGAGGTTAGCAGGCCAGCCGCTCAGCCACCGTGACCCCACGCACATTTAGGATCATCCAACTATGAAAGTGCACATGTACATGTGTTATTGAGTGAAACTGGTGTTGAAATATCAGTAGGGATAGGAAAATTTCGCGAGTTCAATGACCTGTAGGCTAGACTCCACAGTCCTGTGTACACTCGAGCATCAGATGTTTGTTCATTGGCTGCTGCCTCAGAGAGTAGCCAGTGTTACATCACACCTGGCAGTATGGCACTGGCTAGTTGTTTCCTTGCTAGTCTGCTATGGGCTCAGAGTCGTCCGGGCGTGTCTAATAAACTGCGATCCAATTGCAAACTAAACTTCAGTGTACACGTGTTTGACGTCTATCTTGTCCTGAAATGAACTCGCGAAATGTTCCTATCCCTTGTCATCAGGCACGGAGTTACGACCCGCTACGGCCGCAAGGAGAGCTGTTGTTTGGGAACACCGTGTAGCGGAGGTCGTAACGGTCGACGGAATACTAAACCGAGCGGTGTGCAACGCCGACTGGCCGCCTGCCAACCGGCTCCAGGTCCCGCTTCAAGACCAATCGCTTCACGTAAAAGTGGTCCCGTGTAATGCGCGCAGCCACCGCCTGTTTCCAATAGCATCTCCTCACGGCCATCCTCACTTGCACACACTCTGAATCCGCGTCAGTGATAGCAATCAGTATGGACCTGAAGAATTCCCGGATTCATTTCAGGACAAGCTAGAATTCAAAATACGCGCATTTATATAACATTAGTTATTTGTAGAGCAACGAATATTTCGCGAATTCATTCGGAGACCAGGTAGACTCTAAATACTTGTTCTTTTCTCCTACTGTTCTAATTGGACGACAATTCTTTAGACACGCCCCGTTTAACTGTGAGCCAGTAATAAGCAGGAAGCAGTAGTTTGAGTGAGTGTTTAACAGTCACGTACAGAGGCCTCAGTTGATCATTGCAACCAATAAGCAAACGATAATGTCTGGAGTGTATAGAGGACTGTCCAGCCTAGCTTGCTGCCAACTCAATCCGCGAAATACTCGAGGCTCTAGTTGTTGGTACACGCGGTTTTTTAAACCTCCTGGAGAACGCTTGCCGAAAAGTCGCCTTCCACTGTGACAGCGGACAACCAATGTGCAGATATGGGCCTTCTTGTACACACGACTGTACGAGATAGAATTCGAAGAATTTTTATGCTGGCAGCAGCCAATGGAGGTATAAAAAACAGCTGGGCTTTATACAGAATATTAAAGTCTAACGTGAGCTCCGATTTTTTTTCGCGAAAAATCACTGGTCCTAGTAATTAGACACGGAACAAACTTGCACAAGCGGGAACAGGTAAGAAATCTGTCCACTACCTGTACTGATTGTGGCGACCGTGGCTGGTCGGCGGGTTTTCTCGGGGATCCCCCTGTCCCCCCCACCAATTTCATTCCGGCGCTGCTCCAAACTCATCTCAATCACCCTTATCGGCTCTCGAGACCTCACTCGCCTGTACTGAGAAACCAACTCAGTATTTTCATTGGGCGATTTCGGATGACACTTGGAAGAACAGAAATAAGGACGCCAGACATTGAATCAAAACCCGAATCCTCCCGAACGAGTGCACAGTGTGTTGGCAGCGCACCATGTCACTAGGTACACACATTAAAAAAGTAGCTCCTCCAATCACAGACGTCCAACATGCTCAGCCGAGATTCAAACCAAACCTGTCTTAGCGGACACGGAGATGGCTGCCGTAATTTGGGCGCGAGCCAAGTACAGCCACGTTCACGCAAGTATCACTCCGCGCGAGTGGTAGGCGAGGACGACCTCGGCCACCTGGCATGTTCTCGGATGTCGCAAATACTGGTCGACCCCGCAGGCGAATAACGCGTGTGTTTATGCGCCATGGCTTCGCGGTGTCATTTCAACTGTGTACACAGTTGTGTATGTGTTGTTCAAACGAGTTATACAATTCATTCGCGGTTACCTCGAACTTTCCTGAGGTCCCGCTGAAGTTCTGCTTCAAGGATATTCCTCCGCTTCGTGCAGACTAAGCTTAGCTAAGTCTAGAAAATCACACCAAAACACAACGCACAACATTCTTGCGCACTCAATTGTATAGGCTGTTCGCGGTAAAGTGAGCACTTTTTAAGGCCCTTCTAAATTTTCCTTTCATCCAATTTCCATCTTCCTTCTGCTCTTTAATATAAACATTGCATTGTAACCAATAAACACGCTGTATACATTTCACCAACCTCAAAATTTAATACCTGAGGCTGCAATAAGATATATTTATTAGTGGCTAATGCTTGTTGGAAGGGCCTTAAAGAGTGCTCACTTTACCGTGAACAGCCTATAATGATATTTTGTATGAGAACTACTTGTTACTAAGCGCTACCAACACACACGTTTCCTTACCGTTTTCATTCATATTTATTAAAAATTGAGGATTATAATTTATAAATAAAATATAGGTTAAACCTCAATAGTAGAACACGCGTGGTGTTTCTAACACACTAAGCGAGGAAAACGATGTCCTGAATAATCTTGCAATGATAACCCCAAACATTCAAAACACTAACTGAGACCACAGGTCCTCTAAAATGTCATATGGACGGGTGCAGTAGTGCGCAGTGCTCGATATTGTGCACTACTGCACCCGTCCATATGATATTCTAGAGGACCTGTTGCCTCGCTTAGTGTTTTCAATGTTTGGGGTTATCGTTGCAAGACTGTTCAAGGCATAGTTTTCCCTACTTAATGAGCTAGAAACGCCATGCGTGCTCTACTCTCAATTTAACGAAAAATAAGATACTTTTATGTAAACGGGGGTATAAAACGCTTGCGATACACGGTTATTTAGGAAATAACTAAACACGCCATACATGGGGTGATTTTTCAAAGGTTTGATTGGAAAAGGGCGAAGAAACCGTGAATAGACTATATTTCGGCAGGCTCAGTGGTTAGTGATCTTCCCTTTGGGTGAGGTAGCTACGTAAGGCTTAACGTCTTGTCGACAGCGAGGTCATTACTAGATACATGCGAAATTTGCGCTATAGTTTTGTAACTGACTAAACTTCACAATGTGCTGCCGCGGTGACTACTCACCTCCCGCCTAGTAGAACCGGGCTCGATTCCCGGCGGGGTCGCTTCCGGATTTTTACATGCGGTAATCATGTCGGACGACGCCGGTGGGTTGGCGGGTTTTCTCAGGGATCTACCGTTTCACCCGCCCTCGCATTTCGGAGACACTTCACCCCCATCGGCTCTCAAGACCTCGAGAGTTAAGAGCCGCCCAAATCTCTCCCCAGTCCACTCCATTCAATGCTTTGTACATACTTGACAACAATCTGCGGTATCATTGGGCGCTTCGCACTGCACGAGCTTGTCTGCCTGTGAGGCAGCATTACAGGAGATAGGCCACTCTACCGCTGATCATGCATTCTGTTTTTTTTTTTTTTTTGCGAAATGGTTCCACGGCTTGTATTCCAAAACACGTTGGTTCTGAACCAATATCGTGGTTTGATGATTTTAACTCACACAGTTCTTAAGTGTCTGCCAGCCAATCACGGACTTTCACTGTCAGGGTGACTTCATTCTGATTGGCCCAGTCGAGTCTGGCACAGACACGCGGCCAGTAACCAAATTAAATTTGGCAAGAATTCACGTAACAAGCTGAAGTCTAGATTAAGCATAAATCTTTTGCGAAAAACAGGTGGCCCTATTTATTACTAGCTGGATTGTCCTCCAGTGAGTGATTCACAAAACGTTAGCCAATAGCAGATGTCACATACGCATGTATCATTTCGTAGTTTCGTCTGCTGTCAAAAAAATAACGCAAATTTTGCATGTCACTAGCCATTAGATACAGAGTGAATTGCTCTTAGAAACAGGAACGGGGAAAGAATCGGCCATAGTTTGTAGTAAGGGGAACATCCCAGCATTTGTGTGGAGTGGTTATGGGAATCCTGGAAAATCGAAATGAGGATGGTTGGATAGAGATGCGAACCCAGGTCCTTTAGAATGAGAGCCCAGTGTGTTGCCATTACATCTTCGCGTCCAGTTTTTCCTGTACGTAATTGTATTTTAAATTGTGTTGCTACCCCAAGGCTACGGCTGCCACCGAACACAAGACCTGGACTCTTAAGAAATTATTGGCAGGTTTCCCACGTCGGTGTATACCAGTGTGACGTGTATTGAAGTGTTGCAAGGCAATATGGTGCTTGCTCAGTGTTATACACCCTCAACGTACACATCAGTAACCAGTAACCAGAGTGGAGCCAGGAGAAACGGAATGTATTGCGGCCACTTACGACAAAGCAACGATGCACCCATTGCACACGTGCTGTGACAACAAATACACTAGTACGTTTATGAGGCGGATGTGTAAAGTGGCATACTGTCAGGTACAGCACAGAGCAAAACACAGCTTACCTTGCAACAGTTCACTTACAAGCCGCCTGTGTATACGTAGAGTGCGCAGCACGAATGGCAAAGGTTTTTCCCACACACACCCATGGTAGCGTTCCTTACACATACTCAGGGAAGAGTAAAATACGTATAAATTTTCGCTGCTCTTAAGTCTCATAACGTGCCTATGTAACTGCGCGTCCAAGGTCAAGATGCGAGGGAGCGATAGGGGCGACAGTTACGCGCACGCCTAGCGCCTGATCGCTCCTACGCGCAAGGCGCGCAGTGTTTCCGTCGTAACGCTGTACTGTGCAACTTAGATCTGTAACAGTGGGGTTTATATTGCACGCGATGAGATTAAACTAAGTCCGTATCTTTGTACCTTTCTCTTGCCGCTTAAGAAAACTGCATAGGCAAGTTTTAAAAATGCGATATCATAGAAAACGATTGAGTACATAGGACTTCTAACATCGAGGTCTTGAGAGCCGATGAACGTGAAGTGAGGTGAATAAGGAGCAGCGCCGAAACGCAAGGGTGGGGGAAACCGAGGGAGATCCCCGAGAAAACCCGCCTACTAGCAGCATTGTCCGACACGATTGGCACATGCGAAAATCCGGAGGCGACCCCGTCAGGAATTGAACCCGGTTCGCCTAGGTGGGAGGCGGGTATAGTCCATTCACGGTTTCTTCGGCCTTTTTGAATCAAACATTTGAAAAATCTCCCCATGTATGACGTGTTTACTTATTTCCAACATATGCCATCTTTCACAAGTGCTTTATACTTGTGTTCCTAAAAGTTACTTTTTTTTTTTTTGTTAAATTGGAATTTTATTCGTATTTGATCTATAAATTATAATGATACATTTATAAATAATCGGAATAAAAAGCAGGGAGAAAATATGTATGTTGGTAGCGCCTAGTGAGAAATAGTCCTTATACAAAATACTGTTACACTTTGTGCGCACGAATGTGGTGCGTTGTCCCTCTGGTGTAATTCTGCAGGCTTGTTAAGCTTAGTTTGCACGAGGCGGAGGAATATCCTGGAAGTAGAACTTTATCAGGGCTTCAGAAAAGGCTGAAATAGCCGCGAATGGACTATAGTCTGAACACTACAGTACACTACTGCAGCCCCTCAAATGAGTAGGAAAGTTGTCAGCTTTGTATTCAAGCGACGCTAAACATCCCTATATCTGCAGTATGATATGTGCAGAGACGTGCAAAATTCTTGTTATTTTTATTAGGACACATTAAACTTTAAACACATATACCTTTGCAGTAAACTTGTCACTGGACCATACTTTGTTTGACACGCCCAGGGTAACTCTGAGCCAATAAATAGACACTTCACATTTGTCTAGTCCAAACACTTGTTGTCCGGTCACAAAGTGAGTGTCTTCACATATATGCAGCAGCCAATAGAGAAACGACGCCGGCCCGTATATATATATAGTACTGTGAAGTTTATCTTGATGCCAAATAATAACGCGAATTTCGCAGGTCTCTAGATATGTGATACTATTTCCATATACTGTATACGTTAAAAACTTCTTTTTTTTTTTACAGTTTATGAAGTCTGTCAACAAAATTTTACAGCACGCAGTGTATTGGTTATAACGAAAAATAAAATAAATAAACCCTTTTGTCAACTGAAATACAGTAGGCATCCAAAATGCATTGCAGTTTTTTTAATCGGTAGTTTAAGTTAGCCTATAAGGATTAAAATTTTATGATAAATAGATTATCGAAAATATAATGTTGCACTCAACAAGCATGTAAAATATAAAAAAATAGAGAAAGATGACGCAATGGCGCAAAACACTTTATAAAACCTTTAAAATAAAAAATAATATTGGAACACTTTTTTTTAGACCGTACACCTATATATTTCAGTGCAGCGGAAGGAAATTAATATAATAAAGCAGAGAGAATATTTTTTGAGCAGAGAATAGTCACAAAATAGTCTTCCTCTCTGATAAAATTTCCATGCAATTCGTTCTGTTGGCAATAATCCATACGAATATGAGCTGTATACATTCATAAGGCATGACCTCTTAAAAATTTCATTTGAACGAAGCAACCAAAATACCGTACCAATATGAGAGTTTCCTGTAGTGCACTATGCAGGAACAACACGAATACGGCAGAATGCTGTTACGTTGAAAAACCACATCTTCTGTAGAATAAACAGGATGTTTTCATGTAGGATATTTCTCTGTATTTTGAGATAGAATCGTGCACATGATGACGACATACACTTATCTTGGTACTTCTGTCTAACATTTAGCAATATTTGGCAACTTGGAACATTAAATCTCTCTTCTGTCCTGTGATCATTTATTTTTTCATTTCACTTTACAGCGTATGTCTGAGCACTGACAGCCAATTACTGTGGGTCAAAATTCGTTTTAACGAACTGATCATAACACACTAAAAGTAATTTTGGATGTTGTATGAATTGCAGTTCACCGCAAACCTAAAATTTTTGGGTGAATCTTAGAGATTCAGCGTGAATGGTTAGACGCAAACGCTTGAAGGTTGAAGTTGAACTAAAAGGAAGTAATATATGAGCTTCATCCACAAACACCGTGGAGTTTATCACAGGGGCGTAGGTTTACTTATGTGTTTTTCACTGTAAATCCACTGTAAATTGTTTACATTTCTTGAGTAGCCGGTAAGCCACGCGGACCTTAAGATATGCAACTTAAGAACCTGGTTTTCGCTGAAACTAACGTAGACTTTTGGTGATTGACAAGTGTGCGGGGAAAACCTGGCGCTCACATAAAAAAATTCTAAGTTTAGGTTTTACCAAAGAGAAGGCAAGGTTACAGATGTGAAACAATCACGAAGCGAACTCGGGGCCGCGGTGGTGTAGTGGTTAGACTACTTGCCTCCCACCTAGGCGAACCGGGTTCGATTCCCGGCGGAGGCGCTCCCGGATGATCGCACGTGGGAATCGTGCCGGACGACGTCGCCGGTCCGGAGGAGGGGGGGAGGGGTCTTCTCGGGAATCTCCCACTTCCCCCAGTTTTGCATTCCGGCGCTGCTCCATACTCACCTCACTTCACCCTCACCGGATCTCAAGATATCGGTGTTGAGAGCGGCCCAAATCAATCCACTCCCTCCACAGCGAACTCCGACCACTCTCTACAACAAAATGACATATATACCGGTCCAGTTAAGTGTGTTCGCCAATCAGGGCCTGGCATCTTACTCGCCAGTCTGCAGCTCAGCCAGTAAAGATTCTTCCGTGGGTAGCCAGTCAGGGACAAGACCCGTCCCGCTCAGCCTTGCGCAGAGGAACACGCAAACGCGCTGTGAGAAATTATTCGCAGATTTGCCAGATCAGTGCACACGTACAGCGAGACAGCCCGAATAACTAAGTTTTTACCTATACATCCACGGTATGGTTCCTACAGTTGCTCAGTAAACAGTCAAAAGCATAGGGAAGTTCCCAACTTCGTCTAGTAGCTATGCTCAACATTCCTGTACTTCGTGCTGAGATGCGGGATTATCCTTATACAACGTATAGGTTAAAAACTTCCATTGCAATTCAGGAAAGTTTGCCACAATTATTTTTTTTTTTTGCAGTGCGGGTACGCTCACATCAAAGATATCGCCACGCTGTTCGAACCATGTAGACTTACCTATTCTCTGTGTTTACGTCGCACAGTCACACAAGATAAGTCTCACCATGGCAGGCGCTCCCTGATCAAATGAACCGTATAGTCTTCCCACGGTTTCTTCACACTTTTTTTGCATTAAACCTTTGAAAAATCACCCCATGTATGACGACTTTAGTTTTTTTTTTCTAAATATTCCATGTAGGTCTATCACAAGCGTTTTTTTACCTCTGTTAATGTAAAAGTATATTATTTTTCGTTAAATTGAAGTTTCCCCAATATTTTATTTATAAATTATATTTAATTTATAATAAGTATTTACAAAACAGTAAATTAGTGAGAAAACATGTGTGTTGGTAGCACCTAGTGAGAAATAGTTCTCATGCGAAATAACATTACTACTGAGTGCGCACGAATTAGGCGCATTGCCCTTTGGTGTAATTTTCTAGACTTAGTTGACTTCAGTTTGCACGAGGCGGAGGAATATCCTGGAAGCAGAACCTAAGCAGGGTTTCAGAAAAGTGCGAAGTAACCGTGAATGAATTAAACTTTTTTATTCGTGCCCGGAGACTGGTTAGAACCATTACTCGGTTTGTACTTCACGCCACATTAATATGGAGCTTCTGTAGTCGCAGCTACCCAGGAACTACTTGCAAATAAACCTAGTATATACGGGTGAAATACAAGGTTGGATAGCGCTTTATGAGTGCGTGCTCTGTGCTATGTGGGTCTACATTAGTAGAGTGCACGCACTGGTCCTGAAACACTGGCGGGGAACGATGTTCTGAATAATCTTGCAAAGATAACCCCAATCATAAAACCCTACTAATAACAAAATGCGCTAGGCTCTCCGGCCTCCTGTATGGCTATTTATTTAGAATTTATAGCCCAAAACCACCTAGCATCGCTCTATACGGTAGTAGGGGCGTAAGGCTTCCAGACCACCTGGGATTAATTGGGATTAATTGATGGATTATAGGATTACTCAATTAACTAGTCGGTCCGGGCATCCTTATTTCGGATGGGCCTTAATACATGCAGTTCATGATGGATTACTTCCCCCTTCGTGTCTGTCTGAGCACCTTGCTTAGTCTCTAACGACCTAGCTGTCGACGAGATGATAAATTCTAACTACGTACCATTGCATTAACACTTGAGTGCTGCCGGCATAAATACACGTCGCTTGGATTAAGCTGAGTCTTATATGGAGTTTGCCTTAGCATTGCGAAATCCACAGCCTTTGGAAACACGGACGAAGGAATATTACATCGCCAGCAGTTTTCACCAGGTTCTCTGCGACGTTATATTACGTAAGCAACACTCACGAGAGCACATTACTGAAATGAACCGGCTGGATAGCGTGTTATTCTACGTGGTAGATAACATTTGATTGGGGGCGCTTTCGATTCGGCATTACATTAACAGAGAGCCGGTAATCGTGTCAGGTGTTGCGTGAGCGAATAGGACCGCTGTAAATGGGAATACAGACACCTACAGAATTAGTGGACGTGCGGTCGTGAATATGTACGACTCAGTTCTAAATTATCTAAGTAGTCTCTGCAAATTTGTACAGCCCGTAAAGCGTTCACCTGCAACTGAGAAAATTTAAACTCATCTCGGCCGGTGGAGAAGCTTTTTTAAACACGTTGGGGCCAGTATACATTTGCTGGCATTAAGACGAATTAGAAGGGAGTAAAGAGATTTGGGCGGCCTTTAACAATAAGATCTTGAGAGCCGATGAGGGTGATTGAGGTGAGTATGGAGCAGCGCCGGAATGAAAGAGCGAGATAAACGGGAGATCCCCGAGAAAACCCGCCAACCAATGGCATCGTCCGGCACGATTCCCACATGCGAAAATACGGTGACCCGGCAGGGGATATAGCCCGGTCCGCCTTGGTGGGAGGCGAGCGTGCTAACCGTTCGGCCACCGCGGCCCGTAAATCAGAAGTGAGTCATCTATATCAACTACTGCAATAACACTGGTCATGTTGGTGTCTGTGTTAGAACTCACCATCGTCCTATTGGTCCATACCACACCGGACAGTACTCTGTACTTTCTAGCGTACGTTATCGGTCGGTCATAAACCAATAGAGAGGAGAGTTGAATATTGACCCAATGTCCTTTATAGTGTAAAAGGATTTACAACCAATAATTTACATTGAGTAGCTATAAAAAGAAATTCTGTCGTTAGCAATATCATTGTTACTACGCTGTCGTGTACTTGCGAGGTCATGCACTATCCGAACAAAGACTGTACATCCATACGAGCGAGTTCCGTTCTGAACAACAAAGAAATTTTCAAATTATCTTTACTCGAGCTACACTCGAGCATAGTCTGCAGAGTTATGTAGTTTGTATGACGGATGGGGGGGGGGGGGGGGCAGATAATTGCGTGGTGAATGCGATGCTACGCCGACACACGTTTCGCGCGACATAGTTTACACGAACGCACACGAAGGAAAGGATTACGAAGAGGAGGTGGCAGATAGGGGAGGGAGGGGATGGGGTGGAAGGCCTCGGAAAAAATGCGAAGATATCGCAATCGTTTTGTCGTGTGGCACGGCACCTTGAACTTTCCAGAGTCGTTCTTTCTCGCCCGATGGTTTGCATGACGGAGTCGCTGACGGAATTTTTGTGTTTTTTTTTTGTTTTAAGGTTGTAATGTGGCCCTTTCCCTTGCCGCCTGCCTGTACAAGACAGGTGTCCGCCCCGCCCCCAGTCGCCGGGACTTGCACGAACATCTCGGCGATGCCCCAAATATTTTTTTTTCTAATTACACTCGAAAAAAATTCCTGGTAAATTTCCTAAACTGAATCGTAAGTTTTTAACCCACGCATCTGGCTACTCATATGGGAATGTTTTTCATCGCTACCATACAAAGTTGGTAAGTCCCCCACTCATTTGACTGTTTCCTGAGCAAATGTAGGTACGCTACCATGAACGTATGGGAAATAAATTCACTATTAGCGCTTTCTCACTCCACGTATACACTCCTATAGTAAATTTGCGAACTATTTCTTAGAGTGCACGTTCTCTGATATTCTGCTCTGTAACGAAATCGCAGTTATGATTCATTTATCTGAGGATGCAATCACCTAAGAGTAGATATTTACCTGGTGTAATATTTCGCATCACAGCGCAAACTAGAGGTATTTCCAGCTGCATGCGGCATGAAACACAGAGCAGGCAATAAAACAGAAGCGAAACTACTGACTGCATGTCGATCTCAAGACGTACGCCCCAACAAGAACTGGTAATTTTGCGAGAAGCCATCTACCAATCGGTATCTTTGGATATGAACTTTTCTCTCGGTCGCTGAGTTAGTAGAGATTCTTTATAACACGTATTAGTTATTGATACACAGTGGCCGTTTCTAGATACTAACTAAGAACAGTGAACGGCCAAGTACGCCTAATCAAGAAAACAAATCGGTGCAGCATTTCAATTCTGAACACTTGCTTATTCTGTAGCACGAAATATACTCGACGGGTTTCAGTTAAGCAAGATTTCTTCCGGAGAATATGTTCATCTGAAAGTCGTGGCCGGATGAAATGCGAGGCTTTTGAGTACTATCTGTGTGCAACTTTGACAGGTCTCCGAATGAATGTGCTGGAACAGTATCTCAGTACTGCAAATATTAAATTTTTGCAAAAATGTTTCTGAAACATAATTTTTTTCTTTTGCTGTCATGTGCAACGGTTTATTTGAGAGAGGAATATTGAGGTGAAATATTGTTATAGGTTATTCACTGAAAAATGAGCACTTTTGAAAGCCCTGTTATTTGGAATGATAGTCAATAAATATATTTTCATTTAGCCTTAGACGTGAACTTCCATGTGCGGTTGGGATATACACACTGTGTTTATTATTTGCATGTCAATATTTATCTGAAAAAGGTGGTTAAAGGATAAAAAAAATGGCTGAAAGTAAAAAGTAGTAACTAGGGTGCCAAAAGTGGTCACTTGACCTTGAACAGCCTATAGATCTATTTATGTTAGTTTAAAACATATGAGATAACGGGAGGGAGGGGAGAGGAGGCATATCACGTACTAAACAAAACCTAATCGTACAACTACAAAGGACGTACAGAAAATTCGAAAGCAGGACCCCTCGCGCCGTTTTCCGACCTCCCGACCAACCGCGCTTCAGATGTCGGCGTGACGAGAAATTCTTCACAGAAGCGCTAACTTGCACGATTGTGCTCTTGACTGAAGCGTTCGTGCGCATCAACTTTCGCAAACGTTTTAATTTCGCCTCAGATATAATTTCATTTTTTCGAGAGAGTTTCTAAATGTAAGAGACGCGAGTAAGCGAATTCGGTGTCAAGACACGTGTGTGTGTGCACTGGCACACGCCAGCACGCCCAGATGTGCACACAGCCAACATGCGCAAACAAACGCGATGGAACACAGCTGGGAGCTGGGAAAGTGACGTAATTCTCTGTTCCCAAGGATAGCAAGCTCAATACCTCCAGTCCCTGCTGGCGATGTGCGCTGAAATCAACTCCGCTCGTTTAAGCCGTTCTGTACGAGACCTCGCAACATAACATTTCACAGTGACGAGAAACATACTAGTCCAGTTGAAAAGGGGCCGAACAGAGTAGATAAACTGCGAAGGGGCCACGGGGGTATGGCGGTCAGACTTCCCGTCTCCCAACAGGACAAACCAAATTCGATTCCTGACGAGGCTAACCTGATTTTTTAGAGTGGGAAACGTGGCGAACCGTGCCGTTGGTCGGCGGGTTTTCTCGGGGTTTTCCCGTTCCCTCCTGCCCTTGCATTCCGCCGGTGCTCTATATTCACCTCACTTCGCCCTCTCTAGCAGCTATGTTAGACGTACCATTGCCATGGTACGTGTACCATAATTAGACCAGGTGTACTATGTACAGTGATGCATGATGGTACGCAAACGTGCCATGATCTGACTACAGTAAAATATACAGCTAATGACTTAAGTAATATAAAAGATGATCAGTTTGAACCGCTTCGTTTAAGTCGAAAGCTGCAGTCCTATGATTCATCTGCAAAATAGAGGTTGTATTTCATGTGTATTTGATATCAGCAGTGCAGCGTTCGAACAACTGTTGTGCGATGAAAGTAAAGCAGACATAGAATTATCATTTTACGCATTTGTTAGAAATTTACCATAATTTTGCACCAGTGTACCATTATTTCGAATGCCCCGTACCATGATAGAGCACTGACTATCTAACATCCCTGCTCTGGAGGTCCACAGACTACCTCGTTGTTTAGCTTCGACCAAAATCTCTTGATTGAACTGAGTAGGGCCACATTGCATTTTAAACCATGCAATTCACGCAGATAAAGCTAGAATAATAGGTTCCATTTAATTAACATTTTATTCATATTATTATTTTATAAATAATTTGGTGTCCTCAATACAATTGCCTAGCTGTAAATGTAATTGGAAAAACTGATATACTCTCCGTCTCATATAAGTTGGCGAGATTTTGACTGTTCAACGAATGTTTACTTTTAATTTATGTATCCTTTCGCCATCAGCTGGTGCGTCAATTGGAGGCTACAAGAAAACAAGTAAATAAGTTTCCGAAAAAAAAAAACGAGGTGTTTAGGACATAGACGGACAGTTACTGGCCCAATAGAAACTACTAGTAATCGAAATCGCTGTACACGAATATATGTTACTTTAAAAATTATGCAAAGCTCGCGGAAAAATAAAACTATTGGTATCTGTTCATAAATTTGTTATTTTACGTACGAAACCTATTCATTTGGTCTTTATAGCTGGTTAGATTCGAGAAAGAGCACACAGATGGCGCGCACGACATGGTAAAGCGTGTGAACCGCCCGTGATACCAACAGATAGCAGCAGGTTCGTCTCCTCTAGATCCTGCTTTTTAAAACTTGCCTTATCTCCTATTACTGTCTCGAAACGACAAGAATTTAAAAAATATTTCGTCAAATTATTTGAAAATATATTTCAATATTACAATTAATTAATATCAAGCTCGTATGGAAACCATGGGCAGTGGGAATACGACATGAAAAGATCTAATGTTCGAAGTCGCGTTTCATTCGCCTACGAATCGTCTCATTGTGTTTCATTTTGAACACATATACATTACTACTTAAGCACGAAGATTAGTTTGTAACACATACAACCGCTATTTTGTGACCTCGTAAAATAAAATATATTAATTAGTGTAGAAACTCTTTGCTATCGCGTATTTTGTACTTGTCTGGTGTGTGTCATCAGTGCACTCAGAATAGCCGACTTAATACTAACTTTTGTTCGTTCGTGCATCAGCTGACACACGATTTTGTAAACGGCACCTTGTTTGTTTCGTATATGTCAAGTTGCCGCTCACTGACCGTCAAAATGTCGCCACCTTATACGAGATGGACTATACTCGGGGATGAGGGTGAAATGAACGGTGACTCTTTTCAGACGCGCTGTTTTTCAAGCTTTCTTTCGCGACAGGCCACGCTGTAAAAACTGCGGTGTTGCAATTGCACAAAGTGTGAAAGTTATTTCGCGGCCGCAATCACGGAAGCCTGGGCGAGAAACAAACAACCGAGATTGGCGTGCGCTCTGGAAAAAAACCACGCGCCTTGCGTGTGTGCGCGTGCATGAGGGAGTGTTGGAGAAGGAGTAAGAAGGGGGGGGGGGGGGCACAGTACTTGCCGTACCTCTTAGTGGGTGAGCCAGAAACGAAGGTTCACTAACAGAACAGGTTGTGGCGGCACGCGCCTGTCCCGGTGCAGTATATGAGACTAAGGTGGCTTGGCAAGAGCGGAGCACACCAACCATGCATGTCATTTGGGCAGGGACAGGAACAATTCGCGAGTTCAATGACCTGTAGGCTAGACTCCACAGTCATGTGTACACTCGAGCCTCAGATGTTTGTTCATTGGCTGCTGCCCCATGGAGTAGTCAGTGTTACTTCACACCTGGCAGTATGGCACTGGCTAGTGGTTTCCTTGCTAGTCTGCTATGGGCTCAGAGTCGTCCAGGGCGTCTTAAATAAACTGCGATCCAATTGAAAAGTCAACTTCAGTGTACGCGTGTTTGACGTCTATCTTGTCCTGAAATGAACTGGCGAAATGTTCCTATCCCTACATACGGGTCTCATTGCAAGCATGTGTGTTAATTCTAATTATATATATATATATATATATATATATATATATATATATATATATATATATATATATATATATATATATATATATAACATTTTTGTCTTTTTTATCCAAGACATAAACGGAAGTCGATATTTTGTTGCCAATTTAAAAATTTGGTTATTTAAACATAAATGTTTTCGTTGAAAAGTCTCAGAGTAAACCCTGGACTCACGACCGTCCGTTTCATTCGTCAGTCCGCTGGTCACGTGATCTTCAACCAATCGCAGTGCAATTTTTTTTTCTATCCGCCAATCCGTCAAATGTATCTCAAACGTTAACTTTCGACGGACCGTCGGATGGTCCACCGCCTTGTAATCGTTCCTTGAGCATGGCTGTCGGAAAACAGTCACTTGTTTATTTGTCTGAATATTTTTCTTTTTTAAATACACAAGGCAGTGAAGTTGTTTACTTTTTTTAAGTTCCAACTTTTAATTGAACTGCAGGTGACTTGTAGATTTCCAGAGGAAATGCTGATAAATTATGTTGGGGAAAAGCATATATATTTATTACACTCATTGAAAACATTTGTTAGCGTAGTAGGTTGGTAACACTGAACATTTTCTGGGCCAAAGGATCTACGGATGACGGACTGTTGTAAGTCGCTTTCAACTGACGGACGGAAAAAACCGAGATATAGCTGACTGACGGAAGCGACTGATAGTTGTAAGTCAAGCTTAAGCGAAGTAGCTGTTTGTATCCCTTTGTTTATGATACTTAATCTTTCATCATGGTGGGGTATCTGTGTGATACGTTAACCCCCAGTGTAATTGGTGGACAATCTGTAGAAGCTCTGCACAGTCCACTTTTACAGTTTGCGGACAGATCACCGTAAAAACTATTTATTTTTTAAATTATAATAAAAGGTTTTCAAAACATGGAGAGATTTGAAAACTCTGTTCCAGACAGGTTAAAGACGTGTGTTCACTCGTGTGGCTATCGCACTCTCTCACCGCTACGGGATTCTGGGTTCAGTTCTCGAGGGTCTCACGCCCTTTTTTTTTCATGTGGTGTACGCGGCAGACGCCATTTATAAGCGGGTTTTCTCAGGAATCTCAGCTTCTTTCACTGTCGCATTCCGTACCTGCTTCACTACACGCACACGGCCCCTAGAAGACTCTGTTGCATATGCTTTAGAATTCTCTCAGCTTAACTTTTAGCAAAGAAGAAAGTTAGGAGACGTCTTGGGCACTTCATGTTAAACGTGTAAGGCATACTGCAATGCATTTTATAGACAGTGTAAGCCTTCGGTTTAGTATGTTACACATTACTTCAAGAACAATTTTTATTCATTTATCAATTGCTTGGTCTTTGAGATAAGATAGCTGAGGAACGTCATAGTTGCTACTGTTCGTCCATAGTCGATAAAATGTATTCCGATCGTGTAAATCTGGCTTCGAACCAGTGAATTCAATGAAAGCTCAGCGACAGTTTCAGTGACTTAGTATCACGGTTGAAATAGTCACTTATAATGGTTACCAGAGAATTGCATTGCTCCGTGGCTCTATTTGACATTGCACTGTTCTTATTCGCCAGCCAGAACAAGCTGAATTATCAGAGAGCAGCTTTAAAGTCTCAGATGTCTCGTAAATAGAGCAACGAGTATTTCGGGAATTCATTCGGAGGCGAGGTAGTCTCCAAACACTTGTTCTTTTCTCCTATTATTGTGATCGGACGACATTTCTTTAGACACACCCCGTTTAACTATGAGCTAGTAGTTAGCAGGAAGCAGCAGTGTGAGTGAGTGTTTAACAGTCCTGTACAGAGGCCTCATTTCGATCACAACAAGCAAGATAATGTCTCGAGTGTATGGAGGGCTGCCCAGTCTAGCTTGTTGCCAACTCAACCCGCGAAATACTCGGTGCTCTACTCGTAAAGTGCTCGATCGTTGACCTCAAAAGTTCGAAGCGCTCGCGAGCTACGGATTACAAGTAGATAGCGTTAACAGTTCGTGCAGGGTCCTGGTACATGCGAGAGCACAGTCCGTATATGCCTGAAGTGCGGTCGCCCGTAGGAAAGCGACGTCGGTCCATTCCAGAGGCGAGGCGGCTCAAGTGGCAGGGAGATTCCTCCGACGGCTTCCTGCAAGAGGCCCCAGACGAGATTTCAGAGGGTGTAAGGAAGGAGGGTTGAAGGGGGGAAGGGGGTGGGTCCGAAGGTCGTGAAAGCTCGTCCGCGGCAGACCGCCCGCTGGACTGGAACAAGAGCTGAGTGGACTAGTTTGATTGGTTTGCCGACTGGCGCGGATAGTTCTCGCAGAGTGCGAGCGTGCGCGGGCCGCCTCTCGTGCGATGGTCCCTGGCAGCTTTGCAGAGCCCCTTCTGGATCACACGACGACCCTGGCCGCATGTACGGCCGGCCCAGTCCGAGTTGCCCTGGGCAGCGTGCTGGTCGAGCTGGGGATCCAAATCCAACAGCTCGGCCAACGGTCGCCAGTTAAACACTTGTTAACCCTCTCCACGCCACGCCATTAAAGAAGGGAAACCAAACCTGCACAGACAACAATTCCTACAATTATTTTGGAACTGTCAATTACTATAGCTGTTCACGGTAAAATGAGCAATTTTGAAATCCCTGCTTAATATATACTTGTATGCACGTTGTGTATTCTTCCGCCTTATGTAATATTGACATTGTCACGAAGGTCATCACTTTAGTCATGCGTTGGTCAAGTGAAACTAGGAAATTATTATCAAAGTAAATATTTTACAAATCTGCTCATTTTTACACTTCAATGGATTAAAAAAGCAGAAATCTAAAGAAATAACGTAAGTTAACACAAATGGTCAGCTAACAATTTTTATTCGACGTCAAGATACGGAACTAATTTCACAGCCATCGTTGCCAACTTAACTGGGTTTATGTCACTCAGGCACCCGTTACAATATATGCAGGTAGGGGCAGTGACTTTTTTCTAAGGTTGATTTCGAAAGTGCTCACTTTATCGTGAATATCCTTTAATGATGGAGGGAAGTAGTTTTATCTATTTAACGTCGAATAAGACGTGTTAGGTAACCATTTGTGTTAACTTAAATTATTTCTTTCGAGTACTGTTTTTCTCTAATGCATCGAAGTGCAACAATTATCATATCTGTAAAACATTTACTTTTCCTATAATTTCGTAGTTTGCCTTGACCGACGCTTGAATAAAGCGATGAAGCCCATGGCAGTGTCGATTTTACGTAAGGCGGTACAACACACAACGTGCATACAAGTTGATCTTAATTAAGGCTTTCAAAAATGTCCATTCTACCGAGCACAGGCTGCAGGTAGGGACAGGTGTTTTTTCCCGAACATATTTATGGCCGTGCTAGACGTCAATATTTTACGTCCACAACCAAAACTTCGTTTCGTAATTGGCTGCGTGTCTACGTGAGAAGACATGTTCTCATTTGACTGGGCGAATCGTAATAAAGTACTGTGACACTGAACGCCCATGATTCACGGACAAACACTTGAGGCAAGGGGCCATCCAGCTACGGAAGTGCATATGAACAAAAGTGTGATGGAGTAGAACTGGTCTTGAAATTTTTTTTTCGCGAAAAACACCCGTCTCTAGCTACACGCAGGGCTTAAGGTCTAATCGACAGAGAAGTCATTAGAGACGGAGCAAGTTGCACAGTGAAACAGGGACGAGGGGAAAAAATGGGTCCCACCATACGGTCATGAAGCAGATCACGTCACGCGTTGACCTTAGGGCTGTCTCGCATAATTTACATGCTGAAAAGGGGGTTGTCTGACATTCTGAATCCTCACTTTGTGGCGGTTTACCATCCCAGACACTTGGAAACAGTCTTGTGAGTGAACATCGTCTCCTTCAGGAAGTCTGGGTCTTAGTCGACGCGACCCGGCATCTCAAGAGCGAATGACTTGCGCTTCGGCCATCATCGGATTGAAGCGCGTGCAGTAGCTGCACCTTGCAGGCATACATATTCATTCCCTTGCGCAGCATCCCGTGCACAGTGGTCCTGGACCTCTGCAATTGTCGGGAGGCAATACGGATTGATTAGGCGGGGCTCTGGAGAAATGGATGTTGAACCCGTGCCACATCTGCAGCACTTGTGCTTGGTCGTCCAGACTCCTTTCCTTTTCAGGCAAGTGACCACCCCCGCATTTGCCATGGGGTGATTTCAGCAAAGTCCCGGGGAACCGTAATCAGGAATGCCGGACTGGGACTTGAACCCGTGTCCTCCCGAACGCGAGTCCTGCAGCGTGTGAACTAATACGCCACCCCACTCTGTCAGGAAGAATAGAATGTACGAGTTATTCCCAATAAAGGGGACGGCAGTGTTTTTTTTTATTTCTATTCCGAGAAAATTCAATCTGTTAATTTATTTACCCTTATTGATTCATGACCCACCGCGGCTGAATGTATCCACTTCGTTGTTTCGTTGGCATTGTGGTTCACCAGAGATTTTTACAGCTATGAAATACAATTTCAATTATTTTTTTTATTTGTTGACAAAACGCGTGAAACGGGCACTGGGTAACACATTTCACATGCTATCAACACTCTCGCTTACTTTCCGACCTTTATTTTCTAAGAAAGGCGTCTGGCGCCGCCATACGGTAAACCTGTTTATCGACTTGTTTCCAGGAAGGTCAGTGGATCATGAAAAAGGAAAATAAAATGAGTAAAAGTTCACGTCCATTAAAAAGTGGTGTAGGGGACCTACTTAAATGCAAGTAAGAAAAGTCTCCCTCACTTGAGAAAATCTTAAAACAATGGAGAAATATTGAGTAGTATGTTTCTATTTTACGATCAATGATGCACGTAATATTAGAAAAGAAAATGCGTTTCTCTTCTAATCTATACCTTTTTGCACTCAGAACGACACCTCAGCTGAATAACATGCCATTGCGAAGTTACCATGTAGGATGCATTCTCGACGCGTATGTAGACCATTGACTAAAAATATAATGCAGATCAATTTCTCGTTTTCTGCGAATGTACACAACACTGACACCAATACACTGTCAACGTTATATTGTCAACAGTGATGAAGGAGTTATTTTTTTATGTCTTAATTTTCAAAAGACAAGCCCTTCTATACATTTTGAATTAATAAAATACTTTTGCCAATTTTAACTAATATAACTGCATTAAACATGGTTAGAGGAAGTACACAAGCTTACCGAAGCACTCGTTTTCTAATCAGTTATCCAACCTCAAATACTGTCCACCTTGTTTATGATACTCGTATTTGTAGAAGAGCAGTTCATTGTTGGGACATGGAGACTGTCCCAACAGCATAATCGGCTTGAGTCATGCTTGAATCAAACTCGTCACGACAGGCCTGTGAGCTTGAATCAAGCATGTTATGCAAGTCAACAATTTTGAGTGAAGTTAACTTTTCTATACAGGTTGAACTTGATGCAAGGTCGATATAGTATCTCTTGTAGTGACCTAGCCTTGGAAACGGACAATTCATAATTCAAGCCATCCAGAATCTTGCCACTAGCAATTATGGGTCAGTCACGGGGTATTCGGCGGCTTGAATGAATCTTGAATCACGTATGGTATGATAAGTTTTAATTGGTAAGACAAATTAAAATATAATGACAAGCTTGCCGTGCGCTTACACGCTGTATATTCGCGATTTCTTCAAACTTTTTCAGTTAAACTCTTGGAAAATAACCCCATGTAAGACATGCTTGATTGTTTCCTAAATACAGTATATCATCTATCATGTGAAGAGCGTTTTACACTTGTTTTAACAAAAAATTACATTATTTTTGTATAAAGTGAGCGTTTACTTATAGTTTATCTATAAATTATAATAAATTGTTTGATTTAATATGAATACAAGCAGGAAGAAAATAGGTGTGTTGGTAATAACCTATTAAGAAATAGTTACTATGCAAAATATTATTAAAGTGAGTGCGCAAGAATGCAGTGCATTGTCCTTTTTGTGCAGTTCTCCTGATTCTGTTTGGCATTGTTTGCACGAGGCGGAGGAACATCCCGGAAGTAGAACTATAGCAGGGCGTGAGAAATGTGTGAAGTAACCGTGAATGAACTATATGTTGATAGTTTAGCGCAGTTAGTGCGATGTTCACTGTAAGATGGTTAGGTTATGTACGATAGTGTGTGATACTTGTGTATTAATAATTGTGATTGATATTTTGATGATGATTAATAATGTTTCATTTATTTGAAATTAGTTTGTGTGTGGATTATTTATTAGCTATTACTGTCCACCTCCACTATTACAAATGTGTGTATGTGTTGCGATTTAACATAACATCACTTAACCTAGCTCACCCTAACTTAACATAACCTAATCAAATTGAATTATATTATTTTAGATTGGAGTAAAATGAGTCAAATGTGTAAAAATAGGATGTATAGAATAAACGGGAGAAATTGAAGACCGATCTGTTTGAAATTTGCTTTCCCTGCTCTGTTTTTGGACAAACATGAGTATGATTCATTGAACGTATGGGTGGGAGGTGGACGAAATTATGACTTTAGTTAAGTTAAAATGTACGAACCTGCACCAGCACATGTGACGTGTGTGTGCTCGCGTGTAGAGTGGCTGAGGAGTTTGTGCGGTCGTGTTCGCAGTGTGCGCGGCGGACTACCAGCCATCGGGAGGACCAGTGTACGTGAACCCGGCGGCAGCTGCGGAGCAGGCGGCCGCCCAGAGGCAGAACGAGGCGGTCGAGCTCCTCACGCAGACCGTGTATGGCTTCCTGGACTTCACCACGACTATCGGCAATACCGTCATGGTCTTCTCGCCTCAGAGCGCGCCCCCAGGTGAGTTACCGCCCCGCTCAACCAAGGCTCTCTTTATCTCTCGAAACCGTTCTGGCGTAGCAGGCGAACTGTACCCACCCAGGCGGATTTCACCCCCTGAATGCCTGAGTGGCGGCCCGTGTCAAAGCAGCTTGGCGGTTCCGCTGACAACCACGACAGTATAACACTGTTTACAACCCTCTGGCGGACCACAATACATCAGGTTGACACTAATATCCGAGAGCATTACCCTCGTCATTTTCTCGCCAGAACGTCTCCCTTTGTAGAATACCAATTTAAGAAACAAGCATTGCCCCCCCCCCCCTTCCCAAATAAAATTACTGTTCAAGTGTGGCCAAAAATTACGCAGCGAACCAGAGTCCCAGCGCCAGCAGGGGAGTTAATACTCAAAACAGTGATTAAATGCACGCCGGCTGTTTTTTGTAGGTGGTGACTGCCAAGTGGTCACGCATCAGCGAAGCTTGGAGTTTCCCCAGACATGATTTTCAAGGGTAGTAATTTTGTGTTCTGTGTAATTAGTAGAGTGGAATTGTACCACTTTCTTCCAAAAAGACCCTATTCTGAACACCCCTTTTCTTTCTGTACGGCATTCCACTGTTCCGGAATTTCACCAATGATATAATGATGTACTTAGTATGTTCTTTTCTTCCGAGAAAAAAATTAATTTTTCAGAAAAGCCCCTATTCTGAACACCCCTTTTCCTTCCTACGGCACCCCACTGTGCCGACATCTCACCAATGGTATAATGATGTACTTAGAACATTCTTTTCCTGTCTCGATCGCGAGGGTGTCCGTCCTTTCCTACCTGAGGGTAAAATTCGCCTGGAGGTAAAATTCGCCGGTTACACCGGGCAATGTCACTGCTCACCGGGTTTTCGCGAGGATCTCCCGTTTACCACCGCACTTGCATTCCATAGCGCTCCTCCACATTCACCTTGGTTAAACTACTTTCCTTCCCCCTAGGCGAACCGGCTTCGATTCCCGTCGTGGTCCCTCCCAGATTTCAGCATCTGGTCGGCGTGTTTTCTCAGGTGCTATTTGTGATGATTGACGTTGTACCCATACAGTTATGTTATATTCTTTACTTCTTAAGGCAGTGCACTGTGTAACGAAACACGTATGATAAGTCCCGAGTAAGTTCTTATCAGAAGAGATTCATATGTTGTGTTCAGAGTCATGAACCTTGATTAAAAAAAAAAAAAAAAGCTTTTATAGCTTTGCATAAACATAACTCAGTATAATGATTTTGAAAATAGGACATATTAACATAAGTATAGAAATGATTTTATTTGAGAAGAAAGAAGAATAACTCCCCCCCCCCCCCAAGATACTTCAACACGTGTGTTTGTGTGTCTTATATAGATATAATTATCTTGTAGATTTTTAAATTTACAATATACTTTTCGACAAAAATTTTTTTGTATGATTGTATGATTTTGTTTGTGACTGATATACTTAAAATCTGTAAAAGAATTTTCGCAAAGCATATCTTAAAATGAATTCAATCAAATAATGACTTACATATTCTCTTGTTCTATATTTACGACAGTGATTTAGTCATTTTGTGTGTTAGAGTGTCAGTAAAATTGCACTGTTCCAAATTGTATCACACGCTCTGTATCAGCCTCAAACTCAAAGGCTCCCTAAGGGCATCGCCTGCCGGTATATCGGATGGGCAATTATTTCCTCAACTGACGTAGGCAGCTGTAAGACTTCGAGATGACAACTTAATTTTTTCGTGCAAAGTTTTTGAAAATTCAATAAAAGTAATTCTACTTAGTCATATGAAGTTGATTGTTTTTCCCGTTGGTAAACGTTGATTCGGAAAACTTTTAGCATAGGCTAAATAATGATCGTGAAAAAGGCCTTGTTAAAATACACCCCCCAAATGCAGGTGACATAGATCGAATTCGCGTACACCCGGATGTAAGATTTAGTCACAGAGTATGATGCATGCAGTGCGAAGGGACCTGCGTCAAAGTGGCTAGAACCTGTCAGTCACGCCGACCTGGTTTCTATGGACCTGCATCAGGAGCAACGTGGCATTTTGCCACACCGGGCGCGGTCTCCATTATTTGATTTTGCAACGGATCCTGGAAGGTGTTCGGCGCGTAGGGCCAGCAAATTTAAGCAATTCTGTTTCAGGAAACGCTGAGGAAACGAGTGATAGATCCTCATGCCTGTGCGGTCAGGGGAGTAAACAGGTGCGAATTTACAAACCAACCCACCGAGCGTGCCAGAGAGTAAGCGCCTACCCAGTGATCAAGTAGATCGAACCCTGCCATTATCGGAGTGTCCCGTCACATCATGTTTCACGTTTCTTTGCACGACCATATTACATCCCGCACATTTACGTAACTTTCGCTTTTGGATGACGGATTACAGTCACGCCTCGGACGGTTCTAAAGTGAATCTCAAACATTCCAAGAGAACAAAGATCGAATCTCACGCTACCTGGGGCCCCGGCGGCGTAGTTGTCAGACTAGTTGCCTCCTACCTAGGCGAAACGGGTTCGATTCGAGGCGGGATCGCTTCCGGATTTACGTACGTGGGGAATCTGCCAGATGATGCCATTGGCCGGCGAGTTCTCTTGGGGATGCCCAGTTTCCCCCGCCCTTGCATTCCGGAGCTGCTCCATATGCACGGAGAGAAAAAAATTCCTGAAAATGGGCAAATATCGCATTTTAAATCTTGCCTAAGCAGTTTCCTTAAGCGGCAATAGAAAAGTACGATTATACGCACGTAGTTTAGAATGCTGGCATTCGTCGCGTGGCATGAAGTCTGACTGTCACAGATCTACTCTGCACGGTACAGCGTCACGACGGAAACACTGCACGCCGTGCGTGTAGGAGCGATGAGACGCTAGGGGTGTGTGTTAGTGTCGCCCGTATCGCTCCCTCTCTTCTTGACCTTGAACGCGCGGGTACATATAGTCAATTCGCTGTTTCTTTACACTTTTTGAATCAAATCTTTTAAAAATCACCCCATGTATGATGTTTTTTTGTTATTTCCTAATATACCATGCATCACAAGTGTTTTATGCTTGTGTTCATTAAAGTAATTTTTTTTTTGTTAAATTTAAATGTTATTTATATTCTCTCTATAATTCATTTATAAATACACTTAATTTATAAATATATGAAGTTAAAATAGTGAGAAACGTGTGTTGGTAACGCTGTTCACGATAAAATGAGCACTTTTGAAAGACCTGCTTAAAATCTACTTGTATGCACGTTGTGTATTCTTCTACCTTATGTAAAATTAACACTGGTAGTGCCTCATCACTTCATTCATGCGTCGATCAAGTGAAACTTTGAATTTATTAAAAAAGTGACTATTTCACAAATCTGCTCTATTTTACACTCCGATACATTACAAAAAAGTACAGAGCCAAAGAAATGATTTAAGTTACCTAAAACTTTCAATATGACGTTAAGATATCGAACTATTTTCCATAAATCGTTACAAAACTTACTGGGCGTATGTCACTAAGTATGCCCGTTATAATATATGCAGGCAGGGGCAGTGACTTTTTTCTTAGGTTGTTTTCAAAAAGTGCTCACTTTATCAATGAACGGCCTTTAAGAAATAGTTATCATGCAAATTATCATAACTGAGTGCCCAGGAATGTGGTGCGTGGTCCTCTGGTGTGATTTTCAGACTTGGTTAAGCTTAGCTTGCATGAGGCGGAGGAATATCCTGGAAGTAGAACTTGAGCAGTACTTATAGTATGAAAGCACCACTCTGGTTAAGAGCAGAGTTCCCTCTCAAAAATCCAAGGCAAATGGATAAATAAAGTTCCTATACTCTCTCTACCAGTTTTTCATCGCTACTAACAAAAGCATGTTTCCCCTCACACTCTGTCACCTGTAGCATTTATGATAAATGCATGCAACGATTTTGAATACTTTCCTGTCGACTGGGTTTTTACGGTGTCTATGCCGGGTTTTCCCTGTCTCTTCTTAGATATAGATTAACTACAGGTATGCTTAGGGAGGTAGCCATAACTCTAATTGCTGGCCATGGCTGACCAATCCCTCTCTGCCGCGATGCATGTCTCCTTGCATGATTTCCTTCCCTATAGGCGTAAAGGTTTCGCCCTGAGACGCAATTAGCACCCCTATCCTACCTCGGACGTACATCCAACACAAAAAAAAAGGTTGTATTTAAGTCCTTTTAAGGGTACTATGTAGCTGCGTATCCAAGGTCAAGAAGCGAGAGAGCGATACGGGCGACAATAACATGCACGCCTAGCGCCTCATGGCTCCTACGCGCAAGGCGTGCAGTGTTTCCGCCCTAACGCTTTACTGTGTAAATTAGACCTGTAATGGTGGAGTTTTATTACACGTGATGAAAGTACATAGATCAAACTACTTGCGTATAACCGTTCTTTTCTCTTACCGCTTACAGAAACTTCATAGGCAAGCTTTAAAAATGCGATATTCGACCACTTTCGCGATTTTTGTTCTATATTATTACACTTAATATGATGAAAGTAAAAAGATAGCGACGTAGACAATAGTTTTTTTTATCCTATCTGACAAAACGTCGTATTTCCAGAACATTTATTTATCGAGACACGCGTTTACGCGCAAACAACGATTTCACAGAAAACGTTTCAGTACATCAGATCATAGACTAAAGATGAGATAGACCACTTATTTTCGTCTTCTGTGTGTGTCAACCCAACGTTGACCTACCCCAATCCTTCACAACTGTGTAAGTCACATGGTCAACAGTAATTAACGTGTTCGTTTACTTCTTAATTTTTAACTGACAAGCGCTATTATATTAATAAAATACCTTTACGATTTCTGATTTAATAAAAAAGAATTACAAATTGATTAGAGGAAGTATAAAAACATACCTAAGCAATTGTTTACAACTCAGTTTTATAACCTAAAATCCAAACCATACTGTTTTCGCTAGACATGTTAGCAGGTGAGCAGTTCAATGTTGGGACATGGGGATTTGTTGTGCGCAGCCAGCGAGATCGGTCTACCTCATCTTTAGTCTATGCACAGAACCCTTATAGGTGATTCACACTAAAATGAGCACTTATTAAGGCACTGCTGAATTTTTTTATTCATCAGAGTTCTATCTTCCTGTCTCTTTTTAATATAAACAATGCAATGTGACTAATAAACACAGTGTATACATTTTACCAGACCAAAAATTTAACATATGGAGTGGCAATAAAATATAGTTATTAGTGGTTAATGCCTGTTGTAAGGGCCTTAAAAAGTGCCCACTTTACTGTGAACAGCCCATAAGAGTTATATGGACCAGCACGTTTTTTTTTTGTGAAATAGTTGTTTGCGCGTATACGCGTATCTTGGTAAATAAATGTTCTGCAAATACAAATTTTTGTCAAAAAAGATTAAAAAACAATTATCTATGTCCCTATTATTTTACTTTTGTCATAATTACTATATTCGTGGAGGAAAAAAATTCTTGAAGATGGTCAAATATAGCATATTTAAAGCTTGCCTGGGCAGTTTCCTTAAAAGGCAAGAGATAAGTACAAATATACGTACGCAGTTTAAACTTTGGGCTTTCATCGTGTGTAATAAAACTCCTATGTTACATATCTGAATTGCCCAGTACAGCGTCACGACGGAAACACTGCACGCCTTGCGCGTAGGAGCGACGAGACACCAGGCGTGCGCGTTAGTGTCGCCCGTGTTTCTCCCTCGCTTCTTGATCTTGGACCCACAGCTCCAACTAACTCTTCAGTGCTGACGTTATCGTGACGTGTGTGTGTGCGTGTGTGCGGCAGAGGGCGGGCAGCCGACGACGAAGGCGGCCCCGGTGATCGACACGCGGCCGGCACAGCCCTCGGCGCCACCGCAGGACATCAACCCTAGCAGGACGAGCTCGAGGAACGGTGACAGCAGGTCGGAGGGCAAGAAGCAGGCGAACGGCGCGGTTAAGGCCGGTGTTACCTCGCCCGCAGCGCTGCTGTCCAGTGTGGTGGAGGTGCGAGGCGGTGGCCAGCCTCCGCAGTCCAGCAGCGTCGTCAACGTCATCCTGGTGAGCAATACTCTTCTCCCCCTTCCCAAACCTCTTACAATTCTCTCAGAAGGCGTACTTCGATGTCCTGGACGATGCTTAGGCTGGAGCAGAACGGTGGGCGAGGAGAAAAAAAAAGAACAAAATTAGAATAGTACAGATAGGGAATTGGGTGCCATGACGGACCGGCCGAAAGGCTAGTTAGCTGTGTGCGGGCCTGACGGCGTCTGGTCGCGCGGGTGGATTCGTGGGGAAATCTCGGTCCCTGGTCGGGGGGGGGGGCGGCAGAAAGGATACCCGTCGGGGAGCTGTCTCGGTCGGGACAGAATAGCTCACCACCTTCCTAGGAAGTGTGAATTATGCTTTTGAATAGAAATAGTATTTCTAGCTTAAATTACGGGCGCCCAGACGAATAGCCGCCCTCCCACAAAAGAAAATTGTGAATCTATATAACTATTATACTGTTTGTTAAATCGTAGTAGTCATGATAGAATTGAACACCCTGGATTTCTGTACTGCTAAGTAAGGTTAACTAAATGAATTTAACAAACATTCTCTCAGACACAATGAGTGGTTGCACTTGTTTATGATGATTAGAGACCCGGTAATTTCGCGGGTTCGTCTGAGGACAACTTAAACTGCAATCACGTGTACATATGTGCATTTTTTTTCCATTGTTCCACAGTTTGCTAGACACGCCCCGAACGACCTTCTAACAATAGCGAACGTGCAAGGGAAATGAGAACCGGATCCCGTGCTACCTGGTCTGGGGTTAAACTGTGGAGCAACAGCCAATGGACAACTAACTGATACTCGCGTACACTCAGGATCGTGGAGTCTAGCTTGTTAGCGAATGAATCCGCGAAATTTCCGGCTCCCTAATGATGATAAAGCCTGCCCACCATAAAATGACCACTGCTTACAATCTACTTGTATGCACGTCGTGTATTCTTCCGCTTTATGTAAAATTAACATTTCCACGGGCCGCATCACTTTATTCATACGTCGGTCAAGTGAAACTGCGAAATTATTTGGAAAGTAAATATTTTACAAATCTGCCCATTTTTTACACTTCGATGCATTACAAAAATCACACAAAGAAAAAAAATATTTTAAGTTATCACAAATGGTTGCATAACTCTTTTTATTAGACGATAAGTTATGGAACTACTTTCCATCCATCGTTACCAACTTTACTGGGTGTTATCAACTGTACAGTCTTTAGATGTTAACTTTTCTTCTGTGCTGTCACGTGGTTACATTTCTCCCTGGTGTAAAGCGGTTAAACTTCTCTTGGACACTGAACTGTTGCACTTGTTCCCGATGCCAGATAACAGAATTTCTCTATGGTGTCACGTAGTTACACATCTCCCTGGTGCTGAGCGGTCTAACCTTCTCTCAGGAGCTAAGTATTTACACTTGTTTGTTATATATTGTTATATTATTATATATATTATATTGTTTTATATATCTCTCCTGGCGCCAAGCAGTTGCATTATCCTGTGGTCCAAGTGATTGCGTTTTCATCCGACGCCCTGTGGTTACATTTCCCCCTGGTGCTAATCGATTAAATTTCTTGTGTTGTGCTAAGCGATTTCACCACTCTTTGATATCAAGGGGCTGATACTTCTATCTGACGACAAGCAGTCACAATTACATCTTTTGGCACCGAATTATTACACAACTGTTTGGCGTCATTTTGTTAAATTTCTCTCTGGCAACAAGTAGTTACATGTCTCTCTGATGTCGAACTATATCTCATTGGCTTCAAGTGATTATACATTCCTCTCTGGCGCCAAATAGTTACATGTCTCTCTGATGTCGAACTCTATCTCATTGGCTTCAAGTGATTATACATTCCTCTCTGGCGCCAAATAGTTACATGTCTCTCTGATATCGAACTATATCTCATTGGCTTCAAGTGATTATACATTCCTCTCTGGCGCCAAATAGTTACATTTCTCTCTAATGCTCCGTGGTTAAACTTATCGCTGAAGCTAAGTGTTGACACTCGTTTACAAGATGAGGTAGACCGCTTATTCGTCTTCTGCGCATATACCCAACATTGACCTACCCCAATCCTACACAACTGTCAAAGTCACATGGTCAACAGCGATGAACGTGTTTGTTTACCACATAATTTTTAAATGACAAGCACTATTATATTAATAAAATACCTTAACCATTTTGAATTTAATCAAAAAGCATTACAAACTGATTAGAGGAAATATAAAAACATCTCTAAGCACTTCTTTACTAATCAGTTATCTAACCTAAAATCCAAACCACGCCGTTTTCGCTAGGTGTGTTGGCAGAAAAGCAGTTCAATGTTGGGACACCGAAATCGGGTAGTGCGCAGCCAGCGAGATCGGCCTATCTCGTCTTAAATCTATGTGTGGAACCAAGCAGTTATGTTTCTCTCTGGTGCAAAAAGTGTTAATTTCTCTGTGGCGCCAAACAAACGATTAAATTCCTTTCCAGTCTCAAGCGGTTTCACTTCTCTCTGGTACCGAAAGGTTGAACTTTCTCTGTCATCTCTTTGGCGGAAAGTAATTACTCGACTCCCTGGTGTCAAGTAGTTGCATTTATTTCTCGTACCATGCCATTACAGCTCGTTCGGCAACAGAAGATTACTACCAAGACTCGTTCCGGTATAAACGCATTACTTTTAATGAAAATATCATAGGAAATAATAATTTGGCCATTTTTAATTAATTTTTCTCAGATGCTATATTGCTTTGTTCCTTTCGGACACCAACTGGTTACATCTATTTCCCGTCATGTTCGATTTTCTCTGTTTAAGCAGAAATTCGGCAATGAATATGTGTATTATTTTCAAGGTTATGTTACTTTCCGATTTCAAGTGGCTACATTTGAATCTGTTTAAACTATTTTTGGGCACAATACAGTTTATCACACATGGCTACAGCTGCGTGCTTCTTAGTGTTCGAGGTGTGTTACACTTCTGCCAAGTTAGATTTTTTTTTGTAAACGTAAATGCAATATTTCTCTCAGATCATGCTTTTCTTCAGCATTGGGCGATTTTACGTCTGTCGTGTAATAGTCATCTCTAGAGCCCCAAGATTTGGTTCATCGTGGATTATGCTTCTATGATTACAAATTGGTATACATTTATCTCGTGAATGTTTCATCTCGAGTGTCTGTAGGTTGCATTCATCCCATTTAACACTTTTATGTCAATAATTGTTCTATTTTTCCCTTCGGTTATGTTCCTTGCCAGCATTATAATCTTACCTTTCTTCCAAGCTATATTAATTTCTCTCAACCAAGTTGTAAAATTTGCCCACGGTTAGGTTTGGTTAAATTTTCTTACATCAAGTCATTACATTTTACTCAAGTAATAGTGTCCATTTCTCTCTGACTGCACGCTATCTCTAGTGCGAAGAGGTTTCATTAAACCCTGATCTCATTACTCTTGGACACTACACAATCCGGAACTATCTTCCAAACATTGGCCAAAACTCTCTTCTTTCAAAATAATTAATTAATAATTTTCATCAACATTAATTTTTTTAACATAAGGGATTTCGCTAGGAATTATATTTCTTTGAACTAAATGCACAGTGCCTACGATGATTCAGATGTCCTTGAATTGATGAGATACCTTGTCATTTTACGGAGTGAAATCGGGTCAAAATTTTCAATGTCTCACCTCACAATGCACTTTTAAAGTTGACAATCGGCTGCCAACTTTGTTCGCCTGTAATTATATCAGTAATGAAGAAAACTTTTGTGGAATCAAATGAAGTGTTGTGCAGAAAACCTGGGTATGAATATCCACACGTAATTACACCTTAAGGGTCAAAGTCAGCACGTGAGATAAGACCTGGTTGGTGTTTAATGGAACCCGCTGTCCTGCCAGTGGTACATACCTGTGGCACCCTGACAAATTGGTGAATGGACGATGTAAGACAGTGTGTAGTTGGTGAGGCGATAGGATGCACAGATGCAGTGAACAGGGTCACCTAGAGAATAACTAGAAACCATTGGTAAGTCTGTCGTGTTTAGTACATATAAGATAGGGTCGCTGCCACTTTGAAATACCATAGACCCCCCGGTAAAGCCTGGCTCGGCAGAAGATGATGAGTGTGTATTTAGAAGAGTGGCAGGATGATGTAGGGCAGGATATCTTAAACTGGAAGACACACACATCTGTGTATGCGTGAGAGACTTTCAGGGAAGGTGTGATAAACTAGGAGAGAAAGTATTAAAAGCAGAGATATTATAAAACAATATTGAAGTTTAAATGATAATGTAAATCCAGTACCTAACCGCAAAATTGATGTGTGTATATGTATATATGTATATTAACAATCTATTAGAATGGCTAAGGGGAAGGGGGTTGCCGTGATCTGATACAGCAGTGTATACGGGGAGAGTGGGTCTGAAAATGTTGAGAACCTCACTCAACAAGAGGGTGGTATTGGAGACGTGGCTGGGGTTTGGGGGTGCAAAATCCCCAGGGCGACTATCCCTATCTCTCTTTCTTTCCTACCAATTTTCAGTTTAAAAATTCTGCGCTGCGAACGTGTACATGTTCAATTTTCGTTGTATCTTCGAAAAATTATTCTGCATGACTTAATACAACTAAGCTGCCTTGAAATAAACTAATTGAATCATTTTATTGAGATTTTCGTTTTAACTTTGTACCAGTTGTTTTTCTATTCACGGAACAGTACACAGCAATAAATGAAAGCGGGCTTTTTTTGTGGTTCCTTTTGTTAAGGAGTGTAAAGGGTTGAAAAGATTGCAATTAAATTATGAAAAGGGGAAGCAACAACATTGTTTGGACTCGGGCCTCAGGGGTTGTCGACGGCCATGTGGACAAGACGGGGACCTCGTGGTGAATGTGCTTGTCTCGGTCGCAGGGTCCTCAGGTGGTAGCCAGCAAGGTGGAGGTGAAAAGAGGGCCCACGGGTGATCTCGAGCAAGGTAGAAGTGAAGTCCGGGCCGCAGCCCGTGACCAGCAAGGTGGAGGTGAAGGAGGGCTTCAAGACGGTGTTGAGCAAGGTGGAGGTGAAGGGCGGACACAATGCGGTGTCCAGCAAGGTGGAAGTGGTTACCCACGCCCCTGACCCTCCAACCATCTTGCCGAACCCCACCCGCCAGGAGCTGCTCTTCTCCAGCGTCGTGGAGGTGCGCTCGTCGGCCGACGAACCCGCCATCTCCGGCAACAACATCTTCGAGCCCGAGTACGACTTCCTCTCCAGGCAGCCCTCCGAGGTCGTTGACGAGACATTCAGGGTATGCCACATGTTTATCCTCGCTTCTCTTGATCATATAAACTTCAACAAGTTATTATTATTATTTTAGTTTTCGGGTGTTGCGAAATCGCATCGAGGAGCGATTTTAAATATTAGGTTGTCAGAAAGTTGAATTATAAACTAATTAATTATATGTTTGAAATCTGCTTGACTTTTAGCCTTTGCCGGCCTCCCGTGGAGAGTCGGTTCGTACGCCGCTGGTTTGCGGCGCGAGAGGTTCTGGGTTCGAATCCTAGGCAAGGAATTGGTGTTAAGTTATGTCATAAGTTAGTCTGTAAGTCGTCCCCTGAAAGGACTTCAGGCCTAACACCAGTGGTGTTTATAAGCCTTTCCCAATAAATCAATCAATTTTAGTGCCTTTCCATTAAATAAATTCATTTTAGTGCATTTACCACAAAGAATTAAACTACGCAGGGTCAAACTCTTTGGGAGTAATTGGTTTTTAGGGCTTATCGATTATTTATTTTTAGTTTCCACAATACCTTGCATCGCGTCCTGAACATGACGAAAGTAACCATATTAGAATGACATCACGACGATGATGCGAAGAAAGTACCATAACTGAATGACCGACCTGGCAAGCCTATGCCTTACTTGGTCATGACGTAAAGTTAGGTTAGGTTAGGTTTGGTAAAGTAAAGCTAGGTTAGCTTAGCTTAAATTGGGCTAGCTATGGTTAGGTTAGGTACGGTAAAAACTATGGTACAAATAGGTTAACTAACACTAACCATCAAACTAATAAACATACACTATTGAGTTAATATATTGATATTTTATGTCAATAGATCATAAAATCAATTATACCTTGGCTAAAATTTGTTATAAACAATAATTACCATATATTATAATTACCATATATTATATTTATTAAAAATTCTTTTCACAATGTATGTTGCACATTTTTGACTACCACCTAAATCTAACAAGCTGATTTCAATTATGTGCCGCATTGCCATAATAGCTTTTAAGTGCGATAGCTCTATCTTCCCGAAAGCATGTCGGAAGGCAACTCTTCAAAACCGAGATCTTCATGAAAATCCAAGGCTCTTTCAGATATTGGCGGATCATCACGATTTTCTGAAGAAGGCACTACTGAGCGAGTATCTACACCAGACGAGCCAGCCGAAGCTTCTGGGGGGAACTCATGCCTGTAGCTAGTGCCTGTGTGCCTAGGTGTCCAACCTGTAGCTAGTGTCTGTGTGCCTAGGTGTTCAATATGTAGCTAGTGTCTGTGTGCCTAGGTGTTCAATCTGTAGCTAGTGTCTGTGTGCCTAGGTGTTCAATCTGTAGCTAGTGTCTGTGTGCCTAGGTGTCCAACCTGTAACTAGTGTCTGTGTGCCTAGGTGTTCAATCTGTAGCTAGTGCCTGTGTGCCTAGGTGTTCAATCTGTAGCTAGTGTCTGTGTGCCTAGGTGTTCAATCTGTAGCTAGTGCCTGTGTGCCTAGGTGTTCAATCTGTAGCTAGTGTCTGTGTGCCTAGGTGTCCAACCTGTAGCTAGTGCCTGTGTGACTAGGTGTTCAATCTGTAGCTAGTGCTTGTGTGCCTAGGTTTTCAACCTGAAGCCAAGCTCCAAGTTCTCACTGCGGTCGCCGCCGCGGCCGACGGCGGAGGTGCGGTCCAAGGTGAATGTGGTGACGTCACAGAAGGCGGACGGTGGCAAGACGCGTGCCGGCGCACACCCCACGGGGCTGGTCACCAAGCTGGGCGGCACCATCGTCAAGGATGGTGTCACGACAGTGCATGAGACCAAAGTTATCGGCACCTACATCTCTGGAAAGTACGCGCAGGTGCTGCAGAGCACATCTCACGTCCACCAGGGCAGCGGGTGAGTATTCGTAGCCACCAGTACATCTGATGATGCTTTGCAGTTTTAAGATGGTCCAGAATCACTTATTGACACCTACCTACAATTTTTAGCCCTTTGTTTAGTAATGGTATAGAGTGTATCCATACGATCATTAAATGTCTTTAGCACCTCTTTATCAATGTTAACATGGGCGAAATTCAATTATTTAACATTTGTTGACCTCTTTTCATAAATTGTACATGTCACATTCTATGGATGTAGAATGAAATATAGAGAAGTGACCATGTTATAATACTAGTTTTGCTGACTTTACAAGTGTTCACAATACTGCATCATTTGAACTATCGTGGGGGTTTATGACCTAAACAGGAACGATGCACAGGATGTGCCGATTTATGTGGGGAGTAATCAGGTCGTGGACAGTGCACCTCAAAACAAAAATGCCATATGAACATATGTCCTTGGTTCAATGGTTCCCAAAGTTATGTTTTTATTCTTCCTAATAAAATTATTTTATACACCCGTGTTTGCGCCGCTGCAGCTCTGCCTCTGTACCAACAGCGATCCACTCTTATGAGAGGTACTTGAAATGTCCACCTTGCATTTATTTGAAAGCATGCCTGCTTACGTCACATAAGTAACACATTCCAACACATTAAAACACCCTAGGTGTGCCAAGGATCTGCTGGCGTAGTATTGCAATACCCGTAACAGGTGCTGCGTAAACGATGGTATCCAGATTTCCCCACCGATTAAAAAAAAAACTGGATTCTGATCAGGGTAACGTGCAGGCCAAGCGATTGGTCCTGAATGACCGATCCACTTGTGCGGGAACCGCTCATCTAGATAAGCCCTAGGAACTCTACTAAAACGTGGCGGCGCCCCATTATGCATGAACAACATGCGATGCATCGGACCCAACGTGGCACTGTCGAGTAGCACATGTACTGATCTTGCAGGAAGTTACAGCACGATTGGCATGTCAAGCGCTTGGTTCCAACGGGCGTTGCATGCCAACAGTTAAATGGGCATAACAACGCACACCCACGTTCGTATCTATCACAGTCTGTACACACATAGAGGTGTATAGACTAAACGCTGTTCACGATAAAGTGAGCACTTTTGAAATCAACCTTAGAAAAATGGCACTGCCCCTCCCTGCATAATATTTTAACGGACGCACTGATGGTCATGCGCCCAGTAAAGTTGGTAACGATGGATGGGGAGAAGTTCCGTATCTTAACGTCGAATAAAAAGTGTTAGGTAACCATTTATGATAACCAAAATTATTTCTTTGGCTTTCTATTTTTTAATGCATCGAAGTGTAAAAATTAGCAGATTTGTGAAATATTTACTTTTCTAATAATTTAAGTTTCCCTCGACCTACGCATGAATTGTGATGAGGCCCGCGACAATGTTAATCTCACATAAGGCGGATGAATACACAATGTGTATACAAGTAGATATTAAGCAGGGCCTTCGAAAGTGCTCATTTTACCGTGAATAGCCTATACCAAGAGCGGACATAGTGACATGGGCTCGTAACTTGGGAACCATTGAAGATAAATACTTCCTAAATCTGAAACAGTGAGAATTAAGCCAAATTTGTGAAAACCAGTGAAATTTAAGCAACTGATAATCAGTGCCGGATAATTAATATGATGGCTGAATTTCACTGATTTATTTTTTATCCCTACTGAATGTCCAAAATTCCATTGCCATGAGTAACTCGTACCCAGGTTATTTGATTTCTCCAGTCGGCAGCAGTTTATCAACTGACTTCCAGTGAATGTCATGCCACTGATTGATATCACTGATTCCGGCTTATAATGTATCCATACGGGCTTTTTATTGTTGTAAGTTACACTGCCTGCAGTCTGGCCACTTCCCACATAAATCGACACCACAAAGTAAGTTGTCCGCAGATAACTGGATGCTCTTAAATGAAGTTCTGAAGAAAAAAAAAATATCACTCTACGCAACTGCTTGAATAGTAGCCTTTTTCAAAGCAAACGCATGGTGGCACAGCTATAATAAAGGCAGTAGCGTATTGATGTATTTGAAACATTTTCTTGTCTTACCGAGTAAATAAATATGCCGTTATTTAGTTACTGACTAATTTGTTTTATACTCTTTGAATGAATAATGAGCAAATTAGTAGCTATCATACTGCTGTTCTAACAACGTTACAGTTTTAACTGAATGACGTCCTGCTTTTTTCTTACTCTGCCCCGGTGAGTATCATTCCGCGTTGAAATAATATTTAAATTAAATCAGATGTAACAAAAATACATACGCCTACGTCAGAAGTTACTGTGTTATTGTTTGAATTTTAAGTTACATTTAAATTACCCGAGTTTAGACTCCTTCATTCATCAGAAATTTTAATAAATTATTTTCATTGGCCAATAATTTAAACATCACTGGTTTTGATAGCAAGCTAAGACAAAGAACGGATTTTTTTTCTATCGATCACCTCCATTATTATAAGTATTCTCGTCGGTGTTCGTGTAAAATATGCGTATTTTCGGGCATCAGTTTTTTTTTTCCAGAGATTGATTTCCAAAGTGATAATAATAAAACGAGAATTAATAAATGTTGGGTTGCCAACATTTGTTGACAAAGGGGAATTTTGTGAACACCAAGACAACTTCCTATTCTGCCAAGATAAAGCAGATTTCATTTTATTGAATATATTTTCTGGGATAGAAAATATTTGCGCCTGCTGAGATTATTTAGTTCACTTATATGTTTTAGGTCGCATTATTTAGAATATTAATTATATGCGGTTTCTTCTGCCTGTGCTACTAGACGTGCTAGAATATCTCTTTGCGACAATGCCGCGTAGAGGAATAATCTGCACAGAAACCCCAAAACTGCGCGCAGGTCCGTACGTTACAGGTTCTGTGTTTCTTTTTTTCAACAAAATGGGAAAATGCGGTAAAGTTAGTTTTATTTTAATTAGAGTCTTGCTTTCACGTCCTCGCAAACTGTCATGAAAGTGTCCACTTTTTTTTTTAATGTTCGAAATGTTCTTTAAATTACAAGAGGTACAAAACAGACCCCTTTCGCAAAAGCATATGAAAGGAAAATAGAACTTCGAGTGAAATGCGAATTTTCCCCCTGCAAGCAATCTATTTATTACGAATTTCCACCCGAATAGATTGGAATCTACGAGGTTCGGGAAAATAATATAGAGCGAAATTTCCCTTTAAAACCAATACATAATTCATCGTTAAAAACCAATTACATTGGAGTCACAAAATTTAATACTAAATACAGGTGGCAACGCCAATTATTTCCATGGAATAGTTTTATGATAGTAAAAGGTTATATAATTACCGCAGATCTTGATAATTTATTCTGACCGACCGTGTTTCGTCTTAAAAATATCCCATAATATTGGTAACAAAATTGTTATTTCACCTCCCAAAGGCATACGCCACTCTTAAGAACCACTTAAGAGCAAAAGTCGTACTACTTTCTTCAATAAATATTCCATGCATATCGGATAATTGAAACCATATTGCCATGGGTTGCTCAAGTATACTGAAATATCCTTTCAGTTTATATGTTATTAAGTGTTTGTAATATTCTTTCTGCCATTAGCCTCGTATTGTCAAACTGTGTGTTTCCGCGCGCTTATTTTTTGCGAGAGCGGAACTCTGCAGCCTTGAATTTTACATGAGATATGATCAATACAAACATGGATTTAGTAGCCATTTGGTTGGAATTGTTGGTAGAATTTATTTATGTATACCATTCTCCATTATGGGGTTAGTTGCGTATTCAGGCATGTGCGAATGCATTTTAATCTGTATTTTTCCTAACTATCAAAACGATAATTATTAATGGCGTTTTTAATATGGCATTCAGTTTAACAGATACAGGACGGAGGAAGTATTCTTGGAACCCCTTCACAACTAAAAATGCAAGTATTGTTCTACTTTTATTTTTTATCCTGGTTATGCTAATAGGATTAGAATTATACTAATACACAAAGTAAACAAATTAGAGCTGTAGAAGCTGAAGCGAGGTGCTGTAGTACTACTCTAATACCCAGGTGAATCACTAGAGACCTGCAAAATTCGCATTATTATTTGGTCTCAGGCTAGATTTTACAATGCTGCATATACTCGAGCTGGTGTCGATTCCCCATTGGCTGCTGCATGGATGCGATCACTCCTTTTTGACTGGACTGCACGACGTGATTGGACCACACAATTCTGAAGTGTTTATTTACTGGTGCAGAGTTACCCAGGGCGTGTCAAATAAAAATATGATCCAATGAAAATCTTATTGCCAAAGTACATGTGTTTGAAGTTTAAATTGTGCCCGAGTAACAACGCGAATTTGGTAGGCCTCTGCTAATCACTTAGACTCGCCCCTGTTAAATCACGCACTGAATCGGGTCGGTCAGGCCCTCACAGCAGAGAAGACCAAGTTGAAGTGGGCGACTCTGGTCTCCCCTAGACGACGGCATCTCTGAAGAGAAGCTCGAGGTAGGCGGACAGCGATGGCGACCTCCGGCCTTGCTAGGTCTTTTCTTATATAGTCTGGCCGCGCTCCAGATTGACCCCCCCCCCCCCCTTTCGCCTTGAGTTGGGCGGCCCGCTCAGCCACTCAGAATTTTGGTATCATTTGACCATAAAGGCGACGTTACGCGACACCAGATTCCGTAAAAGCTTGTACAAGGTCCGCCTTAGCGGCCGGTGATGCGGGCTAGTGTGGCGCCCGTCGTGGCGTTTCCCGCCTCGTACTGGCAGATTTCGTACCAGGTTCGGTAATTGGACACGTCCTATTTCCCGTGGCAGGTTCCACACCGGCTTTCGTACCAGGTTTGGTAACTGGACACGTCCTATTTCTCGTGGCAGGTTCCACACCGGCTTTCGTACCAGGTTTGGTAACTGGACACGTCCTATTTCTCGTGGCAGGTTCCACACCGGCTTTCGTACCAGGTTTGGTAACTGGACACGTCCTATTTCTCGTGGCAGGTTCCACACCGGCTTTCGTACCAGGTTTGGTAACTGGACACGTCCTATTTCTCGTGGCAGGTTCCACACCGGCTTTCGTACCAGGTTTGGTAACTGGACACGTCCTATTTCTCGTGGCAGGTTCCACACCGGCTTTCGTACCAGGTTTGATAACTGGACACGTCCTATTTCTCGTGGCAGGTTCCACACCGGCTTTCGTACCAGGTTTGGTAACTGGACACGTCCTATTTTCCGTGACAGGTTCCACACCGGCTTTCGTACCAGGTTTGGTAACTGGACACGTCCTATTTTCCGTGACAGGTTCCACACCGGCTTTCGTTTCAGGTTTGGTAACTGGACACGTCCTATTTCTCGTGGCAGGTTCCACACCGGCTTTCGTACCAGGTTTGATAACTGGACACGTCCTATTTCTCGTGGCAGGTTCCACACCGGCTTTCGTATCAGGTTTGGTAACTGGACACGTCCTATTTTCCGTGACAGGTTCCACACCGGCTTTCGTACCAGGTTTGGTAACTGGACACGTCCTATTTTCCGTGACAGGTTCCACACCGGCTTTCGTATCAGGTTTGGTAACTGGACACGTCCTATTTCTCGTGGCAGGTTCCACACCGGCTTTCGTACCAGGTTCGGTAATTGTACACGTCCTATTTCCCGTGGCAGGTTCCACACCGGCTTTCGTACCAGGTTTGGTAACTGGACACGTCCTATTTTCCGTGGCAGGTTCCACACCGGCTTTCGTATCAGGTTTGATAACTGGACACGTCCTATTTTCCGTTTCAGGTTCCACACCGGCTTTCGTACCAGGTTTGGTAACTGGACACGTCCTATTTTCCGTTTCAGGTTCCACACCGGCTTTCGTACCAGGTTTGGTAACTGGACACGTCCTATTTTCCGTGGCAGGTTCCACACCGGCTTTCGTATCAGGTTTGATAACTGGACACGCCCTATTTTCCGTGGCAGGTTCCACACCGGCTTTCGTACCAGGTTTGGTAACTGGACACGTCCTATTTCTCGTGGCAGGTTCCACACCGGCTTTCGTACCAGGTTTGGTAACTGGACACGTCCTATTTTCCGTGACAGGTTCCACACCGGCTTTCGTACCAGGTTTGGTAACTGGACACGTCCTATTTTCCGTGGCAGGTTCCACACCGGCTTTCGTATCAGGTTTGATAACTGGACACGTCCTATTTTCCGTGGCAGGTTCCACACCGGCTTTCGTACCAGGTTTGGTAACTGGACACGTCCTATTTTCCGTGACAGGTTCCACACCGGCTTTCGTATCAGGTTTGGTAACTGGACACGTCCTATTTCTCGTGGCAGGTTCCACACCGGCTTTCGTACCAGGTTTGGTAACTGGACACGTCCTATTTCTCGTGGCAGGTTCCACACCGGCTTTCGTACCATGTTTGGTAACTGGACACGTCATATTTCCCGTGGCAGGTTCCACACCGGCTTTCGTACCAGGTTTGGTAACTGGACACGTCCTATTTCTCGTGGCAGGTTCCACACCGGCTATCGTACCAGGTTTGGTAACTGGATACGTCCTATTTCCCGTGGCAGGTTCCACACCGGCTTTCGTACCAGGTTTGGTAACTGGACACGTCCTATTTCTCGTGGCATGTTCCACACCGGCTTTCGTACCTGGCCAATCACATCGCAGTTTCAGAGAGTACGGTGCTCCCGTGGATACTGCTTGGCATGAGTTGATGTAGAGACCGAAGAGGATGCATCCATCTTGATTATACGAGCCCGGTTCGCCTTGGTAGGAGGCGCCAATGTAGCCCCAGTTACAGTGAATATCATTGGGTACCGAGACTTAGTTCGCAGCACTTGCCAAAAACTATTTTCCTGTGAATTATATACATATTTTTGAAAATTGGGGGTTAATGACGTACATATAACATTGAATAAATATTGTAAATATTATAACTATTTTTGTGCAATTAATTTTATTACACTTACTTCATACATATTTCCATCTCATTAAGAGATAAAGGTGATTTAGTTTACAAAATTATAATGTGGTATGTCTGTGTAATTAATGATTAGCATCACTCTTGCGTTTAAGGCATGGGTTTATGTTAATTAAAGAATTTGAGGTTAAGGCCACGATCTTCTATTTCTAGAGCTTTTGCGAGAATTAATTTTTGAACTCAAACGGAGCCGATATTGCAAATCCTCTTGCAATTTTGTTGCAAATAGTTTTTACTATGTAGTCTAATTTTTTTCCAGACAAAAATGTATAAATTTGACTAGTTATTAAATAAACAAAATTATCGTTAAATAATTAACAGGTGTACTGTTTTTATGCTGAAAAGAAAAAAACTAGACTACATAATAAAAACAATGTGTAACAAAATTGTGATAGAATTTGACAATATCGGCTCCCATTTGGGTTCAAAAAATTAATCCTAGCAAAAGCTGTAGAAATGGGAGATCGTGTCCTTAAAATCACTTCAAGTTGGGGGCCGCGGTGGATGAGCAGTCAGCCTATGCTCGCCTCTCATCAAAGCGATCCGGATTCAATCCCCGGCCGAGTCACTCCGGATTTTCGCATGTGGGAATCGTGCCGGACGATGCCGTTGGTGGGGGGGGGGGGGGGGGGGTTCTTCTCGGTGATCTCCCGTTTCCCCCGCCCTTTCATTCCGGTGCTGCTGCTCCATACCCTCTTCAATCACCCTCATCGGCTCTCAAGACCTCGCTGGTAAGGCTCGGCCTCACGCGCCATGTCAAATTATTGGTTCTAGCTTATTTCAGTTGCATACCGACACTCATTACGAAACTTCTGCTATAAAGTCACGGCAATGTACGTTAGCCTGAAGTCATGCCGTATTTTTTCGAGAATTATGAACAGATTAATGCCATTTTACAATCACCATATCACATGTGGATGAAGCTTGATGGCTAAATTCGAAGGGGAGTGTCAATTGTGATTTTTTTTTATAGGTTATTTCACTGAAAAGGAAGTTATGACATATAAATGGAAAATTGAACATGGTGGGCGAGGCCGAACCTTAAGAGCTGCCCGAATGTCTTCACTCATTCAAGCTGCAAACAGGCCAAGAGGCGAGCGAATCTCGCAGCGCACAAAGAAACCATGTAAAATAAACAAAAATAGAATCACCTGGGTTACCGGCGAACGGAGCTGAGAGGAGGAGTGGCTGTGGCGACAACGCAAGTGCGTGCTGGGTGTCCTGACTGTGGTGTGTTTGGTGTATGTGCGCTGCAGGAAGGTGAAGGTGTCGCCGTCAGCCACCCAGAGGATCCTCAAGACGGCCGCCCCGCTGCTGGGGAAGCCCCGAGCTCCTCAGCTCGACCCCACCCCCGCAGGATCCCTGCACGACGAGACCGGCCTGCCCCTCGAGGCGCTCTTCAGTTCCTCCGGCGGACCCAACCTGGTGCGTGCATCGCGCAGGCCCGCCGGACCTCCGCCTTCCAACAGGTACGCTACCTGAAGAGTTAGCTGGAACCAGGGGGAAGACACTAGACAGAGCTTACAATCGCGTTATTTGAAGTTAGTGACTGTGGAAACACCAACATAGAGTTTTACCACTATAATTAATGATTTTATGGAACAGATCGATTTTGAGTCAAAACTATGGGTGTTTTGTGTCTCAAATATACTGATTTAACCTACATATATTTCAGGTGCTGATTTAGTTTCTATAACGATTAGAAAGATTTAATCCGTTTTTGCAATGGTTGTGCAAGATCTACTCTCTTATTGGTCACAATTGGAGGTAACGTAAATATTTCAAAGACAGAGCTAACACAAACAGCACAGGTATATATTTAATTACTGCCGAAAACAGCATTCGGCAAATAAATAGTGTTAGTCAAGTAGGTTCTACTTAAGCAAATTTAAAACGTCGTACCTCTCAAGAATAATGCATGCTGTAAACATACTGTAAATACATACTGTCCGGCAAGCCTTAATATATATATATATATATATATATATCGTAAATAAGCAATTTTATTAAACATTGAACACAGCGTGATTATTAACTACTTCAATGAAGCGTGTTTATGATAAAATAATTTTTAAAAACTATTATTTTTTGTTTTTTTAAACTAGGTGATTATTTTTCGAAATGCGTGTCTGCTATTGGTATTAATCCAGGAACCTAACACCCAACCACCACCTCTGAAAATAAAACTTTAAAATAAGAACCTCGTGACAACTTGGAAGTGTCTGGTCTTGGCTCCTTACTTGATCTACGGTTGGAGCTGCGCGTCCAAGGTCAAGAAGCTAGGGAGCGATACGGGCGACACTAACCCGAGCGCCTTAGCGCCTCATCGCCTCCTACGCGCAAGGCGTGCAGTGTTTCCGTCCTAACGCCTTACTGTGTAAACTAGACCTGTAACTGCGGGGTTTTATTACACGCGATGAAATTACACACACATCAAACTACCAGCGTGTAAACGTACTTTTCTCTTACCGCTTAAAGAAACTTCACAGGTAAGTTTTAAAAATGCATCATTTGACAATTTACACGAATTTTTTCTCCATCAATACACTTAATATGATAAAAGTAAAAAGGTAGCCATATAGACAGTAGTTTTTTTTTTTTTTTATCCTTTCTGGCAAAATCTCGTATTTCCAGAACATTTATTTACCGAGATACGTGTTTAGGCGCAAACAAGGAGTTCACAGAAAACGTTTCAGTACATAGGACCCTTAACCCGTCCAGTCCCAGTGTCCACGTTCGGAGGCATGTTGCAAATGAAGGATATTTATGGCCTACACTGTACAGATCAAGGAATCAGTGCTCGGTGTTTCGGAAATCTTCCTTTATATATATATATATATAACTTTTTTCAATTATGGTAATTTGCTCAATATAAATACTAAACTATCGTAAATATATTTATTTCACGTAATTATTTGGCTACATTCAATAAAAACAATATTTAATTCGCCACTGCAGTCGGCCGTCACTTATTCATTCAGTGAAATATTTTCACGTCACTAATTCAATCAGTAAAAATTTTTCACTGAAACAATCAGTGGTTTTTCACTGATTCTAAGTGGGGCCATTTTCACTGATTCGAGTAGTCGAATTTCACTGCGCATCAGTGGTTTCACGCTAATTCGAATTTAGAGTGTGATTTGCCAAAGCTTCCGTACCTTACATTTATGACTGGCTAAGTCAAATACACAGAGAACGGCAACAATTTGTTGGCTGGTTGCGAGAAGTATACCCTCGACCCCAGTACAGCGCACACCAAAATATTTCACGAATGCAACACCTGAGCTTGCGAATTAAATCGGGAACGAAGTGGTTAAACCCATTCCGTCACACGTTCATTTCTGAGCCGGAGTGTTGTAATTCGCACTGTACTTGTTTCTAAAGGCTTTTCATGTGAGCATTTTTTGTTTAAAACAAACCGTTGAAAAAAAACTGCGCATTTCTAAGTGTAACTACTACTGGCACGCAGGCTCTTCGTTAAGTTAATAATTAATTAATAAAAATAATTCTTAACGGTCGAAGTTGTATTGTGACTGCGATGTTTCAATGTATAATCAATAAAGTCACAAAATGTAATGTTTCTCTTTTTATTATTCGCATTACAGTATGTATTTGCACATTCGTGATCAGGCCCGTGTAAATGTTATATTCACAGACGACTGAAAGTTACATTAAGGGCAGGAAAGTATTGCTCAATTGGCCATGAACAACATATACAGTGTGTTACGATATTTATTGTAAAACATTCCTCGCAAATAGAGGACGAAAAAATGTTGTATGAACACAGGTCCGCAAAAGCTTCGTTTCTTGAGTATGGCTCGTAATACATAACGTACAGTTTATGGCCCGCGGGATGGATCGTGTTGCTGCGGGATACCATCGCAGCTGTAATTGGCAGTCCCATACCAGACCCTGGGGAGCCCTGATTTGAATCCGCTAGACTTTTATTTGTGGGGACGTTTGAAGGCACGTGTATATGCAACCTCAGTGGACGATGTGGGCGGCCTCCGTAAGCGTATAGCGGCGGGCTGCGGAACAATCGGGGATTTTCCAGGGATTCATCAACGCACCCGGGTGTCCATGCAAACGCAGGTTGATACATGTGTTAAAGCTGATGGACGGCATCTTGAACATTTCCTTTAGTGCCGACGTTAAGCCATCACACATGTGTAACTATTACCCGTGCAGTTTCTGCTGTTCTAGGTGTAGTTGTGTAGTGTGCGGTGTCGTGTGTCATGCATATGAATGCTGCGATGGCGTTCCACAGTAACATGATCCAGCTAGCGGACCATACACTCTATGTTATGTATTTCGAGCTGTAGTCACGAAACGAAGCGTTGGCGGACCTATGTTCATATATATATATTTTTTTTTTTCATACTCCAGTTGTGATGAATGTTTCTCCGAAGTATTTACATGCAATTCTGCAACATTCTGCAGTGTTCTTTTTGCAACCGAGGAATGACGTGATGCATACACAAATACGTTACCATCATCAATTCACTAACGAGAGGTATGGTAAATTTCACATTTCATTTTACCCGTCAGTAAGACTCTCGCGGCATTGGGCACTCACTCCTCGCTTTGTACAGCACTGGCCATAAAAAGCCTTCATGCGAAACATGACATGGACACGCTGACTGAAGGAGGTGACAGGCGTCCCTTGTCGTATGGGTCTCGTTTGTTTTGTTTGTTTGTTTGTTTTATTACCTCCCGAAGACCTTTTTTTCGATACATAGCTGTACACTGATATTGGACAATTACACTGTATTGGATACTTACACTGTAAGCAGTTGGGTCTTCTCTGATATTCAACACTTTCAGAGCCACTTTAATTTGCAGTTTCATGTGTTACAGACAAAAAATATATGACGCGTGCTGTACTTAAGTCGACGCAGCACTTACTTCGTTGTCGCAGCCAATGAGATGTAGGCTATAAGTCCGGCTACAGTAATATGAAACACTTTAGACCTAGACCAGTAAGACGGTCTGCTAATAATTTACCCACAAGTAATATAATTGGTCACTGATCTTCGTAGTGTTCAGTATAGACCAAAAATTACCTACACGTGCGACATGTATAGGTCTGCAATTGTATACAATGGGCCTGAAAGGTTTAAAAAAAAACAACGATAGAATATTTCAATGTAAATTTTTTTTTCAAGATACAAATTAATCTCGCTACTTTGTTGCCAGTTCATAAATTCTGTTATTTAATTATAAACGTGGTTGTTGAAAAGTGTCAAGTGTCAACAAAAATCGTCGTAGGTATCCCTCTGTTTATGGTTCTCTTCGTCTGCAAAACTGGGTTTCCATATATAGTGACAATGTTGGCTGTGTCTTTTCTGAACAAATTGTTGTATTAACACACTATGGTCAACATTAGTCTTCTCTCACACCTCAAGTGCCTTAAAGTACTCCCTGACGTCACTTTATACCACTCGACTACTCGACTTTAAGGCAAAGTGACTGTGTGGTGAAATGAATTCTAGGTCAAGTGACTCTTAAAAGAAATTGGATTTACGCAAAGTGCCTGTTAAACGAAATATAATTTTCGTCAAAAAAAATATACATATATTGGGCTTAGTTAAAATTTCAAAGTACATGCCCAAATATTATAAAAGCCCATTCAAATACAAATCTTTTAAAGTATCGCCTCTTTGAAGCCCATTCCATGTTCTCTTTCGAGCAGTATTCAGGCCAGCGTAAATGTAGTATAGCCAGCCCCTCCAGAGTTCGTGACGTCGGGTGTTGTTTATTTGTTTGTTTTTCTTATCTCTTTGCTGGGATTTCACATCCCAGAGCTTTTAAGTGTTTATTATGACGCAGTATGCTTATCAGTTGCAGATTTGTACAAGCCAATCCATTAGCTCTATGCCTTTGCATGTAAGAGATGTACACAGGCTCTACTTACTTACCATTGTACATATTATGTACTATTGCTATCTATACATTTACCAGTTCTCCTGGTTGTTAAACCTGCATTACAAGAACTGTGGTGGATCCTGCAATCACGTACAATGTTTGCTGAGGGAGAGAGGGTGACGTATGTCTATGTTGTGAGCGCAGGAACAGCCTGTCGCGTTTCAAGGGCCGCAACCGCGACAACCAGGACTCGAAGGACGTGCAGGACGCGAGCAGCGACGAGGATCAGGACCTGTCCTACAACGCCAACCGGAGGTCTTCGCCCAGAGGCAACTCGAGGCCAGTCACTTCCGCCCGCCATAAGACGGCTCCCTCCAAGCACGGGTACGTGTCCTTAAGACGTCAACTTCTCCTTTCACACACGTTCTTCGACCTTCCGACTGCAGACCAACTGAGAACTCATTCATTTCATTTCACCCTGCGCGATATCCACGTAAGTCTATTTTTTGCTTAAGATAACGGAGCCGCAATGGCGTAGTACTGAAACCACTCGTCTCCCATCAAGGCGATTCCTGGCCTCTATTCCCAGCGGGTTCTCACATATTTTCGCATGCGAAAAACGTGGTGGACGTTGCTGTTGGTTGGTGGATTTTCTCGGGGCTTTCCCGCTTCCCCCACCCTTGCATTCTGCTGCCGCTCCATCTTCACATCATGCCACAGTCACCGGCAGTCCAGACCTCAATGTAAAGCGCCGACCAAAACTCTAATCTTACCTGTACTGTTTCCTTGCTGTATGCAGTGTGGTCCATGCCTTCCTACTTTTATTTTGTATGTAAATACTGATAATACTTCAATTCCTGTCCTAATTATTTTTAAAGTGAATTTTCCCATTGATTAAAAAAAAATGCTCGAGGGCCGATTCAGAAGTCATGGTAACCATTACTTATCTCCCGAAAATGAGCTGACACAGGAAAGTTGCTATAAACAGGTGAAAATGTACGACAAGTACTTTTAAAAGTGGACACCACATGGGGGATGGATGCAGAAATGTCCGGCGAGAAACAGAGACAAACTTAGCTGCTTGAAATCACCGTTTAATTGATTCATTCCTCGTGTATCCTGTATGCACTCATTCGAACGAGCACGCATCGTACGTGTAAAAGCGGTTTAACTTCCTTCAAAGTGGTCTCCGAGATCGTGCGCGGTTCGTTGCCAGCGACGAAGCAGACGGGAAATACCATCTGCTGGATGAGATCCGTCAGTGTGAGTCAACTCTCGTCGAAATGCTGCGACGATGTCTGCCTCGTCGCTGGCAACGAGCCGTCTACAACTTCGGTGACTTCTTTGAAGGATGTTAAACAGCTCGTACACGTACGATATGTACCAGTTCTGACGAGCGTAAATAAGGTGCACCAGAATATATCAATTAAACGATGATTTAAAGCAGTCGTGTTTGTCTTGTGGCGTAACCACAGCATTTATTAAACAAATTCGATTCAGAAAGTTAATTACACTTTCAAGACTCTGATTATAAAGGTAGGAATCCATAAAAAATTTTATGATGATTGATTGATTTAAGAACGCACTTTAATATAACTACCCAGGCACCCATTTTGGGCCAATCACAGCTGGGAGCAAAATAAAATAAATTAAAATATTGATATAAAGATATGTTATACAAAATTCTCTGATATAATCGAATCTAATAAAAAGCGGTAAAACACTTTTTATAGAAGCTAATACTTTCAAAATCTTAATCGTGAATCGCTTCAACAAGGAACAATGATTATGAGCGTATTTAGGATTCAATTAAAATATTTAAAAACACACACTTTAAAAATCAACCGTATGCCGAAGTACCCCAAAGGCCTTTCAAAGTCCGACATACATAAACAATTATCCTTGAAAACACATCTAAAATCTTATAAAATTCAATACTGAACTTTTCAAATAGCGCCAGAGAGAAATATATATTGAAATGACTAGCGATGAATAAGAGGGGTTACGAAGACTTATACATAAGAACACGAGTTGGTGTAGGGCCCTTTTGCCTGGCCATAAATTTTCCAGGCAACTCAGCTCCTACCACAAACTAATTCTAAGAATAATAAAAACTCTACAATCCAGCAAAACAATAATTACGTAACAGGGCTCCACAGCTAGCAAGTTACTATAAAATGAATTTTAAAAAAAACACCAGTAAAGCCAAAACCAAATTTAGAAAACTGAACTATGAAAGCACCTAATGAATTCAAACCAACAGCCACACTTTTACGTTATCATTGTTACGAAAGACAAACCCACCTTAAAATACCGTATCTGCTGTGCAGAAATCCTACAGTCAGCTCACATGCTGAATAGAAACTATACACAGTCCCGAAACGGACCTTGAGCAGGATGAATACCTGAAGGGAACAACCTGAGTAAAAGTGGCCGAACCTCGCGCTGATGCAAAGGCTGTTCAGTACAAATTACATCACCACCAATCGCAGCAAAGAAAGCCGCGCATGCGTGGGAAGGTGGGGATATCGAAGAGCATAGATGGGAAAAAGGAGAGGGAGGGAATCCAAATCTCTCGGGAGGTGAGGTAGCAGACCAATCTTCAAATACAACAGCGCACTGTATAACACTGACGCAGTGCGTCCAAACTGCGCAGTCTTTGTTCTTTGTCGGACATTCCTGTATCCATACTAAATGCGATGTCACCTTTTAAACGTACTTGTCATACACTTTCAACGGTACATAGTACATTTCCTGTTTGGGATCATTTTCGAGAGGTAAACAATAGTTGCCATGACTTCTGAATCAGCTTTCGTACTTAGAGTACTCTCAACTATAGCATTCTTCGTTGGAGTGATAGTGAATGAGTGAAGAGATCTGGGCAGCTCTTAACATCGGGGTCTTGAGCACTGGAATGAAAGGGCGGGGAAACGGGAGATCTCCGAGAAAAACCCGCCGACCTGCAGCGGCGTCGTCCACCGGCGGTTCGCCTTGGTAGTGTTCGAGTAGTCTGACCACTATACCACTGATGCCTCTGTGATTGGTTGACGGTCGGAATGTGCGGTCGCAGGAACCGCTTCGGCGGCAACCGGGCGACGCAGACTCCGGAGCTGGCAACAGTGTCGGTCTTCAGCGAAACGTCAACGGCGCGGCGCTACCAGCAGTCCTCGCAGCGTCGCGGCGGCTTCCGCCCCTCCGGAGCTACCGCCGCCCCCGCCGCCCCGACGACCGCCCCCGGCAGCGGAGACTCGCACGGAGCGGGAGGCCGCCGCGGGTTCAAGCCCCGCGTGCAGGCGTCCGCCGCCGCCGAGCCGGCCCAGCCCTCCACCAGCCTCTACAAGTTCAAGCTGTCGCGACCCGGAGGCGGGCGCTGGCAGTACAAGACGTCGCCGAAGCCGCGGGTTAACATTCGCAAGCCGGAGGATGAGGACGGAGTCCCGGCGCCCCAGGCCCCGGCTGCCGTCTCCCTGGAGGCGAGGGCCCGCTCCGACGATGATGATCCCCAGGAGCGAGTCGTCGCCGACGTCGAGGTGACTCCTTCGGCCTCGGACAAGGATTTGGAGGCGCAGCCCGTGCCAGAGGAGACCATCAACGTCGAGATCTCCACGCCGGCCGACTTCAGCGACGTCTACTATGAGCTCGCCACTGTCAAGTCGCCCTACACCTTCCAGGTATAGTCTAATCATGGCCACGTACAAATTTTCTGATGCCCCTGCTAAAGTTCTGCTTTCTCGCATTCCCTAAACAAAGCTTAGCCAACCCTGGAAATTTACACCAAACGGACAACGTACCGCATTCGTACGCACTTAGTTTAGTATAGGCTGTTCACGATAAAGTGAGCACTTTTGACACCCTAGTTACTTTTTCCAATCAGCCATTTTTAATCCTATAACCATTTTTTTAAAATAAATACTGCCCTTTAAGTAATACATAAAGTGTGTATATTCCACCGCACTAGGAAGTTAACGTCTAAGGCTAAAATAAAATATATTTATTGACTATTATTCTATATTGAATGGCGTTCAAAAGTGCTCACTTTACCGTGAACAGCCCATATGATTGTAGTTTAACGTAAACTCTGACACGCACGCGTCCAGTAAAGTTAGCAAAGACATGGAGGGGGGGGGGGACATGTCCCTTATCTTTACGTTGAATTAATTTATGTAACACTTTTAATTCACGGATCTCTAATAATGGTTCCAGCAGTACGAACACTTGGAGGTGTGTAGGTATTTTATGATATGTTCTACGAAAGAATGCACTTTTCTTTGACAATTCTAAAGGTGCTCCTGTTTACAGCTGTTTCCATGGCAATAGCAGTATCTCCTTGTCGCACAGATAATGTTTACAAAAATATGTTCAGCTTGCCGTCAGCCAGTTTAGCATGCCAACACGAAAATGTTTGCCATGGAATAAACTGTACACGGGACTACATTTAGAACCGTAAAAAAACGCACTCGTTTGTGGAATAGACTATAAATAATTACGGTATGTGTAGCGTAATGATTGTACAGTGTGCAGGCCCGAAGCCTAAAAAAAAGGGAGGGAGATAGGGATGGGCGGTAGTGAAGTTTCGATGACGTTATGACTAGAGACCTGAAGAATTCGCGGATTCATTTTGGGACAAGCTAGAGTTCAAAACACGTGTGTTTAGCCGTTGGTCCACGCGATGGCTGACACCTACTGGAGAACGGTGGCCCAATCATCTCCTTCCACTGTGACAGCAGACAACCATTGCACAGCTGACATCGGCATATTTGTGCATACGGCTGTTGTTCCTAGGCTGTGGGTCGTTGAGCTCGCGAATTTTTCAGGTCTCTAGTTTTATAGCTGTCGAACTTTATTTGACCAAACTGATTGGAAGCAGTTTGACGGGGAAAATACGACAGTGTGACAGGGGCGTCAAATCGCTAGCTTTGTTAAACAGGGGAGCGTCCAGACATGTGTTGTCAAGGCCGCGGGCCCCGGGGCGAGGAGGGAGTGTTGAACGGGGCAGTCCGTGCGTGCTCGCAGGTCGGCACGGTGAAGAACACGCGCTTCGTCACGGTGACCTCGACGCTGGAGAAGACGCTGGGCGCCAGCGAGGTGGTCTCGCCGTCCGAGCCGCTGACGGAGAACCTGCTGGCGAGCACGACGGCGCCGCTCTACGCGAAGGAGAGCGCGCTGCCGCTGGACTCGAGCGTCGCGACGCTGCCGCCCATCGGGCTGGCGGGAGAAGCCGAGACGCCCCCCTTGGAGACACTCACCGAGAGCTTCAGCACGACGCAGCTGCTGCTCAAGACGCACGTTCTGCCCGTCGTGCGAGGCGCCAGCAACACCAGCAGGTACAGTAGGCAAACCCTTCCCTTCCACACTTCCTCTCCTCCGACGACTGTAACACACAATATAGTTAGGAACAGGTGTTTTTCACGAAAATATTTATGGCCATGCTAGACCTCGACATCCTGCGTCCACAACCACAACCTCCTTTGGTTACTGACCTCGTATCTACCTGAGAAGACATGTTCCTATTTGACTGGGCCAATCGTGATAAAGTACCCCGACACTGAACGTCCATGATTCGCTGACAAACACTTGAAGCGTGTGACATTTAGAATCATCCAACCACGTAAGTGCTTACGAATAAACGTGTTTTGGAGTACAACTGGTCTTGAAATCTTTTCGCGAAAAACACCTTTCTGTAATTATAGTCCATTACAACTATATGGAAGCCCTGCTAAAATTCTACTTTCAGGATATTCCTCCGCTTCATGCAAACGAATCTTAACCACGTCTGAAATATTATACCTAAGTGAAGCTCACTGCATTCTTGCTCATTCAGTTTAGTAATGTTATATATGAGAACTTTCTCTTATTAGGCATTAATAACACACCTCCTGTTTTCTATTCGCATTAATTATAAAATAATTATTATAATTTGTAGGTAAAATATATGTAAATGTTCAATTCAACCAAAAATGATATATTTTTACGTTAACGTAATTATTGAACGATTATGTTATATGACATATTTAGGAAAGAACCAAGCACGTCATACATGGGCGGTTTTTCCAAAGTTTGATTATAAAAGTGTGAAGAAACCTCGACTAGATTATACCCCCAAGCCCTACAAGTTTTAAGTACAATCAAATACACTAGAGACCCCAGACAGCTCTTTACACATAACAAGCAAATGTGCGAAAAAATAACCTAGTGGCAAGAGGCTTCACCATACCCTATCACATAAAGAAAAGAGTGGCGGGGTAGGGGGGCAGCAGGGCTATTTGAACCGGGCCCCACTTCATGGACGAGGGCCTCAAATTTTTCATATGGACTTTTCCAAAATTATATACGCATTTGCACAGAAAAAGGCTAGAAAAGCATTTGTTGTACAAATGAGTTAATATTCTCGTGACAAATGGTGGTGTAACATGTGAATAATGTAAACATTCAAAATACACGAAACTTCTGTAGGCCTACTTTCATATTGGAATTTCTTATTTTTTCATGTATGAGAAGGAATCTCAAAATTTTAATGTCCAAGGACTCTATCAACCTCTGAAAAGCCCTTGGTGTTGTTATTAATATTTTTCAGAAATACTTCAAAATTTATATATATATATACACACACACACATATATATATACTATTTGTTTGCAAACATCTGACTTAATAAGAATACGTGTTCGTTGTTTAATTTTTGGCCATGGTTAAAAATTCTTTTCAAAGAGACAAGAAATTTTCGTCTTCATAGCCACCATGTTGGTATTGTGTCATGAATGTACGCAAATGGAATTTACTGTTAAACAGAGATGCTGCTGTCAGCTGGCTGGAGGTGAGAAAATTGCCCAATTTTCTCGCAGAATTCTTCAAGCTGATCGGTATTGGGTCTCTGGTGCATTTGGTACAATTGTTCACTTGTAGGTTCTCTGTAATACAAGCATACTTCTAGATACCAGGGGCCTCCAGCACAACTCCTACAAGTCCACTAATCTACAAGTAACGTAAAACAAGCTGAGAGATGATACTTGTAAATATCTATAACGCTACAACTGTAGACGTATTCTATCTGACTAGTTAACAATAGTAACAAGTTTACATTCATGGCTTTGTAACATTTTTTTTATTTTTGATCCAAGTACTACAGATAAACAGTTGGTAAAAGCAAATCATAACAATACTCCAATTAGTAGAAAAAAATCCTTATGAAAGTGCTAGAGACAAAATATACACTAGACTATTTTGTGCTTTTTCATATATTATCACAAAATAAACAAAGTCGTTGAATGCCAAAAAATAGTTTCCTGTCACGAACTTATTTTGCAAATTCGTACCCATATTTCAATATTATATAAAACGGCCATAACCATAAGTAGGGATAGGAAAATTTCGTGAATTAATTTTAGGACAAGCTAGATTTTGCACACGTGTACATTTGTGTTACGTTTGCATTTAGATCACAGTTTGTTAGGCACGGCCATAGGTGAACTGTGAGCCAATAACAGACCTGGAAGGAAAGAAGCACCGAATCCGTGCTACCTGGTCAGAGGTAAAACTGGATACACACTGAGGCAGCAGCCAATGAAAAAAAGTTGATGCGGGAAAACACATAGGACCGTCCAGTCTAGTCTACAGGGCGTTAAAACGTGAATTTTTTTTTCTGTCCGTAACCATAAGAATACACGTGAACCCGAATAATAGCACAGAAGTACATTATAATAATATAGTCTCATTACAAATGCACTTGTAAATATAGTCTACCTAGAGCCTTATACTTGTGGTAAATTGATTACCATGTTGGATTTTTCTGTAACAAAACTTTTAGAGTTTTTAGTTTGGGCCACGGAATTGGTCCACAAGGGCGGAATTTCACTTGTAGTTACAAGTTCTACACTGATAGCTACAATTACGACCGTGTTACAGAAATTATAAAAGTTTAGAATAGTACTTACAGCTTGTAAGAGTCATGTTACAGGCCTTGTCGATTGTCATTTTGTTTTACTTCCCAAGGAATTAACAAGAATCAATATGTATTCATTGATTCGCGCCTGCATAAGCGTACAAAAAAATGTGGGTGGAAACTGCTTAGTCAATGTGTCACGAAATCTGATGTCATTCTTTACTACACCCTGTCTTAAATTATGTATAATCCATTCACGGTTACTTCAGCCTTTTCTGAAGCCCTGCTAAAGTTCTACTTCCAGGATATTCCTCCGCCTCGTTCAAACTAAGTTTAACTAAGTCTAGAGAATCACACCAGAGGGACAACGCACCACATTCGTGGGCACTCAGTAGTAATGGTATTTTGTATAAGAACTGTTTCTCACTAGATGATACCAACATACATATTTTCTCCCTGTTACTTATTCAAATTATTTATCAATGAAGCATTATAATTTATACATAAGATATTAATAACATTTCAATATAGCAGGGAAAAAAGTAACTTTTATCAACACATGTATAAAACGCTTGTGATACATGATTTATTTAGGAAATAACTAAATACGCCGTACATGGGGAGATTTTTCAAAGGTTTGATTGAAAAAGGGCGAAGAAACCGTGAATGTGCTATAGTAAAAAGTACTTTATGTGAGAACAAACTACCTAGCATTGTATCTTTGCTGTAAGCGAGGTGATGAGTGTGTGGTTGTGTTGTGGTGCAGGTACACTCTGGTGCAGTCGTACCACGTGACGCGGCTAGTGACGGCCATCAAGACACTGCCGCCCATGGAGCTGTACCACTTCGTGCCGAGCAAGACGCTCAACGAGTTCAACACGCGGCTGGAGGAGGCCGGCTCCGAGCTGCACCTCGAGCTCGACTTCGGCGATGACAACAACGGCGACGGCGACGACCGCCCCGCGGCGCTGCGAGCGCTGCGGCCCGACCTCGACCTCGCGAGCGTCGGCTCCGACTTCGACCCGTCCGACGTGGACGGCCAGCGACTGAAGAAGGCGCGCGGCGCGGCCGCCACGACGACCTCCCCCAGGACGGAGCAGCCGCCGACGTCGCCGCCTCTCAGCGCCGACCAGCTGCAGCAGCTCGCCCTCCTGAGGTTCCTCAACCCCGCGGCGGCGGCGGCCATCCCGCAGGTGGTGACGACGTCCCGTCCGGTGCTGCGCGTCGAGACGGTTTGGGAGTCGCACGTGCTGCCCGTCGTGAACGGCGCCTCCACGTCGTACAGCACCATCTCGCGGCCCGTCGGCACAATCAGCCGCACCGACTACGAGTACGGCACCAGCACGCTGGCGCCGGCGCTACCCCAGGCGCTGCCCAACCCCCTCTTCCCCCCCGCACAGCAGCAGCAGCTCGTCGTGACGTCGACCCCCGTCGTGACGCAGACCGTCGTGACGGCCACCGAGAGCAAGGTGCTCAAGCTCACCTTCGGCGCCAAGACCGCCTACACGACCATCTTCTCGACCAAGGTGGTACCCACGGTGATCACGACGTACGTCACCACGTCCATACCCGTGCAGCCGACGGCGCCCGCCTTCCCCGGGTACTTCCCTGCGCCCTACCCACAGTTCCCCTTCGTCGGCTGAGCTGCAGCTGCGGCGACCTAGCTGTGCCCTCTGCCCGCCCCACAACCTCGAGAGCACATGCGACTTACAAGACTGCATCGTACTGAACTCCTAAGAAGATACTCTTTAAACTATCATGTGCAAACTTCTCATCTTTTGGGGAAGAACTTACGGGAACTGTTCCCTTAATTCGCCGCGGCACTGGGCAGCAAGAAAAACTCTTTTCTCTTCCGTAATGGCATGTTCAAAGAGCCAGCGAAGGCACTTACAGAAGTGATGCCGAGCCTTCTACTGGAACGTCTGTTGTTCTTCTGACGTGTGTCGTGGTGTTAACAGGGTATTTCAAGGAATCAGGCCGGCTAGCCTGTGAGGCAGCCTAGTGCGCAGGACTCTCCACGACGTAGAGTGCGCACTCGCTCAGCGACAGACACGTCGGGTAGCCAGTTGTCGCCACAGTGTTCGAGGAACGCGCGTCCCTCCTCCCTCCTTCACGCCACCCTAACTTTTCATTTCACACTCCTCCTTCGAATATTTATTACTCCACAGACTGATGCATCGAGTATTGCTCACAAAGTTTCCCCTCGCCTATGGAAATATGGGTATTTAAATGCACATTGTACAGTATTTTATCACCACATCATAAACATGCTCCGTGATAGTTTCCCACTATGAAATCGGAAGTTTTAAACATTTTGTATATACCACGAATAAGCAAAATAGGTTGCGTAACACGGCAGATATATCGTTGGTTAAGCGTTTGCTTGAACAAAGCTCGCTCGTTATTTACTAATGGGCCTCAACCGTATAAACATCATTGAATGGTGCAGTTCAAACTGCAGTATTTGGTCTGTGTATGATATTCAGAGGTGGAAATGCAAGGACAGGAACCTAAATGGTTACCATTATCTCGTAACAAGAACAGTCAAGCGAAAGGTAAGCGATCGAGTGCTAATCGTTCCAAATATTTTATTCCAAAAAATAGTAAGACTTTGTACATTACGTAAGCGCGCGAGCTGGTAACTGAAACCAAGGAAAGTGAGTTTTGCGGATCAGCTGAGAAAATAAGCTTCGAATAGTCAGTTGAAAATTTTATCCATTGCTCAAGTGTTTTGGCCGTTTCATAAGTGCACATGGTTTTCAACATGTGCGACTGGGTGGTTATTGATTCTGGAAGTTATTCTCGCAGCTGATTTTAACGTGAAATGTTTGTGTGTCTGTACATATTAACTAACGCACACAAAACTATTAGTGTTCATATGTTGTAATATACTGTGTATTTTTGTATAAAATGTCAATAAAATAAATAAATGACAAAACATATAAATCCGTTACAGTTTCTTAAAACCCAACAGTGTGGCATCTTTATATTTACTCTTGTCATTTTGTCTTTTTTTCTTTTTAAAGTAACTTGACAAAAGGTATTTGAGAGTTAGATAGTGATGGAAAGAATACGTCACGTATTATAAGCATTTCTTCCGCATTTGGCAAGACTGGTTTTGTCAGCTGCTGACAAAATTATTGCGTTTCTAATTTAACCTATTATAACTCAGCTAAATGCACCAAGAAAATCATTTAAATTTGTTGCAAGATTCTCAAATGCAATGAAATATTTCACATTCATACGTTAAAGTATTTGATGCTGTGAAGGGACAAATTTACGACTGGAAAGTTAAGTTACAAGAGACCAGTTACTGATTTAGTAATCATTCGTTGATAACGATGTTTCCATCCCTAAAATTTACATCACAATATTGAGCAAGCATTTGCGACGCCCTAGCTATAGAGCGTGGCAAAAGGGGCTGACAAACCAACCCAGCATCACATACCAAACCAATATGAAATATGGCAAAATACAAAAACCCTTCAAAAGCAAGGTATAAAGCGCATACCCAAATCTATCACACCAAAACGCATGAAAACTTTGTACTATGTTTATTAAAAATAAAGTTTTTTTAACCACAAGGATATATAAAAATATTTCAAGGTGTACAATTTTCTTTCTTTTTCCAATAAACACACGTATGATGAAGAGCTAGGTGCCTCTTAAAATGCAATATAAAATCGCATTCTTTGAACACAATATGTCTAACACTTGTGTAATTTAATTACATTGTATAATATAATTTTTATTTTGGTCTTTTGCTTTTCCTTACTGAAAATGTTGTGGCGCCCACTATATCATTGTGACACTAAAGGACAGCCTTAACAAGATCTTTTATTCAGAAAAAACTACTTTGAAGCGAACGTGGAGAGTGAAAATCAAAATCCAACATATATCATTACACTATGGAGAGACATGTGCATATGCATTTCCAAAAATGAACCAAGTTTATTCACTCTTTTATCAGTCTTGGCAATGGCTCTTTTAAGCATAACGTCTCACAGTATCTCAAACTTGTTTTACGCTATATATATATATATATATATATATATATATACACACACATACATATATATATATATATATACATTGATTATATCCATGAAAAAAACTACCAAATTGATCTAAAGGAAATTATGCTACAAAGAAGGTTAACATGTAATTTATTGTACCCAAGCAAACTCATCAACAAAACACACAAAAATCATCCTAAGGAATTAAATTTTGCTAAAGTTTTCACACTAATGGCAGGAATGACACAATATAAGAAAAGCCAAATCTGAAAAAAAATTATTATTATAGCTGATTACTTCATATGCCAAGGTCGGGAAATAGTTTGGTTAAGTCTGCTGTTTGAACGGGGCGAACCACTCACACACAATCAATGGCATAATATTTTATTCTTATTGCTGTGCGATTAATAACGTGTTGTATAAATTGAAAACCATAGTTCAAAAAACGACGAACTTTGAAGTATATTTTCCAATTTAAGTAACTTCACGCACAGTTCATTACAATCGTGACGTAAGTTCAAAAATACACAGTTCACACTCGGATAGGAAAATGTGCTGAAGGGAAAAGTATTAAACTGAGACCACCCGTCTCAATCTCCCCCCTCCTAAAAGGGGATCTTCTAGAAGATCCCTAATGGCAAGAGTCCAAAGAACAAGAAGAACTAGTAGATCTAGGATAACATTGAAGATCGAAAAGTCGTAGAAAGAAGCATCAGAAAAGGCACCATCTCCACTAGCCTAGAAGAAGCTTGAAGAACTCAAATAAAGCGTCTATAGGAGGGTGATGAACAGCCGAAGAGTCCCATCCGGAGCGGCCAGCCCCTAATACGACTCAGCAAGCTTCCTTCCCCAGCATTGGAGAGGAAACTCATCTCTCGGAAGAAGACAGAATCCATATGGTAGAATCTTGGAGGGGTTGCATCATGACAGCGCCAAAAACAAATCCAAACAAACTTGCGCAGGTATCTAGTTGTCATAAACATTTTGTACTGTACAATATCATGTTTCCTCTATCTCCTCATAAAAAGGCACCGCCTTCTGCCAGACAACCGAACTATAACTCACCGTGAACTATCTGGGACTCTATCTTTTATTATATAGCTCGAATGCTGTTATTCTTAACCCGCGATCAAAAATCACAAAATTTATGAGAATATTAAATAACAGCGTAACAATAAATGCACCTTAAAATTAAATGAGCATGAAAACCAATAAAAAATTGAGCATGAGTAGATCTTAATTTAAATGGAGAGAACACTACGGAATGGGCATGGGAATGGGGAATGACTATCCCTCGATGGACTGACTATACTGGATTGGTTTCACAATACCTAAAAGATAACAATATGTCACAAAAGATGATACATTACTTAAATTTTCAAATGATCATAAGGATGAAACATATAACTAACACAAAAAACCCTATTACAAGGCAAACAACAAGATCTGTGGTTGTACTTACTTACATGTCAACATCATTAACTCGTACTTATCTTTAACTGCGACATATGGGCTTTACAAACACACTCATCATTTGATACATCTTCTATCATCACAGTAACTGGGGTTAGGAAACGTCTAACAATAAGATTTCCTGCAAATTTAGTTTCTAACTTGGCGCTAAAATTAGTAGCTTAATTTCTCAAGAAATGTGTCTGAACGAACACCTGATTGCCTTGTTTCATTTTACCGTACTTCTTCTTTGAAGACATCCTATGATGATACTTCTTAAGGGTTGGGGCGGTTTCAGCCCAAATTCCCTCAAGTTCCCTGTTAACCAGGGCCTCCCAGCAAAACTCATTCAACCCCCAAGCATTTATTATTGGAATGGAAAAGACTTCTGCCGAAAATTAATTCAGCAAGTACAATTTTAGTGTCTGAACTCAACACATTTTTGAATGCCAAGGACAATTGTTGAAGTTCCACATCCCAATCTTTATGGGAACCGATCTGGAAAGCCCTCAGGGCCGCCTTAAGATTACGATTGTAACGTTCAACTACATTGGCTTGAGGATGATAAGGTGTCGTTTGAATTAATTTCGCCCCCAAGCAAAAGCTAAATTTTTAAACTCTGCTGAGACTAAGTATGTAGTGTTGTCCATGACCATAGTCACAGGAGAACCAAACGCAGGATATAAGAGCTGGCTAAGCACCTTGCAAATTGTGGGTAGGGGGTAGAGGTCCACAAATTATTTTTATTGATATTTCCGTAATCACAGATCGCCCTATATTCTCCTGGGGTCTTCGTAGGTAATAAGAAAGCACAGCTTGAGCAATTACTCATAGATGGCTCAACTACCTTATCTTCCTGCAAATCCTGGATGATTTTATGAAAAACTTTAGGATTTGGAAGGGGGTGTGGCCACCGAATATGGCACTGAGGACACAGGCTCAGTGTCTTTAGCTTTAACTTAATAGGAATTTTCTGTAATGCCCCGACTTATACGTGATTACATCCGAAAACTCATTCTGTAATTGATTTAATTGTTGATCCCTCTTTTGAAACTCACTACTTTGCTCTATATTAGTCTGAGCACAAATGTTATCGAAGTCAGATGATTTTGAACTGATCTACACTGGTTGTGACTTGCAAAAGTAAAAAAACTAATTTCTGCTGTGCCATGTTTATACTGGCTTGAGTTGGGCAAAGAAGTCAACTCCCAGCAATAAGTCATGTTTTAACCCTGGAAATATTCTGAACTGAAATTTCTTTGTAAAGTGGTCTATTCGGATCTTAAATTCAGCAATGCCCCTGGAGGTAATGACATAACAATTTGCAAGAGAAAACCAATTGCTTCCCGAGGATAAATGCACACCACACCTTTCTGCATGTTCTTTAACACGTGGTTACAAAATGCATGGCTAATAAGTGAGCACGAAGCTACTGAATCCATTAGAGCAGCTTACCTAAATTTATCTGCAATAATCACAGGAACATACAACAAACCTAATTTCTTCTCATACCCCAGTACGTTCACATTATGATCCCATATAGTTTTTTCTTTGAGGGGGCATCGCACGTTAATGTGACCCTTTTGCTTATATTTATATCATGTAACATCACTCAGACTTCTAGTGGCACCAGCGCCCCTGTCCTGGGCATCTATGGCACCAGCACCCATGGTCTGTGTGTACCATGATTGGGTCTTAACCTGGCCTCTACCTGTTCCCGAATTACCAGCACCACTATTCACTCCACCTTCAGCAGTGATTGTGAAGAGCAACTTATCGTGATATCACTCAATAGGTAGGTGAATATTTCTGCCGCATATCAAATAGTAATTATTCGGGTTAGATTTTACTTTGGCTTTCTGGAAAGTCTGCTTTTCTATTAGCTCAATAATTGCACTAATGTCATTGTTTGGCAGCAAAACAAAGAAAAATCGACTATATTTAGGGAGCAAATTATTAAATACTATTTGAGTCAAATGTTCTTCACTACACGAGTACCCTACTACTTGCACCACGCCTAGCATGTCTTTGACAAATTCATACATTGACTGGTTACCCATTTGTTTTCTCTCCAAAAGTTTCAATCTAAAGTTAGCAACTGCAAATTTCACTCTTTACAGAATTAAGACAAAGCTTCATTACCTGCTCAAACTCCCAGTTCTCCTCACGTGCCTGGCAGAAATGAGGTTGCAATAACTCTGGCACCCGAAAAGTAGCCACAGCATACATGATTTGCCTATGGAAAAAATTAAATTCTATTACAGAAAACAAGGAAATGAAGAAATTAACAACCGCCAAAAGACTAGTACTGGTGAGATGAGGAATTCGTGAGGAAAGCTCACATGGCACATCTTTTAATGTTTTAAAAAGAGGAAAGGACTCGCCACCCTCTAATCCCCCGGTGTTTGTATCTCTAGTCGATTTGTTAGCACCGCCCTTATTACTCACAAGTGCACGTGTTTTCACATGCAACTCCTCAATCCCATCGGTATCCAGCAATTTCTCACGAGCCTCCTTCAGAAGTTGGACCAGAGATACCTTAGTTAATTTTTGTACTCAGGCAGTGCCTGTGGACATTTTAGAAGGTGATTAGAGACACAAACAATGAAAGACAATAACCCTTCACTATAATCAAAATAACCACAGCACATCTGGTTGCTACCTTGATTTCACATGCACGTCTCTCATAAATTACACCGCCACACACTCCAAAAGCAGAGTGCGCAGGATTCCTTGTGGCGCCCTATATACCACTGGGACACCAAAGGTCGGCCTTAACCTAGCTTTTAGTCAGAAAAAACCTACTTTGAAGAGAATGTGGATAGCGCAAATCAACATCCAACATATATAATTACATAATGGAGAGCCACATGCATATTTATTTTCAAAAATGAACCAACTTTATAAAATTTTTTATCAGCCTTGGCAATGACTTTCAGAAAAACCTCTTACAGTATCTCAACTGGTTTTACGCAATACACACACACACATACTTTCACTATATCCATGAAAAAAAAACTACCAAATTGATCAAAAATAAATTATTCTACAAAAGGTTAATATGTGATTTATTGTACCCAAGCAAACTCATCAACAAAACACACAAAAACATTCTAAGTATTTAAATTTCCCTAAAGTTTTCACACTAGTGGCATAAGTGATACAATGTAAGAAAAGCCACAGCAGAAAAAAACATTATTATTATAGGCTTTTAACTATGGTGTAAAACAATCTTTCATATTAACCAGACAACAAAAATAGCAGAAATAGCTCATTATAAAAGCCACAATAAATATTACTGGCTCTTTGACTAGAGCGAAAGCCTTTCATATTAACAATAAAACGAAAGTGGCAAAATAACACATTATAAAAGCCACATTAAATATTACTGGCTGTTTGACTGGAGCGAAAGTCATTTTTCGTATTAACAATAAATCAAAGGTGGCAGAAATAGCACACTATAAAAGCCACATTAAATATCACTGGATGTTTGACTAGAACGAAGGCCATCAATACATAACAATATTTAAATTTAATATTAATATTTAACAGGAAAATCTATGGCCTGCTTGGAGGTGTTTTCTCTTTCACTGGCCATTCAAAGTAGTACAAGGCCATTCATACAAATATCATAATTGAAATGTAGGGTTAACTTTTTTTCTTTTAAAAGCTCTGACAAGAACAACGAAATTCGTTATTAGACAGATCACCAAAAATTCATGACGACTATTTTTTAAAGTTTCGTATAAGGACGAAAATATTGTCCTGCCTCAAACAACCTTAAAGCCATACCCATTTTATAATCATTTAAATTACTTAACTTCCAACACAGACGGTCCATCGGGGAATAGCCATTCTCCACAACTGGCTGTTCCACCTATCTTAAATAAAGAAAATATTTTTCTAATGTATCATTCATACTCAGTCAATAGGAAACAGCAAGGGGCTGAAAGTTATTCCACGCCGCCGAAACGTCTAGTTGTTTACAGCAAGTTGCTGAAGGTTCTTCCGCACCAACTCTGTTACGACGTCAGCACATTCCCCCGAGACAGTTCCACGAGGCGCCGCTTAAACGCGCTGGGTGCGCCCCAACCATTTTCTTCAGCTCTGCTATCTAGTTGGCTAGGAAGCTGTGATCTTGTCTGACATGTCGCTGAAATGTTCTGGCTGGTAACGGGAAGACGGAGGAAAAATCCCTCGGCAAGCAACACAAAATAGGACAAAACTACTAGTAAGCGTTGAAATCTGTTTAGTTATTATAGAAGTAGTCTATATTTACGTGAAAAATGATTACTTCATACGCCAAGGACGGGGAATAGTTTGGTTAAGTCTGCTGTTCGAACGGGACGAACCACTCACAAACAATCAATGTCTTTATATTTATATTTATTGCTGTACGATTAATAATGTGTTGTATAAATTGAAAACCATAGTTCGAATAAACGACGAACATTGAAGTATATTTTCCAATTTAAATAACTTAACATACAGTTCATTACAATCGTAAGTTCAAAATAAACAGTTCGCTCTCGTGTAGGAAAACGTACAGAAGGAAAAAATATTAAATTGAGACCGCCCATCTCAATGTCGTTGTGTATTTATCATACTGAAAACAAGTAACTACTTCAATTTTACTACATCATGACTACTCTCTATTTGAGAATGTAAGTGACAAATTTTACACAATCCATATAGAATTCATCTAGAAACATATCTTACAAACCAGGACAAAGTTCCCGGTGGAACCGGCGCTGGCTTCTCCAAACATCCCCTCCAGGTGGCCGATACCAATTAAAAGGTCATACCTTGAGCCCTTCTTTCTAACCATTACTTTAGCCTTTGCAAACAAAAGCTAAATCGGTTCTTTAGATGTTCGGGGTACCACCAGGAACTTTGCAATTTTGAAACCGTCAGACTGGTCCGAAATATAAAAACAAAACTACTCTATTCTAATCAAACACACACTAACTATTGCGTCCGAGAATTTCCTTCTTTCATGTTTATTTAAGCATGATGGTATCGCCTTTATCAACTTTCGCGGCCCAGTGCGCTCCACTGTGTACAGACTTAGTTTTGGGGGATGACCGGTAACTAGAAACATTCCCCACCACCTTGTCCCCGAGCGCAAAGGGCGAAGTCAAACCACACTGCAGTCTATCGTTATACTCTCATTTTCTCACACATACATACAATTCACTAAACACACACACTCTCTCTCTCTCTCTCTCTCTCTCACTTGACCTCAAGAAGTCCTTACATCCAATCTCCAATCTCGTTCCGTCTTCAGTTTCTGGGCAGGATTCCCTGTCCAGAGGTTGTCTTTTCCGGGAGTGGCATGGACTATGGGTGATTGAGGGATGTGCGATGGGAGAGGGTTGGTTTCCTTATTGCCTTCCCATTCATGTTCATCCTCCCTGAGTTCGGCAGAGCCTGTAGACTCCTTTTCGATCCCCTTTCCCCCAAGTTTATCCTCCCTCAATCAGGATTCCCTCGAGGGGAAGTCCAGCTCTTGTACATTTGTTTATAGCCATGTCGTCATCTTGTCACGTCCTGGTAATGTCTTATCTGGTGTTTCCTTCTTGGGAAATTCTATGTCTTACTGTATTTGGCACAATTCTGATATTGGTGCAGGATACTGTCCAAACGAAGGACTAATACCTGACCACCGTGTAGTCTGTGAAGGGCTTACTGTAGTCGAAGGTACGCCTCCCGTATGTACGGACAGAATACCTAAATATGTCGGTTTCACTCCAACGTTCACCTCTGCACCAAAAACATTCCTTGAGTAAGTTCAAGAGTGTTTGCTGCTCAGTCGGCAGGCCTGCCTCAGCGACGACAAGCCTGTCAACTACTTCCATCATTGGCAAGAGTATTCTGTTCCTCCTCCATCCACCTGACTACCAGGGCCAGAGCTGCCACGAACGTGTTTGGTTCTTCCAAATGGGAGAGTATCTTTTCATCATAGAGCCAGTGTGGATCGTCTTGGTTGGCCACCATTGGCCAAGCCTGCACTGATGCATCGACCATATTCTTTTCATCCGGCCAGTCTATTGTCACATCTCTTTGTGTGATCAAGGTTGCTTAATTTCTCCTTAGTGTTTGCTTGTGGATGACGATCTCCCTATAGGCCTCGGTTTCCCTTGGCTATTTAGTTTGAACTCCCTCCATCGGTACCCCCGTTTCCCATACCTTACTGGCACAGCTAATTTCAGAGATAGTTCTTCTTCTGTTATCCCTTCTGAGCCTGCTCATGCTGCAAGCAATACGGGCAAAGCCCTCCCAGACGAACACCACAGGGCTCCAGCTGCATGACCATCCATCTCCTTTGCTTTGGTTTTCTTCTCCTTGATATTGGGGCTCCTGTTGCCCCAGGTCCGTGACCTTCGCTACAGATTCAAGCTTGAGCAAACGAATTTCTTAAATATATATATATTTTTTATATTCTCCTTACAAGTGGAAAAATGATTTGTTTCTCTGGCTACACAGACAAGTGCAAGCCATTCTACCACAAAAGAAATATAAAACATTACTTTTATTTGGCTGAAGAGTGTTTTACAATCTTTCAAAATAACAATTCATGATTTGATTTTCAAGAAAGATTTACTGGCTGTATGGAATAGTCACGAGCCATTTATGATTTCATTTGTTACTTTACCCCAGATTGCTCTTGCAAAATCAAGAGTTACAACCAACTCCATTTTAAAGTCTAAAGCAGAACATTATAGCGAAAACCAGCTCCCATAACTCTCAAAATTCTGATATATTTAAAATGTATCACTTTCAGGACATTATTTTAAAAAATACGGCATTTTGCCACTTTTAAAAGGAAAATGGCAATTTCAGAAGTCTCTTATGTGCTCCAGCATGGCACCTACCAGCTAAGGACTTCAACATGACCTTCCGAGTTTTGACCTTAAGGGTCCTTCTCAAGAGCTACATAGTTACAAGTATTACTTATCTGATATAGATGTTCCCAGGGCTGCCATTCTACCCGACTGAGCAGCCCGGGAAGTATTTATACAAAAAAAAACTCATCCCCTAAAAAGGGGTACCCACAATTAGCCAGCAAATAAAACGGCGTCGAAACTTCTGCATCATTCCTCGTAAATCTCAAAGTCTTTGGCACGTTGATTTCCGGCGGTTCTGACGTAACAGTTTCCTGGCCACATGGAACCATGCCAGTCGATGACTTCACGTGCCGCACGCCCCTGCCGGCAAGCCAGCCAGCCATAAGTCATGAAGGGAACCACGCCAAGGTACAGGTATGCTGCTGGTTGCTGATGCGAAGGTCAAAACACTTTGTCGACACAAAGTCTCATCGCAGACCTTCCAGGGCTCACAGGAACAGCAGGTTGGTGATGTAGTATAAGAATATGTAGATTTAATATACTTTTAGTCCATTTAAAAGCGAAATTCCACAACTTAATATTGAAAATTGCCCATGCACCGCTGAAACTGTCGTGTTCCATCGCGCCGAGACTAGCTGAGCCGAGCCGGGTGAATGGGACACGTCGTTTAATGGGGGGAACGTGGCAGAAAAGACACGATTGGGAGACCTCCTGTCTGACATTAGCTGCATCATTAACTATAATGGTATTTGACAAAGTAGCGATAAAGTTATAACAAAAGAAAATAATATATCAACTATCATGCCAACTCATCCAATACAATTAATACAATTATGGTTGATGTCCCCACGCAAATATAATAAGCACAAGAATTTAAAGTTTCTCGTTAAAAAAGACTCACTTTTTTTATAGCATACAATAAACCGTACTGATATTATCTCGCAAAATTCCTCCTGCTCATGTTGGTGGAACACTGTCCCGTGCATATACCAACAGTCCCTTGGGTCAACTAGGGATGATACCGTTCTTCACCAATCGTGTTGCACTTAAGCCGAATTTCGTGTAGTGACTGGCAGGTACTCCAAGTTGAGGTATGAAGAAAATTCGCTGAAACCATTCCATACCATGGGACATGTATGCTTTTTTAGATTTAAGTTCAAGTAAAACTTAATTTGTAAGCAACTCCTTCCCTCTGGCTGGCTTCATAGTACAAGCGTTAAAAAGCAACAGATGAAAACAGTTAAGCGCTCGCAGGCTACTAATCTCACGCCGGAAATATTTTTACAGTCTGTTGATGTGTGATTACTGGTGACCTGCATAATTCGCGTTATATTGTAGCTGCAGACTAAACTCTAAGTCATTGTTTGTTTGCTTGTCTTTTGCCACTGGACGAAAATTTGTGTCGGACGCCCCATCGACACTTTCAGCCAGTAGTTAAGCGACCAATCTGCAGTGGAGAGAACACGCAAATAAATGACGCAGTACAGTAGGCAGTAGCCAATGAAAATTGGAATTGTTGTCACGTAGGAATAGGGCAAGGAAATCTAGCATGGTAGCATATAATAATGTGAATTTTGAAGATCTCTAGTTATCATTCCTTCTATTAATGGAACTATACTGTCACAGATATGACAATTTTAGTGCTAATACTGAACATTACCTCACATTTTGGTCAATGATCCTATTCATTCCACTCAATCGTGGGGTGCAAAGTGCTGGGGTTACTTTATTTCCTCAATTATCTGCAAAATAAGAACGAAAATATTTCTGAATCCTTTAGTATTTTATCACCCGCACAGCCAGCAAATTACAATTTTTCTGACTCTTGATATTGAAAAGGGGTTTTCATGGTATCAAGGACGGAGCAGTTTAATTAGCATGGGGACAGCCAGATTTCTGCTGTATTTCAAAGTCATATTATTGAAGTTGATATATTCAGCTAAACTTACGAGGCGGTGTTCTTGAATATTAGTAACAGATTTAGTGGAGCCTGATCTGTTCACAGAATAACATTCTTGCGCTCTGAGTAGCAGTTTAGAGTAAGTATGAAGTTGCCTTCTACAATTTCAAAAGCTCCCTGTAGTTAACATTAATTAGCTGCAGGTTCGTCATGCACTGCTGGGGATTCCCATAGCAGGAGCTGAAATCAGGTTTACATCCTATCTTTTACAAACAATCTCACAATTGCGAGTCCGTCTTGTTTGTCTCAGTCAAATCAAAACTGTATTTTCCAAATTTTAATTATTTAGTTAGTTTAAATTTGATCCCTTATGGCCACTTCCTCCTCGGCACCATCGCTATAATCCGAAGCATATGCCATATCAAAGAAATAATTAACTTGGCTTTGAGTAAGAAACAATTCTTTGGGACCAACATTTAAGTTGTAAACCATCAGGATCACAAATACAAATATTTAAGATCAGTTTTAAATTTACTTTGCGTAACAGTGACAGCCAAGCAAATGTAGTAGTTATCTGAGGAACTCTTACATTTAGCATTCGTACATATCGTATCTCCAAAGACAATTAATGTCTATGATAATTTTCTTTGGAAAGGAACGCCAGTTTTCTCCAGAACTGCAGGGCCAATTTACTTGCCAGTACTCACTCTTCACATACAAGGTTTGAAACCACTGTACAATTGATGCTGATCTACGCAATAATTCATCTACTAATAACACTAGCGCTACACTCACTAGGCGTGATCATATTCATAATTTGATTAATAAATTACTTAATTACAAGTAATATTAATTTACTTGCCAGTACTCACTCTTTTCATACAAGGTTTGAAACCACTGTACAATTGATGCTGATCTACGCAATAATTCATCTACTAATAATACTAGCGCTACACTCACTAGGCGTGATCATATTCATAATTTGATTAATAAATTACTTAATTAGAAGTAATATTAATTTTTTTAATTTAATTGCAAGACTAGACCAATTTACAAACAAAAACTTGAGTAAACAGTAAGTCGCGCAGTATATAGTTCCTAGAAGCAGTAAAATTTTGCTAGTATTCCAGCCTCTACGCTAGGCTTTGTAAAAATGTGTAGACTAAGGAAGGTTTCATTTGCTCATTGGCTCCTTGCATAGTTTGAAGATAACTTTTTCTTGACCCTGTTGCTAAGGTCTTTGTTTTCAGCTCAGAGTCATACATTGTGTGCGAAATTAGCACATGACCAATTACAGAATAACACAAACATCCAAATGTTTGAAAACTGACGTACAATATAAATAAACCCATAAAATTTTCCAGTCTCTAATCAGTTATTTTAAAAGGAAAAAAATTAACAGAGTGAAACATGCAATTTACATTATAATACTTTTAAAAAATGCATATTAAAATATTAATTTCAGTAATTCTCTTTTGCGTGTGTTGATTTAGCTTTACGTTTCATCTGCAATATTTGCACTGCAAAACTCCGTGAGAAATACTTATCTTTACATTCTCATGTTCTCCATATGGCCAACTGAAAGAGACGGCGAAGTTTAGTGAAACTGAACACACACCAGCAATTTCCCTCTTGTCATTGGCTGCCGTTTACAAGAGAAACTATCTCAGTGCTTGATCGGGTCCCACATTTGGTAACAGTGATTCAGAGCAAAAAGTAAAGAAAAAATATGTAGCCCTCGGTAGTTAGACACAAATACTGTCGTGAAATTTTTTGATGATGTATTGCATCCTGCACCTATCAAATGAGCTATCTAGAGTCTTTTCAGCCTAGTATTTTGACCTTAATGGGAATTTTGTTACTCCAACGTAAATGGGTTTCTTTAGCATAGTTTCTTAAAAATAAATTTCAACTGACCTTCGAATTCCGTTTTTTAGTGGATATTTCATTGGTTTTTTTTCTTGTGCTAACACGGGTTTTTGGTTCTGACATTTTCTGTTTTTTTTTTTTTTCTCACAGCAAAACCATTAAGATTTTCCGTCGGACGGTTGGTTACAAAAAAAACTACCATGACTGAAGTACGCTATGAACTGCTTGGTTACCAACTAGATACTTTTAAAGTGATTCATGCGTAGGGGCTAGGCGTGACCCATCACAGGTCTGGTCTTCCTCGCGTTGCACGAAGTTTAACTCTACACTAACTTATCAAACTACAAGAACAACGTTTTCAATACATGTCACTAAAGTTTGTTTACATTTATTATTTTATAAGACTCGTGTTTTTGTGACATCTAAAATGGCTTATATTTATTGTATCCTAGTTGCTCTGAAACTTTGTCAGAAGAAGTGTGATAACAATTTAAAACACGCATTTATGTAAACAATGAACCACGTGTGTAACAGAGTTTGAGAGTTGCAGGGGGAAAATAAAATAGCAGTTCAGTGCTGTGACTCAGAACTACACTTTAAAAATTTTTCTTGTAAACTTCCTAAACTGTAATGAAAATTTTTAACCTATCCACTGGATGGTAATAATACCACACAATAAGCTGCAGATAATATGGGAATGTTTAGCGTCCCTACTATACAAATATGGGAACTTCCCTACGCATTTGCCTGTATCCTGAGCAGATGTAGGAACGCTACAATGAATGTATAAGGGGAAAAATCACAATTTCCCGCTTTCTTACCAAGCGTATACACTGGTATGGTAAATTTCCGAATAATTTCTTAGAGTGTGCATATTTTCCGCACAGTTGGCATACGCGCTCTACATAACCTTTTAATTCAATTTTTTTTTTTTTGTTTTTGTATAAATTAGAATCGGAGAAAGAAAATGGCTTGTGTTTTGAATATTATTACATAAGAAAATGCGTTCATCACTGTTGACCACGTGACTTCGCAGCTGTATCGGTGTGGGGTACGGCAATGTTGGGTAAAGGTTGCTCTCGGTAAAGTGAGCACTTGTCAAATAAACCATTGATAAATGCCACTGCCCCTACCTGCATACTTTCGAGCAAGTATGCATACTGGCATACACCCAGTAATGTTGGTAACAACGGAGGAAAAGTAGTTCCAATGCTTAAAGTTGGATTAAAAGAGTTAGATAAGCATATGTGAAAACTTAAATTATTAGTTTGGCTTTCTGCTTTTTTTTTTTTTTTTTTTTTTCAATGCTTGTAAATGTATTAGTAAATTGGCAAATGTGCACCTTTGAAATAATTCCACCGTTTCACTTGACTGAGGCACGAATAAAGTGATTATGTTGGTGACAATGTTAATTTGACATATGGTGGAAGAACATACAATGTGCATATATATTCCATTCAAGTTTATTTCCATCTGTTCTGAAGCCATGCTAAACTTCTACTTCTATAATATTTCTCCGCTTCGTGCAAACAAAAGTTAACCAAGTCTATAAAATTACACCAAAGAGAATGCGCGCCGCATCAGTGCGTAGTCAGTGAAATGACATTTTTTCATAAGAACTATTTCTTATCAGTTATTACCGATACACCTGTTTTCTCGCTGTTTTTATTTACATTAATTATAAACTTAATATTATAATTTATAAATAAAATATAAATCAAATTTCAACTGCACCAAAAATAAGGCACGTTTACTTAGAGAAGTATACAATGCTTGTGATACATTACGTATTTAGGAAATAACCAACCACTTCATACGTGGGGTGGTTTTTCAAAGGTTAGATTCAAACATTGTGAAGAAACTGCGAATATATATACATAGTATAAAACAAAGTCGCCTATTCGCGTGTGTCTATGTATTCAGATACGGCTTCTAAACTACTCAATGAATTTCATTGCTGTTTTCACCATCATTTAGAGAATTTCTTGGGGGAGGTTTGGGTAAATAATGTAATAATATTTGATTTAACGATAGTAGAGAAATGTCGACTTTTTCTAATCAAGTGAGAAAAAGCCCCTTTTCGTGCGCTTACAAGACGAACTCTGACTAAAACATAAGATATACACAAAATCAATCTACTACAGAATTGTAGATCTCAAGAAGGTATACAAAAAAAGTCCGCGACCGCATATGTGTATCTTTTAAGGATGACTTACAGCAACCAATTTTGTCTTTTTAAAAATAGGAGTTCGCTTACGAACATAACACAGTATTAATCCTATGTTAGTTACCTTAAACATTTAGTGTAAATACTTGCTGTAAACCTGAACCACAGTATATTTGCAAGTCGCACCCTAGTGAGGCCCGGGCAGGTTGGTAGTAGACTATATAAGTAGATATTAATCAGTGCTAGTGAAAGTGCTCAGTTTACCGTGAACGGCCTTAACATGCGCAGAAGACTAAAAATCTGTCTGCCTCATCTTTAGTTCATGGTCCGCTCATGTCCCTGGATTCTTTTGTGCTTCCAAATAATTATATCTGGTTGTGCGTGAGTGTGTGTGTGGAGGTTGGGCGAGGAGGAGCGGGGGATTAAGTGAGTGAGTGAAGAGATTTGGGCGGCTCTTAACAGCGAGGTCTTGAGAGCCGATGAGGGTGATCGAACAAAAAATGGAGCGGCGCCGGAAAATGAAGGGACTGGGGAAACGTGAGATCCCCGAGAAGACCCGCCGACCAACGGCATCGTCCGGCACGATTCCCACGTGTGAAAATCCGGTGACCCGGCCGGGGATTGAACTCGGCTCGCCTTGGTGGGAGGCGAGCGTACTAACCACTCTGCCACCGCGGCCCCTGATGGGGGGGAAGGGGGTGGGCATTAAAGCAGATCGGAGTGGGCGGCGGCGCGCGCGTTGAAGACAAGGCTCTGGTCACAATCAGAAGATAGCGGGCCGGCGACCGCACCCATGCGTGGTCGGCATAATTCACTCCCGGAGGTGCGAGGGCCGATACACCATGGAGGTAATAGAAGATGGAGTGCCAACAGCCTATCTTCTCCACGTTTATCAAGTGAAGCCTCTGCGTTGTATTGACTTCTTTCAACTGCGCATGCGCAGACCGATTGTTTACGTCAGCCGCCATTTTATGAGTGGCAGACGCTACATAGTAAGCAATGCACCTTTTAGCCACTACTAGTCCTGCCCTTGTCTTTCATTATCGGCTTCACTTTCGTGTCTCGGATTTCACTCCATAGACTAATAGCTCCATGCGATACAACTGTACGCCTACCCCGGTATGTGGGACAACGTACTCCCCCCCCCCCCCCAACCACTCTTATCAATCCCACACTTCTCCCTCCTTCCCATCCCCCTGACTCATTAGTAGCGGCAGTGGATTTGTTAATTTTTCGCGAAGGTAAATGACGCTACTGTATGACACTCGCGGTCAGTTTAACACTTCCAAAGGCGCTACTTAAGGGTCCTATGTACTGAAACGTTTTCTGTGAAATCGTTTTTTGCGCCAAAACACGTATCTCGGTAAATAAATGTTCTGGAAATACGAAGTTTTGCCAGAAAAGATTTTTAAAAACTATTGTATATGTCGCTATCATGTTACTTTTAACATATTTAGTGTATTAATGGAGAAAAAAAATTGGGAAAGTGGTCAAATATGGCATTTTTAAAGCTTGTGTAAGAAGTTTCTTCAAGCGGTAATAGCAAAGTACGATTATATGCAGGTAGTTTGATCTGTGTACTTTCATCTTTCATGGCGTGTAATAAAACGCCACAATTACAGATCTAGTTTACACAGTAAAGCGTTAGCACGGAAACACTGCACGTTTTAGCGCGTAGGAGCGATAAGGCGCTGGGCGTGCGTGTTAGTGTCGCCCGTATCGCTCCCTCGCTTCTTGACCTTGGGCGCGCAGCTACATAGTCCTCTTAAGGCCTCCGCCTGCCTGGCGCTTTGCTGCGTGCAAAAGGAACACACACTTCAGACTACGGTTGCTGAGTGGTTTCAAGACGTCACGCGTATTAGAAACGCCATTTCTGAGTACTCCAAAAATGGCTAAACGATGCTTATTCGAAGCGCTGTTTCTCAAAATATACACGTCAGATACATACAAAACTACTCAGGGGCCCTGCGTTAAACCTTCGTACAGTCTTCCGCCCAAATAAAATGATAGAGTCGCCGCTGACAGTATCGCCCCAATTGCTCCCGCGCTCCTCCGCACAGGTAGGCGGGGGACTTAAGAGTCCCTGTATACCTGAGGCACAGTAGCGAGAGAGCAGTACTGCCCGCGCGCCACCTCTCAACCCGCGTGTTGCGAGGAAAGGGGGAAGGCAAGACAGGGAGTGACAGCGGGGAGTGGGGAATGTGGACACGCATGTACTATCCGTAGTAACACATTCAGCTCCGAAGTGTCGTGAACATCCCCGCTGCGAGTGTTATGTCTGTCCGGAAGAAAAACACCGTCGTGCATTCTGAGGGCGAAACAAAAACATTAAGCTTTCACAGTAAACCAGGCGACAGCAAGAGCTGCAGGGTACGCTGGAGTGTCGCAGACGTTAGTTAAAAAGACACGGAAGGAGCAGAAAGAACTAGATAACAGTGGGGAGGGCGGTAGCTTGCACACGCCGGGTAAACGGCGGGACGGAAAACTAGGCTGGAACATACTGTCGTGAATATTGATGACTTTGATCTATGTGTAATTCGGAGGACGATTCAGGATTTTTATATTCAGGAAAAACGTGTCCCTACAATTACAAAATTACTGCCCGTAGCAAAGAAGAAAATAAGACTTTCCGTGGCCGCATACTTCGTTGCGTAATGTGGTATAACAACTAGGTTTTCGGTGGAGAAAATCGCAAAGCCTGAGGGAGATACTAATTGAGAGACCTCACATCGTATCTTGGCGCCACGACTATCTAGTTGCAATGAAACAGCACACACACGGGAAACAAATTATCTACATAGACGAGACATGGATATACGGTAATTTTACGTTTGGCAAATGTTGGTAACATGAAGAAGTGTTTGACATACAAGCTAATGTAAATTCGGGTAACCGATTAATTGTAGTACACGCTGGAGGTATTAACGAATTTATCGAAAATGCTCTCCTTGTCTATAAAGCCGGCACTGCCAGTGGCGACTATCACGGCCAAATGAACAGTTATAATTTCATTAAATGGGTTACCGAGAAGCTTGCTCCTAGCCTCCCGCAGTCATCTGTAGTAGTGTTAGATAATGCACAGTATCACTGCGCACAGATTGACAAGCCACCTACAAAGTACTCTGTGGAAGCAGATATGTTAACATGGTTAACGAACAGAGGCATAACTTGTCACATGTCGATGCGGGAAGAGGATCTTTACAAATTGGTGGAACACGCGAAACCTGAAGAGAAAGTGTACAAATTCAACACGCATCTAGCATCATTGGGACATACCGTGGTCCGGCTTCCACCATACATGCGCGACCTGAACGCTATTGAGCTCGCTTGGGCAAAGGTGAAGCGGGTCTCATTCATCCTCGATCTTACGTCAGGCGCGTTGTCCTGTTGCACTGTAAGAAATAATGGGAAAATTACCTGTCAAGTGTAAGGTAATATTCCGTAAACTTGTGGGGGAAACATTGTTTTCCTTACGGATAAGGTAAGGTTACTGCACGCTGTAGTAAAATTCCCGTACACAGAGGTGGAAAATCCCATACATGGATTGGAAAATTATCTTACGAGGCGTGAATCTCTTCAGCATTGTCTCAACAGCTAAGTGGGGGGACGGGCGGAAGAAACAATTCTGTCAGACAGTAATATTCACAGATGATGTCATACTGTCGTCGTAGTGAAACGGATAGCATATCAGCCTATCGTGGTGGCAGACCACGGTTGGCGCCCACCTCGCAGCAAGTGTCGAGGTATTTAATGTTGAGGTTTCGGTTCCCATTCGTTAGAGGATATAGGCAGTAAACAATGAACAGTACTAATACTCGAGGGTACTCTTAAATAATATTTTTATGCAGAATATAGTAAATTTTCCCTTACTTGTATGGAATTTTCCCCCCAATTTCGTCAGGTACTTTTTTTGTACGATTAGATAATGGTAGTTTCTTGTTATAGGTTGTTCACAGTAAAATGAGCACTTTTGAAAGCCCTGCTTAAGATCTACTTGTATACACGTTGTGTATCCCTCCGCCTTGTAAAATTAACATTGCTATGGGCATCATCACTTTATTCAAGCGTCGGTCAAATGAAACTGTGAAATTATTAAGAAAGTAAATACTTTACAAATCTGCACATTTTTACACTTATATTCGTAAAAAAAAAAAAAAAAAAAACAGGAAGTTAAAGAATTAATTTTAAGTTATTACAAATTTTTACCTGACACTTTTTATTCGACGTTAAGATACAGAACTATTTTTCATTTACCGTAACCAACTTTACAGGGCGAATGTCACTCAGTGCGCCCATTAAAATATATGCATGCAGTGGCAGTGACTTTTTTTCTACGGTTCATTTCTAAAGTGCTCACTTTATCGTGAACATTCTTAATTTTAATTTACTTTACATTTAAGAGGTAATTTTACCTTACGTGTATAGAGGTAATTAATTTCCCTTACATGTAAGGGAATTTCACCTAAAATATGTTTTACAGTGTAGGTTGGGATACTACACTGACAAGTCAAAAGTAATGGTATACGGGGTCTAGTATCGCGCAAATCGTGCTGTGGCCAGGCGAAGTGCAGACAATCGTCGTGGCATCTTCCACAAGTGAACCTAACACTTGTGGAGAGATGTTGAGCCATGCCACCTGCGGATACCCACATTTATAGGCTGTTCACGGTAAACTGAGCACTTTAGATCTACTTGTATGCACGTTAAGTATTCTTCCGCCTTATGCAAAATAATTAACACTGGCATGGGCCTCGTCACTTTATTCGAGCTTCGGTTAATCAAAACAGTAAAATTATCAGAAAAATAATTATTTTTCAAATCTGCTAATTTTTACTCTTAGATGTATTTAAAAAAATCAAAAAGCGAAAAAAAATAATTTGAATTACCACAAATAGTAACCTAACAATTTTAATTTTACCTCAAGACATAGAACTACATTTCCTCTATCCTTACCAACCCTACTGGGCGCATGTCACTCAGTGCTCCCGTTAAGATATATGCAGGCAGGAGCAGTGACTATTTTAAAAAGGGTTGATATCAAAAGTGCTCACTTTATCGTGAACAGCCTTTACCTGCTGTTGGCAGGTGCAAGATGTTGGGTGCGAATATACCTCCCCACCACTGTCCCATAAATTATCGATGGGGTTCATATCGGGTGAACGAGACGGCCACCTCAGACGCTGAAACTCTACAGAATGCTCCTCGAAACCATTCTGGACAACTTGTACCCGATGACGAGGTGAATTCTCCTGCTGGAATATCCCGTCGTTGTGGGTGTACACTGTTAAAAAAAAAAAAAAATCTCCTTCATTTTACGGAAAAGTGCTGGTAAAAATTTATCCAGAAGTGTCTGTAAACTCTCCGTAAAATTACGGACACGTTTATTTTAAGAGACGAACTTTCCGTAAATTTCACGGAACCTCTCCATTAATTTCCAAGTTAGTTTTCTGTACTTTCCGTTTTAAATAAAACGAGGTAATAAAAATATATATAATTCCCATTATGTGGGTGTTCTACCATGTATAAAAAATGATATTAAAAAAGTTAAAATATTTTGTACTTATGCGAGGTTTGAATCCGAGTCAAAAAATTATCACTCCACGACTCTAACCCTTTTCTTTGCCATTGTTGTTGTAGTTGCCGTTGTTGATGTAGTTGTTTTTTTTTGTTGAGCTCAAGTGATACCGAATTGTTGACGAATTCCCAGCGCTACAAGCGAACTGAAGATCAGCCGCGTCTGAGGCGCCGGGGCTCGACCCTCTGACTGGAGGTCAGCCACCCTACCCCTGAGCTATTAGGGAAGGGTCCAGTTGTCTACAAATCTTACTTGAAATTTGTGGTATAACTTTTATATTTATATTCGAACGGCAAAAGCAAAAAATTCAGTCTATATTAAATTGAGTGTATTTTTAGTGTTGCCAAATGTTACAGACGTCTGATGCTATTTATTAATGTTTGAAAGAATAGGCCATAGTCGCGTGGATAACCTTAACTGCCGTAGAAAAGATAATTTTCTTGTTACAGTGGCGAAGAAAGCTTCGTGTAGAATCGGTATTATTCGCCCCCGTAACTCGAAGCCAAAGGGAATACGGAGACTTTCCGTATTTCGTATTTACGGACTTAGCTCCGTTTTTCGTCATTACGCTTTGCCTTTCCGTATATACACTATACATTCCGTAAATGTACGGAAATTTTTAACAGTGTACATGAAGTCCATGAAGGGTTGCAACGCGCTTCCGTGACCAGGGCAGAGACACTCACACACGCGATATCAGAGAAACTGCAATATCAGAGATACTGCGATATCAGAGAAACTGCAATATCAGAGATACTGCAATATCAGAGAAACTGCAATATCAGAGATACTGCGATATCAGAGAAACTGCAATATCAGAGATACTGCGATATCAGAGAAACTGCAATATCAGAGATACTGCAATATCAGAGAAACTGCAATATCAGAGATACTGCGATATCAGAGATACTGCGATATCAGAGAAACTGCAATATCAGAGATACTGCGATATCAGAGAAACTAATACAGGTCCGGGTACTTCCAAGACGTTGTATGCATCATTATGTTTCTTTCTAATTATTTCATTATTTACTTAAAAAGGACAATTACTTTATGTTACGACATGACCTTGAAGACTCGCACAAAACAACATGTCTAACGAATTCACTATGGTAACATGTTAAAGCAACAAATTTAAGATCGCAGCTTTTGTACTGACTTTAACACAAACTTTTATCGGTAAATGTTTCGGAGCAAGGTGCAGATTTCAAAATATTACATGGAAGAAATAAATGTTGAGTTCAAACATATTAACGAAATTTTAGATCGCGGCCATGTTGCCCAACATCGTGCTCGTGCTTAGTATCAAAAGACTTATGGCCTGTAGTTGCTTGTAGCCGGGCGAAATGCCATCTCGGGAAAATCCACTCGGGCGCACGAACAGGCACTAAAACATCCTGCTGACGCAGGACGGGATGCAGCAAAGAAACGTCAGCCTCGGCCTCTAAGTCAGGTAAAAGGATTCAGCCACACATGGTATAGCGGTAACCAACTACCTCGCAGCTAAGTTAACAGCTGTTACATCAAAATACAAGGCCAAAATTAAAACGGGCGATCAAAAAAATTACGTAAAAACAACGGCCAAACACAAATACAAATTCGGCAACTTACCAGAAGCGGCGAAACCTTGTGGACTACATATAATACCCCCTCCCCCCCCCCCCAAAAAGCCGAAGACAAATTACAAATGGGAATTACATCATGGAATCAAGACGGAGAAGGTGGAAATTTCTCCAGTATGGGTAATTTCGGAAAAGGCACTTTACATGAATACTACCAAAGTATTTATTTAAATCCTTTTTTTTTTCAGTCACTTAACCTTATATTAAACAAGAAAAATAAATATTACATTAAATAACATGTTCAAATCACCCAGACCTACATTTAATATTAGTTTTCATTTTAGTGTGTGACAGGTCGACTGCCAGAAAATAAATGTGACCAAAATGATCATCTTGCTTAATTGATGTAATTCCAGGTCGACATAAACAATGCTTAGTAGGTTTAATATATTTAAAGATAAATCATGCCCAAAATGTCAAATTATCAAAAAACTGAGTAAATAAACACTGGCATGAATATTGGCCACAGCAATAACAAAATTAATTATTGCCAACATAAAAAGGTTAAAGACAATCAGATAGTAGTTCACTAACTAACTATACAAGATATGTCAAATTAGCGAACTTACAAATTACCCAACAAAATAAAACGGGAATAAATAATTTGTGGTAACAAAGACAGAGAATATTAACAGTGACTAAAACACTTTCGTTTGACATTACAGAAGGTAGAATCAACTAGGTGTTGTCAGGAAAACCAGGGATTTTTCCCATGAACAAATTTAAAAAAAATATTCCCAGAAAGGGAATACAAATTACGAACGGAATATATTATATAGCGAGGGTCACAAAGGCGGCACATGACGAAATTTTACTTCATATTAGATATTTATTGTACATGGTTGGTGTTTATCTCTCAGTGTCAGAGTACATCCAGCAATAAAAGATATGTTTGCTGGGAAATAACTAGAATTTCTTCACCACCAGCTGAGAACGCGAACAAGAAACAGAATAAATATAAATTGTGGCTGGTTTTACTTGTGCTGAGATAAGCACAGGTAATGCAATTGAAAAGAAGCTATTTGTTTTAATTTCTAGTAAACGAGTTACGTTCAGTGGTAACGTGTAACAAACACTGTTCCCTTGCCATCTACAAAAGTTTCTTTGCATTCATCCTCCCTTCGGAGCCTACAGCCTTCAGATGGTCTCTCTCTCTCTCTCTCTCTCTCTCTCTCTCTCTCTCTCTCTCTCTCTTCTCTCTCTGCCATTCACTCTCTATCTCGATCTACATATATTTTTATATATGCACTTGCCTGTGATTGAAATGATTTGAGAACTTCAGCGACATGTAGCAAGCTATAGGATCATTTTTTTCGAATGGGTCAGTCGTAATGATTGTTGATAACATTAGCTTGTTTGTGGTCATTACTCTAAAGTTTTGATGGCATTGAGTTAAATAACTTCAGAAATTCAAGAAAATGCCTTTTTTTTTTAAATTGAATTAAAAGTATGACCAACATAGGAGTTTGATTTAAAATACACTACGCCTACCTGTTCCAGTTAAAATTCTGTACTCCTACTACTTAATATATATATATATATATATATATATATATATATTATATATATATATATATATATATATATATCAAACGTCTGTCAATCATAATACTACCGTGTGAAGCTAAACCACACATCATGGGATGGTCATATATAGGGAGAGTCTTCGTAATTTTAACATATTTCCACCCAGCGTGACAGCGCTCATTAGAATGCACCCACTTACCTGGAGATGAGGCATTCTTACGAGGAGCAGGCTTGAGCGAAATGTAAGGACACCAATATGAGCTTCGAAAGACTCATTACCCCTACTTGGAAGGCAATATACGGCCGTCGTTTCACAGTGAAGTGCATAGAGTGTGACTTATGAACGGTAATTCTACCGTAGAAGTCTACAACACAACGCGTTTTTTCATTCGTTCAGGTTGAAAGTTTTTGGACACTAGTCTGTAAGTGACATTTTTAGCTTGCGTATGCCAGCACGCTGGTGTCTGCACTTCCGTGCTTGCCGGGTGAGAAGAACATCGCCACAAAACGCATAGTTAAGGCTGTCGGTTTGAACTCTACTATTGCAAGCTATACATTAAATCCTTAACATACTATCCCGAGTATACTCGTTTACGTACAACATGTTGCAGAGTAGGTGAACTCGTGGTCGCTGCCGTACAATTTCAGAAGTTAGCACCAATAAGAAGGGGACATCGAATTTCCCTGGGTGATGCTATTGGCTGCTGGTGACCTAATGAAACTATTTCCATAGGCCCCAAAGAGTCAGTTCTTATAAGAAATGCATAAGTACTTTTCACGCCAGAAATTTGTACTTCTGCAACACCTGAAACCAAACACAATTTTGTAGGTTAAGGGGTTAATTAGGAGAAATATTTATTAATAATAGCTAGCCACAAGTACTGTGCCACTAAATCTATAGTGTATTACTTTAAGAATCTGTTTAGGAGCGAATTCAGTCGATGACGATGTGACTGCGACGAGCACACGATGTAGCAGTGAAGCTGGCTTATTTGGAGGACAAAGTAAAGTTGATCTCAACTGGAATATTGGCAAGCTTGTTTGGATAATATCTCATTTTTTAACTGGGCCGCGGTCGTGATATGTTGTCCTGTTGGTGCGACTCAGTCGAAAAAAAAAAACCCTTGAAAATAAAATGTCCGCTATAGAACTATTTCAAAAATGTTTGAGGAGTTTATGCATATATATATTTTTTTTTTTTACAATATCCCTATAACTTGTAATGAGCTAATAAAAAATGCTGTTACTGGAGACAACTTCCCAAAATTCTATTCGTAATGACTTCTTTGGGACGCTTTCCAATCTTGTCTTCTGCGAATCTTGGTAATGCTGACCTTCTTCGGACACGGAAGCATTGGAAATCACGTTTACTGACTAAATCTCTGTTACGAAATCTTTCTTGCTGAAAATTGCTTCCTTCCCTTCAACGAAAATTTCTTTTGCAAATAAAACAAACCGTGTGGTTTTATCTTACCCCGTTTGATTAAATGCGTGCGGTATTTGGCTTCGAAATGTAATTTAAAACTTTCAGAACTCCCTCATATCATATTGCCTGCCTTGTATTCTCTCTGCTTTTGTAGTGAAATATATTCAGTATTTCAGTATCATCAGTATTCGCTTACAATTATTACACGTAGCTATAAATTAAACAACTTTTTTTTCTTCAAACTTTCCTACAAGTATAAATGCAGTCGTTTTGTATTTCTAAAATGTAATTTCTGCATTTAAGTTGCATAATATTTGATACCGAATTTCAGAAGCATTAAATATTGATGAGGGGGCCTTCATATTCAAAACAAAATTATTAAAGTGCAATCATAAAATTTCGCAGAGTAATCTACCGCTTTAAAATGTACATCATTTTACTGATACTATTAACATTCACTTTTATTGTCTATGTTTCACACTTTCAGATTTGCGTAATGTTTTCTGTATGAACGCATGTAACTTTTGTCACACATGTTATCAAAGGAATTTTGATTTATGTAGTTATTTATTTTCATGTTTTTTTTTCCTTTTATTTCTCACATATAGTATTTTTGCTTAAGTTGTACTGGGGCAATCATATATTGTTTAACTTAATTAGGTTAGCTAGATAACGTTTTTTTACTTTTCTTATATGTGATTAATTTAATTTTTCTTTGGTCACGTGTGAATATTTATAATTTTTATTATATTGTTTTATCCATTTTTGAGACCCTATATTCTAGGATTTAAGCTGTTAGGCAGTTTGGAAGTGGTCCATTAGGGGGAGGGGGTTTGGATGCTTCTAGCTTACTATTGGCCCTCGGGTTTAAACCCTGACTTATGATTGTATGGAATAGTGTTTAGTTTTTAGTCTTGTTTAGTTTTTAGGCTGTTTTAGACTTTCTTCGACTCGTGTTTGATATTTTAAAGATGAAAGCGTAGAAAGGGCGCTATTAATTGCCCTTCCGTTACGTTAATAAATTAGGAGGTAGAAGTCAAGTAGTCCGACGTAACGTATTTTTCTTATGGTAATTTGTACGTTTTATAGCACTCAGATCGACCCTACCACACCTTGAGAGCAGCCTACGAGCTCCGTAATAAAGATGTATCCAGCTGCGCGAGCAACATTTACCCTGCAAAACCAGGTGGAAAAGTTAATATTCACTTTCGTGGAGCAGAATCGACGGTCATTATGGCGCGCTCCAGCCGCCATATTGAATTCTATATGCACTGTTTATACCATCATGAAAGTTTACTCACGGGAAGCCAGAAAGAGGTTTTCAGTGCCCTACCAAGCTAGTTAATATAATTTAAAACATTTAATCTAGTGCAGCATTCTAATTTAGTCTGCTGAGAAACATTAACTTTTTATTAAATTTTATTTCTTGCGTGTGAACTCTGATTTTGACCCTGGAAAATCATTACGTTAACTCGGGAATAATTTGTTCCAGGCATAGCCACCTATCAGCTGCAGTAGGCTGCAGTAATGTTGTTTTCATTTGATCCCTTGCTGATTGCAAACCCCATTTGCATAAAAGTTAAAAAGAATTTTGAATAAATATTATTAGTAGAAGCAGCTATGTCAGGTGTCCTTGTTTCCCGTTTGTGTCGCATATTTCCTGTGTTTCTTGTGGCAGTTAATTCATGTTAGATTTTAATTATTTTGAAACTTGTGCTAAGGTATTTTGCGCACAAAGTGTGTACAGTAAAGTGTGTCGGTTGCCAGAGGTGTCCATTATTGACGGAGTATTCCCTGCTCGCCCCAAGTTAGCACCGGACCAAGGCAATTACTAACTGGGTTTGTCACCCGTTCACATATTCGTAATTTGTTTTCATTGAATTTGTCCCACATATTATATGATATTTATTTTTAATCATGGTGTTTGGCAATAATATGTTCCATAGTAGGTGTGAATACAATAGGTAGTTTGGTCCAGGCTGGTGTTAAGAAACGAGTCAGTATAAATATATTCCATACACCAGTAAGTGTGAGCCTGGCGAGAAATTGATTATAATCATAATTATATGCAACAAAGAACCCAGTCAACTACCCTACTTAGGGTAACCTCCGCGACTTGTATACATTCACAGCTTTCTGTTCAGAGGGTGAGAATATTCAGCATCATTTATGCACTCACCTACTGACGGACACAACATAACCATTCATCGAATTAGATTTTTACACAATTCCTTTTCATAATTGGCACCCCTAAGATGGGGCGAAATTAACATCACTATTTAATACAGTCATTCTTTTCAGTAAGCAGTAATTATAGTGTATAATCAAGTTACACATTTTTGAAGCGTTACCCGAAGATTTTTGTAAATATCGGAATAAATATTTACGTAATAGTCCAAATTAAGGATTGTATTTCAACTTAGATAATCAAGAAGCTGAAACAAAAATATTTTTACATTGCTCCTAAAACAACTGTAATAAAAAATTATATATCAAGAAAAATGTTTGGAATTGTACATACAAAATTTTCTCGCCGTAACACAGTTTTGAGGATACAACCTTTGCGTTAAAACGGAAACATTTTACCACACGACCACTTAACTTTTACTGCTTACATTATGTTTTAATGAAATGACTATAATTTATTAAACTCGGGCAAGAATATAATAAATAATCTTCCCTTTTGTAAATGACAAAATCACTACAATTTAGAAGGACCCAAAATATGCACTTAGAATTAACATTTATAATGGTAAAATACACTAACTTTGGTGAAAAATGCAACACCAAGAAGGATACATGTGACTGAAATGAACTTTATATCACATATTAGGTACATGACAATACACACGTGGTTACAGAACTGTACATGATCTCTGTCCTTAAGAATTCAGTGTGATGCGAAGCCCACATGCGCTGCAATCAGAGAACCTAAGCTTCGTAGCATGGAATCGGAGAGAATTTGGATATGTTCCTGGGGAATCTCCCTCCACGCGGTTTGTATGCGAGTCCACAAAGCATCAACAGTGGTTGCTGGAGGTCCGTGACGAATAAGTCGCTGACCAATCACATCCCAGACATGTTCGATGGACGACATGTCAGGCGAACGTGCAGGCCAGGGAAGAAGTGGTACCCGTCGATCATTGAAGAAGGCTTGCACATTCCTCGCCACATGTGGCCGAGCATTGTCCTGCAGAAATTTGACATGTTAAATTGCTTAAATGAGAGGCAGTACCTCGGACCTCCCTTATATAGCAGTAGCTGTTTAGACTGCACTCAATGTCTAGGGGGTTGAGATCGCATGTTGTATCCAATGGCGCCCCACCCCATTTCACTTGGCGTTTGTTCGCTCCGCCGCTGCACAATGCAGGCTGCCAGATTGTGGTCACCACAGTAGCGTCTCACACGGAGGTGTGGCCACCACGGTAGGACAGGTTGACATTTTCCCACTCAGCACGCCAGCGACGGCGTTCGCGAGCCCATTGCAGTCTGAGGCGTTTGTGGTTTCCGGACAATGGAAGCCGACGCAATGGTATGCGTTCCACCAGTCCAGCCCGCAGCAGAGGGCGTCGAACCGTCGGCGTAGACAGGTCCATACCCATTTCAGTGCTCCAGTGTCGAGCCAACACAGTGGGGGAGGCTGTACGGCCCGTTACGGCCATTGCGGGACAAGATGGCGGTCATCCCGTGCTGTGGTCGCATTGCGGGGTCCAGTACCCGCTCGTACGACTCCTCTTCTACCCACTGGTTCCACACACGCGTCACGCCCTTTACGATCCGAAATGTCACGATATGACAAGCCCGTTCCCCGGTGACCGATAATCCCACCTCGTTCGAACTCCCTCGCATACTGATATGGCGCCATTAGACGTCGGCGAGGCAACTGACTCTTGCATTCACTTCGTTTGACGGCTCTTCGCTGCTCGATCTTGGCGTAGCACGGACCTTCCCGGTCGCACAAGAGAGTTCACTGCTGAGCCTGCGTGTAGCCTGCGCCATCTCTCTCTGAATTCGTAATCACTTATTGCAGGTACACTGTTTGACTCATCCTCCGAGTTTGGTTTCGTTTGGGCCATTCTTACTGGGTGTTGCAATTTTCACAAACAATAGTGTATATTATTTCACAAACAATAGTGTACATTATTTCACAAACAATAGTGTATATTATTTTACGAACTTTTCGTCAGGATCACAATTATCGGCATTGCAAGCCAAAAAATAATCATTACATCTTGTTGGGCGGATGGGGGCGGGGGGGGGGGGGGGTTCCAAAATAACTGGGACAGGTATAATACACACAACAGCGTGGCCGTATGAGCTTTGAAAGTAAAGTAAAAAGCAATAAAGTATTTTACACTCGAAAGAAAGTTTAAAGAAGCTATTTCCCCCTAATCTAGTGGTTATTATTCAATAGCGCTTCATTATTAAACACATTAATTTGTTATAACAGAATATAGCATTTCAAGCTTTGAGGTCACGAATTCAAGTGATTCCCATGTTAGTTGCAAAAATTTGTCTACTTTTATTACAAATAAGGATTTTGTAACGCTGAAAAGAAGACTCTTAAAATGGACCTGTTGTTGCGGTTTTATAAAGTTCGGCAATTAAAAAAAAAAAAAATTCAGTAAAGTTTCTATAATCTATACTGCCACTCAGAGAGTATTTTCAAACGAAATCAACTGAGCAAAGTATAATCGGCATATTCTTAAGAAACAATGCCCTTGCAGTGCAAGTGACTTGTTTTGTACTATACATTCTTCTTATTAAGCAAAAAATTATTTTGTTTTCAGAAATCTTGTAACGTACGTTAATGAATTACGAAATACTTAATATTATATTTGATACAACTATTTACTGATTTGCGGTAACTCTTCGATTGAAGGCAACCCCATCTTTTTGTTTTGAGTGAGGTGATGCTACGATGACGTACAATACAACTAAAGAAAAACTTGCCTCCTACAGAACTTAATTACTTCCTCCTGGTAGCTGAAAACATTAAGTTGGGAGATAGTGAGGGTCCTTAAATAGCTTATAAGGCCCATGCGAAGGAAGCCAGTTGGAACCAGAAGAGCAATGAAATGCAAGGGAGATGGAAATTGAAATACACCCAGAAAAATCGTCGCCCAATAACAACTTCATCTACTTTTTCGCGTGACTATGTCGGAAATCAAACATAAATTGCCTTGTTAGGAGGTGATTGCGCTAGACACGCAACCACAGTGGTATAAGAGAAAAAAAGCATTTGGTTAGGGGACAGCTGTTGCTTTGTATATTGTTTCATTTAATAAACATATTTGTCATAATGTCGAAAATACTCAAAAATGGTGTGGCATACCAGGCACAAGCCATGAACTCAGGATTCAAAACATTGATTTATTAACAGCTTCATACATCTATTCAATTCATTTAACATTATAAAACATTGCCAATGATGATAATAACCTTTAACATATTAAAATTAAACATATTAAAACTTTAAATAACCACGCCGGCATTCTAAATAATATGACTCAAAAATGCTACGTGAAATAACATTGAAACAGGTTAATAATATTTCGAATATTAACACATTAGGAAGGCTTTACATAGAAAATGCCTTTAGGAACTGTGATACTTTAATTCTTTGACGATGCGTGATAAATCAAAAACCTATACGAATCACATAGCATTTTCAAACACTTTCTTTAAAATGCTTTCATAACACCTGTTAACTTCACTAGGGCACCGGAAGGGTCTTCAAAGCCCAGCAGAAAAAAAAAACCAAACATCACAACAAACAGATTAAAAATTGTAATTAAAATAACATGAAAAACTCAAGGCTCTAAGCGTATACCAAAATTGTTTATACAGGTGCGTTACCAGAATAAAGGTTGAGATAAGAGCGTGAGCTGGTGCGGTCCCATACTACTGTACCATAAACTTTTCAGGTAACTCGCAAACACACGAGACGGTAAATACTGTATGAAGTTTACAGAAATAACATTACAAAGGCACGTGAAACTCTAAAGGGATCCACGCACAAATTGAGCAAGCTAATACAGACCATAAATTTACACTAGGCAGCAAAAATAATTCAGAATGCTACAGTGAATGCGCAGCCCTATATAACTGTCGACTAGCCCACATTTTAATAACTTTCAAAACACACTATATCATGAAAAGGCGAACCCACCTGTATTTTCGCTCAATGACCATAGTTGAGATCGTTGAAATATTACTCTCAGCTATGCTGGTAGTCGTGGCTAAGACCTAGTTGTATGAAGCCCCATCGTGGGCCAGGAGCAGGAAACTAGACGTGGTAGTACGCGAGCGTGGGCCAGGAGCAGGAAACTAGACGTGGTAGTACGCGAGCGTGGGCCAGGAGCAGGAAACTAGACGTGGTAGTACGCGAGCGTGGGCCAGGAGCAGGAAACTAGACGTGGTAGTACGCGAGCGTGGGCCAGGAGCAGGAAACTAGACGTGGTAGTACGCGAGCGTGGGCCAGGAGCAGGAAACTAGACGTGGTAGTACGCGAGCGTGGGCCAGGAGCAGGAAACTAGACGTGGTAGTACGCGAGCGTGGGCCAGGAGCAGGAAACTAGACGTGGTAGTACGCGAGCTGGCCGGAGTCGAACTGACAGAGACGAGAGCTTAGCAGAGGACTTACCGATCGCAGAATTACTGAAACCAATCAGAATTAACTGGCATCCGCACAAGCGTTGAAGAGTGGATAGTCGAAGAAGATGAGAAGTAAAGAGGAACAGCGAGATAACAGAGGCCGCCACTCAAACTGACAGCCATTAAAACAGAGGAGCGTGCTTTGAACTCATCGCTAAGAAAGTCTGGCCGCCGGAAGGAATTGTTCCGGAGCCCAAGTCCAATACACGGATGGAGATGAGAGGCAGAGAAATATGTAGTTCACAACTCATTTAAAACAGTCCATACACGTGCTGGAGAATACGGAAGAAACGCGGTGAGTATAGAATCACAAATTGTGACCGGTCTTGAAGGAAGAAAAGTTACACAAAAAAATTGAAAAGAATACTGAACATCGATGTCAGTCCATTCATATCCCAGTTAAAGGCTGTTCACGATAAAGTGAGCAATTGAACCCTAGGAAAAAAGTCACTACCCCTGCGTACGTATATTTTAACAGCCGCACTGAGTGGCATTCGCCCAGTAAAGTATGTAACGACCGCTGGATAGTAGTTCCATGTTTTAGCTTCCAATGAAAAGTGATAGTTAACCATTTGTAATAACTTAAAATTATTTCTTTCGCTTTCTGTATTCTTTAATGCATCTAAGTGTACAACTGAGCAGATTTATAAAGTATTTATTTTCTTAATAATTTCAATTTCCTTTGACCGACGCATGAATAAATTAATGAGGCCCACGCCAATTTTAATTTTACATGAGGCGGAGGAATACACAATTATGAATACAAGTAGATTTTAAGCAGGGCTTTCAAAAGTGGTAATTTTACCATGGACAGCCTATACAACAATGTATTCTTGATTGAATCCTTCTTTCTTGTCTCTCCCGGGAGAGTGCATAAAAAACCAAGTCCACGCGCGTTCCAGCATGAACTCCAGAGTTCATAACGCACACTTCGGCGCCTGGCGAACGGCAACCCGCTGAGCATTTTTGAGGAGCGGGTTGCCGCAGTAAGAGAGGCAGGCGCAAGCTCTAGTGATCCTTGAAGTCCATCATCAGGGCGATACGACTCTGACTCAACGCCTCCAGACATCTCGGGCGGAAAATTAATAATAAAAAAACACGGAGCATGAAAGCAGAATAATAAAATTTAGAAAATTAGGAAACACAAGGAAGGAAAGCATGGACGTGGAAGCAGGACCAATTACAAATGGCAATTGCCTCATACATTTCCATAATGATAAGGACCTCTGAGATGATAGGTAATATTGCTATTGACAAGTAACGAAGCGAACTACCTGGGTACACCAACCGTCAACAAATGATATTGGTCATGCGGTAGAATTTAAGAGAACTTGGGTTTTATTGCCTGTCGTGTATAGGGCACACCATATATTCACATGTTTTCAAAACGAAAATTTTTGTGTACACCAGGAACAAAAGGGGACAAACGTGGTAACTTGTCTTTACTACTTTAATACTACGTGTAATTGAATATTCATACCCAAATAACATTCTGAAAACACAGAACAACATTTTCACTCAAGGAAAATTCTTCGATGGCATTCTACAAACTGGTATATATACAAACACGTACAATGAATCTTTGAACGCTAATCGTAACCAGTTCCTAAGCAGGACTTTCGGTATTTTTTTTTTAAATTAAAGAAGGCTTTTGGAATCTCTGCCCCGTCTTTTTTGCGAAAGTCAGTAACCATCTAAAATGTGACTATTGACGTTAGCTGCGGATAGAAGAACAGGCTGTGTGCATTGGTGGAATTTTCATACGTTGTGGATATCGATTTCTGCGACCACGTATGGTTTTGCTGGAAACATGCTAGTTCCTGCAATATGGTAATTAGGAAAAAGCTTTGTAAAAAGGGTTGGAGAAAGAAGGGTTCGAAAAAATTTGGTATAATCATTGAACTATAAGCTGGACTTCAAAAATGATTAAGTTTGAACTACCGCTGCAAGCGGAGCATACTTCATTACACACGCCCTAGAAGACTTAAGTAATTATGTTGGCACCGGAAAAATTTTGCGAATCCATTCAGTGGCGGGATAATCTTCAAGTGCTTGGAAGTTTGTGATAATATTGGTGATGTACCACGGCTTGTCTGACACGTCCTGGTGATCTCTGAAACAGAGGCGTAGAAACCGGGGACAATCACTTCCAACCAAAGGAAGGGAAAAACTTCGTGGAATCAGTCTTAATGGGAAATGAGGTATGAAACGCAGTGTCCCCTATAGTCTAATGAGGTATGAAACGCAGTGTCCCCTATAGTCTAATGAGGTATGAAACGCAGTGTCCCCTATAGTCTAATGAGGTATGAAACGCAGTGTCCCCTATAGTCTAATGAGGTATGAAACGCAGTGTCCCCTATAGTCTAATGAGGTATGAAACGCAGTGTCCCCTATAGTCTAATGAGGTATGAAACGCAGTGTCCCCTATAGTCTAATGAGGTATGAAACGCAGTGTCCCCTATAGTCTAATGAGATTACCACGGGAGAGGCGTGCGCTTGAGTACTGCGATTCAAAATTAATTATTGGCGAAATGTCGGAATCTAGGTGAGATACAACGACTTCGTGAGTAGTGTCGACCCGATTTCATATCTCCCATCTGCAAAGAAGAACAGTTCGAGTGAGTGTTAAATTAAGACAACGTTTTGACTTCCTTCAAGCCTCACGTCGTTATTGCATCATAACAATCGATAAGCCTCCACCGGCAACACGAATTTTGTTTGATGCACCCGCTAATTCTCTAAAGACGTGTGATGATATAACTCCCCAAGCGTTCACAATCTTGCTATTAACATTCGTGAAATTTGTTGTTTCATTCCACGCAGTTCAACACAATTTGCAAACGAATAGCTTTAATTCTAAATTTTCCCACAGCATGTGTCTTCCTTAGCAATGACGTTATTCTGTAAGTCGACGAAACTTCTCACAAAGTGTGTGCGTGTAGCTCATCGCAAGTAACGAGGACAAGTATCAATTTTTCAAACACAAAACCTTCAGCGAACTCCACCCACGGGGCACGGCGGGGACCAATCATTGCCTTTAACGTTACTAACACACGTGGTGGGGCGAGAAGTGAGGATGAAGCCACGAGGTCAAGGGGGAACCGCAGTCGGCGGTGTGGCAGTGATCAGCGCGGCCAGAGGGCTAAGGGTGCGAGACTCGGCGAGTCCTCTACAGCCATGATTTAACTTGATATACCTGAACTCCGTCTTCCTTCTTCTCTTCGCACCAGTGGCCTCTATCCAATCAGAACTTATTGTAACTATAATAGGTTAACTCTAGTAAACTTGGCTCTTGCCCATCTTTATTTTAAGTTATTTCTTATCATTCTTATCCACTTCCTATTCCTTTATCTTCCACATTTATGATCTTGAACCAAGGAACATAACAATGCACAGTGGACAACATACAATCTCTCGAGATTGCACGAGGCAACGAAGTCTAACACGCATGCAGTTTAGCTGAAGAAATAAGGATCCTCTGTGTCCAGAAGGGACAAGAGAATCTCACATTCCACGTGCCAGGTTAATAACCTGACCGCGGAGTTGTCGAGCGACATCCATCACCGGGCAGTGCACGTGACGAACCACTCCCATGTGACCGCGCGGGGGGAGGGGGGAGGGGCATGGAGGTTCGCAACGACACGGGAGATGCCACAGGTGATATCGCTGATTGATTGTCCCGTCCTCACCCCATCCCCGTATCAACCCTCCCTTCCACTTTCCGACGAGGTAGGTGCGGATCAATGCGTGGCACACGCGGGCCGCCGTTCGTCGACCGACCCTTCCGAGGGGGGGGGGGATGTAGTCAATTCACGGTTACTTCCGACTCCCTCTAAAGTTCTGCTTCCAGGATATTCCTCCTGCCTCATTTAAACACAGCTAAACTGAGCCTGGAAAGTTACAGCAGTATCAGTAACAGGCAGGAGGGATGGTAACAGGCATTTCCAGAAGCTAGGGACAGGCTATACCTCTTCCTTCTCGATATCTGTTAGTGATAACAGGTTCTTGAAATATTCCTCATCTCTATACACACAATGAATGCCACCACGTTGGGATAGCCACAATTTTTATGTTAACTGTGTGTATCAGATTAGTATGGGATATGTAGAGACATATGACCGCGTGACAGTGCAGTATGGTAAACACTGATTGATGCAGTTTTTGCACATAAGCACATAACTGTTGTAGTCAACTTCGTATTTACTTATGAGCGGGAGTGTGACGTGTTATTGACCTTTACCAGATTCTTCACTCAAATGACGTCTCTTATTGTTGACCAGAATCAGTATACACATGTAGCGTGAGGCGTAGCAAAATTATTAAAAAAAACATTCATTTGCAAATAAATATAAGTTAGTGTGTGGTAGACCCAGGTAGGAATTGTTATTTGCCTGGTCCACGTCTAGGCACAATAGAGAAACAACTTGCAATATCTCACACTTCGTTCAGCAGACCAACACTTATGTACACCATTTGTGTACATGACCAATCATTGCCAGTATTACGTTTATTCAAAATTAAGTATTTGTCAAATACAAATACTATTCCATGTATCGAAAAAAAAGGTTAAAACATGTATATATGTATGGAGTTTTCTGTAATTAATGTATTAATATACACCAAATTCGGGGAAACATTCCTCACATCTGGAGGACGAAAAAAAAAATTGGGTGTGGCTGTGTTGGGGACACGGCCGTTTGCTTTGCGTGAATACGTCTACGTTGACGCGCTCGGACGCCTTGATATTTATTTTACGTTCACGGCACCGCTTCACTCGATCATATGGGGTTTTATGGGTATCACTGGATTGTTTTTGAGATGCTCTTTCCAACCGTATACGATTTCTGTATTTGGACTTGGCTTTTTGATGGGTATAGGCTGATACTGTGTTAAGTTTTCTTAATTTTTTACATTAAACTCATACAATTTCCCCATAACCACGCCGCACAAATGTTTTTATACACACAATCGATTGATCTTGACGAGAGCTATCGATTGAAACATAAACGAGAGTCGTAGATTCTCCCAGTCAAAAGTTATACTACGCGGAAGTTACGAGACGCGGGGCGAAACGTACTCAAAATTGCCCCGCCCCGCCCACCCCCCGTACGTTGCTTCGCAGTCCTCACTCAACGTAACATATTCTTTGATCCTTTGGCAATCGAGTGGTGTAATTGAATTTTGAATGTAGACTATAGAATCGGAGCTGTAATGCCAAACTGTATCCCCCGATTTTGCTATCATCGGATTTTCTGGATTTCTTCCTACTATCGTGTTGCAAATTTAAAGACGTATTCACGTCAAATTGTTATATTAATGTAGGTCCGCAAACGCTTCGTTTCTTCCCTACAGTCCGTAATACACAACGTACAGTGTATGGCCCACGGGCTGGATCATGTTACTGTGGAATGCCATGGCAGCATAAGTTTGCTTGACACACGACACCGCACACTACACAACTACACCCAGAACAGCAGAAACTGCACAGGAAGTAGTTACACATGTGTGAAGGCTTATCGTCGGCACTAAAGTAAATGTTCAAAATGCTCCCCATTAGCACGAACACGCACAACCACCCGCCGTTGCATTTACTCTCGGATACGTCGATGAATCCCTGGAAAGTCCCTGGTTGTTCCGCAACCCGCTACAATATGTTTACAGAGGCTGCCCACATCGTCCACTGCGGTTGCATACACAAGTGCCTTTCCACGTACCCACAAATAAAAGTCAAGTCGATTCTAATCAGGGCTCCTCGGGGGGGCTGGTATGAGGCTACTAATTACAGTTGCAATGGCAATCCACAGTAACATGATTCATCCCGCGGCCCATACACTGTACGTTATGTATTACGGACTGTAGTGAAGAAACGAAGCGTTTGCGGACCTGTGTTCATATAACATTATTTCATTCTCCAAACGTGAGGAATTTTTCCCCGAAGTACTGAATTAACATGCAATTTTGCAACTTGCTGTATTTATATATAGTGATGAGAGATTTGTTTTGCAATTAACAATTTTTATTAAGTTTAAATTCATTTGCCTTATAACCTTAGTCATGTGCACATTTTGTTATTGTTGTTTTGTGTTTGTTATTGTGGCTAAGCAGACAGGCAGGCAGAAGCCTTAAGCTTTCTCCTCAGTTTTCTTGGGCAGAAGCACGGCTTGGATGTTGGGTAGGACGCCGCCCTGGGCGATCGTCACACCAGACAACAACTTGTTCAGCTCCTCATCGTTGCGGATAGCCAGCTGGAGGTGTCGCGGGATGATCCTCGTCTTTTTGTCATCGCGGGCTGCATTCCCCGCCAGTTCGAGCGAGCACTTCAGCTGCCAGGCATTCCATCACAGCAGCCAAATATACTGGAGCACCTGCCCCAACACGCTTTGCATAGTTGCCCTTGCGCAGCAGCCTGTGGGTTCGCCCGACTGGGAACTGCAGTCCTGCACGGCTTGAGCGCGACTTCGATTTTTTTTAAATGCTTTTTCTAGCTTTTTTTTTTTATGATGGCTGGTGGTTAACAGTTTACTTTTAAGTACGGGTTTTAGATTTCCCTTAGTATTTAACCTTTATCACAAACACATGCACAAACACAACCACAAACACGACTAGGTCCACTCCTTACGTTCGCCACCTTCGGGCCGGCGAATTATGTATTGCAGGGATAATCACGATTAGCCACTGATATGTGGTTCGTGTGACTGAGGGTGGCGCAAGGCATATTGGTGCATTGGTATTTATTAGAATAAGATCAGCGAGAAAACTTAGCGATCTCTGTCTAGTACGGATGGCTCAACGGAATCTTAATACACCGCCAGAAGGACCGAGTGGGAGGGAAAGATAAATTATTTCGAGAGCGTCTCACCTAGATTGTCTCTCGCAGAAATAAAAATACGGACAAAGTTTTGTCGAAGGTATTAAATTACAATATAGTGAATATAAATCACCAGTGTGTGTTTTTCTGTCAAAAAGAAGCATAACTTCAAGGACAGACTGTATTATTCGATAGGCAATTTCCCTTTTTTTAAAGTTACTAACGTATAGTGTCGGTAGAAATGGTAAAATTTCGAACATTTCGTTTTTGTGGAGAAGTTGAACAATTTAGTCACTGTGACAATTATAGCCACTGTGACAATTGAATCACAGTTACTTTTAGAAACGCTCAGAGCAAATCTGTATCTATAACCAACTTAAAAGAAATGTGACTACCCAATATCCTGGTATCTATTCTAGAGTAAAGGTGGAAACCCTCTGAAGCAGCAGCTAATGGAGAAATAATTGGTGACTTAGTACTGTACATGTAACACTTTCGCTTTCTGGTATTTTCTTAATGAAGCGAAGAGTAAAAATCAACAGATCTGTAAAATATTTAATTTGATAATAATTTTACCGTTTCACTATGAACCAAGTGATGAGGCCCATGGCAATGTTAATGTTACATACGGCGGAAGAATACACAACGTACACGCGAGTAGATCTTAAGCAGGGTTTTCTAAAGTGCTCATTTTACCGTGAATAGCCTATAACGTGTGGCTGGGTGTTGAGTTGCTGTAACATGGCTCCAGGAATGTGCTGGAGGAAGGGTACAACTCCAGCATCCGCAACGTCCCTAACTAAGTGGTTGTTATTCATAGTAGCCGAAATCACCTTGGACACCCAGTTGCTCCCACCGTTAGCGCAGGGCGACGCTGGAAAATGCGTTCTAGAAGATAACGCTCTCCTAGACATCGTCGAATGCTTTTTTGCGGCCAACATTGTAATCCTAGTTGAAGCGGGTCTCTTCCGAAAACACGATATCTTGCTACTCTGCACACCTATGGGTGTAGATATCGATGCTGGTTCAAGCTTAAGGTGATCTCCGCAGAGGAATGCATGCACACAGACCTCTGCGAAGCTTACGGTGTTGTACTGTAAAAGCAGACGACGTCACACGTGTTGTAGTGTTCCGGTGTTTTACTAACACTCGAGACGAAGCTGAACGGCCTGTCTCTGACATACGGATGAGGTGTCTGTCGTCCCTTGGTGTCGTCAAATTTGGTGGTCCCGTTATGGGTTTTTCAACCCGTCGCGTCTTCTTCAGTCGACCGCTTCCACACACCCATCGCTGTAGTGACATTAGGCCCCGTGCGAGCAGAAATTCCGTTGTATGAAAATTCTCCTCCACACAAGCTTACAATTCGCACTCGTTTAAACTCCGTAATTTGCTTAAAATGTGCCCTATTATGTCGACGAGGCATACTGACTCCAACAGCTCACTGACGATGAACAACCATGCTTTTCTGGATCGTCTAATTTGTACTCTCTAAGACGTCAGTTCAGATAGCGCTGATGCATCTAAGCATGCCCGATACTCTAGAAGTCTAATCATTTGCATTTTTCTCCCATGGTGTTGCATTTTTCACACACAGAGTGTGTACTACTGGGATATAAGTCAACCTGGCCAAAGAAAAGGATATGTCGATTACAGGCTCTCGCAAGAGGAGGTATCACTTAAACACCATAAAATATTAACTAAAGCACTCAAGTGTGAAAAGTCTGATAAAGATTGTTCACGATAAAGTGAGAACTTTTGAAATCAACCTTAGAAAAGCAGTCACTGGCCATGCCTGCATATACACCAACGGGCGCACTGAGTGACACGCGCCCGGTAAAGTTGGTTACGATGGAGGGTAAAGTATTACATTAACTCCGAGCAAAAAGGGTTCGGTGACCATTTGTGATAATTTAAATTATTTCCCTCGCTTTATATACTTTTTAATGCCGTGAAGTTGGAAAAATGAGAAAATTTATACAATATTTACTTTTCTAATGATTTAACTGTTTCACTAGACCAACGCATGGATAAAGAGATGGGCCCCATGACAATGTTAATTTTGCATATGGCGGAAGATTAAACAAAATGGATTCAAGTATATCTCTAGCAGGGCTTTCAAAAGTGCTCATTTTATCGTGAACAACCTATGTGCTACAGAAGAGCTATTTACACAGCTAACACCTAATGCGCAATACTTAATTTTAGCACAGTTTGTGCTCTCGTTGTTGTAGTTAAGTGGCATTTGAAACGTTCACGATAACATTCTTACGTGATCACTCCGTAGTTATCATTTCCAAGGCATCCTTAGATTATTTTGTGTTACCTGGGCACATTTCAAAGTGTCGCTTAGTTTAGTCTTTCTGTCATCGCGCATCTTTCCATCTCGTGCGCAATGGACATTGCCACGGACAGAACAAAAAATCTCTAATCTTGAAAGCGTAATGCGCATGTGGAATAGAAGAGCATCCTAATGCTCTTCTTCCTACAGATAACTCTCAAAACCACGTGATTTCTACTGAGTTTACCACACTGTTTACTAAAATAAGTATTTCGTTATGATAGTATATTATTTTTGACAATGTATTTACACAAGCATTATGTAATAAAATTACACAAAATTTTACTCTTTTTTTCGTAAAAGCGCGGGTTTAAGACGAGTATGTAATGAAACATTTTCTGTGAAATCGCTGTTTGCGTGAATACGGGTATCTCGGTATATAAAAGTTATGAAAATAAGAACTTTTCGCTAGAATAGGCGAAAAAAAAAAACAGTTATCTATGTCTGTATTTCTTACATCATATTTTGTATACTCATTGAGAAAAATCGTGAAAATGGTTAAATATCGCATTTTTAAAGCTTGCATATACAGTTTCCTTAAGCGGTAAGAGAAAAGATCGACTATACGGGTGTAGGTAGTTTAAATCTGCAGGCTTTCATCGCGTGTAACTATGTCCAAATGTGACAGATCTAACTTGCTTATTACAGCATCAGGTCGGAAACATCGCATGATGCGCTTAGGAGTGATGAGGCGCAACAGGCGCGTGTTAGTGTCGCCCGTATCGCACCCTCGAGTCTTGACCTTGAACGTGCAGCTACGTACTCCTTTCAAGGTCAGCAGTATGTTGTCATGTAGTCCGCCAATCAACGCCAAATAAGAATGTTAATTTTTGCACACGTAGCAATGACGTGTAATAGGCTGAATATTCTCGGAGCTCTGCTAAATATCTACTTACTGGTCTGTTTCGTATCATTCCGCCAAATGTAAACCAACATTGCCATGTGACTGCCATGTAGTATCTGTCAAAATCAATGTTTACATGCCATTGCGTGTGTACATGTGTTCGTATACTTTCGCTACACCTATACATAAACATTAAAATGTGACCTACTTTTATACCTGTCGAATGTGTTGTTTACTGTTTACAGCTTTTCGAAGAATTCTGTCATATTCCAAAAAAACCATTCAGTATGAATATTCACAGTTTAGGCCTCCTACATTATTTAGGTCAGCTTTATGACGTTATAAAAATGCCTGAATTGACGACAGTTCTTACGGTTATTTTACGTTATCATATTTGTTTTCTGCGACATAGCACATTACATGTAATACACGTTAATATTTTGCCGTGACTGTGTTTAACACTGTTACAACTGCGAGGTAATGAACTATAGTATTGAACTTTTTGTTATTGATATGTGTTTTTTTATTTCTCTAAACGGATGGCCTAACGAAGGAATAATCAGTCCAACGAAAAATACATTAAAATCAAGCACGCAACTCGTGTCGCTCATTTTTTGTCAGACACACTTAAAGAATATAGCGGTGAACATGCACACAAATAAGCCTATCAACTTTTATTCCGCTCATATTTATATGTATTGCTACTTACTGTGTATTAGGTTTACTGAAATTTATTGGAGCTGGGCTTGGTTATTTTGTTGGGATTGATGGCAAAGTACGATACACGACTGTGTTTCAAACACCCAGGGCAAAGGTACAACGTTGTGATAAATAAACAGACGTGGATGTAAATAAATAACTTCGTCATAAAAACAGTTCACATTTAAAATGTATAAATACTTCGCATCAAATATTTGAAATCACGCACACACAGATCCAGCATAACGATCACCACGCAGCCACGCCAAGCAATTTCACACGCAGCGGTTAACGAAACACCGCCACAGTATATTTATTACTGCCACAGAAACACAGATTTATCATAACATCGTAACTGGCTTAGGTATGTTTAAAAAACACAACGTCTACAAACATGATGTGGCAATTTGGAGTATTTTTCGGAGTGAGTATAATTTACGCTTCGTTTGGTAAAACAGCAACACGCCATGTCATGGTTCGACACGTCCGCCAACTTCACTTTGTTTCTGCCCCGCCATCATATCTAAATTTATCAAAATAAGTATTCAAACATTAAAATATATTTTCAATTGTAAATTACAAATTCAAAAATCATTATTTTGCTGCAATAAATATGAAATGTGCTACGATTGAAAACATGTACAATTATTTTCGCGTACTAGCGAAGTAAAACTTCTCGAGTGTGAAAGAGACAAAAAAAAAGAAAGAGAGCGACAAGCCTCGCTCAACAGACACTTGCTTTCTTGCTCGATAAAACAACAAAGTACCATTACGGCCTACTCACGATATTTTCCGCTGTTATTTTAAACTGTGAAAATGAGCTATGTTGCTATCGGGGCTACCTAAATATTTAAATATTTCAATAGGCGTCGTTTTATGTACAAATAGTATACTAAAAATTAGGTTAAAATAATATTTTAACTGTGAACTATTTCTTACCGGACATTGCCAACACGTCGGTGCTCTCGCTGTCGTTAATTCATATTTAAAAACACACCTAGGAGTTTTGATCTCACTTCAAGGCATGTAAATTTGGGAATATAGTACATTTATTGTAAATTGGGGATGACAGTGCCTGTTAAACATATTTCTGTAACTATATATATTTTTGTTAAGAGCACATTCTTATTGTAACCCCTAAGTTTATGTGTTTTTGAAGTAATTTTAGGAATTATAACGTTTAAATATTTTAAAGTAATATTTGCATAGATTTTGTGCAGTTATTATTTTGAAAACTGTTTATATTTATCTTGGGACTGAGGAAAACGAAAAAAGTGAAGTGCCGAGTAATTGAAATAGAAAAGGATTTTTTTTCTTTCTACACACAGCCTTAAGGCTGCTACTGATTCGCATTTGACTATCATTCCTGTTCGCCCCGATGTGTGTTCATATGGATGATATGGTTGTGGAATTGGGATGAGTTTTATACATGTGATAGAGTGATCTGGTGGTAGAACCCTCTGTTGCAATCTAAATTCATGCTCGTATTTTCGGTTATGAGCTCGTCGATTGATCTGAGGAACTTTCACTGGCTTATGTAATGAGTCAAGTAATTAAAAAAAAAAACAGCATAGCCTGTTGGAATGTAATTTTTAGGTATTAATACCCTACTCGACATAGATGCGCAAGCTGATTTTAGATGTAATTTTAGTTCACTGTATAAGCTATTCTCCCCTTTCTCTAATTAGCCTGCCTACGTAAATTGTGAGCCGCAACATGCAACGATTTGGAGCATGTCTCAAAATAAACGACTGCTAATCAGCTTGTGTTGCGAGAGCCCCGACGCACGCATGGATCCAGCTGACACGAAACCACAAGCAACTTCCGTAATTAGTTTAGTTGTGGGAGGCGAGGGAATTCTCGGTTCGCTGGAGCGTTTGCAGGCAACCTCGCTAGGAATTCGTCAATTTAACATTTCAGTGTTACACTTATCCATGGTTCTGGCTATCGCGAAATTTATGCATGGATTTCCAATTTGCAAGTATTTATGTCAAATGATTTTCTTGATTCATATTCATGCATTGTACGTATAAATATAATTTTGGCAAAAAAATAAGTGTTATTGTTCGTCAGAAAATGTTATGCCAAAACTTTTATGTATAACGAAAATTTTAAAAATATATAATTAATTAAATTTTAGTGGGAATTTGTTGGGAAAAGTAACCAGTTCGAATTGAAGCAAGTTCGGGATTCACAAAATCGCTATTATAGCAAGTAGGCATTTAAAAATTATATTTGAAAAAAACATGTATTTTATATAATTGTTTTACAAATTCCCGAAACTGCGGAATTGGCGCTGTTATTGTCAAATAAATTAAACCAAAATTCAGTTTTTTACTCAACTATTGTAATACTCTTGAATATGCAATAGCATCCAAATCACGCCAGCAAGGAGTACAATATTGTCTGTGAAAATTTCAACACCCAGAAACAATGTCGCGAATGAATACAAACTCGGAGGATGTGTAGAACAGTGTACCAGCAATAAGTGATTACGATTTCAGAGAAATGGCGTACATGACTGGGAAGATCAGTGTTACGCCAAGGCGAGTCAGTGAAGAGCCGTCAAACGAAGTGAAAGCAGGTGCCAGTATGCCTCGTCAACGTCGAAAGGCGCCATATCAGCATGTGAGTGAGTTCGAAAGTGGAACAATGATCGGTCTCCGGGAAACGGGTTTGTCATATCGTGACATTTCGGTTTGTACAATGCATGCTGCTACGACAGTGATGCGCGTGTGAAATCAGTGGGTAGAAGAGGGACGTGCGCAGCGACGAGCGGGTACTGTACCAAGCAATGTGACCACAGCACGGGATGACTGCCATCTTGTCCGCATGGAAGTAACGGACCGTACAGCCCCGTCCACATTGTTTCCTCGACACTGGAGCGCTGCAATGGGTGTGGACCTGTCGAAGGTTCGACGCCGTCTGCTGCGGGCTGGACTGGTGGCACGCATACCATTGCATCGGCACCATTGCCCAGACACCACAAACGCCTCAGACTGCAATGGGCTCGTGAACGCCGTCGCTGGCGTGCTGAGCGGCAAAATGTAGTGTTCTCGGACGAGTCTCGCGTCAACAGCGGTGACCGCAATACGACAGCCTGCATTGCGTAGCGGCAAATCAGACAACCATCAAGTGTGATGGTTTGAGGCGCCATTCGATACAACATACGACCTCGAAGGACAATACCCGGCCACATGTGGCGAGGAATGTGAAAGCCTTCTTCAATGAACGACACTACTTCCCGGGCCTGCACGTTCCCCTGACATGTAGCCCTTCGAACATGTCTGGAATATGTTTAGTCGGCGACTTGTTCTTCACGGTTCTCCAGCAACCACTGGTGGTGCTTTGTGGACTCGCATACAAACCGAGTGGAGGGGCTCTGATTGCAGCAAATGGGGGCTTCACACCATACTGAATTCTCAAGGACAGAGATTATGTACAGTTCTTTAATCCTAATCAATGTTGTATTGTCATGTACTCAATCTGTGGTATAAGGTTAATTCCAATAATATTTATCTTTCACTGTGCTGGATTTTTACAAATGTTAGTGTAGTTTGGTTCAAATCTAGTAAACCATTAACATGCAGACACATAGGAATTTCCTCAATAGGAATTTATTTACACAAAGGCATAAATAAGAGCGTTATTATAAGTGCTAGCATTTGTAAGCAAAGGTTTAAATGAGTGCTTTTTACCAATAAAAGTCTCCAAAGCTCTGAAATACCAAATTTGATACAGTAGCTGAAGTAAAAGGGTATTAAAAAACTGTTTCACCGTGGAAATAAGCATGATTGTTCCAATTATCAATAAATGCTTCGTGTCATTGTAGTGACAGTGGGGCCGCGGTGGTTTAGCGGTTATAGTACTCCCTCCCACCTAGGCGATACGGGATCGATTCCCGGCGGGGTCATTCCAGGCGATGTCGTTGGTCCGCTGGTTTTCTCGAGGATCTCCCGTTTCTCCAGCCCTTCCATTCCGGCGTTGCACCATACTCACCTCATTTCACCCTCGTCGGCTCTCAAGACCTCGATGTTAAGAGCCACCAAATTCTTTCCACTACACTACACTGACAGTAATATCAGCTTATTTAACACGTATTTAAAACGGATACAGTATGAAAAAGATAAAGGAATATTGACGTTTAGTGACAATACAGTTAGGTGTACGGAAGCGAAATGACAGTTGCTCTGATGTGGGATGCTCGGGCCACCAAGGTGTGTCCCAACAACCTTACACAACCACGCAAATCTGCTATAAGGTTGTTGAGCCGCCCCTTGGTGCTCAAGATCAGATCACAGATCACTGGCTAAATCCCCCAAAAGGGGACAAAGCACTCAAAGGCCCCCAAACCAAGCACCAGGGCGCCGCAGAGGAGAACAAGGACCGAAAAGTGGTACAAGTGTAATCTTTGAGTCACTACGACAAAAACAACAACAACGACGACAACAAAAACAACAACAACAACAACAACAACAACAACATTGATTTAAAAACAGGGGCTAAACCTTTGCTAGTCGCCTCACGTAACGTTTTCCACAATGAAGATCTCATTTTATTTTCTATGGCACACAGGCATTTCCTTGATAAGATATATATATATATATATATATATATATATATATATATATATATATATATATATATATATATATATATATATATATATATATATACACACACGACAAATAATTTACCATGCTCATGTAATGGCATTTACTGCAGTAACACAACACTTGGCACAAAGTTAATAAACTAAGTTAAAATAAGAAAATGTATTTCAAGTGCATTCAAGTAAGAAAATTATTTTAAACATTGATGTGAATAAGTATTTTGTCACCTCGGAATAATGGAATAATTATTAATACATTTAGAAAAAAAGAAAAGGGGGGCCAAAAACAAATCAATACCATTTAATACCATGCTTATTTTCTTTGGTTTTCTATTTCAGATGTGCAATGCAAACACAAAGCCCCCAAATGGGAGGGCAAAATAAAAATATAAAAAAGGTCTCTTCTTTCGTTCATATCGCATGTTTTCTTCAGTATGAGTAGTTATTTTTAAGGCTTCACTATGTTTAATTTATATTTAGTTGGGTGCACCCTAATTAATATTATTTTATATTAGCCTTTACCATATGTTATTCTCATACGAAAGTTCATTGACATCAATACATTGTGTAAAAGGACGTCCCTGGCGCGTCTGCGTCTGTTTGACTGCGATAATCTCGAGAACCACTGAACAAATTTGAATGCGGTTGTAACTGCTATCATCTGCATTTATCGAGGAAGGATCGCGTGTCTTAAACATTGTCGTAGCACTTATAACAGTTGAGCATTTACTGTATTAGTGAATCAAGTCGGGGAAAATGAGTTATTTTGCTGCTTTCTAAGAACGCCCTACCAAGACTGCAGGGCCGATTGTTATAATTATTTCATTGTTAGCAATCTACATTCTTTCATATATACATATATATATATATATAAAGTGGGGCCACAGAGGCTCAGTGGCTAGAGCGATCCCAAGTGGGGCCGCAGTGAACCAGTGGCTAGAGAGATCCCAAGTGAGTGGCTAGTGTGATTCCAATTTTCAAAATAAATCAATGCCCAACGAAGCGGGTGAGGTTACAGCTAGTTATGTAATCAAACATAATCTATAGATGATATAGTCACAATTCGTTAATACAAATATTTATTTTTGTGCACCCTTTTTCCTCTTGCCTCGGCTAGATACGGTACTTGTATTATGTTATGAGTTACCCTTAAACATTTTTTTCCCACTTACCATACTCATTACACCCTAAGACGCCAGTCACGAATTTCACCTCAAATTATTAAAATGCTGAAACACAACACATAGTAACACAGAAAAACCAACATAAACCTCTAACTACTTCAACAACTCTAATTAAGAGCAGAAAAGGTGGTAAATATTTAGAGTTTTTTTTTTTTAATTATTGAAAAATGAAATCTGACATAGGCCTAGATACAATAATCTAGGTCAAACATTAGTGTTTCTTGAAAAACAATAAATTATTATACATTTGACATTTGGATTGCATTCTCATATGCAACAATTATATAGTAAACTGGTCTCAAATGAGAAACGTCAAAATTAATGTTGTACTATGTAGGTGGCTGGATAAAATAGTAAAATTTTAATTCCTCATAGCTAGAGAGAGTTGTTTTTTGCGAAAATATCTATGGCTATGCTAGACTTAGATATCCTGCGTCCACGAATACAACTTCGTTTGGTCATTGGCCGCGTGTCTACGTGACAAGACATATTCTTATTCGACTGGGCAAATCATAATAAAGTACTCTGATACTGACCATCCATGATTCGCGGACAAACACTTGAGGCACGTGGCATTGTGTCATCCAACCACGAAAGTGCATGTGAACAAAAGAGTTTTGGAGTGCAACTAGCCTTGAGATCTTTTCGCAAGTAACACCTGTCTGTAGTCATAGCCAGATCTCTCTCTCTCGGTTTAGTTGTTATCTCTGCAGTAAAGAGAGCGTTTCTTCGCGTCTTTTCTTATGTGCAGCTCCCAAGCTTAATCGTGCTAATTAAAGTTCATAGCACTTCATACGAATAATCTTCAGTCACAGAAGACTATTTTAGCTAAATATATCTCGTTTATTTCAAACTGAACGATCACTCACGACTCGCCATTAGTCATAACTGGAGATAGGAAAATTTCGCGAATTCATTTCGGGACAAGATAGACGCCAAACGCATATATAGTGAAGTCATCTTCGCAATTGGATCACAGTTTATTAGACCCTCCCTGGACGCCTCTGAGCCAATAGCAGACTTGAAAGGAAACACCTTGCGAATCCAATAACTACCAGGTGCAGGGCAACAGCCAATGAACACACAGCTGAGGCTCCAGTATGTAGAGGACTTAGGAGTCTAGCCTACAGGTCATTGAACTCGCGAAATTTTCTTGTCCCTAGTCATAACGTTGTCTGTTCTTATCCGCACATTCCAGAAATCAAACAAAATTTTTCTACAATACATAACATTCAAGTTATAATTTTTTTTTTTAATTGATCGGATAATGTTGTACAATGCACAGACTAGACAAGTATTTTTGTTACCTTTCTTTACAAAGAGAAAAACATTATTTTTTAAAACACAAACTTATGCCTTCAATGTCTCTCATAGATATTTAGTATTTACTAAAATATGACAGTGTTGACGTGAGAAATAAAATGCATTTTAATCCTAATCATAACATACATATTTGGTTTTTAAAAAGTATTTGCAGCTAATGGTTACTATTTTTAAATTATTGAATGTTTTTTGTGGACACCCTTGTTTGACTAACATCAAATATATGCATATAAAATAAATAATAGTAACTTTTCCAAATCATACCCCTGTAATGTCAATTCATCTTAGAAAATTAACTTATTTAATACTGTTAAAAAATATTTCATACACTGTAATAAAATACTTTATATTTTTTATCTAACGTTACAAAACATAGCATTTTAAAATTCTCATCGGATAGATTCCCTGTCTTGATTGCAAAAAGTCTTTACTGACACAAAAAAATGCGCTCAACGGGAGCACTAGAAGGCAGTGATGGAACAAGCGTGCAGAAAGTGGATGCAAGACGTCAAAGATTACTAGAACCTGACAAGCCACTTCTGCGTTTTGTCCATAGATGTTGTATATACGATCGTAGCGCTACAAGTGTACATTGTGGTACTTCTTCTTGTTCTTGATTTTATCCGAAACAAGTCGGAAGTACGAAAAGAGATGGCAAATAAATGCAATACCGAAATGTAGCGATTACATTTAATGTTTTGTAATCCGATTACAAGTACCAGTTACTTGTTTTGAAATATAATTCGTTACAAGTAGAAATTACTTGAATAGTAATTGTTTCAAGTAATCCGATTACTTGTAACTCGTTTCTTAACAACACGGGACCCGACTTGGCTAAGGCATAGCACAAAAGGCAAAAAAACCCTAAAACGACTAACACCTGGGGACACATTCCAAGTTATTCGTTAATTTTTCGTTTTCGTTGAGATTCGAAAGCTCTCCAAACGAATGAAATCTTAGAGAAAGCCAATTAGGTATTCTAAGTCACGATTCGTCACAGCCCTCGGGGACTTCGGCAATGTTCGGGTTTTTCGTTAGCGAATGCAGGCTGGCCACGCACTGTGCACGTGCATTTGATCTGTTTAAAGGCAGCGAATTAAGTGAAATGGTTCCAAGACTTGACTTTGTGTTGCAAGTGAAACGTTAAAATTTATGAGAAATTTTTTGATTTTTTTTTTTTTTTTTGCCTTTATGACTCTATGACTATAGGCTGTTCACGGTAGAATGAGCACTTTTAAAAGCCCTGCTAAGGATCTACTTGTATGCACGTTGTGTATTCTTTTGCCTTACTCAAAATTAACATTGCCACGGGCCTCATCACTTTACTAATATGTTCGTTTTTACAATTCGATGCATTAAAAAAACAGAAAGCGAAAGAAATAATTTAAATGATCAGAAATGGTTACCTAACAATTTTTATTGGACTGTAAGATGCGGAATCATTTTCCATCCTTCGTTACCAACTTTACTGGGCGAATGTCACTCACTGCAACAATTAAAATATATGCAGGTAGGGGCGGTGACTTTTTTCCAAGGTTGATTTCAAAAGTGCTCACTTTATCGTGAACAGCCTTTACGATTTAACATTTCCAGTACTAAATTTTCATTCCGAACAATTTCTTGCTCTGTCTGCTGGCGCATGGACGGAGTCATTAGTACCACGACAATGTAAATTTTGTTTGTTGGATACTAATGCGGAGATAATTAGATGATTAAGCAGGGCTGGCAAACGTGCTTAGTTAATCGTAAACACACTACACATAAAGCTGTCGCAAGGGCGTATTAAATGAGAGGGAAGATATGTAATTTAGCAGGGCTATGATTAGTGTTCTAATCCCACTTTAATACAATTTTTTTTTATAATTCCTTTTTATTATTATTATTATATACAGTGAAGACACCTGCATAAGGGAAATTAAATATTTTCATTTTCATAATCCCTCTTTATGAACTGGGAACGCAGATAACCGAACTAAAGGTGGTTTGCGATAAAGTGAGAACTTCTGAAATCAACCATCAGAAAAAAGATAGAGGGTGTTGTAAAGAGATTTGGGTGGCTCTTAACAGCGAGATATTGAGAGCTTAGTAAAAAGTCACTGCCCAGAAAAGTTGGTAACGATGGCTGGAAAGTAGTTCCATATCTTAACGTGGAATAAAAAGTATTAGGTAACCATCTGTGACAACTTAAATTATTCCTTTCACCTTCCGTTTTTTTTAATGCATCGAAGTATAAAAAACGACCATATTTGTGAAATATCTTCTTTCCAAATAATTCCAGTTTCACGTGACCGACGGATGAATAAAGTGACGAGGCCCGTGGAAATGTTAATTTCATATAAGGTGGAAAAATACTCAACGTGCATACAAGTAGATCTTAAGCAGGGTTTTCCAAAGTGCTCATTTTACCGTGAACAGCCTATAGTAAATTTACGCAGAGATTCCGTGAGTTGGCGGACAGTGCTATAAAATCTACGGGAAGTCCATTGTTGAAGAAAACGTAAGTTTCTTAAATTGAGTAACATTTCTGGTTAATTTTTAAAATACGTTTCTGTAATTTCACAGAGTATTTTCTGACGCAGTTGGGAGAGGGGGAAAAAATATATATATAGTTTCAAAAAACACGGAAAAATTCTGCAATCTCTTTGCTCGTGCCTTCCATGGAATTATTTATATTTCAGTGATCGAGCGAATAATAAAAAAAAAGCAATTTGGGCCTATGTGATTTAATGTATGATTCCAAAGTCAAAACGTACTACGTCATTTACGGAATATGAGGTTTACAAACAATTTTATTCAGAAAAGCATATTAGCATATTTCTCAAAGAAATTATGTTCAACTTACCGACCTACACAAGAAGAGAGGGGGCTCATTAGCGCTTAAGTTTTGCTTTGCTAAGAAAAGTGGGGCGTTGGAAAGTAAGTCTTAGCTACCGGGAATCAAAGGACAACTTCTCCAGAAGCGGGAAAACATCCAGGTAATTTCCAGGGCGCCTTGCAAGAGGGCGAAAACTGCAACTCGGGGGAAGTGTTACGTAAAGCGACTCCTATCGATTTCTCTCCAGTCTTACTGAGTTGAAGCGGAATAAAAAGCTAAAGTTCTGCAAAGCGTCCGAAGAAGCATGGTTGGGAATTGAATGCCATATGTATGAAGAAAAAAAAAAGGTTAAATGTAAAGAAATGTTTGCATATTAAATTTTTATTTTATGTATCATTCCATTTATCAAAAATAAAATTTTTGAGAGCGCGCAGCGCCAATAACCCCCCACTCCTTCCCTATGGGGGATAGAGAGATAGGGCTTTAGCATAACGGTGGCTTAGGCAGCGTGTACCGCGTGCCGGTCTCCTGGTGAACTGTTATCTGGTGATTACATGTATATATATATATATATATATATATATATATATATATATATATATATATATATATATATATATATATATGTCACACGGTAGCCCATGGCATTAGTTTAGTTAGTAAATTATTCAATTTGTTCAACTTAGTTAGTATTTTTTACTATGGCTCAGCAAAACAGAAAAAAAAAATATAGAATTTGACATCGAATTATTCGAAAAATATGAAGTATAATTTTTTTTTATTCGCTTAAAATGTTATCACACACAATGTGTACAAGTTGGCCTTTACGCGCAAGGCGCTGAGCTGGCGTCGACGACTCGCCTGAACGTGACTTGGAGCTGCTCTCCACGTTCGAGACCGAGAATCGCGGGAGCGATAAGGACGACACTCCCGGGCGTATCAAGTGCGCCATCACCTCTAAACGCAAGGCTCTGAACTGGCGTGCAGTGTTCTAGTCGCACTTCATGTACCGGTGAGATTTTCACCGGCGACCCTATTAACATGCTGGCGTAGAGTCTGCAGGAAGGTCCTCGAGTAGTTTTGTATATACCTGATGCGTATATTTTGAGATACAGAGCTTTGCAACTACCCTTTTTAGCCGACTTGGAGTACCCTGAAATGGCTTTTCCAACGTACGTGACATTTTCAAAGTACTCAGCAGCCGTCGTTTCGAGTGAGTAATTTTTTCGTAGAAGAGCACATTGGACACGTACTATTGCTTGTTTAAGGTGAGTGTCGGAAGGTATAGGCTGTTCACAGTAAAGTGAGCACTTTTTAAGGCCCTCTCAACAGGTTTTAACCACTAATAAATATATCTTATTGCAGCCTCAGGCATTAAGTTTTGAGGGTGGTGAAACGTATACACTGTGTTTATTAGCCACATTGCAATGTTTGTATTGAAATGCAGCAGGAACATTGAAATTATACGAAAGGAAAAATTTATAAGTGCCTTAAAAAGTTCTCACTTTACCGTGAACAGCCTATAGTCCCATTGACTGTTTGAGGTGAGTGGCGGAAAGTGGCCGAAGAAGATCCTGGTAGTGCAGAAAAGCTGTGATGTGCGGCGTGACGGCGAGGGCTTATCGCCAGCCGTTTATCAGCAGATAACGAGAACGGTTATCTAGAATGCGAGGCGAGGCGAGGCGAGGCGAGCTATCCGCGGTCTCAGTGTCGATCTGTGTTCCGTGTGGTTCAGGTGTCGCGTGCGTGATCGTCGTGGAACTGACAACACCCTCCGGAGACCCTGAGAGAACAACTGCAGACATGGTCGTCAGGACAGACACGTCGACGGACAGCTCCCTGGAGAGCAAGATCACTTGCATCAAGTACACCTTGTTCTGCTTCAACGTCACCACCTGGGTGAGTGCTGTGGGCTCGCTCTGATAAGAGGACGCGGGGTTCGACGTCCTCCTCATGCCGCGGGCAGGATTTCTTGAAGCTTGCGTCTCGTCCCAAGGCTACGAAAGGCGAAACACAGGCGTCGAGAGAATCTGAAGTGTATCTAAAGGCTGTTCACGGCAAAGCGAGCACTTTGAAGATCAACCTCGGAAAAATATCAGTGTTCCTACCTGCGTGTACATTAACGTGCGCACTGATTGACACGCGCCCAGTGAAGGTGGCAACGATGAATGGAAAGTAGTTTTATATCTAAACTCCAAATAAAAAAAGTCTTTAAGTCTTTGTGGTAACTTTCATAATTTTATTTCACTTATTGTTTCTTTAATGCATCGAATTGTAGAAAAGTTAGTGTGTTTGTAAAATATTAATGTTTCTAATAATCACACAGTTTCACTTCTCCGACACATAAATAAAGTGATGAGGCACATGGCAAGGTAAATTTTGCATAAGGTGGAAGAATAAACAACGTGCATACGAGTAGATATTAAGCAGGTCTTTCCAAAGTGCTCATTTTACCGTGAGCAGTCTATAACAAGAGTTACAAGATATCCTAGTGCCTAATGCTTGTCTTTGCGCTCGTTCGAGGACATTTTCGACGGTCGCCAAGCTTTCATATGAGCTGCGCGCGTTTGTATAGTGGAATTCAAAATGAGAAAATAATCCGCGCACCTCTGAGAGAGGGAAGTTAGGGGGGCAGTATAGGGGATGGCTCTCCCGTACGCCCGCCGCTGGAGGGGAGGGAAACCACGCGACATTGCTAGCGTTAATACATACCTAACTGAAAACATTGATCTCTACTACCGCTCTGTTAAATACCGCACTGCGCGACTTGCGTTTTTGACGTGAATACGTCTTTAAATTTGCGACCATAGTGGGAGGCAATCCAGAAAACCCGATGATAACAAAATCGAGGATACAGTTTGGCATTACAACTCCGAATCTATGGTCTGCATTCTAAATTCAGTTACACCACTCGATTGCCAAATAATGTTTTACGTTCAGTGAGGACTGCGAAGCAAGACGTGAAAAAAAAAAGGGGGGGGAAGGGGTTGGTGCGCCGCAATTTCGAGTTCGTTTAGCCGCGTCTCATGACTTCCGCGTAGTATAACTTTTCGCTAGGAGAAGCTACGACACTAGTTTAAGTTTCAGTCGACAGCTCTCGTCAAGATCAATCGATCGCGTGTACAAAAATACTTGTGTGTCGTGGTTATGTTGCAATTGTGTGAGTTGAATGGAAAAATTAATAACACTTAACACAATGTCGGCCTATACTCGTCAAAAAGCCAAGTCGAAATACAAAAATACTATACGTTTGGAAAGAGCATTTCGAAAGCAATCCAGTGATACCCATAAAGCCCCATATGATCGAGTGAAGCGATGCCGGGAACGTAAAATTAACATCAAGGCCGTGTTTCCAACACAGCCACACCCCATTTTTTTTTCGACGGGTACCACGCATGAGCGTAGCAATCCTCGTTCAACCGTACTGAGGCGCTTTTTCGACTTATGCGCATAATTTTCTCATTTGGATTCCAGCCTGACACCTCGTCTCGGACAAACAACTTGGGTCCTTGGCGGTCGTGGTCGTTCATGCTTCATCTGCAATGCCACGACGAGCTTGTCCTGACAGTCCGACGCGATATCTCAGTCCGACCCATTTCCGCCACGACAATTAGTTGAGTGTTTACGATTCCCCGGCAGCTTACATCCAACGGGTCTTGCGTGGATTTCGACTATAGTTCATTCACAGTTTCTTCAGCCTTTTTGAATCAAACCTTTGGAAAATCTCCCCATGTATGACGTGTTTAGTTATTTCCTAAATGCGCTCTGTATCACAAGCGTTTTATACTTGTGTTCATAAAAGTTCCTTTTTTTTTTTTCTGTTACGTCGAAATATTATTAATATTTCATCTATAAATTATAATGCTTCATTTATAAATAATCTTAATCAAAGTCAGGGAGAAAATATGTATTTTGGTAAACGTCTAATGAGAAATAGTCCTTATACAAAATACTGGAGCACTGGGTGCGGACGAATGTGGTGCGTTGTCCCTCTGGTGTAATTCTCCAGTTTGCACGAGGCGGAGGAATATCCTGGAAGCAGAACTTTAGCAGGGCTTCAGAAAAGGCCGAAGTAACCGTGAATGTACTATAATCCTAGAGTTGCTAAGAATTTTCTTCGCATTCTTTGAAATACAAAGAAACATCACAACTGTGTACGCTATTCTTATTTTGAAAACAGCGCAAACAAAGAATTTTGGGAGTTGAGTGAAAAGTTATTTTTCCATGATTATTTTTCCTCAATTCAACAGCTACCTATCTTTCTTCTGCAAGATAACCACAATCTACACACAAATGAAGTACTCTTAGAGTAAAATTTAATACAGTAGTGAAATACTCCTACAGTATAATTTAATACAGTAGTGAAATACTCCTAGAGTAAAATTTAATACAGTAGTGAAATACTCCTACAGTAGAATTTAATACAGTAGTGAAATACTCCTAGAGTAAAATCTAATAGAATAGTGAAATCCACACGAAATTTTATTTTGTAAGTTAGTGTTTATGTATTTTTTTCTGCGTCCGAAACCCGACAAAAGTAGAAATAGAATCTACTTCTGTCGGGTTTTCGGGCTGCTATTTTGTCGGGGTGGGGTGACCTTACTTATGATGAAAACCTCTCGTCGGTGTCGGGGCTGAATTGTCGGACTGTCGGGTTATTGTGAATCCAGTATCACAGTGCGTGTCACATAAATTAAAGCCAGATACGTTCATTGAAATTCGCAGGTTTTACGAACCAAACGCAGAAAAATGTAAGAAAGTGCCATCCTTAGTTATCGGATTTTGCCGTACTTCTGTAAAAGTGTTTTACCACTTTGATGTATTTACTTTGGACGATATATTGCACCACAATTATATGTAAAAATTTACGACGTAAGAAATAGCTAGGTAGAATTCATCACTCAAGTAAAACATCGGTTCTCTATATCAAGGCCATATTTCACTATAACTTTTTATTTTATCATCTGAAAGAGATTTACGTAAGGTTCTCATAAATGTAAATATCTGTAGTCAAATTATGCTCCTAATTAATTTTGCCAATTAAATAACATGTCATGTAAACTATATCATATACATATCATGTTAATTAAGCATCAAATATTTTTAACAATGGAATGGGTACTCGGATACACAAAACCTGGATCTCTTTTAAAGTAGGCATTGATGTGTATTTCCAACACGTTTGTTTCGTCCAAGAGAAGGTAATAAATATTAATATTATTTTCTCTTGGACGAAAAAAAATATGTGTTGGCAAAAACCTCAATACTTAGGCCTACTTTAAAATAGACTGATATGAGTACCCGAGTACCCATTGTCATATATACTTGACACTTAATTAACATGTTGTTTATATGATGTAAATTACATAAAACGTGATTTAGTTTCAAAGTTAGTTAAGAGCATAGAAGCTTGGGCTCCCATATTCAAAAATTCCCGCCTTTTCGGTGCTACATTTTTTAACAACTATGATGATTTGACTACATCTACGTGGTCCTTATCCTCGTTCTTATATAAATCTCCTTCAGTTAATGAAATAAGCTGTAAATCGTGAGATGTGGCCTTAACTTCCAAAAATATATATATATATATTAAATACGATTAACGTTTATAGAGTGGATTTATGTCCCACGCACTGAGGACACTGTCTGACTAACCGTATTTCGCTTGTCCGAGGCAGGAGCAGATCTTGACTTCTTTTTTTTTTGCGAGGGGGTGGAGGGGGTGGTTATTTCCATGTACTGGTTCCCATATAGAGTTTCGATACATGGCATAGAAGGGAGGACTGCGAAATTCGAGATATTATTTGAGGAAACGTTGGACGTCAATAACGCGCACCTTTTGCAATATGTTTGCCACTGGACCAAACTTTATTCGACACGTTCTGGATGTCGCCAATAAATGAACACCCCACAACTGTGTGCTCCAATCGCGTGCAGTAAAAGCAGCCAACAGAAAAACAACGCCGACTCAAGTATATACAGCAGTGTGAAGTTCGGCCTGATGCAAAGTAACTATGCGAATTCTCCATTTCTCTACTCATCATAGTTATAGTCTTCTAAACGATTCTAATATCATTTCATTTCAGTTTTTAAACATTAACCGGTCAGTTCCTTGCTAATGTGAGGGTTTGAGGGCGGGGGGGGGGGGGGGGTAATGTCCCCTGTGAACACCCCCCCCCCATACCCACCCCTGGTTCTAGGCAGGCGCGTAACCAAGAATTTAGTTTGGGGAGGGGTAGGTCCGTATTGGTGCCACCGTAGGATAAGGGGAGCGGTATTTAAATTACGCATTGCAAATCAAATAAATTTTCCATGCTTTTTATACCTAGGGGTAGCGAAATTTCGCGAAAGGATTTCAAGACAAGTTGTATTTCGAAACACTGCAGGGACGGGAACCTATCTGGATTGGCTGAATTACTTCCTGGCACGTGTTAACTGTCTGCACACGAATCACGTAGGAGATGTGCCAATGTTGCCGAATTCTGAGTGGTCCGGTCAAACAAGCCTTCGTAAGGCCTTCTCAAGCAGACAGTAACCAATGACAACAGACAAACTGCTGTTTCGTATGTATAGTATTGAAGTCTAACATGTACTCAGATTTTTTTTCGCGAAAAACCACTAACTCTATTTATACCCTACATTATAAGAGATCCTAATAGGTTTTTTCTGTGTGAAAATGTGATAAGTTAATAAAACAATGAATATTTAAAGGTAATTTTTTTTCCTAAAATATTAATGCTTGCCCATGTTGAATGAAATTATAGTTCCACTCATTGATGTAAGCTTTTTTTTCCGTCCGATGTAATCTTTCGTCATACAATCTCCGTGGCCACTGCGACACATTATTACACAACATACTAGCGTGCGCTATAAAAACAAAAATTGTCTTTTGAAAATCAGATATAACAATAAAAAGAACAGAAACTACACGGAGGTTAAAATGAGTTACTGCTCTGCGTTGGCAGAAACCACTATGGAAACGCAGCGTAGAAATAAATACTTCTTTTAAAGTAATTGCCATAATATATTCACTAAGTACTAAAAATGGTTACCATTTTTTTTAAAAAGTTAATTCTATATGTTTTATGGACACAAAATGAAATTATAAACTGATTTTTACTAATAAACCACGATTAAACTCGGCATCCTGTCCTGCGGCATTTATTTAGCGCAAGTAACTGCTAGCAACATTCTCCATAAACTTACGTTGTAAAAATTAATATCCTTTCCAGGCAAAGTATTCGTTGGCAAGCCTGCAGTAACCCACGGAATGGATAGAATTCTCATATCTAGTAACTTACACGATGTCGTCAGACGTTGAGTGCGTCTTTGTTAAGCCGCACTCGCACAGCCCCGACAAGTGCACAGCACTACCCGACAAAAAACCGCAACCACGACGATTTTCAAATCGACTGCTCGAATTTACAGCCCAACAATTTTTCTGACGCGACACGAGTAGAATTTTTTGGATTCATTTAGAAGGCGCTGATTAATTACGCTAGTTTCAAAGGCAGTGGACGGACGGGAAATTTGGTATACATGATGGTGTCAAAGTTTTATAGCTAACGCGTTTAAAGGTAAAATTATTATTTTTAAGAGTTAAATACGATAATTTTCATAATTTTATTTTCTTTTAAGCTACATATTTCCCATCGCAGGGAAAGCTTATGATAAAATTTCATTTTGCAAGGTTGTACACTCTGTGCGTCGTGCAGCACGACACGACGAATAATAGAGATAGTTTCTGATCCAAACTGCTGGTCGTACGACAGAATTGCCGGGCTCACGTCAGTTGTTTAGTTTTAAGTGTTGTGTCGGGGGAAGGCGATGACGTGATTGTCGGGGCTATGCGACTTCCGGCATGGCGATGCTATGTTTTCTCGATGCACGCACGAGCGCTGCTGTTAGTGCATTTCGAACAATTCTCGTTCAACTCCACGGTACGAAAATGCTATCCAAAATATCACAAGATCAAGTAGACTCGGGGTTTTGAGCCCCGCCGAGGGTGAAGTGAGGTGAAGATGGCAGTGCCCCGGAATAAAAAAAAAAAAAAAAAAAAAAAACTCCCAAAACCAATGGAAACGTCTGCCACATTTACCACATGCGAGAATCCCAGTGACCTCGCCGTGAATCGAACACGGTTCACATGTTCGGATATGAGTTGAAGGATCAAGGGTTGATAGCCACTCGCAATGTAGTCAAACATTTGATCCACCTTAAAGTATGCTCTCTAAAGTAGGGTGGCCATACACTTATTGATTTTCGCAGGACAGTGCCTTATTTCAAGCACTATTCTGCGGGATGCGAAAGCCAAACTAAGTCATGAAATGTGCTTTCATGTGTCTTGCCAAAAAGCCCTGTTTTCTTACACAAACAGCCACTGAAGAATTATTTTATTTACACATGCGGTAAGTTTTATGAATTATTTTACAAATATACACTTTGTTGCGTGTAATTCAATAAAACAAAAAATTTATTTCAGTGAATTTTATATGTTAAAATATTATCGTGGTTGTTGACTCGCAATGAAATTGTAATATTCATTTCGATTGAAGTTCCGAGTGTACTATTTCTTTTCAATCACAGTATTGTCATTCATTATATTTTAAATCACATTTCTCATAATAATTGTCATCCTCGATGTAGGCCTATTACAAATTCTGGTCACCCTACTCTGGATGTATCGAATAAAGACAGCTATGGGATGTTCACAGTAAAACGAGCGCTTTTGAAAGCCTTACCTAAGATCTACTTGCATACACGTTGTGTGTTCTTCCGCCTTATTGAAAAATTAACATTTCCATGGACCTCATCAATTTATTCATGCTTCGGTGAAGTGGAACTGTAAAATTATTAGAAAAGTAAATATTGTACAAATGAGCTCATGTTTACACTTCGATGCAATAAAAAAAAAAACAGAAAGAGAGAGAAATGATTTAAGTTATCACAAATGGTTACCGAACACTTTTCATTCGACGGTAATATATTGAGCTATCTTCCGCTCCGTCGTTGCCAACTTTACTGGCCGCATGTCACTCGGTACGTCCTTTAAGATATATGCAGGCAGAGACAGTAACGTTTTTCTAAGGTTGATTTCAAAAGTGCTCACTTTTAAAAACATTTTCGTCCCGTGACTGTACTTCAACTTGCAATGCGTCGGCAGCAGTTTGGAAGCAGAACCACTCGTGCTGAAGGTAATCTGGTGACCCCAGCTTTTACGTTATCTAACAGCGGCAGTCGGCTCGCGGTGAAAACGGCACTTGTTTTGCCACGTGACCGATATAGACCGCCGCCGCCCCGCACCGTGGTGTTCCAACGCACAGCGAGTTTAAATTCGAAAGCTCGTTTGCCTCTCGGTGAATACCGCATCCCGGTTACCACATCCCGGCGACTGTTCTGTTTCGGTGAAGATTCAAATAAGCGTATTCTGAAGAGGTCGCTGGCCACGCAGCGCTAACGTTTTACTCCGTGCGAGCACGAACGATTCGTTCTCGTTTGGTGTAGACTGTTCGCGGTAAACTGAACACTTCTGATCTACTTGTGCTGTGTATTCTTCCACCGTATGCTGAATCAACATTGCCATGAACCTGATCACATTATCCATGCGACGGTCGAGTGAACCTGTGGAATTATTACAAAAGTTTATATTTTAAAAATTTCTTCATTCATACACTTAAAAAAAATCATTTCAATTTCAAAAACAAAAAAAAAATCGTTTCAATATTCACAAATATTTACCAGGCACGTTTAATTCAACATGAAGACGTAGAACTACATATCTTCCCATGTTATCAACTTTACTAGGAACATGCCACTCAGTTTGCCCGTTTAAAATACGAGGAGGTTGGGGCAGCGACTTTTTTTTTTTTTTTTTTTTTCCAAAGTTTGACTAGTATAATTTAACTAAAAACAATTTTTTACCTCTACCCGTGGTTATCAAAGCGCTGCCCCCTGAATGATTTCTTGCGGCCTGTGTAAAAATTATGAAACTGAATTGTGACCGTTAGTTGGTAGAAAGCGGGGAGGGGGGAGGGGGGGGGGGTAGGTAAGAGGTGTTAGGGCTTGTTTGTTTTTCTGTACGTGGCAAGACGAAGATACTACAGCAGGTAGAGCAGCTTGCCACGGACATGGTGTAGTGCAAATCACGTAGAAGACGTAACGTAATCAGGCGCGGCGAAGGTGTAAGTATACAAAACTGAGAAAGGTATAGGAGTATATACTAGGATAGGCTATTTTTCCTGAGTAATAGAAGTGATTAACTAAAGTTTCATTACTTTTTTTTTATACGAAATTTAAAATAAGTTATATTACAAGTTTTAGTCCAAAACTTTTTTCGGCACCCGGCAGAGATACAGTTTTTTTTTTTTTTTTTTTTTTATGGCATCATTACAGTCTTCTTTCTTAACCACCCTTCTCCCTTTCCACACTATTCGACCAATTTTGTGACGTTCGGTTTATGAAATGGTAGCTTCAAAAACAGGCGTAAGCGTGCTTGGGAGCATAACGCTCTCTAATAAAATGTAGATGTACACGTGAGAAACGCAGTCAAACTCACAGCTTTCCAGGGAATTGAAACTACGCACTGCATACTGACGTTTCGAACCAACAACTTACACAAATTTGCCTCGTTAAGGCGCCCGCCTATTTCCAACTATTTCGTATACTGACGTCTCGATCAACAACATTCACAAATTTGCCTCGTTAAGGCACCCGCCTATTTCCAACTATTTCGTATACTGACGTCTCGACCAACAACTTACACAAATTTGCCTCGTTAAGGCGCCCGCCTATTTCCAACTATTTCGCATACTCGAAGCTAAACCCCTGCCACACTGGCCAATTTTCGTCTTCAACTATATTCGACAGTAAAATTTGAAGACTAAATACGGCCATCAAATTTTTTCCTTCCGACAAATTGTATTAAAAAAAAAAAACCTCGAATGTGTTTTGAAATGCGGCATACTGTCAAATTTGCTTACTGGGAGAAACAATTTTGAATTATTTTTAAAAAATTATTTTCATACTGAGATATAGATTTTGTTTTTCCATGCAAATTGCTACAGGAAAAAAATGTAGGGAATGTTGTAATTTAATTTCGCTTCTTTACAAAATTCAAATTTTATTTCTCAGAGATTTTTCCTGCACAATCAAATTTAATGCTTTTGAGTTCGTAATATTATGCAAGATATTCACTCAAAATAGCATTCACGCTCATACAACTTCTACATAAAATAATTATCGTCATAACCTACTTAGTTTCCAGCAATGGTTCGTTATTTTAAAATTTCTCGACTTCCATTTTTTTCGTGCACGATTCTGATTGGATGATGCTATCCAACTTTCTAAGACAAATATGGCGGCGTTTATGACGTTTCGAGGACGTCATAACTGTCTTGATTTATTTAACCAAACTTATTGGAAGCAGTTTGACGAAAAAATTTGATAGTTTAACATGAGGTTTACAGCCACACAGATTCACATAATTACTAGCCTTATTGTCTCTCCTCCACTAGTCACGGAAATGTCGAGGAAATATTTGACAGTGTAACAGGAGGTTTACAGCCACACAGATTCACATAATTACTAGCCTTATTGTCTCTCCTCCACTAGTCACGGAAATGTCGAGGAAATATTTGACAGTGTAACAGGAGGTTTACAGCCACACAGATTCACATTATTACTAGCCTTATTGTCTCTCCTCCACTAGTCACGGAAATGTCGAGGAAATATTTGACAGTGTAACAGGAGGTTTACAGCCACACAGACTCACATAATTACTAGCCTTATTGTCTCTCCTCCACTAGTCACGGAAATGTCGAGGAAGTATTTTCGTCAGCAAAACGATTCTGTGAAGCATTCGGCGATGAGTCAGTCATTTAATGACGCAACGGTAAAGATAAGTGTGTTTGCACGTCATCTAACCAGTTTAAAATTTACAGGCTGAAATATCCACACCAGAACCGAATATAAGAAGATGTGTTTAAAATATTTTTCTCCTTAAGGAAAAGAGTACACTTTATAAGCGAAACGGAAAGTTTCTTGTACATTGCGATTTTTTTTTTTTTGTAGAATCGAAATTTGTTCGGTGCAGCCGAACTAATTGTTTGAGCAGGTGCAAACGAAATATGTTGTTTCTGAAACCAGATTATTTTGTCGTTCTTATTTAGCACAAAGATTTGGTTGGGGCAATCAAAGATTTATTTGCCTCTATTTTAGAGGTAACAATGGCCTTGGACGGGGTCAAGTCAATTAACAGAGGTCCCGGATGTGACTATACATATTGACGATAGACTATATTGACAGTTATTAACCCGTATGTTGTGTTAAACAGTTGCCATACATCAGCTCTTTCATGGCAAATGCCTAGTCCAATGATGGGAACTGTTTTCTTCATCGGGCCGTTCACAATTATATAAGTTTTTCAAAATATTTCTTAGACTTTAAATCCTTTTGGCTTGTTAATTTTTGTAAATCGTCTATGAATAGGCAGTGTTCAAATTTAGCTATAATAACTGGAAAGTTTATTGAATTTAACGATGTTATGAAGTGTTTTGTTTAAGTGGTCCTCTTATAGCAACCTTCCCCTGCATTAAAAAAATTAAATTTGATGTCCCAACGAGATAAACACCTAGTTAATCTGCGATCGAGAGCTCCCTTAACTGAAGTGATTACACGTGGAGTTAGAATATTTATTAATACATTTATTCCAAATACTGGACAACGTGTGCGAGTAAACATTCCAGGTCTTACAACTTTGCTTTTCAGTTTCCTGTTCAACTTATTTGATCATAATGCTTATTCCATTATGGGCTGTTCGCGGTAAAATGAGCACGGTTTGAAAGCCATGCTCAAGATCTGCTTGTATACGCGTTGTGTGTTATTCCGACTTACGTAAAATCGACATTGCCATGGGCCTCGTCATGCGTCGGTCACACGGAACCGCGAAACTGTTCGAAAAGTAAATGTTGAACAAATCTGCTCACTTCTACACTTCGATACATTAAAAAAATGCAGAAAGCGAGAGAAATAATTTAAGTTATCGCAAATGGTTACCGGACACTTTTTATTCGACGTTAATACATGGAACTGTCTTCCGCTCCATCGTTACCAACTGTACTGAGCACATGTCACTTCAGTGCGCCTGTTAAAATATATGCAGGCAAGGGCAGTGAATTTTTTCGAAGGTTGATTTCAAATCTTTCGCCCGCGACTTTCTTCACGTGGAATTCGTGGTTTCGTTACCATATTTTGTAGATATTAATCATGTTTCTTGAACAGAATACATTATGTTAACATATAAAGTGAAATCAAATGCAAGTCCGAAAAATAAGAGAATTGTGGCGTTAAGTTTGGCATGCTATTAGTAATCGGACGTGTCAGCGAGTAATTTTTTCTTTTTTTTTACAGTACAATTTTTGTAAACGACGTAAAACTGACCGTGGGAGAGACAGTCCTGCCTCAAGAGAACTCCTGCGAATTTGTAAGTTTGCCCCTGCGACCTATGAGTTTATCGTGTCACCGCGGATGCACGCTTTGAGGGGGAACTGCAGTCTCTTGGAACTCAAAAGAGATATTATATGAATCAGTGGACAACGCGGCACAGCTGATCCAGTTAAAATTGCGTCATCGACTACACTGCGATGTAGAGCTTAACTGGCAGCCTACCGGTATTACAGGATTTCGGTGACTTCAAATGACCATCTAATATGGTGGTTTCACCATACAAACTTTGAACCCACGTTTCACCCCTTTAGGGGTCGAATTTAGAAAAAAAATTCCTCCAAAATGGATGCCTACATTACATAAACACTGTGTCCTCTAAATTCCATGTTTTTAGGACCAATGGTTGAGGCTGGGCGTTGATATGTCAGCCAGTCGGTATTTCCTTACACACACACGTGTGTGTGTGTGTGTGTGTATATATATATATATATGTGTGCGTATATATATGTGCGTATATATATATATTATATATATATATATATATATATATATATATATATATATATATATATATATATATATATATATATAATATATATATATACGCACATCGTGCAAGTTGGAATATTACGCAAATTTCAAGAATTTGCGGGGAAAGGAGCTACGTTTAAGTAGAGCAGTAAGCTTAAACAAACAGTTCCACAGAAATGAGAATAGATATGAAGTGTTTTTATTTATTACGTTAATTTAGGTAGTTTAGAAGTTACGAACTGCCACTTAAAATCACGTTGGTCGTGAAACACGGTTTTGTTTACAAAGAGTTTGGGGGAAACAAAACAAAACAGAGGACCAGATAACTTGAACCTCGCAACACCACCAAAGTGTTAATGTGAAATATCTGGAAACATTTCTCATTCAAATACAACAGGAGAAACTGAATGTACGCAAAAAACTAGTAAGGTATTAAAACATGTTATAGGCTGTTCACGGTAAACTGAGCACTTTTGAAAGTCCCGCTTAGTATCTACTTGTATGCATAGTGTGTATACTTCTGTTTTACGTTAAATTAACATTGCCACGGGCCTCATCACTTTATTAGTGCGTCAGTCAGGTGAAACTGTGGAATTATTAGAAAAGTAAATATGTTACAAATACTCATTCCACAAAATCTGCGTTTGATTCTCGGCAAAATGGCTGCTTGACTTTGACTTTAAAACTTCTCCTTTTCGGAATCGTACAGTCAAGAGTGCTCGACTTTAACCTTCGACAGTTCCACTGCGTCAAGCTCCACGAGAAACTACATGTCGGAAAGCAAACGTAAAGTCACATCGTAAAGTCAAATGTGAAACGTTTTGAAATGCGTAAGTTGTTCTCAGGAGGTATGCTGTGACGTCTGGCGACGGACGAGCTGTGTCGAGAGAGGACAGGTATCTTATCTTTCTCACACTCCGTGTTTGCTCGCAGAGATAAACTTCCCAGGCATTACTCACACAATCAACTGGTGTAATCATGCCGCAAACATTTATTCTTCGAATTTGCCCAGCGGCAGCTGAATCACTGGCTTTATTTTAAAACAGTTTGCCGAAAAAAAAAAATGTCTCCCGGTGCACGAGGTAATATATAGGAAACTGCGTATGTAAATTTGTTAATAGTATTTCGTTGTCACTACAATTTAGCGATCTTTTGTTTATGTTTTGGTCAGCGTGGAGGTGATGCTACTGCCTGTCATCTCCATCTAGAATAGAAATCAAACCAATTTCAAATCTGATTAAAAGTTAGTGTTTTTAAATTTGCACTCAACTGTGCGTTGTAATTATTCACAATTCAAATTGGCATAGTATCCAACATAAAGTATATAGTGCGATAAAATTTACACTACAACAAAAGGTATTATTTTCCTTGTTACTTGTTGCCCCTGGCGCTCGTTGTTGCCAACGATAGCAATCTGCCAAGCTCTGAATCCATCATGGCACCAGCTATATAAAACCTACAACCCTAAAGCCCCTGTCCCGCTGTCAAGTTTTTTTTCCATCATAGTGCTCCCAATTAGTTTGGTCAAACCAAGTTCTGACGTCATCGAAACGTTATTAACGCCGCCATGTTCGTATGGAAAAAGTTGGTGGCCTCGGTTTCCACCAAGCATTTGAAGATTGGACCGGTTGTAAAATTTATTTCATGTTCGACAGGCTCAGCCAATCAGAATCGTGCACGAGGAAAATGGACGTCGCGAAAATTTAGAATGTTGTGCAATTGCAAGAAGCGAAATAAGTTACGAAGATAACTAATTTATATAGAAATTGTCGCTGATTTTGTATTTTGGCTAACATCAGCTAGATACAAAATACGAAATATCAAATTACTAAATACGTCGCCATTTTTATATACAAAGTCATTGTGTCAGCAAAATCTGCCGTTTCGGACATGGACTTAAACGCGTCGCTGAAACCTATTAGGAGCCATCTGGTTTGTAGTTAGTTGGAACTGATAGTGTGCTATTTTTGAGAGCGCATTTTGCAATTTTTGGGTGGTTGTTTAGTGACTTACATAAACTTAATACCCATACTCGATATAAAAGTGTGTGTTTTGATCAACATTTCCTGGCTGCAAGTATAATTTTTTCATATTCGCTTTCTTTAGCTAGGGGATTGCAAACTAAAAGATTACTCATGGGGCAATACCTGGTTGAGATGCATGGGGCATGATGGAGTACTACCCAGTGTTCTCCCGTCTTTGTTTCAGTAACTACTGGGATATTAATGGTAATATTAATGTATTTGATTAGAAATCTTGTGGAGATCATACACGTCAGTGCCTCTGAAATTCTTTTGTGTGTTCCACAATTTGTGCAATTGATGTAAGGTAGGCCATACAGCTAAGACATAATTTTTAAAGCCATTTTGTAAGGATTTTCTTTTACGGAACTTTTTTATGATATTCGAGAGTATGAAAGTAACCTAAAAAGGCATATAGGTAGGGCCAGTGATTTTTCGTGAAAAAACTCGGAGCACGAATTAGACTTCAACACTGTGTATAAAGCCCAGCTGTTTTTACACCTCCATTGGCTGCTGCCTGCATGAAAATTCTTCCCCGCATTTGACCGAGCCAATCGAGAGTCAGTAACGCTGGCACTGAGACTTCGTGGCGCGTGCGCAGACAGTTAATAACGACCGAACCATGCTTCAGTCCATCAAGAAAGCTGAACAAACCTATCATTCTTCGAATGCTATCTCGTCTCGAAATCTTTCCGCAAAATATCACTGCGCCCACATATAGGCCCTGCAGTTCAAGTTATTCTCGTATCATTTTGTTTGTGTGCTGTGCGGCATTATTTTAATTTTACAAGAGGCATGGCGAACATTTTGAAATATGCCTTCCATTATATTAATTTATTTGAGTTTCAGACAGCAGCTTGTTTTGGAATCATTACAGCATCACTATCGTAAAGAGACATTGTACCTATTTTGCTTTGGCCACATCAGGCTACCAACTCTGGAAACATTGGAAATACTACACGCCCTGACAAAATAGGGAGAAACAGGTGTTTTTCGCGAAATTATTTATGTCTACGCTAGACTTCAATTTCCTAACTTAACGCGTGTCTACGTGGGAGGACGTGTTGTTATTTGACTGGGCTAATCAGAATAAAGTACTCTGATATCGACCATCCATGATTCGTGGACAGACGCTTGAGGTACGTGACATTTAAAATCATCCAGCCACGAAAGTGGATATGAAAAAAAGTGTTTTGCAGTGCGACTGGTCGTGAAATATTTTTGCGAAAAACACCTGTCTCTAATAAAAAGGTAATGCCCTACAATAAAATAACACTCATTCCACATAACTTCTGTTTGATTCTCGTCAAAAACGCTGCTTGATTTTGACTTTCAATTTCAATTTTTCGAAATCGAACAGTCAATATTGCTGTGAAAACATGGTTATACTACACATTCTGGAAACTGGTTATAATACCCATTCTGAAAACATTAATTATTCTATTCATTATGGCAATATTGGTTGTCCACTCTGAAAACATTCAATATATTAAACACACCGACAACATTTTGCATACTACCCGCTCTGAAAACACTGATCATACAACTTATTCTGAAAACATTAACCACACTATCCACTCTGAAAACATTGGTCATGCTACCCATTCTGAAAACCTTGGTCTCACTACCCATACTGAAAACATTAAATTAGTCGATTTGCTTGTCCTGAGATGGTTCGGGAGTACAAAAAAAAGTCAACACTGCAACGATAAGGCTTTGCATTAATGAAAGCATCCGTTTTAGGAGTAATATATAATGAAATGGGGTACTTTAAAGCTGCTACTCAATTTGGAGTACCACAAAAACACTGTGGCGGTATGTGAAGTAGTGAGATAATCCCGGGGTTGGTATTTCCAAGACTATAAGATATTTTAAAAATGTTTTCTGTGAACAGCAAGAAAATGAACTGGTTTAGTATTTGATAACATTGGAGAATCGTCTTTTCTGTCCCACTGCTAGATAATTAAGGTATTTAACTTCCTAGTTGGCTATGATGAATTAATGCACAAATCATTTTTTAAAAAATTCTGATGAGATCGCTGTTGTGGACCGGCGTAATACTTCCGTGAAGATACATCCTGAAATTTCTCTTCGAAAACCTGAAGCCACATCGGCGGCCCGTGCCATGGGCTTCAATGAAGTAGCAGCAGCGAAAGTTTTTCGAGCTTTCAATCGAGGTCGGTGATAAACATTGTCCCACTGCAGAGAATATCTTTAACGTCGATGAGCCGGGAATCACTGTTGACACCTGAAGCCAATCCCAAATTATTTCTCAGAAAGGCAGTCACCGCGCTGGTGAAATGTGAGCACCTTGGCGTTCGACTATTGTATTCGGAAACTTGCAATGTGTGCAAAGCAGCCTGTGCCTCTTCTATAGGCAGTTCGCGGTAATGGGAGCAGTTTTTGGAAGCCGAGCTTAAGATCTAATTGTATGCACCTTACATATTCTTCCACCTTAAGTAAAATGAACATTGTCATGTGAGTCATCACTTTATTCACGCGTCATTCAGGTGAAACTGTGTAATTATTAATGTAATTAAAAAACAGAAAGCGAAAGAATTATTTTAAGTTATCACAAATAGGCAGCTAACACTTTTTATTCGACGTTAAGATATGGAACTACTTTCCCTGCATCGTTACCAACTTCACTGGGCACGTGACACTCAGTACGCCCGTATAAATATATGCAGTCAGGGGCAGTGACTGTTTTCCAAGGTGTATTTCAAAAGTGCTCACTTTATCGTGAACAGCCTCTAGGCAACGACAGGATGACCCATTCGACGATGAAGGCAAACGGTCGAATGGCTGAAGTACAACAGGCTTTCTTGCTGTGTAGACGCTCAGTTTTTCGGCAACAGGTAGGAACGCCGATGATGATTTTAAAATAGTTCGTTTATTTAATCAGGTGGGCCGCGGTGGTTTAGAGGTTAGACTACTCCACTCGAACCGAAGTGAGCCAGATTAGATTCCCCCCAGCGGGGTTTGTTCACAGGATCTTCGCACGTGGGACTCGCGCCGGACCATGCCTCTGGTCGGCGGATTTTCCCGGGGTTCTCCCGTTTCCTCCGCCCCTTTCATTCCGGGTCGCTCCATCCTCACGTCGCTCCATCCTCGTCGGTTCTCAATACGCCGATGTCAAGAGTCACTCAGATACCTCCCACTGCACTGCACTCCACTTGAATCAGACATCTAATCATATCTACGCGATGTGCTGTCGCAAGGAATTTTTCTTTCGCACTGCATAGCAAATGAGACACGGGATGTCTCAAACATTTGGAAATCATGAAATTATCTGCAAAATTTTTAGACTTGGGCAATCGTGGAGTGAAACGTAACTGATGAGACAGTATTATGAGTTTCGGTAACATAGGAATTAATTCAAAAAGGAGCGCGTCTGTTAGCGCTGAGGAAAACTTGGCAGTCCCTTCAGGTGCCTTACTGGAGGTAACGACCTGAAAGCAATTCAAAGAGGCAGTGAGATATGTCAAACGGTTTAAATACAACAACCTAGCTAACATCAAAACCAAAATCTTACCTAGCACAGTAATTCCAGGACCAAACTCGACAATACGTGGGTCTCAATGTCTCATCTGGTAAGAAGTGTTAAACGTACAAATATATGAAAGAGAATGCAACACACACTGTATTCGACATGTACGGCGAAAAAATTGGGGTTGTCTTGTTGGCGACACGGCAGTTTGTTTTGTGCTCGGACGCCTTGATGTTTATTTTACGTTCCCGGCACCGCTTCACTCGATCATAAGGGGTTTTATGGGCATCACTGGATTGCTTTCGAGATGATGTTTCCAACCGCATACGATTTCTGTGTTTTGACTTGGCTTTTCGACGAGTGTAGGCCGAAATTGCGTTAAGTCCTCTAAATATTTTTTACATTAAACTCGTACAACTCCCCCGTAGCCACGCCACACAAATGTTTTTATGCGCGCAACAGTTTTTGATCTTGACGAGAGCCGTCGATCGAAACTCAAACGAGTGTCGTAGCTTCTCATAGTCAAAAGTTATACTACGCGGAGGTTATGAGACGGGGCGAAAATAACTCAAAATTGCCCCCCCCCCCCCTCAATCCCACGCAAGCGATAGCATATTGTTTTATCCTTTGGCAATCGAGTGGTGCAATTGAATTTTGTCAGTAGATTCGTAGCTGCAATGCCAAACTGTTTCCCCCCGATGTTGCCATAGTCGGATTATCTGGATTTACTCCCACTATCGTTGCAAATTTAAAGACGTATTCACGTCAAAACGTTTGAGAAAAATTTAAGTTCAGAGAACTGAAGACTTATGCCTACTCGAAAATCAGTTACTTATAAAGCGTCTGCCGTTTCAGTCGGTGGTCACCGTGACTGTAGGCTGTCCACGGTAAAATGAGTACTTTTGAAAGCCCTGCTTAAGGTTTACTTGCATGCACGTTGTGTGTTACTCCGCCTTATGTAAAATTAACATTGACATAGGCCTCATCACATTATTGATGCGTCGGTCAAACGAAACTGTGAAACTATTAACAAAGTAAATACCTTACAAAACTGATCATTTTTACACTTAGATGCATTAAAAAAAAAAAAAAACAGAAAACGAAAAAAATTATTATAGGTTGTTAACATATGTAACTACTTTCCATCCATCGTAGCCAACTTTACTGAGCAAATGTCACTCAGTGAGCTCATTAAAAAATATATATGCATGTAGGGACAGTTACTTTTTTCGAAGGTTCATTTCAAAACTGATCACTTTATCGTGAACAGGCTTTATACGCCAAGTATCATGTAATTATGCAGTTCCTATCTTGGAGGCGTTTCATTGTCTCAGAGTTTTGTAGTTACTGGTAATAAACTTGTATAAATCTGCAATGCATAAAATCTTGTATAATTTGCAATGCACAAATCTTGTATAAATCTGGTGCAGCTGCAAGACGAACCGGGTTCGTTTTCCGGTGGGTGCGCTCTCCGGAATTTCGCAGGGTAGAATCGTGCCGGACGATGCCGTTGATCGGTGGGTTTTCTCTGGGATCTCCCGTTTTCCCCCGCCCTTGCATTCCCGGCGCTGCTCCGTGCTCGTCTCACTTCTCCCTCGTCGGTTCTCGAGACCTCGAGACCTCACTAACATACTCACCTCCCTTCACTCTCATCATATCTTTTTCCCACGAAGCTGTTAGACGTGCGTCCAATGTGTCGACCTATAAAAAGAATACACACTTCAGAGAGAACTGTTGAGTGCTGTCAAGACGTCATGTTTATTAGAAACACCATTTCAGAGTACTCCAAAATGGCGCTGTATCTCAAAATATACTCGTCAGAAACTTACAAGGGCCCTGCATAGAACCTTCGTAAAGACTTTCCGCCAATTAAATAACAGGGACACTGCATTAAGTCTCGTAAGTAAACGAAGTGCGACGAAAACAATCCCTCGCGATTAGTGGCGATGGCGTACATGACGCGCGATGCAATGCCGCCCTTATCGCTCGAGCGCCTCTCGGCGTCTTACGTCCAAACTTCTCCAAACCTCTGGAAGTGGGCTCTACGACAGTACAGGCGGCGACGAGACTGCCTGCCTAGCTCAGTTAAGCAACCCGCCGTACGGGATACGGCGGATATATCGATCCACGCGTCGCCACGCGGCCTGCCATCTCTCGGCCGCCGGCGGAACTCGGAGGGCGGCGCCATTAGTGCGTGGCGGGTTGCATGTCGCGGGCGGTGCAGGCGTGGCTGCGACGCCGACGGCCTGGCTCCCCTGGGGGTGGATCGTGTTGCCGCGCCCGGCGTCTAGCCCCCACGGCGCCGCCCCTGACGTCTCCTCAACCCCCCCTCCCCCCACTCGCCACACTCTCAAGGGAGAGCAACAGGCTCCCGGACGTGTAGTGTTTTATAATACGGCCGCCTGCCTGCCTGCGGAAACTACACCGGAGGTGGCGCCATCCAAATAGGCTGTTTTCGATTAAGGTGGAAGTAAAGCAGCTGCACCCGACTATAAAACGTGAATAACTAATAAAAAATAAGTACAGGCGACATAAAAATTGTCAGAAAAGTGCGATGTATGCTGTATATAAACGAAGACTATATATTTTTTGCAACATTATAAAGGAAGATTGTCGTAACATTTACTGCGGTCGTGTGTAATAAAATCATGGTAATAATTTTATGATAGCAATTCTATAATTAACTTTGTTTACGTCAGTTTCAGCCATAAACGTTTGTGACAATTGGACGCACATAGACATAATTATAAAAAGTATTTCCTACATTATTATTACAGTATTCGTACACGCAATCATAGTAAACATTGTGACGATATTATATGACGTTCATTTTCTTCCGAATTCTTCTTTCTGAAGCATCCAGATCGGAAATGCGCTCAAATTTTGTTAAAGATACAGATTATTTTAATCGATTGTTGTGTTAATATAAAAAGTATATTTTAATAAAATATATTATAATGTTACTATTATATATATATATATATATATATATATATATATATATATATATATATAGTACATTATTCTTTCATACACAGCATAAATTGCATATCTCTGAAATTTTTTTATGTTGCCTGTATTACTTTTTTTTATGAGTTCTTCACGTTGTATAGTCGGATGCAGTGCTCCATAGGCAGTTGCTTTACTTCGACATTAAGGACCCTGCCTACCAAGCCAACAGCGGCTAACTTCAAATGGGGATTCTATGTTCATCGAAATTCCTTCTCATTGCGCCAATTTTAAAGATAACTATTTGAAACAAAAAAACATTCTAACGCGATTTTCTCAGATAATATTGCTATACAAAATTATATATATATATTCACTTTTTTTGTTATATGTAAATTTCACTATTACATTATGGAAAAATATATATCTATAAAAAATAATCGGCCAGATATCTTAACGAGGTAACGTTCCTTAGGAAATTTCACGTAGAATATTTTTCGTTTAAAAATAGTTATCTTTAAAATTGATGCAATTAGAAGGAATTTTGTTTTGGTTCATAATTTTAGGTTCGCGGCTGCCGGCTTGGTAGGCAGAGCCATTAATGACACTGTTTACCTGCTGGCAGCTGCAAAACATAAATAAGAAATCTCATGTTAAGGAAATTTCGCCTCGGTGAGTGCGTTTAAAACGAGATTAATTCTTCACAAATTTTTCAGGAGAAGTTCCCTACAGCGATGTTTATGTAACATGTATATAGTGTTTGCCAGGAATTTCTTTTAAATTAGTGTTTTATATTAAAAGTACATACTGCCAATGCATATTGAAAATATGCGGTCGTAAAGATCTTCTCGTAAGAAAATTCGTGATTAATGCGTTTTTTTAAAAGCGCATATCTTATGAAAAACGCTCAACGTGGGATTTACAATTAAAATTTAGCAGCTCAAAGTAATTACTCACAATGTACGATTATAGAAGATTAACATTTTACGAGCTGTTTAATATTTCTGTGCGTAAATTTAATTTGGTGTTATCTGCTTGTTGTAAACCGTCAGGAACGTAATTTATACTTTATCAATAATTCCTACACTTTGGCAAGAAGAAAATAACGCACATTAAAAATTAGATGTAAAAGTATTCAACAACTAGTAGACCCTAAATTGTAAATTTTCTTTCGTCAAACATTTCCAATAATACCTGTTAAAGTGAAATTACGACACGAAAAATGAATAATTGCAACCAAAGGGGTGAATGCTGACTTTGACGAGGCCGCCTGCCCAAGCCTCAAAATGACGTTCAGACCTTCGGCAGGAAACGTATCATAAAACTGCTCAGCGTGCTACAGTGACATCTGCTTACGAATATCGTTTAAGAAACCTTCGATGTGTGCGTGTACCCATTTTAATTTCCACATTTATCTCCAAAGTAAATATTTCCGAAAGTTAAAATAGCTAAAAAGATTTTTTTTCGCTATAATTTTTACGTATGAACATCCCGGTGCAGAATCTCGGAAAAGTTAAAAAGACACGTGTAGCACACCGTTACCTATGGAGATGTTATATATAAAATAACGCCCCAGTTCAGTGATCTGCGCCTACAGAGGCTAAGACGATGCGTGAGGCGCATGCCTAGGTCGCCCTTAGAGCCACGGCGATTAGGTCGACAGTAGCACGTGCGCCGAGCTCCCCATCGCCGGAGATGTGTGTTTCTCGCGGAATTATTTACGGTCACGCTATGCTTCAATATCCTACGTCCACGACCACGACTTTCTACGGTCGTTGGCCGCGTGTCTACGTGGGAAGAAGTGTTCTTATTTGCCTGGGCCAATCGGAACAAAGTACTCTTGATTCTGAACATCCATGATTCGCGGGCAGACACTTGATGCGCGTGACATTTAGAATCATCCAACCACGAAAGAGCACACGAACAAATGTGTTTTGGAGTGCAACTGGTCTTGAAATCTTTTCGTCTAGAAACATCACTGTCTACCCATCGCTCGTACGCGCAAGGCGCTGAACTGTCTTGCAGTGATTCGGTCGCCACGCGTTCCTGTCGATATTCGATATGTGGCAGTGGAGTTTTATTACACGCGATGGACGTCCATACATGTACCTATGAATGTTCCAGTTTTTTTCCTTCCTCCTCTTACGGAATCTGCACATGGAAGCTCTAAAAAAAATCGATTCTATTTTTAATACACTTAACACGATAAAAACTTAAACAGTAATGGCTTAGGTGATTGGTAGAGACCCGAAAATTTCGCGGATTCATTTGGCAACAAGTCAGTTTCCACAATCCTTTGTGCACTTGAGCTTTAGTTTGTTGTTTATTCTCGTTGTTTATCCAGTTTTACCCCACATCAGCTAGTACGGAATCCGGTCCTTGTTTCTTGCAGGTTCGTTATTGGTAGAGACAGGTGTTTTTTCGCGAAAAGATCTCAAGACCAGTTGCACTCCAAAACGCTATTGTTCGTGCTCACTTTCGTGGTTGGATGATTCCAAATGTCACGTGCCTCGCGTGTCTGTCCGCCAATCATGGATGTTCAATATCAGAGCACTTCATTCTGATTGGCCCAGCAAATAAGAACACGTATTCTCACTTAGACACGCAGGCCAATAACCAAAGGAAGTTGCGTTTGTCGACGTAGGCTATTGAAGTCTAGCATAGCCATAAATATTTTGGCGGAAAAACACATGTCTATAGTTATTGGCTTAAATTCATCCAGGGTGTGGCTTACAAACTGCAGACCATTGGCAAAATTAAGTCAAATGTATACGCGTGTGAAGTCTAACTTGTCCTCAGATGAATTCGCGAAATTCCTGGGTCCCTAGCGATTAGTTTTTTTTTTCTGGCAAAAAGTGGTATTCCTAGGGTGTTTGCTTCCGAGATACGTGTATATGCGCAAACAACGAATGTACAGACTACTACTAACTCTTAAGGGGTAGATGGTGGAGAGGTCTTGAGAGCCAATGAGGGTGACAGGTGAATATGGAGCCCCACTGGACTGGATGGACGGGGGAAGCGGGAGATCCCCGAGAAAAACCCCCCGACCAGTGGCATCGTCCAGACACGACTCCCACACGCGAAAATCTGAGAATGACCCTGCCGGCGATTAAACCCAGTCCCCCATTGGTGGGAGGCGAGCAGGCTTACCGCTCAGCCACCGCGGTCTCTCTAAGGGCAAGTTTGATTTATGGATTTCTGGCATCACGTTTAAGTTTAATTTTGTAACTCTATTATGGCATAGAACATTCTTTAATTATAATTTATTGACTATTATAGTTTGACTTTTTGTGTAGTCATTATCAGAAAGTAATCAATATTCAATTATTGCACTTTTTAAAGAAATAAAGTTACTCAAATGATGTTACTGGTGGCGTGAACTGCGTTGCAAAATGTTTTTTTTTTTAACTCAGTTTTGATTAAATAAAACGTGACTCCTATATGTAGGGATAGGAAAATTTCGCGAATTCATTTCGAGACAAGATAGACGTCAAACACTCGTACACTGAAGTCACCTCTGCAATTGGATTACAGTTTATTAGACACGCCCTGGACGACTCTGAGCCCATAGCAGACTAGCAAGGAAACAACTAGCCAGTGCCATACTGCCAAGTGTGAAGTAACACTGGCTACTCTATGGGGCAGCAGCCAATGAACAAACATCTGAGGCTCGAGTATTCACATGACTGTGGAGTCTAGCCTACAGGTAATTGAACCCGCGAAATGTCCCTATCCCTACCTATATGTTAACCATCGCAAAGACAACCATACCCCACGAGCAGTGAATGGCAGTTTCATGATATCACCCACGCTTCTTCAGACAGCCGTATCTAAAAAAAAAAAAAAAAAACACTACCCCGGCACAACTAAAACTACGATAGGCGGCTGCACTGGACCTTGATACACGTTGCCCACCAATAAAATGATTCGGCGACCGCTGGAAGTGGGGCCGCGGTCTTGCAGCGGCTAGAGCGCTCCACCTCCCACCGAGGCGAACCCGGTTGGATTCCCGGCGGAGACTCTCCCGAGTTTTCTCGCGTGGGAATCATCGTTGCCGCCGACGGGGTGGGTTTTCTCGGGGTTATCCCATTGCTTCACCCGCGCGCATTCCGGCGCTGCTCCCTTCCCACCTCGCTTCACACTCGCCGGCTCTCATTTGTTTTTGCGGCCGCTGTGGCTGGAAAGGCTGGAGCTGGGTCACATCGAGACGGGGGAAGGGCGCCCCCTTAAGCCGATATTACACGACGCCTGCAGCCATACTAGGCGCTCCCCGTGGCTACTACTTAAAACGAGTTGATGAAGAAAACCGAAAAGAACGCCTCCATCTTGATTATACATCCGTAAGTTTGAAGCTTTTTCAAAGAGATTTAAAATACGACAACGGCGAATAATATTGGCGATGACAATTTTTAATTACTATTTAAAACCATTCTAGATACTTACAAAAAAATAATTAAATAATTAAATATATACGCGATATATAAACTTGTCTCACAATTTTCGAACTGCTAGTACAGTGGTAAAGCTGCGTGGACTGCGAGTCCAACGTGAGTTTCGGGTGAACTCCGCCGGACCCAAATTTTTTTATCATTAACTTTTACATGCGGATAATATCCCGTTGTGTAAATAAAAAATTGTTCAATATTCTTTTACGAGAAAAATAGGACGTGTCCAATCCTGGTACGAAATCTGGCCGTGCAAAGCGGGAAATGCCATGACTGGTGCCATACTACAAAAAAAAACGTGCGTCTCACGCTTAGATTGCAGTACAGGGCTTATGACGCTCACTGTTGCCAGATTTCTGCAGCTTTGTGACGTAACTGACACGCTGAGAAACAAACGGGCGGTGAAGGAAACGGCCTGATTAAGGTAATTTTTTATCTGTTTACCTCCCTGCCAACTCGTAAAGGAATCCAATCCTGCGACGCAAAGCTAAGCGGCTCCTTTGAAACTGAAGCCTGTGAGGAACCCTGCGATTGGACGGCGCGCACGCAAAGTAGAAAGCTTTCACTTTCGAAGTCGCAAATAAAATAACTTATCAGGCAACAGCGCCCGCAGGAACAAGGACATCGTTAAAAGACAGGGATCGCGCATTGGGAAGAGAGAGCGAATGTCCATTACACCGCACACTGCAATCTAGGAGCGAGGCGCTCCTATAGCCGACATGAGGGCCGCTTTGGCGGACCTTGCACAAGCTTTTAGGGATCTGGTATCGTGTAATATCGCCTTTAACGAGCATATTGAACCATCCTCCGCGAGGCAGGTGTATCGTCTTACGGCAACGCCGGTTAATGGCCCTCCGCTCCCAGCTCGGCTCGGCTATAACCGGCCAATTACCCGGCTCACGGTTATGGCGCGCCTCTGGATAACGGATATCCTCATTACAGGGATTGACGAGCGTGATGTACGCACACGGGGCCCCGGGGCTTGACAGGTCAACTGGCGACTCAAGGAATAATCCCACCCAACGAGCTGCTAATTCAACAACTAGGGGTCGGCGCTGAGACCAGCGGCAACGTTCAGAAGCCAAACAAACGTTAGTAGTCTTCGTCAGACACCGTTAGTATTTCACAGACCTTCGTAAACAACAGCGTTAGTAGTCTTCGTCAGACACCGTTAGTATTTCACAGACCTTCGTAAACAACAGCGTTAGTAGTCTTCGTCAGACACCGTTAGTATTTCACAGACCTTCGTAAACAACAGCGTTAGTAGTCTTCGTCAGACACCGTTAATATTTCACAGACCTTCGTAAACAACAGCGTTAGTAGTCTTCGTCAGACACAGTTAGTATTTCACAGACCTTCGTAAACAACAGCGTTAGTAGGCTTCGTCAGACACCGTTAGTATTTCACAGACCTTCGTAAACAACAGCGTTAGTAGTCTTCGTCAGACACCGTTAGTATTTCACAGACCTTCGTAAACAACAGCGTTAGTAGGCTTCGTCAGACACCGTTAGTATTTCACAGACCTTCGTAAACAACAGCGTGAAGTTTTTGATTATTTAGTTTGGCTGCACTTTCCGCATAGTGATTTAAAACTGCATTTTTATTATAGGCTGTTCGCGGTAAACTGAGCACTTTTCAAAGCCCTGCTTAAGATCTACTTGTATGCACGTTATGTGTTCTTCCGCCGTATGTAAAATTATCATTGCCATGGGCCTCATCGCTTTCTTCATGCGTCGGAGAAGTGAAACTGTGAAATTATCAGAAAAGTAAGTATTTTTAAATTTCTCTAATTTTTACACTTCGGCCCATTAAAAAAAATGCAAGTTACAGAAATAATTAATCATATCACAAGTGTTTACCCAACAGTTTTAATTCCACATCAAGTTATGGAACTACTTTCCCCTCCATCGTTACCAACTTTACTGGGCGCGTGTCACTCAGTGCGCCCGTTAAAATATACGCAGGTAGGAGCAGTGACTTTTTCTAAGTTTGATTTCAAAAGTGCTCACTTTATCATGAATAGCCTTTAACAATAAGTTCAATGCTTCATAAACTCTAATTAAACTGTTACAAAAATATCAGGAGGAAAAAATAAAGAAATTTAACTAAATATGGTTTTGCTATGTTAAATCATCGTTAAAAAAAGTACTGTGAAGTCTGCAATTTGAGATTTAAAATAAACACTGTTATGTTATTTTTCCTATGTAACTTAGGCTTATACTGTAAATAAATTTATGGTTTAGTAGCATAACCGATGATATAAACTAAGAATGCAGTCACGCGCTCGAGGTTAACATATACAGTACATAGGTACGAACAGAGATATTTTTTAAAATTTTGTTCCAATAGTGCTCAAGTATAGGCTGTTCACAGTAAAGTGAGCACTTTTTAAGGCCCTGAGAAATTTTTCCTCTTAGTCAATTTCTATCTTTCCGCCCCTTTTAAATATAAACATCGTAATGTGACTAATAAACTGAGTGTATACATTTCACCTCTCTCAAACATTAATCCCGAGGCTGCAATAGAATACATTTATTAAGGGTTAATGCATGTTGGGAGGGCCTTAAAAAGTGCTCACTTTATCGTGAGCAGCCTATAGCCGTCATCAGCCTATAAGAAAAGATTTTCCCTACCTGACTGAAGGCCCTCGGTGTCTGAGTGGTTAGCCCGCTCGCCTCCCACCAAGGTGAACTAGGTTTAATCCCCGGCCGGGTCACCGGATTTTCGCATGCGGGAACCGGTGGGTTTTCTCGGGGATTTCCCTTTTCCCCCGCCCTTTCATTCCAGCACTGCTCCGTACTCACTTCAATTACCCTTCATCTGCTCTCAAGACCTCGATGTTAAAGAGCCGTACAGATCTCTTCACTTCACTTCACTTACCTGACTGGGTCAATCAGAATTAAGTTACTCAGCTATTGGAAATCGGTGATCAGTTGAAATCATCGAATCACGAATCTGGATCTGAGAATACATGTTTTGGAGTTCAACTTCTCATGGAATCATTTTGCGAAAAATTGTTGCCCCTACAAAGAGTCGATTGAAGAAAACACAATACACTAATATTAGGCATACATTCACTCGAAATTGAATATGCATTAAAACAAAATAAAGCAATATTATTACCAGCTGCTCGAAAATGAATTACGCTTGAGATAAGGCAATATGACATGTATAGCGACATGTGTTTTTTGCGAAAATATTTCTGGCGATGCTAGACATTAACATCCTAAGTCCACAGTTGTGGTAACTTCCTATGGTTATTAGTCGCGTGTCTACGTGAGAAGATATATTCTTATTTGCCTAGGCCAATTGTAATAAAGTACTACGATACTGAACGTCCATGATGTGCGGGCAGACACTTGAGGCACGAGACTTGTAAACTCATTCAAACAATATGACGGGGTGACCGTCACGGGAGGAATAGTTGCTGTGCATGTCATTTTTGTTTGCAGTTGAAAACGCCTTAGCAGAGACGGCGTGTCAACCTGCCAAGCGGTCGTGTGCGACGGGTTGCGGTCTGAGGAAACCAAGGCGCAAAATAAGCGAGTCGTCTGTAATTGGCTATGAGTTTTTCGCTCCACTGTAAAGGCCCTGAGCAAAATATCTCACTGGTGTAGTAATTAATAAGAAAAGAGGGTATTGCCTTCGTTGTAGACGGCGATGGAGGTATGATCTCTAGGCAGGGGAATGACAATAGGAAGGTCGATATATATATATATATATATATATATATATATATATATAATATATATATATATATATATATATATATATATATATATATATATATATATCTAGGCAGGGTCATATTTTCCTTGGACTTGTCTGGCGCTGGACTAACCAGAGTCCAGCGCCAGACAAGTCCAAGGAAAATAAGACCCTGCCCCCTCTCTGCTATAATTTATCTTCCTACTATTAAAGAACTTCGTCCATATCCATCTGTTTCCTGTAGCATTTTCTAATAATGCGTGTAACAATTTCGAATACTTTTCTGTCGACTGGGTTTTTACGGTGCCTGTGCCGGTTTTTCCCAGTATCTTCTTAGTTATAGTTTTACTATAATTACACTAAGGGAGGTGGTCATGACCCAGAACGATGGCTATTGTTGCCCAATCCCTCTCTGCCGCGATGCATGCCTCCTTGCATGGATTCCCTCTCCTATAGGCATGAGGGGCTCAGCCTGAGACACAATAGTTCCCGACCCTACCTCGGGCGTACAACTAACACTTAGAATTAGGATAAGTTAAAAAATAAAAGACCCCAGCCGAGGAGCTGGTTGTGCTCAAGGGCAATGTGGTGCCACCCTTGAGATGAAGAGTGAAGGAGCCTGCGACTGTTCTACGGATAAGTAAGAGCCTGCGAATGGGGACTTATAAAAATGTTACTATCAGCGACAGAACCAAGAGTGAAACTTAGAAAATTTGCGATACAGTATCGAACTTAGCCTGAGATTGCGAGGACGTGGGGACTTCCGATTTTTCTACAGTGACTGAATTTTGATTATTTTCACCCTGTTCTCCGGAAAATACTTAGTTGTTTGTAAGGGCTAACAGGACTTATTCTGAAAAACAAAAAAATCAGTTGTCTGCCATGGGGAACTTAGAAGATTTTCGGTGACTCTCGGTGTTGGGTTATTTTCCCCAGTGAATGTGAGGATGCAATGACTTAGCAGATTTTTCTACAGTGACTGAATTTTGATTATTTTACCCTTTGCTCCGGAAAAGACTTAGTTGTTTTTAAGGGCTAGCTGTACTTAGTCTGAAAAAAAAAAAAGGGTGCGTGCCGCGGGGAACTTAGTTTCGGTGACTGTCAGTATTGGGTCATTTTCCCCAGTGGTGTGGGATGAACTTTGTGCTGTTTTTCAGGAGACAGTTGGACTTAGCCTGAGAGTGTCAGCTATGTGGGACTGGGTGAGACTTGGCCGTTTTAGATGAGGTTAGCTAATAGTGAATATTGTCTTTCCCCAGGGTTAGGGGAGACAAACTAACTTTACCCAACTGGGCACATGCTGTATGTAGCTAGTGTGGATTTTTATGGTGGAGTTTAAGGAAATTGTGGTTGCCTGCGAAAAGGTAGGATAGGGAGGTTTTACGCAAAATCCGCGTGTGTGAAGAAGTGCTCCCATTTAAAGTGGTTTTGAGAAACTTTGTTTTGATTTTTTCCGGTTTATGAGTAAACGTGGAGAATTTTCAGTCGGTGCAGGACTGTGATGAATAGTGCGGAAAAGAGGTTTCCTGGAACTTTGCTTGGAATGCATTGATACCGCAGTTTGGAAAAGGATAGTGCATTGGAGAAAGCAGATGGGTTTTCGCATACTTTGAAAATCAATTTCGCTGGTTTTTGACAAGAATATTTTCCATATTTAGATTTTTGGTGTAACAGCCTATAGTATGGTGTGTATAGTGTGTTGATGTGTGGATCAAGGTTGAGTGGGTGGAGGACGGGAAGCATCGCTACTGTAGTGGAACGGTAGAAGACAATGTCCCTTGCCTGCTCCTCCACCATTTTGGTGTGTTTGCTGGTGAATGACGACGGGGGGGCACTGCCGCCACTTTAAGAAGTTTGTATGGGGGGGGGGGGATATCCATAGGCACCATCGGCTGGTCGGGATGAATGCTTGGAGATCCAGGGCAATGCAGCCACTTTGTGGAGTTTGGCGGGGAACATATCCTCAGGCCTGGTTGAATCTGAATGTCGTATTGCTGTGAGATCTTTGCAGGATTGTGAGTGAGTATGTGGGGTGACCATAAAGGCCTAATCTGTTTGTAAAGCTAGTGGTGTTAAGATTTTAAAATAGGGGCCAGTTTTGGAGATCAGTACCTCCGGCGGGCATCTCGGAAGGCTATAATAAATCAAAATCGTGCATGTTATTTATTTATGATGTTATTAAAGTAGTTATGTTATTACCCCAAAAAAGTGAAATCAGAAAAAGTAAAGTGTCTTTTGTAAGTGTTATATTTTTAAGGATACCTGCTAGTTTTAAAAGGAATGGAAAAGGTATTTTTTTTTGTGTGTAGGTAAGGATCGTGTTAAGCACTGTTTTTGAGCCTGTTTGAAAGAAATATTAAAATTCGATTTTTTAAGGCGTTTTAAAGAAGGCGAGGGCGTCTACAATAATTGTTAAAGTATTGCATATAGGGACTTAAAGCCCATTAAGGTTTTAAAGGAAAGTTTTGAATGTTGTATTTTTCGCGGTTTTTAGACGCCATTTTGTTGGGCGTAGTATTTAATAGTTAAAACGGCTCTTTTGTGGAAATTTATTGTAGTCTGAAGCATAGAAAGGTAGTTTTCTTTTGAAATTAGCTGTGATTGGAAGTTTTTACCCGCCATTTTGTTTAGGACGGAGCATTGGAAAGGTTTTAAGTGGACTGCGTATTTTGTAAAAAGGGATTACTTGGGGTCATGGTTTTTAAAGGAATAAAGTGTTTTGAGTGTTATCTTCACTAAGAACAATTCTCAAAGTTTATATTTTCAGAAGGACCTGTGCCTTTTCAGACACCCAGAAATTGTAAAAAAAAAGTTCCAGAGTGTTTACTTCCTGAAAGAGGCTAGTAAAGTGTTAACCGGATTTCATGAGTATTTTTGTGTGGAATGGTGGAACCCTTTTTTCAAATTTCAGGACGAGGTCGAACGCATTGCAGTCTAACGAAGTACCCAAACCTACTGATGTTTTGTAAGAGATATTATTATGGAGTACCCAATCATTTCCTGATCCCGTTTTGAGAGATTTTGACCAGGAGGGCTGGGTTGCAGTTGTGCTCCGGATGCTGAGGCAATTGGGGCACACCGTGAAAGAGCATATGAACAAAAGTGTTTTGAAGTACAACTGGTGTTGAAATCTTTTCGCGAAAAGCACCTGTCCCTATACATGGAACATCTTATTTAATGAGTAGAGATCCGACGATTCCGTGGGTTCATTTCTAGACAAGTTGGAATTTGCACACTTCTACGTTCATGTCACGCTGGTAATTGGTCTATGTGCTGTTTGACACCTAGAGATAAATGTGCCAATAACAAACATGCAATAAATTGTGTACTCAACCACTGCATTTAACTAGCACAACAATCAGCCAATAAACAGTTGATATCTGTATGAGATTTAAGACTGCGAAGTCTAGCCTACAGGTAATTGTATTCACGAATTTCTCGGTCTCTATTAATAAGTTACAATCATTACTGAAGAAAAGGTAAATCAGTTTTCTCGTTACAATGTATGCGATTAAAGGGAAGACATATTTAACGTTGAGCTTAGATATAGTGTACATAACTGCATGTGTAATGCACAATATGTTTATATTTAGCGGGTACCATACACCGCGAGGTTCAGTGCCGAGTAATGATTCCTGTGGGTACATGTAACTGATTCGTGAACCGTGCTACTATTTTAGCATATAGCTTGTCCATACATGCTGCTGCCGGTAGGAAATATGTATACACTGTTCACGGTAAAGTTAGCTCTCTTGAAAGCCCTGTGTAATTTCAGTATTCACTAAAGTTAAAAATCACAATTTTAATTCAACGTTTTAACATGGAACTATTTCCCTCCAGTCGTTGCCAAATTTTCAGAGCGCAGGCCAACTAGCGCCCCGATTAAACTACATGCGGATAAGGACAGTGACTTTTTCAAAGGTTAATTTCAAAAGTGCTCACTTTACCGTGAACAGTATTTATCAACATCCAATAGAGGGTACCAGTGTAGCTACACTCGTGTCCATGTAGTCTGTTTTAAGGTACATCAGACTGGAGGAGCTAAAGTGGTCAAGTTACAGGAATGGTATCACAGAGTACTTAGTATAACAGAGGTGAAACAGCCGCTTATTCCGAGAAATACAGCCGCAGAAAAAAAGTAACTAGACAGCAACAAATCGGAACGCCGTTCGCCAATCAACGCCAAGTAAACTACTTTGCCAGCCAGGAACCCGGCCAATAAGGAACCTCTCGTAGCGCACAGTAGCCAATCAGTAATGTCCCGGGAATTTGAGGGAAAGCTAGGCTTCAATGCATATACACATTTAACTTCTTATAAACTGGATTGCTAGTGGTAGTGAAATTTCGCGAAAAGATTTCAAAACAAGTTATATTTCAAAATATCGTACGATCGTTTACCTGTCTTGATTGGCTGAATTACTTTTTTTTACATGTGTTAATTGTCGGCACATGAATCACGCAGGATCCATGTCGATGGTGCCGAATTCAGAGTGGCCCGGTCAAATATGACAAACGCCTTCTCAAACATACAGCAACTAATGGCAATAGACAAACTGCTGTTGGATGCTTATAGTATTGAAGTATTCATTGTACACAAATTTTCTTCGCAAAAAATCACTAGCCCTATGGATTGCAATTCGCAAGTCACGCCCTGCGTGCATTTGAACTAATAATGCAATGCGCAAGAAAAAGAGGGACGAATCATATGCCACCTGGTCATGAGTAAAAGTGTAACAACAACCAATGAGTAGTGCCACCTGTCTTTCGCGGAAAGATTTCAGGACTACTTGTGCTACAAAACACAAGAGCTCATACCCACTTTCGTGATTGGATCATTTTAAGTGTCACGTACTCCAGGTGTCTGTCCGCGAATCGTGGACACTCAGTGCAGGAGTTACCAATTTATGACTGGCCCAGTCAGGTAAGGAGCTGTCTCCCGACAAATGTACGTGGCCAATAACCAAAGTTAAACTGCGCATAAGCAATAGGACATCGGAGTCTAACCTTCATGTAAATCTTTTCGCGAAAAACTGGTGGCCCTGCCAATGAGTAGGGCCAGTGATTTTTCGTGGAAAAATCGGAGCTCACATTAGACTTGAACACTATATATATATATATATATATATATATATATATATATATATATATATATATATATACACACACACACACACACCTCAGATGTTGGTGTACCTCCATGGGCCGCTGGTGTCGTTTTCGCATTTGACTGATCCACTCAGGATTCCGTAACGTCGACGCTGAACCTTCGTGATTCGTTCGCAAACAGTTGACACGGACCAGGACATGTTTCAACAAATAAAATAAGCTGTACAACTCTACAGTGCTTTGAATTATATCTTTTCCCGAAACCTTTTCGTGAAATATCACTTCCCCTACCAATGAGCAACTAGCTGAGGCTGAAGTACACAAACTATTGTGGAGTCTATCCTGTTACCAAACCAATTCGCTATATTTCCGGGTCTCTTTACAATCAGACACAAGGCCCACTCACAGAACCTCGTGCGGCCAATCAGCGAATGGATACGACACATAAAAGGAACTGGCTCGCCAATGTTTTCCTCTGCATAGTCGTCTACTCTGTGATCACTCCTGAAAGGGTTAGAGGTTTAATTAATCGTGAAGCAACTTGAGTAGGGGCATCGCCTGTTGCGTGGAGTGGCGGTCATTTCCGGAGTGCCACCAGTCGTTAGCGGGGCTCCCTCCTGGGACGGCTGCTTGCCTGCTGCCTTGTCTCCTGTGCGATGAAGAGGGGACGGAGAGGGGCGCCGCCCTGTCGCTGCCCCCTCTCTCCAGAAACCACGCCCAACCCCCACCACGGCCACCTTGGCGATGAGTCACCACGTGCTGAGATGTGCGTCATGCAACCCGCAAGACATGGAAAAAATTCCTCGGGTGTCTCGCCTCTTAAGGGTCCTATGTACTGAAACGTTTTCTGTGAAATCGTTGTTTGCGCCTAAACGCGTGTCTCGGTAAATAAATGTGCTGGAAATACTAAGTTTTGCCAGAAAATAATAAGAAAACTATTGTCTTTATCGCTATCTTTTTACTTTTATCGTATTAAGTATATTAACGGATAAAAAAAAACCTTGAAAGTGGTCAAATATCGCATTTTTAAAGATTGCCTATGAAGTTTCTTTAAGCGGTACGAGAAATGTACGATGATACGCAGACAGTTTGTTCTGTGTACTTTCATCGCGTGTAATAAAACGCCACAGTTACATATCTAGTTTACTCAGTAAAGCATTAGGACAGAAACACAGCTTCTCGTTGCGCTTAGGAGCGATGAGACGCTAGGCGTCCGTGTTAGTGTCGGCCGTATCGCTCCCTCGCTTCTTGACCTTGGACACGCAGGTACATAGGACCCTTAAGGCCACTATGTCCAATTTCTACAGCTTTCACGAGAATTAATTTTTCGAACCCGAACGGGAGCCGATATTGTAAAAACCTCTTAGAGTTTTATTAAAAATTATTTTTACTATGTATTCTGATTTTTTTCAACACAAAAAAGTTCTATAATCTCAACTAATTATTAAATATAAATAGATTTTCGTTAATTAATTAATTAGATTAAAGTATACCATTTTTGTATTGAGAAAATTAGACTACATAATATAAACAATTTACATTTAGAGAGACTGTAAGATGATTTAAAATATAGGCTCCCGTTTGGGTTCAAAAAATTAATTATCGTAAAAGCTGTAGAAATGGGAGATAGTGGTCTTAAGGAGAATCACCAGTAAACTTTTTTTTCACTACTCAAAGGTTGCATTTAGCCATAAGGTAGCTTTGCGACGGACGCTCCAAAGGCTGTGATGTGTTTTCCTGACAAGCTGAAATTTTCGTTAATTAGATATGTAACAAGATATTATTACACGTGATGTAAACTAATGTATTAAACCACAGACGACACTTTAAATTTTTTTCCTTCAAAAATCTGCGAAGCAAAATCACTAAAAATTATACAGTAATTTTAACCATTCTCATTATTTTTTCTCCCATCGGATACAGTTGACAGATTAAAAGTAAATTGTAATGGCTGTACATAATAGTTTTTACCTTTACTGAAAGAGGGTCGTATTCCCAGGATATTATTTTATTTGCTGAGATACGCGCTAACACTGAGTTTACAGACAATATTTGACTACGAAGCTCCCTCGACCCAACCACATCCGGTGTACACAGTAGAGTGCGTGTTGCACGGGAAGGTCATATGTGGCCGGAACTGTACTCTCTGAGGCTAGCAACACACATCCCTCTGGGTTCCATGATACGCGGGTACTGTATCATCTCGCGTGGACCTCCACTCATACGACACGCCCTGCAGACCCCACAGCCAGCTCCGAGCATACTGGTGGCTTCGTTCCACGTGGCCGCGGGGGGGAACAGGGAACTTTGGGAGTTCTGACTGCGACGGCAAGCGATGGCCTGTGTTCGAGCGTGTAGACGACTACTCGTTGCCGTCGTATATAACGCGAAATATGTACGACTTCGACTGACGCACATGCATCTTGTTTACTGCTCTGGTATACAACTGGGAGGGAAGGCACGGGACTCTGCTAAAGCTGTACAGACCGAGCTGATAAAATCGTTCTCTACTGCCACACGACATTTTTTCGACAGATAATGTGTGCACACGGGGCAGCTCGTGGTCAGCCTCCCTCGGCCGCTGCCCCTAATGAACTAAACAACCCCACTCCTCTTGCAGCGAAAAATGGACTCTCCCGACAAAGCCCACACATGAATCCCAAACATGCTCCAGGTAAAAACATTGTGGGGGAAAAAAAATCCCGTTCACATTTAAAAAGAACACTTACCAAATCCTCCAATTATAATGGGTATAACTATAAAAATAATTATTACGAAAGCGTGAGCTGTTACAATAGTATTATAAATTTGATCATTTCTTTAATTTTTAATTTTGATTATTATTATTTTATTTTTTATTTATGTATGATTTTTTCATTTTTAGTTAAAATTCCAATATTTTTTGTTCATGTTTGGATAATCCTTTCTATAATAAACAATTAAAGAAGAAATAAATAAGACAAATCTTATAAAAATTAATACTAACCATAACTATTTTTTTTATATGAAACTCGAATTCATATTGCTATATATACCCGAGCCAGCGTCATTTCTCCATTCGTTGCTGCATAAATGTTAAGTTACGCACTTCCTGAGTGAACTGCATGTGACTGGGGCACTAATTTGTGTACAGTTCATTTATTGGTGCAGTGTCACCCGGGGTGTGTCAAATGAAAAATAGTCCATCCAATGACACACTTATTGCAAAGGACAAGTGTTTTAAGTTTAACATGTCCTCAAATAATAACGCGAATGTTGCAGGTCTCCACGTACAACATTTTCAAATAGAAGAGAAGAAAAACAACAAGTCCAACCGCTGCTTTTCCGAGAAATAAAAAATGGAAATGCCCTTCTCCTTTAAAAATGAAATGAACAGGAAAATTTTTAAACGAAACAGAAGTAAGATAGTAAGGTACTTGTGTCCCAGATCTATTCGTGTAGCTTGCAGATATGGAAACAGCACACCGAGAATTATACCGTGGTCGTTACAAAATATTTAGAGGAGTTTCACACTGACGGATTCTTGAGATAAACACAAAGTTTTTCTTTTTTTACTGAGCATCAAATCTTTGCAGCTGTAATAAAAATACAGTTTTGCAATCGTAAAAAAGTGTCATCTTATGTTCGTTATAAAATTAATCAGATAAATTGCCTCGACATTCGGTTTCTCACGAGATTTAAACCACTTTTAAAATGCGTCTTCGCCAGTTTATCTCACCCAAACCTTTCAAGGGTCTTGAATACAAAAAGTAGTGAAATAAAATATAGAAAAAGGGCATAGGTATGGAAATAAATTCCAATACGTAGGTTGCCACCTTAAAAACAAATGCATGCAGACCAAAAAAAAGAATGCATAGGTACTGATGTCAAAAATGAAATTAATCTCACGCTACCAGGATGATCCATCTGTCTTTGAATCATCGCGGTGCCACATCAGTTAGTATGAGAGTCGGAAGTTTCACTTAGTAGTTTACTATCGGGTTTCTACGTCAAAGCTATACACTCGTGTTTCTATATTGTTTTTTGGACGTATCTGCTTTGATTTTCGGAATAGGTTAATGAATTCCGTTTGGAAAGTCATATGTGCCCACGACTACAGATAAAAAAAAATCCCATTATACAAACTACTGCGGCTTTGTTATGTTATTTAGGTTGTGTTCAATTGCGCTTCCAACGCTCTAGATATGAAGCGAACGTTTCACACGGTGGAGTGAAAATCTCTGAAAATTAGTTTGATAACAGCCACGCACTGGTGAATAAGTAAATAATGATTGTTCTGAGGCCCAAAGGTACAGAACAATAGTATTCGCTGATGGTTATCTGTAAAAATTAATATAAAGTTATCGGAGTCGGGACACTGTCAAAATCTGTTGAAATGAAATCTTTTGAACGAGGTGGATCCAGCTGGTTCACAATCAGCGAATTTGTGTGATGGCTTACAGAGGTGATATGCTGTTCATGTGCTCTATGAAATCCGCTGATCAATAAATACATGTAAACTCAGAGAAAACCTCAGTTACGTGAATTAAAACGCGTAAATAAATCGATGAAAAGCATAACATACGCTAGAAATTAGATTACCGAAAACTTTAAACCTAATGAAATATTCTACATTTATGGTAATAAACGAAGAGCAATGATATTCATCTCCAGCATAGTGAAGTTGAAGTGAAACTATGGTTGAAATACTAAACTACTACATTTGTAAATAGGGTTTTGCTACTAGCAGGCAGGCTGCACAAGCGTGTACCAATAATGTCATTGCAAAACATCAGTTACGAAATATAATCAAAATTGTTATGTGTGTTATATCAAAAACTTGTCCCAAAATTGATGTCTGATATAAGCAGACGATTTTTATTGGCAGTCTTTTCCATGCTAGGCACAGGAATTTAATAAATTCAAGACGTCTTCTTGAATATGCAAAGCTGGTTTTATCAATAATCTTGTATATGCGGAGGCTGACTGTTCACATATCGTATATATTATAGTGTATGCCTTTCCTACGCTCTCATTTTGCTCGCGTATACGCCGAGGCGTTGTGCAAGTGATGGCATGGGGTCCCTTTCACAAAGCACGAGCACAACAGACTGCGGAATGTGTCTCGTCGGAGTGTATCGCTAGCCCGCGCTGACAAATGCGTCGCTCTGCGTTAAGACGATACGGCTGGGAATCCCAGGCGCACATCCGCGCGAATTGCTGACTATGAACTCTGTCGCCCTCTTGCGATAGAACGTACCCTGACGAAGCTACGGTGGTCCGTCATTGCGACCATAGCGCACCGTAGAACACATATGGTAGGTAACCTGCAATGTGCTGCCTTTTAAAAGTACTTGTAAGTAGTAGGAGATAGCAGATTCTGGCGCAGAATTGATGTTCATAATCCATGTGTGACATTACTTCGGCGTCTTTCTTTCTAAGTTCACATCTCAAACGCTCTAAAGGAAAGTCAATCTTTTGACATTAACGTTTTGTCTATGTGTTTGCTTACCGACGTGTAGTTGCAAAGTGAAAGTCGAAAACTATTGAGTTAACTATTTCAAATAAAAGGCGAAACTTTAAATCCAAGTCAAATAGGATCTGTCAGAGGCTTGGTGAATGGAATTTGTATCTTTGTTTTATCGTGTGGCGATTTTCATTACGGTATATTGAGCCGAACTCATTGCAATATTGTCTCGTCAAAATAAAATAAATGGCAAACAAATGGAATGTGAAAAAGGCACACATGAGTGAGTACTAACAGAGAAAGAAAACAGCATTTAAAAATATTGAAATTAAATTTTTATATACGAGCTATGGCTTATATATTTACATGTCCATAAAATACGTTTCTGTGTGATGCATAATGATTTATACAGTAAGAATCACGCTTTTTTTAAAATTGCATAACCGATTTTCAACTGTCTGTACTCAAACTTTGTGTTTGTATGGTTTATTGGTGGATTCGTAAAAGGTAGCGTAAAGTCCAATCCTAAAGTTTTCAATTATGTACTGATCTTTAATCTAACCACCCAACCCCCACACTCTCTCTCACTTCAAAAGGGAAAATGATAAAAGAAATTTTCACTATGGGGGGGGGGGGGAATAATTGCAGGGTAAACTTTCATTATTTATAAATAAAAAAAGTACTTTTTTTTTAATGAATATGTTAATGCTGAGCCAATATACACTACTAATAGATACTCTGCTTATCTCCATCACACTTGACTATTACCTTCTCTTTAGACTACATACGTACAAACTTCTATATGATTCCCGTCTAACGTTAATCCTCGCACATGTAGAGTTTGAAATATTTGAATAATACATATCGATCTGAAGATTAGTCAGTAAATATAAATTGACCACCACTCGAGTTCTCAATCATTCACAAACTGTAGTATAGGATTATAAAGTAGGTAACTGGTCAATTGTTAATTACAAATTTTATGTAAAATGTCAAAATGGGTACATAAATGTAGGGATAACGCGTCAAAAAAAATTGTAGTGGCTCGCGACAAGTTCGTATGTCCGCTTTTCAAATAACGACGAAACTTCGCGGCGTGTTTCCAAATTCACCTTCTAAGGGACCTTGCTGTACTAGTGCAGTAGGAAAATGTATCTAGGTCGTGGCGTCATTTTGCTGTTGTCCGAATTCACAGCCAAGAGCATGAATAAAAATTAAAAAAATAAAAAAAATAAATAAAAAATAAATCAGTCTAGGGGGAACGACATATCGAACATTTCTCGAATACTTGGTTGGTTTTCGGTTCTCTTCTCTTTGGAGTATTTCATTCTTCGATGTTCACATATTTGCACAGCTACTGAAGAGATTCGCTGTTGTCACAACGACAAATTAAATTCACATTGAGTTTATATTCGCTAGAAAATCAAATCTAGGTATACACAACCAAGAGTGTCCAAATTCACTAACGAACACTTTTCCAGGATGGTAACAAAGGGATCAATAGCAATGAAAGAAGGTACGAGTTACTGAATTAGGAAACAGGCGTATAGGCGGTTCATGAGAAATTGATTCCTTTTAAAAACCTCGCTTAGAGTTGTCTGTGTGTTTCAGATATTTCACGACTTTATAATATAACAGCGATAAAAATTTGATAAAAATATGAAATAGTTTTAAGAATTAAGAATATCTCTTACCTTTCTTTTTTCTTTTTTTTTTTTAAATATAGAATTAGGGACATAGTAACCTTGCTCTTTTTTTTTTGTAGATCAAATTTTAAATGTTATATAAGCACAATGTTTGATTTCAAATGAAGTGTTTCTTGAAACCTTAGGAATGCCAAGAAGAAATTTCTTAGAAGTCTGGCCATTTGTTTGCTTCTTGCTATTTTGAATTTAATTTTTGTTGTGAAACCTTGAATTAAATTTTGGTCATGCCATTTGAAGAGATTCCGTGATATGTCTTTATCTTACTCACATAATATCATCAACAATTAATTTTAACTGTTGCCGAACATACTAGTAAATTATGGAAAGTTTTGGAATTTGCATTGCAAAATATTTACATTATAAATTTCCATTATCTCCATAATTAATTTTTGTAAATTAATCTTCCATGATTTTATTCATTCGACATAATACTATTTGTTTTAGGCCTAATACCTTATAATTATAAAATATCTTAAAAATAAATAAAGTCGTTTTTGGCATTTGAACGCCCTTAAGATATACCTTTCTTCTAATTTGGGATATTTCTCCCATATCTGAAACTACATAGACATGGGCCTGCCGACTTAATTCGTGCATCAGTCAGGTAGTAACGTGATATTGTTAGCCTGGACTCACAACCATCCGTCTGCAACCATCAGTCTCCCATCCGTACGACGGTCACGTGATCTTCAATCAATCTCAGGGCAACTTCCTATTCTATCCGTTAATCCGTCGGATATTCCTCAAACTTTAACTTTCGACGGACGGATGGGCGACCGCCTTCTGAGGACATTCCTTAAATGCGGATACGCACATTGAAATAGAATGCAAGGCGCTGGTTACGTGTTTATTTATCTTTGGTGGTAAATTAAGGAATTTAAAATGCAAACAATAATTCAGTGTGAATTCTTGTCGCGTAAAACATTTATTTCCCCAGAACGTTTCTGTAGTGAAAATGTACTCCCAACCATAATATACCTCCAACTGAAGAAAGCTCACGATGTTAAGTTGTCACACTGCAATTTTGCCGCGCTCGCAATACAAGTTCAAGATCTGCGACTATTTATCTTGGTTCGCTGCTAACTTAGCTGGGAGGCTGTATGCCAGTGTGTACTGTAGAATCTTTACAGTTAACGGGCAGAAACTGTTTTTCAAAGGTTGTTTTTTTCAAAAGATAAGGTATAGACCGATCTCGTTGGCTGCGCACAACCAATCTCTGTGTCCCAACATTGAACTGCTTTTTTTGCCAACACGTCTAGCGGAAACGACTTGGTTTGGTTCTTAGGTTAAAAAACTGATTTGTAGACAAATGATTCGAGATGTATGGATACTTCCTCTTAACCAATTTTTAATGCAGTTTGATTAAATTCGAATTGATGAAAGTATTTAATTCGCATGATAGTGATTGTCATTTTAAAAAAAAGATATAAACGAACACGTTGATCAGTGTCGACCACGTGACTTTGACGGTTGTGTTCCTCCGGAGTCGGTGGATGCTGGGTACGTGAGCAGAAGAACAAGCGAGCGGTCTTGCTCATATTTAGTATGTGGTGTGGAAAGGAAGTAGAGATGCGGCAGCAGCACTGAAGGATCCAGATAACGCGTGGGACGGGATAAGCGAGGATAGGAGTAAACAGTTTCCAGTAAAGTGCTCAGGCGCGATGAATCAAGGGTGGCGGTGACTGAGATCCCGAATGTTTATTCATAGCCCGTGCGAGGACGCTGCTGCCGTGATTCATTGCTCTCCATGACTGCGGAGGAGGGGCGGAGGGAATTGGGGGAAACATTCCTCTGGTAGCACGGGTACGGCCCTTGCCACACTGTCAAATTCCACAGTCAGACTCGCAAAGCAAGTAAGATGAAGACACGAAGCTCAATGCTATTTTGGTGGGCCTTTATTTTCCTCTATGTTTGGGCTATTAGGTAGAATTTGCCACCAACCGCAAAAATCTTAAAAATGATAATTTCAATTTTCAGACAGACGTTTAAGTTACCGCTTATAACAATTTGGTTAAAATGTCATAATTAAATGCTGTATTTACAAACGGTAACGTAAAACGAAAATGTGTGTTTAACAATTGTTGGTAGATAATACGTAGGTTGGCTACTCTGTTAACTGCACAATAGTTTATTAAAATGCTGATTGTACATATTTCCTTCTTTAAAAAAGGCATTGTCACTGTTACAATAACTCTTTTATCATTTATTTTTAGGCAATCAGCATTTGAAAATTCAATAGAGCTCAGTAATTCCAATTCCTGCAATCGATTGCAAACATCAACTCCATCTTGTTCGGCAACGAACATAACAACGGAAAGAAAACTACTCGACGCTCAGGCGCTGACAGTGCATGCCTGCATCAAAATTATATATTTTGTGAATGATGATAAGAATAATTAAAGCTAATATAATTGCGACTTAAGTATATTTAAAAATAAAATTTCATAATTTATAAAATATACAGCTTTCTTTATTAATGAGCATTATTTTAATTTTTTCAACAGTTGGCTAAGTCATTCTACCCTATAATTTAGTGGCCCATGAAATCCCTATAGAGCTTCGACACCCTGGTCAGACTGTTTCAAGCGAAGTTTGACAAAGAAAATAAAACTGTTGTGTTGTCACCACATCACTAGCAGAGCAGTGCTTATTTTTATAAAATATGATGGGTTTTGTTTCTTGTGTCGTGTAATTAATTACATATTTCACGGTATTGGCGAAACAGAACCATGTACAACAGGAGTCAGTTCCCACCCCATAAAATTTCCAATGATTTAAAAGACATGAGAGAGAAAAAATGTTAATTAGTATTAAATATGCTTTGGCCCCGTAATCTGTTATAGGTGAGCGTAAACGTAGAGTAACAAGTCAGTGAAGAGATCTGGGCGGCTCTTAACAGCCAGAGCCGATGAGTGTGATCAACGTGGATATGATGATTCAGGTGAGTATGGAGCAGCACCGGAATGAAGGGGAGTGGGAAACGGGAGATCCCCGAGAAAACCCGCCGGCCAACGGCATCGTCCGGGCAAGATCCCCACAAGCGGAAATCCAGGAGCGACTCCGCCGAGGACTGAACCCGATTCGCCTTGGTGGGAGGCGAGCAGGCTAACATCACAGTCACCGCTGCCTCGGGTTGAATGATAACCCGAGATCATTATTAAATTTGGAAATTAAGTTTGAACGAAAAGTAAGACTGGGTGAAACTAGTAAATTTGTCGGGCCATTGGTATGCTTATTTTCAAGCTGATTTCAGGATCTATGAGGAAAAATTTTTATAGCCGTATTTCGTCGTTCCTTACTTTACTGCCGGGCATATTCGGAGATGAAGGTTTTACAGCGTGGCAGGGGGATTATGCATGCAAACCACTCTTATTGTTTCTCCTTCACCTTACGCGAGGGCTTCTTCGTCTCGCTTGTGTTCGCTGTTCGTTCGTCCCAATCTCATCTCAAGGCTCACGCGTCCTTCTTGCATTACCTGCTTCAAGAGCTGCGGCGCGCCATCTGTTGGGTTAACGTTTTTCGAGTGAGCCCAGACCCGGAAGTGGGTCGCTGCTGAAAGGGTCTGATGAGGGGGGGGGGGGGAGCTGATATGGTTCGGGAAGGGAGCTGAAGGATGTTAAGGCCACGATCCTTCAATTCTACAGCTTTCGCGAGAATTAATTTTTTGTACCCAAACGGGACGCGATATTGTAAAATAGTCTTACAATTTTGTAACAAATTTTTTTTATTATGTCGTCTTATTTTTCCAACACAAAAAATCCGTACTTTTATCCAATTCATTGGATAACGAAAATTTTGTTTAATTAATAATTAGTTAAAACTATCCAGTTTTTTTTTGTGTTTAAATATTAGGCTCCATAATAAAAACAATCTGTACCAAGATTTGAAATAGGATTTTACAATATTTGCCCCCGTTTGTATACCAAAATAATAATTCTCGCAAAAGCTGTAGAAATGAAGGTCCATGGCCTTAATAGGGTAGTATCTATACCACATTAGATTTTTCTTATAAATGTTCGTAATATAAATGTATGACCGCACATAAAAAATCAAAGCTTGGCATGGCATAGATGACTACTTAACGGATTTTTTTACGGTTGAAATTATACTTGCATTTTCCCACGAGGGAATGGCATTATTAATAATTAGTTGAAATTTGTTTGCGGTTACATATATGAAATTAATAACATAAGAATTATAAGTTGTATTTAAAAATAAATGTTGTGATGTTCCATACGCCTTGACTAGCTTGATTTCTTAATATTGACTGCGGAAATTAAGTTTAATACGCAAATCCAAGATGGTATGGATACTTGCAATTTAAGAACGTTCGTCTCTCTATGATTCAGCCGCTCCATGGACCCACCAGTTGTCTACGTTGGTCTCTCTATGATTCAGCCGCTCCATGGACCCACCAGTCGTCTACGTTGGTCTCTCTATGATTTAGCCGCCCCATGGACCCACCAGTCGTCTACGTTGGTCTCTCTATGATTCAGCAGCTCCATGGACCTACCAGTCGTCTACGTTCATCTCTCTATGATTCAGCCGCTCCATGGACCTACCAGTCGTCTACGTTCGTCTCTCTATGATTCAGCCGCTCCATGGACCTACCAGTCGTCTACGTTGGTCTGTCTATGATTCAGCAGCTCCATGGACCCACCAGTCGTCTACGTTGGTCTCTCTATGATTCAGCCGCTCCATGGACCCACCAGTCGTCTACGTTGGTCTCTCTATGATTCAGCCGCTCCATGGACCCACCAGTCGTCTACGTTGCTCTCTCTATGATTCAGCAGCTCCATCTACCCACCAGTCGTCTACGTTGGTCTCTCTATGATTCAGCCGCTCCATGGACCTACCAGTCGTCTACGTTGGTCTCTCTATGATTCAGCCGCTCCATGGACCCACCAGTCGTCTACGTTGGTCTCTCTATGATTCAGCCGCTCCATGGACCCACCAGTCGTCTACGTTGGTCTCTCTATGATTCAGCAGCTCCATGGACCTACCAGTCGTCTACGTTGGTCTCTCTATGATTCAGCAGCTCCATGGACCCACCAGTCGTCTACGTTGGTCTATCTATGATTCAGCCGCTCCATGGACCTACCAGTCGTCTACGTTGGTCTCTCTATGATTCAGCCGCTCCATGGACCTACCAGTCGTCTACGTTGGTCTCTCTATGATTAAGCCGCTCCATGGACCCACCAGTCGTCTACGTTCGTCTCTCTATGATTAAGCCGCTCCATGGACCCACCAGTCGTATACGTTCGTCTCTCTATGATTCAGCCGCTCCATGGACCCACCAGTCGTCTACGTTGGTCTCTCTATGATTCAGCAGCTCCATGGACCCACCAGTCGTCTACGTTTGTCTCTCTATGATTCAGCCGCTTCATGGACCCACCAGTCGTCTACGTTGGTCTCTCTATGATTCAGCAGCTCCATGGACCCACCAGTCGTCTACGTTGGTCTCTCTATGATTCAGCCGCTCCATGGACCCACCAGTCGTCTACGTTGGTCGTGCTTGAGGACGATTCGAGCACATCGCCCAACATGACCGAAATATTTCTGGGCATCCCCAGTCGGTAGGTTCCAGGCATAATCAAGCGAGGTAAAAAAAAAAAACCTGGCACGTGGCTATCGTGTCGGCTTCCACCCGAAGCAATACGGGTTCAATTCCCGGGGCGGGTAAAGCCGAATTTTCACTCGCATCGGACGAGTGCTGGATGAGGCCGATGGCCAGCTTGCTTCCTCCTAGTGGTCCCATCTGCCCAGCCCATTGTATTGCATCGCTGTTCCATTTATATCTCATTATTTCTCCAGGGGAACTGAAGATTAAGTTGATCAGCGTTTACCAAATCTCTCAACCCGACCCGATTGATTAATTGATTGATAATGTGGTGTATTTATCGTTACCTAATGACAAGTGCGTAACACTGCAGCCACAAATAAAGGCTCTTCTGTCGCACGGGAAATGGCAACTGAAGACAAAGCAATAACTCGAACAGTGATTGTAACAAAAAAAAACACAGCAATTACTTGAGGAATAATAACCAAAACTTAAAACAAATTTGATACATCAAGCAAACGAAAACACTCCTAAATATAATAATAAGATGGAAACCCAACGCTGAGGAATAAAAGGAAGTAATATAACTGGCGACAGAACAATGGCGAGATATATATACACAAAATGAAGAGAAATAAAGGAACAAAGTTTATCATTGACGATTTATCAGTAAGGGACATGAAGCGGGAACGCCACAAATGCCCCCGCCGCTATGTGTACAGCGACAATGAACGAGGGAGAAAGTGTACATGACAACATAGAAATATTGACTGCATTGTAAAAAATAATGGGAAAATTACCTGACAAGTGTAAGGTTTTTTTTTCTTCCAAACTTGTGTGGGAAACATAGTTTTCCTTGCATGCAACGTAAAATTATCTCGCACTGTGTAGTAAAATTCCCGTACATGGTAATGGAAAATCCCATAACTGGATGGGAAAATTACCTTACGGTGAGTGCATCTCTTGAGCATTGTCTTGCCAGCCAAGTGGGAGGACTGGTGGAAGAAACATTATTGTAGCATGCTGATAATCACCAATGCTGGCATGTAGTCGTCATGGTGTAACGGATAGCGCAACGGCCAATCGCGATAGAGGACCATCGTTCGCGCCCACCACACAGCAAGTGTCGAGGATTTTAGCGTTGAGGTTTCGGTTACTATTCGACAGAGAATTGAAGTAGTAAAAAAAATTAACGATGTTAATACTCCTTGTTATTCTGTAATACAATTTTATTATACAATATAGTTAATATTCCTTTGGTTGTATGGGATTTTCTCTTATTAGTATGGGTATTTCCCCCCACGTTTGACAGGTACTTTTCCGTACGGGTAGGGAATATTGCTTTACTTGTTATGTAAATTTACTCTTCATTTAAGAGGTAATTTTACCTTAAATGTAGAAGTAATTAGCTTCCCTTACATATAAGGGAATTTTACCTCTTTTTTTTTACAGTGTGAAATTAAGAAAGGGAAAACAGTGATATCAGAAATGTAACAGCCAAGGAAAGGGAAAGAATGAATTTGACTTTTGTATCTTAGCACCCGGATCGACGAGTGAAACAACTTGTCAGAGGAAATCTGCAAGAATAAGTTCCAGTACACTTTCTTGGCAGTTACATTAACTCATTTCCGTTTGTACTTTGGCGCATACACAATGCAATGTTGATCGCGTTCGTTTTGCGGTAAACCCACGTTTGTTACCGATGAATAGGGACAGGAGTTTTTCGCAAATATATTTATGGCCGTGCCAGACGTCAATATCCTGCGTCCACAACTTCGTTGGGTAATTAGCTGCGTGTCTACGTGAGAAGACATGTTCTCATTTGACTGGGCGAATCGTAATAAAGTACTGTGACACTGAACGTCTATGATTCGCGGACAAACACTTGAGGCAAGTGGCACTTGAAATCATCCAAATACGAAAGTGCATATGAACAAAAGTGTGATGGAGTACAACTAATGTTTAAATTTTTTTCGCGAAATACACCTGTCTCCACTGATATGAAAATTTCTTGAATTGATTTGACGATAAACTAGCTTATTCGAACCCACCTAAAATTGGGCAACAGCTTGGGCGACTCAGTACCACACACGTATTTCTGCAGAGCAGATAAGTAAAGGCTGTTCACGGTTAACAGAGTACTTTTGAAAGCCCTGCGTAAGATCTACTTGTATTTACATTGCGTATCCTTACACCGTATGTGAAATAACGTTCATATAAGACTGAGCACTTTATTCACTCATCGGTCAAATAAACCCGTGGAGATTATTTGAAAAGTAAATATTTTACAAAAATTGCTAATTCTTATACTTATATTAGTTTAAATAACGCAAAGTGAAAAATTTATGTTAGTATTCAAAAATGTTTGCTTTTACACTTTTAATTCAACGCTATGTTATGGAACTACATTATTTCTGTCGCTTCCGACTGTACAGCGCGCGCGCCACTCAGTTTGCCCGTCGAAATGTATGTAGGTAAGTTATAGGGGCAGTAAAATTTTTCAAACGTTGACTTCCAAATAGCTCACTTTACCGTGAACAGTCTATACTACCGTTTATTCTACTCAGGTTGAGAAGCTCAATGCTTTTAGTTTGGCAACTAAAATGTTCTCTGTTGTTCTGGATGTTTGTCCGGAATAGGCTCCGAAAAGGCTGAATCGATTTTGATAAAACTTTCACAGGTTATAGATTTTATTTCTATTAAAAATTTCCTCTTTGTTTACTCTCCATGTCTAAAATGGTTATGAAGTAAATTCATTTTTTCACATAATTTTCCTTAACTTTCATTTTGTAATTTTTTCAAAAATGATTACTGTCAAAGGGCATTGTTGAAACAATAGTTTTTAAATAAGCATTGATATAATACGCAATATGGAATAAAATACATTAGTTTTTGAAAAAAAAAAAAAAAAAAAAAAAACGTTGTAAAATAACATATTACCAAACAACAAACACTAATGCGACGATAAAAATGTTTCCGATAATATAGTAACAATCTTATATAGCTATGTATTTAAATAACTCTATAAAACGTGGACGATGCGATGGTGGGCTGTATTTTAATAACTCCATAAAACCTGAACGAAGCGATGTTTATATTTTAAACACAAACCTGAGCAAAGCGATGGTGGGCTGTATTTTAATAACTCCATAAAACCTAAGCGAAGCAAAATTTATAGTTTTAATATATAACAAATCCTAAAGTCCACGCAAACGAAATCGCAGCCACTCCATTAATTTCCATCTAAACATAGAACGACAGTTGTAAATTATATTTAATTAATATTTAAACATTTAAAATTTATTTATTTGTTTTCATTGTAGAAATTATTATGTATAAATTTCGGTTGACACTATTCACGCCTTTTTCCAATTTTCTGTTTCTATTTTTCAAATATGTAAACAAAAGTCTAAAGTCCACGCGAATGAAGTCGTGGGCAGAGATAGTCATACAAAAAATATAAAATAACTACGCAACGAAGAGAGATATTTCTCTTTTATTATTAACGTAGTTTCAAATTTTAAATAAAAGTGATCTCTTTGCAACACTGCGCACCTAACGGTCGAAATTTTCCCTATGGCCAACTCCCCCATAAGAAAGATCGTTTTGTTACTAACCTGGGTAGGATTAACCTCAGCCTATACATACAGCTGTGGCCTCCCGAGGGGATCAGATCACACAATAAGGGGATAGGGGTGGTAATATCTAGACAGATAGAGCACTCCGATATACAAAACACTACGTTTATTCAAATCACGACAACTATACAGCTTCTTGCATGAATGCCCACGTCGTTACTTAACAAACATTAATACCAGCATCAAGCTTACTCTTGGCAAGACTAGTATTAGGATTCTTAAGGTGCTCTCTGACTCAGATGGAGTCCAAGGTATGCCACGAATATCCCTAATACGACACGGCCTAGGGCGCGCTACTGGAGGTATAATATGATGCCCCGTTTTTTTGTGGATTGCCTGCCTGCCAGGCCACTCGCTTTCTGTTTTGAATGATGCCCAGGATTTCTCGCAAACGGTTCACCTGGGAGTGTTCGGACAAGATGACCTTTTTTGTTCATGTAGATGTGCTGATTAATAACTTCGTGCAATAAATCGCTTACAATTGTCGGTTAACACGATTCGTGTGAACACGGGGTTGCAACCCCCAGTTTCCTCGATGTAAGGGGATGATATTATCAACCACGTTTCTCCAGGTGAACGATCTACATTATACAAAAATACTATTCGCCGATTAGTCGCAAGTAGTTTCTAAAATATCCAACTTGAGGCATTTCAAAATCCGACTTCTGAGGGCGCACAGCTCCCTTAATAATCTATTTCGGAAATTACATTTTCGTCTTATATTTTCTCAATGAATCACCCGCCGGCGTTTGTCGGTATCTTTCAGGCTCAACTTGTATATGCTTCAGGTATTCATTGTTCGTGTCTCAAGATCGAAGCCATAAGAATACGAAGCGCCTCCGTAGTTAATATTTACGGAGCTCAATTCCGTTATTCGTCATTATGGAGTGCCTTTCCGTAAATTAACTCTACATCTCCGTAAAAGTTTCCGTAAATCTGCAGATATTTCTAATAGCGTGGCGTGTGCGACTGGAGTTTGTGGTATAAACGGCAGTTTGGCTTCTGTATTCTCTACTCTCTAAGATAATACTAACTAAACACGTACTTTGTGATGACTGCATAATATAATATTAGAGACGAAGATTTATAGTAAAGGCTGTTCGCGTTAAGTGAGCACTTTTGAAATCAACCTTAGGAAAAAGTTACTAGTCCTGCCTTCATATACATTTTAACGGGCGCACTGAGTGTCATGCGCCCCGTAAAGTTGGTAACGATGAATGGAAAGTAGTTCCATATCTTAACATCGAATAAAAAGTGTTAGGTAACCATTTGTGATAACGTAAATTATTTCTTTCACTTTCTATTTTTTTTTTAAACGCACCTAAGTGCAAAAATGAGCAGATTTGTAAAATATTTACTTTCCTTGACCGACGCACGAATAGTGATAAGCCACGCGGCAATGTTAATTTTACATAAAGCGGAGAAATACACAACTTGCATACATTATACCGTGAACAGCCTAGTAAAACAAATACTCATTAATTTAACGTATAATGAGTTTCTATTTTTTTTCCCCTGAAGTTTTACCGTATTATACGTACTTCTTCCAGTTATGTCTTTATAGTACTATATCGCGATAATTTGGTCGTTTACAACAGCAAGTGTTCGAAGGCGCAGCGTCCCCGCAGACTAGTATTTAAAATACATTCCGAAGTAACCGTTTTCCTCTTACAGCCGTGGTCATTTGGATAGCTTCTGCACTTACGTCTCTTTTCGTTCGCTTTTTTTTTTTCACAATGCCTTTATTAACTGTGGTACAGAAAGGAAAAGCTTCCTACTTCTAATTTACTGCAGTAATGATAATGCCAGGTTTCCTATTCGCTGTATGACTAGCAGCATCTCAAGTGGCAATAAGTCCCCAAATTACGACTCTTAATTACGTAACAATCATGGAAACCTCTCTAATTTCGCTGTTTTCGAACACGGCCGGGTTTTACTGGCAGCAATTAAGGTTTAATTGTGAAGACGCCCTTCCTCTGGAATGTGAGTTTCGAATGACTTAGGCCTCGAAATGCTTGGGTGCTTTAGCGTCTTTAAATGACTACCCTTGAAGATTTTACAAAAGTAATTAATGCCCGTATTTTACTGGGAAAACATGATTGTTTCGTGGTACCTTTTCTTGTGTAATTTCGGCGCCTTGAGGACCATCGTTTTAATACCCATATACAGGTTGTGACAACGTCGCATGTCATCACTTCGGGGGAACATTCCTCGCATCCCGGGGGATGAAGGAAATGTTATATAAGTATAGGTCTGCGAATGCTTTATTTCCTTACTGCAGTACACAGTACATGACGTGTATGTCCCGTGGGCTGGATCATTGTGCTGTGGCATGCCATCGCAGTTGTACGAATCCCCGAGGAGTAGCCCTGAAGTGAATTCACTAGACTTTTGCATGTGGGGATATTCAAAGGCACTTGTGTACGCAACACCGATGGACGGTGAGGGCGCCCTCCGTAACCAAAATTTTGTGGTGCGTTGCGAAACAATCAGGAATTTCCAGGGATCCGTCAGCGCATGCGAGTGTCCATGCGACGGCGGGTTGATGCACGTGTTCGTGCTGATGGAGGGCATTTGGAACATTTTCATTTAGTGTCGACGATAAACTTTCACACGTGTGTAACTGATTCGTGTGCAGTTCCTACTGTTCCAGGCGTAGTGTCGTGGTGCGAGGTGTCGCGTATCGTGCAATTAAACGTTGCGATGGCATGCCACAGTAATATGATCCAGCCAGCGGGTCATACACTGTGCGTTCCTGTTACGGGCTGTACTACAGAAACGAAACGTTTGCGGACCTATGTTCATGTAACATTTTTTCATCCTTCAGATGTGAGGAGTGTTCTTCAGAAGTATTTACATGCAATATTGCAACATCCTAAATATCTCGTATTAAATGTTCTTCGGCAAAACACTAACATCCTCGTTGGTATGACAATTTACTCCCCGTATCAGGTAAAGTATATTCGCCGCTTCTTTACCAACAAAATTATTTACTACCACCGCACTTAGCACCTCAGCCAGAAGTCATTTCGGAATAATTTCGGAATCATCATGAGTCATTTTGGAGTCATTATGAGTCTTTTGGAGCCATTATGAGCCATTTTGGAGTCATTTGGAAGCATTATGACTGTTATAATGAACCGTAATGACTAAAAAAAATTCTAAAAGACTCATAATGACTCTAAAGATACACAATGACTCAAAAATGACTCATAATGACTACAAAATGACTCCAAAATGATCCACACAGTTAACAACTTTTGTAGAAAAGCAATTATTTGCCATTTTCCCTGACCCAGGTTTAAATTCCCTGATATTTCCCTGTTTTCCTTGTGGGCGGACACCTTGAGCTTTACAATATGTGTACTGATTTTAAATTAAAGGCTATCATCTTTACAGAGAAAAATTATATTCACGAGTGTAAATAATTTGCCTATGTTAGTCACTTTTTGAATCAAACCTTTGAAAAATCACCCCATGTACCACGTGATTGGCTGTTTCCGAAATAATTCGTGAAATCAAAAGCTTTTCATATATTCGTTACAATAAAATTATCTTATTTTTCCTTGAATTGCAGTTTCCGTTCTCTTTTATCTTTAAATTACAATATTTCATTTGAAATTAATATGAATAGAAATAGAGAAAAAAATAGGTGTGTTGGTAGTGCCTAGAGAGAAATAGTTCACATGCCAAATTATACTGAACTCAGTGGGCACGAATGCGGCGAGTTGTCCTTCTGGTGTAATTTTCTAGATCAAGTTAAGCTTTGTTTGCACGTGGTGGATGAATACTTTGAAAGTAGAACTTTACCAGGGCTTCGCAAAAGTTTGAAGTAACCGTGAATGGACCGGCAGTGAACAGGAGTAAAGGGTGATGAAGTAGATAGGGTGAGGGGAGCCGAGTAGAGATAGTTCCTACTTAGTGACAAACATATCATGTAGGCTGTTCACAGCAAAATGAGCACTTGTGGAAGCCCGTCATAATATATACTTGTACGCACGTTGTGTATTCCTCCGCCTTATGTAAAATCAACATTGTCATGGGCCTCATCACTTTATTCACGCGTCGGTCAAGAGAAACTGTGGAATTATTAGAAAAGTAAATATGTTCCAAATCTGGTACTTAAAAGAATAAAAAAAAAAAAAAAAACAGAGATGAAAAGAAATAATTTCTATTTGCGAGAATAATTACCTAACACTATTTATTTGACGTTAAGTTTTGGAACTATTTTATCATCCATAGAGACAATTGTTTTTCGCGAAAAGATTTCAAGACCAGTTGCTCTCCATAACACTTTTGTTCATATGCACTTTCGTGGCTGGATGATTTTAAATGTCACTTGCCTCGAGTGTCTGTCCGCGAATCATGGATGTTCAGTTTCAGAGTACTTTACTCTGATCAGCCCAGTCAAATAAGAATACGTCTTCTCGCGTAGACACGCAGCCAATAACCAAAGGAAGCTGTGTTTGTGGATGCAGGATATTGAAGTATATCATAGCCATAAATACTTTCGCGAAAAACACCTGTCTTGACTGGATGCATGTCATTCAGTGCACCCGTTAAAGTGTGTGCAGGCAGAGGCGGTGATTTTTTTTCCCGAAGGTTGATTTCAAAAGTACTCACTTTTTCGTGAACAGCCTTTACAACTCCGTTGGCCAAACACGCGGGGGGGAAAAAAAAACTCTCGAAGTCGCTACTGTGCGTCACTTCGGCAAAAGAGGAGGAGGACGTTGTCCAATAACCTAGGGGTGGCTGGGGTGACGCAGCTGCCTGGGGTACTCGCCCTCAGCCAGGACGAACTGGGTTCGGTTCCCGGCATTTTCGCACGTGGGAATCGCCGCCGTACTTGCGATCTGGTGCTGTCCCATATGCATCTCGCTCCAGCCTCATCGGCTCTAAAGGCCTCGTTGTTAAGGTTGAAGCCTATGGAGCACTACGCCCGACTATACAATGTGAAGAACTCATAAAAAAAAATTAGTACAGACACCATAAAAATGGTCAGAAATGTGCGATTTATGCTGTATATGAAAGAAGAATATAGATGTATATTTTGCAACGTTATGAAATATTTTAATAATATATACTTTTTAAATATAAAAAGTAATGAATTCAAATATTCTGTACTTTTAACTACATTCAAGAATATTTCCATTCTGGATGCTTCAGAAAGGAGAATTCGCAAGAAAATCTTCGTCATGGAATATCTTCATAATGTTTACTATGCATGATTGAGTATAAGAAAATTGTAATAATAATGTAGGCAATAATTTTTATAATTTATTTTATTTGCGTCCATTTGTCACTAACATTTATGGCTGAAAGTGAAGTAAATAAAGTTAATTATAAAATTGACATGACACATTTTACAATGATTTTATTTAAACATGATCACAGTAATTATTATGACTATCTTTCTTGAAGATTTTCTTGTAAATTCAGCTTTCCGAATCATCCAAAACGGAAATTCGCTTCAATTTAGTTAAAAATGGAGACTCCAACAATCGATTATATATCTTTTTTTTTTACTTTTAAGAAGTACATATGTAAAATATTTTATAATGTTGCAAATATATACATGCTTCTTTAATATACAGCATAAATCGTACTTTTCTGACCATTTTTATGGTGTCTGTACTAATTTTTTATGAGTTCTTCTCGTTGTACAGTCGGGTGCAGTGCTCCATAGGCAGTTGCTTAAGAGAACCGCAGAAGCCTGTGCTTAATGCACTCAATTCGTGGACGCAGCAGTGCGTGGCTGCATACACACGAGGCGCTAGTCAGTCCACGAAGTGTACGCCACGATAAAATTGCCCGTACAAGCTTGGGCGGAGGCTTCCACGAGACCTGCTACCCGACCAAGCATGCAAGCAGTTATGGAGGATTCATTAGAATATTACCTAACCAACTACACTAACTGCCGCGCAAGCAAAGAAAAGCGCATTTTTTTGACGTGAATACGTCTCTAAAATTTGCAACCATAGTGGGAGGCAGCCCAGAAAATCCGACGATAACAAAATCGCGGGATAAAGTTTGGCATTGCAGCTCCGAATCTATCGTCTACATTCAAAATTCAATTACACCACTCGATTGCCAAAGGATCAAATAATATGTTACGTTGAGTGAGGACTCTGAAACATCGCGGGCGGCCTTGGTCAGGGGGGTGGGGGGAGGCCCAATTTTTTGTTCGTTTCGCCGTGTCTCATAACTTCCGCCTAGTATAAACTTTTTACTACGAGAAGCTACGACGCTCGTTTGAGTTTCAATCGACAGCTCTCGTCAAGATAAATCGATTGCGTGTATAAAAACATTTGTGTGGCGTGGTTATGGTGAAATCATATGCGTTTAATGTAAAAAATTAAGAAAACTTAACCAAATTTAGGCTTATAGTCGTCAAGAAGTTAAGTTGAAATACAGAAATCGTATACGGTTGGAAAGAGCAACTCAGAAGCAATCCAGTGATATCCATAAAATCCCACGTGATCGAGTGAAGCGGTGCCGCGAACGTAAAATAAGCATCAAGGCGTCCGAGCGGGTCGACGTAGTATTCACGCGAAACAAACGGCCGTGTCCCCAACACAGTCGAACACAATTCTCTCAATTATTTTACTTCTGCAACCGTGGTTTAGAAATAATATTCGCTCACGACTCCACCGTAATGTGTTCATGCACAGGGCCCAATCTTTATGTTGATACAACTGGAACTTTTGTGTTAAATGAACACAGATGTTTACCATAATTTTCACACGATGATGTTTTGGAATCAGTAAAAATTTTCGTTGTTTTTTATTATTTTCTATTAATTTGAGTTGAATAGTCTTATGCTCTTTCTCAAAATAAAACAAACAAAATGATTCTACCAGCCTCTCTCTGACTGGCTGAAATTTCAACCTCGTAAGAAACCTTGCATAGAAAATTGCGCACGACCAATTTCGAAAATGTCCGTGAAAACGGCGAGCTGAAGGCCAAATCTTCCATAGAATTATCCATAGAAGCGGTCATGTAGGCTTGCAAGGAACCATCCAAGGCAACTGCCATCGTGTCCTATAGGCTATATTTAATGTGGTAATTATATATATATATGATATAATGTTCGGAAATTAAACGCCGATACTACGGGGGTGGGGGATGATTTCTCATGCGAAATGAAGTCTAAAATATACAGGACGCCATGTACCTAAACCGAATATCAAAGGAGATATGAGCCTATGAATATTGGGTTTTGAAAACTTATTTTCGCCGAATGCTTTGTACAACGCCAACAAAGTCTGCGGCTAAAACGTGACTTATCCTTCACATGTTGCAGAGACACATGCGTAATGCTGGCCGTCCTCGATCTGTGCGCACTGGTCGGCTTGATGAAGCGACAACGTCATCTAGTACAGCAACGACATGCCCTCCACTAGTACACGCTATGCGGCGCGCCAAATTGACGTGTCCCATGCTGCGGGTAAATCACCACCATCCCTACCGCTGGCAGAAAGTGCGAGGCATTCGGTGAAAATAAGCTCACAGGCATACGTCTCCTTTGATAATCTTTTTATGCATACGGCGCCCTATATATTTTAGACTTTCTTTTTCATGACGAATCGCCTCCAGCAGTTTGGACGTTTAGTTCACGAACACCAAGAATATGTACACGCACACACGGCGAGATCGATACCTTTGAGTCGTTCGTGGATAGCGTCAAGTTGTGTCCAGTGAGTTGTCGCCTGCTGGGCCAAGTGAGTGAGCGAGTTGAGAAAGCGCGCAGGGAACTTCGAAATTGGTCACGTCCAAAGATTTGTAGCTGTACATATAATCCAGTTTCATGGTAAGAAACTGAAACTTAAGTGAGTGATTCACTGGACCTTGCTAAATTATTACGTGCGCCTACTTAGACAAAAAAAAATTATGCTACATAGCATCAGAAATCAATATCGTTAGAAAGCACGTAACGCAAAAACAGAGGGTTGCGTTATGATATAGTATGTTAACTCATATTTGCGAGAAAAAAAAATTCGGGACTCCTTTCCCAAAACGTGTTCGCTGATTACTGGAAGGATTTTTAATTTTCGTTCTACTCGTACATATGTGCTTGCAAATCATAGACGTTTGGTATCATATAACTGTAATACTTGCTGATCCAATCTCTCCAAGACACGACGCGTAATCAAGCGAATATTACAATTGTCAGTTTTAGGTACTGAAATATTATGTTTATGTTAATTACGAATGTGGTACATATCTTACCATAAACTATCAAAATATGCTCTGACTAAACCACAGCAGTGAAAATGAAAGTTAATTACTCGTACAGGAATAGTGGAATATCTTTTTGCTCCAACTATCGCTTAATAAAACTTGGTATATCAAATACGGTGTCATTAGAGAATAAACAATCATTGAATGTGTGTTTTCAATCAATATTTTTTTAAATTCTACTGGAGTTTAATAAAACTGCTGTGACACCTCGCGCAAAATTTTTCGGGGACATAACATACGAGATTGCAAATAACTTTCTTGGCATTTATTTTAAATTGAATTCATGATTTATCAGTAAGTTGTAATTTCTCAGAGACTCTGGCCAAATCATGGACGATTTTGTAATAACTACTGCGTGGGAGAAAACTTAGAGAGAGAGATAGTTTACGTGTGCCCCAAGTGTGAGTATTAACTCCTATAAGAAAACGGGTGAACCCTGCCATGGTTTTCTAGTCAAACATAATGTATACAGGAAGAACTGCGTAATTAGAGTGCAACGACCTGGGAGAAATCCATAGCAATAAAACTAACATCAAATATTAGCCAACTGGTGGTTAATTTGCATACCGCAAACCATCGTCGAAGTTGCTGGTATTCCACACCAACAGAATTTCAATTATCTGGATAGCCCTGCTCACAATCAGGTTATGTGCAGTCCCCTGCATAGCTATACAACACTACACAACACACCGGAAGACATAGGAATCAACTATTCATTTATTTAAAGCAATGAAAGGATTCCAATTTTTAAGCAATAATTTAACGTGGAAAAAAATCATAGAAATAAATTACCTGAAAAGTTTGATTCCTTGGTAGTGTTAAAAATGCAAGGGATATGCACGCAGCAGATGGACTAGGTCTATAAAGATATCTCTCATTACGCCTGCTACAAATGCCAATTATGTGAGTAGAGTATTTGAAAGTTATATATATATATATATATATATATATATATATATATATATATATATATATATATATATATATATATATATAATATAGACATTTTGAATGTTGCACACACTTAAATTTTTGCAGAGTAGATTTAATTCAGTTCAAAATAAATGTCGCTAGTGTTCTCACACTTGGCCGTTTCAATAAATTACGTGCCTGTATAATTACATAATTAAAATGCTCCTGGCTAGCACAGTTTATGTTGGTAGTGCAATCAGGTACTTATTTAAATCTCATGCACGTCGTGACCGCTGATAAGTGTCGGGAAAAAATGCTGCTTACTTTAAAAGTTTATTAAACACTCTCACGTAAGTGTAACGGTCACTGTACATTAAGGTGTGATCATACCTTAAATAAATGTAGGATTTCTCAAACTTATTTTATATGTAGACCAGTTCTGATGGTAGTACCGTGTACCGTTGGCTTATCATTCAAATTGAAATATACTTTTTGGGTCTAATTAAACTTGAAACATTTAATTTATGCTTTTAACGTGGAATTAAGGCCCCACTGGCCTGCTGCCGTTGTAACCCACTTAATTCGAGATGGAGTGTGGAACACTCCGTCACCATCCATTATCGGCAGCGGTTAAATATTCAAATTGATACAGATTATATAGGGCTTAACGGAGGGCACTTTCCAATGTTGCCAACTTGCACACAATTGACACGATACTTGAAACCTGATAAAACAAAATAAAATTACAATTCACATAGGGAAAACTAACATTTCAGCATCTACGTGTACATCAATATTATGTAGACTTATGAAAATAAAATAATGATATAACAATATTACATGTGATACATATGACATTCATAAAATTTGTTTACAAAATAAACGTGCGTGTACTAGTATTATAAATTTGCATGCTAACTTAAAATGTGTTGAAATGCAAATCACACGTGTTAAATGATCAGACATTACAATTTAGTTGTTCTGTGCAAAAAGCCACAAGTGAGTAGTTTTTTTCACGTTCTGTAAGATTTCGCAAGATTTTTTTACGCTCGGAATTTACAGTATTTTTTTTTTTTTGTAAATTTTTCTTCCTTTGTTAGGACCTGAAATTGATATTTTCTCACAAAATATCGAAAGCTCGCGCAGGAATCATTTCTGTGTTAAAAGATACAAAATTTCTTTCCCTTTTAGAGAACATGTTAAATTTGAATCGTGCGTTTTAGATGCTAAATTCTTTTGCGCATTAATCTTTCCGCAAAGATCTCGCATATTTGGCAAAACATGTATGTTACGTTTCTGTTAAGTGGGTCGATTTTCTTTTTGAGGGTAAAGCTGAAGTTTGCGATACGCAGAGTAGTTTAGTTTTTTTTTTCTCCTGTGTATTCTTCGGTTCCACGCAACATATGGGGAATGTTTGTGGCGAGCGCAAACAAACAGATTGCGGCTGAAACGTTAGCAGACAACAACAAAAAAAAAATAATAATAATACTGGCTTCTTTTTGCACATCCTTTACAAGTTTATTTTTATCTCGTAAGGTAACTTCTGACGTGGAAAATAAACACGAAACAGCCTCCTTCGTGCCGTGTTTCACACGTGCCACTAGCGACAGACGGAAAACGCCGTGAATATCGACTAGCGCAGTCCTTAAAGGTCTCCCGCGCTGATTGGTCGCTTTATGGTCTTTTGAGGTCCGAGCATTCTCCTTTATCACGTCGCCTGTTACCTTAACCGCTGGAGCGCACCGTTGGTCTCGAGTATATTTTAATACTGGCCTCTTCAGGCGCTCAGGAAGAGATACTTTTAAGTGCACATGAACAGTTCCTAGAATATGTTATACAGGATGTATCCAAAATCGACCGACAAATCAACAAACAACGTTAATCAGGAAAAAGAAGTTAAATACATATTTCCGACCAATGGTTTCAAATGAATTCAAAGGGAGGTACACATTTTTGATGATGTAACTTTTATATTTTGACAGTAACGAGTAGCAAAGGTGCTTGTGAAATACATTACTGGCGATGCTATAGTCTGCTAAGAGTATTTGGTGGTAATTTCACGTCGTGTGCAGCAGACAAGGGCATCACAAATCTCCTGACCCCGCAACATTAACAGGTATAGGCACACCTGAAAGTAAAGAATTAGATACAACTGCCATGTATTCTAATTTGAATCACAAACAAAACAGCAAATGCCCTTAGTGAAACAGGTTAAAGCACGTGTGGCGTTTTCAGACTGAGGGTATTGTGCAGTTGGAAAGTCGCACCCTATAGGCCTACCTTCTCTGCCTCCCCTAACTTCCCCATTAGTCTATCAGAGAAGATATTAATAGAGACCTGAAGAATTCGCGGATTCCTTTTAGGACAAGCTAGAATTCAAACACGTGAATTTATATGACTTTAGTCATTGGTCCACGCGGTAATAGACACCTCCCTGAGAACGCTTGCCCAATAGTCGCCTTCCACTGTGACAGCAGACAACCAATGTGCCGTTGTTATCGGAATATTTGTACACGCGACTGTGGAGTTTAGCCTGCAGATTATTGAACTCGCGAATTTTTCAGGTCTCTGGGTATTAATCAATACCAACAAAGCACAAGCATCGCATTTTCATACATGTTAACACACCCACAAAAGCAACGTGAAAAGGGGACCCTGTAAACCCGTAAACGCGCGAGAGAAAAAAAAAAAAAACGAGCAAAGTAATGAAAGGTCTAAATTACAGACCTGCGGGGGTGGCTTTAACTGCCAACCTGACCCCACGAAATAAAGTTCTTCCCTCCGCTGGTCAGTTATCGCTGGAGTTTACGTCCCGTTTGTTGGCAGTTTTACGGGCCGGGCGGGGAGTTTTACAGCGCGCTTGTCTATGCGGTAGACGTCACGACGTAAAGCTGCTCCTTATTCTTCTTTTCCTGCGCTGCGGAGGCCGTTCTGGTCCAGCAAAAGAGGCTGCGGCACGCCCCATTTCCTGAGACGGGCCGCGCTAGAATACCGCTGCGTGTGTGAGCCACCGATACGTCCAATAAAGGCTCTTACAGCGTGGGGGGACCCACTATTTTATTCGCTTGTGCTCGACACTGCCGTCGTCTCACTGTTTATATGTTGTTCACGGTAAACTGAGCACTTCCGATAGCCCTATTTAAGATATACTTGCACAGGCTGTTCACGGTAAACTGAGCACTTTTGAAAGCCCTGCTTAAGTTCTACTTGCATGCTCGTTGTGTATTCTTCCACCCTATATAAAATTAACATTGCCAGGGGCCTCATCACTTTATTCATACATCGGTCAAGTGAATCTGTGAAATTTTAGAAAAGTCAACGTATTGTGAATCTGCTAATCTTTACACGCTGAGCCATTAAAAAAAACAGAAAGCGAAAAATATAATTTAAATTATCACAAATGGTTAGCTGACACTTTTTATTCCACGTTAACATATGGAACTGCTTTCTCTCCAACGTTACCAACTTTACCGTGCGCATGTCACTGAGTGCTCTCGTTAAAACATATGCAGGCAGGGGCAGTTACCTTTTTCTAAGGTTGGTTTCAAAAGTGCTCACTTTGTCATGAACAGTATTTATGCGCTCTACGCATTCTTCCGCCAAATGTAAAATTAACATTGCCACGGGTCCGATAACTTTATTCGTACGTTCGTCAAGTGAGACTGTAAAATTATCAGGAAATTAGATACTTCATAAATTTGCCAATTCATTCTCTTAGATGCGTTTAAAAAAAATTAACAAATGGTATCAGTCTTCACAAATGTTTACTTAACATTTTAAACTCAACATTAAGACGTGGAACTACTTTCCTTCTGCCTTTACTAACTTTATCGGGCGCATGACATTTAGTGCACCCGTTAAATACATGCAGGTGGGTGCAGTGGTATGTTTCTAAGGTTGATTTCAACAGAGCTCACTTCATCGTGAACCGCATTAAGAAACTTTTTCTTTTCCAATTGCATTTCGTGCATTTATCTCAAACATCCTAACATTTCGGTCTCTTCCGTAATGTTAAATTTCTCATACATGTGTCATAACTTACTTTTCAAATATATGACAAAATATTCATTATTATTTCACGTTTACATTTCACTGACTCCTTCACACGTAGTCGTCAAATATTACTCACGAGTTGTCGGGTGATTGGGAAGCAGTATGAATCTTTATGGAGTTGTAAAATGCCACTACACTAATTACGCCACACTGAGATAAAGGTTTGTTATAGCAAGCAAAATATTCGTTTTTTAAAGCTCCAGAATAATATTTTGTTTAGTAAAAAAACTTGAATAGCAACAGAATTAATTTTATTCGTCTAACGAAACACACACTTATATAAACAAAACCCTTGTGTTGAGCCAAATTATGTTAGACTATCAACTAAATGTTTGGTATGAATCAACTGTATATAATTAGCCACTATTTTGAATGCCGGGGCCACGATGGCTGAGCGGTTAGCCTGCTCGCCTTCCACCAAGACGAACCGGATTCAATCCCTGCCTGGTCACAGGACTTTCGCAACTGGAGAATCGTGCCGGACGATGCCGTTGGTGGGCGGGTTTTATCGGGTGCTCTCCCGTTTCCCCTGCTCTTTCATTCCGGCGCCGCTCCATAGTAACCTCCATCACCCTCATCGGCTCTCAAGACCTCACTGTTAAGAGATGTCCAAATCTTTTCACCCACTCACAAGAAGTTTAGCTCGTGTGACGTGGATGATGGGTTGGTATTAACTGACGCCCAGCTCCCGGAGAACATAAATACATAAGTAGATAAAGAAAAATATTTATGAAAAAAGAATTGTGTGATTTTACAAATACTGTAGCTAAATTTTGCTGAAGAATTTTTTCACACGCCGTATTTGCGGCACTGGAGTCTACTGTAGAAATGCGGCACTCAAACTGCAGACATGAGGATACAACGTTGAAACCTAGTTTCCATGGAAAGTGAGCGAGTGAGTGAAGAGATTTGGGTAAGGCCCTTAACAGCGAAGTCTTGAGAGCCGATGAGGATGATTGAGGTGAGTATGGAGCAGCGCCGGAATGAAGGGGGGACGGGAGATCCCCGAGAAAACCCGCCGACCAACGGAACCGTCCGGCACGATTCCCACTTGCGAACCCGGTTCCCCTTCGTGGGAGGCCAGCGAGCTAACCGCTCTGCCACCGCTGCCCTTCCATGGAAAGACTCGCGTAACTATTTACGAGTACCGAGCCGATAAAGAAACAAGTTCGCTGCCCGCCACGAGCGGGACTTCTTCACGCATAACCGCGCTACTTGAATCATGACGGTCAAATTTTTCTTCCTCGTCGATATCCTAGAACTGCTCCCGGAAGGTGCACGTGGTTACGTATGAACCATCAACCGGCGTAATCACCCTCCCCGGGACAATACACTCGTTCGATCTAACGCCCTCGACCACGACCCATCTCCCATCGGCAGCCATACCCTCCTTCACCCCCCCCCCCCTTTTTACATCGACCGGGCCCGGTAATCGATACGCGACCACAATAGGGACTCGTTATCCCCAGCTCCTCCTTGGAATATTTATTTATCCCCTCCCCGTAGTTCTCGGAGCGCGTAGACCTCATTACCACCTCCGACGACTACCCTGACGGCCGCTGCCTTTTCATGCCGGCGCGCGACGGACAGACTCATTAAAAAGCCTGCATCGTCGCGCACACACTCTACCCTGCCTTCTCCCTTTCAGACGACCACAACACCTCTCTCCCCCCCCCCCCCCCCCCCCAACACCCCAAGCCTTCAACCGCTGGGAATGACGCTGCGTTGTTCTCATGCACGGCGCGAACCTCCAACGCGAATTCCCGTCGAACCCAGCCCATTCGAGATCGCAAAGTGGGGGGGGGGGGGGAGGTACCCTGCTCGCAGCTGCACATACACAACTGGAGCGGAGGAGGAGAAAGGAACTTCATCAAGTCCTGTCCGCAGGAGATGTAGATTTTGTTCACAGACTGTAGGTGGTGTAGCGTGTGTAGGCCGTTCACGGTAAAGCGAGCACCTTTTTTTGAAGCAGGTCGCCAGATATAACAGCCAATAAATGGAGACCTGCAAAAATTCGCGTTATTATTTGGATGCAAGTTAAACTTCAAACATGTGTACCTTCGCGATAAGTTTCACACCGGACAACGCGTTATCTGACACGCCCTAGTTAACTCTGCGCCAACAAATACACACTTCACAATTGTGCGTCCCAATCACATGCAGGTCAGTGAGAAAGGGCGTGGCTTCACTTCTATGTAGTAGCCAATGGAGAAACGACGCCGCCTCCGGTATATACGGCACTGCGAAGTTCAGCCAGATGGCAAATAATATCGCGAATTTTGCATATCTCTACCAATAAAATATATTTCATTTTGGTCTCGGACTTTTGGTTTCGGGTATGGTGAATGTATACACTGTGTTTATTACTCACGCGGCAGGGTTTGCAATAACAAGTGGTGGAAATGCATTAATTGGTTGGAAGAAAAAAGTAACTAGGGCTTCAAAAGTGCTCACGTTATAGCGAACGGCCTATACAGTGGGAAACCACACTGATTCGCAGTGAAATTCAACTGCTCGAATCAGTGAAAATGGCTCCACTTAGAATCAGTGGTAAACCACTGATTGTTTCAGTGAAAAAAATTTTCACTGATGGAATTAGTGGCGTGAAATTATTTCACTGATTGAATAGGCGACACTCGGCTACAGTGGCTAATAGAATGTTGTTTTTTTTTATTTAATATAGCCAAATAATTACGTGAAATAAAGTATTTACGAAAGTTTACTGTATATATTGCTCAATTCACCGCAATTTAAAAAAAGGTAAAACATATTTCTGAGGCGGGTGGGATTGAGGTCATGCGTCTTTCGACTCTAGGACGTTGCATTACCAACTGCGCTACCACGCCAACTTCAAATACTGAGAGGAAAATATATTAATTTTAGTTTCGTCGTGAAATGGTGATGGATTTAAATTGTTTGTCCTTACTTTTTGGATTTTTGTTTAGTTGGTTCCGTTAGGATTGTTAAAACGAATAAGTATATATGAGTGCACTCTCTTCATCACATTATATGCAGTTTAAACCTTCAGACATAGCGATGTGAAGATTGCATGAAAACAATATGAAAGACGTAAGAACGGGATGTAAGGCTGTGTGTTCATATTACCTCATAAAATGGCGTTTTGAAAGACAAAACACATTTTAGAAAGTATTTTGTATTACATTTATTAGTTTATTCGTTGACATTTCACTTGATATACTTTGTTAAACAGCCATTTCTAAAAGTTGTTTGATGGCCATTTTAACACGCTGTTTAACTAATCCGTAAGTGAAAAATAAACCAGTGAGTAAACAGTGAAAGAAAATTACCGATGAATCAGTGGAAAATGACACTGAATCAACAAGTGAATGAAATCTGGCATTTTTTTCATTGTTTCACAGTTGAATTCACTGAAGTGACTGTTAAACCAGTCAGACACGTTTGACTGATTGAAACAGTGAAATTCTCACCAATTCAGATTTAGGGCGTACTTGCGTATCCGTGCATCTCGAAAGACCCAGCTACCCATTCTACAGCAGTAACGCGTGGGGAAGACAGCAGGCCTACGCGTGATGATTCCCGTCCGGCGGGATGGAATACCAGAGCTCGTTCCACCTGGAGATGATCTTCGTCAGAGTAGGTCGTAGGTTCAGCCCTTTACCACACTGCTCCATGTAGGACAGGGTATATTGACCGTGCTGGTCAGCGAGTTGCGCCATCGTGTTTCAAAACTCGATCCGAGATCGGATCTAAGATCGACACAGAAAACTGCTGCACCATTCGAGTTCAGAGCTGTACTGGAGATCGAGACGAAGATCAGCAGACATCGTCGACAAATGTAATTTGAAAATGCGCCAACAGATGGAACTGCATCCGATCGTTTTCTCGGGAAATTAAAACATTATACGTACTTGAATATTATTCAGTAAAGTCCGTACAACAATAATTCACTTGAAACAGATAAAAAAAATCGCACATCTAGTTCTACCTATAGTGAAAAATATGCCTACTTCCATGACGTCATACATCACGAACCAATAGCAAAATTTGTCTCGTACTTAACGTCGATCTCTCACTTTGGAACCAAGATCGGCGACTCGGAGGTCCAGAATCACGAAATTTCGTTGGTGCAACACATTTTACGTCGGAACCGAGATCAAACTGGATCCTGGTTCGGAACTAGGATCATTCGATCTCGGATCGGGGAGGATGTTGGCGCAACCGGGCACGACTCGCTGTGCTGCACGTTGGGCTACAAGCGCGGCACGTGGGCAGGCAACTGTTCTGTTGGGATTAACACGTATTATTTTCGTTCGGAACCAAGATCAAACTGGATCCTGGTTCGGAACTAGGATCATTCGATCTCGGATCGGGGAGGATGTTGGCGCAACCGGGCACTACTCGCTGTGCTGCACGTTGGGCTACAAGCGCGGCACGTGGGCAGGCAACTGTTCTGTTGGGATTAACACACATTATTTTCGTTCGGAACCAAGATCAAACTGGATCCTGGTTCGGAACTAGGATCATTCGATCTCGGATCGGGGAGGATGTCGGCGCAACCGGGCACGACTCGCTGTGCTGCACGTTGGGCTACAAGCGCGGCACGTGGGCAGGCAACAGTTCTGTTGGGATTAACACGCATTATTTTCGTTCGACGTAAGACCAGAGAACGGAATACACTGATTTCCCTACAGCAGGTTGTGAACTGCACGAATATTTTAATGTATCGTGAACCGAGAAAAAAAAAAGTAATTCGAATTCACGTGCATCTGATGGAATGCGTGCTATGAAAATAAACTCGTGGCAATTTCACCGACCCTTGCAGATTTCGTGTAACCTATGCTCACGTGGATCATGCGTGTATGGCCCATTCACGATTACTTCCAACTTTCCTGAAGTCCTGCCAATGCTATACTTCTAAAATATTCCTCCGCCTCATGCAAACAAAGCTTACCAAAATATAGAAAACTACACCTGAGGGACAACGCACTGCATTCGTGAGCACAGAGTATAATAATATTAAGCAAGAGATCTATTTCTCACTATGCATTAGCAACATACCTGTATTCTCCCTTATTTTATTCGTAATAATTACGACTGAAATATTAGAATCGATATATATATATATATATATCCACGAGAATGGCCGCTGCGTGCCTCCTGACACGGATTACACTATAGTCCATTCACGGTTTCATCGCATATTTTGAATCAAATCATTAAAAAATCACGCTAAGAATTACCTGTTTGGTTGTTTCCTAAGTATGCCATGCACTGCAAGCGTTTTATACTTGTGTTGACATAGCTTATTTGTTATTAAATTCAACTTTTACCTATATTATATATATAATATATTTGTTATTAAATTCAACTTTTACCTATATTATATATATATATATATATAATATAGGTAAAAGTTGAATTTAATAACAAATAAGCTATGTCAACACAAGTATAAAACGCTTGTAGTGCATGGCATACTTAGGAAACAACCAAACAGGTAATTCTTAGCGTGATTTTTTAATGATTTGATTCAAAATATGCGATGAAACCGTGAATGGACTATAGTGTAATCCGTGTCAGGAGGCACGCAGCGGCCATTCTCGTGGATTGTTCTCTCTGTGTTGAGTTGTTCGGTCGAAGATCTACATAACTCGGTGTTAGAAGTAATTATAAAAGCAGGAAGACGTTGGTCCGGTCTGGCCCACGTGTTAACAAGGCGTTAGAGGCGAGGGTAATAATAACACATGAATCGCAATGGAGAAATGTAGGGGAGTTTATGGATTCCGCCCACCTGGATGTTTGCGTGCGTGACAAAAGGAATCAGTGGTAAACTACGTGGCGAAGATAGCAGACATGTGTAGAGAGATGTAGTCTTTATAGGCTGTTCACGGTCAAGTGAGGCCTTTTGAAGCACTAGTTACTTTTTTTTTTTCCTTGCTGCTATTTTTTTAATCCTTTAACTACGTTTGAAAATAAATATTGATGTGAAAGCAACAAACACGATGTGCATATTCCACCGCACTCGGAAGTTGACGTCTAAGGCTAAAACAAAATATATTTATTGACTATTATTCCAAATGAGAGGACGTTCAAAAGCGCTCACTTCACCGCAAATAGCCTATACATGCCATGGGCAGTCTTGTTGTCTTGGGAAACACATCTATGGGATAGGAAGAGACGGACCTAAAATTTTCTTGTTGGGAAGCGTGTAGCAAGGTGATCCACTTCAGTGACGGACACATGAGGGGGGCGTAGGAAGCGACCCCCCCCTACCCCCCCCCCCCCCCCAAAAAAAAAACAAGTCATGTGATGCTATGAAAAAATAAAGTATGAATACGAGGAAAAAAAATACACACGGTCGCAAATTTTATTTGCGAACCAGTTTCAGTACATGAATAATTTGAATTCATGATTCATGATTATAGATAAAAACATGACTTTTAATAAAACCACCAAAGATACTTCTTTTAGAACTATAAAATAATTGTCAAGTGGGGACTCGAACATGTTAGAGTGTAATAACGCTGACTGGTGACATCTGTCGTAAATAATTTAAACGTCTTCGCAGAGCTAATCGATCATGGTCGATAATTCATTACAAAAATTGATTTAAAATTTACGCGGAACTAAGAATTTTATGCAATGAGCTATATTGTAACAGCTTTTGAATGTAACACGATTTAAAAAAAAAATTTAATTAGATCTATGATAATTACACAGGTGTCACTAGTTGCACTCTGCTATGCAGCTTAAGTGTAATCACAGGACACAGGAATTCCAGAGTTAGCAGCACGAGCCACGATAAGACAATAGCAGCTAGGTTTTTACAAGGTTTTTCGTGTTACGGTAATGTGTAGTGCAAGCCATTGGAAAATATAATAGAAGCAATGTAATGCGGATCGTGAAAACATAAGTCTGTAGTTCACCATTATCCCCGTTTGGCAGTTTGCAAACGAATGGGGAGTGTTGCCGGCGGGCTTAATATTTAAAAAAAAGTACGTTTATCTTACAGTCAACCCAAAGTCGAGGTTCGGTAATGCAGTTTTGGAAACCAACGTTTCAGTGAAGTGGTGCTTATGTAATCGTGGAACTCAGGACGTGTTCCAATCGGTATGGAATTCGGGTTGTCGTAATATGCGATTCGTATTTTGTGAAGTTTCAAGTGGTACACGTCTATTGGAAATACTGCTACGTGCTCGCTGCTTCGCATCGCGCGTGAGCGAGCGAAGAGAAGGACGGAGGATTGTTATACGAGAGCAATGGCGGAAGGCCAGACAATGGCGGGTTTAGAATAACAGATGCGCGCGGACTCTGGTCCTATTGTTTCCGGCCGATATCTGGAGAACGCTCTGGATTACTGGCCTCTTTCTCTCAGCGCCACTCGGGGTGAGTCGAACCTTCCAGAAGTCGTGGCGAGCTCTATGAATACCGCTGCAGGCCTCCGGGCAGCGAGTTTTGGGTTGGAGTTGGTGGAATGAATGAGTGGCTGAGTTCCGAGCGATAGAAGAACGAGCGGCGAGCAGCGAAAGGGAAGTCTGCGATTGCGTGATTCAGCAGTGGAGTGTGCGGCAGGCAGGCTGGACTATTAGACTAGATTCGTGAGGGAACGACATTATAAATGATGGAAACAGATAGACTGAACACATATTAGTAATGAATATGAGTTAATTGACTGTAACCAACAGAGCTAATTAATGAGAATGATAATTAGAGTGAAAATAGACATTAAATATTGTGCTCACTCTTAAATTAAAATAGTTTAAGTGGATACAGCTAATTAATGCTGTAGATGCTGTGATAGCAAAGTGAATAAATTAGAAATCAAATTTAGTTCCTTTTATTTTTATCTTTACGAGCTCCATCCCTCACGAACTCAGATACGCCCCTCAGGCGTCCCCTCTTGTAATAATACAATTCTGCAATATATTATAGCTCACGCCTTCGCTGTTTTCATGAAAATAAAAAATTATTATTTTAAATTTAAAACCCTGGGATTAGTTTAGAAATCGGTTACTCTCTACAAAATTTTTATAGTACTCGCTTTCTTAAAATCGGCAAATTAAAATAACTAATACCTCAAAATTTTCTTTGAAAAAATAAAGATAGAAAATTTTAGATAAATATTTCTTCCACTTACTTAATAATGACTGACGTAATGTGCTATAGAAAAGTAACGTTTCTGCCTATTTGACACCAACAGCAACTGAAAAATTAACGTTTGCATTTCGTAGATTTCCTTTGTAGATGAAGAAACGCAAAAAAACAAAAACTTCTCACAGATTTTGTCGGCAAAATCGGGTCATGTTCATATGAACATTTTGTTAGTAAAAAGTGTCAATCGGAACACGATCTCTGTTTATGAACTTTTATCTAATTATTTAGCTTATACTGATGGGAAATAACGAGAGAAATATTGAAAAGATAATGTTGTTTATGAAACAGATTGGACACTGCATAAAAATTGCGAATTAATGTTAAGACAGTTTTAAAATTGAAATGATCGGGTCGGTGACGTTATCCAGAGGCTGATGTCAAAGTGCTCACTGGACTTTCCGACCTACGGTATGATTGGTTCATATTACTGTGTCCGACCACAAAGTCTTCCGCATTTGCTGTGGCAACGAAACAAGTGTCGTGGCGACTTGGGGAACAGCACGCATCATGACGTTACTTGTTTGCAACACCTGAAATCGCAAATTAAGGTGGGTCTAAATGATTTAATGAATCGCTTCAGCTCATCGCGTCACATTCCGTACGTTCGTGCACAGCCTCCGTAATTTGACAATGTGAATTTAGTGAGTACGCGAGTCTTTTCATCTCTCTGAGCCGCTACTTTTGTTTGTCACTTGTTATTTTGACAGTCATATTTTCTTGACAGAACTCGTTGCATTTAAGTTGCAAGCAATTTTATCACAGTGTAATGTTTACATTAGAAAGCAATCGTGTTTTGTAGATTAGATAATGAATTGATTGCTTTCTCCGTAACATGAAACAGAACTTCATACATTCCAAAACAGCCACAACTATGAATAAAATATCACAGGCAAAGTAGCCTATTTTTCTCAGTTTACGATTATGAAAAAACTGTCATGAAATAACTTGAAATAATTGGATTTTCTTTGAAAAAAACCAATGCCATCCTAATCAAAGGACGCAAAGGATAGTTGATAGAAATGTTTGTGTTGTAGATCATTAAGGACAACATCTGACGCCTTCTTAGGTTGATCTATTTTTTTATAGTTTCACATTTATTTGCGAAAATTTGGCATATTTGGTATAAATTAGGGCATATAATATATTTTGGTAAATTTACTGAAGTTGTTGATGTTTCTATGCTTTTAATGTTATCTTATTTGTAGATGTAATTAGGAAGTAATAATAATAATTCACTCAACGATTACATACGGGCAAATCAATAAAAAAGTTTCATTAATACTAACTTAATTGAATTGTCCGCCGATTAATGTTTTGTGACTTATCTCAGTCAATATTTAAGCAGTTTCCACCCACTGCAACTGGTGATTCGTACAAGACTTTGCGAAATTAAAACTCTTTATATTATACAAAATTCATAAATCCAAGATTGTGATAGACGTTTCCCCTTACGATTGTTATTTTTTTTTAATGTTACTTTTTGTTAATAATTCACATATTAATTTTTTTATTATATCTTCTAGCAAAATTGTTCAGAATTCCAAATGAAACATTTTTCATTGCTTTATTACTACGCAAATATTCTTCATCCTGGCTTCTTTTATTTGCATTTTTTTGTGCAGGAAAAACACTCAACGTGCAGTGGCATGAAGCGGTGAGCAACAAGAATTATTTTTTTTCTTATTTTACGAAGAATACGAAAACCAAAGTTGATTCTTTGCCAAATAATTTACCTTTAATTGAAGAGCCTGAGACATAAAATAAAGCGTAACCAAAAAACTGTGAGTGAGCACCCAAATTCTAATACTGCTGAGAAAAATGACACCAAACTCATATCACCTTCTTCCGCATCTTTCAAGTCATCAGCTGGTGATCCACTTAGTAATGCTTCATCATCTTGTTCCATGTAGAGTGAATGTCTGACGTCACGATCTGAAGTGCCCTTATTACCGCCTGAAAACAAAGCGTCCACACTAACGGGTTCTACACTTTCAAAAGAAGATATAGGATTATATGCGGGAAAGACAACAATGTTGGATGACTATACGAGGCGCATGATACTTCAGTATCCATACCAACCACACAGAAACTGCTTATTCCCCTTTCACATTCACAACAAACTGGGCAGAGTAGAACACAGATACTTCCAAAAAAACGACATCACTAGCTTATTCGTTCAGATGCTCTTACGGACTTATACTGTAAGTGCTGTGCTGTTTGGAAGCGAAACAGGTGGTTTTTTCCGGTGAAATTATGTTCTCAATGCATTTGTTACAACACCACTTACGTCATTTGGAGAGTTAACTGGCAAAGATGGCGATCTCGCCTTGCATGCATCCCGAAAATATCGTGTCAACGCAGTGCAGACTGGTCAAGATTCCCCATTTCATTACAACAAACCTCACTTAGATGTTATAAACCAGTTCTGTTACCAACACGTGGCGTAGGTTATGGAGAATCGAAGTAGGTTGCATCCTATTATTGAAACAGTCATCAATTATTTGCGGTCGTCAAAATATCCCCTTGCGAGAGCACAGCGATGATGGAAAGTTAACTGGGGAAAGTCCGTTAGCAAATTATGGGAATTTCCGGGCTCCCCTCCGTTATAGAATTTCAGCTGGGGATGGGCTATTGAAAAAGCACTTGGAAACTGCATCCTCGAAGGCTACATACACCTACAAATCAACATAAAACGAATTGATTGACTGCTGCAAGGAAGTGATTCCAAATGTAATACTGAGTAGAGCAAGAAATAGTGGTTTGTATGCGATAAAATTTGATGAGATCACAGATGTAGTACATATTGAACAACCTAGCCTAAGCTTGAGGTACATCCATGAAGAGGGAATAAGAGAGGACTTTTTGGCATTTATAAAAGCTTATGATTCCATTCTCAAAGAAGTTGAAGAAAACGACAAGCGACGTCTCACTGGTGTAGCATTGAGCCACTGTGTAGTTGATCTGCTGGAACATTTCGATCTACCCCTGAAAAACTGTGTTGGGATTGGCATAGCATAACTGCTCTGTAATGGCATCAGATGTAAAGGGAACAGATCGAAATATCATTGCTTCAACCATTCACTTAAAAGTTCTCTTCTTGAAACCTCGAAAGTCGTTTCCATCATAGATACAGTCTCGAAAATGAAAAAAATTATTTACAACAAACGAGCTAATATACAGAGACGGAACTACCAAATTATATAATAACGTTATTTGTGCTCAAAAGGGACAGCAAATTTTTCATTTGTGAAAATATTATTTTTAGAATATTCAAAGCCTATTTTAGAATATTTTATTTTTATTTCAAGAGAATAGAGAGGGGGGTATATTTCCCGATATTTACCCTCCCCCTTAACCACGCCCCTGACAATGACCATGAAAGAGTTAATTATAAAGAAGTGAGATAGTCGCTTAAACCACGAACTCCTTTGCCACCCTCAGCAAACATTTCGTCACTAACCAGAAAAACGTTGAAACGCAGTTCTAAAATCAGCACCTGGTTCCTTATTCCAGTTACGTAACTACCGTGGAAGGACAAAAAAAAAGGGTGGGGGGGGGGTGATCAGGGTTATCAATAATCCCCCAGAGCACATAGTCAGTGCACATACTCAGCGACCCTCGCGGGTGACTACAAGAGTGAAAAATTACGTTATCTCATATATATATATATATATATATATATATATATATATATATATATATATCCCCTAATGGCTCGTGAGAGGTGATTCATCGCCCTGGTTGCACCCCTCTCCTCGTAGTTGCGCCACTGACCAACTCGCCAGCTGGCAGCCCAGCCAATAGGGACCTCTTCGGATCATTCAGTAGCCAACCAAACACACAAGGCCTGTTCCCGGAGATTCGCGCGGCCAATCGGAGAACGGGCGAGCCCACATGAAAGGAACCGTTTCGTCATTTCGCTTTTGTGTGTGAGAGAAGAGATTTGGGTAGCTTTTAAGGCGAATGGTGCACGAAAATCGTATATTTATTTAATTTTTGTCTCAATTTGTTTTAAAGAGGATTTTTTTTGAAATTTTTGGTTTGAAAAGACGTAAGTAACGACTTTGAACACCTTATTACATGGTTAAAAATTCTCTGAGTTCGTTATTTTCGGAGCTGTGATTGAAGATAAGAAAAAAAATTATAATTTTTTCACTGATGGAAGGAAAAAAAAAAAAGATTTTTTTTCTTCCATCAGTGCCCCGAGAATAATGAAGGCAATGCAAATCTAACAACGTAAGAAGGTGTTGAAAATTATTATTTTCGTCTTGCCGAGCCAAAAATTTCGATAAATCCTTTACAAACCGTCTAAATGTACTGCTTCCATGCACCGTTCTCCTTAACGTCGAGGTCTTGACCACCAATGACGGCTAAGCGAGGTGAGTATGGAGCAGTGCCGAAGTGCTAGGGCGGGTTGAATGGGAGATCCCCGCGATAATCCGCCGACTAGCGGCATCATCCGGAACGATTCCCACATGAGAAAGCCCAGGGAGGCGCCCCACCAGGGAATCGAGCCCGGTTCGCCTTGGTGGGAGGCGAGTAGTCAAAACCACCACACCATTGCGGCCCCTCTTCGTCTCTGTGTAGTTATAAGCTATGTTTAGAGACAGGTGTTTTTCGCGAAATTATTAATGGCTGTGCTGGACTTCAATACCTTACGTCCGCAATCACAACTTCCTTTGGTAATCGGCTGTGTGTGTACGTGAGAAGACATGTTGTTATTTGACTGGGCCAGTCAGGATAAAGTGCTCTGATATTTAACAGCCGTGATTCGTGGACAGACACTTGAGGCACGTGGCAAGTAGAATCATCCATCCATGAAAGCGCGTACGAACAAAAGTGTTTTGGAGTGCAACTGATCTTGGAATCTTTTTGTCTCTAACTATGTGCCCCGGCTCCGCTGTAGTTATTGCTACCTGGTGTGTGCGTGTGTGCGTGGATAGAGTACAGTAGCGACCAAGCGCTAGCACACCTCGAAACAGGTTAGTATTCGGCGCTGGAACGACAAAGTCACGGCGGATACAAAAAGCGAAGCAGATTCATTAGCCGGCGTCGCTCGATAGTAATCCGACTTCGTTCCTTCTAGGTCTCGATTGTCTGACGGAGGCAGGGTTTGTTTTCAGCAGGAGGGTGTGAGGGGTATTGGGCTGGGTTCGTGGGGAGGAGGGAGGAAATGAAAATGAAGTAGGGTGCGAGGGCGTGATAAGGGTTGATTCATTAACTTCCTGTCCGGTGACGTCACGGCTTCGGGGCCCCCTCCTTTCCATGCTCGCATGCGCGGCTTGGGATCAGTAAAGCGTCTGGCAGCCGGGGAACTGCGAGTACAGTCTGTGTGCGGTAAAAAAAAATACCCCTAGCTTCGGCTCACATTAACTATGCTATGGGAAGATTCAACTAATTAACGAAGGGCTCTATTCTATAACTTCAAAGCTTTCTTAAGGGTGTCGGATTCTAAAAAATCTAATCATTTTATATTTGTACCAACCATTGTTGAACACGTACACATTATGTATAATGACATTTTCCTCGAATAAAAAATTCAATTATATATTTTTTGACTGATTTGATTTCAAATCCAAAATTTTTCCCTTTTTTCTGCAATCATACTAATGAATAGTAAGTTGTAGAAATGGATAAATCTGACAAAGTTACAAAGTAAACTAATGCTTTGGACTACAGCATGGAACATATTGTTTATTTTATGTTTAGTTTAAAATTGTGCATTTAATTACTTAGGAGACGCGTAGTACTGAGAGATAGAGTGAGTTAAGTAGGTTTTCAATTTGTTGTGTTTACATAAGGTTAGTTACAACTTGTTATGTGAAATATTGGTTAAATCAGAGAAGCTCAGGACGTTTGTACAATTTTTAAGCATCAGTTAATGCACTAAAAAAACACTGTTACTATCCTAATTGTTAAAAAAAAATGTAAACAAACTCTCGGAGGGGTATTTTGTAACGAAGGCAATTAAATGAGTGGCCAAACGTATAGATATCGTTTTATTCAAACATGTATTTTATTGGGTGAAAAAAAAAATTTAATTTGTTACTTTTCGCGTTTTGTTTACTCAACAAAATATTTCGTTGGGGCAACTAAGTATATTTTTGGTACTACATAGCTAAATATTTAATTGGTTTTCTCTCAGTGCGACCCCGCCGGGAATCGAACCCGGCTCGCCTCGGTGTGTGATGAGAACTCGTGGGTGGAAAACGTTCATTGCGCAGAAATGATGGACAATTACGAACGTTTTATATAGGAACAATGTAAAAGGCTGCGGGGGTGCGCCACTCCATTGCGATCCGTGTTCGATTCCCAGAGGGTTCAGCCAAATATCTCCATGTTGGGGGGAACGTGGCGGACGTTGACAACGACTAGAAGGCTTTATCGGGGTATTGCAGTTGGCATTGTCCTTGCATTAGGCGTCTGTCAGATCTTCACTCGTTTCGCCCTCAGCGGTGTTCCAGATAATAATGGGCAGTTAAAAGGCTTTCTTTCCGACAAAGGGGGGAAAGAAAAACCGGCCTTGTCTTTAAAAAGATACTCGACCGGAATCGATGAGATGTTTGCCCGTACAGACTACGTTAACAGATACTGTGTCGGAATCGAGCCTCAATCTTCTTTAAGATGTTGATGATCGAGTGGCTGTAAGGTATCAGGCGGACATAATTTCTGTGATACCTATATGTTATCATAATAATTACATTGGCCCATTGTCTCTATCGTAATTGCTAACAGTCTGTTTCGAAGAAAACGTCTTACCATTAAGAGATAGTTCTCTTTGGCTCTACTTGGGACTCTAGCCGACAATATTGGTATAGGACCGACAAGTTGGCAACAGGTTGAGTTTGCTAGGTTTGGATAATATGGTTCCCGGTTCGAATCCTAGTTAAGTTTTATTTATATCAAAATTATATCTAATTAATTTAGTAAGTGTCCCGTCTCATTGGATTAGCTCTTCTTCATAAAATTATGGTCTGAAAAAAAAATAAAACTAAATAAAAACCACTTAAATATTGACACACAAGCTTCTAAAGTCAGAATTTATTCAATGCATATTCCGCAATTTGATTAAGTTTTTACAACTAGGACTTTTGAGTCTTACTATTACAAACGCATTAGAATTTAAAGAAAGATTACTTGTTTCAATACAATTTGTTACTGTCTGTAGTCTGCTTGAAGAACTTTAATTTTAATTTCCCTCCTATTAGCGCTGGTGCGTAACTCATTGCTTACGAAGTATACATTCATTCGCCTTTACTAACTCTTTACTTCAGTTGCAAGCATGCAAACCATCTAAATTAGAAAATTCACAAATATAAATCCCACCGATAATTACAGTTTTAGAGTGTGTGCAAGTATAAAACAAACGAACATGTAGAAAAATACACAATTTTAATTGCTATAATGTCATAAACGTAAAAATTACTGCAGTTCACAAACAAAAGGACCGGCGTTTTAATTAATTTTTTTTTTCCTTCAAATACTTTCCACGCAAATACGAAAAATGCGGCGCTCAAAGAGTAGGGTCGACTCTTTTCATTTACATTCCCCCTATAAAGGGCAGCTCACACGAGGGCAGGGCGGAAAAAAATGAGATACTCATTCGGCAGCTACTCGATTTGCGTGGACGGGCCGCCCCTGGGAACACGTAGTTTCCGGTACTGGTCGATACAGCTCGTAGCTACCTTTGCAGTGCGAGTTAAATTCTATTTACCTAATGAGACGGTAAAAAAAAAAAAGGAGACTTCTCTCGAAAGGCATTCGTCAACGAGCACGTGACCCCTGCCCCAGTACACCCGCGGGCCACTGTAAAGTGAGCCCTATTTCGCTGGTTCCAAGGGATAACTGCCGGAATTTGCGATCTCCGCTTCTGTTCCTACGCAAAAAGAAACGAGCTGAAAATTGTACACTTTGTTATGTCCCGCCGTAATTTTTTCTCTTTTGTAGCCGTAGAGAATCGGTTTTGGTTCATTAATTTCGCTTAAAAACTGAAATCAGTAACATGTAATTGAATCAGAGACGATACACATCAAACCATAAAATAAATATTTTAATTTATTAAACTCACCGACTAGGCTGTGGTCAATAACAAAATACGTACTTTGATAAAGCCTGAAGTTTCGCTTGGAAAGCAACAGTTAGCTTGGGCTGAAGTTGTGAGAAAAAAATGTGAAGTCTGGCTTAGAGCTCACTGAACCTGCAAGTGTTCTTGTGCCGAAACCCCACGATATATATTTGTTTTAAAATTAACTGTATGTGTGTTGGTGTTTCCTATTATCGAGGCAGTGTTAAACGTGCTGTCCCATTAATAAAACTGATTCAAAATGCGAAGGTGTCTAAATTATAGCCTGTCACCAGTTAAAAGGCGTATGTACGTACAGTAATTAAAATGCAAAAACATAGATTCATCAAGAATTGGTTACAAATAAAATAGGAATTGGGATTAATCTATTATGCTTTACTGCCTTCTACTGTTCTCTTTAATTCATATATATATATATATATATATATATATAATATATATATATATATATATATATATATACACACACACACACACACACCACAGTTATAAGTTATTAAGTTCGTGAATTTATTAACGTCCCGAGAGTAGACAGCCAAGCACCACAGCGGTCACGATATTTTTATCTGCACGATGTGTGCATCTGTAATACATACGTAGTGCTTATACAGAGTGTTCTGAAACTCAGTGTCCAAACTCCAGACAACCTTTTCATTTGGATCAATGGTAACGCAAAAGCCCTATACACTTCATTCGGTAACATATTTTATATCGAATAATTGTGTTCAGTATTGCGGCGAACGGCCCCTGCAGAACAAGTCTGTTCGATCATGCGTTAGAGTGAAACCGCGCATGTTGTGCGTTTCGTTTATGAAGTACGGAAAGTAGATATCCACATTTGGAGCTTCAGAAACTTTTAGCTTTCAGCGATGTTTTCCACGAAACTATCGCCGAGCTCTTGGATTCCATTTCCAGCTCAACACTTTCACGGTACTGTAGCAGTAGCACTCGCCAGCTGCTCTATGATGCTCGTCAACGAAGACATTTCTTACTCTAAAAAATCTCGCTGAAGATAAAATATGGCCGTGACGTAGTTGAGCAAACAACGAACTGTTACGAATTTAATACGCCAAGCAACGAACTTCTCTGTGATTCTTATTACAGTAATAATAAACATTTGACACTGGTGAATGGCGAGAGGGTGCAAAGAATGTTTTTCCTCCTCTTTATAATTACTTAACTTTCTCCACGTGTAACATTTTGCTGAGCGCCGCTGGCATCAGTTCATATTAATTTAGTTTCATATCATAACTCCAAGCTGGGAAGGAAACTGACGAGTGCCAATACAGCCCCCCCCCCCCCCCTCACAACTCCTTCTTCGTGTATGATTTTCAGTCCACGTTTAGTATCTTTATCCTTGAACGTAATCTGTGTATACTATATTCTCTGTAAGAGCTTTGATTGATCTGAAACGCTAATAAATATGCAGTATTTCGTAAGTTTTATCATGGTGGAAGTTTCTTAACCTGAAGAGTTCAGTAAATATAATGTTACCTATTTTACTAAATTATTTTAATAAAATTGGCTTTATTTCGAATAATTAGTAAACACGTTTAATTATATTAAAGTAACAAATATTCCCTCTAATCTGAAGTAGCGGATAACTTTTAGCACGCACAAATCATTCTTTTCGTGTTATTATTATACAATAAAATTATTTGGACGTCGAATAAATTAACTGAAAAGGGACAAATACTCAGCAGCAAGAAATTAAGTTTCCTTACAAGATCAAGCTCAATACGATAAAAAATATTTTTTAACTCGTGTTTGTATAAAATTTCGTTTATTATTTTTTTTAATTCAAAGCTTTAAGTTAAAATTAACTTTATGCTTTTAAAGACTAATTTTTAACTCTTATAGCCAGACTATTTTCACTACGGTGCTTTCAGCATAGTTGTAATTTCGAGAACTGCAGTTCATTTATGTAGCCATATCTCATATATGAATAAATCATAACCCTTATATTTGCGTAAGTATATTATCAAACTGTTCGGAAACCTTTCTCTGTAATAGCACCTAACTTGCTAACAAGATTTCTAGTAGCTCTCGCGCTGGTTTAATGCATTTCTGATTGAATTGAATTGTAAAGGGCTTATTAACGTCCCCCCAGTCCCCCCTGAAGACTTATCAGGGGACGGCTTAAGAATTAACTTATGACCTAACTTAAGCTAACACCTCTTGCCTTACCCGGGATTCGAACCCAGACCCTCCCGCACTCCAGACCGGCGGCACACCAACCGACTGCGCCACGGGAGGTTAGGTTTTGTATTTCGGAAATATCAAGTTACTCTCACGGAGAATTTTAAATTTGCTTCAAATAGGCCAAAATCAAATTAATTAATTAGGCTTAAATGAGCTAATCCCTGGCGTCTGGAAAATCTCTGGAGAAAAAACACAGCGTAACAGCCAGAACTTTTATGCACCTCGCCTTCTTCAATATCAACGTATCCGAGAAGTAAAGCTTCTAATTTTATAATCCGAAGCTATTTCTATAAAGCCCGGGGATAAGGGAACTGCTTTTATTTTGCAAATAATTGTAGAACGGCAATCATTTTCCCCTCTCTATTTTTCTCGCTTTACTTCCCACTCAGCTCTCTCTCTCTCTTTCTCTCTCTCTCTCTAATCGTCTTTCCACAGTCAAAGAACCAATCAGGGAGATATTAATGAGCCTGAACCAGCAGTCAGGAACATTAATTTCCCCAGACCCTCGTTCGAGATCTTAAATTAATATCTGCACACACGGCAATTTTGTTTTGTTTGCTAGACGGAGCTAACATGCAAGCTTCGCTTGGTATACTAATGAACAACAACCTCTCCACCACTAAGGGGAAAATCAAGTCATCTTATTAGGATATTTTTAGCCGAGTTCTACTCCAGGGTAAAAAAAAAATACGTGCTAATTAGCCATTTAAAGACGCGATGAGGACAAAAACGCAGGAAAAAATGTTTAGAACTATTCTGGTTTTTTTCTTTAAAATTGCAGTGCTTGAGTCTGCGCACGGAAAAGACGATCGGCATGTCTTTGAATTTGTGTCAATGAATTTCAACGTAAAAAAAAGATGTAATTTTTTTTTCAGGTCTTATTAAAATTGGCTCTGGTTCTCTCAGTTTCTAGGATCCCAGATTTCCTCGTCTAATTAAGCGGTTTATCTATACAGATGACGTGGGTAAATATTTTAGAAATCTGAATATAGGATCCCGCATAGTAAATTTCATCGTATGTTAAGAACAAAGGCACTAGCTTTAAAAAATCTATATTTTCGCTATCGATGTTATGAAGGGAAATTAATTGCATTTATTATTTTTCCAATAACTGCGATCGTCATTCTTTAAGAGAAATGCCCTGAACTCTTTTGCCTAAAGCCATCTAATAAGAACAGTCCTGCTAACGAAGGTGGTAATTAGTTTTCAGTAAATAAAATGCATAAATTCATGATATTTCTGTAAGTAGAAATCAAATTATTTCGACTCAGTGAAAAGAAAATTAATAAACTCATTAAAAGGTTGAAAAGGTTTTTGAACTCCACAAATGCTTACGTATTTTAGGGGCATTCGTAAAACAAATAAACTTTTCTTTGTGCGAAATATTTTCCGAAAAAAATATTTTCACTGGAAAAATTGTTTAAATGCTAATTAAACAGTACACGAAATATTTACAAGTGCATTATATCTTTATGTCAACAGAATTACTCAATTGAATGAACAATAACCAAAAAATCATATATAAAACATTTGGTGTACTTCAATTAAACAAGTATCACGTGATACATAAAACAATAATTTAGTTTTTCATCGTTGTCTTTATACATGTGAAATATGTCTACTTACTATTTCCAAGTTCGAACGGCGAAAATTACACCAGTGTAATTAGACTGCTTGCCAGTGAAATCCTTGCGAATTTGACTGATCTTACAGCGACCACTGCTGATCTGTAGTAAATTTTGTTGACCGGAAACATTCCCACTAATACAGCCCCCCCCCCCCCTTCACAAAAAATAACCCACACAATCAACGACATTCAGCAGATGAAATTAATTTTCGATGAGCATATTTTCATTTATCAAAATTTGTCGTTTGGCTTAAGGCCTACTGTGACCACATCGCAAAGGCGATTAATTCATTTCGGGGCCACAGTGGCTGAGCGGTTAGAATGCTCGCCTCCCGCCAAGGCGAACCGGGTTCAATCCCCGGCCGGGTCACTCACGGAATTTTCGTAAGTGGGTATAGTGTTGGGCAGTGCCGGGTTTTCTCGGGGATATCCCGTTTATCCCCGCCCCTTCATTCTGGCGTTGCTGCATTCTTACCTCGCTTCAATCCCATCGGCTCTCAAGACCTCGCTGTTAGGAGACGCCCCTTCATCTCTCCACTCACTAATTCGTTTCTTTAGTTCTAATAGATCGTTCTCGGTCACGCCATAGAGTACACCGAGACAAAACGGTGCGGTGGTTCGTTCAGTTTGCGTGTACCCACTCTCCTATTGGCTATAGGTGGGGCTCTGGGAACGGACCTCGTGTTTGATTGGTTACTGCGTGCTACGATATGTCCCGTGTACACTGGGGCTGCCGGCTGGCGAGTAATTTTTGCCGGGCACTGATTGGCGAACATCGTTCCGATAAATCTCCGGTCATTGACGCCATTGCGCTGGCGTGTGAGATTGTAGCTCGTTATGTACACATTCGCTAAGGTTTATTCGCGGTCGAAAAACAACGTTTGAAAAATGTCACTGCCCCTGCCTGCATATATTTTAACGGGCGCCCTGAGTGACGTGCGCCCAGTAAAGTTGGTAACGATGGATTGGGGGGGGGGGGGGTGATGTTCCGTATCATAGGTTTCAATAAAAAGTGTTAGGTAACCATTTCTGATAACTTTATTTATTTATATCGCTTTCCGATTTTTTTTTTAATGCACCGAATTGTAAAAATGACCATATTTGTTTATTTACTTTTCTAACAATTTCACAGATTCACTTTCCCTACGCATCAATAAAGTGATGAGGTCCATGACAATGTTAATCATGCATAAGGCCGAAGAATACACAACGTGCTTGAAAGTAGATCTTAAGCAGGGCTTTAAAAAGTGCTGATTGTACGGTGAACGACTGAGGAAATATTGCTAGATGTTTCAACGTTAAATGAAAAGTTTCAATTAAACATTCAAGAATACTGAAATAATTTTCTTTCTTTATTTGTTTCGTTTATAAAAATACAAGTTTAATATTTAGCAAATCTATAAAATCCTACATTTTTTAACAGTCTCACAGTTTCATTCGACCGACGCATGAATAAAGATATGAAACCCATGACAATGTTAATTTTACATATGGTGGAAGATCACAAACGCGCACATATCTTATGCAGGGCTCTGAAAAGTAATCGTTTCACCTTGAACTTTATTTATCCTCAGTTGCTCTGTGGTCAAGCAGTGGCGTGTCTACTTCGCATCAAAGACGTCATGCGTTTGTCGCCGACCGACTGAACAGGTTGTAGTTTTTTTCAAAGTAGTTTTCCAGCTTCAATCCCACTGGAAAAAATAATAGTGTAATTTTACACTAAATGTATGTGGCAGCTGTGTTTCCATTTACGTCGGTGTAATTTCACACCTGCATAAATCAACGTTTTCTACTCTACATCCAAGTAAATTCATCCTACAAATTAGCAAAACAACATGTACCTTCCACAACTAATTTAACACAGAATGGTGTAAAATTACAATTACTATGTAGCAGAAGATAAACTGAAACATTAGTGTATTTTTTTTCTCCACTGCAAGTAAATTTACTTACACATCGCAATTTCAGTTTCACCACTGCGTATGTGTGTTTTTTGTTCACTTACAAAAATGTAAAATCGAGAGTCGACTGCAATTCAAATTACACAGCTTCTGTACATTTTTCATTGTTTTTAGCCAGCAATTTTACCGCTAGTGCATGTTCTTTTAGAACTGCATGATGTTAATTAATTCGAATATACTTTGTATGTGTATTTTTACAATTTTCATGAATTTGTAGTTCGATTTCTAACGTGATAGTTCAACTAAGTTATAAAAAGTGATCTACAAAAATGTAAATAACAACTGGTTTCGGGTATAGAATACGTAGTTATGTGCAAAAGCCAGCATTCTCCATGATCGTGAGGTAAGTATTCCTTTTCAACACACAAATGGAGTTCGAAGTATTTCTACTCCCTGCCGCTAGATCGCATGTTTTAAACAAACACTTGTGGTTATATTTTAATTCCTAGGAGCATTAGTGTATAATTACAAATACTGTACTCGGTTTGGGAAATAACACATAAAAATGTAAGTTTACAGATAATTTGTGTGCGTAAATACACGTTCACAAATACTCCAGAATGTAATGCAAGTTTACACACCCGTGGTCATTGAACAAATTACACAGTGAAAGATATACAATTACACTGACATCAAGGGCCCATACAACGACCACGTAGCAATAAAATACACAGTTTAAGGTTTTGATACAGGGAGTGGGTGTGTTTCTACACGTACTTCAATATGTGTAAATTAACACCAACATTTTGTTTATTAAATCATACATTCATGTATTATCACCAAAGACTTGTAGCAGTCTCTGGATTATTAAGAACTTTTGTGTAAAATTACACGCACTCTAGTTTTTTTTTTTTTTTTTTGCAAATTACTCATACAAAATATAAAATTACCAAAATTTGTATGCGTAAATTTACATCTAATCCCCCCCCCCCCCCCCCCAGCGCATGCAAATACAGACGTAGTTTCTTTGTACGAACTCTCACATTTCTTCGGACTTCAGATCAGTGCCACGATTATCCCCGTAGAATAAAACAGAATATAGTTTCCGAAAGCGGCCAAGTTCTTGTAAGACGGAGTACGATAGGATGCTGGCTCTAACGGAGCCGTTTACTGTACACACCTGAGGGACATACACATCTGTCGCTCCGGCCATCTCGGAGAATGGATGCGGAGGGACGACAAGGAGGGGGGGGGGGAGCGACACAGCGAAATGAAGACGGGGGGAGGAAACGGGAGAGCGCCGAGAAAAACTCCCAACAGTGCAAAAATTTAAAAAAATCCCGTAATCCCACCGTAAATACAACAATTAGACTTAAAATTACTTCACTTGCATTGCTGCCAAAACCTTACTGGTATCCTTGTATAAACTATTCACGGTAAAGTATATCTCCTGCTCGAGATATACTTGCATGCATATTGTGTATTCTTCCGCCTCATGAAACATTAACACTTCAACGAGCCTGATCACATTGTTCGTGCCTCGGTCAAGTGATATTGTAAAATCATTAGCAGAAAAGTAATAATTTTACAAATTTGTTAATTGTTACACTTTATGCATTAAAATGACGAAAATATTACAGGAAATATTTGAGTACAAAACATGTTTAGCTAACACTTTTTATTCAACGTTAAGACAGGGGACTACTTTCTCTCCGTTGTTAACTGTTTGACTGGGTGCATGGCAGTTACTGTGCCCATAAAAATAAATATATATTATTTAGGGTGTTGGCAGTGACATTTTTTAAACGTTTCTAAAAGGGGCTGAATTAACCTCCAACGGCACTTAGTTAGGGACCTGCAAAATTCGCGATATTATTTGGTTGTCATGTTAATGCAACACGCCGGTCATTGGTGCCTACCTCATCTGATAATCCTCGCGTAGCACTGCGTCAATAAATGAACAAATGACAATCGCGTGCAGTTCGGTCAGAAAGGGAGCGACCTCACACCTAGGAAGCAGCCAATGGAGAAACGACGCCGGCTCGAGTGTATATAATACTGTGACGTTTAGCCTGATGGCAAATAATAACGCGAATTTTGCAGGTCTCTACCTATAGCGCGTGTGTCTGTTAAAATGTACGCAGGACAATTAAAGACTTATTTCTAAAGTTGATCAAAAATAGAGGTTAATCAACTCCGGATGTGTCATACACTGATTATTTATTTGAATACCTAATGGTGCGAAATATACACGGCACGATTATTGTCGTTCCTTTAATCACTGCCAGATGGAGATTCGACTGAGAAGTAACATTTTCGCTTAAGAGAAAACTGTTTCTCTCGAAGCACTGGGGGGTAAATCTTACAGGCGCCCTTTCCGGAATCGAGACGCAGACGTTGCAGTGCTGTTTCAGACACCTGACAGGCCGCAGAGAGATTGCCGACGCTGGGTGGCGGGACGTCTATTGCGAATTGCGATTCGTTCCCCGATTCTCTCTGGCAGCTCAGCAATCAACCAAGTAATTGACAAAAAAAAAAATCAATCTTCATCGCGCCACGGAGTACCGACCTGGCAGGCCTGGACGGGACAGTTACTGAAAAGCGGAAAAGGTTTCTCGTCGATAAAACGTTGTTGCTAACAGGCCTTTGAGATTAACAATATATATATTGAAGTACCCGAATACGTTTCATTTGCCTGTGCTGTAACTGTGTTTAGCGTACACGCTGAAATAACACGACGCACACAAGACTAAAGGGAATTCGCAACACAGAATTCCTCGCATCAAAATTAAAAACACTTCCGGACTTCCTTTCACGAATCGGCGCAACACACACGCACACTCACTCTCTGCGATGTCAGAAAAGTCTTGACGTAATACATAAAGTCGATATGAATTTAATAATTTTCATAACATAAAAGTTTCAATATATAATGAAATATACCGGGTGATTCTCAATTAGACAAACAAACTTCGGGAGGTGATTCTTAATTAAAAAGTAAAATAGAAACATATGTGACACTTTAGACCTAAACCGAATATTAAGGGAGGTATAAGGCAAAATATCGGCTCTTACGTCGAAGGTCCTGATAACATACAATAATGTTCCGAGAGATGTAATTGTATTTTACTTCGTGGCCGATATTTTGCACAAATATGGTTTAAAACCTTTTTTAAAAGGGCTCATACCTCCCATAATATTCGGTTTAGGTATAAATTATCACACATGTTTTCCTTTTACTTTTTCATGAAGGATCACCACTCGTAGTTTGTTGGTCTAGTTGAGAACCACTTATAAAGCACTATATATTCTGCTTTACTTCAGGAAAGATGGTACTTACATATTCAACACATGCATTTGCTATCATTTTTATGACATTAGCCTACTCTTTGTGTATGGAATAGAGAATGTTTTTTATTACAAGTCGACTTTCAAGCAATTTCCTTTATCAGTCGATTCTAAAATATTAAATCATATTAAATTACGTTTTGTAATTTGCTGAACAATTTATTTTTCAGATAGCAGAATAGTTTCAAAAACAGATATTTCTTAAATAAAAAATGTTTAAGTACCTTAAATCTGATTAAATTAAACACCGTGAGTATAGGTGTGCATTAATTTCTTACAAGCTTGCATCATGTGAATTTGTAATATCACAGCCGAATATAAGGCTGTGTATGAGTACGTTTTCTCTGTATACAGCAGTCGCATGTTGTTATACAAAAATCAGCGGTAAATCTGCGTTATCCTTATTTTTGGATTAGAGTTGAAAATTGCATATCTGAAACTGCAGTATTAGTTCATCGACAATCACGAATTGCATTAAAAAAAAGTGCAGCAAAATATGCGCTTGGTTACGTATTACAAACACAGAATATAGTTTATTCGCGGTTTATTCACAGTTATTTGAATCGAACTTTTGATAAACCATAGCATGTATGACGTGTTTATTATTTATTTCCTAAAAATGTTACTTTTTACAAGCGTTTTATACCCCTACTGACATAAATGTATCCGATTTTTACTACATTGAAGTATTATCTATATTTTATTCATAAATTTTAAAATTTCATTTATAATAAATACGAATAAAATAGCTAGAAAACATGTGTTGGTAGCGGTTATTTAGAAATAGTTCTAATGGTATATATTATTACAACAGAGTGCCCACGAATACGGTGCGATGTCCTTTGGTATAATATTCTAGACTTAGTTAAGCTTATTTAAAGGGTGAAAACTTTTTTATTATAGTAGACACAAGAGCATACACTTAGACCCACAGCTAGAGTGGCTTCTGAATAATATTTTCGGTATAATTTTAGGTATTGCAAGGAACAAATATTTTGTTTGTAACTGTACAATAATGAGTGTGGCAGTAAAAGTAATTAATCCGCACATGTGTTGCGATCTAGAACGTGATCGGAGGCCACGCTTTGTGTTTTTAATGCTGCTAGCATACTCGCTCAGGTTGCCTATCAGAAGGGAAAAAGTAGGGAAACGAAAGCAGACAACCTTGAAAAATTTCTGTATTTTATATTTTAATTTGAATAATTATTTGATGTAAACATTAGATTCAAAACGTTTTTCCGTCGCTCCAAAAACTACTACAATATCGTGGATACTACGTTCGATTTTAGGCTATTTCCGGATTCTTAAGAAATGCATACTTGTGCGTACCTGTCCCCGGAAGTGGCATCACCATGTATATACTGGCGCTGTCCGAATTCCGAGTATAGCACACACAGGCTCCATACTTGGAAAGTATTTGAAATTTTATACTTGCTGGGCATACTTGCGTACTTACGACAGTCGCCATATTGTATTTCAGGTGTGAAAATTAACTTGTACATTTTGTGGTAATAAAGCTGGCAAGTTTTAAGATTTAATAAGTATTTACAAAATGTCGTCCTATTGTATGTGCAAGTAATTGTCAGTTTAATAAATGTGCTTACAATTATAAATAAAATTTTGAGCGTTGTATAGACGTCCGCAGCATACTTCCCCAGTGCATGCTTTCAAATAATATTACATCTGCAATCCGCATTTTCAAGATATTACAAATGTAAGAATTATTTTTATCTTTTGAAATTGAAAAAAAATATTTCCTTGCCCAATTATACAGACGTCTAGAAGTAGCTCTTGGCATACTCTTTCAGTATGAGTAATTCCTTACAATGTTATAAAGGTGCATAGCGTGTGGTGTAAATATAAAATAACACATTTTTGCCCGGACAACGTACTCAAGAGTTGCGCGATATCGATAACAAGTGTGTTGTTCGCGATCCCAGACAAGAGGAAGACATAGAAGCGAATTTAATTAAGCGGAAGTGTATCTAGAAGAGAACTCGCAGACCAGTGGAGCGAGAAGCCGCTTCTAGCGAGAGGGGGGAGCTGTTGACTCACGCAGAGCGATTGCTCGGCTAATGACTTCATTTCACCGGAATCGTTCGTTATCTCCATCGCGTTGTGAGAAAAAAAAGGGAGGGGGGCGGATAAGGGGAGCGTTTCGTCAACGTTGTCGGCCGTAGGTCTTAAATAATGGATGGCTGACCTGGCCGGTGTGGACTGAGAAGGACGCCCCCAGTGGCCGCTCTGCCAACTACAGAGCCGAGCCAGGGCAAGCTCGCAAAGCGAGGAAGATAAAAAAAAAAAAAAGTCGCAACTCTACGTTAATATTTAATCCCCTAATTTTCGCCGCGCTGGTACAAATTACGTATGGTCTATTCGCGGCTTTCTTCGCGCTTTTCGAAACGAACCTTTGAAAAATCACACCATGCAGACGTACTCAGCTGTTTCCAAAATATGTCACCTGTCACGAGCGTTTTATACTCCTGTTAACCAAAAGTAACTAGTTTTTTTTTTTTTTTTTGGTTAAATTGAAGTTTTTCTTATACTCTCTTTATAGAGTATCATATTTCATTTATAATTAATGTGAATGAATATAGGGAGATAACAAGTATGTTGGTACTACCTAGTAAGAAATAGTTCTTAAGAAAAAAATGATTACACTGTGTGGGCGCTAATACTGGGCGTTGTCCAGTTAGTGTAGTTTTCTAGACGTAGTTAAGAGTAGGAGGGACTGAAACATTTTCTGTGAAATAGTTGCTTGCGTGAATATGCGTATCTCGGTAAATAAATGTTTAGCCAATACGACTTCTTGTCAGAAAAGAAGTAAAAACAATTATCTATATCCATATATATATATATATATATATATTACTTTTGTCATATTAAGTATATTCTTGGAGAACAGAATTTAGTGAAAATGATCAAATGTCTCATTTTTAACGTTTGCCTGTGCAGTTGTATTAAGCAGTAAGAAATACGTACGACCATAGGATCGTAGTTCAATCAGTGGGCTTTCATCGCTTGTAATAAAGTCCCACTGTTACAGGTATAGTTTCCGCAGTACAGCGTCACGACGGAAACACTGCACGCCATGCGCGTAGGAGCTACGAGGCGCTATAAGTGCGTGTTAGTGTCGCCGTTATCGCTCCTTCGCTTCTTGACTTTGGACGCGCAGCTCCATGCCGCTCTTTTAAGGTTTGCCTACATGAGGCGGAGGAATATCCTGGAAGTAGAACTTCAGCAGGACTTCAGAAAATGTTGGAAGTAACCGAGAATCGACTACGTGAATTGTATCCGATTTTACAGCTTAAACTGCTGTGCTATTTATGCTTATCAGTTTCTCATATTCTCGTGAATTTTCCACCTAAAAAGAGAACTTTTTGAATACAGGGTCAAATGGCGGCACTCGCCATCAACGTAGCGGCAGGCTCTCCGCCAATCAGCGCCTGGCAACTTACACTGAGAGAAAATCAAACCAAATATTAGTTTTTATAGGACCAAATATATATTTAGTTGTCCTAACAAACGACATTGTTGAGCAAACAAAATTTGAAAAGTCAAATAATTACTTTTGTTTGTCTAACAAAATCTATGTTTAAATAAACAAAATCTCTATCTTGGGACAAAAATAAATTAGACTGTCAACTAAATATTTTGTTGAATCAAATGTATATATTTGTTTGGTCACTCATTTGTCTGCCATCGTTCGAAAATACTACTCGAGAGTATGTTTGTATTTTTTGGGACAGTTAGGATAGTAATCGTAGTTTGTTAGTGCAGCTATTGATACTTAACAATCATATACACACATTAATAAAACAATACAACAAGAAACTGACAAGTGAAACTATAAAACTTGAAATATTTGTTTGCACGTGTGCCCAATAGTTGAAGTATATATATTTAAAAGCTCTATAGTGTCATACGTTGTCACATTAGAAGAGATTACTAACGCGTAGCGCTTATACGCAAGTGATCTAGGTTCGAACTTGGAATTTTTTTTTATATCGGCCCAAACTCTTTAATGCACGTGTAACCAAACAAATTTTTAGTTCCACCAACCAAATATTACAGTTTGGGGCAACTAAATGAGAATAACAAATTATTTGGTTTCAGCAACAAAATATTTAATTGTCCCTATACAGACATATAGTAATTTGGTTGCAACAAATAAATATTGTTTGATTCAATGAAACCTTTTTCTCAGTGTGCAAGCGAGTCGGCAGCCCAGGCGCTCTGAGGAAGAGAAAGGTTTTGTTGAATAAAACACCGCTTGTATGTTCTGGATTGCTATCATCTTGGTCGCGCGCCAACTAGTAAGATCTAGCTGGTGGAACTAAATACTTGACCGGCGTTGCGTACACCCTAAGCCCGAATCAACGATATCAATCAGTGAAGTAGTATTCACTGGAAGTCGGTCGATACGCTACTGCCGATTGGCGAATCGAGGAAGTTAACTGTTGGACAAGTAACTTACGGCAGTGGAATTCTCGACATCCAGTGGAAATCACAAATAAGTCACAGTGAATTCCAGTCATCATTTTAATTAGTTATCAGGCACTGATTATAAGTTGTTCAGTTTTCCCCATTTACACTGATTTGGCTCAATTATCACTATTTCGTATTTTGAGTGTACAATGTTTCTTTCTGAATAAAATTCCCCGGGGGAAAGCGAGAGGTATTCACCACAAATTTAAAAAATGGGAGGGGAATAAGGAGATGAAAAAAAAATCATTGCCTAAATTAAGATGAATTAACATTTTACGTATAAAATAATATATAAGTTCGCATACCCGCTGTGTGCAAATATCTTTTCATTATTTTGGTGCGCATGTAAAGCAGATGTATTCACGTATTCTACACTCTAAATTTGAATAAGTGGAAAACCACTGATTCACAGTGAAAATGGCTCCACTTACGATCAGTGAAATTGTTTCACATCACCAATTCAATCTGTGTAATTTTTCCACTGAAACAATTAATGGTTGGTTTTTCACTGATTATAAGTGGAGGCGTGTTCACTGCTAATCAGTGGTTTTCCAGTGATTCGAATCTAGAGTGTATTATGTATTTTGGTGACATGATTCTCTAGAGTTACACGTAAGAATTCTTCACTTGGAAATATCTTCTCCCTCAATTATCTCCCAGCCCGTTTCTCTGAGGAGTCAATATATTCTATTCACAGTACTCAAGGAACTTCCAGCAATGGACGTTGATATAGGTGCCGTCATAATATTCACACTACGATTTTTCACATTATCATACCCAATAGTCGACTGAAGAATATAGTTTAACATTGCCGTCATCATTGGAGGCCAAGCATTTTAAATACTTCAGATCTGCTCGCTTGTGATCTCGGCCTATACTACGTAATACTGGCCGAGTGTGTCGACGTCTGAATCACTTTGTTACATTGAGCAGATCAAATAGTCAAATGTTCACACAATCTGCCGGTATTTATGTGGCATAGGCCAAGTTGGTATCTAATGTGAACGAGTCACCAGACTTTCATAGTTTTCGATGAAGTGAAAAACACCTGAGTAAAAATACGGGCTCTACCAATATCAACATGAGATAATAAGCTAAACTGAATTCCTTACCTTTAATTTATAAAATAAGTTTGCTTAATGTACTGTTGTTCACATCACATATCCTGAACTAATAAATTAATTTTGGGATTTTCCGTGGGGGGTAGGAGGTAGCAACTCCCCCCCCCCCCCCCCCCCCCATCCGGCTAGCTTCTGTAAGAAGCTCTGGTTAAATACATTTTACAGTTTAGGTTGCTATAACCGATGAGTGGAAGTATTTCCAAGTTTCGAATCAATACCTTTCACGCCTTAACGCTATGCCTTACCAATCTTTGCTACCGGCAAAATACGAATGTTTTTAAATACATACGTTTTATATTCGCATATCTGAGTCCGGTTACCTGATAGACTGAGTCTTTGGGCCTATCGCAGGCTGACTTTCTCGTGATTGGTCGAGCTAATTGGCCAATCCTAGTGAGTATTTTTTGACCCTGTCCTCTTTTCGTATGGTTTCGAGTCATCTAGATGTGCTCATATTTTCTCTATCCATGTTATTGGGGCGTTTTATTATCTCGAGAGATACTGCGGCCGCGGTAGTGTAGCGGATAGAGCGCTCACCTCACACCAAGGCTAACCGGGTTTGGTTCCCGTCGAAGCCGCTATCGGATTTTCGCATGTGGGGAACGTGCCGGGGCGATGCAGCTGATCAGCGGATTTTCTCGGGGATCCAATTACACCTCGTTTTACCCTCATCGGCTCTCAACCTTGTTGTTCAGAGCTGTCCAACCCTCTTCATTGTCATACTAGAGAAATGACAGAGACGTGGATATATATATAACATCGAACAAGAAATCCTGGACGCGGCTGAAACCCAAAAAGCCTAGTGGATGAAGAAAGTTTTACAGGATGGAAATTTTTGGACATTCGCCATTGCGAAGCAGATGTCTGTTTTACCATGGCATGCATCTGCGTTGCAATGGCAAATGTCCAAAGATCTCCATTCTGTCATTCACCCCCATTGCACCATTCGTTAAAAGATAACAAGAGAGTTTTAATTAGATAATTTCCTCCGATGATGCGTTTAAAAAAAGAAAAACTGTTTCAGCGGTCCTAACAAAACAATTTTTACTGATAAAAAATTTACCATGTTTTGAGATGTTGGTTTATAGCGGGAAAAGTTGACTGTTTGCTAGGATTCAACGTACTGTAAACATGTCCGACAGTTTTCGTTTCTTATTGGCTGCCATGCATGTACTAATCTACTAATCCCATTTCACTGAGCCAATGAGGATTCTGATACTATAAGGCAGAACGTTCGTAATTGGTATGCAAACAACTTAGCAGAATCAAAACCTTGTTCATCCAATCATAAAAAAATTAATTTGTTGAAGTGTTATGGAATATATGTTGCCTCAAAAATTTTTTCGTGATTTTTCATCGTCTCTAACCATATGTAACCACCACTGGAGAGTGGATCTTAGAGGATACCACCTGAGGAACTTTGCCTGCTATTTCAGGCCAGCAGCCTGGAGTGGCAAGACGAGGAAATGTAAGGGGGAGACGTGATAACTCCGAGAAACGTCCGTCACGTTTCCCACACGTCATAAATGTCTACTCGGGTCCGCCGGAGAAAGAGCGCTTATAGCCATCCATGGTGGATGGCTGGCGTGTTTACGCCCTACAGGCACCGGATACACCATTTCGTTCTTTGAGTACACAAACGTGCACATTAAGAACAGCCAACAAATTTATTACGTCCTCTATAAATGGTCAGATATCGCCACAAAAAAAAAACACTCGAATTGCATCGTGCTACTTACATGCTCTGAGTGATGACGTAGCAAAACTATTAGCTTCTTTATTGCTCACTGGCTATATCACTTGCCATCACAGAAGTATCCCATTCGTTCTGGTTATGAACAGAGGGTTACCAACAAAGACCCTTTTATTAAGAGCTGTAATTCAACAATGTTCTAAGACGTCATGAGATATATTTTAGTTTCCCTTCTGCCATTGGCGCCCCGTTGATCCGACACTTCCTGTAAGAATCTGAGCGAAAGGTTAACATTTATCACTGCGCTGTCTCAAGGAGAGTGAATTCTGACAGTGTGAAATGTAATGAGATATTAACCAAATGAGCATAGTGGAGGCTAGCATGGTGCTATATTATAGTCTCGAAAAGGTAGGATTTATTGTTATGGAACAAATTTTGTCACATCCGAAGATGTACCATTTTTTTTCTGGTAGCCGAATAGATTTACGTTTGAGGTTTACTAAGATGTTAATGTATAGAATGATTTATAGTAGTTTGATGTCGAACTGAATTTGTGTATCTTATCATTAGAGACGTTGGGTTATGGCAGGAAAGTTTAACTGTTCGTCAGGATTCGACTTACTATACACCTGTCCGACAGTTTACTTAGGAAATTGTCTCTCATGCAGGCATGAATCTACTGTCCCGTTTCATTGAGCCAATGAGGATTCTAATACTCTAGAGCATAACGTTTCTTAGTAGTCTGCAGAAAACTCAGCCGAGTCAAAAACTTGATCATCCAATCACAAAAGATAAACTATCTAAAGTGCTTCGAAGATATGCCGGCTCAAAAATGTTCGCGATTGTCTGGTGACTAATAATCATAGAACATCATTTTAGTAATTTTCTACTCTTAGAACAGTCGAGAAGTACTAAGCCTTAACACCTGGACATTGGGCGAGGTACTTACATATACTGATCAGAATAAAATTTACTTGCGTGTCAATCCATTTTGATTATATATCACTGACTCGGTTTAGGAGTTGATTTCCTTTTTGTGACCTACCCCGCCAGATTAGGCAGGCACAAGGGTAAACTGTGTGGTCGTTAAGAGTAATGTGATACTTAACGTACACCCGTCAATTCCTGCCTGGAGAAACCTGTACATCCCTTCACAAAACGACCCTAACCCTTTTCAGCCTGTAAACTTACATAATTCAAGTTGGTAATTTATCATTTCTGAGATATCTTGGAAACCAATCATCTAATACACACCAAATTATTCATACTAGTAGTACTAGAGTGGGCCTGTAAACTTACATAATTCAAGTTGGTAATTTATCATTTCTGACATATCTTGGAAACCAATCATCTAATAATCACCAAATTATACATACTAGTAGTACTAGAGTGGGCCTGTAAACTTACATAATTCAAGTTGGTAATTTATCATTTCTGACATATCTTGGAAACCAATCATCTAATAATCACCAAATTATACATACTAGTAGTACTAGAGTGGGCCTGTAAACTTACATAATTCAAGTTGGTAATTTATCATTTCTGACATATCTTGGAAACCAATAATCTAATAATCACCAAATTATACATACTAGTAGTACTAGAGTGGGCCTGTAAACTTACATAATTCAAGTTGGTAATTTATCATTTCATAATAAATAGTGGAGTGACGACATTCGTTTCAGAAATGTAAACCTAGTTGAAAAGTGTGCGATTATCCGCATTGTCCAGAAACATCTGGCAACTTGCGTGGCGATGGTTTACGAGCCCGTTACGGTAGGTCAGTACGCCTATTCCGACCGCAACGCGAGGAACTGTAAAAAAATAATAAGGGTTAATGGTCGTAGACAGACCATCAGCGCACGTTAGCTTCAGTTCTTATTGCGAACATTCCGCCGACGATAAAACAATAACGGTCGTAAACAGTGTGCGATATCATGCCAACTGTTTTTCAGGAATATTAGATGGCGGATATTTCCCATAACTTGCAATAACCTCGTAACACAAGCGTAACTTGCGCGCAGGCAGACTCCGCTAATGCGAAGGTGCCCGAAACCTGGGGGTCACACAAATGTTGGCTAAGCATGTGTGCGTACTTTAAAATTTACGTATATCACTGGATATGGCCCACCACACCGAGCCGTCTAGGTAATACTTTAAAGGCGTTGTGTTGTTATAATTTCTGACATAACTCATCCTCGTACATTTGCTGACGGCAGAATTAGCTGACCAGCTAAGATAATAAACATATCCTGACTAAAATAGGACACTACGAATAAATGATTTTCGTTTTTTACATAATTGTAGTAATTTGTGTACACTTTTATTTTAAGTTTTGTTCCAATTTGCTCATTAAATTTTTCATTTCCGTTATATTGCAATATAAAAATACTATTTTCGTAAAGTAAAATTTAGTTCTCCTGACGTTTGAACCAAGAAAACAAGCAAGTGAATTAATTATTTTATTATGCTAAAACTTAAATGTTCAGAGTAAGGGTGGACCGAAATACATTTTTTCTGGGGGAAGCGGGAAATCGAACTACATGTGTTTCGTCAGTACCTAAGAGAGCGGTCCTAGTTTTTTTTTTTTTTTCAACTTCTTTCTGAAGTAGCGCGCGATGCAGTCACACAAGTAACAGAAATGTAGTGCTACGAGTCTAAGGAGTTCTGAAATGAATTCACGAAATTTTCTTGCCCGTATTTTGTGGAGAATTTGATAGCAGATTCCACGACGTTTGCAGAGGACCTTATAAAAACCCTGCTGACTTGCGGGAAACGCAGGCTATAACCAGCAAGGAAGGGGGTTGAAATGAAATTGCCTCCCTCCCCCCTCCACCCTCAGTCGCACGCCTTGCCGACACTGACCTTCAGTTGCGCAAGGAGACGTGCGGCGGCGGGGGTGGATCAATGAGCCACTTGCCTGGTGGCGCCCCTAGCGGCGCCTGGGGACAACCCGCGCTGTGCTATCGTTGGAGCTACCATCGCCACAGCCCGTGCATGCCCCGGTCAGGCACGTCGTGGCTGGCGGACGAATTGTATGTCAAGGCTGTTCACGATAAAGTGAGCCCTTTTGAAATCAACCTTGGAAAAAAGTCTACGCCCCTGCCTGCATATATTTTAACGGCCGAACTGAGTGACATACGCCCAGTAAAGTTGGCAATTATTGATGGGAAATAGGTCTATACCTTATCGTCAAATATATAGTGTTAGGTAACCATTTGTGCAAACTGAAATATATTTCTTTTCCTCTGCGGTTTTTTTAAAATGTGTTTTAAAGTATAATAATGAGGGGATTTGTTACATATTTTACTTTTTAAATAATTCCACCGTTTCACTTGACTGATACATGAATAAAGTGACGAGGCCCATGGTAATGATAATTTTACACAAGGTGGAGGAATACACAACGTGCTTACAAGTAGATCTTAAGCAGGGCTTTCAGAAGTGCTCATTTTACTTGGAACAGCCTATAGTAAGCTGGCACGTGGAGAGATTTTTCCAGCTTTTAAAAGGCCAGTGCCCATTTCATCTTTATGTCTTGCCTGCGAAGTATCATAGAGATATGGCTGGCGTAATATTGAACTACTTATGTTTGCTAACGATTCCACAGACTCTCCATGAACCCGTGAATACTAGAAGTGAGGCACAGCGTTGGCTGGCAGGTGCGGCGGGGTGATAAACGCACGTCGCACACAGGGGCTCCTGGGAATCGGTGTTACTTGTTGTAGGGGTTCAGAGTTCGCTCGAGTCCCACACCACCGAGCCTCCCCGGGCTGGCAGACGCACTGAGCGAGGAAATACGACGGTCCAGCAACTCCGGTTCTCCAACCACAGTGGCGATCCTGCAGTTCCGCTGACCCAGCTGAAGCCGACTGCACGCGGCGTCTGTGCCCTATTCGACCCGCCGTATGCAAGTCGCCAAGGCACTTCCATCAGTCATCTTTAGCTTCGTATTATTTATCATTTTGCTACATAACGAACTACAATCCATTCATGGTTATTTCGCACTTTTCTGGAGCCCTGTTAAGTCCTACTTCCAGGATATTCCTCCACCTTGTGTAAAAAAAAAAAAGCTTAACTGAGTCTAGAAAATTACACCAAAGAACAACGTTCAGGATTCGTGCGCACTCAGCTGTTATAATATTTTGCATGAGAACTAGTTCGCACTAGGCGGTACCAACACATGTTTTCTCACTGCTTTTATTAATATTTATTATAAATTAAATATTATATTGTATAAATGAAATACAGGTAAAATCTCAATTTAACGACAAATAAGATACTTTTATGTTAACAGAGGTATAAAACACTTGAGATATATGGCACATTTAGGAAATAAATAAACACGTTTTACATGGTGCAATTTTTTTGAAGGTTTTATTTTAAAAAGTACGAAGAAACCACGATGGTTTAGCGGCTAGAGAGCTCGCCTTACACTAAGGCGAACCGAATTCATTTTGTCGGCGGTGTCGCTCCCGGAGTTTTGCAAGTGGGAATCGTGCCGGACGACTCCGCTGGTCGGCGGGTTTTCTCCGGGTTTTCCCGTCTCCCCTTACCTTACACTCCGGCACTGCTCCATACACACCTTGGTTCATCCGCATCGGTCCTCACGACCTCGTTGTCAATACAGACCCAAATCTCTCCACTTCGCGAGATAACTTGAGAACAAGAGCTTGATAGATGCCGCACATGTTCTCTTTTCATTTCTAATTCCATAGCAGTTCCTTAGATACGCCCTGCAAGAAATCACTGTGAGAAAACAAGAACCGAATCTCGTACTGCAAGGTCTGGAGTGTAGCTGACTGCTCGCTGGACAACGCCCAATCAACAAATGCGTGGGTGAGTTTTGAGCAGACAGAAAACAGTTCCTGGTTAAACAATCTCATTCTTATTTAGTCGTTTCAGAGACCAGCATTTATGTTCGTAACTGTACAAGTGTCAGTGTAACGCTCTGCCGCAGAGCACTCAAACATACAGAAGGGAAACAGTCACTTATATCGACAACTTCAGCCATCCACACGCCAGTAAAATGTTCGAACGCCGTTCGCCAATCAGCACCTCTTCAGAGAACTACGTAATAAAACATTTTCTGAGAAATGTGTGATATAACCAAGGAAAACATTTATTTTATATAGGCTTCTGATCTCAGCCATGAAACAGCCTGTAGTCTGGGGTTACGTATGAATATAAATATTCATTTCAGGATTTGCTTTGTTCCTCTGGTTACATTTTCATGGTATACTTTGAGATAAATAAAAATATATGGTTTTGTTTGATTTGTAATAACTTGATCCACGCTATTTTAACTTTATAAAGGGCGCCTACCCTTAATACAGGGGTAAATTAAAATTTTGTCTTGTTTAACTGAGCCAGCACAACATGAGAGTTCGCAAGACCACTGGTGTTTCAACTACGACAAAAATGGCCACTTCTTAGCTTGATAATCTAAACAAGTTTCCAGTGCGCAGTTCGAAAGGAAACCAAAATTAGTTGCAAAAACACTTACGAAAAAATATCTGATGATAACCCACATTTGAACAACTAAACTAAACTGCTCCTAATCAGGAGATTTGAGCGCATGTCTGCTGACGTTGCTCCACTTCGCGAATCAGTAAAGTTCAGCTTATTATAGTTACTGGTATTCACCGATTATACAATATTATCTACCTATTGCTAATAAATTACACTGGTTTGAAGTCAAACCGCAGTGCACTCCACTGGTTCATCAGTAATTAAATGCTGTTCACGATAAAGCGAGCACTTTTGAAATCAACCTTAGGAAAAATTCACTGCTCCTACCTGCATATATTTTAATGGGCCCACTGAGTGGCGTGCGCCCAGTCAAGTTGGTAACGGTGGAATGAACGTAGTTCCATATGTTTACGTTGAATGAAAGGTGTTAGGTAACTATTTGTGATCATTTAAATTGTTTCTTCCGCGTTCTGTTTTTTTTTTAATGCACCGATGTGTAAAAATGAGTAGATTGAAAACACATTTACTTTTCTAATGATTTCACAGTTTCACTTGACCGACGCATTAACGAAGTGACGAGATCTATGGCAATGTTAAGGCGGGAAAAAACACAGCGTTCATACACGTATCTTAAGCAGGGCTTTCAAAAAGTGCTCAGTTTACTGTGAACATATTCTAACAGCTTATCAACGGGACGTTGAGTAAATCAATTATAGTTTTTGAAATCACTGATTGAGATTTAGAGCGTACGAGTACATCAGTTGTTTGCTGTAGTTTGTAGTACTTACTTGATCTGGGAACAATGTATGTTAGAGATGTACGTTTTTGAATTGTGGCAGGTTTTTAAAAACAAATATAATATCGGATTACCATAAAGGACTATGTGATAAGCAAAACATGTGGTAGGATATGTGGTTATGAGTACTGGTCTAATAGATATAATTTCTTCATCGTATGGGAATGTAATTACCAGTGTTAGTAAGTCGAGATTTGTATGAGAATATGTTTGGCCACTGGCTTAATGGAATGTACAATACGTGTCAAACATATCCTTAAAAAATATAAGTAAAATTATCAAAACTATTTTAAGAGTTAATTTACAACCAAATCATTTCCAAATACATGTTTTGTATCATTAGTGTTAATTTTCTTTATGCCGACATGTACGTATGCTGCTCGGAGTTTAAGAAGCGGTCCAAAGAATTCTTCGTTTCCGCTGTAAAAGACGTTAGTTTCTGAGAAACAAACAGCCAGTGACGTTATCGCGGAAGTAATTTAGAGTAGAAGGATGGGCTGCTGCTGGACGATATGAAATATTGGGTTACACCATGCCAGATTTTTTTTTTTCTGTCTTTGAAATATCTATCTCCAACTCTTCGGCCCAAACTACGAATACTGTAATTTTTTTTTTGTTCCAGGTATTCTTTGGAAACTAGTACGTGAAAATGTATTATCGCTTACACTACAAATAAATTAGAGTTAATTTTACAAAACCTTGGCGTGGAATGTATAAAGCTAACGTTTAATTTCAACAACCAAGCGTTGTAGACTTCACGTTGCCAAAGATTGTATCAAACAAGTGCTTAAAATTTCCACTGGGTGGTTTTCATGAGTTTCACAGCTTTTGCCTTGCGAATGAACATTTCGAGGATTTAATTAAATAAATTAGCAATTTTTCGAGAGTGTGAGATTTTAAAATGTCACATGGTCCTTGACGAACCAAATCACGAGAGCTTCGCGCTCACAAGCGACATGGATGGATTGGTGACAGAGCTAGTGATATTTCGCGAAAAAAAATACGAGTACGCGGTAGACTTTTATCCCATAAGCACACAGCAGCAATTTGTCTGTTGCGATCGGTTGCTGCCTGCTTGTTAAGGCGTTTCCATATTTGGCCGGGCCACTCAGAATTCGGCAACATCGGCACTGCTCCTACGTTGTTCGTGTGCAGACAGTTAACACGTGCCTAAAAGCAATTCAGCCAATCAAGACAGTTAAAAGACCCCTCAGTGTTCTGAAATATAACTGGTCTTGTAATATTTCCGCGAAATTTGACTATCTCAAGTGATAGTTTACCCTCAAGTTTAGGCTAGCTGAGAAGAAATAAAGTATGGTTTTAGGAACCTAGTATTTGTACTCAAACCTTATGGACTGTAAACTTCGCAATTTCAGTTACCATTACGTTGAACTCAACAGTGGTATTCATTCGCGATAGTCAATTAATTATTAATTGGATGCTATTAAACCGATTAGCCAAATATTCGCCAAAACAAGTAGCATGGTGATTATCCAGCGAAATTTTTCGAGTTCTCATTCATGCCTAATTTTGATAGGCGATGCATGGACAGCAGTCAAACTGTTTAGTTGTGCCACCCAATTTTTATTAAACTAGATTTAAAAAACAACTCAACTGTATCTTGTGGTCCTCTCTGTGATTGTGTATAACTATTTTGTCTATTCTCAATACCTCCGCAGTTAATTAATAAAATATTTGAAAAATCACCTGCCATATTTAGTTTTAGCCTAAATATTTAGTATATCTCACGCATTTTATACTTCAGTTAACAATTTTTATCGTCATTTAAAATTAAACGTTGAATAATGTATGAGTTTAATAGTCGATATATATTTAAAACATGGAGAAAAAGTTATGTTGGTAATAGCTTGTAAAAATAGCTCCTACGAAGAAATCTTGTTAAGACTGAGTCCTGTTACATTGTTTGTAAAATAAACGTTTCCTGCCGATGTATTTGGGTCTTCGTGTAGCATTGCTGGAAGCTACAACGAATATTCATTACACATACATTTCCTTTGATAGCGAGCTACTTCAACAGAACAACTATGGCAATCCCTGAGGTTTTTTTCTCCACTAAATAAGCTTTGGATTAATTCTCTAAGCCACGAAATTATACTTACAGTGAAAAATTTAAAAATTTTTATCTTAGACGTAGTTGCTGAACAAGATTAAAATGTTCTCCCATCGGCAAACTAAGATCATATTAATCACTCTGTTCCTAGTGTGATAAAATCTCAGCAATTTCCTCTACCTGTGCATAATATAAATAGTTTATACTACCAAGGATAAATATTTCTTAGTTATAGCTTTCATGCATTAATAACAATACTACACGTACACGTTAATCATTCGTTAGTTTAGTTAACGAGTGTTAATAAGAGAATTGAAACTGAGCTCTATTCGTTATTTACTCATACTTTTTCCATTTACCCTGTTGATTACAAAATAAGAAACGCTTATGAAAACAGTGCAACCAAGTTCCATTAAAAAAATATTCTATAGTGGTATATTCTAAAGTGATATATTTCTACCGTGTGGTTTATTTTGTGTTTTGTGCGCCTACCACCGTAATATTTAAGCTTTGTTTTCGCTTAATTATTTTTATTGATTTATTTTTTAATTATGTGGCTTGGCTTACTTTCGACAACTATATTACTTGCATTCAGACATGTATCCTTTACTATCTGTCTTTAAACATGATATGTTTTGGTGTCATAAATGTGTTTTCGTTTCGTGTTATAATATTGTGTTAAATCCGATCTTCAGATAACGACAACCCACATACAAGGCGTCATGATAAAGAAGAATTCGTGTACTATACAGCTGTTTGTGACAAAACTAGGAGCGATGTAAAGTGCATAGTTTCGTGCAAAAAGAAATGTATTTGCAAGTTGAAATAACGTAACGGTATTACTCATTAACGGTCATGTTTCATATATACACAGGATTTTTTAAATTAATTAAATGCGTGCCTATCTGTATAACGTCGCTAATATTTTGCTGTCATTTGACGTGTTCACAACAAAAATACTTGTACTGTTAATAAGTAAATTTGGTCTGGCGTCAAAGGGTATGGTTTCTAGTTCCTGTGTAAGCGATGTGGTAGTAATTTTTCCCCTACTCACTGTTATTATTTCATCACATTTGATTCCTAGAAGAAAAATCAATGTTATGTCCAGTTCTCAATATTGTAATCTGTAGATAAAAGACTGTCGTTTTACAATAAAACTGTTTGTAGTCCCTCAAAGAACTTTCTTGGCAAATGGGTTTCAAGAATTTTTCTTGTGAAAGTACGAAGTACAAACGTACAAACAAATCTTACGTTCTAGCTACTGAAGTGAGTGTTTATTGTGTTACGCACGTACCCCGACGCATTTGCACATTATTCAAACCTTCACATTATTTTTAATTTCAAATGTTTCCACATGGTCGTGGGGGGGAGAGGGGGCAGTGGCTGAGCGGTTAGCCTGCTTGCCTCTCACCAAGGCGATCCGGGTTCATTTCCCGGCCGGGTCACTCACCGGACCTTCGCACGTGGGAATCGTGCCGGACGATGCCGTTGGAAGGCGGGTTTTCTCGGTGATCTCCCGTCTCTCCCGCCCCCCCCCATTCCGGTGCCGCTCCATACTCACCTAAATCACCCTCATTGGCTCTCAAGGCCTCGATGTAAAGAGTCGTTCAAATCTCTTCGCTCACTCACTCCTCCTGGACGCCGCTTGACTAAAGCGAGATGGTTTGAGGTTGTTCTACCCACGTTAGGAACAAAATGAGATTTCCTATAAGCGAGTAGGAACAAAATGAGATTTCCTATAAGCGAGTATGGTATAGGGAACATTTCCTACATGATCCTCTATGTTCCAAAGAAGCAATTTTTTATGCAGGTTGTAAATAGAGAAACTATATATATTCGCACGTTATAGTTAGTTTTTGGTACTTGTTCCAGCCTAAATATTAAGTATTACCGTGGACTAAAGATAAGGTAGACCGATTATTCGTCTTTTGCACATGTACTCAACATTGAGCTACCCCAAACCTACACAACTGTGGAAGTCACATGGTCAACAGTGATGAACGTGTTTGTTTACATCTTAATTTTTAGATGACAAGCACTATTATAGTAATAGAAAATTTTCCCAATTTTAATTTAATCAAACTGCATTACAGATTGGTTAGAGGAAGTATAACATTCATCTTAAAGCATTTGTTTACAATTCAGTTTTCTAATCTTAAATCCCAATCACGCCATCTTCGCTAGACCTATTGGCAGAAAAGCAGTTCAATGTTGGGATACGGAGATTGGTTGTGCGCAGTCAGAGAAATCGGTCCATCTCATCCTTAGTCTACGATTATTATAGTCCGTTCACGGTTACTTCAAACTTTTCTGAAGCCCTGCTAAAGTTCTAAATCCAGAATGTTCCTCCGCTTAGTGGAAACAAAGCTTAACCTATTCTAGAATATTTACACCTAAGGGACTGCGCACCGTATTCGTGCGCACTCGGTGTAATAATATTTTGCACGAGAACTATTTCTTACTAGGCATTACCAACACTCCTGTTTTCTCGCTGTTTTATTTGTACTAATTATAAATGAGATGTTATAATCTACGGATAAAATACGAGTGAAATTTCAATTGAACCGCTCGATGTTCGTTCTCAGGGCGGAACTATTTCACCCGTGAGTTACTACCAGCGCGCCGGCTGGGGAATATCTTCCTGAGACTGCTCGCGCATGCAAATATATACGCCCCGATATCCCTGCTCTAGGCCACCCCCTCCCCTAGAGACCTAGACTCCAGCGCCGTTTATACGATCGGCGCGTTCTTTACGACGCCAGCGTCGCCTTCACACAATAGTATTTTAGACTGACGCGAAAACCAAGATCCACTCACGGGCCAGCAGCAATAGTTGCCCCTTATCGCCGTCTGTTGCAATCTGGAAAACCTTACTGCGAGGCAGGAAACATAGCCACACAGGCGTTTTCTCACTGAATACAGGCATCCTTACAACATCTCGTCTGAAAATGTGATGGTCTCTCCGCCACACGGCAAATAAGGCACTTCTACCTTCGCAGAAGTATAAAACGCTTGTGATACGTAGCAAGCATGTTTAGGAAATAATTAAACAAGTCATACATGGGGTGATTTTTCGAAGGTTATATTCAAAAAGTGTGAAGAAACCGCGTTAATAGACCATAACTTTATTTCGCAACTACTATTCACGGCCTACGCTGTGTTCACAAGAGCAAAATCTGTGTTCGGCACCGAGCGTTCATAATAAAGCTTATTTCGCTGGGTAAACGTCACGGATTTTAAGTGCGAAATAAATATCCGTCATCAAACGAGAAGTGTGAAAGCCTTAAAAATGATATTTTTTAACCATTTCACTATCTTTTTGCTTTTCCGATTTAGTTTTCATATTTAAATAAATAACTCATGCAAGCTAATGTTTAGAAAAATCTGTTAGTAACAAATTACCTAAATGCGTTTTTTTGCACGTGAAAGAGCATTTCCGAAAGTTTTAAACGAAATTTAGTAAACCTCTACATGTGCACCATTTGTTGCCCGAACCACATCAAAGCGATACTCCAGCTCCTACAATGTCCGCACTAGCATTCCCTCGTCGACAGTATCAATGGCTGCTACAATCCTTTGCTTCAGTTCGTCCACAGGTGATCTGCACACGATGTCCTTAACATAACCCCATAAGAAGAAGTCTCGAGGCGTGATATCCAGCGAGCGAGATGGCCAAGGAAATAGGACCATCTCTGCCAATCCATCGTCCAGGAAACCGCTGATTCAAGGATTCACGTACAGCCAAACCCCAGTGTGTGTGTGTGTGTGTGGGGGGGGGGGGTGCTCCATCGTGTTGAAAGATGGCATTAGGTTTGCATGTCTTTCAGCTGCGGGATCACGAATACGGTTAACATGCCCAGGCAAGTATTGCGTGTGATAGTACTTTCATTGAAGAAGAATGGGCCGATGATGCGATCACACGTGACGCCACGCCACACATTCACCTTCAGACTGTCGCGCACAATCTCGTGTTATTCATGAGAGTGTTCTGCCCCCACACCCCCCCCCCCCACTCGCATACCTGGTTCCTAACATTATGCCGGTTCCAATACACCTGAAACATTGGAAAGTTGCTTCGTCACTGGAAACGACTCGATTGAGGAAGTTGTCATCTTCGTCGATGCGTTGCAACATGTCGGCAGCAGAATCTGCGTGTCGTGGTGCATCGTCAAGTTTGCAGAGCGTGAACCAGCTGCGATTTGTATGCATATAGTCGTAACTGCTTGTGTAGAACTTCGTGCGCCCGTTGATCGGGGTGACTGCAGTCGCCTTGCAGCAGTGCGGACCTACTTGCCAGGGCTACGCACGTATGCAGGACGTGTGCTGTCGATGTCCTCGGCTCCTGTGCGTGGCCGGCCGGCAACCCTTCTGGTCCAGAGTGCTGCCAGTTTCCATCAACATACTGTGCCACTCCCGTATTGTGGATCGTGCAGGCGCGTCCTTACCATACCTGGTCCTGTAACTACGCTGAACTTGCGTGTCGGATTTGATCTCAATAAACCAAGACACACATCGAGCCTTCTCTTGTGGAGTGGTCATTTGGGTGAATTAGTAGTCACAAGACCAAAAATGCGTTAAAAGAACGTTGGGACATGCTCTTCCACAAGCTAAACACCGCATATCTGTATCACCTTCAGGTAAATTTTTATTGACATTTGAAGTTGTAGTGATAATTAATGGACATTCTGTATTTCCATTATAGTCGGAAGAACAAGGTTTGTTCCTTAGGTAGGTTCTAACACTATATAAATAGGAAAATTGGACACATTTATATTTATTTAATGAAGCTTGAAATTGTCCAGTTACTTACATACAAAACTGAATTATTTCGATTCGTATGCCACAACAGTGCACCCTGGCGGCAGAAAAGAATTAGTTGCTCACCAGAGGGCATTGCGATTCCCAACCGTAGTTAAACTTACGTGTAGAGGATGGATATCAAGTGAGGAGAAAAGTATGTCGTAAGCAGAGATTTCAAAAGCGCTCGGCTCACATTGAACGCGCTATACGCGTGCTTCGGCGGACCACGGGATGGTCGTCGAACCGCAAATCACGGATCGAGGGGGCGAACGCCGTGTATGGATAGGATGCGTAATGCGTTGTGGTGCGTAGGTGTGTAAAGGCACGTGGTCATCTCCCCCCCCCCCCCGGCTCCCTTTTCAATCCACAGCCACCCCCCTTGGCCGCAAATTCCAATTCGACCTGCCGGCTTTGCCCCAACTCTCTCGGCACGGCCAGACGCCCACCTAGGCGTCGGCCGGGACCGGGTGATATGCGGTCCCGCGCGGCGGCGGCTGGCAACCGAACACTCTGCAACCCCTCCCCCCTCCCTTCCTAAACCCTGCTTCATCTCTTCCGTTCGTGTCTTGTTGACCTTCCTGATCGACCAAGGAGCCGATGGCTCCAGCGGGTCGATCCCACCTCGTGAAACAACACCGACGCCGCCTGGGAGTGGAGAGATTTGGGCGGCTCTTAACACCGAGGTCTCGAGAGCCGATGGGGGTGAAGCGAGGTCAGTGTGGAGGCAACGCCGGGATGCAAGGGCGGGGGTAAAATGGAGATCCCCGAGAAAACCCGCCGACCAGCGGCACCGTCCGGTCACGATTCCCACATGCGGAAATACGGGAGCGACCCCGCCGGAAATCAAACTCGGAACGCTTGGGTGGGAGGCGAGTAGTCTGACCACTGAACCACCGCGGCACCTCCATCGCCGTCTGGGCGTAGAGTAGATAAGTACACAGAGATAGAATGACGTACGCCGCATCTTCGAACACAATTTTTTCATACTAGCAGCCCACCATCCCTTCGCTCAGGTTGTATGGAGTTATTAAAATACATACCTATATAAGGTTTGTAAGATTTTTACCTGCGACTACCCATGACTACCTGCGACTACCCATGATACCTGCGACTACCCGTGACTACCTGCGACTACCTACGACTACCCGTGACTCCTGCGACTACAATTTATTCTGTCGTTGTTTCATTTTATATTTAATAACGGTTTTGTTAGCAGATGCTAAGAAAGTATCCAAGTAGCTCATTTTTCCCCGACTCGGTTTACAAATCTTAAAATTTCTCAAGGTATTTATATATATTTTTTAATAAACATAGCCTATGTTCATTTGGAAGAATGTAGCTCCCTAACAGGGAAAGAATTATAACATTCAGCCCTGTAGTTTCCGAGATTAGCCGTTTCAATTAAACAAATAAACAGTCACATTACCTCTTTATGAGATTAGTATAGATAAAAATACGTTTCCGGATATAAGCGTTACTGATTTTTGTGTTACTGTGGATCCAAAGAAACTATATCTGGGGTTAACGCACAAAGTTTCGCAACATTCTGTATATACATAAGTAAAATCCTTATACTTCAGTGGCCATAAATTCACATATTACACACTCAGTACGTCAGGTCTGGAAACTATTTTGATTAATTTGCGGTGAACCCAACTGGGAGCCAGCGGTCCAGTGTGCAGTATGTAGACGTCTATTTACGGGCAGTGATTATTTACAATGGTTGACTTCAAGAGTGCTTGCATAATCGTGAATAGACTTTATCTATGAAGGCGTAATGGCAAAGGATGGAGCTCCGCAACTATCGCCAAGACTGAAATAGTTTCTGACTACCGGGTTGTTATTTTTTAGGCTGTTTTGGAAGTCTGATAAAGGCCGTTCACGATAAAGTGAGCACTTTTTAAATCAACCTTATGAAACAGTCACTGCTCCTACCTGCATATATTTTAAAGGGCGCACTGAGTGGCATGCAACCATTAATGCCGGTAACGATTATTGGGAAGTAGTTCAATATCTCAACGTCGAATAAAATTATTAAGGCGACCATTTCTGACAACTTAAATTCTTTGGCTTTCTGTTTTATTATGTATCGAAGTGCAAAAATTAGAACATTTGTAAAATATTTATTTTTCTAATAAACTTCACAGACGGATGAATAAAGTGGTGAGTCCCATGGCAATGTTAATTTTGCATAAGGTGGAATAATACACAACATGCATACAAGTAGATCTTAAACAGGGCTTTTTAAAGTGCTCATTTTACCGTGAATAGCCTAGACACTCACTGTCTACAGTCTCTATGCGTAAGTGTGGTACGTAAATCCCGAACATTGGCATTCCGGATTTGCCTCAAGGGGAAATAGGTCGTTTGAGGGACGGTCCTCACTAGGATAGCAATGATTTAAAAAAAAATACGTTTGTTATTCGAACATAATTGAGACCTCTACATACTTGTTCGGCAATTATTTATTTACATTTCTGATAAGATATAATACAATTTTATTTCATTATCGATACAGTTATTCCTTTCGGAATGACTTTGGGGGACTAGGATTTGGTTTAGCATTAACTCCTAATAATTCTTAATTGTTATGGTTGGCTATCCTCCTTCTCCGCATATCTCATTCACTCTAAAGAATTATTTGCAAATTTGCCATTATCAGTAAATACAATGTACATACAATGGTAAAGCGTGAATTGTAAAATAGTTTCCCATACATCCATGATAACGTTCCTACACTTTCTAAGAAATAATGTCAAATGCGTAGGGAAGTTCCCAACATTGTGAAGTATCGATGGTAAACATTATCATATTATCAGCCTGATACGTGGTACTATTTCAGTACATTTTGTAGGTCAAAAACTTCCATTTCAGTTTAGGAAGTCACCCAGAATTTTTTTTTACACTGCTGTATCTCGGTCAACAGTTTTGTGATCACATCTGATGTAAATGTTTTTTCGCGTATATGCAATTTCTACACATGAGTACGGCATACACGAATCACGCAAAAAATTTTCTCAGCCATAGTGCGCAAAAATTATTTTTATGCGTACGACCAAAATTTGTATAAAGACTATAGCTAGTACAATTTTCAAGTAAATTAACATGAAAATAATTTAGTAGAAGTTTTGCTGTTACATTGAAGATCTCTATGCGCGAAGAAAACTGCCATTGGCGGAGGCAGCAATTACAGAAGATTAGTGACTGCAAGGTACTCTGCTGTTCTCTCTGTACTACCGTTTATCTAACAGCTTGCTGCAAAGTTAAATTATCGGTAACAAAAACAGAAGGAGTTCTACATCTGAAGTTACGGCACATGCGAAAAAAAAAGTGTGCCTCGCCGTTCTAGTGAGTGGTGGTATAGGCTGTTCGCGGTAAAATGAGCACCTTTGAATACCCTGCTTACGTTCTACTTGTAAGCACGTTGTGTGTTCTTCCACCTTATGTAAAATCGACATTGCCACGGGCCTCAGCACTTTACTCATGCGTCGGTAAAGTGAAACTGTCAAATTACTAGAGAAGTAAATATTTTCGAAATCTGCTCATTTCCACACTTCTGTGTAATAAAATAACAGGAAGGGAAAGAAATATTTTAAGTTATCGCAAATGGCTACCTAACATTTTTATTTGACATTAAGATGTGGAACTACTTTCAGTCCTTCATTACCAACTCTACTATGCGCATATCACTCAGTGCGCCGCTTAAATACACATTGGTAGTAATAGTGAGTTTTTTTCTAAGGTTAATTTCAAAAGTGCTCACTTTATCGTAAACAGCCTTTAATATGTTCACTTTACCCTGGCTCTCCGGTTATTGGTTTTTGATCTTTGAATCAAACCAGAGTGTATTTCTGTCGGCAAGCAACCTTATGACCAGTCTCAAGCCACCACTTGGTATTAGTAGAAGTAATGTGGATATTCTGGCACACTTTCGTTTTTAAATACAGTGTTTTTCAAAATGCACTAATTTTAAACTAAAGTATACATTAATTTGATATTTGAACTAAAACACATGTCCAAAATAACTTAGATTTTAATGTACACATTAACAATAAAAGTCCCCATAACATTTTTTTTTTTTTTAAAGTTTAATAATAAATTTAATAAAACAGAATAGAAAACGAACGCATATAAAGAACCAGTGTGGCTGAAAACCTTCAACATATTTTAACTGGCACAATATATTTCGAACGCCGCGCTGCTCTGAAAATTCAATTAGGACAAACCTGTGCTCAGTCACTGTATATTTTCACCGTGCCTGTTATCCTGTTCCGGGAAATTTAAATCTCGCCGGTGGCCCACTTCGTTATATGCCTGTCGCGTCGCCTTCAATCTTCTTCGTGCGACGCTGTGCGCCTTTTTTTATAAGACATCCCCACAGTCGTCTCCGAATTATTCCCGAAATAACGGAATTCCGTATTTAAATTCAACCTGAAACGCCAAGCCGATAACAGATGTAGTAAAATGTTGATTGTTTCGTAGGTTTTAATGAACTGTGAACGTGACTGCAAATTTTCTTTCATTCTGTATTGATCTGTATGAAGCTACTATCCCATTTCTTTGGGCCAATGAGAATTGTGACACTCTCAACACCGAACTTTTATCATATATCTGCATAGTGACAGGCTGAGTAAAAGTGCATTAGTAATAAAAGTATTAAAAAGTTAGAGTGCTTTATAAGACATGTTGGCTTAAAAGATTTTTGCAATTTTCCAGTGTCTCTAACTTATTTTTTTTACAAACATGAATCATTTTTTTTCATCAGAAAAATTATTGTAGACAACTGTAATTACAATTCAAGTAAAATGGTGTCATTTCCTAATATGCCAGTAAAAGCAGTTATATTTCCCGATTTTCGCGTTTTTTTATTTTATTTAATTCTGTTAGTACCATAACACCTTGGGTGTAATATCAATCATCAACAAACGCTGTTCGACAATGATTTCCTGGCAAGTAACAATGATCACTATAAACATGCTGAGTTTACAAGCGGTACACTACTGCGTATGACTGTATAAGTTCGCACCATCTTGATTTTACTTATATTTCCACATGACTGGTTTCCAGATTAAAGATTTGAACTACAAGTTACTGACATAACTAATGTGCCTACTTTCCTCTAAATGGGAGCAACTAATTTTTAATTAATTATTAATCAGATTAACGCAAATTAAAAACACTTACCGCACCTCAAACATGTTGATTTATGTAAAGAGTCGTTCAAATTTGCTTGTAAAATTTGGTGGCAATTGTTAGATTGTTCCTCGAGATATGGCATAAAATACATATATATTTTTCATATCACTATATTCATAAATGGAGGGCAGCGCTTTTGTCCTCTTACACTTGTCACGCCTGTGGCCATAATATTGTTACGCGCTCGCTGATTTGTCCCGCGTGAGCGAGTGGAAGTGAAGGATACAATATATAGTTGGATGATTTATTGACGGCCGCCCGCTACCAGTTGCAGCCGGATACGCAGCGGATCTTCACAAAGGAACGTTTACAAAGCGTGAATGTTATGCCTATCACGGCGCATGGTGCCGCTCCCGATCTTTGGTATCGGGTGTCTTCGAGACATCTGAAGAATACTATGTGATTACTGACCTCGTTGCTGTCAGCTATACTCGGGGTGCGGCGAACTTTCCAGACCAAAGGCCAGTGGCTAAATAAAGCGCGCTGGGCCTCCGAGGCGGCAGTTGTTGAATGGAAGAAGCGGCTGTAGTTTCAGCGATAGACGACGAGTGAGAAGAGAAGCGCGCGGCGAGAGAAGTGACCAGCGGGATGAAAATCTTCGACTGCGAGCATCGACACAGCGAAGGGTGAGGCTGGCAGGCTGGACTATTGGACTGGACGCGTGAGTGAAAGACATTATATATGATGGCAACAGATAAAATGAAAGTGGGTTGATGATGGCAATGAGTTAATTGACTATAACTAGGAATAGGAAAAATTCACGAGTTGAATGACCTGTAGGCTAGACTCCACAGTCATGTGAATACTCGAGCCTCTGGTGTTTGTTCATTGGTTACTGCCCCATAGAGTAGCCGGTGTTACTTCACACCTGGCAGTATGGCACTGGCTAGTTGTTTCCTTGCTAGTCTGCTATGGGCTCAGAGTCGTCCAGGGCGTGTCTAATAAACTGCGATCCAATTGTAAAGGCAACTTCAGTGTACACGTGTTTGACGTCTATCTTGTCCTGAAATGAACTCGCTAAACGTTCCTATCCCTAACTGTATATTTCGACTTTCTTTTAACTATTTCTTTTTTGAAATTTTCGTTTGTGCTTGTATTTAACACATTACATGATATGATAATGTTACGTTTGCCAAGCAGTGGGCACACTTTTTGAATCAAGTTGTTGAAAAAAAAAAACACGCCATATATGACGCGTTTGGTTGTTTCCTAAATATGTTATGTATCTCAAGCATTTTAAAAGTGCCTTATTTTTGGTTCAATATTACGTTTACTCGTACTTTATCACTCGATAATAATATTTCGTTGGTAACTAATACGGATAGAGTCAGAGAGAATATAGGTGTGTTGGTAATACCTAGTGATAAATAGTTCTTATGCAAAATAGTTTTACACCGGGTGCGCACGAATGCGGTGCGTTGGCTCTGGTATAATTTTATAATCTTTGTTTGTATGTTGCGGAAGAATATTGTGGAAGTAGAACTTTAACAATGCTTCAGATAGGTTGGAAGTGACCGAGAATGGAGTTTAGCGACTATTCCGCATTGTACTCTCGCGCTTGCATGAAGTAATTTAGAACATCAGACTCGATTAATTAACAAGCATTAACGTAATATCACACCAGCTACTTCATATCTTCAAATTTTACCAAGTGAACACTACAATATCTAAAATGTTGAACTTAAATCAAAAACCAGTGTCGCCAAGAGAAAACTTCCCGCCCGAATCGTCATATTAACCCAAAAAAAAAAAAAAACACTTGCCTTTATCTACATTTCCCATAGTACCTTATGTTACCTTCATACTATTCATCTGTTACGAAATGCAGTCCACTTATATGAACATTTTTGTGACATGAATCGACCAAAACCCTTCAATGTTAATTTGCACAAGGTAATTTTATTTTTATTTCTTTTATCTGCCATTTTCATTATATGCAGTCATGCTTTTAAAACAAACAATACCAATTTATTCAATCCTAGACACAAAGTCACAGCAAATACTGTATTTACGATATCTTGCCATTGACATTTCTATCACTACATATGTCTAGCTAATATAATCGTTGTATCATGTGATCTATAATTCTTATATTCGGCAAATATACGAAGTAGCTGTCTGCGAAAGTGGGACCGTAAAATCGCCCATTGCATGCACTAGCAATTGTCCATCACAGTACGACTTAACAGCCAGCCTACAGATGGATACTCGTGCTTTCGCCAGCATTATATATGAGCCTATTATGAACCATTAATAGTTAACTTGCTCTGCAGCGATCAGTTTCATCTCCACGATCATCCCATCAGCACTCCATAAATGGCATGCCAAATGTCCTGCTGTCAGCGGTTGATCATAACAGAGCCAGTTGCGTCAACCCAGAAGTTTTCTGGGCCAGCAGTCATCCAGCAATGGCATTAGTAAAACCACAGAAGACCGAATGTGTCTCACTACGCGGGTAATCTTTTAAGCACGTTTCTTAACATTTACATGGGGAAATGTGTTTTCTGCGGAATTTTGTGTTTCGGAATTGTTTTAAGGCGGCAAGGAAAATAAATTTTTTCAGTTCGTTGTACGAAATAAGAATAGTAGCGTGTGTTCATTTCAAGGAACGTTTCTTTGTGACTGGAGAAGATTTAGTCATCGTAACTCATATATTTCCAAATTCCGAATTATTTCCATTTTAAAACTTTATCATTTACCCGAGGCGAAGGAGAAATTTCTAAGTTAGCGTACTGCATGATTCTAAGTGTTGAAATTTTAATGGCGTAAACCTCATAATTCAGAGGAAATGTGATTTAGGCACTGAAATATTCAGTAATCTACCAATGAATTCCATTACATAAATTTTCACTTATATTAATCCTTCAGGTCTAGTGTGTACACTGTTAACTACTATAAATTCTACAGATTTAAACAGGTAGACCCTACAGTTACTGTTACCGCTAATTAGAATATTAGAACTTCCGTAAATCCCTGACGCATAGCAATACGTTTTGTAACTAGCTGCTGCCAACTTTACAGTAAATAGCTAAGTTAGTTATCACGTAACATACGTACTAAATTAAAGTAAGTTTTTTTTTTTTTTTTTTTTTTTTTTTAATTAGTTGGTCTCAGACGTACTCGGCCAACCGCGAAGGAACGCTGGCAAGAACAGCGAACTCTCTTCCGAGATGCTGGCAGGGGATTTTGAGCGCATAAATCGGCGTTGTGTTGGCACGAGTGGAGGAGATATGCAGTCGCGCTACAAAAACAGGTGGCGCACAGTGTTCTGCGACATTCCTCACAGCTGCAGTGCAGTGCCGCGAACAGCGCGGAATAAAAGGAAATTATTCTCGGCTGGTGTAGAAAGGAGCAGCGTTACTCGGCTTGCTCTCGTTTACTTTTCTTTGTCGCCTTTCCGCGCGAGGACACAAAGGAAGGAAATATTTCAATACGACCATCTGGGAAATACTGTTTGTTTAGACTTCCCCCGAGAAGGATATACTATATATTATATAAGGTGAGAGATAAACAAGGGAGAAAAAAAAAGTTTCAGATGTGGTACACACACAACATTTCCATGTGATGCCATAGCCTAATACTACTTACAGACTAAAACACTATTTTAACAAAGTATTCCGTAATTATACTGTGTTTTAATGCTTAATTTCGCCTTCAGTAAGCAAGTAGCCTCTTATACCCTAAGTTCAAAATATGAAATGTCTTAGAAATTTCCAAACACGTTTACCAACTTAGTACTATTGGTGTTTTCGTCAGAAATTAAAAATAATACCCATATATAAGGTTGGTAGTGTTCAACGTTTCGTCTACAACCAGGTCATTAGAGTGAGTGAAGAAATTTGTGCTGCTCTTAACATCGAGGTCTTAAGAGCCGATGAGGGAGAAGCGAGGTGAGTATGGAGCAGCACCGGAATACAAGGGTGGCGGGAAACGGGAGATCCCTGAGAAAACCCGCCAACCAGCACTAGGTCATTTGAGACAGAACGGGGTTCTCCGGGAATCAGGAAAGATGAAGGAATCGGCCATGACATGTGTAGGAAACCATCGCAGAATTCGCCTGGAGTTACGTGGGGAAACCATGGAAAACTTAAATCACTAAAGCCGGACCGAGATTCAAACCCGTGTCCTCCCGAATGCGAGTTCACTGTCGCAACACTGCTCCACCACGCTCGATAAATTATACTCGTATCCGTGATAGTAGTTATTATGCAGGGACGTGCAACCTTCGCGTTATTTTGTGGTTGCAATCTTAACTCCAACGTCCGTTTGGCTTCTGCCATTGGAGGGCCCGTCGTGACGGAGCGGTAAGCCTGCTCGCCTCCCACCCAGGCGAACCGGGTCCAATACCCGGCCGAGTCACTTCCGCATTTTCGCAAGTGGGAATCGTGCTGGACGATGCCGCTGGTCGGGCGGGTTTTATCGGGGATCTCCCGTTTCCCCTCATCCTTTCCATTCCGGCGCTGCTCCATTCTCATCTCATTTCATCCTCATCGTCTCTCAAGGCCTCGTTGTTAAGAGCAGTCCACATATATATATATATATATATATGTCTCGATTCTGCCTTTGTTCGACAGCTTTTGTGACCGGCCCCTGGGTCGCTTTTTGCAAATAAAGGCTCTACGGATAGGCAACCAATCTCCAGTAAAACAGATATACAGGTGAATGACGCCTAGTAATTTCCAGTAGCTAATATAATCACGAATTCTGCAGGTCCCTGTTGACGTGTCACTGGAACCCTTTCAGTTGCTCACACATTCACAAAGACACATACATAGTTTCAGGCGTAAAGAGTGGACATATTCTTTGTTCGTTTTTCGAAAGTGCACTAGTGTCGGAACAACGCTGTCATATAACTGGTAGCAGTTGTTTATGAGACTGCGAAATGTAGCCATGTAAAGACTGTTCATGGTAAACTGAGCACTTTCGAGAGTCCTGCCGATGATGTACTTTTCTCCTCGCTTTGGAACCTTCCGCCATGTGCGAAGTCAACATTACCTTGGGCCTCATCACTAGAGGCCCGAGAATTGCGCGGGGTTCATTTCAAGACAAGTCGGAATTCACACACATGTGCGTTCCTGTTACGTTGTCGTTTGACACCTCCTGGAGATAAATGACCCAATAACAAACATGCAATAAGTTGTGCGCCCAACCACCGTCTTTTACTACCACAACAATCAACCAATAAACAGTTGATATCTGTATGAGAGTATATAAGACTATGAAGCCTAGCCTACAAGTCACTGAACTCACTAATTTCTCGGGTCTCTACTCGTGGCAAGCTAAATTCAAGCTTAAATCAAGCTGACTATGCATTCTGGGTAGTGTAAGGCATTATACATCGTATGGTAACAGTGTCATCAGGCTGCAGAAATGTTCAGCGTCATTGCTATTCAAAGTTGGGAACTTCCTTTACATATTTGAGTCGTTCCTGAGCAAGTTTAAGAGCGGTACCATGGACGTATTGCCGGGAAAACCTTATCATCCACTCTTTCTCACTATATTATGTATACAATGATGCAGTAAATTTTGCGCATAATTTGTTGGAGCGCACGTTTGAGGCTGAGACCGCGAAAGTTATGACTACACTGCCACGCTCACCAAGTGTGCCATCGCAGCTACGAGCAGGGCGTATCTCAAAACACTTTATGCTCCTTGAAGGGAAGAACCATGCTACACGACAGCTGGGGAAAGGAACATTTCAGGACAAGATAGACGTCAAACACGTGTACACTGAAGTTGACTTTGCAATTGGATCGCAGTTTATTAGACACGCCCTGGACGACTCCGAGCCCATAGCAGACTAGCAAGGAAACAACTAGCCAGTGCCATACTGCCAAGTGTGAAGTAACACTGGCTACTCTATGGGGCAGCAGTCAATGAACAAACATCTGAGGCTCGAGTGTACACATGACTGTGGTGTCTAGCCTACAGGTTATTGAACTCGCGAATTTCCCCTATCCCTAACGATAGCGTGTGCCCCGCGCTAGCGGAACTGTGAAATTATGAAACAATTAAATATTCTACAAATTTGTGGATTGTAGCACTTATTAGTAATAAGAAATAATCAAAAGAAATAACTTTGGTAAAGGCTATTGACGATAAAGTATAGCACTTCTGAAATCAACCTATGAAATATGTCACTGTCCGTTGCTTGCGTGCATTTCGACGGGCACGCTGACACTCTGCCTCTACAGTTGGTAAAGACGGAAATAAAGTACTTACGAGCAATTAAAAGTGTCACGAGAACATTTCGCAATGGTAAAATAATATATTTTACATCCTGTATTTTAGTGTGGGAATAAGGAAAATTGAAATTTATATATATATATATATATATATATATATATATATATATATATATATATATATACTTTTCTAATAATTTCACAGTTTTCCATGACCGACGCACCGTTAATGTGACTAGGGCTATTGCAATGTTAATTATACATATGGCGGAAGTATACGGAATGTGCATGCATGTAAAACATTTCCTCGGCACCTTTAACTCGATGTTTACCTCCGTCGTTACCACCTTTACTGGGCGCATGCCAGGTAAAGTGTCCCCGTTAAAATACATGCACGTAGCGGGCAGTGGCAGTTTTCAAAGGTTGGTATCAAAAGTCCTCAGCCAACCGTCAACAGAATATATTCTCAACAGCGTAACGTGTCTCCCATCACGTGGAACACTTGTCCTACTGAACTCTGTTTTCTGTTTCGTACAGTACAGGTCATTGATGCCGGATCCCGTGCAAAGTTCGAGATTTTATTTTTTTATTTTTATTATACGTTCCTTCGGCCCTAATACGAACATATTTGTTCTTGGGCATACAACATGTCAAGATCGTAATAATTATGTTTCTCCAGGAAATACAAAAACAAACATACAGACACACTCAAAATATACAATAGAAACTACGCGAAGTATTGAAAAAAAATGAATGCACTGTCGGAAAAAGTCATAGGCCTAGGTTGATGAATATAATATTCATTAATACAGAAAAATTAGTTAGCTGAAAGATAATATTTCAAATTTTTTAACAGAATAAAATTAGATATGGGTAGGGACTGGAAAATTCCGCGAGTTATTTTCAGGACAAGCTAGATGTCAAGCACATGTGCATTTTAGTCTTTCTTTATAAATAAGAAACACAAAGAATAAATTAACTAACTAATTATTTCCCCGAAAAGGTTTCATAAATTCGCAGAAAGTTCTGTAAAATCCACAAGGGGGGGGGGGGGTTAAGAGAGAGAAAGGTGTCCGTGATTTGAGAGAAAGATTTCTGGATAAATTTTTTCCCAGTATTCTGCCGCAGTTTCATTGAAAATGTTCCCAACAGCCTGCAGTAAGAGTATTTGAAAAACAATATGCTTCTTTTTTAGGAAAATTGGATCAATGAAGTAAATAATCATGCTGTCACTTTCCAGCCCCTGGAGAAATATCCAGGCGACACGTCGATTCGACGTCGCTCGCTGGAAAACGACAGACGTCACAGTGGAGGGAGGGTACACCCCTACGCGGGTAGCGGTGAACACGTTTACATAAATAAAATTTGCACAGTGGGTAGCTGCTGCGTCGCGACAGGAGACGGTCTGACGTCCCTAAAGACTTTTCTACATAAACACATGGTTCTCAGTCTAACTCCGTACGTAACAAAGTTTTTAATCTCGTAATTCTGCAGCATAATTACCATCATGAGCACACGCGATCACATTCCCCCTGAAAGTTTATATATATATATATATATATATCTTTATATATATATAATTCTTCTGTGCGTGTGTATGTCACTGAACTCCTCCTAAACGGCTGGACCGATTTTGATGAAATTTTTTGTGTGTGTTCAAGTGGATTCGAGAATGGTTTAGATTCACAATTCGGTAAAGAGAGGGGGAGAGAGAGGGGGAGAGAGAGGGGGAGAGATTTAAGACATATGTACAGGACAACGTCTGTCGGGTCCACTAGTGTGTGTGTATATATATATATATATATATATATATATATATATATATATATATATATATATATAAAATGCACCTGCCGTGCCGTGGAAAAAATATTCTGTTTCTTATGATCCTTTTTATAGAACCAAGGACAGCTGTAAAAAAAAATATTTTGGGGAAATTCCACAAATTAAAAAAAGGGATACTTTTATATTGGCGAAAGAAAGGGTTTCAATTCACGGACTATCCAAATATTGAGAAAACCAGCAGAAATTGTGTAAACTAAATAAGTGCTAACATTCCACTCTGGGGATCAAATATTTTGCACCGAAAGTTTTTTTAAAATCGGCAGTTAATATAACGCGAAACTCAAATTCATTCAATTACATAAAAATATATTTACTCTATTTAGGGTTTTGGGTGTTTATTACTTTATTCCATCAGAAAATGCTAGTGGGTAATTAAAAAGACATATTAGGCACATTTGTGGGGGAACGGCCTTTTTACACCTAAATACTCGCATTTAGTAGCTGCCTACTAGGAATCTTCTTTCCTGCAATACATCGTACCATATTTGTGACCGCATCAGTGCACTGTAAAAAAAAAAAAAAGTGTAATTTTCACTGAGGAATTCTTTGAAACTTTACAAATGCCTGTAACAGTACAAAGATTTCTTTTGTAAAACTACTCGTATGTAAAACTACAAGGGCCGTGTTTTTAATATACCTCGAGAAATGTTTGTGCCATGCTGACCCGTTTCCATGAGCTTCAAGAAAGTGGCAGACACTCAAAAACGTAAAACCGTATAAAGGCTATTCGCGATAAAGTGAGCACTTTTGAAATCAACCTTAGAAAAAAAGACACTATCCCTGCCTGCATATATTTTAACTTACGTAGACTACTGAAGGGCATGCGCCCAGTTAAGTTGGTAACGATGGATGCAAAGTAGTTCGATATACTAAAGTCGAATAAAAAGTGTTGGGTAACCATTTGTGATAACTGAAACTATTTTTTTTTTTTTTTTTTGCTTTTCCATTTTTTTATGTATGAAAATTACAATATATGTAAAACATTAGTTTTTTAAATAATTTCACAGTTTCACTTGACCGACGCATGGATAAAGGGATGGGGCCCATGGTAATGTTAATTTTACATAAGGCGGAAGAATACACAACGTGCATACAAGTAGATCATAAGCAGAGCTGTCGGATGTGTTCGTTTTACCGTGAACAACCTATATAGCTGTTTGTGCAGAAACTATGGGTGAAGTAAAGTGTAACTGCGTGCGAAAGGAATTGCATTGCAAGTTCGAATAACGTAGAAGACTTAAAACAACTCAAATAATCATAATAAAACGACAATTTCAATAAATTTCACTCATTGTTAACGTTGCCTAGCTACAAAGAACTCTTAAATCATCTAGCAATACTTCGTTATCAAGAACCGTCCAAATCTCTTAATTCAACAAGAGAACTCTTAAAATAAAATTAACGTACCTATGCTTCTAAACCAAATAACATTATTACTATTCTGTAGGTACTTGTAGCTATATTTACAGTAAAAATAACATTGGAGTTCGTAAATCAAGTTGATCTTTTGTTTTAAGGTTGCTGGTTAATAACACAAAAGGTGTCGGTTCTAGTCCCCGTGATTGCAAACTGTATTTTTTGTCCCAAATTACATTTAAAAATATTTTTTTTAGTTATTCTCTTTTATTAATTTATCACAATTTGTTTTCTAGAAGAAAAAATAATTTTATGTATACTTATCAATTATGTCAGTTGTAATACAAGGCTATTATTTTGTAATATTACAAATAAATATTTTGCAGCAGCCAATGAACCGAAAGCTGGGCTCGAAAATACATGCGAGCGTGGAGTCTAGAACACAACTCATTTAAAACGCAATATTCTCCTGTCCCTATGGATTACATATTGCTACTCAACCGCTAAAATGAAACTTGGACAGGAACATCGGTCCACCACGTTGATGTGGCCGTCATCAGGGGTGGACGATACTCTCCAGGATTACAGGACATCCTCTTCATCCACAAATCATCTGGGCCAAAAAAAAATTAGACTCCCAACTAAATATTCTGTTGGATCAACTGTATATGTATTTGTTTGGCCACTCATTTGACTACCTTCGTTCGAAAATACAGCTCGAGTGTTCGTTTGTATTTTCGTGACAATTAGGATAGTAACCGTGTTTGTTAGTGCATCTATTGATGCTTAACAAGCAATCGTATAAACACATCTATAAAACAATGCAACAAGAAACTGACAAGTAAAGCTGTAAAACTTGAAATATTTGTTTGCACACGTTGCCCAATATGCGTAGTAATTCTATTTAAATGCTTTCCGCTGTCATCGGTTGTCACATTAGCTGAGATTACTGAGGCACAGCGCTCGGACGCAGGAGATCTAGGTACGGAACTCAAACCGAAATTGTAACATTTCTGTATATCGACCCAAACTGTTTAACGTACGTGTAGCCAAACAAATCTTTAGTTGAACGAACCAAATCTTACAGTTTGAGGCAACCGCATGAAAACAACAAAATCATTTGGTTTCAACAACAAAATATATAATTGCACCTATACCAAACAAATCGTGTTTGATTCAACAAAACCTTTTTCTCAGTGTACTGTAATTTCTCACCTTAGTTGAATCGTTGCAGCCAAAATAGGTAGAGAAAATATTTCTAGCGACTGTTATGCGGTCTTGTTTGTTTGGTGTGATTACTGTGGCTATGTGACAAAGTGCGCTTGTACAAGTAAGAGATATTGTGGTTATTTCATCCCCCCCCCCCCTCCGCAACAGGCCACACACCCTTGAAATCGAAATCACATGTTTCTTAAAGGTAGACGTAATAACATTTGTTTTACGTTTAGCGCCTCGTATAACTTCATTGTTCTGTTTAGTTGTAATGGTCGTTATTTTAAAATACGTACTGAAGAAAGTTATTGTACCATTTTTCTAGTGGCTTATGGGCTTCATACCGTTTTACTCAACACCATTAAATACAGTAGCCAATCCAACACTTAGCAATGGGATGTCGCCAGTGTGAATCACGAAACTTATAAGAGAAAGGACGTATGTGGACACTTGACAGTTTCGTGAGCGATATAAAAATATGTTACATGCAAACAGTTTAAAAATGCATCCATTACAGTGAAATTCCTGTATCACTGCTCCTAGATAACACTATTATCGGACAAATAAGTTAATTACTATATATTCAGAAATGAAAAGATCCTTTCGCTGCAACTACACCAATTGTTCAGAATGATCACTACTAATATTGTGTGTGTGTGTGTGTGTGTGTGTGTGTCTATTTCTGACCGAATTAAGGAATTCATTTTCCTATTAAAAAGGGATTAAAGAAAATCACCTGAAAATAAAAATTCGCCGAATCTTATTTCAATTTTCGTTGCAACGTATATGCCGATAACGTCGTGAATAGATTATTCCATGTACTGAGGCCCTTTGGGTCGGCCGACCTCCCGTGGCGCAGTCGGTTTTGTGCGCCGCCGGTCCAGGATACGGGAGGTTCTGGGTAAGGCATGGGTGTTAGTTTAAGTTAGGTCGTAAGTTAGTTTGTAAGCCGTCCCCTGATAAGCCTTAAGGCATAACAGCGGGGGACGTTAATAAGCCCTATGCAATACAATACACTCCTTTGGGTCGCTCGACAGTCAGAGAAATATAGGTGTACCCACTTGATGCCGATTTTCTACTTTCAAGACTTATTTATAATTTCTCTTACCCAGTTCGGTGTGACCTTCGTTGCACGACATGTCAGTTCGGTGTGCTCTTCGTTGCACGACATGTCAGTCTGGTGTGCCCTTCGTTGCACGACATGTCAGTTCGGTGTGCTCTTCGTTGCACGACATGTCAGCTCGTTATGACCTTCGTTGCACGACATGTCAGTTCGGTGTGCTCTTCGTTGCACGACATGTCAGCTCGGTGTGCTCTTCGTTGCACGACAAGTCAGTCTGGTGTGCCCTTCGTTGCACGACATGTCAGTTCTTTATGACCTTCGTTGCAAGACATGTCAGTTCGGTGTGCTCTTCGTTGCACGACATGTCAGTTCGGTGTGCTCTTCGTTGCACGACATGTCAGTTCGGGGTGCCCTTCGTTGCACGACATGTCAGTTCGGTGTGCTCTTCGTTGCACGACATGTCAGTTCGGTGTGCTCTTCGTTGCACGACAAGTCAGTCTGGTGTGCCCTTCGTTGCACGACATGTCAGTTCGGTGTGACCTTCGTTGCACGACATGTCAGTTCGGTGTGCTCTTCGTTGCACGACATGTCAGTTCGGTGTGCTCTTCGTTGCACGACATGTCAGCTCGTTGTGACCTTCGTTGCACGACATGTCAGTTCGGTGTGCTCTTCGTTGCACGACATGTCAGTTCGGTGTGCCCTTCGTTGCACGACATGTCAGTTCGGTGTGCTCTTCGTTGCACGACATGTCAGTTCGGTGTGACCTTCGTTGCACGACATGTCAGCTCGTTGTGACCTTCGTTGCACGACATGTCAGTTCGGTGTGCTCTTCGTTGCACGACATGTCAGCTCGTTGTGACCTTCGTTGCACGACATGTCAGTTCGGTGTGCTCTTCGTTGCACGACATGTCAGTTCGTTGTGACCTTCGTTGCACGACATGTCAGTTCGGTGTGTCCTTCGTTGAACGACATGTCAGTTCGGTGTGCTCTTCGTTGCACGACATGTCAGTTCGGTGTGCTCTTCGTTGCACGACATGTCAGCTCGTTGTGACCTTCGTTGCACGACATGTCAGTTCGGTGTGCTCTTCGTTGCACGACATGTCAGTTCGGTGTGTCCTTTGTTGCACGACATGTCAGCTCGTTGTGACCTTCGTTGCACGACATGTCAGTTCGGTGTGACATTCGTTGAACGACATGTCAGTTCGGTGTGCTCTTCGTTGTACGACATGTCAGTTCGGTGTGCTCTTCGTTGTACGACATGTCAGTTCGGTGTGCTCTTCGTTGCACGACATGTCAGTTCGGTGTGTCCTTCGTTGCACGACATGTCAGCTCGTTGTGACCTTCGTTGCACGACATGTCAGTTCGGTGTGTCCTTCGTTGCACGACATGTCAGTTCGGTGTGCTCTTCGTTGCACGACATGTCAGCTCGTCGTGACCTTCGTTGCACGACATGTCAGTTCGGTGTGCCCTTCGTTGAACGACATGTCAGTTCGGTGTGCTCTTCGTTGCACGACATGTCAGCTCGTTGTGACCTTCGTTGCACGACATGTCAGTTCGGTGTGACCTTCGTTGAACGACATGTCAGTTCGGTGTGCTCTTCGTTGTACGACATGTCAGTTCGTTGTGACCTTCGTTGCACGACATGTCAGCTCGTTGTGACCTTCGTTGCACGACATGTCAGTTCGGTGTGACCTTCGTTGCACGACATGTCAGCTCGTTGTGACCTTCGTTGCACGACATGTCAGTTCGTTGTGACCTTCGTTGAATGACATGTCAGTTCGTTGTGACCTTCGTTGCACGACATGTCAGCTCGTTGTGACCTTCGTTGCACGACATGTCAGTTCGTTGTGACCTTCGTTGCACGACATGTCAGCTCGTTGTGACCTTCGTTGCACGACATGTCAGTTCGTTGTGACCTTCGTTGCACGACATGTCAGTTCGGTGTGACCTTCGTTGCACGACATGTCAGCTCGTTGTGACCTTCGTTGCACGACATGTCAGGTCGTTGTGACCTTCGTTGCACGACATGTCAGTTCGTTGTGACCTTCGTTGTACGACATGTCAGCTCGTTGTGACCTTCGTTGCACGACATGTCAGTTCGTTTTGACCTTCGTTGCACGACATGTCAGTTCGGTGTGCCCTTCGTTGCACGACATGTCAGTTCGGTGTGCTCTTCGTTGTACGACATGTCAGTTCGGTGTGACCTTCGTTGCACGACATGTCAGTTCGTTGTGACCTTCGTTGAACGACATGTCAGTTCGGTGTGCTCTTCGTTGCACGGCATGTCAGTTCGGTGTGCTCTTCGTTGTACGACATGACAGTAAGTCAACTGATATCAGTTTCTCGTCGATAAAGGAAGAGTTTTTTTTTTTTTTTTAAATTTCATTCCTACAAATTGATTTGGCCATGGTAACAACGGCACCCCAAGATACACGCACACGTTATAAATTAAAATAATTTGATTACTTTTACGTGTTAAGTTTATAATGTATAGACAACTAATTTTGACGGGTCCAGTAAAGTGTTCCTGTAATCCGGAAAGTCAAACTTCAAAACTTCAGCTACTTGTTTACTGGCTGATACCCAGTGAGAAGCCAGTGAGAAGCCAGTATTATTAGAGACCTTAGAGAAAAGGATTCTTTCCTTTTTTTTTCAGCCTTGAAATTGGTTCGGCGCTTCCCAGGACGTTTTTCATAAACTGTAAATCCATTTACGAATATAAATTTTTCATGCTCTTTTTTTAAATCCAAACTGTTCTTCAATAAGTTTTCAATTATTTTCCCGACCCGAAGTAATGGCTTATTGCGATAATACTATAGACGGGAATTCATATGTATTCGTTATGTTCACGTGTACATACACCAGGAACTCTCCAAAGAAATACACGGGACAGGAACGGTATGTCTTTCAAACATGCGTTGGAAGAGTGAAATGAAATTCCGAAGTCAACGACATGTAATTTATTTGCGATTTACTTTATTGGTAGTTCCTGTTTGTGATTGGCGCACGCTCTTTTAAATTGGCAGTGTTTTGTCACGTTGCACAGTGGAGTATGGTGTCGTTTATTTTTGCTTAATTTGTCTGTAAATCGAGGCTTCAGTTTTCGTCAATGTGGAACTTTGGGAAACAGGGATACCAAAGACGGTAGAGTGGAGGGAGAATTTAAAAGCGACACAAAACCGCATTGTCCATCATAATCTTAGTTGTAAGGCCGTCTGCAGAAGATTAATAAACCACCATACTGTCAAAATAAAAATAACATTGGGGGGGGGGATTACTTTTACATCCTTCCTGAAAAGTGAAATCACTGCTGGAAAAATGCTTCACTCGTAATCCACACACACACACACCACACTTACATCCACTTGTTTCTGTTGCACTCATTCTATCTACACTGTTCTCAGTCTCACATGGTAATTTTATAATTCTTATGAAGGGTGTACATCGCGCACGAATATGCATAATATTCTCAGCACCAAAACTAAATTAAATGAAAACATGGCGATTTGTGTTGTGCGCGCGTACTTGCCCACGCATCGATCTAGTTACTGTAAACTTCACCACGCCAATTGTCTGCGGCTAGGCCATCTTCGGCTATGTCCGCTTCAGTTCGGTGAAGAAAGCACTACCATCGTAGCTTCTAACACAGGTGATGCAGCCATAAGCCCCCGCCCCACCCCGGGCGGTCTTCCTACCCTGCCGCCCCTCCATCGACTGGGAAACCATTGAGACCGCCTTCCTGCTGTAAGCATTACTTACAGCACTTCCAGACATCTTGGTTTTGCTAGCCAACGAAGTGTTTTCTTATAATGTACAGTATTGTTTCCCGAGTAGAATGTGTACCGCATGAGTGAAAAGTTACTTTAAAGTAAATATAAGTTACAATTTAATAATTATTTTAAATATAACATTGTCAGAAAATTTCCGAATCTCTTCGTAACATTACAATACTCAGCAACGTTGATTCCGGAATGGAGAGAACGAACTGTATGGCCTATAGGCATTAAGACCACATTAATCAATATACGAAACTTCCCATGAATTGTATAATCAATGTTTCGCTGTTTTCAATCTTTTTCTACAGCTGGTTGAAATTTTTTAAATCTTTGTTCCCTCAAAAATGACACGAACATTGTTTAAAGGGCAAAATTTTACCTCCTTGGCTTCAGGGATGTGATGACTCCTTATTCTGTGTACGACGCATCAGAATGGTTGCGAGTTCTTGTCTCGTTACAGGGTTTGAAAAGATTCTCTATGCCACGTGCAGTTGCGCTAAATTTTAAATTTTTAACACAATTGTGTAAGTAGAGGTAATGGTGTAACTGCATCAGAGGTCATCATTTTTAGCCTACTCTCCGAAGGAAAGAAAAGTTTATGAGATCACTTTGTGTGTATGCGGGTATGTGTGTATGAATGTGCGCGTGTGTGTGTTTGTTTGCGTGTGTGTGTCCCCTCTTCCCTTCAATTTTTGAACGTGTGAACCGAATTTCATCTAACTTGTTGCACATATAATACTTAGTAAGGACACCTGACTTCTATAGTTTTCGACCATGTCGGGCCCTTGCTTTCAAAATCGCGGCCATTTTAAAATTCGAGGTGATATGTCATATCTGGGAACCATACAACCGATTTAAACCAAATTTTGTATGCTGGCAGAGCATCATGTAAGTATTAAACTTTAAAATAGATGTTGGTGTTGGGGCGCCATTTTGAAAAGTAGCACTAAATGTGATATATTTTTTTTGTTATATCACGAAAACTATTCAACCAATTCTCACCCAATTTGTCACGTAATTAATAATATTATAAGCCAATTAAAAGTAAGTTATTTGACTTTTTCAGGTATGTATTTTCAAAATGGCGACCATACATATTATTTCAGGTTTATTTGGTATATCTACCATGCCATTTAGACCAGATTTTGTATACTGAATGTATATGTTACAAGCACCATATTTGCCAACACATAACATTTGTTGGTCATTTTGGAAGATAGCACCATACGACTTAATAAAGTTACGTCATATCTCTGTGATAAATGAACCGATTCCTACCAAATTTGGCAAACAAATAGTACTGCAGCAGGTGGTGTAAACTGGTAGGTTTTTAGTATGTCAGGCACTTATTTTCAAAATGGTGGCTGCATAAATATTTTAGCTCAGTATATTATATCAACGAAACAAATTCCAACTTCACTTTGATTGCTAGCAGTGCCTACTACAACCATCAAATATGTCTATGCAGAGTGTGAATTCTTTGTATCATGGATATACCAATTAAAAAGTAAAATTTTTATCTCATTTCTCGGGAAACAATCAACCCACTATTACAAATTTTGTGATAGAGCATATATATGTATAAAGTATGTATGGCACACTTGTTTTCAAAATGGCGCCTAACAATCGCTTTACTTATCTGTGTTTCAATTACGAAGCTATGTGATTTAACTTTTTTAATATTGGCAGTATACAATTATCAAATGTGCTACTACATTACGTTTTTATCACCCATTCATGAAGATCGCCACATGAAGATTATAGAGGTTTTGTGCCATATTTAGATGATCAACCAACCGATTCCCACCAAATATTACGCTGTAACTTTTAAACTAATCCGTACCAAATTATGCACACCATAAATGCCACAGAAGACCATGTAAATTTTCATGATTAAAGTGTTAATCTTAAACGATGTTCAAAATGGCTGCGTCATAAATATTTTAGGTAATTTTGCTGCATATATAAAGCAATTTAACCAAATTCAACCAAAATTTGCATGTACACAGTATACATTAGAAGCATCGTATTTAGAGCTTTTTTTTTTTAAATGGGATTTTGTACGATAGTATCAAATAAGAAAATAAAGCTATGATGCCATATCTCAGGAACCACATAATCGATGTCCACTAAATTCTTCAAGCAATTAGCGCTACGCTAGTCCATGTAAGCTTACATCTTTTAAGTGGCTCAGTCAGTTTTAAAAATGACGGACTTCTAAATATTTTAGGTAATTTGGTTCTCCGAATCCGAACTCTATAATGCAGTGCATTGCACGCTAGCCTTTTATGAGGTTTTATGGGCTCGAGTTATTGGTAAGGCACGTGCATATTTGTAATTGTCTCACTACTGTTGCATACGTTTCTGGATGCATCTCTGATGTTATTGCTTTCAAAGTGAAGTCGAGTCCTACCTACCATTTTTTGCTTTTAAGAACTTATTTAATACTAACTGCGCCCATGTTGAGGAAAGCGTACGCTTATCCTTACTACTATGTAATTGGGAAAGGGTGTTTGATTGTTTGTCCTTCTTTCGCGTCAAAACGGAGCAGCGGATCGACGTGAGTTTTTGCACAAAGATAGTTGGAGGGCCAGAAAGTGACATAGACTACATTTTATCCCGGAAAAAATATATCATATCCTTCAGAAAAATTCTTATTGTAATTTTATGTAATTCCTTCGGGAAAATTCTTATCGTAATTTTACCGCGTAAAAAAGTATTGTTAAAAAAAAAAATCCGTCATTTATCCTTTTTTTTTAGTCTGTGGGCTGTCATCCTTTCCTTCATAAGAGCTGTAGTGGCCCAGTGGCTATAGCTATTCCAAGTGGGACCTTAGAGGCTCAGTGGATAGAAATAAATCAAGTGGGGCCGCAGTGGCTCATTGACTTGAGAGATTGAAAGTGCTGCAACAGTTTCTTAGAGAATAGAAATATATCAAGTGGGGACGCAGTAGCCCAGGGGCTAGAGAACTCAATAGTGGGGCCGCAGAAACGCAGTAGGTAGAGAACCCGATAGTGGCTTAGAGTCACAAGACTTCATTATTTATCCCTATAAACACGCCCGCGAAGCCGCTGGTAAAAGCTAGTTAGTTATAAGTATCGAAGTTTAATGCTCCGTACATGTTTCATTTTTACGACTGCTTTTCAGTATCTTAACGGGCGTTTTCGCAAAAACTTTTTCTACTTATCGAAAATGATTAAATTATACAAACTGACATTAAGGAAAACTGTTATGAGTAAACTAAAATGAGATGAAAATGTATTGTTTTGCGTGCTATTTCGGTTGTTTACTCCTCGTAACAAAAAATTATTGTAATTTCTGGCTGAAGAAAAACGTTTATATGCACTGGAAGAAGTTCGTCAACAATATTCGAGATCATAAGGATTACTAAAGCTATCATATCGATTTCTGTTTTTGGTGGATTGATTTATTCCTAAGGATTGGTGGTACAGATAAAGAATTACAACCCAATATAGCGTAGGAAGAAATTAATTGCAACGAAGATGCATTCTGAGTTATCGATAACTTTATAATCATCTGTTTTTGATTGGCAACTTAAATTTGTATCAATATTGTGAAAATTCCACAGAAACGCTAAACGGTTAACGAAGGCCAAAGATATCCAGGTTGAGCTTTGACAAGGTATAATCAAAGGCGTGTGTGAAATGGCAACCAAGCATGTCTGTATGCTTCAGCAAAATATCAAAGGCTAACTCTTTGCATAGAATCTTTATCGATTTTGAGTTTATTATGAAGAACTTTTTCTCGTGGCAATTGCTGAAGACGAGCAACTTCGTGGAAAATATTTCTTCAAAGAGATGGCGAGATGGTTGACAAATCACACAGATATATCCATAACCTTTAAATTTTCGGTGAGAAATCGATACAAGACACGACAGTACAAGGCGCTTACAATGAGACTTCAAAGAAAAATGGGAGAAAAAAGGAAAGGGCAAATAAGTCTCCCAATGTGATATTGAAAAACTACAGCTAAAATAAATTTTACAATGTTATTTGCTACCCTTGACAATATTATAAGTGAGCTGGAATCCTGGTTACAAGCACTTGACAATATTATAAGTGAGCTGGAATCCTGGTTACAAGCACTTGACAATATTATAAGTGAGCTGGTATCCTGGTTACAAGCACTTGAAAATATTATAAGTGAGCTGGAATCCTGGTTACAAGCACTTGACAATATTATAAGTGAGCTGGTATCCTGGTTACAAGCACTTGACAATATTATAAGTGAGCTGGAATCCTGGTTACAAGCACTTGACAATATTATAAGTGAGCTGGAATCCTGGTTACAAGCACTTGACAATATTATAAGTGAGCTGGTATCCTGGTTACAAGCACTTGACAATATTATAAGTGAGCTGGAATCCTGGTTACAAGCACTTGACAATATTATAAGTGAGCTGGTATCCTGGTTACAAGCACTTGACAATATTATAAGTGAGCTGGTATCCTGGTTACAAGCACTTGACAATATTATAAGTGAGCTGGAATCCTGGTTACAAGCACTTGACAATATTATAAGTGAGCTGGAATCCTGGTTACAAGCACTTGAAAATATTATAAGTGAGCTGGAATCCTGGTTACAAGCACTTGACAATATTATAAGTGAGCTGGTATCCTGGTTACAAGCACTTGACAATATTATAAGTGAGCTGGAATCCTGGTTACAAGCACTTGACAATATTATAAGTGAGCTGGAATCCTGGTTACAAGCACTTGACAATATTATAAGTGAGCTGGTATCCTGGTTACAAGCACTTGACAATATTATAAGTGAGCTGGAATCCTGGTTACAAGCACTTGACAATATTATAAGTGAGCTGGAATCCTGGTTACAAGCACTTGACAATATTATAAGTGAGCTGGTATCCTGGTTACAAGCACTTGACAATATTATAAGTGAGCTGGAATCCTGGATACAAGCACTTGACAATATTATAAGTGATCTGGAATCCTGGTTACAAGCACTTGACAATATTATAAGTGAGCTGGAATCCTGGTTACAAGCACTTGACAATATTATAAGTGAGCTGGAATCCTGGTTACAAGCACTTGACAATATTATAAGTGAGCTGGAATCCTGGTTACAAGCACTTGACAATATTATAAGTGAGCTGGAATCCTGATTACAAGCACTTGACAATATTATGAATGAGCTGGAATCCTGGTTACAAGCACTTGAAAATTGTAGTTGCATGCTTTGTGCTGCGGTAAACAGAAAAAAAATAGTTTCAATTTCAATGTTCACAAACTAGCAGAGACGCAAAAAAAAAAAAAAAAAAAAAAGACGATGTTAACGAAAAGGATTTCTTTCAGGAAGTATAAGGAAAACGTTGAAGGGTCGTGCTTCGAAGTTGATAAAGTCACGAGAACAGCGCTTGAGGTGGTTAACTTTGAAAGCGATATACAAAGGAATTGTAGATGAGGGACGCTCGAAAGGAGACATTTGTTTCGAAAATATTTCTCTCGCGTTTGCAATAACAGTGGTCTCTGGAGAAGGAGAATTTTGTAAATCATATTTGATAGAATATCAGAGAAGAGCTAACGGAAGGAGAAAGACATATCATGACATGAAACGTTGACTTATTCTCATCCTTCAGTGCATCATTTGAAGTTTTTTTTTTCTGTTAAAGGCTCTTCACGATAAAGTGAGAACTTTTGAAATCAACCTTAGAAAAATGTCACTGCCCCTACCTGCGTATACTTTACCGGGCTCATTGAGTGGCATTCGCCCAGTAAAGTTGGTAACGATGGATGGAAAGTAGTTTCATTTCATAACGTCGAATAAAAAGTATTAGGTAACCATTTATCATAACTAAAGTTATTTCTTTCGCGTTCTGTTTTTTAATGCGTTGAATTGTAAAAATGAGCAGAACATATTTACTTTTCTAATAATTTCACCGCTTCACTTGACCGACGCATGCACAAAGTAAAGAGGCTTACATACGGCAGGAGAATACACAACGTGCATACAGGTAGGTCCTAAGCAGGGTTTTTCAAAAGTGCTCATTTGACCGTGAACAGCCTATACATACGTTACGCGCACTCTTGCAGTTCGACTATGGTTACTGTGCTTCGGTAACTGACCGCGCAGGAAGACATTTTTGTACTTGACGGTGATAAGATTTACTCTACCCTGTTCGCGAACAAAACTAGATACATTATGGGAGAGTTTGGCATAGGGAGAACCTCCAACACGAGGTCCGCTCCTGCTATAATGGACGTGACTTTTATCATAGGTTTCCTTCAAATGCGGCTGGTTTACAGAGAATGCGCTTCGGAATAATTCTCCGGTTTCAGAATTACCGTGGTCAATTCCAATGCATTATATTATCCGCAGTTTATAAACAAAATATTAATGAAGTGTTTTATATTTAGTGTTTATTTGAAGCGGTAGAAAGTAACGGGCAGGATTTATAATCCTGTTCGGGTATAAATTTCCACCCCCCCCCCCCCTTGCACAGTTTCAGGTGTGCTTCTGATTATTCGGTGAGTTCACGTGGATATAAATAATTACCTGAGTGACATTTGAAAAAAAAAACGCCACCCCGACCTCGATAACACGAGCCGCACAAAATGAATAGGTTTTACTCTGAAAACCAATATTTGGTGCCAGCAGTATGTTTTTTTTTGCCGCGCTGTGGGAAGCAGGCTGTATTCAAACACACCGCGGGTCATGTTATACTCCACGCGCGTGTAGGCCTACAAGCCGCGCGAAGTTCTTTACGCAGCACGGTCCGCTCAACCTGGCCCCAAACACAAAGCAGTGCTGAAGCTAATTTGCCGTGCCGTTTTGTGCCTTCCGGCTAAAAGCGAGGCGTGCGTCGCCGTTCCTCTATGGGCAGTTCACGGTAAAATGAGCACTTTTGAAACCCCTGCTTAAGATCTGCTTTGCACGCCCGTTGTGTATTCTTCCGCCTTATGTGAAAAATCAACATTGCAATGGGCCTCACCACTTTATCCATGCGTCGGTCAAGTTGAACTCTGAAATCATTAAGAAAGTAAATACTTCACAAATACTGCTCAATTTTACACTTCGATGCATTAAAAAACAGAGAGGAAAATAAATAATTTAAGTTATCATCACAAATGGTTACCTAACACTTTTTATTCGACGTTAAGATACGGAACTACTTACCATACAACGTTACCAACTTTACTGGGCGAATGTCACTCAGTGCGCCCATTCAAATACATTAATGCAGGGACAGTGACTTTTTTCTAAGGTTCCTTTCTTAAGTACTCATTTTACCGTGAACCGCCTTTAACTGGTTTGACAGGACTGTGGTTTATCAGTACACTGAAATATTTTTCCTTTGCGTATAGCAGAGATTTCATATATTCTAGGAGCAATTAATATTGTTTCAAAAACAATTAATGTAAAAACAATTAATATCCCCCTACTCGTCTTATCAGGTAGTCATTAGAGTGGTATCACTAGCGCTGTAATTAGCTTATTTAGCCTATTAAGCTTATTTTTCAATACTTTGCCTATGATGAATAGACTTTTCAGATACTTTAGGCACCAGTTAAATTATGTTGAGTAAAATAACTGTGATAATAATATTATTACTTTTTCCTTTACATCAAAATAATATTTTTAACCAACCATGCCATTTTCATTCCAGTTTTCAAAAACTGATTTTGAAATGAATCAAATTTAATTTGAGAAAAATTAATTTAATCAATGGGTTATCAAAATTTTTTACACTCAACCAAAAAAAAAGTAATAGTAAATAAATTTGACCCAAAAATAAATAAAATCAATATATTGCTAGAAAAATTAAATATAAATACGTCAATATATTTATAAAGGCCTAATGATAAATATATTCACCATACGTAATGTTAATCTACAAACAAAAAATTCGTAAATTGCCTCATTCACGCAGAAACCTCCAGATTCGTTATTATTAGTATTTATGATTAATTATAAGAAGTTTGGATATATTTGACTTGTTTTAACCTTTCAGATTTGCGTATTAATGAATTGCACGTAAGCAAAGTTTTTATCCATGTTGTGTTTAAGCTGACATTATGTTATCCGTTTTTTTTTCTTCAGTCAATAAGGCACGGTCTCGCTTTTAGATAGTAGTAATTTGAAACATTCATAATCTTATAGAGCAGAGAGGTTTAAGTAATATTATATTACCCAGCAATAAATACAGTGATAACATTTGTTACTGAGCCCAACCATGTATGCACGTACATTTTCCGCTTTACGTGACCTTTCAATGCAATACAAGCCTGATCAAGTAAAACCTGTTCACGATAAAGTGAGCACTTTTGAAATCGACCTTAGAAATAAGTCACTGCTCCTACAATCATATATTTGAATGGGCGCACTGAGTGACATGCGCCCAGTAAAGTTGGCAACGAAGGACGGAAAGTAGTTCCATATCTCAACGTCAAATAAAAAGTGTTAGGAAACCATTTGTGACGATAACTTAAATAATTTCTCTCCCTTTCTGCTTTTTTAATGCTTAGAAGTGTAACAATGAGCAGATTTACAAAAAAAAAAAAACACCTTTCTTAATAATTTTACAGTTTCACTTGACCAACGCATCAATAAAGTGCTGAAACCCGTGGCAATGTTAAATTTACATAAGGCGGAATAATACACAACGTTCATACAAGTAGATCTTTAGCAGGGCTTTCGAAAGTGCTCAATTTATCGTGAACAGCCTATACACAGATATAATGAACGGAAAAAATCGGGGTTGATATTATTTAACTGTATATTCAGACGTCGTAAGTTTAAAAAAATGTAATTTCAATGGCTTGCCTTAATAAAAGGAGAGATAGGCATACAGCTCGTAGGTAATTGGAAACCACTGATAATATAGACAAACCATGTCATGAATCATTTTTAAGTCGGAGTGAAAATTTTTACTTATCAAACATTAAAAAATAAGATATAGTAAATTAAAACTCTCGTAATTCCGCTAAGAAAAGGTTACTTGGTTGTTTTTTTTTTTTTTACGTTTGTTTTGCACTGCGATCTAAATATTTAAAACCGTATTATGAAAACGTTGGTTATAAAAAAAAAAAAGAAATGCAGAAAGAAAAAAATCTTCTACTTGGACATTCTTAGTGAACAGGAGGAAGTTTGTGCCTGGCTCAACGAGGCCGTGCGTAAGAAAAAAATATTACCATGGTTTTAAGGTCGCCGGTGTAATCCGGTCGCTTTCCTTCGCCACGTGGAAAACCCTGGCATTAAAAGTTACAGCAAAACTTGAAACGTTTCCCCCCCCCCCCCTTGTTTTATTTCTTCGTCTCATAACCCCTCCCACTTCCCCCCCCCCCGGCCCGTTTCGCGTCGCTCCGTTCCATCCTGCCCGTTTCCGCGGTCTTCGCAGTCATTTCCGGCTTGAGGAGGACGCTAGGAAAGATCGTATTGTCTGAGCTTTAGGAACACAGCCTCAGACGTTTTGTTTGCAGCAGTTCGCCAGACCTACCTCCCAGGCTTCTGTACCCCCCCCCCCCCTTCCCTTTTTTCCTCTCGTCCGCCAACAGACCCACGCCGAACATTTTCGTCAGCACATTTTGCGAAGACGAGAAATTCGCCGGCATCAGAAGCAATATAAGTAACGACTAGGAAATTCTTCTTTTCTTCTCAGAAAACTCGGATATTCCTACGGCCAGTTTGTATACGGAGAAGTCTGTTTACAGATACATTTTGTTTATTTTGCTCTCTCTCTCTCTCTCTCTCTCTCTCTCTCTCTATATATATATATATATATATATATATATATATATATATATATATATTGAACTGAACAAGAGAAATCTTCCAAGAAAGATGTTCTTCTGATCTTAGTAGTCTTTGTGCCTGGCTCATCATGAATTTCGGAGAGTGATTCTGAACTTTTCTTATTCATGTTTTGGCAGGATACACTTAGTTTTATGAGACAGAATGATACTGTATATAATAATTATAAACATTTTTCCAATAAAATATAATAATTTAATCAGTAAATTCGAAATTCTTGCCAATCCATTTTAATGTACTATAATCACCTTTTTATAGGCAATTAACGGCAGCATTAATCTCCTCCTCTTTCCGAAAATGAACTCTGGAACATTACCGTTGAGGGTAAATATTTTTCTTTCACTTATATCATAATTTTGTACGTTTTTCTCTTCTTATATAACCAATATTGCCACCTACAAATACATACCTATATAAATTTCTTACTTCAAACCATTTATTAAGAGTCTTTTTTATAATTTTTATTGCAAAACATTAAAATGGAATGTAATAACTCTGGACCGAAACCATTGCACATAAAAAAGTAACTAACGCCATTCTTTCAAAACAATTAATTTAAATTCATAATACAACTTGTCTAATGAAATATGGAATTCTACTGAAACTTACTACGTCATCTATAAATTCACCCCGTGGATTGGTTTTACTCCTGCAAAACAAATAACAGATAATAAATTAATTCTTTACAAATCGATTGGTAAGGATTTTTGAATTAACTGAATAATTTGTTACAGGCCTATTTTATTGGGAAAATGTTTATAATTATTGCTTATGGCTTACATCTTACAGCTCCCGGATAACACTAAAGGGAAATAAACGAATAGTAATACTTATAAAGTATCATTAAACACAGTCAATTCCACTTTAAAAAATAATAATCTTCCAGTGTCACCAGGAGATGTACATTAGCTAATGGCTAAGCGTGCGCAGGTACATGAAAGTAAGCCTGGTACAAGATAAAGTAGCAAAATTTTTCACATTTCTAACTATACTTAAAATGTGATTTTTTTTTTTTTAGTTTACTAGTATTTTCTTACAAACACACCGATGTATTTTGTTAAATGCAGTCTTTGTGACGTTACAGAATCAATTTTTCAATGCAGCTAAAAGAAAGGGTTTGAAGTGACCAAGAATCCCTTTATATCGCGTAGACAAAGTTACAAGTTTTTTTAATCTGCGATAAGTATTTCATTTATAACACGTGGATATGTTTACGAGGCACTTTTGTTTTTAAATAATAATCATTGAATTTGAGGAGAGAGAGAAGCAATTTTTATAATGTAGTTTCGAATCCAGGAATGTCACTTAATGGTTATTACCTTACTTTCCAGTGAAATATAGGTTTATAATGATAATTTAGCAATGTTCATTTCCCCTACCCAATACCTATTGTAATCATACCACCAGACTGTAAGAATAGCCTGTTGGTATGTAATAATAATAACTGCTGTCCTGACGCACGTTCATAATACAATATATTCTGTAATTACAAAACTTAAACTGCGCCAATGTGCAGTCCGCCTGCCGACATTTAATTGCATTACGTAGTGCAGTAATTCTCTAATTCACTTTCTTCAATTCTTCTTAAGTCGTGGCATATTCTTCTTACTTAAATCATGGCCACTAAAAGATGATAGTACATTCTGAGTGAAGAGTGTCGTGTTGAGCTTGTAAAGCAAGGGGCATGAGCTCGCATCTGATTTTTTCTAGTATATGTTTAAATCTTTTTTCTTTTCTCTCATTTTATTCATCATAAAATATTTATATCCATCAAAAAAATAATTTCCTTCTTTCAGCAACGCGAGCTGAAAAAGAAGCCTAATGTTGGAGATGTTTCAATTTTTGCCAGAAAAGTACACCGAGAGAAAGTCGAACAAAATATTTTGTTTGTAGAGGGCCAAATACATATTTAGTTGCCCTAACAAAATATATTTTTGAGCAAACAAAATTTGAAAAGCAATAAAATTTACTGTTGTTCGTCTAACGAAATATATGTTTGAATAAACAAAACCTCTGTGTTGAGCCAAAAAATTTAGACTGCCAACTAAATATTTTGTTGAATTGCATATAAGTGTTTGGCCACTCATTTGACTGCCATCGTTCGAAAATACAGCTCGAGAGTTTATTTGTATTTTTGTGATAATTCGGATAAAAACCGCGTTCGTTAGTGCATCTATTGACGCTTAACAATCGTATAAACACATTAATAAAACTTTTCAGCAAGAAACTGACAAGTAAAGCTGTAAAACTTGAAATATTTGGTTGCACTCGTTGCCCAAAATTTCATATATATTTATTTAAAAGCTTTACAGTGTCATCAGTTGTCACATTAGTTTAGGTCTCGAACGTCGGTGAACTGGGTTCGAAATTCGGCCGAATTTGTAAAAAAAAATTTTATATCGGCCCAAACCGTTTAATGTACAGTAAATGTAGCCAAAAAAAAATTCTTTAGTTGCATCAACCAAATCTTACAATTTGGGGGAAACCAAACCTAGAACAACATAAAAATTTGATTTCAGAAACAAAATATTTCATTGCCCCCATACATAAACAAATAATTTGGTTGCACAAAAAAAATCTTGTTCGATTCAACAAAACCTTTGCCTCGGTGTATGTGTAGTTCTACAAAACACTTTTCTGGCACCAGAGTTACCAAGTATGTATTTTAAAAAGTACACCAATTTGTTTTACAAATTATATAACATTGTCAAATAATATTTCATATTACGTATCAAGCAATCGTTCGGTAAATAGGGCAGAATATTCATCAAGGTACGATAACCATTTTAAAAATAGTAGTTATGTTAACAGTGCTGTTTTTTTGTATGGCGTTCTGCAAATATAAGTGTTTATTTCCATGATGTGTTCATTGAGTTCAGTGCGTCGAGGAAGTTTTATTTCTGCTTATGTAGGGACACGCTTGTTGACACTGACTGTTCGAGAAGTTTCAGTTTTTCGTATATTAAAGGTTGTCATATTTTTTAACGATGATCTGTACACATGATAGTTGACGTAACCACGCCACACAGATAAAAAAAAACCAACAACGAGGTATCAGAATATCGCGAAGGCAAAGCGATTGGTCCATCTATACCGAGCCATCTCCAAGGAAATGTATCATCCAGAAAATCCTGGACAAGCAGGATCCATTGGATTAGAAAGGTGTTTCCTTGCAAGTCTGTTATTGGCTCAGAGGCGTGCAGAGCAGGTCTAATAAACTGTGATCCAATTGCGAATGTGACGTCATTATATAAGTGTTTGACGTCTATCTTGTCCCGAAATGAATTCGCGAAATTTTCCTATCCCTAGTCATTAGGGAAATACCGTACTTCGCACGAATCATGGAGATGTGGGGCGATTACTTTAAAGCAAAAAAATGGCAGTGAATTAAACGAAAACACCAACTGTCTTAATTACTGCTTCGATTTGAAAAAATAAAATAAAATATAGGGAGATTATTTTAATCTCTGTTTGTTTGTATGTGAGTACATATGTTCATGTCTTCGCGCCCCCACTTCCTGACCTTAAATATCAACGACCTCAATAAAAATATTTTCACAGGTTGTCGTGAATTTTAGTCAAATTTACTTATCAAGTATTAATGTTTGAAAAAAAAATTAAGGTACCTTCAGTTTACGAACTTACGTTGTGTTTGTAATACAAAGAAGCATTCTCTGAGTTAGCAAGCACATCTGTAAATACACCCTAAATAATTAGCGTTGTGGAAAATTGCGTAATAAGTTACAACAAAAACGTCATACTTTATTTCCGTCATTTCTTAGAACTGACAGTAAAATTAAGGAAACAACTATATGCATTTACGATGTACTTCTCTAGAGTCCAATAATGTGGGAGTTTAGAGATGCGCGCATACAAACTAGACATGGAACGATGTCCGTTTGCTAACAAAATATTTTTTTATAACCGTTTTTTGAATCACAGACAGTCTTGCGAATTTTAATAATTTTAAATACCAAAAGCAAATGCTTCTTTCACGAGGTCTTTGTATAGAGTTTCACCCACAAATTTCACAGAAATACGATATTATTTTACTTCTAAGTGTTATATTTGAAGCTTGGAAAATTGTTTCAAAGTTTAATTGATAAATACGCCATACTTTAAATACTAATATTTTAGTGTTTGTTTGGTGAATCAACAAAATTTTTTTTGACAGTCCGTGTATCAATCATAGTTTTGACTACAGATGATTGGCTTCAGGTGAATTCTCCCGTCCTTTGCAATTATAAGTTTATAAGAAACGCTGAATTTATTGTTTTGTGATGTTCTTCATTTTGACTGAATTATGTTAAACGAGAGATGTGTATCTCGTTTCAGGCCAACATATTTCAATTTTAGTAATTAGCCAAACCGTATCACAGCTATGTTCACAGTATTTACACAGCAGTAAACGATAAGGTCTTACGGTAGGGCGATACGGTCATGCCATGCAAATGCAATGGGACCGTGTGCAATTTTCTTCGCGGTCCTGGGAAGGGCTTTAGGCAACATTAAAACGGTGCTTCTAGAAGCTAGGTATCTCGTGAAAACAGAACTAAAACCTCCAGTGTCTGAGAGGTTTTAGCTTTAAGCCTTGTTATTTCTCCAGTTGTTCTCCACTTACAACATTTTCAGGCGTATGACCAATTATACAGTTCGGGCTACATGGCTGTGAATTTTTTTTCTTCCCTTTATTAATGAACGTTTGCTTACCGATATATGTTTTCATTGTTCGGCTGGTATTTTATTTTCGGGACACGGCTAAAAATGTATATGGAGTGTATGAGGACTAAGTACTGAAACGTTTTCCGTGAAATCGTCGTTTGCGTGTAAACGCGTTTCTGGGCAAATAAAAGTTCTGGAAATACGATTTTTTTGCCAGAAAGGATAAAAATAACTATTGTCTATATCCCTAACTTTTTACTTTTATCCTATTAAGAGAATTAATGGAGAAAAAGAATCGTAAAAGTGGTCAAATATTTTATTTATAAAGCTTGCCTAAGCAGTTTCCTTAAGCAGTAAGAGAAAATGACGACTATACGCGCGTATAATAAAACCCCACAGTTAAAGATCTAGTTTACACAGTAAAGCGTTAAGATGGAAACACTGCACGCCTTGAGTGTAGGAGCGATGAGGCGTTTGGCGTGCGTGTTAGTGTCGCCCGTATCGCTCCCTCGCATCTTGACCTTGGACGCGCAGCTACATAGTCCTCTTAATGGAGCTGTATGCATTTTGGCATGGATGTTACTGTAGGTCACGAACACTGTCTGTAAAAATAAGAGCCTTCTGAAACCAAGCATTCCATTTGTAATGAAATGAATCGTATATTTAGTGTTTGTGGACAAGGGCTACTTTGGAATTGGAATAAATTTTAAACCTGTGTTTAAACTGCCTTCGCGCTGTTTTGGGCCTATGGATAGCGACCTGAAAAATTCGCGGGTTCAATGACGTGCAGGCTAGACTCTGCAGTCGTATGTAAAAATATGACGATATCAACTGCACATTGGTTGTTTGCTGTCATAGTGGAAGGCAGCGATTGGGCCAGCGTTCTCCAGGAAGTAATAAAACACTGCGTGGACCAATCGCTAAAGTTATATGAACTAAGGAATTTTGAATTATAGCTTGCCATGAAATGAATCCGCGAATTCTTCACGTCTTTGCCTACAGATAGGGGTAGGAAAAATTCGCGAGCTCAATGACCTGTAGGCTAGACTCCACAGTCATGGGAATACTCGAGCCTCAGATGTTTGTTCATTGGCTGCTGCCCCATAGAGTAGCCAGTGTTACTCCAAACTTGGCAGTATGGCACTGGCTAGTTGTTTCCTTGCTAGTCTGCTATGAGCTCGGAGTCGTCCAGGGCGTGTCTAATAAACTGCGAGCCAATTGCAAAGTCAACTTCAGTGTACAAGTGTTTGACGTCTATCTTGTCCTGAAATGAACTCGCGAAATGTTCCTATCCCTACCTACAGAACCTTTTATTGCCTTTACTTACTAAGGCTAGAAAGGATTCAACAGGACCATTATAGGAAACTATTATATTTGTGGACAAGGTACGCTCTGTAAATGGTCTACTCATATACATCGCCCATTTCAGACCCTCTCTCAGAGCGACTGGGTACGCCCAGCACATCAAAGGAACCGCCCCCATATTTCATTTCTGTAATTATACTTTACTATCCTGTGATTCCATGCTGCATGTTATGGGCAGAGGCCCGCGAAATTCGCGAGTGCAATGACCTGTAGGCTAGACTTCACAGTCTTATACACTCCCACACAGATATCAACTGTTTATTGGTTGATTGCTGTTGTAGTAAAAGGCGGTGGTTGGGAGGGCAATTTATTGAATGTTTGTTATTGGCTCATTTATCTCCAGGAGTGGGCAAACAACACGTCGACCAATTACAAAAGTAACATGAACGTACAGGTGTGTGAATTCCAACTTGTCTAGAAATGAACCCGCAAAATTCTCGGGTCTCTAGTTATTGGGTGAATCTAGTTGCTCACTGAAGCAGCAGTAAGCCAATAAGAATTGTCGTCCTCCAGTAGTACAGTATTGTGATTTCCTGCAAAAAAAAAAGGTCAAGTCGTGTAAAAAAAATACCTTATTCAAACACCAAAGTAACATGAGGGTTAAGTGTTTTGGAAGATCCGTTTGCTTCTAAGATTTATGTGATGTTCCACTCTCTCTACTAAAACATTAAGAAATTCGTCATGCGCAGTTTGTCATAAAATAAGCACGTCCATTTTTAAATTGGCTGTGAACAATTCGCAATCTCAGCCAGCTGATGATCACGTGGAATTAACTAATAACTAGGGACTGGAAAATTTCGCGAATTCATTTTAGGACACGTTAGAGTGCAAACATATGTGCATTTATCTCATGGTTGCAACTGGATGACAGTTTATTAGATACGCCTATGTGAACTTTGAGCCAATCATAAACCTTCATAGAAACAAGCACAGAATTCCTTTGCCACCTGATTTGGATGCACAGCGAGGCAGCGGCCAATGAAGAGAAAGCTGGGGCTCCAAAATACACAGGATAGTGAAGTCTACCCTGCAAGTTGTTCAAAACGCGACATTTTTCTGTCCCTACTAATAACTAGTACTCCGGAGCAGTGCAATTCACTACGAATCAGTGAAAATCACGCAAGATCAATGCAGTTTAGTGTATTATAAAATCTGTTCGACTCAAGTGTAATCACTGCCGCAGCTTCCACCGGCTTGCAGCCAAACTCAAATGAATCCAAGCTGTCTCTTTTAACTGTTTGAGCTGGGAAGGTTTCATGCGTGAACGCACTTGTGTTTCTTTACAGAATACTTCATTTCGTCTTTCGTAAGTGGGAATCGTGCCGGACGATGCCGTTGGTCAGCGATTTTTCTCGGGGATCTCCCATTTCCCCTGCCACTTCATTCCGGCGCTTCTCCATATTCACTTCAATCACCCGCATCGGCTCTCAAGACATCGCTGTTAAGAGCCGCCCGAATCTCGTCACTTCGTCATACGCTACATTGGGTCGATAATGAATGCGTTAGAATCAAGGACGTGACCCGTGTTGTCCAGGTCTATGATGAAACTCACCCGAACGGCAGCCAATGAACGAATGGCTGGCGCTCGCGTATTGTCCCACTACGTGCTTAATGTGCAGATAAGGGTCCTGATTGGACAAGTGATTCAGCCTCTGAGGATTGGCCTTCTAGTAGGCTTTCAGGTTCCATACGAAAACCGCAATGATTGTAGCGGTGGATAAGAGGATGTGTTAAAAAATGTTTTAATGGATATATCTAATTTGGTTAGGTTAGGTGAACTGTGCTTCAATAACTTGTATGTATTTGAATTATAGATAAAGGTTTTATATGTTACGAAAGATTCTAATATTGTCAATTAGATGTATTTGTAATATGTTGTTCAATGAAAAAATAATAACCTATTCTACTAACCCAGTTTTGTTGTTGGTAATTTTTATTAGATGTAAAATGATAAACCTAAACCTAACCCTACCTAAACTAACCTAACCTAACCAAACCTTTGAAAATTCACCCTATGTGTGAGGTGTTTTGTTGATTCCTAAATATTTCACGTATTATAATACGCGTTTTATATTTGTGTTAATATAAAAGCATTTAATTTTTGTTAATTTTAACAACTCATTTTATATTCATAAATGATATTATTTCGTATATAATTAATATGCATAAAAACAGAGAGAATGTTCGTGTGTTGGCAATACCTTGTAAGGAATAGTTCTTATGCAGAATATTATTAGCCACATAACATATTATCCCGCGTATACTCTTTCGCGTTTGACATGCTGCGTAACAGGTGAAATCATGGTCGGTATTGTACAGGTCCAGAGGGAAGCACCAATCAGGGCATTGCCTTTCCCTGGACAATGTCATTGGTTACTGCTGAGCTGACAAACTAATTATTTATAATTGGTTGTTTCTTGTGTGTAGTAGATATGCTGAACCCTTTCGATATTGTAAGGTATTTTTAAGTACTTTTCATACCAAAAATCTCCTCTTTTGCAGCACCTGAGGGGTAAAATTTAGGTGTACGTAAAGTGGTTAAACTAAGTTCGTAAGAATATAGGCTATTCGCGGTAAAACGAGCGCTTTTGTAAGCTTAAGATCTACTTATATGCACGTTGTGTAGTCTTCCGCCTTATGTAAAATTAATATTGTCATGGACCTCATGGCTCTATTCATGCGTCGGTCAAGTGAAACTGTGAAATTATTAAAGAAGTAAATATTTTACAAGTCTGCTCATTTTTACACCCCTATCGTTACCAACTTTACTAGGCGCATGCCACTCAGTGCGCCCGTTGAATATTTATGCAGGTAGGAGCAGTAAATTTTTCTAAGGCTGATTCCAAAAGTGCTCACTTTATCGTAAACAGCCTTTACCGTGCGCTAGCGCATTGGTGTAGTTTTCTGGACTTGGTTGAGCTTCGTATGCACGAGGCGGAGGAATGCCCTAGTTATACAGTATACGGAGGACTGTGAAATTTAGCTTGCAGGCTGTTGAACTCGCGCGGGATTCTTGTCCATACTTATGACACGCCTGCGCACCCACACCACTCGTAGCCGGCAAAGAATCCCGTCTGATTCGCTCCCTGGCGGAGGAAAGAGCGCAGCCAACCTCCCCCCCCCCCCCCCTCGTCTTACCCTCCAGGCATCTTCCTCCGGAAACTGTTGATCTTCGCTCCCAGACGCCAATCTCCTGGAGAGATGGCTTTCAAATTTAATATTCCCGGAGAAGGCGTGAGTCCTAGGGCGCGCTTCGCTGCCTCGGAGCCGTGAGTAAAAATAACCCCGTCTGTGAACGTACATCAACCCCTGTTCCCCCATCCCCCTCCCCCTACACCCCCGTCCCGTCACCCTCTTACCGGTGATACCTTATGGCAGGGGGTAATGTGATGAGGTTGAAGGCCTTGTACCAATCACGGTTCCGAAACGAGAAAGCGAAGCCACACTTAAGAAGCCCGCCTGACTGAAGCGATCTCCCCCCCCCCACCCCCCTCGTTCGAGCCCGCGAAGCACGTGAGCTATAAGGGCGACCGCTGGAACGTCCGTCAAGTGACCCATCGCCCCTACGAGCAAAGCCGTGGACTTCGCGTGCAGTGTTCGCGTCGTGCTGCGTGTTAAGGAGGAGTTTGCACCTGCGCATTCAAGGTCGAGAAATGGGGGAGCGATACGGGCGACACTAACACGCACGCCTAGTGCCTCATCGCTCCTAAGCGCAAGGCGTGCAGTGTTTCCGTTGTGGTCCTCTACTGTGCAAATCAGATCTGTAACAGTGGGATTTTATTACATGCAATGAAAGCCCACAGATAAAACTACGCTAATATATTGGTACTTCTCTCTTGCTGCATAAGGAAGCTGCATTGACAAGTTTTAAAAATGCGATTTTTGACAATTTGCACGATTTTTTCTCCATTAATATACTTAATATGTTAAAAGTAAAAACATAGAGGCAGAGAAAATTGTTTTTTACCTTGTCTCAAAACGTCTTATTTACAGAACATATATACGCGAATACAAGCAAACAACGATTTCACAAAAATTGTTTCAAAGCACACTGATTTTAACCCTTTCATACCTGCCTTAATCTACGGTGTGCGTTGTTGCAAACAAAATATTTTATGACACATCTGTACTTAAATCAACCCAATACTTGTTTCGTTGTCACAGCCAATGAGCTGTATGTTTGGCTACACTTTAATGAACCAATTATGACCCAGACCAGTAAGACGGTTTTGCGAATCATTTACTCACAGGTAAAATCACCGGCCTCTGAACTTCGCAGTGTGCAGTACAGACCAAAAGTTACCTACACGTGCGTAATGCACACAGATGTGTACACTGGATCTGAATGAGTTAAGGTACAGCAGTGTTGGAGGGCTCTAAAATAATTATTATAACACACGTGATATCTTTAAATTACCATTCCGCCTTCATCTAGGGTATGTTTTCTTTTAGTAGGTAAACATATTGGAGATGATATTAAAATATCGTTTTTAATAACTGCTGAAATGTATCTCAAGCACCAGGTAGGTGACACGGAATACCTCGACATTCTTTTAAAAGCTGGGAAAGTAGTTTTCAACAAAAGAGCCAGTGCACGAAATATTTTGGCAGGAGGATGATTTTCAGTTATCTATAAGGAAACCCGAAAAATCTCGCTGGTTATTAAGTCCTGTGGCCACTGCATGCCATTTTCTTGCCTGACCCGCCCGCTCAGGATTTGGTAGCTGCAGTAACACATTTATAATAGGTGTTTTCGAGTGTCCCAGAACGACAAGGACTTAAGGAAATGGGGAAGGAACCTGCCGGGTTTGTTACTAAGGAAACACTCTATAAATCGCATGGAGTGATTTTGGAAATCCCTGAAAAAACCGAAATCTTGTTGTACTAGACCGAGAGTCGAACCCGAATCCTTCCGAATGTGAACTCGGTGTTTTTATCACTGACCTTCTCGCTCAGTATAGTTGATTCATGATCAATTCGGCCTTTTATGAAGCCCTGCCAGATTTATACTTTTGGTTACTGATTACGTATCATTCCGCTACACGTAAACCTAAACACTGCCATGTGACATCCACTTTTATAACTGTCAAATGCGTTGGTTGCTATTTGTTACACACTATGTATGACGTTACACATAATACACATTAATATTTTGCCACGATCGTGTTTGTTACAACTGTGGCGGAAACAACAGTATTATTTACGCTGTTGTTATTAACATGCGTTTGGAATAAAAATTAAAACGAAGGGACAACCAGTCCAACGAAACGACACAGTAAATTCAAGCACGCAACTCGTGTCGCTTATTTATTGTACTACGCAGCATCGACAAACGTAAAAGATAGTGGTGAACGTGCAAACATAGGCCTACCGTAACATTTATTCCGCTAATATTTACATGCATTGGTACCGCACTTACTGGTTTGTAGGTTTATTTTATTATTTATTTACATTTATCTGGGTGGGCCTAGGATTTCGTTGGGATTGTTGCATACATTCAAATCACAGAAACATAAGCTCATTATACAACTGCGTTTCAAACACCTAGCGCGAAGGTACAACGTTGTGATAAACAGATGTGAATGTAAATAATTAACTTCGTCATAACATCAGTTCATGGTTAAAGCGTATAAACTGTGCACGTATTTGAAATCCACAGGCCTGCGTAACGATTACAACGCAGCTACCGTAGACGAAAATGGCGGCTACGCCTTTTACACACGCAGCGATCACAACACTCGTTACAGTATATTAATCAACCCTGCCGTGCCGTGGAAAAATATTTATCACAACATTGTAACTTCCCGAGGATGTTTCAAAAACACGAGTACGAACTTGACGCTTCATTCAGAAACACGCTGTGTCATTGTCATGTCGTCACACCACTGCCAGTCGTAATACACTGGGTATAATCGCCCGCCGCCGCTGCCATATTGGAACGCTTTCCACGCCACGTCAGCCAACCTGCTGGATTTGTAACTGTCGCGCAACGAGCTGTGTCGTGCCATCGCTTCTAAAATATTTCGTTGCATCTAAATACCATATAATACTAATTAAACAATAAAATCTCGTTTCAGTTGTAAATTACAATCTCAAACATCATTAATGTTGCTGTAATTAGTATGAAATGTGCTGAAATTAGAAATAACAAAATGTGTATCTTTCCTACACAGATGGCACGATCTTCCCGAGAGAGAGAGAGAGAAGAGAGACAGAACGAGAGAGAGCGACACGCTCTGCTTCGCTTATTGAACCTTTATTCCGGACGGAAGAAAAAAAAACACAAGCCTACACACGGGAATTTGCGCGGATATTTTTAACTGCAGCAATGAAATGTGTTTCCGTCAGTGCTATCTAACAATACAAATATATCAATTGGCAATGTTTACCTTACAAATAGTATATGTAAAAACGAGGTTAAAAAATATTGTAACTGTGAACTATTTCTTACCGGCCATTGCCAACACGTCGCTGCTCTCGCTGTTGTTAAATCATATTTAATACGAAATAAATATTACAAGTTATAGAAGATACTAAGGTAAAGTTTCATTTATTCAATAATACAGCACTCTAAAGCTAATCACAGTGTTAAATATTTGTGGAATACAAGTTATTAGAAAAATAGGTTGACATAATACGCCTAGGATGATTGTTCACAAGTTCGATTCCAAAAGGCCAAAGAAAGCGTGAATGGACTATACACATGATTGAAATAGATAGGTGGTTCGTTTGATGCATTTTTAGCAAGTGTGAGAATCAATTGTGTGTATGTGTATGGGAAAAAAAGGGGGGGAGGGATGACAGGGAATCGTCCGTCACATAATATATTTTTCTCCTTAATTGGCTCATATAAAAAATATTCCCCTCTAAGAGTATTAATAATACATAATAATAATTGATGTTATTAATTGTTCCCACGTACAAATTATAAAAACCAAGCTTGATGTCTGCTTCAGATGGGAAACAATACTTAGAAAACATACGAGGCCACAAACAACTAATATATACCGGCTGTCAAAAATCAGGTTTTCGGTGAGGTGAAAATTTTTATGTCGTTCTTTGGTGTACTTAATTTCACACCACGCACACGTATTGGAGACAATTAACAATTTAGTTTGTTTATGACATTTAAGTTAGTACATATCTCCGCTGGAAAATGTGAAACTTCGGGGGGGGGGGGGGATGTTACATCCCCCCTGCCGCAAAAAGTTTAATTCGCACGCTGGATGTACTCGTTTACTGATTGGCTGCACTAGGCTCTATAAGTGGGCCTTGAATGTATTGGCAGTTGATTGCAGCAAAAGATTGGTTTTTTTTTTTTTTTTGCACTGTGAGAACGGTTTGTTTCAGGCAACAAAATATTTGTTTGTATGGGGTAAAAAATATATTTAGTTCCCCCAACGAAATATTTTGTTGAGTATCCAACTCTTGAAAAACAACAGAAAGTGTTTTGTTCACCTTACAGAAAATACGCTTGAATAACAGTGGCGCGTGGTGAATTGTTGCAAGGCAGGAGGCTGGCGTTACCTCTGTGCTGTGCCCTTTTGCTTGCTGGTTTACACTTCCGCCGCTAAGACGTGGTTTGGCAGGTGACAACACAGGACTTGTGTAATGTGTCACGTGCCTGTTCCTTGCGAATGGTCGAAATAAATTCCGTTTCCCTTGGCTCCACAGTGGTTATTGTGTCCTGCTGTGGGAACAGAGAATGTACAGCAGTGAGAAAGCACAGGCTTACCTTGCAACAGTTCACCACACGCCACTGCTGAATAAACAAAACCTCTGTGTTGGGCCTTAAAGGAAATTAGACTGTCAACAAAATATTTGTTTGAATGAATTATATGTATATACTAGCGACCCGCCCCGGTCTTGCTTGGGTACGATTTACAAATGTGGCGTTGTTTAGGTTTACAGCAAGTATATACAATAAATTCTTAAGGTAATTAACATACGATTAATACCATGTTAATACTATGTTGTTCACAAAGTCTTCGTAAGTGAACCCCATATTTAATCATATTTTAAGAGACAAAAATGGTTACTTAAAATATAAACATATGCTGTCGCGGACGTTTTTGTAGACTTTTTTGGGATCTACAGTTCTGTAGTTCATCAATTTGGCGTATCTCTTATGGCTTAGTGAGCGCAAGCCATGTAAGTGCCCGAAAAAAGGATTATCCCGGCTTTATTGTAAAACGTCGACATTTTTTTACTGTAATCCATTCACGGTTACTTCAGCCTTTTCTGAAGCCCTGCTAAAGTTCTACTTCCAGGATATTCCTCCGCCTCGTGCAAACTAAGCTTAAGTAAGCCTGGTTAATTACACCAGAGGGACAACGATCCACATTCGTGCACACTTAGTGTTACAGTATTTTGTATAAGGACTATTTCTCACTAGGCGCTACCAACATACCTATTTTCTCCCGGTTTTTATTAAAATTATTTATAAATAAAGCATTATAATTTATACATAAAATATGAATAACATTTAAATTTAACAGAAAAAAGTAACTTTTATGAACGCAAGTATAAAACGCTTGTGATACAGAGTGTATTTAGGAAATAACTAAACACGTCATACATGGGGAAATTTTTCAATGGTTCGATTCAAAAAGGCCGAAGAAACCCGTGAATGGACTATATCCTTATATTAAATATTAACATATTATATACCTAAATATTCCTCAAATAGTTCCCTAAACGATGGCGAAAACCGCATCAAAATCCATCAAGTAGTATAGAAGCTTTATCCGAATACACAGACACACGCGGCCGGGCGACTGTTTTTTATACTACATATATGTGAAGGTTTGTCTGGCCACGCATTTGATAGCCTTCGTTCGAACATCCATCTCGAGAGTTTGTCTTTTTGCGACAGTCTGTCAGTGCAGTTATTGATGCTTAGTAACGGCATAAGATTGATAAGAAAACAAGTTTAACAAGAAACTAAAAAGTAAACCTGAAAAACTTGAAATACTTGTTTACGTACGTTGTCCAGTGTTTGAAATGTATTTTCGCACATAAAAAAAAAAAAACAATCTGATTTGATCATCAATCACTTTAGCCGAGATATCGTTAGTGCGTAGCTCTAGGGCGCAAATGCTCGAGGTTCCAATCTCGGTGGAGCTTGGATTCTTATTTGTAAACCGAAACAGTTTAACCGACGTGGAAATAAACATATTATAGTTTCGGGAGACGAAATAAGAACAACAAAATAACTCGGTTTCAGCGACAAACTATTTCACTGCCTCGCATACAATCAATTAATTTGGTTGCGCCGAACAAACTTTGCTTGATTCAACGTTGAGCTTTTCCTTATCGCGGGTTGTCACAGAGCGCTGATCGACAAACGGCTTTGTACCACGTCACTGAACTGAGACAAAGGTTTTGTTCAACCAAACAAGATTGGTTATGGAGAAATAAAATTATTTGTTTGTATAGGATTAATGAAACATTTTGTTGCTGAAATCAAATTATTTTGATGCTCTCGCTTTTTTTTTTCCTCCCCAGACAAAAGATTTGTTTGGTGCAACTTAAAATTTGTTTGTCTCCACGTACATTAAACATTTTGGGCTGATACCAAAAAAAGTTTACATGTTAAACCAAGTTTCGAACATTAGCTAATCTGAGAACTGATAAAGTTGGAGTGCTTTTAAATAGATATACTTACTTCAAATACTGGGCAACGCATGCAAACAGATATTCCAATCTTTATAGCTTTAGTTTTGTTTCCATTTGAATTGTTTTATTAAAGTGTTTATACGAATATTAAGCATCAATAGATGCACTAACAAACACTGTTACTATACTAATTGTCACAAAAAAAATTCAAACAAACTCTTGAGCTGTATTTTCGAACGAAGGCAATCAAATGGAGTGGCCAACAAATATATACAGTTGATTCAACAAGATATTTAGTTGACAGTGTAATTTTTTTTGGCCCAACACAGAGATTTGGTTTATTAAAACATATATATTGTTAGACGAACAAAAGTAATTATGTTGCTTTTCACGTTTTGTTTGCTCAACAATATATATTTTCTTTATGGCAGCTAAATATATTTTTGGCCCTATAAAAATTTTTCTGTTCGATTCTCTCTTAGTGTGGCTAAAGAGGACATTTCGCTGGCATGTGTGGGGCTGGAGTTCGAGGTAGAAGAGACTGTTACACGTCTGTGATCTTAGTTACCCTACGATTAAACGAAGAGGCAGTTCCTGGGTACGTTTAGCCCGAAAGGGCCCGCGGTGGTTTAACCTCTCAAACTACTAGCCTCCCGACATCTGTGATCTGTGTCCGACTGGACAAGCCCACGTGCCGCCACCGTTCGCCTCTGTATGCCTCGGTGTTCTGTGTTCTCGGCTCGGGTGCGGCTCGTGTGTATCGGGAAGGGTCGGCATCGATCGCCGGGGAGGTTGTCTCCAGGGAGAGGAGGGCGGAGCCTCATTCGCAGTCGTCGTCTGCGCCGACTGTTTCCCTTCCCGCCCATCTTCTCCCCGGGGACTGGCCGCGATAAGGTGTCTGACACACACCTCGACCCGAGATAGGCCCGGCGGCCTGTACCGCGTTTGCCCTCCACGGGAAATACTTCCCGAGCTTTCACTGGATGCGACTCCTGTAGCCTGCCTACTCGAGCACTATAGTTACAGACCTGAAAAATTCGTGTGTTCAATTAGTGGAGTGAATAAAGGGTAGATAAAGCTAACACTACAATATCTTCAAGTTATAGCTACATTCTGAGTGAGTAAAAATGAGATACCACTAGACCTAATGCCTAATGCTAACCCGTGAATAATAGGCTAACACTGGGTAGGTAGACTAATTGTCACTAGCTTATTCCGAGTGCGAGAAGGACCACACTAGGTTATTGTTAGTCAGTACGTTGTCGTAGCCACAGTTATGGGCTGCATGCATTCATTAACACTTAGCAAGGAATTAGAAGCGAGTCACCTATACCCACTACTACACCCTGTATTATAATTTGTAGACGAAATATGAGCGAAAGTTCAATTTGACCAAAAAATAAGGAACTTTAAGGTTTACAGAAGTGCGTGTATAAAACGCTTGTGATACATGAGAAATTTAGGATACAAATATAGGATACGTCATACATGAGATGACTTTGCAAAAATTTGTTTCAAAATGTGTAAAGATACCGTGAGTAGACTCTCTTAGTATTAACCATTCATAAACGAGAGTTGCAGAATCATTGGCAAACAGAGCTCACAAGGAAGACTCCCAGAAAACTGAGAGTAGATTCCTTCCTGTATGCAGTACCGCCCATAAATATCCTTAATTTGCAACATTTCCGCAGTCGTGGACTGTTTCGACGCTGTTTTGCGAAAGACTTTCACCCATATTCCTGACAGCTGGAGTTCGTACACACTCTGCTAGTTCGCTTCTGTGGGGTGGGTATTCTGTGTTAAGGTAATGAGCAACCAACCCATTCAGACCCAGTGTACACAACTGCGTACATTACGCATGATGTAGGTAATAATTGACCAACCACGGATACAGATCGAGTAGGTTTTTTTGGACTACGCTACTGTATGTTGAAGCTAACCCGGGAGCCGGACCTCAAGGAACTGCTCATATACTGAGCGCATTGCTCTCTATACAGGGTGTCGCATTTTAAGGCAAGACAAGTTGCAGGCCTGACTCTGCCAGGCAGTGCAGATACTCCTGCCCGTGACTGGTCTGCTTGTTTACAATATTGTGAGTGGGTTAAAGGCGAGATTAGGTGAGCCCCAGGTTTCTGTGGCAATGTGTTATTCACTAATGAAGCACCAGGGGACCGGCCCCGTGGAATCCGCGGGCTAAGCCACCGTCTGTGAAGCAGGTAACCGTACGAACTTGTGTTTACGGAGCAATATCGCCTGGGGACTTCGGCACGTGCTCGCTCGCACATCCCGATATGCAGTTACAATATTTATGGTAAAAGTAAAATTTTAAATGTTAGACTTAAGACTTAAGGCCTAGGGTTCAAGAAAAGCGTAACTGCCCATCGGAAGAGGGCGGGGCACAGAAACACAACCCTCCCCAAATATAAGAAAACCGGTCGAAAAATTCGCCTTCCAGGCTTAATCGCAGGCGAAAAACACACCCCTCCGGTCAGGCGAACTCCTCCCTTGGATAGGGGGTGGAGGGGAGGTCTACGGCCAAAGGTCCAAGGGTGTGCAGACTAAAGCCCCAATCCCTCAATAAACATTTGTTTTTGATTAATGGTATGAGCAGGGGTCGGGCCCTCGGAAACCGCGGGCTGAGCCACGAAAGATGAAGCAGGTAACCGTACGAATTAGTATTTATGGTGCAATGTCTCGTCTGGGGACTTCGGCACGTGTTCACTCACGCCTATTGGTGCTCGCTAGCACATCCAGACCTGCAGTAGCAAGTATAGTGAAAGTACGATTTAGGACTTAAGACTTAAAACTTAATACTTAGTACTTAAGGCATAAGACTTAAGACTTACACCTTAGGCTTACGAAGGGCTTAACTGTCAATGGGGTGGAGGATGGGGCACGGAAAGGCATCCCTCTCCCAAATTTGAAGGAAATCGATCGAAACATGGGCCTTCCAGGCCGACCTCAATCCCACAAAATGGAAAACATACACCCCCCCCCCCCCCCTTCGTGGCTCTCTAACACCGCCCAGGTTTGGGAGGAGGGCAGTTTGGTGAGAGGGTTTCAAAGAGGAAGAATGGGGGATCAGTTGGGGGGGGGGGGGTCGGCTTCCCTCCCTTCCCTTCTCGTTTGGCCACAACGGCCCTCCAAAAACAGCGTTTTTGTGCAAAACCCTTCCATTTTTTCATTAGAGTACGAGTCTTCATTCTTCATGATGCAGGGTGTTTAACTTCCACAACGAGCATGTGCGGCCACACATCAACACATACTTCAGTACGGTATTCCGAGTTCTAACATCTGATTTCTCTTAGCGTATGAACGGGTATTAATAGATGGGATGCTGATTGGGCCACACGTCTTTCCGGCACTGCTATCTGGAGCTGCCGGTCGGCATTTCTTGGACGAGGACCTGCCACAGATACTTGAAGATGCACCACTGAATCTTCGAGACATATGGTAAATGCACGATGGTGCACCGCCAAACTATAGTGGCAGAGCAAGGCAGTGGATAGATGCACGGTACCTGGTGTGATGATGGATTGGCCGAGGTGGGCCAGTGGGATGGCCAATCAGATCACCGTACCTAAACCCAGTCGACCTATACTTTGCTGGATCAATTGAAAGCACAGGTATACGCAACTGAAGTGGGCAATGTGGAGTCTCTCCTGCAACGTATTCAAGATGCATGTCATACAATACAGGATAATCCCGGTATGCTGCGGTGTGTACGCCAGTCATATGAGCATGTGTGGAGATAAGTGGCTCCAACTTCGAGCATATGCTGTAACCACGCACACACTTCACGTTTTTAAAAAATCTCTTATTCTTGATACTGGCGTTAGTTTTTAATCTACCACCTCACCTTCCTACCACCGTATACTAACGGACCATTCACCTGCACTACCAGAAAGACACGAGCCGGGTTGTCAGTTGAAACGTCATGCACAACAGTCATACAGGTTGCCTACCTCTCAGGCAACCTCTGATCTGCTTGGCTACTACTGTCTGCGCCAGACACGGCAGCAGCAAAAATCAAACGAAATTCCTTCTCCTTACGTCAATTTAAAAAAAAATCTTATGGAATGTTGCTTTGTTAAGATATCTTGACAAATGTTCTGTTTAATATATTTTTATCTAAAATAGAGTACTGAAATGTATATTTAACAAAAATAAATAAATAATGTTTTTACAAAAAAAAATATATATATAGCAAGATTGCCTGAAAAAGTCGCTTTAAAATGTATTTTGTTTGCTATAGCCAATTTTTTAAATTGGCGCAATGAGAAGAAAAGAAATTGCGTTTTACATTGATTCCCCATTTGAAGTTCGCGGCTGCCGGGTTGATAGGCAGGGCATACGAGGCAGAATACAAGACGCGTACATGGCCAAGTACACGTAAACCTCTTGTTGTACCAACAAGCTTTCTATACGACCATATTTCATCTCCCAGTTCAAGTTAACGGGGATACAATACAGGACTAGAATATACACCTATAACAGCGGTTTGATCGGCAACAGCATTGTGTACAGGAATAGTCTTCCAACAAATAATATCGCGAGGTGACATTTAGCGACAATACACTCTTGCAGTGTATTGCGGTTGTAATTTACTTATTTGTTTTTCAGGTCCTTATAGAAATCCAGAGGGAAAAAAAAGAAAGTCATGGGTACAAGGTCAAGTATCAATAACAGTGATTCAGAAAGAACAGTGATTCACCCATCACGGACGCGAAGCGATTATGTTAGGTTAGGAGAATCTGTGAACCAAAATGTACGTAAATAAATTTACTAGAGGACGATGGCACATTATGTAGGAAAGCTGTTAATTTCTGAGCATTATAGACTGTTATCATTCATGTTCCGTTTTGGACTTCAAGGTATGACTGCCAAACTTGGTAGCGATGTTTTGAAGTTTTGATTCTTCTATAAACACCATAATATGCCTAATCCCACATTTGCAGACTTGTATGGTTTGGATCCTCGCGATATTATATGTTATAAGACCGTTCCTGTACATGAAGCTGTTGTTAATCAAACCTCTGTTGTATGTCTTTATTCTAGTCCCGTATTGTATTATCGTAAAAAAAAACAACGAAACTTGAACTGGGAGATGAAATACGGTTGTACAGAAAGCTTGTTGGTACAACAGGAGATTTACGTGTTCTTGGTCATTTACAGATTGTGTATTCTGCATAAAGACTAATAAAGTTTTGTCTGGCCTCTTCTCCGATCACCCCGCTCCCAGATAAGGTAATCCCGACTCGTGGTTTCCAGGATATCCCTCGGGAGCCTAAATCGCCGGACTCTGGACCAGCGGCTATCTCCCGCTCGGGAGGGGTCGCCGAGTACGACCGTTTGTCCGCCGGCAATCGTCCGCCATCCATCCGCGGGCAGTCGTCGAGATACGTCGCCGGGAGAGAGCCCCTTATTCGTCCTGAGAACGAGTAGCGATATCGGGCTGGCTGCCCGGTTAGCCCGCCGAACGGCCCTACTCCTCGTCAGTAAAATACGCTCAGAATAAACCTGTTCGCGTGGTTTCGGCTAGCGAATACCCCTGGGATTTATGCCAGCGGCGCGTGGCGAACTTTTGCAAGGTAAGCTGTGTTTAGCTCCGTGCTGTACCTAATCGTATAGGTGGGTTACACATCGGCCACTTAAACGCGCTTGTGCAGTTGACTTCACGGCCGGTGTGTAACGGTTGCCATCGCCACCGCTCTCTCGTGAGTGGCCGCAATACATTCAGTTACTGCCAGCCCCACTCTGGCTACTGGTCCCTGCTGCTTGCGCCAAGTGTGTACAGCACTGAGCAGGCACCAGCTTACCTTGCAACAGTTCACCGCACCCCCGCCGGTTTATGCCTACGTCGCAGAACACGTCAAAATCAGAAGTGAAACAGCGACCCTACACGGGGCCGCTGTGGACTAGCGGTTAGCCTGCTCGCCTCGTACCAAGGCGAACAAGGTTCAAAATCCCCGTCCGTCTCATTCCGGTACTTTCGCAAGTGGGAATCGTGGCGGACGATGACGCTGGTCGGCGAGTTCTCTCGGGGATCTCCCGTTTCCGCCGCCCTTGCATTCGGACGCGATTCCCTTCTCCGCTGATTTCGCCCTCATCGGCTCTCATGGCCTGCTGTTAAGAGCCGCCCAACTTTCTCGACTCTACAGCCATTCCGCAGTAGCCAGTCAGACACGAGGCTTGTTCTCAGACCCCCGCGCATCCAACTGGAGAACGGGTACACCCACAACAAAAAATGAATCGCCCAAACAATTTCGTCTCAGTGTTTTTATCAACTCTGTGTTCGTCTTTCACTTTGATTTGGACGGACAATTCGCTGTTCGGCTGTGCGAGGCCCTGAGAACTGGCATTGTATCTGATTGGCTTATTGCAGTTAAGGTAGTTAAAATAAATCCCTTATTGGCTGGGTTGCCACCCTGGGCGGCTCTTAACGCCGAGGTCTTGAGAGCGGGCGAGGGTGACGCGAGGTAAGTATGGAAAAGCGTCGAAACGCAAGGGCATGGGGAAGCAGGATATCCCCGAGGAAACCCGCCGAGCAGCGGCATCGTCCGGCACGATTCCCACTTGCGATAATCCGGGAGCGACCCCGCCGGGAATCGAACCAGGTTCGCCTTGGTGGAATGGAGAGTAGTCTACCCACTACGCCACCGCTGAGTCGCGAACCGCGTTCCGACGCCATTTTTTTTTCCTGGAGCGTGCGTCTGGAGTTCGCCGTATTCTGCGACCCGGTCATATACCCATAGACTAAATATGAGGTAGATCGATCTCGCTGGCTGCGCACAACCAATCTCCGTGCGCCAACATTGAACTTCTCTTTTGCCTTAACGTCTAGCGAAAACAGCATGGTTTGTATTTTAGGTTAGATAACTGATACGTAAGCATATTCTTTGAGAAGTACGTATACTTATTATGACCAATTTGTAATGAAGTTTGATTAGATTTAAATTGTTACAGGTATTTTATTCACATAATAGTTCTTGTCATTTAAAAATTAAGATACAAACAAACACTTTCATCACTGCTGACCATGTGACTTCGACAGTTGTGTAGGATTGGGAGGGGGTCAGCGTTGGGTGCATGAGCAGAAGACGAACAAGCGGTCTACTTCGTCTTTAGTCTATGCACATGCCCACAAGTGGCGCTGTTAATGTCGGTCCCCCCCCCCCCTAGCGCCCAGCGCTAACCCACGCCCCACCGAGCCTTAGCTGTAGCTGCTATTGACCTCGCACGAACTGGCCGGCCCGTGTGTTCAGCGGCACGTATTGTGACGCCGATCGCGCAGTACATTCCGCCGTGTTACCCCCACTCTCTCTCACTCTCTCTCTCTCTCGGGACGGGACAATCCGAGCGCCTTTGTGCCTGTCCCGGCAACCATACCGTGACGCGAGTGCCTCTCGCCGGATTCCGAGCAAACGCCCTTACAGTCGTGTGTGCGCGGACCGCCGCGTTCTGAATAGACCCTATCGCCCCGCCGCCTGTATTGCATGCATGCAGTTAAGCTGCACGCGATAACAGCGTTTAGCTACGTGTTGGACGGGGGAAACTTGAGCAATTTCGATGACCCGTACGTCGGGCCACCTGTTCTTCGCGGAAATATTCACGCGGAGACTAAACTTCAATATCCGTATGTGCGCTCTTTCAGCCTTAGTAGGGACCTCCGAAATTTGCGTTATTCATCTGAGGAAAGAATGGACTTCCAAAAGTTGTACATTTCTACTGGTCTTATTACTGGGCTGCAGTTTGCCTGATACTTCCAGGATGTATTTGAACCAATAAGAAATAATTAACAATAGTATTAGCCCAATCCCGTCCAAACTAGTCGAAAGGAAAATGGCACCTGACTTCTGCGGAAGCCAATAAACAAATGACCCCACTCGAGTATATATAGGACGGCGAAGTTCATTGTGCAGCCAGAAAATAACCCGAATTTTGCAGGTCTCTATTCATGAAGTTATTTGCCGCCTGTCTTCGTGCAATGGCAGTCTGTTATATCAGTGAACCGATCAGCGTTTCTCCTTTACTGACCGACCGTGATTCGTAGGCAGACATTTAAACGCCTATCAATTCAAATTATTAGACACGTATGTTTTTTCGTGAAAGGATTTCAAGACCAGTCGTACTCCGAAACACTTTTTCTCATATCCTCCTTCGCGGTTGGATGAAATTAAATGTCACGTGCATCAGGTGTTTGTCCGCGAATAATAGACGTTTAGTATCAGAGTACTTTATTACGATTGGCCTAGTCCAGCCGGAACATGTCTTCTCAAGTATATATGCGGCCAGTAATCAAAGGAAGTTGTGGTCGTGGGCGTAGGATTTTGAAGTCTAGCATAGCCATAAATATTTTTCGCGAAAAAAAAAAACCTGCCCCTGCAAATGATCAAATCACGAATGTGGTTCTGAACTAAAGTGCGTTAGAACACAACGTGTCCTGAAATCTTTCCGCGAAATACAGGTGCCCCCTACCTACAGGTTAGACTCCACTAAACTATATTTTTCACGAGTTTGCACGTTTTGGTTTATTGGTTGTTGTCTCAGCGGATTGTCATCCTGGCACCAGAGGCCTATAACTAGAGCTAGTGATTTTTCGCGAAAAAAAATTTGAGTACACGGTAGACTTCAAAACTATAAGCGCCCAATAGCAGTTTGTCGCTGTCTGCTTGAGAAGGCGTTTTCATATTTGATCGGGTCGCTCGAAATTCGGTAACATCGGCACGGCTCCTACGTGATTCGATTTCAGACAGTTAACACATGTCAACAAGCAATTCAGCGAATCGAGACAGGCGAACGACCCTACAGTGTTTTGAAATACAACCTGTCTTGAAAAACTTTTCGCGAAATTTCCACTACCCCTGCCTATAAAACAATTACAAGCTGTAAGTGGAGTGGGGGATATTTTGGCGGCTCTTGACATCAGGGTTTTGAAAGCCCGCGAGAGCGAAGCGAAGTGAGTCTTGAGCAGCCGTCGGGCACCGTCCGTCACGATTCCCACGCGCGAAAATCCAAGAGCGTCCCCTCCGGGAATCGTAACCGGTTCGCCTCGGTGGGAGGCGAGCGTTCTAGCAGCACGAGCCACCGCGGCCCATTAAGTACGTACGATTATAGACTTTAGAAAATTGCTCGGAAATTTGCCATACCCGTGTATTCGCTTTGTGAGATAGTTGGAGTGGTTATGCTATCCCCAATACGTCCATTGTAGCGTTCCTAAATTTGCTCGTGAAACATTCAAATGCGTAGGGAAGTTGCAGCTTTGTATAGTAGAAACGCTAAACATTTCTATATGCAGCTTGATGTGTGGTATTATTGTCATACAGTGTATAGGTTAAAAGCTTCCATTACAGTTTAGGAAGTTTACCAGAACATTTTTTTACATTGTAAAATTGTATATTTTCTGTAACACGAGTACACGTGTAGCTACTGGTGTGCAGCTTGTAACTACAATTGTAATCCCACCAATGTAGACCAATTCTGTAACACAAACTTACAAACTCATAAATCGTGTTACAAAAAAAATTATTATTATATATTTTTCGTAAGTTTAACACCTTTGGTAGACATTGTTTGTAAGTTCATCTGTACTGATAAAAAAAATGTGTATTTGCTGTCGTGGTAGCTATATATATATATATATATATATATATATATATATATATATATATATATATATATATATATATATATATATGGAGCCACGAGTATTTCGCGAATTCATTCGGAGGCGAGGTAGACTACAAACACTTGTTCTTTTTTCTAATGTGATTGGACGATAATTATTTAGCCACGCCCCGTTCAACTGTGAGCCAGTAATAATCAGGAAGTAGTAGTGTGAGTGTTTAACAGTCACGTACAGAGGCCTCGCTTGATCACAGCAACCAATAAGCAAACGATAATGTGTCGAGTGTATAGAGGACGGTCCAGAATAGCTTGTTGCCAACTCAATCCGCGAAATACTCGTGGCTCTATCTATATAAGATTTAAATGTGTGGATGTTTGTAATTAACGAAGATAATGCTGCAGGTATAAGACAGCCGTACAGGTACTTGAGTGAAATAAGTTTATGACAGTCAACAAGATTGAATTTAAAGCTAAATTCGCGTTAAGTATTGCACAGTTAGTGCTACCCGTGCATAACGTAAACATTGAGTTAATGTACGGATATTTTTCTTAGTATTTCATCTTGGAAGATATCATCACATGAAAAATTAACCTTTTATGTTATAGCTCGAAAACTACTCAGCCAATTCTAACCAAATTTATCAATTAAGTAATACTATGGTGTATGAGATTTAAATTGATAAGTAGTTATATTAAAAATGGCAGCTATACAAATATTTTAGATGTGCTAGGTATATCGGCTATACCGTTCGACCAATTTTTAACTAATTTTGTACACTGAAAGTATATCTATTACATGCATCATGCCCAAACATAGCCTCATTCGTCCGCCATTTTGCAGTATAGTGCCTCACGAAGCAACGAAGTTTCTTCGGCATAGCTCGGGAAACAATTGACCGATTCCTACCTAACAGTGGCGTGTGATGAACTGTTGCAATGTAAGCTGGCGTTAGCAGTGCGCTGTACCCTGTTGCTTGCTAGCTTACACTTCCGGCAGTGAAACGTAGCTCGGCAGCTGACGCCACAGGACGCGTGTAATGGGTCCCTTGCTGCTCGCTTGTGAGTGGTCGGAATGCATTCAGTTTCCCTAGGCTGCACTGTGGTTACTGGCTACTGCTGCGTGCACCGAATATGTACAGCAGTGAGCAAGCACCAACTTACCTTGCAACACTTCCACACACGCCACTGGTATCAAACTCAACAAACGAGTAGCACTGCGGCAGGTAATGTAAACTGGCGTATTTTATGTATGCAAGGCACTTATTTTCAAGAAGACAGTGGGACGGTTCTTTTAGCATAATATGATATATCGTCGTCAAAATAATGTAAACAGTTCAAATATAACTTTGTATGAATGCAGAATATTACAAAACTTTCAAATGTGTTTACACCGAGTTTCTTTTGTCCTCTGTGTATTTCGTAAGATAGGGATTTCGCGAAAAATTCTATTTCTATGTCGCATCCCGGAAAACTATTTACAAATTCCCACCAAATTTGGCAAACAAGAAGTACTGCAGCAACTGATGTAAAATAGTATGTTTTAATATATCAGGCACTTATGTTAAAAATGGTGGCTATATAGCATTATTAGCTTAGTATGCTATATCGTCGAAACCAAGTAATTAATTCCAACTTAACTTTGTATGCTGGCAGTATACATTAAAACTATTAAATGTTTACAAACAAGGTCTTTTTTGCTGGCCATCTTGCAAGATATCACATGGCAAATTAAAAACTTTGTAATATTTTCGAGAAAAAAAACACATTACCATTAACTTTGGCAAACAAGAATCACTATAGCAGATCATGTAATTTTATAGGTTTTGAGCTGGCCAGGCACTTATTTTCAAAATAGCGGTCATGTAAATATTATACAATAGTATGTTATATGTACGCGACTAAGAAACAAAATTCAACATTTTTTTGCTTGCAGTATTAATTATTACCATCATGTTTGTCTATACAGAGCCTCATTTCTGCACCATTTTCTAAGATAGCCCAAAATGCAAAAAAAAATGTTTGAATGTCATATCTCGGGAAACAATCACACGATTCCCACCAAATTTTAGCTGCAAGTAGCGCTGCAGCAGATTATGTAAACTAACATGTTTTATGAGCGGTATGCCTTTTTTTAAATGACGTTAATATGAATAATTTCAGTTAGTATGTTTTATATATTTCACAATTAAACCAAATATAACAAAATTTTGTACGCTAACAGTATTCATAGGAAGCATCATTATGCATACAGCTATCCTATTGGCAGGTATTTTTGTAAAATAGTGCCAGACGATTAAATTAAACATTTTACCATATTTCCGGAACAATTAAACTAATTTCCACCAAATTTTGCACCAAATTTGTGCTACAGAAGGCCATGTAAACATGATTTAAGTAGGGTAGACATAGATTTTCAATAATGGGGCCAAATAAATATTTTAATAATATTGAAATATTTATTATATAATTTAACCCAATTAAACCAAAATTAGTATATTGGCAGTATCTATTAGGAGCATCGTATACAGAACTTCCTTTTTCGGGCTATTTTGTAAGATAGCACCAAATAAGAAAGTAAAGTTATTATGCTATATCTCAGGGACCAATCAGCCTATTTCCACCAAATCCTTCGCACAAGTAGCAAGCGCTACTGTTGGTAACGTAAACTTACGTGTTTTATGTAGCTCAGGCAGTAAACCCTACCATTCAAAACATTATCCTGTTTACTAGAGACCCGTGAATATCGCAGGTTCATTTCTAGACAAGTTGGAATTCACACACATGTACGTTCATGTTACGTTTGTAATTAGTTGACGTGTTGTTTGACACCTGCTGGAGATAAATGAGCCAATAGCAAACATGCAATAAATTGTGCGCCCAACCACCGCCTTTTACTGCCACAGTAATCAACCAATAAACAGTTGATATTGGTATGAGAGTATATAAGACTGTGAAGTCTAGCCTACATGTGATTAAACTCGCGAATTTCTTGGGTCTATACTAATTACATCCGAAGATGATGCTCCAAATCCTACCTCCATAAAGCATTTGATTGCATGCTAGCTCATGGTACTAGGTTATCCGGGTTCAAGTCCTGGGTAAGGCAGGTGAGTATTTGTAATTATATCACTATTTTAGAATATGTATATGGTTCCATCTGTAATGATATTGTTGTCAACAAGACGTTATGTACTACCTACCACTTAAGATTAAATAATTTCATAAGAAAATATTTGTTCCCATTTACAGATAAGTATAGGTTGTTCAAGGTAAAATGAACACTTTGAAAGATCTGTTTAAGATCTACTTGTATGCACGTTGGGTGTTCCTCCGCCTTATGTAAAATTAACAGTGCCGTGGGCCTCCTCACTTTATTCATGCGTCAGTCAAGTGAAACTGTAACATTATTTTAAAAGTAACTATTTTACAAATCTGCTCATTTTTACACTTTTACGCATTAAAAAAACCAGAAAATGAAAGAAATAATTTAAAGTTATCACAAATGGTTGCCTAACACTCTTTATTCGACGTTAAGATTTGGAACTACTTTCCATCCCTCGTTACCAACTTTACTGGACGAACGTCACTCAGTGCGTCCATTAAAATATATGCATGCAGGGGCAGTGACTTTTTTCTAAGGTTGATTTCTAGAGTGCTCACTTTATCGTGAACAGCCTTTACGCTCATTACTCAGTAACTTCTTGTTATTTATGAGTTGGAAGCTTTGAACTTTCCGATCTTTTAGTTTTATGATCCACACATTTGAATAACATCATTCGCAAGTTGTAATTCACTGATTTCGAAATGAAAAAAAGATCATAATAAGAGAGACAATTCCAGAGGAGAAAAAAAAAAAAAAAAACAAACATTTGTCATTTTATTTTTGTATTCCTCAATTTTCTAACATTCAACGCAGTACTTAAAACATTTGAAGGTCGATATAATATTAATTATTTTAAGATCGAGGTCACTTAAGATTCCGAGGAAACTGTAGTGTAGACTACAGAATTTAAATGAATAAAATCAACGAAATGCTGCCGTACATATTTACGATATATATATAAATATATATATATATATGCCATGCTTCTTCAAATATTATATATTTATATAGATTTTAAAAACTGTACGGACGACATGTGCGCAAAGTTGTAGGCGAAACACAACTTCATTATATATAGATGTTATAAAAAGTACCTATGACGCAGCAGCTGAGAAGCCGAATAGATTTAAATGCAAATTTTAAAACCACCAAAAAGACTGTCAATGCTATCAAATAATTTAATGTAAATAATTGTGCTAACCACACAACCAACGTATACACACACGACCATATGCATGAGTCCGAGGGTATTGCCCCCACCAGTACACATAGGGTGTAGGTAGTTCTCATGTGTATCCACAACAAACACACAGTCAAACAAAAAGGTTTCTCATTTATACTCTTGAATATTCCCAACGTTTTGGATCACAAACTGTGTCCGCAAATCCGAGTCTGAAATCCTTTCTTCTTAGTATCAAATTCTCACATCCACCAACTTTGAGGCTATGATCCACATCGGGCATCCAAAACCTAAGTCAATTGTTCCTGCAAAACGAAGGCAAAGTATACGCGCGCTTCCGCCAGAAACAAAGTCCTTTACTTCAGTCGACCTGATATTTATTAAGTACACCTCATCTCTGTCAGAATCTATGTCCCTCTTCCAATTCAGCGAAATTATTCTGAGTCCCGCCTCCCCACTGCGGGAGACTAAGTCCTCTCACACTATCCTGCAGAATATTAAAAGTCCTGTCTCACCAGTGAGAAATCAACAGTGTCCCAACTTTTACTTAACTTCTGCATCATAGGCCGACGTTCCCGCAGCATCTCCTCATCGGCGAATCCGAGTACCAGAGTTGGCGACAATCTCCTCCTCCCAGTCGGGCATCCCAGGCACCCGGCGACAATCCCTGATCCGCAAGCCACACCCTTTTTATACTAGCCGGTAACCCCCTCCTCGCACACCCCCTTCTCCAGAGACACAAGTCCCGCGATCTGCGCGCTCAATGCAGACCACCTTTTTATCTATCAAAATTACAAGAGCCAGCCACACATAATTCAGGCAAGAGGCCCCTTCACACTTCGGGCTGCAACCAACAAAACAGCCATGCGCTGCGGGCAGACGCGACGACAGGAGTCAAGCGCCGAATGGAACAAGGCACAGTTGGAAAAGCCAAAAGTCTTACCATCACACATTAAAATACAAACTCGCATTTGTGATGGAACATACTCCATCACAGCTCAAGGAGGAGATTCCGTCGCACTTTAAGCTATTTGTGCACGGCAACACTAAAGAAGTTAAACACTATTCAATATATTGAGTGCAATTCATCAATACATGTGAATGGAAAATCTAGACCAAAGCTCCATGCCCAATGTTACAATATTTTACTGTTGCTGACAGTGTTGACTGGTATGTATGTATTTAACAATGTGTACAGAATAAGTTTGCATTTATTAATTGTAACTTGTAGCTTATTCACAAATTTTGGGCCAATATTTGAAATGTAGGACAGCATGCGTATATGTTTCATGATAGTCATATTAGTATGTTTTGAAGCTTTACTGGAGCCCAATAGTCAACTTTTTCGTAGAAGAATGGCTTAGAGAAACGTGAAAAGATTAAATGCATTAGCAAATAAGGCAACCAAATGGATAGAACTTTAACTAAATGTTGGTGCACTACCCAGATCCGTAATCTGAGGAATCCAATACAACTCCCTGTCTTTTATTCAGGATTGTCCTTCGGAAATTTCCATGCTGGATTCTCCCCCTCCCCCCCCTTCTTTCCGCTCCCCCTGGACCGTCACGTTTTTCTGCCGAGCGAAACTGTTAGCTGCAGAAGTTATTTTCGCCCGTGCAACCTTCCAATCCGCAACGGACGAAACGTCACAATTGGATCGCTACGGGTTCGAAAATTGAATCGCCTGCCCAAAAAAAAAAAAAAAAAAAGTAGAATACATTCCGATGCAGCCCCTGGCTCATGAAGAATGCGATTAGCAAAGCTAAATGTAACGAAGTTATTTTCACGGAGCGGTCTGGACTATAATCCCCTCACTGCGTCGGTATCCGTCGAGTTCTCCACCAATTGCCATTGTCTGTCGGGATTCTCGCTCCAGCCCATTTCAACTGGCCAGCCCTCTTCCAGTTGCTATTCCTGCGTCAGGGCTCAGCCTTCATTTGTCCAGCTTTCCAGCTGGCCGGACGAAACAAAAGGCATTCCAGAATAACCGGCAAGTTAAGCCGTAGTCGACAATTGTTCCGCTGAGGGACTAATTCTGAGCAGTTTTTCACAGCCAAGAGCAACACACAAAGCCTTCACAAACCTGCCACAAATGTACTGAATAACATTATTCAATGCGAGATAAGTGGAGATGAGGAATTCCAAATTCGGCATGGAATCAAACTGACGTATATCAACAAAAGATATAAAAAATTGTTATTGAAACCAGGAATTTATTACAAAACTGTTTAACGATTTTATATCAGTTTTCTCATAAATGGTAGGACTTTTAACTGTTTTTCTATAAGTGCTTATATAAACAGTATAAACATACCAGAAATTTCCACGAATTCATTTGAGGGAAAAAAAGACTTCAAAAAGATTTGCATTACAGTTTCCTTTTAATCGAACCACAGAAGCTTCCCGCCATTGAAGAACCCGCAGTATCATTGCAATTAAATCCGGTGTTACCTGGTTTGATTTTTAACTGAAGCAACAGTCAATGAACGATCATGATTGAAGTACACAAAAGAAAAATCCTGCACGATATTTGAAAATGGGTAGGAACTAAGCTTTTTTAATTTCACAATGAACAGAATTTTCTGGCACAGATCATTTATAAATATATTTAATTGATAATAAAATAACGCCAATTTTTATACAGGATAGTTAAAACTGAGCTTGGTACCTTTTGTTTATTATTTTTAAAAGTTGTTAAATTATTTTTTTATTTATTGCAACTTCGTGGAAGGGTGTTAAACACCAAAAAACCTCTGAAGCACACAGCCCTGAACAAAGGATTGTAGAATCAAGCGTATTGCCAAATATAAATCCGCGAAATCTCAGAGTCCTGTTCTCCATACTTATGAGACATTCGCTTTTACGTCATTTTAGCTCTGCAACACTGTGTAGAATATGCCAAGACTTAAAAGTTTGTTGGAAGCTTTTCTTCGATGATATTCTGTCACAACAACTTCTACCACTTATCATGTCAGAAGTTGCAGGGATGTTTTATACTGAAAGGGCTAAGGCGACTTAGCTCCCGATAACAGTGAATTGTTCGTCATAAATGTCGTCTGGTTGAATATTCCGTCGGTGATCGGTTGAATGTTGATTTGTTTGGATACTGTGGAAATGTATTTTTAACTCCGGCCATTCAGAACTAACTTGTGGGCGTTTGATTCTTTCGCAAGTATAATTCACTGCCCTTCGTGTGCATTCGCCTGGAGCGATTTCGTAAAACCGCGGGAAACCGAAGTTACGATGTCCGGATCGGGGTTAAAATCCAGACCCTCGCCAACCTGAATCCGTGATTATGTTGCCACCTCTCTCGGTGCAATTTCAACAGACGCTTCTTTCATAAACGGCGGCTGGTAGCTAAATAAAAACCTCAAAATTTTTATTATTAGAGATGATTGTTTATCGCGGGAAAAGAGGACTGTTTGCTAGGATTCAACGTAATGTACACATGTCCGACAGTTCTCATTTCTTATTGGCCGTCAAACATTGTGACGAGTGAGTCGTCAATTAATAAATAAAAGTATGCAGCGGTTGTTAATTTTTAATTGGGCGCTCTGTTATGAGTGAGTACTATGTTATTAAATATATGGTTAAGCCGGTCAGCCATTTCTAATACGTTTTGTACTATACTTATATTTAGTATTTTTTATTTTAGCATTTTGCAATATGTTAGGGTTTATTTAGTAGTTTTATATGGTTGTTGTATGGTTACTGAGTGCTGTGGAAAGCCAGCTGAGAGCGCGCGTGTCGCCAGCGCTGCCACTCGAGGTAGCGGCCGAGCGTGGCGGGGCGGAGAGAGTCTTGTAACAGCAGCAGACGGGGTAACATGTGAGTGTAATTGTAGCACACCCAGCTCTGATATGGCGTTGCCTAGTCAGCCTCAGTATTAGCCAGGGTTTTTAGTCAACACTGTAGGCAACGAGGTCGTTATAAAACTTGTGGAAATTAGTCTGCCTGTTGTGTGTTGAGCTTGGTTGGAAAACGCCGCCGAACTTCTGTGGAGCCCTATTTTTCTGCTGTGGACCATCGCCACTAAACTCGCCCGGGAGCTGCCTGCTCGATCAGCGGGGAGTTTCGCCTTTGCATTTCCTGGACGGCGGTTTGCAGTTCGTAAATGTCCGCGAGCTGCGGCGCGTGTGTGTAGGCGCGCCATGTCTGCAAAATTCTCGGGGTCCTCAAATTTGAAGGTACTGCCCAGCTGTTCTTTTATTTGGGGACAAGTTGCACTCGAGGCCCGTCACTACCTGGATAATGTTGGCGATAGTGCCGTTCAGCTGGCAAAAATAATAGTGACATTATCATAATGTACTAACTTTTTGTGGCAAGAAAAACTGCTTATAGAAAATCAAATAAACAAAAAACTTGGCACGTAATTTTTCTTTAATTAAATGAAATTCCTGGCCACAGGTGTAGGAGGGAAGGGGAAATTGATTTATTGTGATTGTGAAACACCTTAGCTACGAGTGAGGTCGCTTTGACTCTGCTCAATCGCCTCAAGCTTGAGGGTTTCAGCATGTATAAAGCTACTATCCCATTAAACTGGGCAAGTGAGGATTCTGGCTCTCTAAAGTATAACGGTTGTGATTGGCCTACAAAGAATTCAGCCTAATGAAGAACTTGGCCATCCAGTCATAAAAGGAAAAACCAGCTATAGTGTTATAGAAGATACGTTTGCTCAAAAAATTTTCGCGATTTCCCATCATCCTCGGACGCCTCGATGTTTATTTAACGTTCCCGGCACCGCTTCACTCGATCATATGGAGTTTTATTGGTATCACTGAATTGCTTTAGAGATACTCTTTCCAACCGTACACGACTACTGCATTTCGACTTGGATTTTTGACTAGTATAGGCTGAAATTGTGTTAAGTTTTCTTAAATTTTTACACTAAACGAATACAATTTCACTATAACCACGCCACACAAATGTTTTTATGCACGCAATCGATTGATCTTGACGAGAGCTGTCGATTAAAACTCAGCTTCTCCTAGTTAAAAGTTACTACGCGGAATTTATGAGCCGCGGTGAAACAAACTCAAAATTGCTGCCAACTTCCACCCTCCCCCCCCCCCCCCTTCAAAACACCAACCTCACCTCGCGCGATGCTTCGCAGTCCTCACTCAACGTAACATATTCCTTGATCCTTTGGCAATCGAGTGGTGTAATTGTATTTAGAATGTAGACAATAGGTTCGGAGCTGCAATGCCAAACTTTATCCCCCGATTTTGTTACCATCGGATTTTCTGGATTGCCTCCCACTATGGTTGCATATTTAAAGACGTATTCACGTCAAAAAAAAAAACATACTGTTATTGAAGTAACTATAAGTAAAGCTCTCTCGGACATTACTACATGCTGTGATAAATACTTTTTTACAAGTCCGTACTGAAACCTGCAGCAATCATGCCAGTAATATATCAATACGAACCAACATTCCAGCAACGAGCAACGGAGGTCTTCATTAATTTCAAAAAATATGTTTTTCGTCAGCACTATTTCTTTACGTACGCACGTGCCATACGCTGTAAGAGCTGTCTGTGCTACTTCGAAAATAATAGAAATTGTTACTAACAAAGATGTCTATTAGCAAAAGTCGACAAAGCCCAAAAAAAAAAAAAAAAAAAAAAGTTTAATACAGAATTTTTTTTTTTTTTTTTTTTTTGGTCATAAAATGTTGGGAGTTTAAGGCTTATTTATATCTTTCTGTTACAAGACGGAGAGAAATACAGTTTGCACCGAAGATTTTTCGTCTTAACGTGACAGTTCTTCCATTGTGCGAAAGATAATCGTACGACATATACTCAGAGAATTTTCATATATTTGTTTTCGATTTCAGAAGTTTTTCCAGTTAAATTGAACGACTTCATTACCTTCCTACTCTTTATCATATAGGCTATTCACATTAAAGCAAGCACTTTTTGATGCCCTGTTAAATTGTTCCTTTCAGTTAATTTCTACCTTTTCGCTGCTTTTCAATGAACTCTCCCGTATGTCACTAATAAACTCAGAGTGTACATACACTCCACCTCTCACAAAACTTAACTTCTCAGGCTGCAATAAATATATTTATCCATATTTAACGGCTGTTGGGAGGACATTAAAATGTGTTCAATTTACCAATTGCCTATAGCTAAATGTTTTATTTATGCGAGTAGATCGTTTACATTGAATGTACGTATACACGGTCACACTTTAGCCACAAACATTCTGTGAAGAAAATTCCATCCTATTTGTAGTACGTAATTAATTAAATACGGGATCGCGCCGCTTACTACGTACAGAGCGTTCAGGGTTTTATTTTATAGACAATCTTTTATATACGATAGGTTTTCGGGGAACTGTCCAGTTTATTTCCCATCGTTGGGGCATTCGTTGTCGTCTTTACAGAACTCACAAGGTTCCTCTGAGGCAGCGTAGGGCGAGGAAGCCTGACTGATCGGTGACTGGCCTTAAACTTCTGGTAACAAATGGGCGTCGAGTCGGTGCACAAGTCTTGACGGAGTCCACTGCGACAACGGACGACTGGTCGTCTTTCACGTTCCAGACGTGACGAGGTGACGAGTGGCCGATGGGTTATCGAAAGTCGCTCGATTACCCGGGATGGACTTGGTATCTCTCTGCGGGGTCAAACGTCGATAATCGGGGAATTCGTCAGACTCCACGACGCCTCTCGGATGGCCAGGGCTTCCGGGCCTAATTTAGAGACAATTCGCAGAATCCCGAATACCAAGTGGCCTAAAATCCCAGAGAGGTAAACAAAATAATAACAATAATAAATAATTGTAGCAGATTGTCGTTAGGCAGGATTTTTCAACGACCCGTCGCGTCCGTCCGTCAATCACGTGACCAGGAGCCAATAAGAGGTGGCCATTAGTTCTATCCGTCCGTCCGTCAAAACCTTGGCAAGCTTTAACTTTTGACGTACGAACGGATGATGTTACAGCATTCTAAACTTGTACGTTTTGTACTTGTTAATCCCGAGTTCTTTACAAGGCTGTGTAGTGTGTGCGGTGTTTTGTTTTGGCTATTTTTTGTTTTCATGTGTTTGTTTATGTAACTGTAAAGTGAAATGAAATTACATTTTTCCTGAAGGTTAATTGATAATTACGTTTGGCAACAAGAACTCCTTTTGTGCAATATTAAAAATAATTCAATTTTGCTTTACATGCTGTTTAAATTTTTTTTACATCGATTAATTTCCGTTACGTACGTGTATGGTTGTTTTGGGTACTTAGAAACACAATACCGCAAAAGATTTTCGCTTCCTATAAAGAATGTTTCCCTATTTGTAAACAGTTTTGCTTTTATTAGTTTGCGGCAATGAACGTACGACGGACGTACGAAGTTTGGTTGTAAATCACCCTGGCTGGGAGACGGACGGATGTATGACGGACGGGCGGATGACGGACGGACGTGACGGGCTGCTGTAAATCCTGCCTTGCACTCTAAATCTGAAACAGCGAGAATTGAGCCAAATCAGTGGAAACAGTGAAAATTGAGCAACTATATAATCAGTGCCAGGTTACTAATTAATACGATGGCTGAATTTCACTAATTTATTAGTGATTTCCACTGAATGCCGAGGATTTCACTGCTAGAAATCACTGGTTCCCAGTTCATTTGCCTGATTCGTCAGTCGGGAGTAGCTATTTACTGACTTTCAGTGAATGATATTTGACTGATTGATATCACTGATCTGGGCTTACAGTGTACAATTAGTGATTAATTAATTAATAAAAACTTAAAAAAATTACATTTTTTAATACATTCTAACAGAACGTAGATATAAGGAAGGAATGAGTTATAATATAAATCGTAATGATGTGGGAGAAAAGCGGCTTTACGTAACATTAAATGCTAAGCTTATTACATTGTAGTTTAGCAACGTGCATCTTATCTTCGATTTTTGCTGCAATTATTTAATATTAAGATCACAAAAATAATTTTCCAAATAATTTGATCTCCGGAAGACCTTCTCGAAGTTTGAGTACTATTTTTTCCATATTTACTGTGCTTTCCCGTTGTAAAATTATAACGTCAGTCATACTACTTAACATAAATGCATCTAAATAAAGCACATTTTTGGCACTGAGGATTCCCGTAAGTGCAGTCCACAACTACTGCGAGGAACTCGACGCCAGCAGGTCATACTAATTAAAAACAAAATTAAGCCTCGCAAACTTCGTTAAGCAGTTTAATCTGGGATAAATCGCCAAAATTGGCAACCCTGTGAATGGCCCTCCGCTGGCCATCTGACGAGCTGTCTGATGTCCAGTCGAGTTACTTGGGCTTCCGACGCGCCAACCCATCATCATGCCCCCCTCCCCCCCAGCGCCTGGTGGACGTGGAAACGGTTGGCAGAACAAGGCGACGACGCCCTTTTACCAACACCCCCTTCCCATCCCTGAAACTCCAGCCACCGACGCGACTGGAATCTAGGCCGCGAGGGACCTTCTATCAAGATAGCGAGCCCTTCCGCGCGTGGGGGAAGGGATCGGACCCTTATTTTCTCCCCTTTTCGTCCCCTTCGCTTTCCTTGATAATCTCTTGCCTTATTTATCTGCGCTGCCACTTTTTGTTTCCTCCCCCCCCCCCACTTGCTCCGAAAGGTCCACACACCCTCCTACTTTCCCATCCTGTGGGTTTACCGTCTGAATTGCGACCCACTCCCTTCGACGGAGCAGGCGAGGAATGGAAGATGGTCATCCCAGGTCCATTGTGGCGATGGCGGCGACCCGGCGACTCCCACACACCCCAACAAGGTACAGTCGCCGACGCCGTCGAATGGCGCCCCGGCGCCACCGAGGCGGCCTCGCGTCTGCCCAATAGTAACTCACCTCGTTACGTCGTACCAAAACACAACACACACTTGTCCAGCGACCGTGCCATTCATTTCTCAACACTTTTCGACAATTACGTAGAGGAATTATCGCTTGCAGAAAGCTACATGTGAAATATATATCTATGCATGTCAGGTGACCGCGGTGAAGTAGTGGTTAGACTAGTACCAACCCCCCTCCCCTCCCCGCCCTTGCATTCCGGCGTTCCTGCATGTTTCACCCTCATCGGCTCTCAAGACCTCGTTGTTAAGAGCCTTCCAAAACTCTCTACTCAACAAATGTATTCTTCATAATCAAATAACTTCCTATATTGTGTTGGAATGTGCACGTATGTGTATTATAGAAATTAGCTTTAAGTGAGTAAGTTAAGTTGGTTTTGTGGTTTAGGATGTGGGCTATTAATTTAAAAAAGGTATTTGGCCGTGCTGACAATGTGTATTTTTCGTTTACGTAAATTATATTTTGAATTTTTTTTCTGGTTTGAAAGTTTTTCTCTTTTATTAATTCATCACTTCTGTTTTCTAGGATAAAATAATAATCTTACGTGCACTTCTCAGTAATGAAAGTTGTATTACAAGGATATCATTTGTAATATTACAAATATATGTTTTGCAGATTTTACAATAAAACTGTTTGTAGTCTTACAGAGGATTTTCTTGGCAACTGGGTTTCCCAGGATTTTTCTTGTAAAATTACAAAAAAAAAAAAAAATTTAGAGTGCGGTGGGGTGACGCCGTAGACTAAAGATGAGGTATAGGCTGTTCACGGTAAAGTGAGCACTTTTGAGGCCCTAGTTACTCTTTCATTCAGCCATTTATAATTTTTTAACCAACTTTTAAAATAAATATTTCCATGCAAGTGATAAACGCAGTGTGTTTATTCCATCGCACTCTGAAGTTAACGTCTAAGGCTAAAATAAAATACATTTATTGGTTATCATTGCAAGTGAGAGGCCTTCCAAAAGTGCTCACTTTACCGTGAATGGCCTATAGACCTATTATCGACATCTCCGCATGTACCCAAAATTGACCTACCCCACAATAATATAACTGTAGAAGTCATAGGGTCAACAGTGATAAACGTGTTTGTATATATCTTAACTTTTTTAATGCAAGCCACTTCATTACAATAAAATAATCTTACCAATTCGAATTTTTTCTCTTTGCTTAAAAAATTCGGCTAGGAAAAGAATACGTGCATCTCAAAGCATTTGTTTAAATAAACAGTGTAATAACCTAGATTCTTGTCCCCGTCTTCGTTGATATAATCCATTCACGGTTACCTCCGACTTCTCTGAAACCCTGCTAAGGTTCTTCTTCCAGGATATTCTTCCGCCTCATGCAAACAAAATCTTAACTAAGTCCAGAAAGTTACACCAAAGGGACAACGCGCCACATTCGTGCGCACTCTGCGTAATAATATTTTGCATAAAAACTACTTCTTACTAAGCATTACTGACACACATTTTCTCACTGTTTTGATTCATATTTGTTGTAGATGAAATACCATAATTTATAAACAAAATGTAAGTATAAATTTTACTTAACCAAAAATAAAGTAATTTTGTGTTAAAGGCCGTTCACGATAAAGTGGGCACTTTTGTAAACAACCTTAGGAAACGTCCCTGCTCCTACCTACATATATTTTAACGGGTGCACTGAGTGACATGCAACCAGTAAATTATGAAACGATGGAGGGAGAGTAGTTCCATAAATTTGCATCGAATAACAAGTGTTAGGTAATCATTTGTGATAAATTAATTATTTCGTCCACTTCCTGTTTGTATTTTTTTTTTTATCCATCAAAGTGTACAAGTGAGAAGATTTGTAAAATATTTACTTTTCTAATCATTTCATAGTTTCACTTGCACGACGTCTGCATAACGGGATGGCGCCCATCGCAATGTCAAGTTTACGTAAGGCGCAAGTATACACAACATGCGTACAAGTAGATCTTAAGCAAGGGTTTTAAAAGAGCTAATTTTACCGTGAATAACTTATGGCTAGCGATATGAAAATCTCGCGAGTTCAACGACCTGTAGGCTATACTCCACAGTCCTGTGTACACTCGAGCCTCAGATGTTTGTTCGTTGTTCGCTTCCCCATGGAGTAGCCAGTGTTACTTCACACCTGGCAGTATGGCACTGGCTAGTTGTTTCCTTGCTAGTCTGCTATGGGCTCAGAGTCGTCCAGGGCGTGTCTAATAAACCGAGATTCCATCGCAAAGTAGACCTCAGTGTACACATTTTTGACGCCTACCTTGTTCTGAAATGAACTCGCGAAATGTTCCTATCCCTATTTATAACATAAGTATACAACTCTTGTGATGCATTGAACATTTCGAAAAAAAACGAAACATTACATAGAGGGGGCGATGTTTCAAATGCTTGATTCAAAACGTGTGAATATACCGGGAATATACTATGGACATGTTGGCAGAAAAGCAGTGCAATCGTTGGACACAGTGTGGCTAAAACCCCTGTTACGCTGTCAAATTTTTCCGTCAAACCGCTTTCAATAAGTTTGGTCAAATAAAGTTGGACAGTTATGATGTCTGAGAAAGTTGGATGGCTTCAGTTCCCTTCGAAAATTTGTAGATTGGACAGGTTCAAAAATTTCTTTGATGTTTGACGGTCTCAGCCAATCAGAATCCTGCAGGGCAAAAATTAACGCCAAGAAACTTTAAAATAACGAACAAATGCTGGATACGACGTAGGTCATAAAGATAATTAAATTATGCATAAACTGCCTGGGAGTGAATTCTATTTTTAGTGAATATTGCACAGAATATCACGAACTCAGAGGCATTAAATATCATTGTGCAGGAAGCGTCTCGGAAAAATAAAATTAGAATTTAGTAAAGACGCGAAAATAAATTACAACATTCAATGGATACCATGGGAAAACAAAAGATATTTAATTATGAATATAATTTTTTAATAATAATTCAAATTAGATTTTCCCAGTAAAAAAAATAGACAGTGTGGCACATTTGCACACACATTCGAAATTATTAGATAAATTTGTTGGCAGGAAAAAATTTGATGGCCGTATTTTGTCTTCAAATTTTATTGTCAAACTAGCTGATCCCAGCGAACGTTGTTCCGCCTCTTTAACGTTCTCATTGCGTCCTCTGTATTACGTCTGGTACGTCGACTGATGTTTGACCGTGGTATCGCTGGCATTTTTCTCTTTTAGATCAACAAACATTCCCTGCAAGCATGAGCAAAATCGGCCCATAAATATAGAAGTTAGACTCCAGCGCCACCTATCGGAATGAAACATAACTAAAAAAACCTTACTCGCCGCCTCAATAACATATGGTGTGAACATGGTCTCAATTGGTCCAGTGGTTTGTCAGGGATGATGCGGTTTAGTCACGCACAGACGATTTTATCTATAAAGATATAGTTGAAGGCGAAAATTGTAGAGTGTGACAGGGGCTTAATGCGCACTCCACCCCAGTTTCCCTACACTGGTGGCACAGTAGTTATTGTAGCCGGCGAGAAGGGCTTGCAAGGGACAAAGGTCGTCCCCGCCAGCAAGAGGGTTGGGGGGGGGGGGGGAGTTAATTTGGGCGTCTGGTATCGCGACGGGCAGAAGCTACGCGAGTCTCGCGGGGGCTAGATAACAGAAGCCAGTCCGGGGTCTCGGGATAACCTCCCCCCCCCCCCTCCTTTACCCCTTTTCACAAACACTCTTCTCACACCCGCCAAATCCTTCCCTGCTCCTGGCGGTGGCCGAGATGCGAGAGTCATCTACCAGTCCCAGCGCAGCCAACCCCTTGACAATGGATAGAATTAAACTTTAAACAGAGCGCTTAATTTCTTGCCGTTTCGATTCTTGTTTAATTGCCCAGTGCAATATCAAATATCGGCGATATAAAAGCGGAAAATTATTTGAATTTATTGATACAATATTTAATTTTACATACAAGCACACAAATTACAAGAGTTCCTGTTCAAGATACAACATGATGATGTCTGGAGAAGAAGATAAATATGATATATTTAAAATAGTTTTTTTAAATAAAAAAATCCTTCTCAAGTTATGTAATAATAGCAGTACACTTCCCGTAATTTTACAAGAGTCTGGCCTACCTTCATCTCTACTGATAGCCGCGATTTAATATAAAAGTATTTTATCGGGAAAATATAAATTTTCGTGTGTTTAGTCAATATTGCGATAAGTAATTTATTTCTGTATTCGGTAGACGAAAATACCATTGGTATTAACATTGAAAAAAAATTTCCTTTATTTGCAATTAACAATTTAATTGCAATTTAAACACAGTTGCCTATCGGACGCACTACACATATCTACTCACAGCCCGACGTAAATGCTACTGATTCATCGAACTGACTTATTTTAATAGCATTTCAGGTATGTGATTATGTCTGTTTTTAATTGTTGCAGAGTTTTTTTGCCGTAAGATATAATTCACCAGGCTGAATCACCTAAGGTATGTCTATGTGTAAACTTGTTAATGTGTTATTTATCCATACTGACTAGCTGGATTTTGTTTACTGAGTTTGCACTTGTCGACATCAGATGTTATTCACGTAGTTAAAATTCTCTCTCTTGTATATGACATTTCAAATCTCGAGACTCACATTACGTTTACGACTCACGTAATTCCACTCATTATTCCCGTAGACATTTGAAAGTTTCCGATTCGATGTGTGTAATTTGACACTCTGACATTTTCTAAAGTTTAACTGTATTCCGAAAACAGGTCGTTTAACACGTAAATTGCATCTTTTAAAGTCGCCTATCTACTGTCTATGAGCAATATCCCACCAAAAAATAACATAACATTTACACTCAGGTCTCTCTCAGAAATCGTTTAAACACTCTGAAATTCTCTCGTGTGTTAAATATAATCGTAAAAATCACCTGTATACCAGCAACATCCCTCCAAACATCTCAAAACTAGAAAAATTAGAAAAAATTAAACTTATCCCACTCTGGCACTCAACTCTACTTCTATATAAGAAATTGCAACCCATCATTCTGGTCAGTCGACTCTAGATCACCACACAGTCAATATCGTACAGAGTTCCTGCTATCCCCTCTCATAAATAAATAAAGAAAATAAATCAAGAAAAAAATTATCCGATTAAAAATTAACCCTTTCAATCCATTTAGCCATTTCAATTAATTCAAACCTTTCATCAAATTCAACCATTTTTGATTAACCCTTTCGATCAATTTAACCCTTTGCTATCAATAAAAGTGGCATCTCCTTTGATTTAGAACCCTCCTGGCCCTACTACTCGCATGAATAAAGTGGCGAGGCCCATGGCAATGTTAATTTTACATGAGGTGGAAGAACACACAACATGTGTACAAGTAGATCTTAAGCCAGGGTTTTCAAAATTGCTCATTTTACAGTGAACAGCCCACATTTAAAGACCTGAAAAATTCCGGGTTTCATTTCGAATCAAGCTAGAATTTGAAACCACGTGTGTTTGTATTGCGTATGTTATTGGTTCCCCAGTTCGATTACACCTCCTGGACATCTAAGAGAAAATAATAAACAGCCAACGAGATGCGGACCCAATTGCTATCTTCCGCTAATACAACAAGCAATCAATGAACAGAGATATCCTCGTGAGTTCACTTACGACGATTGAGTGTAGCATAGAGGTCATTGAACTCGCGAATTTGCCAGGTCTCTACCTATGTTCATTGCACGATAACACGAGTATCTTGCATTTTTCATGTGCCAGGGAGGACGAACAGTTGAAACTAGGCGGTGGCACCCGCGAATTTCAATTATTCCCACGACCGTGCCCTCCCCTCCCCCCCCCCCCCAATCAGGAGAGCTGTCTGCTCAATAAATTACCAACTGCAGCCTCCCCTCCCCCGTCCCCCCTCGGTGGAAAATCTTGTTTCCGCGTCCTCCATTCGCCATTCCGAGCACACGCGCCGCTCTGTAAGTCATAATTTCCTGATCTACCGCGTCACGCGGCAAGTCGCGTTCGCAGCGAGTTTATCACCGGAACAAACAGCCCATATAGTCCATTCACGACTGGAACAGACTCGTGAAATTCAACCTTTAAAAAAAAACATCCTAGTTATTAGCTGCATGCATAGCTAGCAAAAAAAAAAAAAAAAAAAAGGTGGCGTGTACGGGTACTGTACTGTTTTACTAGCTGTGTATGCAGCTAATGGCTAGGGTTGTTTTTACAAATGTTGATTTTCGTAAGTCTGTTCAAGTCGTGAATGGACTATACATATCTTAAATTGAAGAGAAAAATGTTTAAGGGAGTTGCATAGTCGGAAATTAATTTTCTACTTTTCCAGCGTGTTATGTTTTTTTTCTTTGTAAACCGAAATATTAGATTCAAAAAGGCATCACATTAGTGGGAAATCAAGTTTGAACTCTCTTGAAAGTTACTGCATGAATATTTAAGTGTAGATAGTTTATTTTTTTCATACAAACCTCAAAATTGAACAAAGTTAATACGTTAGGGTGAAGATAAAAATTATTGTCCATATCATCAAAATGACAAAGACAATATTATATTTGAAATCTTTTATTCTGTTCACCCGTATTTAATTTTTTTTAATTTTGAGATAGATTTCAAAGTAAAAAAAAAAAAAGTAAATCCTAAACTGGGTGTAAATCAAGTGTTGAATTTCAAGGAATTTACTACTTGAAACTCCTGGCACTTTCAGTGCCATTTTACCAGACACTAAACTTCGTGATAAAAAGCTGTTTTTGAAATTTGTAGATCTAATATTTTTAATTAACGGTCTCATATTTAGGCTGAAAAGTATGATGAATCTAATTTTTCAAACGGTTAGGTATTTTTTATCAGGTCATCACTAATATCGTGACATGAAACATATTTGAGGGCAGAAAATATTCGCGTTTTAAATTACGAGCCTATGTATTTTCGAGCAACAATTTCCCGTTCATCGGATGCTGCCCCCAGTGTGTGCCCAGTTTTTCCTTAGACCAAGTGGCGCGTGATTTGATGCTTGTGTCATTGCATACATAAGAGCAAATTGCACCTATAGCTTGCCCTACAGTGAATTCGCGAAATCTGCCGGTTCCTAAATGTAATATATGGAGACGTGCGAAATTCACTTTATTATTTGGGGACGCCTTACACTTTGAACACGTGTACGTTTCCAATACGTTTGTAATTCGGAACATACTTTATCTAATACGCCCTGGGTAACTCTGTGCCAATAAATAAACACTTCACGATTGTGTGCTCCAATTACGTGTGGTTCAGTCCGAAAGGGCGTGGCTTCACATCTGCACAGCAGCCAACGAAGAATCTACTCCGGCTCAGGTATATATATATATATAGTGCTGTGATGTTCAGCCTCGTGCCAAATAATAACGTGAATTCCGCATGTTTCCAGTAACATATATTCAAAGTAAAAAAACTGACACCTGAACGACCTAAAAAAAATCTGTTTATCAATCAATTACAGTATATCTGTTTTAGTGGAATATTAAAAAATGTTTTGTAGAAGTTCACGAAATCTGACGGTTGCTCTGGGTAGAGGCCTGGAGAATTCACGGATTAATTTAATGGCAGCTAGAATTCAAAATAGATGCATTTATAAAACTTAAGTCACTAGTCCACGCGGTAATTGACACCTCCTTGAGAACGCTTGCCCAATAGTTGCCTTCCACTATGACAGCAGACAACCAACGATAAGTTGATATCGGCATTTTTGTACATACCACTGTAGAGTTTATCCTGCAGGTCATTGAACTCACGAATTTTTCAGATCTCTACTCATGAGTAAAAATTTTTTATCGTAGATCTGTGCTTTTTTTTTTCAATAACACTCGTACAAATTTAATTTACTCGATACGTTAACCTTATTCAGACCCATCGTACACAATCGTGTATACCCTCCTCGCATAGTACGATTATGATTCTCCTGTGCAATACACTGCGTGGCTTAGCGACCAACGATCTTTCCTGTCGGTAATGGAATCATAAACCATATTGCTGTTCTACATGGTGACAGGTTCATTTTGTATAGCCGAACGAATTTATACAGCTCACTTAAGTTGTGATAACGAAACAAGCAATGTTTCTGCGCAAAAGTTATTACGCAATTGGGACAGAGGAAAAAAAGATTAAAATGAAGTGGGTTTCAAAAAGTCCAGATATCACTGCTTGTATACATAGACATTTAACTCTTTTAGACTTCTTTACATAGACTTGAAATAAAATCTTACGATATTTGCAATAAACACTTTGTAATTTGTCGAAATTCAGAGCCCGCAATTTTATGCCACCTGGACAATTTTACGTATAATGCTGCTATATTTATTTCTTAACATAATGTACCCTTCCATTAAGAAAGCTATTTGAAGAGCGGATAAGGAGAAGTAAAGTAAAATTTAAATCCTATCAGAGCCATTTTAATTTATGGCTTGTGGTGTTGGTAATGTGAAATATTTTTTCTGCGGGTTACGTCTAATCCGACAGATCACTTGTTTTGCTACCATAACCAATGAACTGTAGGAGTTGAGTTCGCCTGTAGTAATACGACCAATACGCAACATAGAACAGCAGAATCGTTTACGAACCAGCGGCATGATTTACGAAGACACAACCAAAGGCGAAATCGTTGGGCGTTGATCCTCGCAGTAAACAAAGCCAGCCGAAAATAGCATCATCTGCATTATGTACTCGTGTGCGCTGTGGGACTGAATGGGTATAAAGAGCAAGACGCCCGTCCAGATTGGCGTCCAGTCAGGATAACTGCCGGGTGTGTTTTCTGGGTCGAGGTCGGGAAATCCCGCTCGGAGTAGCGTTTCTTCTCGTCGATAAAATGTGCAGGACGCCACCGTACGTCGAGATATCGATTAAGGTATCGCTAGTTCTCGCTACTGTTTGAGTACACGTTAAACTTCAATAGCGTGCACCTTCGCAATGTGTTTGTCATTGGACCGAACTTTATTTAACACGCCCTGGGTAAATCCGCGCCATTAAATTAACATCTCACATCTGTGTGCTCCAATAACGCGCAGTTCGTTAAAAAAAGTAGGGGGGGGGGAGTGACTTCACATCTATGCAGCAGCCAACGGAAAAAAAAAAACCACGCCGACTCAAGTATATACAGTACTGTGAAGTTCAACCTGATGCCAAATAATAACGCGAATTTTGCATGTCTGTAGGTATCACCTTTCGTTTCGTCTCGAGTTAAGAGAAAGCGAAAAACGCTCTTGGCTACACATTTGTGGCTGTTTTTAGTCTGAAATGTATGTTGATTTCTTGATTTATACATATTTAAACGTTGCATTCGGCGTTTATTTAATTATGTGAGCTTAGGGACAGGTGTTTTTTCGCGAAAATATTTGTGGCCATGCTAGACCTCAATATCCTACGTCCACAACCACAACTTCCTTTGGTCACTGACCGCATTACTACGCGAGAAGACATGTTATTATTTGACTGGGCCAATCGTAATTAAGTACTCCGATACTGAACGTCCATGATTAGAGGGGAAGACACTTGATGCACGTGACATGTAAAATCAACCAACCAGTAAAGTGCATATGAACAAAAGTGGTTTGGAGTACAACTGGTTTTGAAATATTCCCACGAAAAACATCTGTCCCTACGAATGTTGTATACGTCAGAAACTTCCTCACGTCGTAGCTGTCTTGCCTCTCTTCCCTCGCACGATCTTACTGGAGCGAGAGAACAATGCGCAGAGGTCAGAGTGGTTACGTAATAAGCGGGCGGTAATTTACAAAGACAAGCTGCCTGCGTGCCGCCGCGATAAGGGCGTCACCACTCGCACGGTCCTCGCCTTCAGAGGATTGAATGTCTGGAGCTATCTACGCAGGAAAGTTCTGGTCAATGCTGCAGCGTCTCTCGGCGTGACTCGGGGTGCGTGGAACATCCCACGCCTAAGAGTCAATAGTTATTGAGAGTTGAGAGTTTGGAGGATTGTGCGGCCTTGAGCGACAGCGGAGACGACGAGCCAGGGGAGAGTCGAGTGGCGACGAGCGTGACCAACGGGACTGCGAGCAACGTAAGTGAAGAGATTTGGGCGGCCCTTAACAGCGAGGTCTGGAGAGCCGACGAGGGTGATTGAATTGAACATGGAGCGGCCCAGGAATGAGGGGACGGGTGGAAACGGGAGATCCCCGAGAAAACCCGCCGACCAGCGGCATCGTCCGGCACGATTCCCACTTGCGAAAATCCGGTGGCCCCTGCCGGGGATTGCCCGGTTCGCCTTGGTGGGATGCGAGCGTGCTGACCGCTCAGCCACCGTGGCCCCGCGAGCAGCGTGACTGGCGAACGGCATGCGTGAGTGAAATGATGGCAATAGACAGACTGAATACGTGTGTGTAAATAATGAGTGTGAATACAGTGACTGTATGTAGTCACTGTAGTATAATTAGAATCGAGTTTGACCTTAAATCTTGCGATCGCTGAGAATTAACGGGCCTGCCTACTTGGCTACTTCGTGGCTCCGAGACATACGGAGTGCGTCGGCGGCATGTGATGCAGCCCTCACGACATGGAGAGAGAGAGAGAGAGAGAGAGAGAGAGAGAGAGAGGGCGACAGAAGAGAGAGAGAGAGAGATTAATGAAGTTTCTTTCCTCTACTCACGGCAGTCCTTCCTCACCCGTCAATAATCCCGCTCTCCTCTTTTACGCCTTTATCTACAAGAGACGTTTCATGTGTCCGGCTTCCGCACGTCATTCTGAATTCTTTGCATCGCTCTCCGAAGCACATCTGTTTTCGAAACGTGTGATCCACGTTCTTCATACAGGTATTGCAAGCATGATGTTATTCCCGCTTCATTACAACGCACATACCATGTTACAACTCACTAATGCGACAGGTTTTTTTCTCATCAAATTGATTAAACATTTTATTCTACACATTTCCTTGCACGCGCAGAAAATAAGTAAGAAACAGAAGCCTTAGAAATGACTGTGCGAGCATATTCAAAACGAAAAAAATATACATATAAACTTTAAATGCAATATTTATTCATTTGATTTCTTTATAAGGTTGAACAAGCTTGCATATTTGACAGCAGCAATGACTATTATTGACATTTTATTACTATAATTATTTTAAGAATATTGGCTGACTCCTTTAATGGCAATTTTTTACTTGTCTTCATAAATTTGTACTGAATACCCGGAGGAACGATTTTTTGCGTGTTATGTGTACAGCCTAGGCATTCTAGGAAGAACAAAAACAATGTGAAGGCATAGTAAAGGAGAGTGTTCTGTAAATGTGTACTAGGATAAGTTATCGGCGATGCATGAATGATCTTCAAAATAATAAAGTGCTCCAGTTCGTTATGATATCGCAAGTTACATATTCCACGTGTTACTGGGCGATGCTCTCTTCATGGTTAGAATAATTACCTAGTTCGCTGTATTTACCTGAGCCCGCAAGGTGACGTAGTGCCAGCGAATTAACATATTGACGGGTGATTTAGGTCATTAATTTATAAAAAAATGTGACGGGAATGAGTAATTATGTCCCTATGCAAATTATGCACTTGCGCAGCATAAATATAAGGGATTTATTACATAATAAGCCATATACATATAAAAGAGGAATTTCAACATATACAACTTTTTTTACATTTCGCTTCACACTTAATTATATGTCGCACGATAAGACACACAGTTCTTCCTGCGCTTGCTTCAGCGCCCAGTAATTGCCAATAAAGGTGTGTTGGTAAAATAGTCCATAAAGAACAATGTTAAACAGGATGAAAAGACTATAACTTTATGAAAACTATAAATCGATTTATTCCTCTACATTTTACATTGCTTACTAAACGAAGTGTAAAAAAACTTCACAGAAAATATCGGAGATCACAAGAACTGGCTACATTGACTTAAACAAAACAAGTGCACAAGACAGTTGTTTTGATTATAACTGAACAATGCCTGACGGACGCCTTATAGATTCCAGGAAGGTGAACGGATCACTATTTGCTGTCTGAGACCACATGTCTGCGGAAAGGCATTAGCACACAAGGAAACTGAATACAGACAGTTTAGAAGGGGAAAAAAAGCAGTGGTCTGAATGTACCATTTCATGAACAGGAATACAAAATTTATAACTACAACAGAAGTATAGTATTTGATTATTACAAATATTGTAAACATATAAAACATTTATAACTCTCTTTAAAGAACTGATGCTATGATTTGTTCATACGTTATTTGCCACATAGAGTTAATTTGTTTACTACACATGATAATATTTTCACACAAAATATGCTGCATTATATTAGACAAAAATATTTATTTGGTTTATCTTAATTTTTACAAGATCATACATACAGTCCGACACCTCATTAAAATCAACAGAGCTTCGCTACTCTTCCCAGCAATACATTATTAAAAACTAATAACCCTTACCGAAAAGACTAAACATTTCCTACTAGTTACCGTTCCGCACAGAAATGTAATATTGCCAAAAATTAACAATAGTAAGGGACACCATAGCATGTTTTCTGGGGTATAAAGTGCATATCTCGTTTCTTGGTCGAAGCGACATGGTCCTAACTCATCGATCTACAGGCTGAGTCCGTCCAATAAAAGAGGCCCCGTGGGGCATGTGTGTAACGGAGCTAGGGAATGAGGAAATGCAGTCCAGTCACCAGTGTGACAGCAAAATACCTAGAGTAGATGCCGGGAGTGGCCGCCATTGACTTCGAGGCAGGCGTGCAGATGACACCAAAAGTTGTGAAAGGCACGGGGCGAGGACATGCTGCGGGATGGCATCGATAGCTGTGAACGGGGCCTCTTTTATAGGACTCACCCTGTACATTTGTGTTAAAAGTTGCTGTAAAAATTTCCATGTTATTGTCTGGTAACATACCGCATCACATTGTATTTATGTTTTCTCCGAGGCTTTCCAGAACTATGCTATAACAGGTGACTGATTTGCTCATAAATTAACTATGAGAATGAGATCGGTATTTGACTGTTTGATAATAAAATTGTGAGGGGTGACCTAACATAAAATGATGTGTAATTCTCTTACCAATATATATGTATGTAGAGATTTAATTTCTGTTGGACTTGGACAGCTTCCTTCGTTTAGCGACTTCCTTCTTGGAATTTTCGATTGACTCAGGATCACGAATTGCATGCCCTTGTACCTTCCTGGAATCCAAAATTTTCTGTAGTAGGCATACCCAATAAAATTTCTTAAGTTTTGGAACCATTTCGTACTCCCAGAATTGGGTGTCCTTCACTATCGTATCGATGAAAATGCCTTTTAAAAAAAAACAGGAGATTTATTAGTTACAAACATCAGGCATTTATTTCCAAAAGCAAGTTTAAAAAAAAAAACCAATTACTCGCCTTTAGGAGACCATACTACAAAGTTGCATAAATTTTTCTGCGATATGTTGAGTTGGCCTTGTACCTGATAAAAAGTAGTTTCGTGTGCCTTTTTTATTTCAGAAAACCATTTTTCTCTTGCAAACACGTTAGTTTTTTTTTTTTTTTTTACCTTGTAAGCTTCTTCTGGTGACATGTCTTTTATAGAATACGGACATTTAATTTCCGCAATGGCATCCTCATCGAAGAGAGCATCTGGCGATGCCCCGAGGGAAGGATGTTCTGGGTGAATTATCAGTCCACTCCTTCTGAATGGCATATGCAAATGTTTAGATAGATCGTTTGATGCTACATGTTCATGCTCCAATCCCCATTTCGTCCCTTTTGTACCCACAAATGTGGGATAGCGAACTGACTGGACTAGCGATGAACATGTTGTCGAAACTCCCAATGTTCATATTCTACCAAAATTCGATGCTGTCAGCCTTATCCTTTTTTCTTCTTTCCACTCGTGCGTTGATGATTATCCTCGAGTTCTGCATCCAATATCATTTCTCTTCTCTTCTATACACTCACTGGTCAATTTTCGCACATATTCTTCTTTTGCTATTTCAAGTTGGTCTAAAGGCATATCTGATGCTGCTGCATCAGGGCGATAATCTTCGTCAGCCTCGCTTTACTCTCAGGAAATTCCTTGCATTGTCTTTCTTTGCAGATCCTTTTTTTTCAGTTCGGTGAATTTCTTTGTATGGTCTCTTGTCATTCAATGTCTTGTGAATAACTCTGTGTAGTTGATCTTTCTTGTTGTATGCAACCACTGCACTCTGACAACTAACCTGAAAACATGGAAAAAATTAAGTCAGCTGCTAGTTCGTTCGTTCCAAGCTATTGATGATTCAATATCACAAAGTTGCAGTATTTACACTGTTGTAAGATTATTCTCACATAATCTGGCTGGAACCCTTTCAATAAAGGTGATGCAACAGATAAGTCGTAAGAATAGTTTAAATTGACATAATTATGCCTAAGGTGAGTTTGGTGGAATAGATATTTCATAGTTTCTGAACCCATTACCTCTAAATAAAAAGGCACTTAAATATTCAAACTATTACTTTACAGCAATATGGCTAGTATTCATACATCTACAAGCTGACGGAAGAATTACAATTTTTAACTATCATTGGAATTTTGGCATATCTGTACTTATCAGTTGTAAATGAAATGTATTTTTGACTGTATAAAATTTCAGAACAGTTCAATACACATATTGCTTACCTGATACGACTGTATCAAGCATAAATTGATGATCTTTCCTCCTACAGCTTTGGCAATGTGGGAATTATATAATTCAACACAATTGATATCTACATCTTCAATGAGACTATCAGCATGATAAGACACTCTACTAGCTGCTGAAATGATTATTAAAAAAAAAGACCATTGGCTTTCATTTCAGGAACATGGTTCACTTCAAAAATAGCCTCTTTCTGGACAGTTAATATGGTCACCATGTTTCAATTCTTAAAATTTTTGTGGTGAGGCACTTGTTGAGCTTTCCTGTAACTTACAGCTTAGTTACCGCAGTTCGCAGACGAAGAAGATTCTGTTGTATTAGAGACCTCAGTTCAACATTCTCAAAGTTTTTCTTCTTACAGATGTCTCTTAACCGGTTACCATAATTTCTCGAGATATGCTTCCGACATGCACTCTTTTGTACTAACAAATTTGGTCCATATGGAAGCGTCTCAATTAGTCTTCTGTGGACGCTACAATCGCCATCTGCAATTAACATAGCATACCTAAAAGCAAGGTTCCAGTGTTAGTTTATTTAACAACCAGGTCATTATGTGATAGTCACAAAAAAATTAACTTACTTTAGTCCATGAATCTCCACACTTTTCTGGAAGCCAGCAACGATCCCATCAGTTTCCATAAAAATATATGTTCCCTGACTGTTTTTATAACACTTGTGCATTGGAACTTCATTTTCCCTTTTGTATTTGTCACAGAACGAGCAGAACTTGTTGCGCACTTCCAAATGTAATACCTTTTTTTTTGTGCGAAATCCTACTATTGCAGCCTGGGGAAAAAATTCCACGTCATTATATGATGGAATATTTAAATGCTGACAATATTTTATCGAGAAAAAAAAATTACACTTAGGACCAGCAAACAGAAGTTAAAAAACATGCAAGTATCGATCCTCATCAATACATAACAGTATTTTAAAAGAACTGTGATGTTGCAAGCTTGTGCTATTACCCACTATTTACATATAAAGAGAATATTCAGTACTTTTACTAACCGACCCACTCTTAAAACGTATGCTGTTAGGGGCGGCGATATTTTTTAAAGGTTGATTTCTAAAGTTCTCTATTAATCGTGAGCTTACTGTAATACCTCAAACTGTGGGGGAAGGGGGGCGTAAATTGGGCGTGTCTAACAGAACATTAGGCTTCCTAAGGGAAGCTAAAAGTCAGCAAATACGCGAAAAACTTATCTACGCCTTTATTATTCTGCTGTAAAAGTGAATGATGATGAAATCGTTTTGATGGAAATGCGAAGTAGTCGACGCTCCAGATTTTCAGTGACACAGCAATAAAGAACGGCGTATTCTTCGTGTAATGCGGTTTGTAGGATTTATCGTACTCGCAAAAATTCTTTATTGGGCTCGGCGGCAGATCGCAAATTACTTGGCTTCCTGTTGCGGACAATTCACGGGCGCCGACACAACAGCAAGTATTTGTCTGCCACTTCGTGTATCTTATGTCTCTTTCTCGCTCTCCTTTACTACATTCCTCTTCGTTCCTTCTTCTTTCAAGGATCGCATTATGTTTCTCCAGCATCGGAGATACGTTCACATCTTTGTCCAGCAAGGAATGCTGCACCTCCGTTATAATCACTTTATTTTAGAACTCCTGTGCCATACTGTGACATTCTCTTTAATTGCTTTTATAGCAATTTTTTTTTTTTTTGGCAAAGCCTCTTTCTTTCATCTTTCCTTGTTTCTTCTCGGAATATAATTTTGCTTCAGTCTATAAACAGAAGTTGCTTTAATGTGAAAACTATTTGACTCATAATCTATATTATACATATTTTCAGATAAAAAGATTGTGTATTTCAATTTTCTGTATATCTTTTAAACGCCGCAAATGACGGCGAAGTTGTTATGTATTATATGAATTTGAATGGATCTCTAATGTACCTGGTTGGTATAGCTAATTTTTCATAAATATAGAGTGTAGCACTTAAATTAAAATTGTAACTTTCGTTTGAAATTTTGCAAATTTTTTTTTATGATTGTAAAAACTGTTTTTACTATGCTTAGAGAAATGTCTGTTAAATTAACCCAGACACCAATTATACTTACCAAGGTTAGCTTTTAAAGAAACTTTTTTTTTTTTTTTTTTCGTGTCTTACCATGTTCATTTCTACCCACATAGTCATTCGATATGTATCGATCGATAGATAATGTCGCGACTTTCGGAACTCTTCCAGGAAGGTCGCATGTGAATAAGTGGTCGCTGACCCCTTCTTCTTCATTATCACAAGCAATGCGTAGTTCGTTTAGTTTCCACCTTGCTTGAACTCCAAACGATATGTTCAGTTAGTTAGTTTCTCCGTCCGCTAAGGTGAGCGCCTTTGTTTTAGGTTGTGGTTCGCGTCCCCCTGATTAATTTTTAGGTGGCGAAATACTTTGATATTAAATGCACTTATTAATGTTTTGAAACTTGAGTGCGGTCATCGTTACGGGCGACCATTTCCTGCACCGTGGCTTGACCTTGGTGTGAGGTCCACAGCTGCCTTTCTCATGGCCATGTTGGGTTGGGAGCCGAGTTGACACCGTGCGCGGTGTGTCGGAGTTTCTGGACCGCCGTTTGCAGCATTCGGTCTGATTATATACATATATATATACACACACACATATGTATGCATGCAGCCCCTCTAATTTCAACATGTCTTGAAAGCCGATGTTTTTCGTCCTCTCTTTTGGAACTATTCCAACATGGTAACAAACAACTACTGGAACTTGAACAGATAATAACAGCCACGGAATTTTATCATTGGACTTAACCTTGTTTGAAAACGCTGTTTCGTGTACCTAAGTTATAAAAATTACGTGAGCAGCATTCTAGTAATGATTTTTAGGGCATTGGCCCCTGAATTGTCCCTTTGTAAAAGAAATACTCTTTGAATCGTGGGTGCACCCCTTAAGTTTAAAGTCTGACATGTAACATACAAAAAAGGGATATGGTATATTAAGTCCATTATGTTTGTTGGTGATGCATAATACTCATACTACTGTAAACTACTGTTTTTACATGTTGCCTTCGGGTTTTGCATTTATAAATTAAAACATTTTTTTTGGTTGGTTATATGGGTAATAAATCTATAAACTAGTCATGCTTTTATTTATACTAACCAACCTAGGAGATAATACTGCCCCTCTTAAGCAATCAAGTTCTCGAGTACTGATAAGACTACCTTTTTTAGTCTTATTTATAATTGACAATGTTGTTTTTCACAGAGAAAAGTACAAAATTGTGGAAATGTTATACTGCCACTTCTTTGGTGTTTAATGTGGCCAAGGCAGTGTGTGACCGAGAAGTAAATAAGTTAAGAGGGTTTTTTTTTTTTTTTTTGTGGGGCTGGGCTTTATTTGACTGACTTGTGATTGTTGCACTAAGAGATCGCACTTGCAGCAGATTATTTTTCGTTTCACTTTGGCCTCTGGGATTTCTTAGTGTTTAGATTGGAGCCTTTCAGTTGGGCCTATTTCTGAGATTTTGACTCAGCTCTGATCTCACGCATAGAAAGTTGGGTCAATCCGACAGTTTAAAAAGAGGTATAAAACAAGAAAGTTGCTTTGTTAAAGATTACAAATATTCGCCTAAGAGAATAATAAAATAAATATAAAAAAATGGGGGAAAAAAATCTTTAAATATAATCTGACAACTGTTATTTCAGTCAGAAATATATCTGGATCTTTGTATAACAAAACGCTTTTGAAGTAAACTTTAGAAAATATCTGTTCTACAACTACCAAGAATTTAAAGTAAAAATTCTCTGAAATACTACGAAATGTTGACGAAGTGTCACCAAAAATATTTTTATGTGTTATTCAGGAATTCTGTTTTAACTTTGGAGTAATAACTGAAGTAATGCTGAAATATTTTTGTCAGAGAATTTCACTATTGCGTTTGGTGTACTTATAATGATATATTAATAACTGTGTCTACGGTAATGTAAATTTTTACATGTAGTTGTAGGACCCACATTGTGCTGAAAGAAGAAATTAAGATGGGCTTCGAAATGTTCGAATCAATATTGATGGAACAATAATATTAATGTGTAAATGTTAACATCAACAATGTTTACATTGGAGTTATTTAAACGTCATAAAAAGATAACTACAGAATTCGTGAGTTCAGTGACCTGTGCCTTCCGAACGTTATACACAGACATGCAGATATCAACAGCTCATTTGTTTCTTGCTGTCAAAGCGGAAGGCGATGATTGGCCCTGAATTTTGTTGCATCTCTCTTATTGGCTAGATGTTCTTTAGGAGGCATCAAATTAAAGCCTGGACAAATGGTAAAACTTATATAAAAAAAACTAGTTTTCAATTCTTGCTTGTGTCTAAAAGAATCCGAAAATATTTTAGGCTAGTCATAAAGCATAAAGATCATTGAAACATTTTCTTGGTTCAACTTTTCTGTAGTCTATTGTATGATTTGTGAGACTCTGCGGAGCGCGTATCAGTCCTGGTTAGCATGGCAGATGTGACGGTTATTGCGGATTAACTGTACCGTTACCACAAGAAATTCTAACTACACTAGCAAAACAGTGCAAATATCTTCTCATCTGTTCAGTTCTTCAAACTCCACAGAAATTCTCTGAGCACCAGATAATAAGCTACTCTCGTTAGCACTACTCAGAACACCTGACCGCAGAATAAGTTAACCCTTTCATTCCCTGTGCCCACTGCCGTAGACTTGCCGCAGACGACGGCAATGTATGGCCAGAGCTGTACATATCCAGGCTCATGGCCCATTGCGGTCCATGGACATTTCTACAGCTCCAGTTAGTGGAGCGGTTTCCCCCGTGTCTCTTAAGTAACAAAGCACGTGTTCCATCAGGTGCGCGAATTGAGACAGTGTCGAATCAGGGCAAGTACACCACGAACCCAAAATATTACTCGAGCGCAACACTTGAAATCGTAAATTAATGCTGTGCGGAAAGTGTTAGCCATTTCCGCCACGCAATAATTACTACATATATATTATTTCAGACGTTGCAGCAGATATATTTTCTGATTAGAACTGTACACATATCAGTAACGCTCTCTGTCGTAGGTCGGAATCAGTTACGTAAAAAGGTGTATTTGGTTGATGTTTTTTCTGGCAGCAGCTGTTCGCGAGACTGCGGAATAGTGTCCCGACAACGAACGGTGTCCCCCACACGGGAATTACTTCTATTGAACGGTGTTTCCTGTTGTGTATACATTGTAGATATATTGTATCCATTTCCCGACGTAACGACGTAGAGTGATAACCCTTTGGGACATACTTCAGTTCATGGTCTCAGACAGGGCAAATAACAAATTCTCTGTGTGTACTGCACTCAAGCAGACAAGCACTTGAATTCGTTGTCGCAACAAATAAACTTCGCGTTCGTCTGTAGTAACAGGAGATGGGGGGGGGGGTAGGTAGGGTTGTGAGACTCCTGGGTGAGGCACTCTTCGGGATTTGATATCCCTGAGGTGTAGTAGACAGGAGGAAGGTCCCGGGCATGATAGGCGGTGTGGCAGTACCATGCTATAGTATGCCGAGCTAGGTATGCACCGCACACAACTTGCACAGGGTGGATGATGCGTTTCTTATAGCCTCAAGGCGACTCAAGGCTTTCCCGGTCCACCCTTGTCAGCCGCTTAACATATTAGGCAACGGCGCCCGTCCCTTATGTGTAGGGATAGGAAAAATTCGCGAGTTCAAGGACCTGTAGGCTAGACTCCACAGTCATGTGAATACTCGAGCTTCAGATGTTTGTTCATTGGCTGCTGCACCATAGAGTAGCCAGTGTTACTTCACACTTCGCAGTATGTCACTGGCTAGTTGTTTCCTTGTAAGTCTGCTATTGGCTCAGAGTCGTCCAGGGCGTGTCTAATAAACTGCGATCCAATTGTAAAGGCAACTTCAGTGTACACGTGTTTGACGTCTATCTTGTCCTGAAATGAACTCGCAAAATGTTCCTATCCCTACCGATGGGTTGCCGGAGTCCTCGTGACTGGCGAGAAGTAGCTGCCATGATGGTTGGTACCAAGGTTCGACCACTTGGCGGGGCGTTGGACCACTTAGCACTCAGGCCGTTGGGGCCCGAGGTCTGTGAGTCCCTTTTTTTTTTTTGCAAATGGAAAAAAAACTGATATTTTGAGGGGGAAAAGGGGGAATTTTTAGGGAAGGGGACTTTTTAGGGAAATTTAGTTTATTTTGAAGGAAAAAGGGAAATTTTGAGGGAAAAAATATTGCGGATGGATGGCGTCCCAATATGGCGGACCCCCCCCCCCCCCGGACCCCGTTGTCCCAGACTTATTATTTTCCTACTACTAGCATTGTTCATGAACTAGGTACCCAGATCGAATATCACTGACGAACTGATCCTTGCGGTGTACAGAAACCCAAGAAATATGAACTTCCTGGCCGTTCATGACCGTTCATGGTAACTTCTAAATTTCCTGAGGTATTGTTCTACTTTTAAGGATATTCCTCCGCCACGTATAATCAAAGCCTAGTCTAGAAAATCATACCGAAGGGACGACGCACCGCATTCATGCGCACTCACTTTAATAATATTTTGCACAAGAACTATTTCTTACTAGACATTGCGAACACACCTATTTTATATCTGTTTTTGTTCATGTTATTTTCAAATAAAGTATTGATTATTTACAGGTGAAATATTAATAAATGTTCAATTTAACGTAAGTGTAAACCGTTTGTGTTACACGAAGTACTAAAGGAACAACAAAAGACAGCATACATGAGGTAATTTTTCAAAGGTTTAATTCAAAAGTGTGAACTTACCGATGATAAGCTGTAGCTGTAGTCTGTTCGCGTCTTATTCATACTTTTTTTTAAACAAACCTTTGAAAAATTACCCCATGTATGATGTGTTTGGTTGTTTCCTAAATATGCCGTGTATCACAGGTGTTTTATACTCGTAGTGTCATACAAGGTCCTTATTTTTGGTGAAATAAAATTTTTACTTATATTATATCTGCAAATTAAAATATTTTATTTATAATAATTGTAGATAAAACGGGGAGAAAATATGTATGTTGGTAATGCCTGTTAAGAAACACTTCTTATTCAATATATTATTATAGTGACTGCGGACGAATGTGGGGCGTTGTGTTTTTGATGAAATTTTCTAGATATGGTTAAGCTTTTGTTTGCATGAGGCGGAGGAATATCCTAGGAAGTATAGCTTAATCACGGCTTCATAAAATTTGCGCGTACTCGTGAACGGGCTAGAGACTGTAAAAAACAATTGCTCACCGTAAAGTCAGCACTTTCGAGGTTTATTTACTGTTCCCTTTGTCATTTTTTTTTTTTTAAATCCTTTAACTACGTTTTAAAATAAATATTGGCACGCAAGTGATGAACAATTGTGTATATTCCATGGCACTCGGGAGTCAACCGTTTCGGCCACACTGTCCTCTATCTGGGACGTTGCATATGAAGTGGCGCTAATATCAGCACTGTATAGGCCGTTCACGGTAAAGTGAGCACTTTTGAAGCCCCTAGTTGCTTTTTTTCTTCCAACCAATTTACATCCTTCCACCACCTGTTAATGTAAACCCTGTCACGTGAGTAATAAACACATTGTATACATTCACCATACCCAAAATCAAAAGTCCGAGGCCACAATGAAATATATTTATTGGCTATTTATATTTGATGAAACATCTTCAGAAAGTGCTCACTTTACCGTGAACGGACTATACACATCAGAACTTGCCGTCCAATGAGGAAGGTTCTCTATTTGTGGGAGACATCATTCGCTGCTGAGGCTATGTTGCGTAGCCTCCTAAACAACTGCTTCCAGTAACATAGAGCACAGATACATTTATATTGGCGTCCCGATGTAAGACAAAGCTTTCCACTACTAGATATAAGTACAGTTCCGAACAAAAGATTTGTTTCTTGCAACGCCTAAAATAATATATTTTCTTTGACTGAAAGTTCTAACGTCCGAGGCTTAGATAAAATTTATTTATTGATTTATTATTCCAAACGAGAGGGCTTTCAGATGTGCTCAACTTTCCGCGCGAATAGCATATGTATGTATATAGTCCATTCACTGTTACTTCAGCCTTTTCTGAAGCCCTGCTAAGGTTCTACTTCCAGGATATTCCTCCGCCTCGTGGAAACTAAGCTTAACTAATCCTCGAGAATCACACCAGAGGATAACGCACTGAATTCGTGAGCATCGAGTGTAACAAGGACTATTTCTCACTAAGTGCTACCAACATATCTATTTTCTCCCTTATTTTTATTCGTGTTATTTATAAATGAAGCATTGTAATTGATAGACAAAATAAGAACAACATTTCAATTTAACAGACGAATAAGTAACTTTTATGAACACAAGTATAAAACGTTTGCGATACAGGGCGTATTTAGGAAATAACTAAACACGTCATGCGTGGGGAGATTTTTCAAAGGTTTGATTTTAAAAAAAGGCGGAAGAGACCGTAAATGGACTATGCGTAAAGTCGTTACGGTCCTCGCGAGGAGACGGGGTCCCGGTGCGCGGCCTTGGAGCGACACGCGCGACCGTCCCGCCGGCGAAGAGATGGAAGAGGATGCCCCGTGGGCAGCCGTAATTGGACGGGCGGCGCGTGGACCCCTCGGGCAATATCGTGTCCCCCTGCTGCATGGCCCGCTTTGGCGCCCGCTCTGAAGATGTCGTCAGCAGCGATGGCCTTTATGGCGGCCATCCCACCGCGCCTACAAGCATTCGGTAAGGCGTTCGGGGCTGAAGGGCGGGGGGAGGGAACAAAGGACTGAACCAAACTACCGGAGCTCGTGGCGATACTCCGCGCCTCATCAACTTGTAGTAGGGACAGGATCATTTCACGGATCCATCCAAGTATAAAGAAACGTCCACTTGCAAAACACATTGAGGGAGTGCTCAAAAAATGAGAAACAGGACACCGGGGGGGGGGGGAGGAGGAGGTTGTATTACTGCTAAATAAACGTGAAAAATTTTAAGGGCGCTAACAACACAACACTGAGAAAAATGTTTCGTTTAATCAAACAAATTTTGTTCGGTGCAACCAAATTACTATTTGTTTGTTTAGGGGCAATGAAATATTCTGTTTCTGAAACCAAGTTGTTTCGTTGTTCTCATTCGGTTGCCCCTAACTGTAAGATCTGATTGGCTATACGTACATTAAACCATTTGGGCCGATAAAAATTTCTTTTTACAAATGCGACCGTGTTTCGAACCTCGATCACCTTCTTCCGCCCGCTACGCCTTAGTAATCACAGCTAATGTGACAAATTACTACGCCAGAAAGCTTTTAAATAACTTTACTGTAAATGTTGATTGGGCAACGTGTGCAAACAAATACATAAGTTTTACAGTTTTACTTGTCAGAATATTGTTGCATTGTTCTACTAATATGTTCATACGATTGTTAAGCATCAATAAATGCACTAAAAAACACGGTTACTATTCTAATTGTCACAAAAAAAAATACAAACAAACTCTCGAGCTGTATTTCGAACGAAGGCTGTCAAATGAGTGTCCAAAAAATGCATATACAGTTGATTCAACAATATGTATTTAATTGACAGCCTAATATTTTTTTTTTTGGCACAACACAGAGACTTTGTTTATTCAAACATATATTTTGCTAGACGAACAAAAGTAATTTTGTTGCTTTTCAAATTTTGTTTGCTCAACGATATATTTTGTTAGGGCAACTAAACATGTATTTGGCCCTACACAAACCAATATTTTGTTCGATTTTCTCTCAGTGAAGAAGTTACTGATATATAACTAATGAATCTACTTTCCTCAACATGGGAGCAATTCACAAGTTCTTAAAAGCTGAGTTGGTATAGGCTGTTCACGGTAAAATGAGCACTTTTGAAAACCCTGCTATAGATCTAATTGCATACACGCTATGTATTCTCCCACCTTATGTCAAATTAACATTGCCACTGGCCTCGTCACTTTATTAATACGTCTGTCAAAAGAAACTAGGAAACTATTAAGAAAGTAAATAATTTACAAATCTGCTCACTTCGATGCATTAAAAAAACAGATAGCGAAAGAAATGATTATAAGTTATCACAAATGGCTACCCTAACACTTTTTATTCGACGTTAATATATGGAACTACCTTCAATCCATCGTTACCAACTTCAATGGTCGAATGTCACTCAGTGTGCTCATTTAAATGTATGCATGCATGGGCAGCGACTTTTTTTTGAGGTTCATTTCTAAAGTGTTCACATTATCATGAACAGTCTTTAGGTAGGACATGTATTGTCATCTCGTTGAAAGCAATATCGTTAGATACGAAAGCAGAATCGTATGCACCAGTGGTGAGAGAACTACAAAATACACGCGTGCCTTACCCGGGACTCGAACCCAGACAACCTCGCGCCATAAGCTGTTGTGCAATCGACTGCATTACGGAAGGCCGGATTCGGAGCAATAACGTCGGATTTAATCAGGCCAATGTTTCGAATGATAGTGTTTTCCGACCTAAAAGGGGGCCACGGTGGTTTAGTGGTTAGACTACTCGCCTCCCGCTTCTCCCGGATGTTCACACGTGGAAATCTTGCCGGACGATACTGCTGGTCGGCGGGTTTTCTGTGGGATCTTTCGTTCCCCCTGCCCTTGCATTCCGGCTCTGCTTCACTCCTACCTCGCTCCACCCTCATCGGCTCTCAAGACCACACTCCACTCCATGGATTCGTCCAAGGACAGGGGCACCGATTTGTAAAAGAGAAATATTGAGGGGGAAGGAAACATCAAAAAATAAGGGGAGGCTAAAAATATGAGAAATTTTTCAAGCGCCATAATTCCAAAAGTTGTGTGGCATAACGCGAAAATTTTTCCTTTCAGACACAATTTAATTTATGGTTACATGTGTTGCACACAATACATTTTTCTACCGTGTTCGACTGTAGAAACAAGGGGGGGGGGGTAGGTAGGGTTGTGTGACTCCTGGGTGAGGCACTCTTCGGGATTTGATATCCCTGAGGTGTAGTAGACAGGAGGAAGGTCCCGGGCATGATAGGCGGTGTGGCAGTACCATGCTATAGTATGCCGAGCTAGGTATGCACCGCACACAACTTGCACAGGGTGGATGATGCGTTTCTTATAGCCTCAAGGCGACCCGAGGCTTTCCCGGTCCACCCTTGCCAGCCGCTTAACATATTAGGCAACGGCGCCCGTTCCATATGTGTAGGGATAGGAAAAATTCGCGAGTTCAAGGACCTGTTGGCTAGACTCCATAGTCATGTGAATACTCGAGCTTCAGATGTTTGTTCATTGGCTGCTGCACCATAGAGTAGCCAGTGTTACTTCACACTTCGCAGTATGTCACTGGCTAGTTGTTTCCTTGCAAGTCTGCTATTGGCTCAGAGTCGTCCAGGGCGTGTATAATAAACTGTTATCCAATTTCCAAGGTGACTCCAGTGTACATTCACGTCTATCTTGTCATGAAGTGAATCCCTCGAAATTTCCCCATCCCTATCCATACAGAATGTCATTGGGCATTGAGATTCGCAGCGTACAATACCAACCTAAATGACCTTTCTGTGCATTATGTGTACAATTGTGTACACAGGGTGTGAATGGGTTAAGGTGGATGACAGTGCCTGCCTGTTTCTATGCTAAAAAAATACTGCTTAGGGCGCAATTGTGCACCCGAGACAGAACTAACTACTTAATATTAACTTTATAAAAGGTTGTAATATCGGGAGTGCTGAGCTTCCCGGGAAATATTTTTGGCGGCGCTCAATACGTAGAGCACGCCCTTGATGTCGGCCGCCTATGTCCAAGGACACAGAACACACGCATATTTGAGATACTTTTGCGTTCGTATCGCACTTTATCAGACGCACTATGCTCGTCAATAACAAACCCGCGAGGGAAACGGAGTCTAAATAACGGAGTAACTAAGCAAGAATACAGAAGTGAAATAGTCGATATGGGGTTTTTTTCTGCGAATATACTTCAAAACAATTTTCCTCGTATAGGCCTATTCGTTTTTTTTTTTATGTCGTTAAGAGCATTATACAAAGGGGTTTTTTTTCCCCCCACTTCTCTGTAATGTAAGTTGAGATACTAATATTGCAAATTATATGTACTGAAATTTTCGCAAGAAAACGTTTTATAGCGGTAAAAATATTTTTGGCAACTGATTTGCAAAAAAAAATGCGAAAGTAACTTTTTTTTACAATTAGTATATAGTCGTTTGTTAGCTTTGTTGACGACACAATTGAAGGAAGCGTAGAAAAGTATATAGCCTTTTGTTAGCGTTGTTGACGACACAGTTGAAGGAAACGTAGAAAAGCTGGAAATTTTCGCGAAATGATCTGGCTTTGTTGTGGCTTTCTGTGTACGGGAACCCGCGAGTTTACTTTTGTCGTTAGCTGCTGGGGTTTACTTTAAGCGCTTTGACAACATGACTTGGCTACTGGGTGTTTGCATATTAGTGAGTACAGAAAACGACAACACCCTGCGCACTTTATATTAGTGGGCGTGGGGAGAGCTGGCTGTCTTGAAAAGACGGCACAACAAACAAATATATCAACGAAGCACCAGGTGGCGGGTCTGACAGTAACTGTGAAAATTTTCAGTGAAATAATTATTTCACTGAAACAAGCAGAAGTTTTTGAAACAGCAGCATACATTTACAAAGTTCATCTTGCGCTATTGGTATTGATATAATAAGTTTGTGTACCTAAATACGTGTAAAATGAGTATTTTATGTTAGTTACAGGAGGTTGTTTCAATTTCCTTTTCTGTATACCTTGCTAAATACTTGTACTAATTTCAATTATACTCTTGTCTACAGGTACGTATGCAGTACGGTTCATCTGGGAGCTCAATGGAAACGTAGACTGGAGAATCGGCGACCAAATAGTAAACGATAACCAAAATGAGAGCTCTGGGCAGAAGTTTGGCAAACAAAAATGGAATAACCAGAAAGGGGAAGGAATGACTGGGTGAGTCTGTACCAGTTTCAACATTACTTAAACATACCCCCCTCGAGCTCATTTACAATCCACCAAGTTTTAAAATATTTGCACTAAAGGTGTTTGCATAATTATCCATGGAATGAAACATAATGGAGCGTATCAAGTTGGATACAGTAGCTACACTTCATAACACAAAGTGGTTCAAACCATATTCAATAAATCTCTGAGTGAAAACATGCCTTGAGACAAATTACTAGTGGAAAAAATTTAAATAACGTAACGATAGTTGGCACATATAAGACTGCAATTTGCATAGCTGGATAAATGCCAGCAGAAATCGGAAAACACGTGAGGATTTGTTGGCGTTAAGAAAAAAAAAATCTTTATTATGTGTTATTTGATTGGCCAAGAAATATTCTACGTGTCTCGGAGGTCAACATCTAATTACACTCCATTTAACCCATTCTGACCCAGTGTACACAACTGTGTATATTACGCACGCGTAGGTAATTTTTGGTCTGTCCCGCACACTGCGGAGCTCAGTAACCAATTGTCTTACCTGTGGGTGAATGATTCGCAAACCGACTTACTGGTCTGGGTCATAATGAGTTCGTATAACTGTACCCGAACATACAGCCTACAGCTCATTGGCTGCGACCGCGAAATAGGTGTTGTGTTGACTTAAGTACAGCACGCATCATACAATGTTCTGTTTGCAACACCCGAAACCGTAAACTAAAGTAGGTGTGAAAGGGTTAATAATTATATGGTGATTCGCGGTTAAAGTCGAGGAGAAGGCAGAAGTCTCGCTGACTGAGAAAATTTAGCTGATTTATTTGAGATCGGGCTATTATTACTTCCGCAGTTGTATCGCAGTTTATTAAACACACCATAAGTCGGTATAGGCTGTTCACGGCAAAGTGAGCACTTTTTGAAGCTGTTTCATCATACATAATAACCAATAAATACATTTCATTGTGGCCTCGGGCTTTTGGTTTTGGGTATGGTGCATATATACACTGAGTTTATTACTCACATTGCAGCGTTTACATTAATAAGTGGGAGAGGGATATAAATTGGCAGAAAGAAAAAAGTAACTAGGGCTTAAAAAGTGTTCACTTTATCGTGAACGGCCTTTAACCACCTGCAAAAGAAACAAGAAGAGAGTCTCGGACTACCCGGCCTGGAGTACAAGTGGCTACTTACTCACTGAGGCAAGGGGGCGGCCCCCTTGCGCAGCGAGAAGGGCATATCTCACCAAGGCGAACTGGGCTCGATTCCCGGGGGAGTTGCTCCCGGATTTTCGCACGTGAAAAATCGTGCCAGATTATGCCGTTGCTCGGTGGGTTTTCTCTATGATCTCCCGTTTCCACAGCTTTTGTAATCCGGTGCTGCTCCATACTCACCTCGCTTCACCCTCATCGGCTCCCACGACCCTGGTGTGAAGAGCCGTCGAAACCTCTTCACTCCACTCACCGAGCCAGCAGCCAATGAACAGTAATGAGAGACTTTACTGTACATAATACTGTGAATTCAAATCTATCTACTGTGAAAACCACGATATATTACTGTCTCCAAAAATTTGACACCCGGAAATTTCGTTAAATCATTTGGCAACAGGTTAGACTTCGCCTTTGTAATTACTGGCTGATACCGTATACGCTGTCCAAGGTAAACCTATCACTTTTGGAAGTGGGTTTTATCACTTTTTTCATGCGTCGATCAACTGAACCTGTGAAATTATCAATAAAGTGTATATTTCTCAAGTTTGCTCAATCTTACACTTATGTCCATTAAAATAATAAAGTAATAGAAATCATCTTAGTAATCAGAAATCTTTATCTCACATTTTTTAAATTCTACTCTAAGACATGGGACTAATTTCACTTCGTCGTTACCAACTTTATTGGAAGCATCACAGAGTGCCCGTTAAAATATATGCAGGTCGGGGCAGTGACAGTTTTCAGAGGTTGATTTACAAAGTGCTCAATCAATTGCGAACAGCCCACGCAAAAAAATGTGTTTTACATAAGACAAATCGTAAGTTTAATGTGCTATGCATGATGTTATTAAAATAGCATGTTATGGCTTGTACTTTCACTTATAAAACTTGCGGTTGGAATGGTACTGACATGATGGTTACCTGATATCAATATTTTTATTTTCATTTAGTGTTATGTATCAGATGTTTTAAATTTAACATATAATTTTTCACATGTCTGTAGGAACAGTATATAAATAAGTTAGGTGACTTGTTCATTTGAATACCCTTCAGGATCATATCATAAAATTCTCTATGTAATATTTTTGTACGGTTTAGGTTTTCAAGGAGCAATCTTAATCAAACATGTGTTAATCTGTGATAAGGAAATGACGTGATAGAACAATCGCTTTGATTATCAAAGAATGAGGATTCCTATTCTTTTATGGCGGTTCGTTACAAGCTGCAACTAACCAGGAAGCAGTTGTGTGAAAATGTCAATTTCACATTACAACCTGCGCCATGTGGGCTGATTACCGTACGAGGAGAGTCTCCGCGACTTATTCGGGACCTACAGCTGTTCGTTTGGAGTTCTGTGCTGAGATGACTTTAATATCTGCCGCTAAAGTTGTGTGACAGCTATCTCAGAACGACACCCTGACTTCAAGTAAGATATAACCTGATTCTAATATTATATCCACTCAGGATCTTACCTGAGACATGTTTATTGTGAAGATTACAGAAATGTTAATTGGAATGGTGGAACTATACCATACGTACTTTAATTTTCTACAAATAACTAATTTGGCTTCCTTCCTAAACACCCAGAAGTCTCGAGGAGACTCGTAGCATGAAAGGTTTGGATCTGTCCATGATCTTTAAAAGGTGAATACAGTAACTGCAAAATTGTGCATTTAACAGTATTCCAAGAACTACCAGTAAAATCAATCAGTGTTCACGTAGTTCCTATTGCTGTTACACATTTTGAGACGTTATCATAATCAGACGATAGTAGAGTGGATTTCGTAAACTCTTTCATCAAACCACGTTTCTGACAGCAATAGTGTTTGGGTATTGATATTTTAAAATATTAAAATAAGTAATTTTTTTAATGATATGTGAGGGATCAGTGTCTTTCTCTATCTTGTCTTTCATCTTCTCAATTTAAGTGTTAAACTTGTTAGATGCTAATTATTGTTATGTGTAGTGTAGAATACATATTTGAAAGAGTTATTCATTTACATTTATGGTATGTTAATTTGCGACATCTCTCAACATACAACTATTCCATTCTCTCATTCAAATGAATTTAGATGAGATATATTTTAAACCACTCTTCATTATATTTGTCGTTATCTGAGATAAAGACTGGCGCCTGGACGTGGCAATTTATAATATAAGGGAAATAAGACATTTTCGGGCCCGCTTTTATAAGTTAGTAATCTGTAATGGTTTCCCCCGCACAGTGTACTCCAAAACTTGCCCATAACTGTGCACGTAATTTTGCAAGAAACCGCAATACGCCCCGTGCAATAGTTTTCGTCAGATGGTGTGTTATATTTACGAAGGTAGAGAAATGCGCTGAGTCCTGCGCGCTTGTACCTGTCGCGCCGCCGCGAGGAGTATTGCAATGCAAGCATATCTTCGTTTGGTTTTTTTCGAGCAAAGCATACACATTATTTTTTGTACAGTATTAACATTGTTAACATTATAAATGAATATTCGCGTCCGAATTGTAAATATATACCGTGTGCCATTAAAAACAGAGGGTATAGAATTAATACCTGCGTTTATTGACTGGGTAGCAACTACACATTTACATAGACCAGACGAAAGAATGCGCTTGTTAAATTAATATGATTGGCATAATTCTACTATCGCTGTAATAAAACACTGTTGACTGACAGCACTATTATATGCGCACATATATGCATAATTATTAGTACCAAGTACGTAGTGATTTTAATTGTCGGAATATTCGAGGATAAGGGCACTTAAGGGCACAGTTTGATTTGCGAATATATTAAATCTTTAGAGCAAATGTTCCAAACAAAAAAAAAGTACAAAATTCAAAAAATTTCATGTTCGTTTTGTACGATACATTTCCATCAATGTTACTGTCTGAAATATACAGAAAATCAGAAAAGTACTGTGAAGAGCATACTATTTATTGAAATCAATGCCTAATCTTACATTATCTTTTTCATGAAAGTGGCTGAAATTACTGAACGTCAGCCACATTTACTGATAGAGCATTTTTTTTAAATTAGTTATATCTAGTTTAGTAGGTTTAGTTGTAAAATTGTTTGTTATAATTTTTTTTTTTTTTTTAACATTCCTCCTGATTGCATCGACCCTAGTAGCAAATTGTTTATTAATTAATTTTATGCGAATGTACGTACGTGTTTTTCTGTAGTAGTAGATGCCAACTCAGGCCCAGGGAATGCAATTTGATTCGTTGTTCTCATTTGTTCGGGACTCATTTGTAGAGATGATGGTTTATCGCGGGAAAAGTTGGCTATTTGCTAGGATTCAACATACTGCATACATGTCCGGCAGTTTTCTTTCCTTATTGGCTGACATACATGTGTGAAGCTGCTAACTCACTTCACTGGGCCAATGAGGATTCTGATACTACAAGGCAGAACGTTCGTGATTGGTCTGCAAACAACTTAGCCGAGGCAAAACATTGCTCATTCAATCATGAAAAAAAAATCTATTTAGAGTGTTATATAAGATATGTTGACTTGAAACATTTTCGCGATTTTCCATCACCTCTACTCATTTGCCTTTGAAAGATCACGTGAAGTAATTTTTTTTGACAGACATTCTTGTGTGTTATTGCCTGTGGTGTTGCGGTTTCTTGTAAATACAGAGGTGAAATGCTTTTCCAGTACATACCAAAGTTTTTTGTACTGTGGTGTTGGGTGGCCGTCTGCATATACCATGCTTTTTATATAAAAAATAAATTTTCAATTTATCAGTTGGCATATAAGTGATTCCATATTTTCTCTTCAAATGATGAAACAAATTCTTTAAAGAGTTGTTTGTAACACGAATTCCTAACTGAAATGTCATTTCATTCCTGTGGCCTATCACTTGTACTAAGCCTATACATTCATCCATTTCTGAAAAAAAATGTTGTCTTGTTCAAGTTTGTATAGTCCGTATGCAAGCTTGCTTTTGTCTGTTTTAAAATGGTATCAGCTGTTCAGGACATCAAACCAGTCGTTAAAATGTGCTGTAGCTTCCCAAGGTTCTTTTAGTAATTGCTTTCTACCAATAAATCCTAGCGCTTTACTTGCCAGCTTTACTTGACAGAAGCTACGCATCTCTCTTTACTTTCTGCCTTTGTGTTCTTGAAACGTCTAAATGCTGTTCGGGAAAATTTGAAATTAAACTTAAGATCTTGAAGGGACATATCCTGAAGTTTTTGAACGCAAGACTTTTGTATTTCTTCGCTGTTAGAAGATTTAAAACCGTCATATAGAAAGTGATTTAAGGTATGTTTAAGTAAGTGAGGAATGTCTGCGAATATAAAACCCTCTCTTGACTTATCACAGGGTTAAAGAAAGGGCGAATGTGTTATATTGAGCACTCCATACCTTGAAATATCCACGATTTGATGTGAGCGCGTCGGCTACCCAGTGAGAAGAAATACTGCTAGGTACGCGGCTGCGACACTGGTGACGTAGTTAAGTGTAGCCAGCGGCCTGTGTGGGGGGAGAGGGGGTTGCGATGCGCGCGAGTTCACCTCCTAATTCTTCCCACCACGATACAGCCTCTTAAGTGGTAATTCGTGTAAGGTGTGATTTTCGTTTCGTATGAAACACGGGGCGACCCTCGTCTAGCGGCAGGTAGGGCGGGGTCCTTGAGGCTGAACAGGGAGAACAAGAGCGCTGGGAGATAATCCTCTATCTCTTGCACCCCTCTAGCCCCTCGTCAACCCCAGCTGCGCAATCTAATATGCAGTAAGTCAAGGCAGCTCCCAGCAGCAGCGCCTCTGCAACAGGACATCGCCTCCAGGATCACGCTGCGCTGTAGACCTATACGTGGTCTCAACGAGCACCTGATCATCCGCGAAAAAAGATTTCACCACAAGCTGTACTCCAAAACAAAATAGTTCATGCGCACTTTCATGATTGGCTTATTTTAACACTTTGGGTGCTGAACAAATTTGCAGACAAGATAGAGGTAGGACGCTTACATCAACTGCAGCATGAAGATCACGCCTATTGATATCTGTATTTTCATATCCCATTGTCCTGTTCCTGCGTAATACACCGCGCCACTACACTGTACTGTAGGAGCCTCGGTAGCTGAGCGGTTAGCCTACTCGCCCCTCACCTAGGCTAATCGGGTTCACTCCCTGGTCGGGTCACTCCCGGATTTTCGCACGTGGGAATCGTGCCGGACGATTCCGCTGATAGGCGTGTTTTCTCGGGATCTCCCGTTTCCCCACCATTTCATTCCCACGCTGCTCCATAAATCAATCACCCTCATCGGCTCTCAAGACCTCGCTGTTAAGAGCCGCCCAAATCTCTTCGCCCTTCACTATATCTATGCAACATTAATTATTGGCCGACTTCCACTCAATATGATGGCTATTTTCCAGTGTCCCATTTAAATGTTCTCTCCTAAGTAATTTAGTATGCAATACATTGTAAAGTTTCAGAGATGCTGACGTGCTATTGCTAGGGACAGGTGTATTTCGCGAAAACATTTCAAGACCAGCTGTACTCCAAAACCCTTTTGTTCATATGCACTTTCGTGGTTGGATTATTTTTAATGTTACGTGCCTCAAGCGTCTGTCTGCGTATCATAGACTTTCAGTATCGGAGTACTTTATTACTATTGGCAGAGTCAAATAGGAACATGCCTTCTCACGTAGACACGGGGCTAATAACCACAGGATCTTGTGGTCGTGGACGTAGGATATTGAAGTATAGCATGGTCATAAATATTTTCGTGAAAAACACCTGTCCCTAGCTATAACCACAGAGTAGATAACTACAGAGAGACGAAATGTCACAGCGGTTCTTTTGAAGTGGGCATGGCATGCCCACTCTCTGAAAACGGGCATTGTGTCTGACTGGCTAGCGCTAGTGCGTTTGAAGGTTTCCTATTGGCTGGACTGTTGGCTGGCAAGTAGGTTACTAGGCGCTGATTGGCTAACGGCGTCCCGATAGTTTCCCGGCTAGTGACGCCATTTCACTGGCGTGTGCAGCTGGAGTTCGCTGTATATTTAACTGTTTCACCTCTGTACTGTAAATTTTTTTTGCGGACAAAGAGGCGACCCTAGTGAGTGTTCGAAATTAATGGAAATAAACCTTGAGAAGGGTTTTGTAATAACTAGAGACCTGCAAAATTCGCGTTATTATTTGAGGACATGTTAAATTTAAAACACTTTTCCTTTGCAATGCGTGTGCTATTGGACCATTCTTTATTTGACACGCCGCGCATAACTCTGCGCAAATAAATGAACACTTCACAATTTTGTGCCCCAATCACGTGCAGTTCACTCAGAAAGGTTGTGACTTAACATTTATGCAGTAACCAATGGGGAAATGTCACCGGCTTTGGCATACATAGGGCTACTATTGTGAATTTTAGTTTGATGTAAAAAAAAAAATAACACTAATTTTGCAGGTACCTGGCAATAATCAATTTGTATCGGGCAATAAAGCGGATTTGAGTCCACTCATTTTGGTCCACGTTTTCTTATAGGTTTGCTATTTGCACAGAGTTGTCCAGGACGAGAGAGAAAAAAAAAAAACCTTTTCTGATTTGCAGAAGGCAATCAAATGTTTTCTTGAAATAACTCACGTTATTTTTTTTTAAATCCAAACTGCAGTACCAATAAACGATAGATAGAGACGAGTGATTTCTAGCTTGAACAAAATGAAAATAAATACGTGCCGTCTTTGAAGCGTTAATTTTAAGGGTATCGTTTAGCAGAGCGTATCCCACTCGCCTAGAGAACCGCGAGTGCGATCACAGAGAGTGCCCGTTACAAGATGTAAGATGCATCACTGCATCTTAGGGGCTAGGCACTGATCTGATGTGCGACCTTTCCGTCAACAACTGGTCTCTACAGGCGCTTACGACAAGTAACCTGGTAAAGTTAACTGGGTTAACTAGGTCGCGTGACCAGGTTTACCCGATCGATTGCGGTTAACCAGGTTGCATTGAAAGCTTAGAGTAACTCTGGTGTTTTTGAGATGGCGGGAACTCAAAGAAAAATTTTACTGAAAACTGAAAACACTGTTGAAAAGTATTTTACAGCGTCTGTTTGGCAGTGAACTACATCACTAACAAAAGCATAACATATTTATTACATACCTCTGTCTACAACAATAAGTTCATCTCCTGTCATTGCTATTTGAAACACGCCTCTTGTCTGTTCGTCCCAGATGTATAACATTCGGTTAAATTCTCATTTTTCTTAAACACCGTTCGTTAATTAGGGCCTATAATAGCTTGCTGCTAACTCGTTTGTTTTTGTTGTTGCAACGTTTACATATTTACGCGCCATTTCTTAGAGACAGGTGTTTTTTTCGCGAAAAGATTTCAAGTCCAGTTGCACTCCAAAACACTTTTGTTCATGTGCACCGTCGTGGTTGGATGATTCTGAATGTCACGTACCTTAAGTATACGTCCGCGAATCATGGATGTTCAGTATCAGGGTGCTATGTTCTGATTGGTCAAGTCAAATAGGAACACATCTTCTCGCGTAGACATGCAGACAATAACCAAAGGAAGTTATGTTTGTAGACGTAGGTTATTGAAGTCTAGCACAGCCATAAATAATTTCGCGAAGAACGTGTCTCTAGCCATTTCAGGTGTGTCGTCTGCTAGAGCCAAGCTACCCTGCTGCCGAGCAGGGTTAGTCCGGAGTTAACTTTAACCCTATCACTTTTAACCTGATCGAATTAACCGGGTGACTTTTAGTAAGCTTGGAACTGCGATCCCGTCATTTAATGGCGTGATATAACGGAACTAAGTATATAGAAACCGAAACTATTCTTCGAACACAAAATATTCCTTAAATTACATCCGAAGGCAGATATCACTCGCAGAAGCTGATACGTTTTGGAGAAATCTTTACTTAATCTCTTCTTACCGCGGTGGCCTAGGTACTGAGCAGCTTTCAGCATTATGCTACGGGCTGCAGCAAAGAGTACGTATTACTCAGCTCCTGGCCGACGGCTCTTCTAGGAGCTAGGAAAAACCTCCGAATGGTCATCGGACCATTTTTATCCGAACGAATCACCGTCGCGCGGATGGTCCCTCCCCCTCCTCCTCCAACCACCGCAGCCACCACTCTGTATAGTGGCGAGTTCTAATCGTATTCCAGCGGGGTTCAATGGAGCTGCGGGTAACCCAGTTGCGGGTGGTGCTCGCGCGTTTCCGAGGAATTGAAAAGGAGAAGAAGGTCGGAATGAAATCCCGTTTGAGTCGGATCGCGCGGGGCCGCCGAGGAAACCTTTTCATCTGGAAGGGGGGTTGGGAAGAGCGGGGAAATTTTCGCCGCGAAAGAGCCCCATTGAAAAGCTGGGACTCCCAGGGTCGTACTGTACCCAGACAAAAGCTCTCTCTCGCTGACGTGGTGGTGTAGGCCCAGGTGGAGTGGGAACAGGTTTAATCTGCATGTCATCCCGCAACAGGGTCTCTTTACAACTTCATGAAAAGTGACGGGGGGGGGGGGGGGGTGGGGTCGAGTACTCGGCCACCAGTCCCCTCGGATACCAACCCCCGCCCCCTTCATCCACGACCCGAAGTCGACCCTTTTGACTTCCCATCGAGCTAGCCCGCACAGTTGAGTATACAATCGGCCTGCGACCCGTTGAGGTCTACCCACCCCTCCCCCTCCTGATTCTCGAAACCTATTGAAGCCTTTAATTACAACGCTTTTGCTCGTGTTTTGTTCTCGCTAGCTCCTCTCTGACATCGGCTGCTCCAACTTCCTCGCATCTCCCGAACCGTAAGGCCGACCAGTCCCGACTTTTCGGGTGAGAAACTGGGGGGCCCGCCCCAGCGGGAACTATCTTCCCGGGCCGGCGGAGAGAAGATAGCATCCCCCTCCCCTCTCCGCCAACAATTGTTATAGTTCGAGGGTGGGGACTCCGCCCCACCCCCGGCTACAATCAAAGGGAAGTTTTCCGCCTACGAATGTTTGGCGGTTGAGGTGAAATTGTAGGGATTTCATTGTTTCTCCGCCGGGCTTTTTATTTCCCTTCCGTCCTGCCCTCTACGCTCCCTCGCCAGAACACACACACACACACACACACACGTTCTCTTTCTCGCTTCACGGCGAGCGTTTAACTTGAGGCTTGTTGGAAAATTTGTGTGGGAGAACCTGCAGCGAGCCCGCGCTCGTGTAACACGGCCTTTTGTTCCCGTTATTCCAACCAAGTATCTCCCGAGCACCATTTGTTCAAACACACACGTATATTTCCTCTCTTGCTGAGTTTTTTTTTTTTAGAGGGTACGAATATCAGCAGCATGGTGCTTCGTGTGTACTCTCGGGGTATTTGGACGTTAATACATTTCCGTTTATAATTTGAAGTGTACGTGGCAAGTCAGCTTCCATAACTTCTTAAAGATTCGCCTAGTAAAATTAGAGGTCAATTTATTGCACTTTAAAAATGTCTATAACTTTCTTAAACTGTACTGGAAGTTTTCAACCTGTACATAGTGAGGTTGTTCACGATAAAGTGAGCACTTTTGAAATTAATCTCAGAAAAAATTCTCTGCTCCTACTTCCGTATATTTTAACGGGCGCCCTGAGTGACATGCGCACAGTAAAGCTGGTAATGGTGGATGGGAAGTAGTTCCGTATCTTAACGTCAAATAAAATGTGTTAGGTTGTGATAACTTCAACTGTTTATTTGGCTTTCTGTTGTTTTTTTTTAATGCACCGAATTGTATAAATGAAAAAATTTGTAAAATATTTACTTTTCCAATCACCTCAGAGTTTAGCTTGACCGACGCACGAATAAAGTGATAAGGCCAATGACAATGTTAATTTTACATAACGCGGAATAATACACAACGTGCATACAAGTAGATCTTAAGCAGGGCTTTCAAAAGTGCTAACTTTACCGTGAATAGCCTATATAAATTGCACAGTGTGTATACAGCCTCGCGAGAGATAACGAAAGGTCTTAGTAAAATAAGAGAACAAAATTTAATTTTCTAATTGTTTCCAATGTGACTTAAATACACGCAGCTATAATGTACAAAATACAACTGTTTATCATCGCTATTAACAATTCAATTTTTTTTTTACATGTGATAACAATTTTTATTGTAATCTTTACTATAGCTAAACACACTGAGAATTATGCCCGAGTGTAACTCAAGCCTAACATATCTAAGATATATTTCGATACTTACAAGAAAAAATCATACGAATAAAGTTGCATTGTTTTCATAGCTTTGTGGTGGTGTTCAATCAACACATCGACTCGCCAAACAACGTTTTTTGCTCAAAATACGACATATTGTATGACAACGCAAATGAGCGCGATGGAATGTTTAAGCTATTCACGGTTAAGTTAGCACTTTTGAAAGGCCTCTTATTTGAAATAGTAGTCAATAAGTATATTTTATTGTAGCCTTGCACGTTAACTTTCAAGTCCGGTGAAATGTTTACACTGTGTTTATAACTTACATGGAAATATATATTCTAAATGTGACGAGAGGATAAAAAAAGGGCCGATAGGAAAATACTGAAAATAACCAAAGACAACCCAAATTAAAACAGCGCAGACGAACACAGACAAAATATTTTTCGCACAAGAAAGGATGAGACAACGATGACATAACAGCCGCAAGGCTAGATGAAACAACTGGTTCTCACCCCGTTAGCATCTCGCAAGGCCACCTCTTGCGGCTATAACAGCAGCCAGCCTGTCTGGCATGCTCTCTACGAGTGTTTGCAGGACATCCACGGGGATTCGTCACGATTCCTCTTGCAACCATTCCATGAGTTGAGCAATGGATTTTGGCCGCGCCTGACGAGCCCTCACCCGGCGATCCAATTCGTCCCAAAGATGTTCTATAGGATTGAGGTCGGGGCCCTGGGTGGGTCAGTCCAATCGGCGAACATTGTTGTCGGCGTACCACTGCACAGCAGCCCTTGAAACATGGCACCTGGCATTGTCATCCTGGAAGTAACACGGGTCCATTCCGTAAAAACGCCACAATGTTGGGAGCATTTCATTATCCAGAATGTTACAATAGGCCTGTGTGTTCATGCTACCACGGACAAATACCAGCGGTCCTACGCCGAAGGCCGTGAAACACAAGTCAACTGACGTACTGAATTACCTATCTACACGGGTGCCCAATTACTTTTTGGTAGATAGTGTATGTATAAATATATAAAAGCACTAAAAAATTATTAATATATTTTTTCTAATAATTTGTTATTTTAATTAAGTTATCATCGATATCGTATCACGATATCACAAAATATACTCAAATTCTAGAAAAAAAATCTGGATTTCCAAAAACATTAAACGTAGCCAGTCTATAACACACTTGTACAGGAAATAAATCTGATTCACTAGGTATCTGCAGGTATCAATCACACTACCCAGTTTCCGAAGAAGCTTCTGCTTTAGGCATGAACCCATTGTCTGTGTTGGTCTGGTCGAACCTCACAGTATATTCTGCAACGATGATCAGATCATTGAGGCTTTCACAGCTCTGGGATGATTTAAATCAATTTAAATTTGCCACTAATTCCCACTTTAATAACAGTGCAAGCATTTTTGTTGCCATGCATATAGCGCAACAGCCAAGGATGGAAATTAACATCTTGCAGGCTTTGCTCGCTTAACAACTTGCAAATATCTCACAAGTTCACTGCAGAAATTTTTTTTAACAGTTTAAATACAAATCTATAATTTTTTAACACTGCAAATGTGTGTCTACTTAGTAGGCCATTGCCTGAGACCTGCAAAATTCGCGTTATTATTTGGGGACACCTTAAACCTCAAACACATATACCTTTGTAATATGTTTGTAATCGGACCGTACTTTATTTGACACGCCCTGGGTAACTCTGCGCCGATAAGTAAACGCTTCGCAATTGCGTAGTCCAATCACATGGAGTACAGTTGGGAAGGGAGTGATGCCAGAGTTAGGCAGCAGCCAATCGAGATACGACGCCGGCTCATGTATACACACCACCGTGAAGTTCAACCTGATGCCCGATAATAACGCTAATTTCGCAGGTCTCTACACATTTCATGTTTTACAAAAAGAAAATAAAAACATCCTGTTCTATAAAAGTTCGCTGCTAAAAAAATTTTCTTGCAAACATTCTCCATTGTAATGGACGCTTTTAACCCGTACACTGTGTGGTAATAATTAGGGACAGGTGTTTTTCGCGAACATATTTCAAGGCCAGTTGTACTCCAAAACCGTTTTGTTCATTTGCACTATCGTTGTTGGATGGATCTTAAATGTCGCCTTCCTCAAGTGTCTGTCTGCGAATCACGCACGTTCAGTATCGGAGTACCTTATCACGATTGGCCCAGCCAAATAAGAACATGTCTTCTCGCGTAGACACGCGGCCAATAACCAGAGGAAGACGTGGTCGTGTACGTGAGATACAGAATTCTAGCCTCCCGCTTCAACCACCAGGCAGCTGGCCATTGCCTCACTCTATCTATCACCATCCACGCCCTCTCACCTCCTTCTAGAGTACATATAATTAGATTCTTTGATGACTTTGATATTTTCGCGAGAAAAAAAAAACCTGTCCTTTGTAATAACAACCGCATATCAAGCTGCAGATATAGGAGTGTTTTAGCATCGCTGCTATGCAAACTTGGCAGCTTCCCTCTGCATCTGACTGTTTCCCGAGCAAATGCAGGAACGCTACAATGAATGGCATAGGGGGAAAAACATCGAAAATCTCGCGCTAAGCGTATACACTGGTATGATAAATTCCCGAATAATTTCTTAGTGTGTTGATTTCGCCAACCAGTTGACAAGAATTATTTTTTTTTTGTGAAAATTAAATTAAATTGCCCGTGCGTGCAGAGAGGCGGAGCCAATGAGGCACGGGTTCCCGCCCCCGCGGCAACACCGCAGCCAATGGGAGACTGGGTGAGGTTACATCGAGGGCAGCGTCACACGCTAGGTAGATGGCGCGTATTTGCCTGCTCTTTGATTGTGGCCGCTCGCTACTTGGGACGGCGCGTTTGATGTGCGCCGAGTGGCCCTCGACACCAGGCCACATAAATTATACAGGCGAACCAGTCCACGTGCTTTAAATCTGCAGGGCACTTGTGAGTGGACGCGATTGCATTGACCGAAGCTAGCCGGGCGCTTTGTCGGGGCGGGGATTTCACCTGTATGCTATTTGCGGTTAAACCAGTACTTTTGAATCCAACCCCTGGAGGGAAAAATCTTTTTTGCTCCCAATTGCGTACGTTTAAACGAACACAAAGTGACGTGATCGCGATGAAGTTGGCAGCGAAATCCGAAAATTAGTTCCATGTGTTAACACCGTATTTATAAGGCCGTGTCCCAATTCGTCGAGAGAGTACTCTCTCGCTCACTATTGACGTCACAGAGAGTCCTCTCTGCTGACCCAACTCCGAGGAGAGAGCGAGAGAGGGAGAGTGAACGACGATGTACATGCGGTGCTCACTCTCGCACCCTCTCTGGCAGCCATGTTGTTTTCAAGCCTGGCCTCAAATATCCAGATATATTTTGTTGTTTCTAATGCAGTGTTAGAAATATTTCATCGACATAAATTAATCATTGCGATTGTGAAATGTGTAAGAACAGCAATATTCCGTTTGATACGAAACATAAATTATAATGTTACTATGTACATTTAATTTAGGTTAATTGCGTGCATATTATTAAATACAGTGATTCGTACATAAAAATTATGTTTTTAATTATGAAAAAGATGTAAAAAAAATTAAAATAACTTACTATTTAATAAAATACTGTACATTTATTCGAGGAAAATGAAAGGCCAACAATATTTAATTTTTCTCTAATTATTACTTTTTTTTTGTCAGAGAAATAATGCCGAAGGCTTAAGAGGGCACAAGTCTCAATTCGCTAGAGTGAGCCAGAGTGAGCGTGGCGAGTGAGCGTGAGCACACTTTCGAGTTGAGACACGGCCTAAGTACCTTTTCTAACACACGATCGCAACTCGGGCTACACTAGAAAGGATAATTTGTCTGCTACTTAAATCAAATTCGCACGGATGTAGTTTCATTGTTTCGTTAATGCTTGTCGGGATTTCTAAAGCATTTTACAACACTTCGACGCTAAATATCGTGTATAAATTTAAATAATATTTTTTTAACAATTAAAGTGAACACATGAGAGGATATGTGATCCGGAAATAATCAGCCCGCCACTTCAATGACTGAAAGTCAGCTAGTAATGAAAATTATTAAATGGAGGGAACGTGTCAATAGCAAGGTAAATAGCTGTTCACGATAAAGTGAGCACTTTCGAAATCACCCTTAGAAAAATATCACTGCTCCTACCTGCATACATTTTAAAGGGCGCACTGAGTGACATGCACCCAAAGTTGTAAACGATGGATGGGAAAGTAGTTCCGTATCTTAACGTCGAATAAAAGTGTAAGGTAACCATTTGTGATAACTTAAAATTTCTTTTTCTCTTTCTGCTTTTTTAATGCATCGAAGTGTAAAAAAAAAAATAAGTTTTGTAAAGTATTTACTTTCTTAATAATTTCACAGTTTCATTTGCCCGATGCATGGATACAGCGATGAGGCACATGGCAATGTTAATTTTACATAAGGCGGAAGAATACACAACGTGTATACAAGTAGATCTTAAGCAGGGCTTTCAAAATTGCTCACTTTACCGTGAACAGCCTATAGTAAGTGGGCAATCAGAGACAAGCCTGATTGGGGTGCTGAGAGAGATTTGGGCGGCTCTTAACAGCGTGATGTTGCAAGGGCGGGGAGAAACGGGAGATCCCCGAGGAAACCCGCCGACCAGCGGCAAGCTCCGGCACGATCCGGCATGCGATAATCCTGTAGCGACCCCGCCGACAATCGAACCTAGTTCGCCTAGGTGGGAGGCGAGTAGTCTAACCACTGCATCACCGCGGCATCCTACTCCAATTGGCGTTCCGATAATGGTGAATATAAATTACACAATTTTGGCTTGTCTTTATTGCGAGGAAATGCGCACAAAAAACAAATTTCAAAATCTGTAGACATTGTATGTAGGCCCACTACATAACGTTTATGTTTATTTTATGCACGTACGTAAAAGTTAGATTTGACTTATAAGTAACGTATTTATAGGCTGTTCACCGTAAAATGATCACTTTTGAAAGCCCTGCGTAAGATCGTTGTGTGTTCTTTCGTCTCATGTAAAATTATCATTGCCATGGGCCTCATCGCTTTCTACATACGTCGGTTAAGTGAAACTATAAAATTATTAGAAAAGTAAGTATTTTAAAAATCTGCTGGTGTTTACACTTCGACGCATTAAAAAATAAACAGAAAGCAAGAGAAACAATTTAAGTTATCACAAATGGTTACCTAATCCTGTTTATTCGACGTTAAGATACGGAACCACTTTCCCATCCATCATTACCAACTTAACTGGGCGCATGTCACTCAGTGCACTCGTTAAAATATATGCAGGTGGGAGCAGTGACTTTTTTCTAAGGATGATTTCGAAAGTGCTCACTTTATCGTGAACAGCCTTTATGTACGTTCCCATGCCAATGTAAATCTTACATTAGGCGGAAGAATACTAAAAAAGTAGATCCTATGCAGGGCTGTCAAAAGTGCGAAGTCAAACACGAACAACCTGTATAAACGCAAGCACGGCCACAGGGCGTCAAGAGTTGTATTTTAGCACACAGTGCAGCCAACCGTTGCTAACCATAAACTATCTTCGGATTCTGGGATAGTTTTATATGTTCATCGGAACACGAAACACAGCAATCGAGAGCTGAGATAAGTGTTTATCTCGTCTTCGATGTAAAACTTACGATGCTAGGATTTCTGGGACCTAATCCCGGCCAACGCACATGTGTGTGTGTGTGTGTGCTGATTTTAATGTATCAAAATTAGGTGCACTTAAGTTGATAAGCTGTCGGCCATTTAGTGTTTCGACGATAATTTTAAAAAGTTAAAGGGTAGCCAGGGATAAACAAGAGTCCACAGCGTGAACATGTACGTACATTATCAGGGTTTGTCCCCCTCCGGTTGCCTTGCCACCAAGGATGAGGGCCTAGGGGCTGTAGCGCCTTAACACTTTGTATATCTGCTACGCATCTATACACTAAGAAAAAGGTTTTGTTCAAACAAACAAAATCTTGTTTGGCGCAAGCAAATTTAATTGTTTGTATATTGCCAATTAAATATTCTATTGTTAAAAACAAATCATTTTGTTGGTCTTACTTGACTGCCCCAAACATTTGGTTGGTGCAAAAATTGGTTTGGTTTGGCTGTACCTACATTCAATAGTTTCTGTTAGTACGAAAAGAATTGGATCTAAGACCGAGATTCGAACCCATATCAGCTGCGCCCGAGGGACAAGCATTGACAACCTCGGCCAAGTGACTACCGATAAAAATAGAACGATTTAAATACATAAATTTAAAATACTGGCCAACGTGCTCTAATAAACATTTCAATTTTCACAGCTTTACTTTTTTTAGGTTCAATTTGAAATTATTTTACTTGGGTGCGCGTTTCTACCGTTACTCAGCATCGCTAAGTTCACTAGCAAACACTCTTACAGTCTTAACTGTCACAGAAAGTTGTAAACAAACTCTCTAGTTGTTATTTTCAAACGAAGGCAATAAAATTTGAGGCCAGACAAATATAGGCTATTCACGGTAAAGTGAACACTTTTGGAAGCCCTCTCATTTGGAATAATAGTCAATAAATATATTTCATTGTAGTTTTTTTATTATTCGCATGGAAATATCTATGAAAAAAATTGTAGAAGGATAAAAAGAAATGGTAGATAGGTAGAAACAGGTAGTTTTCGCGAAGTTTTTTTTTTTTTTTTGGCTATGCTCGACTTCAATATCCGACGTCCACAAATATAACTTCCTTTGGTTATTGGCCGCGTGTCTACGTGAGAAGACGGATTTTTATTTGACTGGGCCAATCAGAATGAAGTACTCTGATACTGCCCATCCATGATTCGCTGACAGACACTTGAGGCTCGTGACGTTTAGAATCATCCAACAACGAAAGCGCATATGAACAAAAGTGTTTCGGAGTGTAATTTGTCTTGAAATTTTGTCGCGAAATACCTGGCTCTATTGATAGGAAATAAGTAACTATGGCATCAAAAGTGCTCGCTTTGCCGTGACCAGCACACACACACACACACACACACACACACACACACACACACACACACACACACACACAGATATATATATATACACACAAGGCCAATAAACAAAGGAAAGTTGAAATTGCTCACGTAAGATAATGAAGCCTATCCTGCACGTAAATGTATTCACGAAAGAGAGGACGGATTTATTTACAAATGCCAATAAGGAGCCACAACGAACAGTTTTATAATAAGATGATTGTCGCCGAAACTCTTCATCCCATTTGGTGAAGAGTGAAAAGATTTGGGCGGTTCTTAACAGCGAGGTCCTGAGAGCCGATGAGGGTGATCGAGGCGAGTATGGAGTAGCGCCGGAATGAAAGGTACGGGGGAAACGGGAGATCCCGAGAAAACCCGCCGACCAACGGCATCGTATGGCAGGCTCCCCACGTGCGAAAATAATCCGGTGACCCAGCCGGGGATGGAGCCCGGTTCGTCATTGCGGGAGGCGAGCGGACCAACCGCTTGGCCACCGCGGCCGCCAACCCATTTGGTGGGTTGATAATAGGGACGGTCATGTTTCAAGTATAGCCGAGTCGTTGGCAGAGTTTGTCCGCTCACTGCTAAAAACTTTGATCCCAGGACCGATGAGGGCACCCTTCGGAATTAATTGACCTAATATATTTCCGTCTTCCTCAATTCCCTCCTTTGCCGGAAAATCAAAACTTTTTTTTTTCGCCGCCGTATAGAACTTGCGTGCCTCTCCACACAGCACCCATTTTTTTCTTGACTGGCGGACGGAAATATTGGAAATGCTCCCTTGCGAAAACAAGACCCGGCGTAGGCGAAGTAGAAAGAGGTTTGAAGAAAAAAAAAAAAGACATTCTGTTTCCCTTCCGGATAGGGGAGGTAAGGTGTCAGTTCCATGACCGCTTTTCTTTATTCACATCAGTCAGCTGCAAAGTCTTGTGGTGGCTTGGCCCGGGGGGGAAGATTAACTCGCATGACGCGATTGCCCTGGAGGAAAGGAAAAACCCTCCCCTGCAAACCGGAATTTAATTAATGTCACTTCGAATGAAGATTTAAGCGAGGGGGTGGGTTGGTGGGCAGGACGGCAATAGCCGTCGCCTCGGCGGTTAAAAAGGCCGCGCCCCGCTGAGTTGAGTCGTTTCGCCTTCGTCGAGCTGTGGCGACAATGCACCCAGCGGGCGTTTACGCCCGCACCGCTGCGGAACATATTATCCCACTCCCTTCCCCCCCTCTTCTTTTGTCGTCAGAGCGTGGGAAAAATCCCTCCCTTACAACCTCTCTCGCACCCTTTAGGGATTTCTATACGCGCCCGAAAATGAAATTTATGCCTTCGTCTCTCCGCTTTGGCTCTGGCTGCAAATACGTTCCCAAGGTCGTGTCGTATAGAGGTGGCAGAATGTGCATGCGACCTGCGTGCTAACCACTGAATTCCGTCACTTCATATTTGCGCGAATAGAAGTTCGCGCTCTTTCCTCGCATAAAAAATTTTTTGATCGCGTAGTTTTGCATAATGACATTTCAAAATCACAACTTTGGTATTTTTTTAATGTACATACTAGTAAAATATAGGGAAATCATTTGCGAAATATATAACATATGTGACTGGAACGCTGCGTCTAAAATCCTGTTAGATATACCTATCGAAACTTGGTCATTACTTTAAACAATTTTTTAAACTTGCAATAACATTTCATGGCGTGCTTTTGGTGCTTTTAAAGATTTCATGAAGTAACGTTCGGTATTTTATTTCAATATAAATGATCTCATTTCTGTGAGTAAATTTGTATTATTTGTAAGTCCCAAGAACACTAAAACTGTGATTTTGACCTGCCATTGTGTAAAAAAATAAGCCGTATAAATGTTTTTTTTTTGTGCGAGGAAATAGTGCTTGAATGCAATTTCCACAAAGTGAAAAGTATTTCACTCGTATATAAAGAAATTAATGAATTCTTCTGTGAGCAGCGCCCTTAAAGACGCCAGTGCATTTCCGCTGACTGAGTAGTGATGCAACGACGGTATATATGCACAGAACAGGTGCGTGTACAGAAGTTGAACGGCGCGGCGGTTCCCTTCGACGCCTGCGTACCCACTCGCTGATCGGCTCTGGGGACGGGGTCTCGTGTCTGATTGGCGTACGGCGTCCCAACACATCGCTGACCAGCGCTACCGCTTTACTGTCTTGAGCGACTTGAAATCGCAGTGTAAGCGGCCGTTTCCGTTCCGGATTCTTAGGTTTCCTGTGACGTAACGAAGTAGGTTGCGTCAATTGAAAACCAGAAAGAAACTTGGAAGAATCTTCTGTCCAGAGAATTTAACTATATTTGCGAAACTGCGTGGCAATTCTGAGAGCCTCAGCGGGTGCTTAAACAGAAGGGATTCTAGAGTGCCCACGAATAACCTTAACATAACGAATCTGGGGAAAATTGAATTCCACGTTAAATGAGTGAATTCAATTTCGTCAAATACCTTTCGATCGTCTTGGCATTGTTTTGTTAGAATTCTGGCGAAATCAATTGCAACACGTACATCCACGCGCACATACACGAGAGTGTGTGACAAGTGCAGTTGTGTTGTGTATCACCTTACGTAAAACCATGAGACGTTTCTTATTTTAAACTCGTGATCCCGACAGTCTTCATAGAATTTCGTGAGCCAGTGTGCAAGGACACGCGCAGAAGACGAAATTGGTGGCTTCATCTCTAGTCCAGGGCTCCCCGCAGATCTTCATGTATGGTCAGCTGGCAATGACACCGAACATTTGGGCACAGAATAGCTACGCTCACAGAAAAGGAACGAAGTGACGGCCCCTTTAGATGAAACTAGTTATTTTCCTCGGGCTCTGAAAACGGGTGTTTCAGCTAGCGGCGTCCTATGAATGATCATCTACTGCGTCGTGCCGCTACAGTGTTCAAGTTATACTCCCAGTTACCGATCTGCTAGGTACTTTATACTTATGTTAGTGATAAAATAAGTTACGCTATGTGATACCAAGGCAGTAAGGTTAAGCTATAATTTTTATACTTATAATTATAATTATTATTTTATTTTAATAGTTAATATCTATATTTTTTTGAAAATCTCTGTTCAGCAAAAGCTATCAGAGCTGACATGATTGAGATAAAATAAGATTTCTTACGGTTGCACAGTTTTAATAAACATATTAAAACTTATTTTGGAAAATACAACAGATTCTTTGAGAGAAAAAAAAATTATATCCAAACAGCTGGCTGAATAAAAATAGTTTATGTTATGGAAAGTGTTACTGACCGAGACGGTGAAAGACTGCGAAAATATTTGAAGCCACCGTATTTAAAAAAAAAATACTTAAGCGATTTTTTTTTCTCCTGTTATAATTGGGTAACTTTTTTTGTATGCTACCCAGCCATTTGCAAACAAAATCACTAACGTCCACAAATCTCATTGACCAGGTCGATGGGGCCACACAAAATAAAGCCAATAACGATGTAAAAACCGTCAGATATGTGCACCAATTATGTTGAAGTATTCTAGTCAATTTTTACCGCAATTAAGCACAGTCTGTCCCATCGTATAGGCACTTCAACATTATATATGTGTAAATATGGATAACAAGGCACACTCGTGAAATGTTCGACTATTAAAGCTGATGATATTCCTCCAAACTTAGACTCTCGGTAAACAACTATCACAACCTAATCCGCTTGACGTGTCTCACCATTCAAATTGTTTTATTTCTGATTTGTTAGTCGTTTGGAATTGTTTATGCGACGCAGATGCGTTTAAATAAACGGTGAGATATGGCACCATACAAATGTCTGCATTCAAAAAGAACTCACTTCGCTGGAAATAACGAATAACGTCATGTGTAATGTCTACAAGCAGGACAACTTCCTGAAATAAATACAAAGACTACGTTTTTTTCCTCTTTTAGAATCACACAGTAAATATTTGCGCGATACTTGGTGATAGTTTTAACATTAAATACATTTGTTATAGTTTCGCTGTTGGGGATAATTTTGCAGACAGAGTAAAGATTTTTTGCAGTTCTAACAAATTATAGGCTTTCAAGATGTTTGCCATAAAGTTTCCACAGTTCCCTGTGGGATAAATTTTGAGAATTGCCGAGAAACTTATTTTAAACATAAAAAAAAAAAAAAATTGTTGTTGAGGACAAGCAGTCGTGCTCATCCTCCATTCGCGCCATATTGCTTCACTGCTGCCCTCTCACGGCCAACAAGCAGCTAACATGCGCCTGAGCGCAAAAACAACACAAGTCGCATATCAAGAATATCACCACATCAGAAGTGCTTTTTTTATTTGTAAATTGAAATTAATTAAATGAATATTTTCTATCGACCTCAATCAACTTAAGTGTCCTTACTCAATGCATTTTCAATGTGAAAAGCAGACGTTAGTATCCTTCAAAAATTATTTTGTAAAAAATGTATTCTATTTTATTTCAGTTGTGGCAGTATACCTTTTACACAATATCAACATTTATGTAAATTATTTTCGACAGGTATGTTTTAAGCAGATGTATAATGTATTTTAAACGGGTCATAAGGGGTTCGGGGAGTAGGCGCCAGTCGCCGGCCGCCCATTATGTTGTGACGTCACACAACTGCTATATTGTATATAGGTGACCTTGATCTTGACCTTGACCCTGTACTCGTGATCTTGTAGAACCTTGAACCCAAAAGAAAAAAACAAAAAATTCAGAAAAAATATATAAAATCCCAAAAAAAAATTATGAAAATTAAAAAAGTTAATCAGAAATTAAAAATTAAAATTGTGAATTTTTCGGCAGAATGGCAAGCGGCACAGGCGCCAGGCACCGTTCATGCTCTGCCATTCCGGTCGCCAACCGCCATATTGCAATAAGGTGAACTTGACCTTGTGTCCGTAATCTTGGATGACCTTGAACCCAAAGAAATTCTAAAAAAAACTCGAAGAATCGAAAAAAAATGAAACCGTTTTATTTTTAAAAAATTAATAAAATAATTTTAAAGTTATTATTCAAATTAATTTAAAAGAAAATTACATTTCTAGAGGTTTCGCCAGCACCACGTACAGCAGACTGACCTCCCACCAATGATTCTCATTGGCTAATTACTCACATTGGTTCGACCAATTAGTCGGCAGGCCTCCAACCCTCTCCCACATACTCGTTCCATCGTATTCGTATGCAGGCATTTTAGATTTTTTTTGTTTGTTATAAGTTCTCATTTTCAACACCAAGGTGGCATTATTTTCTCGATTACGTAAAACAGCGGTGAAAAACAGCACGTTTTATATCTGAAAAAGTGACCCTTTCTCTGATAAAGCGTAAGATTTTGTACTCAAAACCATACTGTAGAGGGAAGTCGGAAATCCCGGCTCTGTGATCAGCAAAGACACTACCATTCCGTTTTATAATCTGGCACCAAGAAGCTAGATACCAGGGCCTTTGCACGTTAAGCAGAGGTTCATTGCCCATTAGCTACTGCTGCAGGCACGACTCATCTTTCTGTCCAACCCTGCCTCATGAAATAAAGTTGCCAGAGCTCTGAAGTTTTACTACAGTGGCGCCTCTGTAACTTAGGTCTTGGCAGTGCTGCCAATACCGGGCCACTTCTTTCCCCGGGAGAGGAAACGATTGGACGACGGCGGTTCGGCACGTGGGAGGGAGTACCTGCAGACTTGTCTGCCCGCCTGCAGCTGCCTGTGCTTGGTGCTTTGCAAGTCGTTCTGCCTCTCTCTTTCACTATGGCAGGCGGAGCTAAGTCCATTCTTAGGCCGGCGCTACTATAAAGGCTGAGTCCAATCTCACACATGAAAGTAACATTCTCTTACTAATGATAGAGCCTCTGGTGATCAGATAAAAATACATCCTTGTTTCTGTATTGCTGGTATTCACCACTAAGTACTGATTGGAACAATTTCGCGAATCCCTTTTAGGACAAGCCAGACTTAAAACGTATGTGTATTCTTGTTATGTCTGCAACTGGATCGCAGTTTATTAGACACGCCCAGGTGAACTATGAACAGATAACAGACTTGCAACAAAACAATCACGTACTTAATCCTGTGCCATACTTGTTAGAGGTAAAACTAAGCACAGACTGTAGGAACAGCGAATGGACGGAAAGCTAGGCTCCATAAAACACAGGACAGTTGTCTAGCCTACAGGTCGTTTAAAAAGCGGAATTTTCCTGTCTCTGCCAGTAAGGGAGTTATTAACGTCAGCATATCAACCACGATGTAGGCTTCTGAAGTATTTGACGTAATTCATTGTGTGCAAAGGACAAAGGAAATTACTTCGCGAGTTGTATGTGTACACTCATAACTGGGGCCATCCGATTTTCGTGAAAAGAATTGCTGACAATTTTAATTTCAATATACTCAAACTCAGATCCACTCGTGAAGGATTAGTGTAACGGATCAGCGAATGAACCGGTTGAGTGTCCCAACCACCGCTTAAAATGCCGTGTTGATTAATGGCAGTTCCTAATCACAGAACAACTAATGCCCGATTGCACTATTGTGGTTCGAAACTCCATCCGAGATCGGATCTAAGATCGAAATAGAAAACTGTTGCATCATTCGAATTCAGAGATGGACTGGAGATCGAGATAAAGTTCATTTCGAACCGACGAAATTGGTGGTTCGAAATCTCGATCCAAGATCAGCAGCCATCGTCGACAAATGTAGTTAGAATGTACGCCAACTGATTGTTTTCTTGGGAAATTAAAACTACACTATACGCACTTGAATATTATTCAGTAAAATTCGTACAACAATAATTCACTTAAAACAGATCAAACTTCGCACATCTAGTTCTATCTATAGTGAAAAATATGCCTACTTCAATTATGTCATATATTACCAACCAATAGTAACATTTATCTCATACTCAATCTCGATCTCTCACTTTGGAACCAAGATCGACGAATCGGAGATCCAGAATCATGAAATTTCGTTGGTGCAACACTTTTACATTGGAACCAAGATCAAACTGGATCCCTGGTTCGGAACTAGGATCATTCGATCTCGGATCGAGGATGATGTTGGTGCAACAAGGCATTAGTAGTGTAGTAGTCACACATACCTTCAACTTCGACGAGCAACATGTCCGGACGCCATTCGCCAATCAGCTCCTGGCAGACGGCAGCCAATCAGACGCACAAGATCCGTCCCAGCAGCCCAGCGCTACCAGCTAACGATTAGGCACTCGACACATCAAAGGAACCGAGACACCACGTAACTTCTGAGTTCTTGTCTATTTCGTAAACTAACGTAACGAGACGAAAGTGAGAACTCGCTACTCAAGTGTTCGAAAACTTCCCTCGGTTGGAAAAGGAAACTGGCGGATCACGTGTGCTAGCTCGAGGGAAACAATATCCGAATTAGTAATCAGTCTCCTTTATGCTCATCTCTTCTCCCTCCTCGTCTGGGATGTTAATAATGTGGCGGGGTTCCTTTGTTCGCATCGGCCGGTGGAGGAACCGCTGTGGAGCAGCGCTTGACTAGGTCGTAACTTCGATGGAGGGGGAGGGGGAGGGGGAAAGTCTTCCGCCTTCCGATCAACCAGCGCGACTCCAGGATGGCGAAGGGAAGGAGCCGACGAGAGACAGCCTATTAAACTGCTCGGCAGCGAGTCTCAGCTCGCGTACGCCCCGAAGTCTCCCGTAACAAGCACCCCCTACCTCCTCTGACCCTGGCACAAGTGCCGACTGTCGCGTAATTGCCCTAGAAGAAACATGAGACCGCCCCCCCCCCCATCCTCCCCCACCCTTAGTCATCCGATCCTCCTCCAGCTAACTACCTGCAACTTTAAACTGGATCGTCGTCTGCGGGAGCGATACTACGCTCGTGATAGTGGGCGACACTGGCAGCAGACCGATCGCGTTTACTTCCAATTTTCCTGCTAAAGTTCTACTTTCAGGATATTCCTCCGCCTCATGCAAACAAAGCTTAACCGAGTGTTCGAAAATTCCGTATTCATCCACGCTCAGTGTAATAATATTTTCCATAAGGACTATTTCTTACTAGGTACTACCAACACACCTATTTTCTTCCCGTTTATTAATTACAAATAAAAAAAAATGTGTCACTAATGGATCAATAATAAGTAAAAGTTGAATTTAATAAAAAAAAAAGACAAGGAGGACTAGTAAGAAATAGTGCCCTTGCAAAATATTTTTGAACTGAGTGCGCACGAAAGCGGTGCGTTGTCCCTTTGATGTATTTTTCTGGACTCTAATAAGCTTTGTTTGTATGAGGCAGAAGAATATCGTGGAAGCAGAACTTAAGCAGGGCTTCAGAAAAAGTTGGAAGTAGGCTGACCGTGAATGGACTGCATGCGGTGTTTTGTCTTTAAATTCTGAACCCTATAATTGGCAATGAAACAATCTGTGTAATACGTATGTTGGAATATTCAGGATAGCTTGTAAATCCAGTTAAAAATCTAACGATACTATGATTACACCTTACTTGCCATTCCATTAGTGGGAGCTCGCCAATATGTAGGCGTAATGTTCAATAGAGCAGCTGTTTTATGTGTGTGTGTGTGTGTGTGTGTGTGTGTGTGTGTGTGTGTGTGTGTGTGTGTGTGGACAAATATGAGCAAGCATAAGACGACTGTAAATTCAGCTACCAGCATATTTATTTATCCTCTAGTAATGTATGTCGGTGGCACACTTCACAGCCTGTCGTGAATTCCAATAAATGTGGAAAAGAAAACTTCATGTGCTTCACTCTAAACCTGAATCAGTGAGAATTTCACTGTTTCAATCAGTCAAACATATCTGACTGATACAACAGTCGCTTCAGTGAATTCAAATGATGAACCAGTGAAACAATGCCATATTTCCTTCACTGATTGATTCAGTGACATTTTCCACTGATTTTTCAGTCATTTTTTTCCACTGTTTTATCAGTGGTTAATTTTTTGACTGATGGACCAGTGAAACATCTGAGCAACTTGCTCCGTCTCTAATTATTTTTGACTGATGTATCAGCGAAACTACATGTAAAAATGGCCGTCAGACATCGTTTAAAAATGGCCGTCAAACTATGTGTATCAAGTGAACTAACGGCGAACAAACGAATAAAAAGTAAAACAAAATACTTTCTAAAATGTGTTTCGTCTTTCAAAACGCCATTCTAAGAGGTAGAATGAACACAGTGTCTTTCATTCCGTTTTACGTCTTTCATTTCGATTCAATGTAATCGTCACATCGCTCTGTTTGAAGGTTTAAACTTAATTTGATGTGGTGAAGATAGTGCACTCATATGTACTATTCGTTTTAACAACCCTAACGATACCATTCAAACCAAACACGAGAAGTATGAGCACAACACTTCAAACGACACAATTTCGCAGCTTAACTATAATACACATATATTTTCCTCCCTCTATTTCATCTTAACACTGTAGCTCGAGTGGCAAGGCAACTGGCTAGAGTTAAAGGGTGTGTGTGGCCAGTCCTGTTTAGCTGCGAAATTTTATTACTTGTAGATATAATTATTTTTCTCGTAATTATCTGCGACGATTTGGAATTCACCACAGATTTTTTTTAGTATTTTTAGTGTATATATATATATATATATATATATATATATATATATATATATATATATATATATATATATATATATATGTGTGTGTGTGGTGTGTGTGTGTGTGTGTGTGTGTAATTTTTATGGAAGTTGGTATTACCGCGCTGGTATATTCTAGTATGTAATAATTGTATTATGACCAGTCGTACATGTATTCCTATCATTTAATCATTTGCGTATATATTCATTGTAATTATTTTATCTAACATTTAATAATATTTAACTGTATTCACTGCGTGATAACTATCAATGATTGTTATTGCTGGGTAACGTTTGTGATATAGGCTGTGAGTCGATTATGGCATTTGTAGTTCCCTATCCTGCCGTCCTAATGAAAAGAGTAGCCGCTGGGTGTCGCCCTGGCGGGGTCCCGCATGACTTCGCGGGGGGCGGGGAGCACCTGCGGCGCAGGCGTGCGTCGGGCGGAAGTACGTTTGTAGAGTGTGCCTTCGGTGGGCGGTCCAGAAAGTCAGCTGTGGTGCTATGGCAGTGTAATGTGACGGGACTGAATTATGTTCGCGCGGCCGGAAAGGGGTCTGTTGGTCGCCGCTGGAGCTAACGCACCAGTGGGCCGATTATGCGTATTACCAGCCGGCGTCGGGTTGGAGAGAATGTACGGCGTACACGTAACGTCGGACTGCGGCAGGAGTTCCGCCGCTGTCATCTCGCTTAAATTTGGACTGTGCCCTTACTGTGCTATAGTGAGGCGAAAGTGTCTTGTCGGGTTGCGACGAAACAATCCCGTGATCGAGCTAGGCGTGGAACGAGAATTCGCATGGTGAAATGGGGCCGTGCCGGACGAGACTCGAGCTGGCGTTTAACATTCCGTGAGCCGCAACCCTCCCCGAAAAAGTGTGCAAAACTTACTAAAAACATAGACAGACTGTATAACGTAAGCAAGGGCATGGAGTTGGTGAGGAATGAACTCTTCGCTGCTAGTAAAAGTTTGTGCCGAGTTTTGGAACACTAGTTAGAGACGGTTGTAGATCGCCAAATGTCCGTGGCTCTCGTATTTTTTAACCGTGAAAGTCACTGAAATAATTATTGGACTTTGACGTGTAAAACTTGTCGAGGTGAACCCTAACCTTGTGGTAATGGCGGCCGTGTTAGAAGTTGTGCCCTGTGCTACTGGACGGTCTGCTGGTAAAATTGTCGGTCTGAATGATAGGAGTCATTTTGGCCGGGGATAAAACCTTGATCGTCCCGCTATCCAAAACTTTCGTCGGGTATGTACGTGCCCGTCATAGTTGCCGCAGCAAACTTAATATGAGAGCGGGTATATCACGACAGGGCGGTGACATTTAAGTGTAGTGCAGATGGAAATGAAGACCGCGTCTGCGGGGCCAAAATAGCTGAGCTGATTTCCGAGCCCTGATAAAGCACGACACGACGGTCGTCGCGGGCAGAGGCGGTCCGACAATTGCATTGCGTCGTGGCCCGAATGGTCGGGCTGCTGCCTTTACTTCGTCAGGCCCATGGTAGTGCTGCTTCCTTCATTTCGTCAGGCCCATGGTAGTGCTGCTTCCTTCACTTCGTCAGGCTCATGGTAGGGCTGCTTCCTTCACTTCGTCATGTACATGGTAGTGCTGCTTCCTTCATTTCGTCAGGCCCATGGTAGGGCTGCTTCCTTCACTTCGTCAGGCCCATTGGAGGTGCTGCTTCCTTCATTTCGTCAGGTCCATGGTAGGGCTGCTGCCTTCACTTCGTCAGGCCCATGGTAGTGCTGCTTCCTTTATTTCGTCAGGTCCATGGTAGTGCTGCTTCCTTCACTTCGTCAGGCCCATGGTAGTGCTGCTTCCTTCACTTCGTCAGGCTCATGGTAGGGCTGCTTCCTTCACTTCGTCATGTACATGGTAGTGCTGCTTCCTTCATTTCGTCAGGCCCATGGTAGGGCTGCTTCCTTCACTTCGTCAGGCCCATTGGAGGTGCTGCTTCCTTCATTTCGTCAGGTCCATGGTAGGGCTGCTGCCTTCACTTCGTCAGGCCCATGGTAGTGCTGCTTCCTTTATTTCGTCAGGTCCATGGTAGTGCTGCTTCCTTCACTTCGTCAGGCCCATGGTAGTGCTGCTTCCTTCATTTCGTCAGGCCCATGGTAGGGCTGCTGCCTTCATTTCGTCAGGCCCATGGTAGGGCTACTTCTTTCATTTCGTCATGTCCATGGTAGTGCTGCTTCCTTCACTTCGTCATGTCCATGGTAGTGCTGCTTCCTTCATTTCGTCAGGCCCATAGTAGGGCTGCTTCCTTCATTTCGTCATGTCCATGGTAGTGCTGCTTCCTTCACTTCGTCAGGTCCATGGTAGGGCTGCTGCCTTCACTTCGTCAGGCCCATGGTAGGGCTGCTTCCTTCACTTCGTCAGGTCCATGGTAGGGCTGCTGCCTTCACTTCGTCAGGCCCATGGTAGTGCTGCTTCCTTCATTTCGTCAGGTCCATGGTAGGGCTGCTGCCTTCACTTCGTCAGGCCCATGGTAGTGCTGCTTCCTTCATTTCGTCAGGTCCATGGTAGTGCTGCTTCCTTCATTTCGTCAGGCCCATGGTAGGGCTGCTTCCTTCACTTCGTCAGGCCCATTGGAGGTGCTGCTTCCTTCATTTCGTCAGGTCCATGGTAGGGCTGCTGCCTTCACTTCGTCAGGCCCATGGTAGTGCTGCTTCCTTTATTTCGTCAGGTCCATGGTAGTGCTGCTTCCTTCACTTCGTCAGGCCCATGGTAGTGCTGCTTCCTTCATTTCGTCAGGCCCATGGTAGGGCTGCTGCCTTCATTTCGTCAGGCCCATGGTAGGGCTACTTCTTTCATTTCGTCATGTCCATGGTAGTGCTGCTTCCTTCACTTCGTCATGTCCATGGTAGTGCTGCTTCCTTCATTTCGTCAGGCCCATGGTAGGGCTGCTTCCTTCATTTCGTCATGTCCATGGTAGTGCTGCTTCCTTCACTTCGTCAGGTCCATGGTAGGGCTGCTTCCTTCACTTCGTCAGGCCCATTGGAGGTGCTGCTTCCTTCATTTCGTCAGGTACATGGTAGGGCTGCTGCCTTCACTTCGTCAGGCCCATGGTAGGTCTGCTTCCTTCACTTCGTTAGGTCCATGGTAGGGCTGCTGCCTTCACTTCGTCAGGCCTATGGTAGGGCTGCTTCCTTCACTTCGTCAGGCCCATGGTAGTGCTGCTTCCTTCACTTCGTCAGGCCCATTGTAGTGCTGCTTCCTTCACTTCGTCAGGCCCATGGTAGTGCTGCTTCCTTCATTTCGTCAGGCCCATGGTAGTGCTGCTTCCGTCACTTCGTCAGGCCCATGGTAGGGCTGCTTCCTTCACTTCGTCAGGCCCATGGTAGTGCTGCTTCCTTCACTTCGTCAGGCCCATGGTAGGGCTGCTTCCTTCACTTCGTCAGGCCCATGGTAGGGCTGCTTCCTTCACTTCGTCAGGCCCATGGTAGGGCTGCTTCCTTCACTTCGTCAGGCCCATGGTAGGACTGCTGCCAAGGTACCGTGATGATAATGTTGCGATTTATTCGCACCGGAGTGCGACATGTAACACCGTGGTTGACTCGCCAGCGGGCGAACCCAGTGGCTTCTCTGCGGTGGCTTATAATTGTAAATCTTTGGAACGAGTGTGTCTGTACATTACTGAGGCACAATATAAGGTAGATTGAGAACGAACTTTCCGAACTGGTCGCATTCTTTCTGGAATTAGTGTAATGTGTTTTTAGAGAATTTTTATGCAGTATTTCTAATGTGTTGGCCAGAGAGTTTTTACAACGCCACGTGAATCCATGGATTGTAATTTAAATAATAAAATTTGTTGCCACCAGAAGTCTGAACTTGGAAAACATTCTTTCGTGAATCACTGAAATGGACCTCTATCGCAGTTTGGTGTATTTTACCAGAAATTTATTCATAAGCTCCTACAATATAGTGGACGGAGCACGGCTCAGATGGGTGTTTAATGTTGAGCACGTCTAACTTCATCCAAGGGCGGGGTTGGTTGGGGATTGTTGTAGTGTGGGGGTGGCAGAGTGAGGCACATTTTGTAACACCCCCCCCCCCCCCCCGGAGGTCGGAAGGCGTCTCAATTAAATAAAAACAATATTTAATTCACCACTGCAGTCAGCCGTCACTTATTCAGTCAGTGAAATTTTTTCATTGAAACAATCAGTGGTTTTCAACTGATTCTATGTGCAGCTATTTTCACTGATAAGAGTAGTTGAATTTCACTGCGAACCACTGGTTTCCCACTGATTCGAATTTAGAGTGATTAGTAACATGTAAGCGAGACTAGTAGTCAGTCTTCTACTCAACTTCAACGAACTGTTCGCTGGCTGCTAAACCAGAGAATAGCGAGTTCTACCCCAGGTAGCAGGTTTTTTCAGCGACTTAGTTGTTGAGGCTGTGTCTAGTAAACTGTGATTAAATAACACACGTGACTGCTATGTACACATGTCCCAAGTTTAGCATGTGCTGCGTTTAATTTGCGAAACTTCTCGGTCCTTATGCATTAAAAATAAAAGGACCTAGCTCGTAGTGTTAAATTGTAACATTCAATACAAATCTGAGCGGAAATCATTGTACCCTGCAGCTTCCTCCAGCCGACAGAAGTTTCGTTGAGTCCACCCGGCAATAAAATTAAAAAAAATGTTTTAACGTTAATGAGCAGGGCGTTTATTTATTTTTCATTTGGCGAAAGCCGGCCTGGTTACCCGGCCACCTGGAAATGGCAGTGGCATCCCGCGAACCGTAAAACGACGGTGTTTAGTGAGAAGGGAGGGAGAAGAGTTGTTTACTGCCACCGCCGGCAGATGGCAGCAGCAGACATGTGTCAGCGCTGGGAGGGTGCAGTCCGGGTGGCAGGAGACAGTTTTAATGCGCAGCTCGCAGTAATTATATCTGCAGAGAATAGCAGGGATGGGAACTTTTCAGAGGATGGTGGAAGGGGTTGTTGAGGTGGAGAATGGGATGGGATGACAAAGGGAAGGGCGCGCGCGAGCAAGCAACGTCGTTGAATGACTCGTTATTCTGTACTCTCGCGTACAGAAGAGACACCGGCGCGCGCGCGCGCGCGCTCACACACAAGACTCCGTCCCTAGAGCGAGAGAGCGCCCTCAAAAGCTGTCGACGGATTCAAAGGAGGAAGCTTCGTCGGGTTGGTGAAGGGGGAGGGGGGGGGTAGTTATGCAGGTTGGGCGGTTGTCTTCGCCTTCGACACCGCCTGAAAGTCATTCAGCTCCGACGACGCCCATCCCATGGGGACTTACCTCTTTCACCTCCTCTCCCTCTCGGGGCTCTCAGGTGCTCAAATATATCGGCTCCAAACGCTCGCCCACTAACCCTCTCCGCTTACCCCTCTCCAGCATCCCACGGGGCTCCTTGAAAACCTGTCCCGGCACTCAATGTAATTAATTTTCTCTTTGACGATGTTCCGGCGCGTCTGGTGGGGTGGGGAAGGGGGGGGGGCTGTTCTAACACTCTACGCGAGCCTGCCGGCGAAAGATTAATCTCAGAAAACAAATAACGGGGTCTTATCGGGGCGCTGAAAATTCTCGGCTGCCTTCAGCACAAGTGATTCAACATTAACGTAAGCCATTTTTTTTTTTTTAGTTGGAATATTACAGAGTTAAACTTTGATGTCGCTACATATTTACAACGATCAAAGAGAGTCTATAAGCAGGTCCACTACAGCACAGTCAAGGGCTTCTAGTAGTCTCTGAATTCCAATGTACTGAGTGAAGAGATTTGGGCGGCTCTTAACAGCGAGGTCTTGAGATCCGATCAGGACGATTGAGGTGGGTATGGAGCAGCGTCCGGAAGGGGGGGTGAAAGGGCAGGGGAAACGGGAGATCCCCGAGAAAACCCACCGACCCACGGCATCGTCCGGCACGATTCCCACTTGCGAAAATCCGGTGACCCGGCCGGGGATTGAGCCCGGTTCGCCTTGGTGGGAGGCGAGGGTGCTAATCGCTCAGCCACCGTGGACCCTCCTACGTATTATCTACATTATATCAGCTCAAACGACACCGACCATGATTAGATGTTGAATTGTCCATCGGAAGAGAAGGTGTTTATCTCGAAATTATTTATGGCTATTGTAATAACGGGGTAGGAGAGCCTTAACTTGACATCCCTGCCTGAACACGGCATCACACCTTCATATGAAACCGTGACGCCGGGAATTACAACAGCGCATTGCGAAAAGGGTAGGTAGTTGGGCTTAACGTCTCGGCGACAGCGAGGTCATTGGAGACGGCGCAAGTTCCACAGGGAAGAGGGTTTGGGGAAGGATTGGGAAGGAATCGGCCATGGCCTTTGTTAGGGACCCATCCCCAGCATTCGCCTGGAGTGATTAGGGAAAACCGCTGAAAACCGAAATCAGGATGGCCGGACCGGGAATCGAACCCGGGTCCTCGCGAATGCCAGTTACCACTGCGCCACCTCGCTCTGTTTGCGAAAAGTGCCGACGGCAGTGATCCCCTCCACCAGCCAGCGATTGGGGACAACTTACCAAATAACGCGCCGATATAGGCCAGCAGAAGGCAGTGCGCATCGTCTTTCCACGTCCAGCCAACATCAAGGGAAGATCTCAGGATGGGCGTGTCCGATCGCCGCTAACCGCTCTACCAGGTACAGCATGCGGAAAACCATGTTTAAGGGGGGAGATGACCTAATTAGTTTAACATAGTAGCGGCGTGAGTATATGCTGTTCACGATAAAGTGAGCACTTTAGAAATGAACCTTAGAAAAAAAGTCACTGCCCCTGCATGTATATATTTTAACGGGCGCACTGAGTGACATTCGCCCAGTAAATTTGGCAACGATGCAGGGAACGTAGTTCCATATTTTAACGTCGAATAAAGAGTCTCAGGTAACCAGTTGTGATAACTTAAAATTATTTCTTTTGTTTTTGTTTTTTTTTTTAATGCATGGAAGTGTAAAAATTAACAGATTTGTAATATATTTACTATTCTAATAAGTTCACAATTTTACTTGACCGAAGCATGAATGAAGTTATGAGGTCCATGGGAATGTAAATTTTACATGAGGTGGAGGAATTCATGACGTGTATACAAGTAGATCTTAAGCAGGGCTTTCAAAAATGCTCATTTTACCGTTACCTGCCCACAATCATAATAATGTAAATTAAATTCATATCAGTTGTAAAAACTGGTTTTTCTTTGCCCTTCTTTAAGGTATGATTTGATTTTAATTTGAATATTTTCTTTCTTTTTGCATTATGTTAATTTATGATATTCAGATATGTTTTTAAAGTATTATAATATTCCTTGGAGATGATTTAATGTTTTGTTAATGTATTTGTGTATGACTGAGCATACACCTTGCTCGCAGGATTAATAAACACTGGTTGATAGGGGCGAATGACGTGACTGTTTAAAAAGAAAGTTTGTTTGGAATAAAAATATAGTACGTAAGAGGACGGTTCGTCTAAAGAAAGTTCTGCAAGATTATCGAGGATACATTTCTTTGAATAAAACGTTAATAATCTTGAAAAGGAAGATTACAATTAATCATTGTAACGTATAAACGATTCGTGTTGTTTCAACTAGAAGAAGATAATTATAAATTCGTTAAATTCGCAAGATAATTTAGTTTGCAGATAAATTTTGGAAGAAAACCCTGCATAATATTAGACGATATGCAAAACAGCAAAGAAGAGATTCCTGACGGCGGGAAGTCCCATCTCATCGAGGATTCCAGAGACAACTGGTGAGCTGCTGTACAACCGGGATCATTCTGCGGCGGATCGACGACGAAGCTTGACGCCCGCACTCCCGAGAGCAGTGATGACGTGCTTCACGAGGTTCCATCAAGTCGGAGAGGGAGAGAGAGAGAGAGAGAGAGAGAGAGAGAGAGAGAGAGAGAGAGAGAGAGAGAGAGAGAGAGAGAGTCTCTACAAATCGTGTGACATTCCTGAAGTTGCAGACTCAGATAAGTCCTCCGCAACCTTATTATATGCTGTTCACGGTAAAGTGGGCACTTTTTTTTTAAGGCCCTGCTAAATTTTTCCTCTCAGCCAATTACTATCTTTCCGCCAATTTTTAATATAAACATTGCCATGTGACTAATAAACAGAGTGTATATATCTCACCACTCTCAAAAATTAATGCCCGAGGCTGCAATAGAATACATATAATCTGTTGGGATGGCCTTAAAAAGTGCTCACTTTGTCGTCAACAGACTATATAACTAAAACTGAATCAGCGACGAAGTTGAGCTGATTTTATTCACGTAGTCCTTATAATAGTGTTGTTCGCTCCACTACTAATAATTGATGGATGAAAGCTAGAGTTGTTTAATGCAGGATTTTCATCATTAACATTGACACTGTATTTTATTGTAATTTGAAATTTCGTGGTTGAATGATTCTAAACGTCCCGAGCCTCAAGTGCTTGTCCACGAATCATTGACGGTTAGTATAAGAATACTTTATTCTGACTGGCCCAGTCAAATAACAACATGTCTTCTCACGTAGACACGCAGCTAATAACCAAATGAAGTTGTGTTATGGACGTAGGATATTGAAGTCTAGCATAGCCACAAGTAATTTCGCGGAAAAACACCTGCCTCTATTCATAGTTAACTAATACGGATAAAAACGGTGAGAAAATAGGTGTATTGGTAATGCTCAGTAATAAATAGTTCTTATGAAAAATATCAGTTCTTAGAGTGCGCGCGAATGCGGTGCGTTGTCCCTCTGGTGTAATTTTCTACACTCGGTTAAGGCTTGTTCGCACGAGGCGGAAGAATATCCTGGAAGTAGAACCATAGCAGGGATTCAGAAAAGAGTAAATTGACAGTGAGTGGGCTATACTCTGTAGTGTGAAAGAAAGGGCGGAAACAGGACTTCCGAAAGTGCTCAATGAACCGCGGAGCGCATCATCCCGTTTTTCAAGAAAAATTTCTATATACTGTGAGTATAGGCTGTTCACGGTAAAATGGGCACGTTTGAAAACCCTGCTTAAGATCTACTTGTATACACGTTGCGTATTCTTCGGCATTATGTAAAATTAAGATTGTCATGGGCCTCATCGCTTTGTTCATGCGTCGGTCAAACGAAACTGTGAAATTATTAAGAAAGTAAATACTGCACAAATCTGCTCATTTTTACACTTTGGTGCACGAAAAAACAGAGAGTGAAGGAAATCATGTTAGGTTATCACAGATGGTAACCCAACCCTTTTCATTTGATGTTAAGATATGGAACTACTTTTCATCCATCGTAACCAACTTTACTGGGAGAACGTCACTCAGTACGCCCATTAAAATATATGCATGCAGGGGTAGTGACTATTTCTAGAGCTCACTTTATCGTGAACAGCGTTTAAGGTGATGGGTAATAAGTTGATGGGAGGAGGGTCGTTGTAGGTACGTAAATGAACGTAGTCTCCTTTTCCCCTCTCCTGCCACGCTAGGTTCATGCATATACATGGCCGAGCTAAACATGACGGCAGTCGCCTACACGGCATTTCAATTGCAAATGCGTAGCTCTTTCTGCTCCCGAGCCCCCCCCCCCCCTTTCCACAACAAAATTTCCTCTTCTCTGCTCATCCTCTGACCGAACTTCGTCCCGGGGTCCGAAACCCAGCCCGACCTTAACACGGATCATTCCGCTTTTGGATTCCCTCGGCGGTGTCATCCTGCCAATTCCGCGTGATTTTCTTTCCCCCCGCAGAGCCTGATTCCGCCTGGACGAAGTACGCGAGGTCAGGAGTTCGATCCCCGACCGCGAGCAATCGCGGGGTATTTCTCCCCACATTGTAAATGAAAATACGTTAAAACTTTTATGTGTAGCAAAGGAAATCAGTGAATCATTTCTTTCAGGCACAACAAATTCTTGCATTTATTCAACGGAAAAATTAAAGAAACTTAGGTTTGTTGTTATTTAATTTTTTATTTTTTTTGCATTTTTGTTTTGCGGCAGTATCAGTTTTCTTTCTAACAAAGAAAATAATTTTCTTGAAGGTAAAGTGATATTCAAGCTTTTCTTTCGTTCATCATATTTTTTAGAACTTAAAGAAACTTTCTAAATGGTACGTTATCAACTAACAAAGTCATTAGATCATCTACATAATGGTTTAACATACTAAATACTACAACTGAATTGATCACAGTGTATACTGATGAACTATTGAAACCAAGATGCAAGGTAATAATTGCCATTTATATACGGATAGAGACAGGTGTTTTTCACGAAATTATTATTGGCTATGCTAGACTTCAGTATCCTACGACCACAAAAACAACTTCCGTTGGTTATTGACTGCGTGTCAACGTGAGAAGACATATTCCTATTTGACTGGGCCAATCAGAATAAAGTACTCTGATACTTAACATCTATGATTCGCGGACAGACACTTGAGGCAAGTGACATTTAGAATCATCTAACTTCGAAAGTGCATGTGAACAGAAGTGTTTTGGAGTGCAAGTGATCTTGAACTATTTTCTCGAAAAAAAAACACCTGTCTCTATATATGGATCAAATGAAAATTTTGTTTGCAGCAAACCTGTTTTGCGGTGGTCCATACTCAACAATAAATACTTTTCAGCGTAATATGTGTTGCAGCAAAAGAAAAAAAAACATGTTTTTAGAGTGGGGAGTGGTTGGTTTTCTTTTCCCGTTCCAAACGAAAACTACAGAAGTTTCTTGATATGAACTATCCAACTCGACACTCATTATATAAGCTCTTTCATCCCCATTGTAGAAAACTGTCTACATGTTGTACGGGAATGTTGTATTTGACCAGCACTCTACTTCCTAGGGATAGGAAAAATTCGCGGGTTCAACGACTCCACAGTCATGAGTATACTCGAGCCTCTGGTGTTTGTTCATTGGCTGCTGCCCCATATAGTAGCCAGTGTTACTCCACACTTGGCAGTATGGCACTGGCTAGTTGTTTCCTTGCTAGTCTGCTATGGGCTCAGAGTTGTCCAGGGTGTGTCTAATAAACTGCGATCCAATTGCAAAGTCAACTTCAGTGAACACGTGTTTGACGACGTTTATCTTGTCCTGAAATGAACTCGGGAAATTTTCCTATCCCTACTGATTCATAGAACGTGCTAACAGCTCTACCTTACGACTGGTTCTTATCGCTGATCCCTGCACACAAAACGTGCTGATTATTAGTTGTGTTCAAGGAATCAAATTTATAATACGCAACAAAAAATGTATCATTTTCAATACCAAAAACCATAAATAAATGCAGGATCTTTACTTTCTTTAAACAAATGGAAATCCTATTTAAAACAATTTTAAATTTTTCGCTATAATTATCTTGCATTTGACACGCTAAAAAGTAAGCAGCTACATATTTTTAACTCTACCCAACTAAAATATTTAAGGTAACAAAATTGCGTTTTGTTTAGTACGAAAATGTTTCTTATTTCATAAAAATGGGCTATCTTCTTAAAATAGATCCAAATAGATTTTGTAACTACAAAGTATGTACGCCATGTCACAATACATTTTAAAACACGGAACCAAAAAAATATGTATATATTAATAAACGGAATAAGCTTGTATCTCATAAAAGTTTATTCCTGAAAGATTTTGAAGTTGTAATAAATTATAAGTCAACTAAATTCTAAAGTATATACATACCTGACATGAAGACTAGTCTTCATTTGTTTGTGTCAAATTAAAAGAAAAACGCTAAGTTAAAAAATTATGTTTAAAAAGGAGAAAATGTTTATTTTTTTTGCTTACATTACTTTAAAGTGTTGGCACGAATTCTGTGTTTATACTTTAAGCTAAGCCGCGCTGAGGAATTTATTTTGTAACAACGCCTACAGTAGTAATTAAAAATTTAGTTACAAAGAACTTTAATTGTATAACGTAAACTGCAGCTGTATAGTATTCGCGTGAAGAATAAGTTGAAATACTAGTTTACTTTAAATGTTACAGAAATATCTAATACTGAACACTGAGCCGCCGCACGGACGGTGTGCAGGTAAAGAATGATCCGTAAAAACCGTTTAAAATTGTCACTAGTCAAATCATTTCGCAAGCATAATTATGTGGCCACCGCGATGATGAGTTAAATAAAATTTTTGTACGTGGAAGCATAATGAGTTGAACAATAAGGGAACTCAATATAACACCGAAGTGGTAAGGCGTATTTCGTTAACCGTACAATTTTAACATATTTACGTATAATAGTAGTGTATACATACACACACTCTTCTGGCGATGTACGTTCTGTGTGCATGTAGATCAATGACAGAAGTTGCAAGGATAAATTGCAGAAAATGTCTTTCGTCTCCGCTTGTTCTGAATGATTGGTTGTTGAGAATTACCCTGCTGTAATACTCCTGCAAGGAACAAACTATGACTCTGAATATTCGTAGACGCCTTTTTTTTTTTTTTAGCATTGTTTGAATTAAAAATGGAACTGACCATCGGTCGAATTTCAGTGTGGGCTGGGAGAAACTTCTAATTATAGCCATCTGGTGCCCACGGCGTCCACACAACTCCGACTCTCTATGTATATCTCTCTCTCTCTATCCCGACCTCGCTCTCTCTCTCTCTCTCTCTCTCTTTCTCTATCAGCCATGTCATGTGAACAATGAACCGACTGCCTGCAGCTGCGGCCTTGTTTCGGACTTGCAGATGCAGTCTCGGAACATCTGCGGGACTACGGCATCTAAAGAGGATGGGCTATCGTGGGGGTAGTCTATTCTCGTTTACTTCCAGCTTTTCTGAATCCCAGCTTGAGTTCTACTTTCGGATATTCCTCCGCCGCGTGCAAACGAAGCTTTACTAAGTCTAAAATATTACACTAGAGGGACAACGCACCGTAATCGTGCACATAAAGTGTAATGATATTTTACATAAGAACTATTTTTTTTCTAGTTTACCAAGACACGTATTGTATTGTAAAGGGCTTTTTAACGTCCCCCGATTTTATGCTTCGAAGCTTAGCAGCGGACGGCTTGCAGACTAACTTATAACCTAACTTTAATTGACACCCGTGCCTTACCTGGGATTCGAACCCAGAGCCTTACACGTTCTAATTCGTATTAACTAAAAGAAAAAATTACAATGTATACATAAAATCTAAGTAAAATTCCAATTTAACCAAAAGATGATATATTTTAATGTCAGTTCAGGTATAAAATGCCTGAAATACGCGGCCTATTTAGGAAACAACCGAACACATCGTGCATGGGTGATCTTTCAAAAGTTCGATCCAAAAAGTGTGGCGAAACCGCGAACAAACTATACTCCCCCATTTCATTGGGCCATTGAGAGCTGCGGTGCTCTTTTAAAGTACAACATTCGTGGCTGATCTGCAAAGAAGTTAGCCGAGTTAAATACTTCACTATCCAATCGTCATAGGATAAACTACCTAGAGTGTTGTGGAACTTGCGCTACCTCAAACAATTCCGGGATTTTTTTTTTTTTCCAGTGTCTCTAAGGATGCGTGCATATAAGCCATTCACGGTAACTTCGCACTTTTCCGAAGCCCTGCCAAAGTTCTACTGCCAGGACATTCCTCCACCTCGGGCAAACTAAGCTTAAATAAGTCTGGAAAATTACACCAAAAGGACATCGCGCCGAAGTGCGCAGCACTCAGTTGTAAAGGCTGCTCACGATAAAGTGAGCACTTTTGAAATCAACCTTAGAAAAAAAAATCACTGCTCGTGCCTGCATAAACTTCAACGGCCGCACTGAGTGACATGCACCCGGTAAAGTTGGTAACGCTAGATGGAAAGTATTTCCACATATTAACGTCGAATAAAAAGTGCTAGGTAACCATTTGCGATTATTTAAATTATTTATTTCGCTTTCCGTTTTTTTTTTTTTTTAAATGCACCAGTGCGTAAAAATAAGCAGATTAATTAAATGTTTACTTCTCTAATAATACCACATTTTCACTTGACCGACGTTTGAATAAAGTGATGAGGTCCGTGGACACGTTAATTTCACACAAGGCGGAATAATACACAACGTGCATACAAGTATATTTTAAACAGGGCTTTCGAATGTGCTCATTTTTACCGTAAACAATCTATAATAGCATTTTGCATGAGAACTATTCCTTACTGGGTTCTACCAACACACATGTATTCTCGTTGTTCTTATTCATGCTTATTATTATAAAAATGTTCTTACATAAAAAGGGCAAAAATTTCAAATTAACGAAAAGTAAACAGTTTCATATTACCAGACGTATAAAACGGATGTGATACATTGCGTGTTTAGGAAATATCTAAACATGCCAGGCAAGGGGATGGTTTTTTCAAATGTTTGATTTTAAAAAATGTGAAGAAACCGCGAATAGATTACAGCGGCTCGGAGCGCTGTTGCAGTTGAAGTGACGTGCCATTTTGATTTCCGGGAGTGGCACGAGCAGCAGGCGATGGTGCCACTGCAGATAATTGCTTAACTTTACGCCAGAAAGCCTCTTTGGCAAGTCAAAAATTGCTGGCGTACCCATACAAGCTCGGTGCAACAGTTAAGTTGTGTGGAATCCGTATCAGTTTCAGAGTCTGATATTAAGAAGAATGCAACCGCTGTGATTTTAGATCCTCGAAACAGGTTGTGGTCTAGTTTTATTAAACTTTTGATACTTAAATAATGTCTTTTCTACAAGTGAAATAACGTTTGTTATAAATTTAACAAAACAGCTTTCTAGAATTGGATACATTTGTAGTTAACTGGAGGCTGTATCCGATGGGTCAAAGCGACTTACTTATATTGAAGTAAAGGTAACTGATTTTTAATAACGAGTTACTTTTCATATAGGCCTACCTACGTTCTAAGTCTACAATATTTACATTATTACAAACCCACGTCTTGTTGCTCATTTTTGGACCGATTTTTCCCATTTTGCATGTTGTCGAAGGCTAATTAAAGGCCGTTCACAGCCAACTGAGCAGTTTTGTAAGCATATCTTAAGATCTACGTGTATAAACATTGTGCATTCTTCCGCCATATGTAAAATTAACATTGCAATGGGCCTGACTACTTTGTTTCACGCGTCGTTCAAGTGAAACTGTGAAATATATGCAGAAGTATTTTCTTTCAAATCGGCTTACTCTTACACTCATAATCATAAAAAAAAATAATAAACAGCCCGCAATAGCAATCGTTTCGGATTTCATAAAATGTTTACCTAACACTTCTAATTCACGTCAAGTCATGGAACTGTTTTCTCTCCCGCCATTGCCAATTTTACTGGGTACATGCCATTCAGTCCGCTCGTTAAAATATATATGCAGGCAGGGGCAGTAACATTTTTGAAAGTTTGATTCCTTTCGTGCTCAGTTTATCGGGAACATCTTTTACGTAGGCCAACTACGGCGGCCTCACGTCGAATTTTTTAATGGCCTTCCCGTAGGTATAAGCCGTTCACGGTAAACTGAGCACTTTTGAAAGCCCTGCCTAAGATCTACTTGTATACACGTTGTGTCTTCCTCCGCTTCGTGTAAACTTAACATTGCTATGGGCCTCATCACTTTATTTGTCCGCCGGTCAAATGAAACGGTGAAAGTATTAAGAAAGTAAATGCTTTACTAATCAGCTTATGTCTGCACTTCGATGCATTAAAAAGAAACAGAAAGCGAAAGAAATAATTTTAAGTCATCGCAGAGGGTTACCTGGCACTTTTTATTCGACGCTAAGATATGGAACTACTTTGCATCTATAGTTGCAAACTTTACCGGGCGAATGTCACTCAGTGCGGCCATTAAAATACATGCATGCAGGGGCACCTACTTTTTTCTGAGGTTCATCTCACTTTATTGTGAACAGCCTTTAGTACATCTTCAGTGGTCGGCGTACCATGTGGGAACAGATGCCCCTCGCGGTGTCACGCTGGCCTATATGTGCGCATTATCGTGCCTCCGCGCTATATTTAAGAGTCCGTGTCACCCGCCATATTGAACGTTTTATTTATTTCTTCCCGGTTCTAATTTGGGACGAGTTATTGAAAAATGTGGCAGTAGAAGCTTAGGTAATTACTTTACCCATCTTTACAGACACAATATATGAACATATACAAGTAATTTTTTTTTTTTTCATTGCCTTTCCAACTGTAACGCTTTGTTAATGTCCACAAATAAATTTAATAATTAAATTTAAAACCTTAAAAGTTATACCTGCCCACTAAAAAAATTTAAGTTATGAATTAGATTTTTAAATAAATGTACACGAGTAAATTTACCTCTTAAATTCAACGATGTGATAAAACAAAAGGAAAAAAAAAGTAGTTGAAATCATTCTGTAAAAACATTTTAAATAGTCAAGTAAGAAAAATTAATTAATTTATAGATACGTAATAATAATCATGTAAAACGTGATCCATGCTACAATTTTTATTTAATCACTACTCTCAGCGCTGCATGCAGCCATGCTGCGGAACATTCTTTTGTTATGACGCCATCACTCCACGCGGCACCTGCTCTATCGTAATGGCCCATTTATCTATTTTGGACTAGGGAACGCTTATGATAGATTAAACTGGAATTAGGTAAAATAACAAAAAAAAAACTTAATAATTAAGTAATAGCTACAATAAGTTGTTGGCGACGGAAATTTAAGTCATGTTGAAACACCCAAATACAATATATGACTAACCTGTATGTATAAAGACCTGCAAAATTCGCGTTATTATTTGGGGACATGTTAAACTTGAAACACATGTACCTTTGCAAATACGTTTGTCACTGGGCTATAATTTATGTGACACACACCCTGGGTGACTCTGTCCCAATAAAGGAACACTTCACAATTGTGTGCCCCAATCACGTGTAGTTCAGTCGGAGGAGTGTCTTCACGTCTATACAGCAGCCAATGGAGAAACGACGCCGGCCCTAGTGCATACAGTACTGTGAAGTTCAGGCTGACGCCAAAGAATAACGCGAATATTGTGTGTCCCTATGTGCGTATAGTTGCTACGACGAGTGGCACTCCAAGCTAAAGCTGCTGCATTTTGAGAATTGTTCCTCTCGGTGTATATTTTCTATATCAATCCATTTCTATTGAATTCTTATGTAATCTGGGGGAGGGGCGACCCGCAAGGGAATCGAACGCGGTTCGCATTGGTGGGAAGCGAGTAGTCTAACCACTACACCACCGCGGCCCCGACATTACTGGTAACTTTCTAGATATTCGAAGGAGGAAATTACCCACACATGGGAATAACTTGGTAAGCACCATCGATGCAGGGAAAAGACACGACAACTCCGTGATAATGTGTATACGACAGCTGAGCTGGCAGCGATAACTTTCAGTGAATTAAATGTTTTGTTTTTTCAATAATTAAGTTGCACTTCTTTCATTATGTGCTAGACTTTTTTTTATATTCGTATCTGTGCATTAGTTTTTCTAGTGCTGTGGTTTTGAGCACAAGCGGTGCTGGCAATGTCAAATGACGAAACTCCTGAAGGTGAGGTTAACAAAAAATTAACTCAAAAAAAGTAAGTAGCTGGGCGGAGTCATGTTAAAAAGAAACCACATATTCAGACTCGCTAAACAGGAGATCAGTTTAATTATAATAAATCCTTATTTTAGAGGGTTGATGCAAATGAAAGAAACAAGATCCGAAAATTCATGACCGAAACGAAGGTCACTATAATGAAAATCTTTATTTCAGCTGATTGTTTGCAGTGCCCCGAATTCAATGTAGGCGGGATGGGATTGAAGAAGAGGCCACTTTTAGAGACCTTCGTATCGTGTCCGTATAGCGATTTATGACAAGGGTACTGAACTTGTTCGTTTAAAAAAGTTTCATGTCTACGCCTGGAACTATCAAAATAAAATATAAAAAAATAGAAATCAAATCACAATTAAAAGTAATAAATCAAAAAGAAATCTGTTTTTTTTTTTCCAGCTCTTGATAAAAGAGGTAACAGTCAAGTGTAGTTTTATATATTCCTTTATCGATAGCACAGACTATCTGTTATCAACTGTTTAATTTCTCGCTACAAAACTTTCGCCATCACAAAGGAGAAATAAAAGCTTCCAGTATCTCACAAGATAATGCTGTACCGGCGCAGCGGCGATACCTTAACGAACTTCCACACAAAAACTGATTGCGTGGGGAAAAAAGAAATGCGACACATGCTTCCAGGTCACAGTTTCGGATATTCTTTGTGTCGACGGTCTGTCCTGCCGTAGCTACATATTATGGCTGTGATTTCCATGTCGCGTCATTAGGGATGCCAGAACAGTACAGAACGCCTTCAGTCGTATGTCTACAATCTTTAGGTCCATGAATATTACAGCGTGGTGTATAACATTTACACCCTTCGAATATTCTAAAATCAAACCACTACGGGTATTTACAATTTCCTTAACTCCAACTGTTTCTTAATATGAAAAATTTGGTTGATGTATCAGCTACATCGGATTGGAGATTATGTAATCTACGCCGAAAATATCGTCGAGTTTATTTCCTTCCAAAAGTGTCCTATGGTGTAGATATGTTTAAAGAGTGTTCGTTCACAGTAAACTGGACACTTTTGAAAGCACTTTTAAGGTCTGCGTGTCTGCAAACCGATCATTATTCTGCCAAATGTAAAATTAAAATTTACAAGGGCCTCAGCGCTTTGTCAATACGCCAAACAAGTGAAACTCTGAAATGATTGGAAAAGTAAATATTTTACACATTTGCTCACTCACGCTTAAAAAGCATTGAAGTAATTGGGTTTGGCTGTATTGGGGACACGGCCGTTTGTTTTGCGTGAATACGTTGACGCGCTCGAACGCCTTGATGTTTATTTTACGTTCCGCTCCACTCGATCATATGGGGTTTTATGGGTATCACTGGATTGTTTTTGAGATGTTCTTTCGAACCGTATACGATTTCTGTATTTCGGCTTGGCTTTCTGACGAGTACGGGCCGACATTGTGATAAATTTTCTTAATTTATTACATTAAACTAATACGATTACACCATAACCACACCACACGAATGTTTTTATACACGCGATCGATTGATCTTCACGAGAGCTGTCGATTAAAAACTTAAACGAGTGTCGCAGCTGAAGTTATAAGACCCGGCGAAACAAACTAAAAATTGCGGCGTCCCCCTACCCCCCCCCCCCCCTCCCAACCACTGCCTGGTCCGCGCGCGATGCTTCGCGGTCCTCCACTCAACGTAACATATTCTTTGATCCTTTGGCAATCGAGCGGTGTAATTTAATTTTGAATGCAGTCGATACATTCGGAGCTGCAATGATAAACTGTATCCCCCCGATTTTGTTACCATAGGATTTTCTGGATTGCCTCCCACTACGGTCGCAAATTTGAAGACGTATTCACGTCGAAAATAAACACAGAACACAAAATAAATCATTTTAGTGCTCACGAACGTTTACTTAAGACCTTTCATTCAACGTTAAGATATGGAGATACTTTCCCTCCATCGATACCAATGTTACTGGACTCAAGAAACTCGGTACGCCCGTTAAAATATGTGCAGGTATAGGCTGTTCACGGTAAAGCCCGGCTTAATATCTACTTGTATGCACGTTGTGTATTCTTCCGCCTTATGTAAGATTAACACTGCCGTGGACCTCATCACTTTATTCATGCGTCGGTCAAGTGAAGCTGCGAAATTATTAGAAAAGTTAATATTTCACAAAGCTGCTCATTTTTACACTTCGGTGGAATAAAAAAAAAAAACAGAAAACGAAATAAATAATTTCTGCTGTCAAAAAGGATTACCCAACACTTTTTATTCGACATTAAGATATGGAACTACTTCTCATTCACTGTTACCAACTTTACTGGGCGCATGTCACTCAATGTGCCCGTCAAAATATTATACAGTTAAAAGTCATTGCCCCAATGACTTTTTTCTAAGGTTGATTTCAAAAGTGCTCACCTTACCGTAAACAGCATATAGCGAAGTGAAGTGATTTGGGCGGCTCTTAACGGTGAGGTCTTCAGAGCCGATGATATATATATATATATATATATATATATATATATATATTATATATATATCCAGACAGGGGCAGTGAATTTTCTCAAACGTTAATTTCAAAAGCTATTGAATAACTGTGAGCGGCCCATAACGGTTTTTTGTTCGACCGATTTCCGTTTGAATGTAGTCCCTAACGGAATGTGTGCTAAGTGAATTATAGTATGTACATAGCTGCTGCTCTGGTTGAGCAATCCAGTCGGCGCAGCCAGTGTCTGCAATCTTTCAACCGACACAGAATTTTTTGCATTCTTTAGACAATTTGTTGACTTACTTCTAAAACACATGCCTCGTTTTATCCCCCGAGATTTTTTTGGTGGCATTTTTTAACCATGGTTTTAATGCACACTTTTTTTTTTTTTATCAGGCGCAGAAACTTATCGTTTTATTTTCACCCAGGGTAACAAATCCAAGAATCCTAAGTATTTTCTCCTCGAGCTATGGTGCATCGCTATCAGTCAGGCATTCGATAACAGTTGTAGTTACTCTAAGGCAGGGCTGTCCAAATACAATGAAACCGAGTGCCGAGAGTAAGTTAATCTTTCGGGGGAAGGATCGCACTTAGATTATAGAGTTAAATTAGGCTGTTGATGGTATGTAAATGAGGCTGTATATTATTTTTAAAAATGTCCTTATTTGGCTTTTCAATTAGAATGGTAGTAATCAACGTAGAAACATAAATATCGATGACCAACCAAATAGAATAACACATTCCTAACAGACAGTGAAAGCGTGTTCAATTTAACAAAACTGCGGTCGAGCTGAAGACTCTATTAGAGCAGGAATTCACACCTCAATCACTGCCGTTGTTGGTCGCAGAAGTTGCAGTAGAGAATAATCTGTGACAGAACCCCTGTAGCCGTTCTTGATGAACTTTATGACAGAGAAAATATTTTCACATAATGAACTTTTTTTTTTTTTTTTTTTTTTTACGTGCGCCTGCACAAATACTGCCCGGACGCCGCGTGCGGCCCGCGAGCCTGCTATTGGACAACCCGGCTGTAAGGTGTGACACAGAAAACTGGCTTCATCTCTACACTGTAAAAAAAAAAAAAAAGTGTAATTTTTACTGAGAAATTCTTTGCAATTTTACAAATTCTTGTTAACAGTACAGAAATCTCTCTTGTAAAACTACAAGGGTCGTGTTTGTAATAGTCCTCAAGAAAAGTTCCTACTCTACTGACCAGTTTCCACGAGCCTCAAGAAAATGGCGGACACTCAACAACGTAAGGCCCTATTTAGCTGCTTGTGCGAAAACTATGGGTGATGTAAAGTGTAGCTGCGTGCAAAAAAGAAATGTATCGCGAGTTTGAATAGCGTAAAACGCTTAAAGAACTCAAATAATCACAATAAAACGACAATTTCAATAAAACGTTACTGTATTATTCATTAACTGTTAGTGTTTACTAGCTGCAAGGAACTCTTAAATGGGCTCTAAATACCTCGTTGATAACGTCCAAATTTCTTAACAACAAAACTCTTAAAAAGGAATTAATGCACCTATTCTTCTTAACCAAATAACTTGAATATTATTAGATAGGTCCTTACAGGAATGTTTATGTTAAAAATAAGTTTTGGGCTCGTAAGTCGAGTTGGTCCTGTAGTTGAGAGCACTGTCTGATTATTCGACGGGTGTGGGTCCTAGTTCCAGTGTTGGCAAAGAGTGAAGTTTTTTTTTCTTCTCGTAAACTACATTTTTCATTTTGATTTTTTTTTTAAATAGTTATTCTCTGTTATTTATTTATACCATTTTTTAATGGAAGAAAAAAATAATTTTATGTACACTTCTCAATAATGTCAGTTGTGATACAAGGCTTTCATTTGTAATATCACAGATAATTGTTTAGCAGATTTTACAAGAAAGCACTTTGTAGTTTTACAGAGTAAGTTCTTGGCAACCGAGTTTCCAAGGATTCTTCTTGTAAAAGTACAAACTATTTTTTAGAATGTATACTAGTTTTACAATCTACGTTACACAAATGAAGATCATATATTCCATTCACGGTTACTTCGTACGTTCCCGAAGCCCTGCTAAAGTTCTACGTCTGGAAATCCCTCCGCCTTATACAACATTTATAAAGTCTGGACAATTACACCAGAGGACAGCGCACCGTATTCGTGCGCGCTCAGTTGTAGTGATATTGTGCATGAGAACTATTTATTTCTAGGCGCTACCAACACACTTGTTTTCTAACTGTTTTTGTTCATATTATTTACTTATAAATGAAGCATTACAATTTATAGATAAAATATAATTAACATTTCAATTTAACCAAAAAAAAAAAAAAAGCTTACTTTCATGAACACAAGTATAAAACGCTTGTGATACATGGTATATTTAGGAAATTACTAAACACGTCTTACATGGGGAGATTTTTGAAAAGTTTGATTCAAGAAGTGTGAAGAAACAACGGATGGACTAAGTTGTGATTCAGTAGGCAATAGGATGGCCGTACAGTTAATTAATCTCAGAGTTTGACTTCACACGTCTCCTCTTCTGAATAATCGATCGCTTCAAACGTAATAATTACCCACAATTCCTTCCTTAGCTAATGTTTTTTTTTTTACTACACGAACGTTTTTCTTTATGGGGTAAATTGATCTATTTTAATAAAAATAACTACATTTCTATTGAAATGATTTTTTTTTGGACAGATCAGTCGGTTTTTCTTTCGATGCTGTTAATATACATTACAAAAAAATCCTCAACTCGATTATATTTTTTCTTCCTTTGAGACATAGAGAGCTGTGCTATGGCGTTAACCCTTTCAGACCCACTTTAATTCACGGTTCCAGGTGTTGCAATCAAAAATGTTATGATGCCTACTGTACTTATGTCGACACATCACTTGTTTCGTTGCCACAGCCAGTGAGCTCTAGGCTGTATATTCGTCTACAGCATTATTAACCAATTATAACCTAGAGCAGTAAGACAGTTTGCGAATCTTTTACTCATGAGCAAGATCATTGGTCATTAGGCTTCGCACTGTGCAGCACACACCGGAAATTGCCTACACGTGCGTAATGTACACAGTTGTGTAAGCGGAGGCTGAATGGGTTAGAACCGAGACCTCTCCGGCGAGATGAAACAAGATGCTTGGCACTCTGGCCTCCACGGGCCGTCGTTCCTTTTACGGCCGCCATCGGAGACCTGTTTTATGAGGTTGACTACGGTGTTTACAATCCCAGCCTGCCACTAGTGTGTTGTAGGTCTGCGTCAAGCAGAATACTACAATATTTCTACAAAGCGATTCGCTAGGCTCATTCGCTTAATCGCCTATGCTCACGGCTGTGTTAAATGTTACTGGACGAATTATCTCAGTTATGTCAAGGTTCCCTGTAATTCTGAGTATAGGCTGTTCACGGTAAAATGAGCACTTTTGAAAGCCCTGCTTAGCATCTACTTGTACGCACGTTGTGTATTCCTCCGCCTCATGTAAAATTATTATTGCCATGAACCTCACCACTTTATTCATGCGTCGGTCAGGCGAAACTCTAAAATTATTAGATAAGTAAATGTTTTACGAATCTGTTAATTTTTACACTTCGATGTGTTAAAAAAAAACCGGAAGGTAAAGAAATAATTTAAGTTACCTCAAATGGTTAGAGTAATCTAACACTTTTTATTCGACGTTAAGAAGTGGAGTTACTTCCCACTCCATCGATACCATCTTTCCTGGGCGCATATCACTCAGTGCGTCCGTTGAAATATATGCAGGTAGTAGCAGTGACTTTTCTCGAAGGTCGATTTCAAAGGTGCTCACATTATCGTGAACAGCCTTTAGATACGTTCATTAATTTTTGCCGTCTTCCCGTTGTGCAGTCGGTTCGTGCGCCACCGAACTGAGGTGCGGGAGGCTCTGGGTTCGAATCCCAGGTAAGGCATGGGTGTTAATTCAAGTTAGGTTGTAAGTCAGTCTGCAAGCCGTACCCTGCTAAGCTTTCAAGCATAAACCCGGGGGACGCTAAAAAGCCCTTTACAATTAACAATTAATTCATTGTTGGAGAGAATATTATTTACTTTACCTCATTTCACGGCTCCTGCCATCATTATACATAGTTTAAATGTTTCAATAACTTGAATATTGCTATACAAATAAATAACATAATTGTGATATAGAAATTATAATTAAGGGGGAAAAATGAGTTCAGCATATGATTAACTAAGAACTCGCTCGCTCGTAGGCTCTCTGGACCTAGATGGTTTGTTCTCTGCTCATATTGCAGATATATTATTTTATAGAATAAACCAGTTACGACCGAGTGTTAAAATACTTTTATTATTCTTGAAGTCATTAATTCCGATTTGATAAACTCCGCTCGTTTTATATTTTCTAATGTGATTATTATTTCCTATTCCAGACTAATGTTTTTTTTTGCATTTTTATACATGATATTTTACAGTCGCTCACATTAAACTAAACGCCAATTTTTGTTAAAGACTGTGCACGATGAAGTGAGCACTTTTGAAATCAACCTTGGAAAAAAAAAACACTGACCATGCCTACATATACTTCAACGGGCGCACTAAGTGACATACGCCCTGTAAAGTTGATAGCTATATATGGACTGTAGTTCCATATTAACATCGAACAAAAAGTGTTAGGTAACCATTTGCGATCATTCAAATTATTTATTTCACTTTCCGTTTTTTTTTTTTTTTTATGTATAAGTGTGTAGGAATTAGGAATTAGCAGATTTATAAAATGTTTACTTTCCTAGTAATAGCACAGTTTCACTTGACCGACGCATGAATAGAGTGATGAGGCCCACGGCATTATTAATTTTACATAAGCCGTAAGAATACACTACGTGTATACAAGTAGATCCTAAGCAGGGCTTTAAAAGTGCTCATTTTAACGTGAACAGCCTTTACTGGACTTTCCAGTTCATTATTAACGGCACTGTGGACAGTCCTACATTACATATATATGTATTTATATATGTAATGTATATATGTGTGTGTATATGTGTGTGTGTGTGTGTGTGTGTAATGCAGGACTGTCCACAGTATATATATATATATATATATATATATATATATACACACACACACACTCAGTAAACAAATTTCTTTAGAACGTGGTATATTTTTATTTTATGGATTTCATGGCTGTATGATTTCTCTGCTGCAAATTTGTTTGATTAAGTTTCGAAACGTAATCCGTTCTAATAACAATCACACTCACAGGTGAAAAAAAAAAGTGTGTTGTTAGGAGCAGTTGTCGGATGACAACGAAATAGGCATCGATAACGGGCTAACAATTATGAGTACTGTTGCTCCGCTGAGCGTTGAAAACGTCAAATGTACTGTATGAAATTTCATATTGTTACGTAATGGACAACCGTGGCAAGCCATGTCTATAGCGCTTGCATGAACGCGCCATTCCAAAGCACGCGCCATTGGCAAATCACGGCCGGACGAACAATGAGGCCGCGGCGGCATGATATAGGCGAGCGAGACTACGGGAAGTATGTCTGTTCTCGCCTCGACGCCAACCAGTGAAGACGTTCCAGAGAGCCAGAAGTACGACGACGTACCGACCGCCAGAGTCCGTTTACAAACCAGCCTTCGGCATCATGCAAGGTGGGAAAGGTCGGTCCTGTAATTAACCGCAATGGTGGCATCATATTAGACTTCATTAGGCTTTATTAAAATAACTTGAAAAGCATAGCTCCTCCGGTATGTTTCCAGTTAAAGTAATATGCGTAAAACCCAATAGGTAAGTAATAGTGTGTCGAACCATGGAATGGGCAAGCCTTGAGTCCATTATAGAGTAGCTCTAACCCATTGATAGGGATAGGACAATTTCGCGAATTCAGTTCGAGACAAGATAGACATCAAACACATATACAGTGAAGTCACCTTCGTAATTGGATCACAGTTTGTTAGACCCGCCCTGCACGCCTCTAAGCCAATAGGATACTTGCAAGGAAACACCTTGTGAATCTCATTGCTGCCAGGTGTAGGGCAAAAGCCAATGAACACACAGTTGAGGCTCCAGTATGCTGAGGACTGAGGAGACTAGCCTACAGATCATTGAACTAGCGAAATTTTCCTGTCGCTACCCATTGAGCACGACCCTCACAAACTTATATTTTAAGCTAAATAGTACATGATTTTTATAAACTAAAAAAAGCTTTAAAATATCACAATGTTAAATGGACGTTTGTAAGACCAGACGTTAGATATATTCATTCGTTTGCACAAGTCAGTAAAAGAATTTGGAGAAGTCTGACGCAAAGGAACTGGGAAGTAGGCGCCAGGCGTCGCCGGCCGGGCGCCATGTAGTGACGTCACCCAACCGCCATCTTGGATCTGTGGAACTTGACCTTGACCCATGATCTTGACCCTGTACCTATTACCTTGAATGACCTATAAACCTAAAAAACAAATAATTAGCAGAAAAATTATAAAATCCCCAGAAAATATAAGAATTTAAAAAAATCGAAAATTTTATAATTATTTTTAAAATGATTTAAATATGTAGGTACATGTAGTATGTCTGGGGTTCGATGATATGGGGATCGACTAAGCTCCCGACACGACCGGCCTTCGCCAGGCCGACCAGTGTCCATTTCGTCAGCCATGTTAGACGTCGGTGACCTTGACCTTTGATTTTGACTCCAGTGACCTTGAAGCCAAATCCCTAAAACTCCCACAAAAAATTTCGAAAAATTCCAAGAAATTCCCAAAAAAAAACTCATACGCTTGACTCAATACTCAAGACCCAAGTCTCAACACCCAAGACCCAAGACTCAAGACTCAAGATTCAAGACTCAAGGCTCAAGACCCTTTACCCAATACCCTTAACCATTAAACTTAAACCCAAATAAAAACTAAAAATTCAAAAAAAAAATCCTGAAAATTCTAAAAAATACTAAAAAATAAAAATATAATTAAAAAATAGAAAACTTTTTGATAAATTTAAAAATATCTAAAGAAATAAATAATGCATATAAAATAAAAATAGAAACTTTGATAAATTTATAAAAAAATATTATTAACAACTTATTGATAAATATAATAATATATAAAAGATTTACGTTTCCGGAGGTTTCCTCAGCACCACATACAGCTGACTGAGCACAAAACTAGTTCTCGACGAGACCAGTTCCTCCAAAACTGACTAGAACATCCGACAAGACCAAATTGCCATACCACCCACCTATACAAATGATGATCGACAATCTCTAAAAAAAATAGTCCCTTATAAGAGTCTCGTAGCTAACCTCATCGCACCAAATCATCGCAGAATTTGTGCACTACATTTTTACCACAGCTGACCAAACCAAAGAGTCATACTAACTTACCCAGCCAACTGACCAAGCCAACTAACTAGTTGCAAAACATTTCTCAATAATATTACTCTCAACTCATTCGTTTGCCATATAGAACTCACCCACTTTAAACGACCCGAGTAAGACATAATACTTCAGATCAAACCATAGCCCTCCTCCTGCACACGCTCAGATAAATGCTTTCTAAAACAGACTCTCGCAATCGATTGTTTACACCACTGATTTAATAAGTCTTTCAGAGAAGCAGAAGTGACTGTATAAGAAATTAAACATGCATTAGTATGTATATATAAACTTTATTTATTTACTTATTATATACATTATATCTTTCTAATTATTTTGTACATTCGAGCTTTACATTTCTCAAATTTTTGTAGATCATGGATAGTAGCCAACAGTCTCATCAGATGTAGCCTCGATCCTTCAGTTCATCGATGATTAAAGTTATCTCAACAATGCGCGTCAGAGATTACCACGTTTTTCCAGGTCAATCAAATATCTGAGTCTATAAACAAGTTCATTCGCGTCTTCGTGAAATATGTAACGAGCGTTCTTGACGCCTTCTGCCTTCTTCGCACCACTGGTCGGAGGAAACTTGTTGGTGAAATGTGTGCGAACGTTGAGAGAATCATCATCCTCATCAGATACTCACCAACACTGCCACCATAGTCATTATCATAAATGCTGTCTTCATGATCGTCTTCACCTCCTGTTTCATCCCCAATATCAAGTTTACTTTTCTTTGCAGGAGTCACATGGTCATCGTAGGTATTTAGAGCTGACATACGTTTATTTGGAGGTTTGTCGACTTCACGCGAACGCCTTGCAAGTGTGCATTCCACACACACCGACTCTTATCATGCCTCGCAGGTCTATCATTCCTCATTAGCATTTACTGTCTCGTCATAATCGTCTGCGGAAACAATGCCCATCGATGTAGCAGGAGGTATTGGTGACATCACTTGCTGGCTCCCAGTAGACAAACCTTTGGAGATCTTGATGTGTTCCTTCATTGTATCACCTTGCATAAGGTGCATATGGTCATTGTCGTAACGCTTCATCATTCGAGTTCCCTCGTCTTCTCCAAACATTTAATGCAGCGTAATAACATGAGGTAAAGGTTGTTCACGATAAATTCAGCACTTTAGAAATGAACCTTAGAAAAATCCACTCCCCCTGCTTGCATATATTTTAACGGGCGCACTGAGTGACATTCGCCAAGTAAAGTTGGTAACGATGGATGAGAAGTTGTTCCATATCCTAACGTCGAATAAGTAGTGTTAGGTAACCATTTATGATAACTTAAAATTATTTCTTTAAATTTCTGTTTTTTAATGCATCGAAGTGTAAAAATTAGCAGATTTGTAAAATATTTACTTTCTTAATAATTTCAGAGTTTCATTTGACCGACGTATTAATAAAGTGACGAGGCCCATGGCAATGTTAATTTTACATAAGGCGGAAGAATTCATAAAGTGTATACAAGTAGATCTTAAGCAGGGCTTTCAAAAGTGCTCATATTACCGTGAACAGCGTATAACGAAGTCATCACATGCTGTTTCTCAGCGGGCGAAAAAACACTACATTTATTCGCCTCAATGTGTTTATTTAAGTTATCACGTCGACTGAAACGTCTGAAACATTTATAGCAACAATTAAAAGGTCTAAGGTAAAAAAAATTAAATATCTGCATTATTTCTTGAGGGGCACAGCCCCCTCCACTCCCTCCCCATAGAAATATTTCCTCGAGTGCTGCAGCCCTCGTGTCCTCCTAAAGTCGGGGTATATGCCTCAAACGCCTAAGCTACCCACATTAGATAAAAGTGCGGGCGGCCATCGGGAAGCTGTGGTTTCGCCAACGGAGGAGGAAGAGGGTTAGGTGTTGTTGCGATAACACAATGATGAATCTTTGCAGCATCTGAATAAGCGGGTTGAGGCGAACGCGCGAAGGACGGGAGACAGCACGAGGATATATATACTTATCGCGAGGGGGCGAAGGAGGACCCGGGGGTTCGAAAAGAGGGTACGAGGCAGCCCCTAAACAAGTTGGATCGGCGTGAAATATTGTTTCGGTGAAGAAGAGCCTCCCGGCTCTTATTCTCCCTTACGGTATTATGAAATTCCGAGAAAATAAATCTACGAGAAAAGGAGAGGTCGGAGCGGCGTTTGTGAAGATGAAAAGGAAGGGGTGCTCGCGAAAGGGGGGGGGGGGGGTGAAGGCAGGAGAGAAGGGGTTGGACAGATAGAGCGGAGGAATGGCAAAAAATAAAAGTGCAGATTTTTTTTTTCTCTCCCTATCGAGAAGAGTTCCTCGGTTTTCGAGGTTGGGAGAGAGTTTACGTTCTGTTGGATTCGCTGCGGAAATGCGGAGGGGAATCTTACGCTCCTCTAAACAAGAGCGTATGTTCCTGCCACCCTTCCACATCGAATGCTCGTGTTATTATTTCCTGAGCGAACTTTCGCAGGTTTATTACTTAACCACAACGGATTCGGGAATGTGTTTATTGTGTAAAACCAATACACCCCCAGCAACATAATTTTCGCCTCAGGGCTCGAGTGAGTGAGAGAAGAGATCTGGGCGTCTCGTAACAGCGAGGTCTTGAAAATCTATAAGGGCGATTGGGGTCAGGATGAAGAAGAGAGAGAGAGAGTGTGTGTGTGTGTGTGTGTGTGAGTGAAGAGATTTGGGTGGCTCGTAACAGCGAGGTCTTGATAATCTATAAGGGCGATTGGGGTCAGGATCAAGGGGGGGGGGGGGGAGAGAGAGAGTGAGACAGAGAGAGAGAAAAGATTTGGGCGGATCTTAACAGCGATGTATTGAGAATCTATGAGGGCGATTGAGGCCAGGATGAAGAAGAGAGAGAGATAGAGAGAGAGAGAGAGAGAGAGAGAGAGAGAGAGAGAGAGAGAGAAGAGATTTGGGCGGCTCGTAACAGCGAGGTCTTGAAAATCTATGAGGGCGATTGAGGCCAGGATGAAGAAGAGAGAGAGAGATAGAGAGAGAGAGAGAAGAGATTTGGGCGGATCTTAACAGCGAGGTCTTGAAAATCTATGAGGGCGATTGGGGTCAGGGTCAAGGGGGGGGGGGGAGAGAGAGTGAGAGAGACAGAGAGAGAGAAAAGATTTGGGCGGATCTTAACAGCGATGTATTGAGAATCTATGAGGGCGATTGAGGCCAGGATGAAGAAGAGAGAGGAGAGAGAGAGAGAGAGAGAGAGCGAGAGAGAGAGAGAAGAGATTTGGGCGGCTCGTAACAGCGAGGTCTTGAAAATCTATGAGGGCGATTTGGGTCAGGATGAAAAAGAAGAGAGAGAGAGAGAGTGATGAAATTTGGGTGGCTCCTAACAGCGAGGTCCTGAGAGCCGATGAGGGCGATTGAAGTGAATATGGAGCGACTCCAGAATGAAGGGGCGAGGGAAACGGGATATTCCCGAGAAAACCCACCGATTAGCAGCATTGTCCGATACGATGCCCTCATGCGAAAATCCGGGAATGACCCGGCCAGTGACTCAACCCGATTCGCGGTGCTGGGAAGCGAGCAGGCTAACCGCTCATCCACCGCGGCCTCCTTAAGGCTTGACTTCGCCTCTTATCGTTATGAAATCTTTAGAATCACACCTCTGAAAAATACCCCATGTGCAAGGATATGCAAAATTAACGTTATTAATTTGGTATCAGGATAAACGTCACTGTGATATGTATACTGTATACTTATACCAGCGTAGGTTCTCGATTGGCTGGTGAATAGATGGAAAGTCACTCCTTTTTTTGACTGGACTGTACATGACTGAACTATACAACTGTGAAGAGTTCATTTACTGTCTCAGAGTTACCCAGAGCTACTCAAATAAATTATGGTCCAATGACAAACTTATTGCAATGTTTCGTGTGTTTAAAGTTTAACGTGTCCCAAAATGATAAAGCAAATATTGCAGGTATCTACATGCGTGATGTGTTTGGCGGTTTTCCGAAATATGTCCCACTTCATATACGTTTTGTACTTGTGTTAAAATGAAAGAAACGTATTTCTGGGTAAATTAAACATTTACTTATACTTTATCTATAAATTATAATATTCCGTTCATAATTAGAGATCTGAAGAATTCGCGAGTTCATTTACCTGTAGGTTATAATCCATTGTCGTATGCAAAATTATGCAAATATTACTGTTCACTGGTTGCTTATTGTATTAGCGGAATACGGTGATTGGGTCTGCATTTTATTGTGTGTTTATTATTGGCTCAGAGTTGGTCATGAGGTGTATACTAACGGGTGGGTAAATACCATACGCAATACAAACGTACAAGGTTTTGAATTCTAGCTTGTCCCTAAATGAAACCGCAAATTTTTCAGGTCTCTATTTATAATTAATATGAATGAAATGAGAGAGAAAGTAGGTGTGTTAGCAATACCTAAATAGAAATTGTTCACATGCAATAGTTCTCCAGAGTACGGCGCTGAGAGTCGGCGATCGGTAAGACTACATCAAAGGGACCGCCGCGAAATTTCATTTCTGTATACTTACCTGTTCTGTGACGGCGCCTTTCAATGGATGACGACAGATTGATGCTGAACACCGACCCAGACGTCACACGAGCCAGCGTCTCAATGCAGAACAGGGAAGTACAAAGAATAAAAAACAGATGTGGTGTTTTGACTCGTCACTTATTAGTAGACACCTGCAAAATTCGCGTTATCTTTCGACGACACGTGTTGACTCGCATCCCGTTGTTCATTGGGCAATACGTTACTTGGCACGCCTTGAAAAACTTCGCACCGACGAATGAACGCCTCATAATGGCGTGCCCGAACCACGCGCAGTCCCGTTTAGAGAGAGGAACAGCTCCACGCCCGAAGAGCAGTCATTGAACTGACGAACGACGCCCGTCTCCGGTATTCACGAGATTGTGAAGCCTAGCATGATGCCAGAGAATAACGCACGCGAGTTTTGCAGGTCCGTCCTCATTGGTCCTGTGAGTCTCGGGAAGTGAGCATTGTGTTCCAGCGGCTGTCGCCTACAGCGGAATATTGCTCCAGAGTGGTTTGGGCGCCGAGGACTTGACTAGTTGGTATCGATGATGTCCCGTCGTACTGCTCACCACCCAGTTCATTTCTACGGCGCGCGTGGGTCGAGCAAAGAATAGTTGGGCCTACAGAAATAAAACGGCGTGGTGGTCCCTTTCGACGTTGTCATTCTCATTTGCCGATTGGTTGCGCAAAGCTATGGTGCGGACCTCGTGACTGATTGGCTACTACATGCAGCAAAATATTCCCTATTGGTTGGGCTGAAGGGCTGGCGAGTCTGTTAGAAGGCGTTGACTGACGAACTCCCTTTCCAACATGTTGCTGGCAAACGCCGCCATTTGTCGGGCGTATGCTGTTGGGGTTTGCCGTACACGCGGCTCTTTCACCTATGTATGCTTAATTTTTCTGTTACTCCAATAGACTAAAGGCTGTTCACGATAAAGTGAGCACTTTAGAAATGAACCTTAAAAAAAAAAAGCCACTGCTTCTGCATGCATATATTTTAATGGACACACTGAGTGACATTCATCCAGTAAAATTGGTAACGTCAGGTGGAAAGTATTTATATATCTTAACGTCTAATAAAAAGTGTAAGGTAACCATTTGTGATGATTTAAAATTATTTCTTTCGCTTTGTGTTTTTTTCAATGCATCGAAATATAAATATGAGCAGATTTCTGAAGTTAATGATTTTTCAATAATTTCATACAGTTTCTCAATAATTTCATACAGTTTCTCAATAATTTCATACAGTTTCTCAATAATTTCATACAGTTTCTCAATAATTTCATACAGTTTCTCAATAATTTCATACAGTTTCATTTGACCGACGCATGAATAATAAAGTGATGAAGCCCGTGGCAATAACTACATAAGACGGAATAACTACATAAATACATAAGACGGAAGAATACACAACGTTTATGGAAGTAGATTTTAAGCAGGGCATTCAAAAGTGCTCATTTTTACCGTGAAAAGCCCGTAAAAATGAGGAAGGCCGCTTATTCGTCTTCTGCACATGTACCCAACACTGACCTACGGCAAACTAGCACAACTGTCAAAGTCACATGGTCAACACTGATGAACGTGTCTGTTTACATCTTAATTTTTAAATGACAAGCACTGTTCTACTTATAAAATACTTTTACCTATTTGAATTTAATCAAATGGCATTACAAATTGGTAAGATAATGTATAAAACAAATCTCTCAGGACTTGTTTAGAAATCAGTTTTATGACCTTAAAATCCAAAACATTGTCGTTTTCGCTAGACGTGTTTGCAGGAAAGCTGTTCAATGTTGGAGCACGGAGATTGGTTTTGCGCAGCCAGCGAGATCGGTGTACCTCACCTTCGGTCTATGTTTACTCTAGTTCGCCAGGCATGTGGCTGTTACTCTTACATGTTCTCATTTATCCTGTGACCTTGACTTCTATAGTCCACTCACGGTTACTTCCTACTTTTCTGAAGCTATGGTAAAGTTCCTCTTCCAGGATATTCCTCCGCCTCATGCAAACAAAGCATAACCTTGTGTAGAAAAAAAATCATTCTGGAGTGACAACGTACCGCATTCGTGCGCGCTCAGTTATAATATCACGATGTCGGGTGGCCGACTCCTGGCTTTTTTCATATAATTTTAAACCAATTTTTAAATTATTTTTAATAATAAATTTTTAACGATTTTTTCAATTTTAAAACCATCTTTAATTAAAAAAAATTTAAATAATTTCTTTGATTTTTTTTGTAATTTGTTGGTTTTTTAGGGTCAGGGGTCACCAGAGTCAAGGTCAAGGTCAAGCGTCAAAAGTCATGGTCAGGGTTAATGACATCCAAAATGGCGGACAGTGACATAGCAACATGTCGGCTTCTCCAGTTCCGGCTCCGTTCACCGATCCCCTTGCGCGTCAATCGGTTATTTCCTACTACTGATTATATTCCCCTATCCTCAGTAAAAACATGTTGTTGAACTTCTAATAAACTATTAGGAATTAATGCAGCTATTTTTATGTAAATATACAAACGCTGCACGTGTTCAAAATAAATATTACTGTGGATTCTCGCCTATGTTACTGCAAAAGCTCTTCCAGCCTAGCAAAAATTAACTGAGCAATTTATCCTTCACAGTCAGTTTTTTTATTGTTGTCCTCTTTAATGACCATGTTTCTATGACAGGCTGTTAATCTAAGGGCATTTTACATCCTAACTATCCAAAAATTAAATTCACAAAAAAAACGGTACGCTCGCACACACACTCACACACACCCGCACACACATTTGAACTCGGATACTAAAGTCCGGAAGCACCTTACCTAGCAAACACAAACTCTAGGCGAAATGTCGGCCCAATACCGACAGACCTAGCTATTCGCTTAGGCGAATTCACTTGTTTGGAGTCGTTACAGTACATATTTCTTGATTCCGGCAGCTTGGAATTAGCACGACGACATGATGTTGGTGATGTTCGTCACGGGCTCTGAAATAAGACAGCGTGGAGTTAACAACAGTACGGCGTACATCTTGCTGACACATGCTAACAGTACAGATAATCAGCCGACAGCTTACCGTCAGTTCCGTGTTTGCTGTTGTTTAGCGGCCATAGCTATGGGAGATCATCTTTCAACCGTCACTCGAAGAACGGTATTGGTCCTGTTCAGAATCATGTACGAGTAATTTAGACTCAGACAAATAAGTTCAATAAAGCATTGCTGAAGAATGAAAAGCGTCTAGAGTTAAAAGCTCAAGTATGCGATATTATATTGAAGAGGGGTAGGAGGATGAATAAATTACTCTAACACCCTTTTAAACCAATATCATTGGTCTAAGACTCGACTACTGGAGTTGCAGCACGTTAAATATGGCTTCATTATGATAAAGACTATTCACATTAAAGTGAGCACTTTTGAAATCAACCTTAGAAAAAAAAGTTACTGTCCCTGCCTGTTTATATTCTAACGGGCGCACTGAGTAACATGCGACCGGTAAAGTTGGTAACAAAGAATGGAAAATTGTTCCATATATTAACGTCGAATATAAAGTGTTACGTAACGATTTTAAATAACTTAAAAGTAGTAGGGGCGACGGGGTTTCAGCCCACTTTTGATTAATCGCATTATCGATTTGATATCAAATTGATATAAAAAGTGTAAATACTTAATCCGATCCGAAATTGTTAATCATATTTTAATACAATAAAAAATATCGTTAATCCTTAATTCTATCGATTTCTTAAATTCTCATTGGATAAAATTGTACGAAACCCTTACTGATTGATTCAATTAATTTTACTGAATTAATCAATAAAAAATTGTTGTGATAAGTGTGTAGTATGGTGCAATAGTGTGCTAAGGGCCAAATTTATTATTTTCTTTATTAATCTTTGTCGCTTGGGGGCAGCTCTGGTATGTCCTCACCCTTGGAAATCTGGAGTCTTACTGAGGTGTGATGTGTTGGGGATAGGGTATATATATATGTGTGTTGAGTTTTGTGTAAGAGTAGCATAAGTGTTCTTTGGGTTTGCAGTGGGATATTGCTCGTAGATGGTGTTGGGAGATAGGCGACTCTGAAATATACGATTTAAGTCGTGTATGTTAATAATAACAAACATAAGAACTTAATTGTAAACAATTAAATAGACGACGACTGTTTCCGAATTCAATTAAACGTGGTGATGTACACACAAGAAAAATTTCGGAGCCTTTATAGGCATATATTGGAAATATATTTCAAACGAGATCTACCTATTAATATAAATAAATAAATAACACGAGAGAGAAGTATAACGAACACAACTACGTGAATAACCTGGTCTCATAAAGAAACAAGTGCTAAATGATCACAACTATGTGAGTCTCCAGGTGTCCTGAAGAAAATTAATTAATGGTCTACAACAAGGCAAAAATGTCCCTATATATATATATATATATATATATATATATATATATTATATATATATATATATATATATATATATATATATATATATAATATGGCTAATGAACACAAGTACTAAACAATCACTAAACAAATTATGGAACCCAGCTATCCTGTTTTTTTAATAAATAAAATTGCATAAGCATCTTCCAAAACACGTCTGTCTGCCTGTGAGACTGGTGAGGAACCTTTTAAACTGAATCCACATGTTAAAATATATTAATTTATTAACATGCGTAAAAAAGAAAATTTGTAACAGTCAGTGATTTTAATACGTGTCTATTCACTCGGGAGGTCACTGCAGTACTGACTTGGAATTACCACTTATGTCGAGTTATAAGCTGAACGAAGTTTGAGAGCAAACAGAACCTGCATGTGCGTCGGCCTATGTTTTATTATAGACTGGTCTGAAAAACCAGGAAATGAACAAAAAGAGATGTGTATGCGAATTATGTGACAAATGGATGAGTTATGTTTACAATGCATGTACTAATATATAAATTATACTAGTTGAATTAAAAAACACATAATTAAATCCTAAAACACATCTGGTTGGCTGTGTTGTCAGTCAAGGAACGACTGCAGTGTTTGATGTGCGGAGCCTTATAAGCCCGGCTGACGTCAGCGTGGCTGGGAGGTCAGTCAATGAATGAGATGTGGAGTTTGCAGCTGAGTTGAAATTATGGCAAAAACCCTGAATTTTCAAACTAACTAATATTTCCATAGAAAACTTGTTTAACACCTATTCTGATAACTTAAAGATGGAAGCAAATGACTTGAATACACTATGTCCTACACACTGCTCATATGCATTCTGAATTGTATCTGGGAAATGAAAAGTTCTCCTTACCAAGCTACTATTAATGATGAACAATTTAGTAATGTCATCCTGAATTTTTAACGAGAAATTAGAAAAAAAAACTTACTCAGATTTTTAACGAAAGTTTCACTTCCCTAGGGAAATTAAATTTCACTATGGTAAGAAGAAGAATTCACCTTTGTGAAGGAGTTTATTTTTATTTAAAAACGTTCAATTTGGTTTTCTGAGTTTGTGTAAAGTATGGTAGTGTTTTACCACCAGACATCATCATGTTGAATCTTCAGCAGCAGCAATAGTTGTAGTCTGTTTTTGTGTGACTAAATATTTTTATTTATAAGTTTGCTGGACTTTAGGAACAGTAGATTTGAAGGGCAGCAGGAAAATGTTCTTGGAGGTGTTGTGTATAGCTAAGAGGTCTTTCTACCTACCTCTGAAAAGGTATTTCTGTCAGTCCACTATTGGTTTCTTATGTCCTCCAGGGTTCTTCAACTTGAACCACATGCAGATGGAGGTTTTTTGGTGATACTATGTGTTCCTTTTCCTTTTTGTTCAATTTTTTCATTCTGATGTTGGATTCTTTTCTCCGTCACTTTTGTAATTCACCCCTTCAATCATTCTGAGTTGTTTCATTAAATTTGAATTGAAATCTTATTTTTTTAAATGTATAATACATTTTTCTCCCTCGTGAAGAAAGAAGCAAGAAACTTGTGTTTTTCCTTGAATGTGACCAAACAGGTATCCTGCTACCTGATTTTAAATACAAACCAACAGCTTAGCATCACTGCTACTCACCCACTCATCTCAAGTTTAGTAATCTTTTTTCATTTAAACATTTAAGAGATTAATATCCAGTCATATACAAGTACTTCATCTTCAGACACATCCCATCTCCAATCATGCACATAATACAATATTTAAAAAAAAGAGCAATATGGGGAATTAACTAATAAATAACAAGTCACATTACTCCTTTTTAATTAATATACAATAAATATTTATAAACTAAAATAAATTTTACCACAAGCATTTTTTTCAATCACTATTATTTTACCAAATAAATTAAATATGTACAACAAGGATTTTTCATTACTTCAAAAACAAACATAATAAGAGAATCAAATTTACAACAAACATCTTAAATACTAAATTAACAAACATAGTTTTTCAAGTATATTTAAAGAACTAAATTACCAAACATTTTTTCCAAGACATTTTGAGACCTACAACACATTTAAACAACTTAATATTTACAACAAAATACCTATTACTAAATTTACAAAATTCCATTTCAATGTTGTGTACATCAATCGTACATGTTCTTACACAGATTACATAATAAAAATGATTCATAAAAAAATATACATACTACAACAATGTCAAATATTCTTAAACAGATTAAACATAAAAACAATATCAAAATATATACAAATTTACTAGATCAATCTGATGATGGTCCTTTTCCTAAAACTATCTTTATGAATTATTTAAAAACTTTTGAAGAGGTTACAAAGACATAGAGGGGCATTCATTTGTCATGTCATATCTGGGTTATTTTCCAGGCACCTACACACGCTAACGATGGGGTGTAACTCACTCATGCACATGCAGTTTCCAGAGGGCATAATATTACACTGTGAATTTCTTCTTCTTATTTGACAAGGGTTAAGATATAGAAGACAATTTTATGAGGAGTAATGATACTGTAGTGTCATGTCTTACAGACAGGCAACCATGCCGCAGCAGTGTGGATATTGTTGCTAAAAATTTGTAGAGATTGCAGACAGCTGTAGAAATATGTGATGTTGGTTTTCGAACAGGAGGTGCATGTGGTGATGGCAGATGGATGTTATGCGTGCTGTGGTGCTGGCAGTTGTGTTGTGGGTGGGCTGTATTTATTGTGATGCTGTAACTAATGTTGGGGAAAATTTTTTTTTGTAGATATTCTGTAGTGCCCCCAAGGTAAGGTCAGTACTACACCTGCCTCAATGTACTGCTTATTATCAATATCTGATGACACTACCTTGGTTACACATTCGGTGTAGACTTTGTGAGCACGTGAATGGAAATGATATTGGGTCCCAAAACCCTTGTGTAATTTTCGAGGCAATCTCGATAACCCTCATACAAGAGTGACAATAACACACTAGGTTTTACACCCTTTACCTTACGTATACATTTCTCATTTTCAACAATATATGCATAAAGCTTAGGAAGTAAACCCACACAGTGTGTGATGATGCAACCAGACATTCATCTTTCATCACCCCGGTACAGTCTTTGTTCTCGCAAGGGAATCCTTGCAGGTTATCAGGCACATAGTCAGATGTATCAAAGTGTGCCTTTAAATCTTGGATAATTACTTTATAAATGTCATCATAAGCAAAATAATACAAACATTAATTGGTATTATAATAAAGGAGGTGAGAGGCTGTCAACAGAAATTTTGTACACATGTACTGGTAATGAAATTCCTAGAGGGTTAATTTTGAAAGATTAAGAATGGCATCAGTGTACAAAGATTTTTGAATGCAACAGAACTCTTTGACATCTCGATAAGGACCTAGTTTTCATCGATAATCTGCCTTGCCTGGAATGTTGGCCCTATCAACACTGTAGCCCCATAGATCGTGTCATACCTCGAAATGATCCTTATGTCCCTTTCCTGGTGGACATTCTGCAATGTTTTTCCATAAATGGAAATATTCATCAATTTGAGAAACTATTTATCGAATTCGCTCGCAGCCTGGGTATGTTTCTCAATGTTAAAGTCGATGTATGGAGCTATACAAGCCTTCTGGTCAAAGAACAAAATGCGATGAACACAGTCGAATGTGGCTCCATACACCAAGTACTTCCTCAGTGTTTCCTGGTGTATAACATAATTATTCCGTGGCGCAAATGTCAAAAGATGTTTCTCATGTGAGCCATTTGGGGGTATGACATTTTCTGGGGCCAAAGGCAAAGGAAATAGGGCATCATGGCATTCCTCTGGAAAAGACAGATCCACTTTTACAAAAAAAAAAAAACGAGTGTCACTACCATTAACTGTATTTGAAAAATCTCATTTTGAAAACATGTCAGCCTCAACCCACTCAAAATTGCCAATCGGAAGCTTGGATCGCATCATAGGACTGTATAGCCCATTGATGACGAAATAACATATATATTTTCCAATGCCACTATGGGGTCATAGTAAATGTAAATATTGTTGGCTTCCACATGTCATCTTGAAACCTGGGTAATGCCTCCCCTAACTCCGTGTTCTACAAAAATATACATGTCTGGGTCAGTTACCAGCTCTAGCCACGCCCATGCCATTGACAATAAAGGGTCCCATGAAAGAGACAGAGCTGTGATGTACAATTTGGGAAGGGGGCAAGATCATGAGACAAACATATGGTCCTGAAATTCTCAACTACATCTACTAGCAAACAAGTGTCGACACATAAGTAGTGAATGGCATACTGCAGCAAGTTTATGCAGTTGAATGCATCCCATGTGGCTTGGGCAAGAACATAATCCTCATCACTAATGCCATTGCCTCTCATCACATTATGAAATGTGTCCTTTGGTGGGAGTGTCTTGCACATCAGACTGTATGTTGTAAGTTGTAAGGAAAAACTCCCTTATGTTTCGCCAATTCGAATTGGGTGTTGTCTTGAAACATCGAGCAGGTAATACTCAATAGCACGGGTAGTAAATTGCCTGCCAATGTTTCCAGAGAGGCACTCATAAATTGGTATGAGTCAGTAAAATGTAATATGAAATATTGTGCATTTTGATCGAAATTAGTCCCATTGGGAATTAGTTTGGTAATGCAGTTTATTTTTCAAGGGTCAATATAATCAGTTGAATTATACATGGGTTTTCGATTATCATGGTTCCATCAGATTGTGGTACATGACGTTCAGCCAATGGCTTTATGAGAACATGAGCATCATAGTTTTGTAGGTTATGAAAAACCATGACAAGTTGTCTTTTGTGCAGTCTGAAATTCAAGTTGCACTTATTATGTGCATGACCTCTGATTTTGCCCACAAGATCATCTGTACCTTAGCTTTTCCTTACAAATGTGAAAACTTTTCTTATTGGCTAACCTAGCTTCATCAGCAGAGGGTTTTGGTTTCATCAGAACAATCACACTGTAGATTCCTGCAACCCACTTTGTAAGTTCAACTAATTTATCAACTTACTGGTACATACAATCACCACCCACAAACTCAAAATACTTAGATAAACTTGGATTATATGAGCAGACCAACAAAATGCTACAAGCATATGGAACATGTTGGGTTATGGTAGTTGTATTACTCATTCCATTCATTATGCAAGCAAGTGGACATGGGTTTCAGGCGACTTTCAACATCGCAATAGGCAACAAAACCCATTCTTTGCTGTTTGCTGCAATCTTTAAATTCCAAGTATGTGTTGTTCCCAGTTGGGAAAGTACTGCAAACAGCATTTGTTGCTGCAAAGTATAGTGTGACTTGCGAGTTTCCCTTCAGTTCTGAAATAGTGGAGACAACAATTGCAAACCAATTTCTTGTTGGCTCTCTTACTCAGATGACTACCAACCAGCCAGGACAAATTTCTAATACAGACAAAATGCAAATGAGTGGCATTTCCACTTGCATGAATCGCCAAAATATATACACCCACCCTTAATGCAAGTTCTATCAATTATATTTCTATCTTTGCCCACCAGACAGTAGACATTGATATAAATAGAATTGTTCTCCTCAAACTTAATAATATCCTGTATGACTACAGTTGTCGACCTACTTTCAGTATTCAAAACCTCATGAGATTTTGGATATGAAGTAGTTCTCTTGGCTGTATGGTAGGCTACAAAGATGCTATTATGGCATTGTGGAAACACATTCTCTCCAGGCAGAGAACATTGACAGAAGCAAGACAATTGGCATTAAACTTCGGTACTTTTTGTGTACCACTGTACCAATGGTGAACACTTGGTATTGAGACACATGTACATCCATGTATGTCAATATTTGCAGACTCCAACCAGATCCAAGCACACTAAACTCCTCAAATCTGTTAGTAAGATAAGGGACAATCTAATTATCATAGATTAAACCCACACCTGATGAGTACAGGATATGGTGGGCTTTGCTTTGAAAAAAAGAAGATTTCTGTAGCACCTTCCTCCACCATGAGGGATTTCAAGTACTTACATGCTATGGAAATTTATAATCTAATGATGCAGATGAGAAAATCTGCATCATTGTTAAGCCTATCATTAACTATCTGTGAATCAGTTAGCCTGCCTGTGCATTCCGTAACCAATAGCTTGTATGTGATGTACGGCAAAGGATCCACTGAGACTGGGGAATCAGAAAATGAAATATTTTCCAGCTCCCTTGGTAAAATATCTCTAATTGACCCTAAAGTCTGTTGTGAAATGAATGGAGCACTCTCTGAATCACAAGAATTCTCCAAATCAGTTATAAAAAAGTCATCCACCAAAATATCAACCTTTTCTTGTTTGGGGAAGCGAACATGTTTCGACCTTTTGTTGTTGACAATTTCTCCATGTGAATCTGTGATCGAATCGCTTAAGTTGAGATCATCCTCCAAGAGATTAACTTGTGTCCCCTTATACGATGGGACACTGTCTCGACAGCTTGCTGTCGACTTTCTTCCCATCTGCGATTCAGAATCTGAATTGCTTACAAAAATATCTTCAAGAAGCTGTCAATACTTTGTCATTTATGCTCACTTATTTTAAGTAACCGAATTTTCTTTGGTTTCCCCAAGATAATAGTTACAACACCACAATAGATTACTTTGAAGAGTCATCCTGTTCTGAAAACAGAAAAAGAACCACACTTTATTCACTTATCTGTAAATATATAAAATATATATAAAACTAACATCATTTATTGTAAATAGAATTTTATGAGGGAGGAAGATAAATGTTCGGTTGGGTAGAGGCAGATGCATTAGCTGCGTGTTTCTACAAAAGATACAGGGGGCAAGGTATTCTAAAGCCTCAGGGACAAGACAGCTAGCGAGCGGCCGAGAACTGAGTGTGTGGGAAAGCAGGTAAAAGTCAGGTATCAAAAGCTAAAAAGATGACACATGGGGGAGAGCAATGTAAGAAAATAGGCAGCAGACGTGAGTTTAGGCCGCATGCACAGAGTGGGAGCTGTGCACTGTGTAGACAAGAGAATGAAACTTGGCTCACAAAAGTGCCACAGCTCTCAACGAGCATACCAGAATCTGGCCATGCTCCCTTCACACTTCCGCTCCCCTTCCTATGCCCACTTCAACCTACCCCTCACACAGCTCGTATCCACCTTACACAATGTTTTGTGAGTTGTTTTGCCTCACCTATCTCTCACAACTTTTGTGTTTGGAGCACGCTGACTTCAGTTAAAACAATAAACTTTTAACTCACACTAGTGCACTGAATATTAAGCCCAATTTCGATTAGCAAAATGTATTTAAAAATAACTTTAAAAATGTGCTTTTCAAAAATGTGCTTTTTGAAAATAATGTGACTCACTAGGCGCCGTTCAACTAGTGTACACCATTAAAAAAACATACTAGGGCACACCTTAAAAATCCCTTACATTTTTAAAAACTTTTTATATATTTAATAATAAATTTTGTCTGCATTAATAATACTAACCAAACAAACACTCTTAAAACTGAACATGTAAGACATTTTCCAAATAAAACTTACTTAAATTTTGAAAATGACTTAAAACTACTCAACTCTCTGTTTACTTAAAAATATACATCAATAACCCACCTATAATCACATATAACAACTTACCCCGCACTCATACTCACAGTCAAACACCTAATTTGAAAATATTTCTCATAGTACTTGATGTTATATTCTAGATAGTTTTAACATATATTTGCGAGCATTTGACAGTGTAGAGAAGGCCCAAATTTGTGATATTGTCATGCCTTAGGTTCATTATAAGAATATTGACAGTCATAATACAGTATCTTCATCTCAACTCCATTAAATTCCTCTCAAATATACATCAATAACCCACCTAGAATCACTTAAAACACATTTCACCTGCACGCATACTCGAAGTCATGCACCTAATTTGAAAATTAAATCTCTTAAAACTACTTAACATTTTAAACCTGAACCACCTCGCCACACACATCGAAACTGTTAGTTCTTTAGAAGTACTCAATGTCCATTAATCCATCACTCAAACATTCGTCACCAAACAACCCACTCAGAACAAGCTTGGGAGCTGAGGTTATGCACTTCCCCCTCACACTAGGCAGAAGCAGCATAGTTCCCCTTGTTTTAGCCGGTCCATAATTCATACTAATCAAACACAACAACCCACCCTTAAAATTTCTAAAAATGCATAAAAATACCAAAAAAAAGTAGAAAAATAATCAATTATTGTAAGTGTGAAGCAAATTGCTGCAAAAATTGATGATTTCATTCTATTTGTTAAAAGTTTGACAAATTTAAGTAGATTTCATTCAAGTTGTAAATACTTATTTAGAAAGTTAAACTAATTTCAAATAAAATGTTAAAGGTTCAAACAATTCTAAGTTAATTTCATTTCAAATTCTAACGAAGTTATAGAAAACATTTAATTCGAATTGCAAAGATTTTTATTATTACTGGAAAAAGTTACACTGAAATTAGTAAAAAGTGTGGTGTAAATGTTTTTAATTAATACTAAAACACCCTAAAATTTCATAAAACTAATTCACTTACATAAAGCCTAGTAGCAAAGCTGGTAGGCTTGGAACGAACATGAACCCAGGTCAGACAATTCAAGGCCTGAAGGTGAGCATAAAGGTCCCTACCCCAGCAGGCAGCCGGCCGTATCTCCCAGCAAGCGGTATGTTGTCAGCGGGGGTAAAGCAACAGGTTCCTTGACCACACACCCACACCACAGAAGACCTTGGCAGATCTAGGCTAGTGGCGAGCAGGCGGTCGGTGTCCCCAAAGAAATCATCTCCAGGTAGCAGCAGTCATAAGCAGCGTAGACCGGTTCAGTGAATGTACGACACTCTCATGCACCGGAGAGGAGATATCGACACCATGAAGTCAGAGCAGCAAATGCCGAGCTGTGGGTAGGAACTCCTATTTATAGGCCAGACATCCTCTTTTGTCTTGTCGGCAAATTTAATTCTCGTTATTCACCTCAAAGCTATACAAAATTAACAAATTTCGTATTTGAAATGTTTTCAACTAAAATTTAACCAAACTTAAAGCAATTAAAAATGATTTAATGTGATTTTCAGAATTTTAACATGTATATGTTTCAATATGTGTATTTATTCGGGTTTAAGTAATTAGTTTTTAACTAAGCCCTTATTTAACAAAACAATTGTAATTTCAAAATGAGCTTTTCCCAATACGAGGTGTTTGTAACCAGAATGTAATGCATTTTACTACGATTCAACACATTTGCACTCTTTAATGTACACAAACGAATTGGTAACATATATTATATATTATTTTTTAAATTATGTGATTCGTTCATTTTTCCATTTATGTATTACAGCTACTGCCTTATATTCATATAAGTATTAACCAAGACTCGAACCGAGAAACTTATTTATATAAACCATGCCGTGCTCGGGACTCGAACCCAGAATCCAGATTACAATCGTACATGTCCTAACAAGGATTGGAACTCAGAAACTTCCTTATATTATCAATGCCTCATCTGTGATTCGCACCCAGAGTGTCCTAGAATAATCTGATAATGCTGCAGAGACTGGCGAAATAATACTAATTTTTTATGTATGGTGTCTTGCAGAAAATTACTACATTTTACCAGCAGACATCTTTATCAGGAGATAGGTTCAAATATCTTTAGTTAAATACTTTTTTTGGGAAAAAATAGTTTTGTTTGTTATCTGACTTTTTCTTTACAACACTAGTATGTGTTAATGAACATGGTTTGATAGAAACAAAACATATTTTTAAAAATCTCTCTATGTTCAAACATTTTAATCAATATTTCCCTCTCTTAAGGAAGTAGTTCACAGACGTAAAGGTATTTATAAATAAAAAATTAATTTTAAGACATACTTTATTGACAAAAGTTAATAAAAACAAGGCTTGTTTCTCAAATTTATGTAAATTTTCAAAAGACAAATCTGTCTGTCATGGTACAGTATGTTCCAAAACATACACAAATAAGTATAGGACATCCCAAAACATAGGAAACATTAATCTCACATAGCATCAAACAAGTACAGGTTACTCCTAAATTTATATACAACATTTTTAACACTAGCAAATACAGGACAATACAAAACATATTAAACAATTATTTCAAAAATATAAACAAATACAGGATAGTACAATAATTTAGTTACAACATTTTAACACAAATAACTACAGGTTGATTTAAAATATATGCAGCATTTTTAATTAAAAACAAATATTATAAACTGTTAGCAGCTTCTGTAAACAAGGTTTTCATGCATCTTCTTAATATTGGATCTAGATTGCCTTCTTGAACTCTGCCTTCAAGGAGAGAGCATTTCTTATGCCCTGGCTTTAATCTCTCTGTTTGTACACATACGTCCTTCAAAACGACACTTTCAACCAAGTATAGGTATGGTTCAACATAATGTGAGTGTACATATTCAATACTAGATGGAAGACATGTTGTTGGAGTCATGTGAAACACAGGAAATTTCGTGCTATCACTGCATTGAATTAGTTTGTTACTCTTCTTGTTTCCTAGCAAAAAATAAATTCATTTAAATGGAATACACTGTCGCAAGGCTATGTAAATTCTTGGAGAAGTCTGGTACACCATAACGTGTAAGTTACATTAGACTTTCCTAGTTTGATGCTGACAAAATGATTTGCAGGATGAAAATATGTCATGTTAACCGTTTGATATTGAACACACAACTGAGAAAATTTAGCAAGGAACTGTGTGTGTATATTGATAAATTAAGTCTAAGTTTACAAGTAAAAACAATTTTATTGCTCAATGCACATAACATTTTGATGAATCACATCCAGTATGAGCTGTGTAACCAAACTTGTTTTTGCGATAATGATATAAAGTATGAAGATTATTATCACATTATTCAAAATACTTATAGGTCAAATATTGTCTGTAGTATAAAAGAGATGTTTCAAACATTTTTCTTCCTCACAAAATTTTGTTACAATACATTCACCCTTAACTTAATTTTTTTGCTCTTCTGTATGTGGTCTATACTGGTTTACAAGATATTTTCAACTGTTGCAGTTAGTTAAACTGGAATCAAAACTAGATTGTTTACTACATGGTGCCAACATTGGAGCAAAATATGTACAACTGAAATTAATGTCTGACTCCACACTTCCTTTACAATGCAATGTGAATATGCTACACTATAAGTACAGAATTCAAACCTTTATTAATAAATGCATTCTTGTATTTAGACAAGAAGATTATTCTCTGTTAGCCACTTCACACACATTTTAAGTTACACATGGAAGGAAAAACTAATCCTCCTTGTTCGAAAATAAAGTTTTGGATGTCCCCATCGCAGATCGCAGGTCTCATTCCAGCAAACAGTGATTCCCTGGTGAGGTCTGGTGAGTTGGTAGGCGGTTACTCCATGTACACAGTCCTCTTCTAGCTCCTTGCTAAGACTAGCAATCATCAAATCTTCTAATATTGTTGGTAAGTCACTGTTAGGGCAAATATATCTTACAGCATAATCATTGCATGCTATTCTTTTACCAAAGTGAATGCCGAGGCTGTTATTGAAAGTATAGCACCAATGTTCTCTATAGTAGCAGACATGAACTTGTAGAATACCATCATATGGTTTAAAGAAAGCTCTTCTGAATCCTATTTGCAGGACTTGGTATACTTCTGCAGGGTTGAAGATGTTAGGCATGACTGTCGATATAATACTCAACAGTCTCCTTTATATAGCTGTTGTGTCATCACTTTTTCCCATTTTTATTTGTTCTTGGTAAGCTAAACTTTACAATTCCACATGCCACAGGAAATAATAATTCTTGGTCACCAATGTATGTAAAATGTTGCTTGCTGTTACATTTTTCTGTCCAAACTGTAGTAAGAGAGCAGCAACTACATTCCTTCTGCATGATGTATTTGATTTTCTTGTAAGATATACGTTTCGTGATGTGGCCCTTTGAGCTTCAAATTCTTGTTGACCACCATTGCAAGGTAGCCTGCTGTCATTATGTAAATTATACAAAGTACAAGAACTTCGCCCATAACAAATATCGAAAATTTTTAAAGTATAATCAGAACTAATTATCAAGGAGCATCAATGTTCATCTCTGTTGCATATCTACATATGTAGTAAACTATCTTTGTCTTCAATTCGAAACCACACTCGCTTGTAACCTGGAGTAACAATGGCATAAGGAAGTGATGAGTCGAATCTCTCCATCATAACTGAAGCTCCAGTGTAAAGTTCTCTCTCTTTATATACTAAAATTTTCTTCCAATTCCAGATAATATTAGTTCTTCAACATTAACTTGGTTAAATCAAATTTACAGACATAAACATCTTACACAGGTAATATACCTGTAACAAACCATTTTTCGAAATTTATATCTTTATACATAGGTGGGATGCTGGTAGAAATATTCTCTTAAAGCTCTGCATTTGCATTGGGAAGATAACTTTTCTCCTTGCAGTGATTGGTATTATAGCGTTTGACTATTGAATTAATACTCGAACAGTCGTGATATCTTCTGATATTTATCACTTCAGCATTGGTTAAACTTTTTAAAATTTCCTTCTGCATTTTCCAAGCACCTATACTGGATAGTCTTCGAGGAACACATTGTTTACATATTACAGGTTTTAAAGTATACCAAGGTCTGGGAGAATTAAAGCATTGTACTTTAGAGCCATTAGAATTGGTTGCATAAGAAATTGCAAGCTCCTTAATTAAAAAGGAATTGTCTTGGCAGTTTTCGAAACCTTGTGTGTAGCTCATCATTTTTACGTTATTTCTTTTTACACTATACACAAAAACTATTCACTCATCTTATTTATAAAATATCTGTGGTCGCCTCAGAATCCACTTCATGAACTCCAGAATCGTCCATTACTACATCTGGAATAATTCTGGTTTCAATAAGCTGTCCCAGCCAGCACGTCATACAGTCCCTCCACATATGTTGATTATTTCCATCATTAACAAAAGTAGGCATGCCATGAGGACAGTCTCTTGTGACAATATCCTCATCAGCTTGCAACTGTTCAGGGAGGAACAGATATATAAACTTTATTTTATGTCCCATAAAAGAAATAATAAACTCTTTTGGCAACACCCATAATTGAGAACAGTCTAAATGCAATAAGGTTTTCACCTTCCCATATGCTAGCATAGCATTAAATACTTAAACACATTCCTCATCACAATCATCACAACAATAGCTGTGATGCATTATACCTTAAGCAAACTAATGTGGAGAGAGATGTATTCCCCTGTAGATCCTGCTTTGTAGATCTAAGATGATGCAGTGGATGGTTGACAATGTAGTGGATGCCTGGTGTTGATGTAGACGACATAGTAGATGCCTGATGTTGATGTAGATGTTGTAGTGGATGCCTGATGATGGTGTAGATGTTGTAGTGGATGCCTGACATTGATGTAGATGTTGTAGTAAGCATGCAGCATTGTTCTTGATGTAGATGCCTCACGTCATTCTCAGATCTATTGCAGATGCCTAAGTCGCACTACTGCTAATACAATGCAATGCACATGCACGTGCGCACATGAAGTGACCTTGGCAGTTGAAAAATCAATTTATCTCTCCTTATATAGTAAACAGATTCAAAATGGCCGCCAATTTCTTTAAATTTGCTTAAATTTGAGTTTTTTCAGAAACTAAGTTGTAATATTATGGAATTTAACAGATTTCAACTTCGATAGCAGTAATTTTAAGCTGGTTTTGTGCTATTTCAGTAACATTGCATCGAAAAAGTAGTATTTGTAAATAAAATTTGTTCAAATATACACATTTTATACTAGATAGTACAGTCGAAATCCTGGGCTGGGAAAGATATGGAGAAATCTACACATAAAAATATGCACAAATATTTAAAACAGATTGGATATGTATGTTTACTAATGCCCTGAATTTAAAGACATTTGAATTTAAGGTAAGTTTTTATAATTGAAAAAAATTTAATTTCAGTATTGCTTAAATCGAAGGTTGCGTGTTTGAATAAACAGTGTTCTTTCAATCTTTAAAATTAAGCGAGTGAGAATATGTCTTGTATTTGTGGTGGTATGAAATTAAACATGGATCCGTTTAAACGTAAAATTTAGTGAAAGTTTGCTGGAAAACGAGATAAAATGTCTTAAAAGTTTACAGGAATGAAATTTAATTTTATTAGTTTAAACTTAAATTTTGTTGGATTAAACTATAAAATTTGTTGGAATGTTAAATCGGGGGATTATCTTGGGTGATTAATGAAACTTCATTTTAACTTGAGGGATATAAATTTCATCGGTGGGACTTGTGAAATTTTATTTCACTGGGAACATGCCAGGCTCTTGGTTGAAGAATCAGTTTTCTCGATGGATCAGTCTCCAGGCAAATGTGAAAGTTTTTTGGGCAGAGTGGAGAGGGGGACTAGCCATGCATGGTCAATTCAAAATTCACTATCTGAGGGGGTGTTTGGCAGTTGGAGAGTCTCCGACGTGGTGGACAAAAGACACTCTTTCTGGGCTGGGGGTTGCCTGGCCGAGGCAGACAGCTCTCGAGATAGCCGAAAACGTGTTTTGGACTGGAGGGGGAGGGTGGGGGTGTGTGTCCTTGTAGAGAGTTTGCAGAGTGCGGTTTTGGATCGATAGTGAATGCAAAGAAACTGTCGTTTCGGACAAAGATGTGTTCTGAGCAGGATTGGGGAAGGGAGTCGGGGAGGGTGTGTGTAGCACCCTCTGTGGACAGGGTAGTAATACAACTATTCGAAAATATGTTTTGGGCTGGCAGGGGAGGAGGGGAACACATCACTGATACAGACAGTCCTCGAGCAAACCGAAGAGGTGGTCTGGTGTAGTGAATGGGGGAGGGGGTCGTGCAGGCATAAGCAATCTGAACATCTCTCCCTGACGAGCAACATGTTAGTTTGATGCCAAACCTCACCCTGGATACGCGTATACATAGCTCTCTCCTCTGAAACATCTATTCACTGGTCGCGATGTTGTTAGGTGGAGACTATGCCTACAGCCAAAGAGGCAGGCGGTTAGCAGGCTTCACCTCTCGTTAACCCAATTTAGTGTATCCATTATAAAATATAATTTTATAATTGTTTATCATGTAAAATCCATTTCTGAGCTTGGTCGATAAAAGTTTATAGGATTTTCAACTCACATTTGTTTTGCCAAGTACAGTGAATATCACAGACTTAACAGAGATTTGTAGTAGGTCTGTTAGTTGTAATAACTTTTCTTTGGGGAAGTTTACATAAAGTGTTGCAGAAATACGCTTTGCAGGAATGTCTCCTTATGCTTTGATAGAAATTGTCTTAAAAGTGAATTTTCTTCTTCTTACAATAGTCAAATTTAATTTTCACAGGGAAGTGAAATTTGCGTTAAATATCTGGGTAGTTTTTTTTTTTAACTTTTCATGTGAAATGTTCAGGAAGACATGATTAAATTTTCGTTGTCAATAGTCCCTTTGTAGGGAGACCATTTGTTTTTCTAGATACAATTCAGAATGTGTATGAGTAGTGTGTAGGACATAGCATATTCAAGTCGTTTGCTTCCATCTTTAAGTGATCAGAATAGGTGTTAAACAAGTTTTCTATGGAAATATAAGTTAGTTTGGAAATTCAGAGTTTTTGCTATAATTTAAACTCTGCCACAAACTCCACGTCTAATTCACTGACTGACTTCCAGCCATCGGCCACCCTTATAAGTCTCCGCATGTCGTACACTGCAGTCATTCCTTGACTGACATCACAGCCAAACATACGGGTTTTCGGAGAGATGCTTGTGCGATTTCATTACATGTTTTTAATTCAACTAGTGTAATTGATATATTAGTACATGTGTCGTAAAAATAATTTTTATCCATTTGTCACATAAATCGTATTCACATCTCTTTTTGTTCATTTCCGAGTTTTTCAGCTCAGTCTATAACCAAATGGAGGCTGTAGCACACACAGGTTCTGTTTGCTCTCAACACCTCGTTCAGCTTATAACGCGACATAAATGGTATATCCAAGTCAGTACTGCAGCGACCTCCTGAGCGAACGGACATATATTAAAATCACTGACTATTAAACATTTTCTTTCTTTACACGTGTTAATAAATAAATTTATTTTAACAAGTGGATTCCGTTTCAATGGTTCTTCACCAGTCTCACAGGTGGACGGAGGTGTTTTTGGAAAGGTGCTTGTGTGATTTTATTTATTAAAGAACAGTATAGCTGGGTTCCATAGTTCGTTTAGTGATAGTCACGTACTTGTGTTCATTAGCCGTTTAATTTATATATTGATAGGGACATTTTTGCTTTCTTGTTGATCATTAATTAATTTTCTTTAGGACACCTGGTGACACGAGTAGTAGCGAGCGTTAGCACTTGTTTCTTTATGAGACCAGGTCATTCACGTAGTTGTGTTCGTTATACGTCTTGCTCGTGTTATTTATTTATATTGATAGGTAGAACTCGTTTGAAATATATTTCCATTATATTAATTTGAACACTCCGAAATTTCTGTCATATGAAACATCATCAGTTTAATTGAAATCGAAAACAGTCATCGTCTATTTAATCCTTTACATTTAATTTCTTATGTTGGTCATTACTAACATACACGACATAAATCGTATCTTTCAGAGTTGCCCCCAACACCGTCTCCGAGCAATATCCCACTCCAAACCCAAAGAACACTTATGTCACTCTTGCACAAAACTCGACATACACACGTATATATACCCTATCACCAACACATCACACCTCAGTACGACTCCAGAGAGGATGTACCAGATATGCTCCCCAACCGACAAAAAGAAATAAAGATAATAAATTTGCCCCTTAGCAAACTATTACACCAAGCTAGACACTTATCACACCAATTTTTGATTGAATAATTCAATTAAATTAATTGTATCAATCAATCAAAGTTTCATACCATTTTATCCTATGATATTAAAAAATTCGATCGGATTAAGGATTAACGAAAAAAATTAATCGGATTAAATTTGGATTAACAATTCAGATTGGATTACAATTACAGATTGGACTAACAATTGGATTAAGGAGTAACCCTTTTGATGTCAATTTGATAACAAATCGATAATCCGATTAATCAGAAGTGGGGGTGAAACCCCGTCGCTCCTACTACTCTTAATTTGTTTCCTTGAGGTTCTTTTTAAATTTTTAATCAATCTAAGTATAAAAATGAGCATATTTGAAAAATACTTACGTTCGTAGTAATTTCAGTTTCACTTCCACGCATGAATAAAATGATGAGGCCTATGGTAATGATAATTTTACATAGGGCGGAAGAAGACACAATGTGCAAGCAATTAGATCTTAAGCAGGGTTTTCAAAAGTGCCCATTTTACCGTGAACAGCTTATAGGCGGTAGTATCACGTGCAATACTCTAACTAATATTACAAATATTTAGAAACGACAATTATAATAAAAGCATATATGATGAAAAATTAACACGTAGTTGATTTGAAATGGTAAATAAATTTAATGACGAAATCATGTCACACGCATGGTGGGAAAAAAAAAAATATATATATATATATTTCCAACCGAAAATACAGTTTTACAAAGACCCGTCCGAGGCGCCAGCACGAGTTATTTGAATTGAGTTCGCTTTGATCAGCTCGTCTCAGAGTGACAATAAAAAAGAGTATGCATTGCTTTTAAGTGCAAATAAAAAATAAGTGTGAATGTAAAGTTATTTTTGTTTTGACACAGCGAATTCGTCGAGAGCAAGGAAAGTATTTTGACGACTAGGAGAGAGGAGAATGGAGTAAGAAAAGGGGGGAAAAAAAAAATCTGGGATGGGAATTATTTTTTCCGAGAGTTTCATGGGCTGAGCTGTGCCGCCGGAGGATGCTGCGGGTTTTGATTAAATTAATCCGCGGCAGCTGCGAGAAATACGGGTTGGACGGTGTGAGGGGTGTTTCGGGAAGTTTATATTCGTCCGTCATTTGTCCTTCGCCTGTAGACGTCACAATGGCGGGGAGAGTTGCTTTCGCTGTACTGTGGTCAGCTTCCTTGTCGCCCTCCTATTTTTCCTCCCCACAGAATGGTGATGGGCATTAAGTATTCCCTGGTTTAACTATTTCAGAAACCTCTGCCAAATTAACCCTTTCAGACTCATTTTCATTTACGGTCTCGGGTGTTGCAAACAAAATATTTTATGACGCGCGCTGTACTTGAGTGGACACGACACATGTTTCGTCGTCACAGCCAATGAGCTGTAGGGTAGGCCTACGTGTTCGGCTAACGGTTATGTGATGCGATGACATAGGCCAGTAAGAGGGTTTACGAATAATGTAGCCACAGGTTAAGTTCATTGGTAACTGAGCTTCGCAGTTTGCAGTTCAGGCCATAAATTGTTTACACTTGAGTAATGTACACAATTGTGTGCACTGGGTTTGAATGGGTTAAAGGGCCTCAGTTATTGATAGTTCTCATTCGCTTAGCACAACTCGACAAACAAGTCATAGCCAAAACGGAGTCATACAGAGATGAGTGGGTGGATCACATAGGTTCGGTGAAAGTGACTCGGTTTGGCCCGCTAGTTTGGCTCCAACACGAACGTCAATAAAAATTTAGAGAGGTTTCTCAATACGTTAACGACTTATTTAAATTGTAGAAAATTAGCGTCATCCAATATCGGTTTATTTTTTTTCTTATAGAAACTAAGGCGATGACATAATATTATGTTCATGTCTGTGACAATTCCGTATTTATTTATTTATTTCACCTTGTTTTCTGTGAGTGTGTCTCAAAAAAATTCTCAAGCAGTCGCAAATAGTCGCAGGTAGTCGCCGGTAGTCACGGATAGTCGCATATATAGGTATGAATTTTAATAACTCCATAAAACCTGAGCGAAGCGATGACGGGCTGCTAGTTATATAATTATAAGCGTCAGATACATAAAAAAAAAAAAAATACTATGCAGCCCTTTACTGAACCTTGTCGCATATTTTCCACCAAGGAAGTAATAATGCCGCCCCTCAAAGTTCCGTAGGTACACGCCGCACAGCGCTACGCGCCAGAGTTCAGAGATTTGCGCTTAATGCGATGGCGCACTACATGCGTGTATTAGCGTAGCACTTGTCGCTGGCGCACTGCTCTGCCTTAGGAGCTGAACATAGCTAAAAGTAGGCCTGAGATGACTCCCTAGTAAAATATGGTCTATAGTATAGAAGCAGTTTCTTCACACCTTCCGAACCAAACCTTCGGAAAAACACCGCGTGTTTGACGTTTTTCGTTGTTTCCTAAATATGTAATTTTTCGCGTCCGTTCTACACTTGCGTTAACATAAAAACACCTTATTTTAGGTTAAATTTATCTTTTGCTTGTATCTTACCTATAAATTATAATGTTTCATCTACGTATAACTAATATGAACGATGGCGGAGAGGAAATGGTCGTGTTGGCAATACTTGGTAAGAAATAGTTCTTAAGCTAAATTCTATTACACTGACAGCGCACGAATGCGCTCTGGTGTATTGTCCCTCTGGTGTAATTTTTTCATTTCTGTTTGCATGTGGCGGAGGAATATCCTGGAAGTAGAACAGTAGGGCTTGTGAAAAGTTGGAAATAAGCACGAATGGAGTGTAAAAAATCAGTGTTTGCTCATATACGCTTGCCTCAGTAAATAAATGTTATGAGATTAGAAATTTTTCCAAAAAAAAGTAAGAAAAAAAGAAACATATCTACAGACACCATTTTATTTTTACTTATATCCTATTAGATATATTCAAATAGGAAAAATAGTGGAAATGGTTTACAAAAAGAAATATTTTTTTGGGCTTTCTTATGTAGTCTACTTGAGTTTAATTGAGACATTTAGGCGACTCTTTTAAACGAGGTCTTGAGAGCCGATAGTAGGGAAAGAAACTACAATTGGCATCTATAGTTGTAATCCTGGACGTACGTAGCTTATAATGATATCCTGTTGTTACAGATCTGCTTCCCTGAACTGCATATCGCAGTATTGCTTTCTTTTTGCCAGACGTCACCCCACAAGGGGTTTAAAAATGTTACCAGCGCTTCGCCGTGTACATTGCAGAATATTTTTGTGATTCTTTCCCATTGCGGTATCGTGGGTATTATTAATGTCGTTTATTTTTAAAAAGGCTGGCTCGAGTGGGTGAATGCGCGCGCCTTATAATGCAAATTTGTGTGGATAACCCCGGCATATTGTGGCGCTTTGAGCGAGGCCAGCTTGCCGCCTCGCCCCCCCCCCCACCCCCCGACACAAGGGATGAAGGATGGACGGTGTCCTTTATTGTCCTGTGCGCCGCCTCCCCCCATCCTCCACCCAGCCTCCTGTTCGGTCCCTGACCGGAAGTGCGCGCGGAGGTCAGTCGATTACTTCCGCACGTCCCGACGCCATAGCGACCACTACCCCCCTCCTCTCCCTACACCCTTATTCCCGGCGCCAAACCAGCCCTTGCTTCCCGGACCTTTCCTCTCTCGTGGTCACAACGGGGTGGTGTATCGCGTGCTCAGAACGTCAATGGCGCCGCGTCCATTATCGACTGTTACGCTGGTGGAAATGTTAACGCGCGTCTGCACATCGGAGTTGCCAACTTTAACCTTTTTAATCGATGATAAATACACGATACTTGTCGATTTATGAAGTTGAAACGAAAGAATATATTTTGCTCGGCGCGGCACTAGCATTGATATAAACACATTGTCCTAGCATTGGGACCATAGACTAAACATGAAGTAGACCGCTTATTCGTCTTCTACGCATGTACCCAGCACTGACCTACCCCAAAGGAACACTGCTGAAAACGTCCCACGGTCAACATTGATAAACGTGTTTTTTTTTTATATTTGAAGTTTCAAAAAAACAAGAATTTTTATATTAATGAAATACTGTCACCAGTTACAAATTGGTTAGAGGAAGTGCGCACACATCTCGAAGGACTTGTTTACTAAACACCGTTATAACCTCAAATACAGTCCACGTCGTTTTCGCCAGTCGTATTGGCAGGCAGTTAGTTCAATGTTGGAACACGGAGATTGGTTGTGCGCATCCAGCGAGATCGTTCTACCTCATTTTCAGTCTGTGATCAGGTCCAATAAAAGTGACTAGATAGAGATTGCTGGACATTCGCCGCTGTGACGCAGATGTCTGAAAAGGAAAAACAGGACTATGCACGAAAAAAAAATAAAATAAGACAACCTAAGAACGAGAAAATAAAAATGTGTATTCAACACTGTATAATTCCAAGATGGAATACAATTAAAAAAAAAAAACAGAATAGCAACATACTCCATACTCAACTCTCTTCAGCCTGATCGGCTCTCCAGATGTCGATGTTAAGAGCCGCCCAAATTACACACACCTCGGGGGTTTTCTGAGTCAGACGCAAGCCTGCTAATAAACATATATCGAATATATGTATTACGTAGGCTGTGTTAAGACTGGCTACACACTGTAGTAGTTATATACCTTTGGCCATATACCTGAGCTTTCAATGTACAGAGGACTTTGGCGTTTGGACTATATGTAACATAACCCACGAAATTTTACTGCCATCGTATAACCCGAATAGGGGCGTCATTCTTTGGTGATTAGCACATTGACTTGCTAAAGGCTGTTCACGGTAAAGCGAGCAATTTTGAAATCAACCTAAGAAAAAAGTATCTGCCCCTGCACGAATACATTTTGACGGGCGCACTGAGTTACATTCGCCCGGTAAAGTTAGAAACTATAGATGGAAAGTAGTTCCAAATTTTAACGTCGAATAAAAAAGGTTAGGTAACCATTTGTGATAACTTAAAATTATTTCTTCCTCTTCCTGTTTTTTGAGTGCACCGAAGTGTAAAAATTAATAAATTTGAAAAGTATTTACTTTCTTAATAATTTCACAGTTTCATGTTACCGATGCATGAATAAAGTGATGAGGCCTATAGCAATGTTGATTTTACGTAAGGCGGAAGAATATACGACTTAAGCAGGGCTTTCAAAAGCGCTCATGTAACCGTGAACAGCCTATAAGTAGATCCTTGTAGATCCGAGAACGAATTTTTGTATGCGAGTAATTTGGCGAGCGTAGCCATTAGCCGGTGAGTTAGTTATCTTGCAGTTCTCCTTTGTCCTCCAGTAAAGTGATCCGCAATTGCACAATCGTAGTGTCTCATTTCAAAGACGACTGGCACAGCGATATGTTATCATTTTTTTTTTTTTTTTAGTTTATCTCCATTCGTAATCTACTGTAGTTATCACTAACAACACTCTGTCGCGGATCGAAAAAAAAATATCGCGGCGTGACTGTACACAGAGGGCTATGGTCACGGCGATAAAAAAGATTTCTATCAGCGAAGTGCCAGTGAGTGAAAATCCAGTCGAAAATTTACTATTGGCTTCTGAGTGAGTAGAACTCACATGAATACAGGTTAGGAACAATTTACACGGAAAAATATTCTAACAGACTGACTTTTGCGCATAACCACCCCATTTCCTCGTGACCTTAATGACATTTGAATAGTGTATGTGACACTATGTTCTGTGGCATAAATTCTAAAATACGCATATGTCAGATTATGATATTTATTTATTGTATTGCAAGACACCTAGCCGATAAGATTTCGTTTTCAGGGGACAATTCGTGGTGTTAGGTCAAATTCTTGCCCCTCCCAACTCCTTGCGTCGCACATATAGTATCCATGCTTGGTCAGTGCTTGCCAAATCCTTGATTCCAAGCTTAGCAAATAAAACCTGCCATTCTGCACAGATAGCACTTACTTTCCTCTTCACACATAAGTGACTTCACGCGAATTTCGCGAACTTCTGCAAGCTAGTCCTCTGAGGCAGTGAAACTCACTGATAATCACTGGGGATCATTCTTGATGACGCTACTGTAGTGGGCTGTAAGTGATTATCAAGAAGCATGGCGTTGGAGTTGAGTTTTCATCGAAGTGGAGCAAAAATTGTAACGGATAATTTTTTTCGTGAATGGAATCGAGAATGATTTTAATGACACGATCACTTCTGCGACTGTCGAAGATTACAATTTGTTTTTTATTACGTCACTTTTGAATATTTAAAAGAATGTCAATATCACGTTTGTGGGTAAATGCTGCTGCGTGTCGCCTGAGTTTTAAACCTCCTGGGGCATCTTAAGACTGCACCGGCCAAGTTGAGAACAAATATTGATTAGCACGGCCATAATAAAAACAAGCACATTTGAGATACATGCAACATGAATGCAAATGGTTTTTGTAGAATTTACGGAAATCAAAATTAGCATAGGTAAACAACAACTAAATAAAAATAATTAACCATACAGCGTGTACAGTCACTAAAAAAAAAAAAAAAAAATTGATACTGGCTGCAATTTTTTTTCTGTGCACAACATTAGCGTGAACTTCTTCTCCATATACTGATACGAAAGTAAATTTAATGAGACGTTTAACAGGAAACGTTACTTGATAGCAGAACATATGCTCGTGACACTATGGATACCTGGTTCAGATATTTGCTGTAAAGCAATACAGTATCGCTGTAAGTTGAATCTAGACGCAGTATAAGTTTTGCCTGCTTACAAAAAGTATACATCCAATATTTCCATCATCTCAGTTAAGGTGACAGTTTTTACTATCAAGGCAATTGCCACAGTCGTTCTAGCGTCCCTTAAACAAACTCGATGAAAGTCTGTTTGGTGTGCCGTATTGTCGTCTGTTACTCATTACGCTATTAAACCACGTTCGCGATAAAAAAAAAAATCCACTCCTGCATCAATTTTTCTATCCTCCGTTCTTCTCGATTTACAACTTCCCTTTCCATTTCCCAGAAACCATTTTTCCTCCATTCACTTCAAGGAATTAATATTTTCTCCTTTATCTGCCTCTTCGAAAACATCCCAATTACAACCTCCTTTACCAAATAATGTCTTTTAATGGCATATTCACTTTGCCTTGCTGCTTCTTATTTTTGTTTCTTACTTCACACGTTTTAGTGCTTCATTACAGACCATAGCAGAAAAAAAAAAGTTTGATATAATTAAAGAGTAAACAATGAATAAGAACACAAATGTGAAGCAGCCGCGTATTGCGCGGACTCGAGCCGCACACACCAGCCAATCAACGCCTGGGAACCTGCAAGCCAGCCGGCAGCACAGCCAATAGCGAACCTCTCGCGGCATGCAGTAACCAATCAGACACGTGGCCCGTTCCTAGGGCATCGCTCGGATCTAAAGACCTCGAAATTATGGGCCGCCGAAATCTCTTCCCTTCCTCCCTTGCCCGAGGGCCTCGAGCAGCCAATCGGCGAATGGGGTACGAGAACATCAAACGAGCCGCCTCTCCATTTCTTCTCTGTGTACTTGTGCGGTATATATCATTCACGATTCCTTCACACCTTTGTTAAGCCCTGCTAAAGTTCTACTTCCAGGATATCCCTCCGCCCGGCGCAAACTAACCTTAACTAAGTCTAAAAAAAATTACACCAAAGGACAACGCAGAGAATTCATGCCCACTCAGTTATAATAATAGTTTTCATGGGAACTATTTCTTACTAGGTACTACCAACACACACATTTTCTCACTGACTTTACTTATCCATGTGTATCATAAAAGAAATATAATTTATAAATAAAATGCAAATAAAATATAATTTAATTAAATGAGAAATAAAATATTTTTATGTTAACAGAGGTATAAATTGCTTGTGATAGATGGTATATTCAGGAAATAACCAAACACGTCATACATAGGGTGATTTCTCTTAGGTTTGATTCAAAAAGTGTGAAGAAACCATAAATACACTATAGCAGTGTTACTGGTCTTTCCTAAGTAATTTTAGCAGAGGTAACGTAATGGTAGAGAGTTATAATATCCCAATAACATACGTAAATTCAACTTCTCGAAGCGCTTTCTTGGTAGGTTTCCCTCTTTGCGTGTAAGTTTGTCCAGCAGTCGTGGTGCTAGAACGCTGTGCCAGACGGCTGGAGTATTAGAGATTTCAGCAACTGAAAAACGAAGTGCCGCAGTTTACTAGTGCTTACGGATGTGCTTGTCAACAGTGTGACGGAGTTCTCAAGTGATATTTGTTTTTTTTTTCTTCTTTGTCTCCAATACTTTAGGTTTCCCTGTTCTTAGGCGTAATAAAACCTTAACCTGCCATACTTGTAAAGGCTGTTCACGATAAAGTGAGTACTTAGGAAATCAACCTTAAAAAAAAGTCACCGCTCCTAACTGCATATATTTTAACGGGTGCAGTGAGTAGCATGTGTCCAATAATGTTGGTAACGATGGAGGGGGAAATAGTTCCATATATTAACGTCCAACAAAAAGATTTAGGTAACCATGTGTTGTAACTTAAATTATTTATATCGCTTTCTGTATTTTTTTTAATGCATTGAAGTTGTGGAAATGAGCATATTTGTAAATATTTATTTTTTTAATAATGCAATGTTAATTTTACATAAGGCGGAAGAACACACAACATGTATTCAAGTAGATCTTAAGCAGGGCTTTCAAAAATTCTCATTTTACCGTGAACAGCCTATATATGTATTTCTTGCATTCACAGCCTGTTAACTGGGCTATGAAAAGTTGAATGACCGCATTGGCCCCTGCGTTGCTGAACAAAGAAATAAGATTTGGATGGTGCTTGACTTGGTCTTAACGCTCCAGCAATTGCAAAACGAAACCGTTGTGCGGGTTGCTGCCTGAAGAAGCCTAGGCATTTTTTTTTCCCCCTGCATGATGTAATGTAAAGTAGAGTGTTCTCGAGGCTCCCTGACCAGGCGGCTCTTGTAAAGTAATGAGGGTTGTGGGGAGTGAGCAGCGAGGAGTATACAGGCTGGTACTATTTTTTTCTACCCACTAATAAAGAGCTGGTACCCACCTATCTGTTTCCTGTAGCATTTATATTAATGCATGCCATAACTTTGAGTTATTTCCTGTCGAAAGTGTTTTACTGTGTCTGTGCTGGTTTCTTCAATTTATTTTCTTGGGGCTACAATGGGTGCACGGTTAGCCTGCTCGCCTCCCACCAAGGCGGGTCACTCCGGACTTTTGCATGTGGGAATCGTGCTGGACGATGCCGTTGGTCGGAGGGTTTTTTCTCGGGGATCTCCTGTTTCCCCAGCCCTTTCACTCCGGCGCTGCTCCATACTCACCTCAATCACCCTCATCGGCTCTCAAGACCTCGATGTTAAGAGCCATCCAAATCTCTTCACTCTCTCACTCCTTTCTCCTCTTAGATATATGTTAAATATAGGCATGTACGTTCACTGATGTAGTAATGGCCCCAAGCGCGGCCATTTCTGCCAGATCCCTCTCTGACACGATGCATGTCTCCTTGCGGGAATCCCTTCCCTCGTAGGAGTATGAGACCTAGCCCTGGGACGCATTTGGCTCACGTCCCTAGCCTGGGCTTTCACTTAAGGGGACAGCCTGCAAGGTGCTTGAAACTTGTTGCAGAGTGTTGGGAAACACGTTTTTTTATACGAAAATATTTCATGAGTCCCCAGTGTGCTAAACACGCTACAAACGAGTACAGAATGCCACTTTCAAGACGTTACGCGCACTAGAAGTATTACTTCTAAGCCCTCCAACATGTCCGTCACAAGTGTTGTAACTGTACTGATGTGTGTCTCTGTTTAGATAAACAAAGAACGCCTACAGAGGAGGGAGTGGTGTCCTGCACGACAGTCAGGGGTGGCAGATTGCGGCTTTATAGGCGTTTCATGCGAAAGAAAGCTTTTCGCAGTAATAGGTTGTTTGTTTTTGGCACCACTCGGAGAATGTTGGGGCGATGAAGATGGCACTTGAGTCGAAAAGAGGGCGTTTGAGTCGTAAGGAGTGTGTTAGGATCGTATAGGATGCGATGAGGTACCTGTCTCTTGGAAGGGGGAGAGCGAGAGTGGAGTTTTTTTCGGTGTATATATTGAGATGCCCGATCTGTCTCGAGGAGAATTCCCCAGCCTCTGTGCTGGTACTCTCGTGGCGAGGGGGGACCGCCCAGAGTAGCAACAAGAAAAGGAGAGGAGACATAAGTATCCTGCGAATATTCGGACTTAGAAAAATGTATGATGGCTAGGGCGCAGTGGAACTTAGACAAATTATGCGAGGCTACAATAGTGGGTGATAGTTTTTGGCAGGCTGAATCTTGGACTTAGAATATTTTGGCTCATGAACATCAGGACTTTGTTTTTTTTTTTCATTCTAAGTTAAAGATTCGATTTTTCTGCGAGACGTTTATAATGACTTTGATTCTGGGGGAAGGAGTCTCGGACTTAGTTATTTTCGGGGCAGCCAGAATAAAGACTTAGAGTGGGAAGAGGCGCCTATGGACTTAGTATTTTTCGCCTTTATTGCGAAATAAAGACTTCGTCTCTGGCCATGTCATTTCGGCATTTTGAAAAAAAATATTTTTGTGTACCAGAGTTCAACTTTGTTTGTTTTTTTCCTTCCTGAAGAGTCAGAGTAAATACTTAATTATGGTGTTCGCATATGAACTTTGACTTGTTCTAGGTCGCCTGCATCGAGCTTGTGATAAGTGGCCTTTTGGAGTTTCGCCATGCTAAATGGTTATGAATTCGAGTCGACCATTTTGGAGAAGGGGGCTTGGAGGTTAATGTAGTTTTCTCCGAGTGTTTCCCGATAAAATATGGGTTTTGCTGGATCTTAGCTTCTAGACCATCATTGAACTCAGTGATGTTTTATTCTCGTCGCGACCTTTATGAGTGAACTTGAGAAGAGTAGCTGAAATATTTGGAATAATTATTGTGGAGAAGAGACTTGGTAAATTACAGAACTGGATTTGGAACATGGGAAAGGAAAAGTAAATGGAGTGACGGATGGTTTGTGTGGGATTTATGGTATTGTATGCGTGGAAGGAGATGAAAATATCAGTGGTAGGGAGAATGTCCTTCTCTTTCTTTCACCAGTGTGGTGTGCTTGTAGAGCAGTTGGTGCCGAAGTGAGCAACCTGCATGAAAGTGTAGGTGAGGACAATATCCCCTGCCTTCTTCGGTCGTGTGGAGAGAGTGTGTTGAGAGAAAGGTCCTAGGCCAAGCAGCCACGCAAGTGTTCAGTGGGGAGAGTGTCCCCCAGACTGATAAATCTAGAGAGTGGTGAATGTCGGGGAGTGTTGAGGAACATTTTTTAGGGGAGGTATTGTTCCCGAGTGTTCAAAAGTGGGAAAGAGTGACAAAAGCAGGGGAATTTGCCAAGAGACCAGTACCTCAGTGGGGCATTTTCTTTTTATTTTGCATGAGTGTGATTTTAAATGAAAATGTTATTGTAATCACCCTGCGATGTGAAAAAGTGAGACGAATAATTAAAATTGTGTTATTGTTATTTATTATGCATCCCTTGGGTAGAAGCAAAGTGTGTTTGCATGAACACCTGAGAAAATGGTAATAAAAAGGAGTGGTTTTAGCAAAGTTTGTAAATGTTTTTTGAGAGATGGTTCAATGTGGCCATTTTCAGTTATATTGTTTCTATTAGTGTGAAGGTGTCTCAAGTGCTTTTGGCGATAGCACAATTAAGCAGTGGCGGCTGCTGGGTAGGGCAGCAGGGCGCAGCCCTCCTAATAAAATCTCAGAACGCATACCTCTATTTATCTGCTACTCAGTAAATAATACTGCGTAGGAATACGGAGGTTATTTCGCAGGCAATGTTTTTTAGATGGACGAGGATCTTGTCAAGAGAGAAATGTTTTTGGAAATGTCGAGTGGTGGAGCGAAAGATTCTTCGCCCCGAAGTGGTTAGAGCTAGTAGTGTGAGATGACCGTAACCTAGGACTAGTGGCGCTACGGGAGTGAGGGAACACTTCAGGGGCTCGGCCCTATTCAGCCAATCGCATGCTGTAAATCGGAGAGAGCTGGGCGCACCCCTGCTTAAACAAAAAAAAATGGTTTCCTGGAACTTGACAAAGCTACCAGAACTACTTGTTTTGTAAGCACACTTTCGCGATCCACTCTTTTGCAGTTGTTAAACACATTTCTTAACAATGCTTATATTTGTTTCGAATATTTTTTATTTATAGATATTGTTCAAACTCGCGTGAGCTTCAAATATGGTATGTAATACTCTGAATAAGTTTGTTGTTAATTAATGGTGGGCTATGAGCATCGGTCAGAAGCAGGGTTGAATTGTTGTTAATGTCGTGTTGTGTAAACTTGTAAATAATTGTTAATTTGGCGAGTAACATTTTAAACTATATCACGACAAAGATTTTCAATCACGAGAATAAACTAGAACTACATAATCTGGGACCAGCAAGGCCACAGTTAAGTATAATTCAACAACAAAGCCAAAGTAGTAAATGGTTCGTATATGAGAAAATTCGACATAAGTACATACAATTTCGCGGATTGGCTATGTGGGTGTGAAGTTGGAAATGTGTTGTTTTGTTTAAATTTTTTTTTTTGCTAATTGAACCTAATGATTTTGCGTGGGATGTCAATGGGGTAAAAGATTCAAAACATTTGGGAAACAAAGTTAAAAGACATAAATCATGTTCGCAACATATAAAAAATGCCATAAAATTTTCATTGCTTGGTAAGGTGAATATACATTGCCAGTTAGATAGAGCGTACAGGTTGACGAATGGTTTTTTTTTTACAAATATATTAATTAAGATATGCCATTTTCATCCTCTAATTTAAATTTGACACGAATTTGGTATGTATTGTAGGCTATGTAAATTAGTTTTTGGTTTTGAAAATATTTGTTATAGTATATTTAAGTTATCATCATCATTAGTATGGTAGAATTGGTATTATTAAGTTATCTCTCGTCGTCTCGTGTAATGTACCACACCATGTAGGTACTGGTTGGAAGGCATATAACCTAAACAAACTTAAAACAAATACATACCTGTGGTAGTGATTAGATCAAAACCAGAGGCCACAGTATGTTGACCATTACAAATAAGGCGATGATACATTTTTCTTCAAACAACCTTACTTATTTTTTGTATTTAGCTACATAAGCTTCACTTACTTAAGCCTGTCGTACGCAACATATTTATCACTGTGTCTATTTAAAAAGTGATATTTGTAATGATATCAGTTGGGATCGCTACGGCCCTCCCAGTTTCAAAAGTCACCAGCCGCCACTGCAATTAAGATGTATGTTTTTAAAGATCCATGTTAAATAGGGTGTTTTAATTAATTTATATGTTCATTCTAATTGCTTTAAAATTCAAGTATGTTAATCCTACAAGTCTAAGGCAGCTTGAGTGTGATTCAAGAATAGTTTTCCTTGTTTAAAGTGTTTCATAAGATATTTTTAAATTCAATGCCCAAGGTGCTGGACTTAGAGTTTGAAGGGAGGATTCTGGAAGTGCATCTAAATGGAGAATTTGTTGATTGTCGAATCCATGTGGAGAATGTTACTAAACCTAATTTTTAAGTAATTAATTGGTAGTAGTAGTTCCCTCCTCTCCAGAAAGAGTGCGTGAACAATGTCTACTGCTGAATTATCATCAAATACACCATAATTTTTACTGACACGATTCATTTAACCCTTCCTGTCCTGATTCCTTGAAACTAGGTAGAAATGTGGGTTAGGTAGTTCAAGTTGTGTCACAGGAACTGCGGCGACTGGGCCACAACTCATACACTCCTGTGAAAGGAAGAAACTCCGGGGCAAGAGTTGAGAGGAGACTTGCTCGGGAAGTAGTAGCGAAATGGCAATCCATGAAGCTGCAAGCGTAGTCTATGTCTGAGTTGCGTTGTGGACTGAGAGAGAGAGACAGAGGAAGTGTGTGATCAAGCGAGCACTGCAAGCATCGCGAGGTTTCTGGTGAGAATTATATCCCCGGCTCTGTCCTGGTTAAGAGTGGCACTGTGGAGAAGCACTGCCATCTCCCTCGAGAGTAAGGTGAGGAGTATATCCCCGGCTTCTGGGTCTGTGTAGTGCATACTGGAGGGAACATCAGTGAGCTCTACCAACACTTAGGGTGTTCGGTGAGAGTATAATCCTCGGCTCCAGGATGGATGAGAACGGATGCTGCGAGTGAGCTTGCAGTGGCCTCTTGGTTAAGTCAAGTTAAATTTTGTAAAACTAATGTATGATGAGCTTTGTATTATTTTATGGCAAATTCATTATATATATATAGTAAAAGTCTTTTTGGTGGCATTTATAAAGAGTTTTTCACAGCCACAGTTATACCCTAAATCACAAATTTGTTATTTGTTCATTTTACAGTAGCACTCTACCAACCTTGGAAAGCAAAACTATAGTTCAAATATATTTTCCCCCGTTTGTTTTAAAAGTTTTTGTAACAATAGATTTACACCCCTTCCTCATCTTGTGCTGCTGCCCCATAGAGTAGCCAGTGTTACTTCACACCTGGCAGTATGGCACTGGCTAGTTGCTTCCTTGCTAGTCTACTATGGGCTCAGAGTCGCCCAGGGCGTGTCTACTAAACTGCGATCCAATTGCAAAGTCAACTTCAGTGTACACGTGTTTGACCTCTATCTTGTCCTGCGAATGAACTCGCGAAATGTCCCTATCCCCAGTTATTATTTACTCCGCGGCCCCACTTTATTTCTGAAATGTTCTGCGCTGGTGCGTTGGTATTATCTCTGCTCGTTACAGTTCGCCGCACGCCTTCGCGTTAGTGAATTTCTCTCGAAACTCTGTCTGTGATTCGCAGCCTAGCAAATGCGATGGCACGCAGTTTAATGAATTTTTCCCAGCTGCCGCACGCGTTCGAACGACAGTGCCCGTGCTGTGAACCTCGCCGTGAATGCGATGTTGTGTCTTTCGATGGAACTCTCGCGGGAATCATTCCCGTAATCCGTCCACGGTAGCTTCCAGCTTCTCTGAAGCCCTACTAAAGTTCTGCTTCCATGGAAATCCTTCGCCTCGTGCAAACAGAGATCAACCAAGTCTAGAAAATCACACCAAAAGAACACCGCATCGCATTCGTGCGCACTCAGTTTATAGACTGCTCACGCGGTAAGAAAAAAAATTTATCACTTTCGAAAGCCCTGCTTAACCCATTCTGACCCAGTGTACACAAATTGTGTACACTATGCACGTGTAGGTAATTTTTGATCCATGCTACACACTGCGAAGCTCAATCACCAATAATCTTATCTGTGGGTAAATAATTCGCAAACCATCTTACTTGTCTAGATCGTGATTGGTTCATATAACTGTAGCCGAACATATAGCTAGGGATAGGAACATTTCGCGAGTTCATTTCAGGGCAAGATAGACGTCAAACACGTGTACACTGAAGTTTAGTTTGCAATTGGATCGCAGTTTATTAGACACGCCCTGGACGACTCTGAGCCCATAGCACACTAGCAAGGAAACAAGTAGCAAGTGCCATACTGCCAAGTGTGGAGTAACACTGGCTACTCTCTGAGGCAGCATCCAATGGACAAACATCTGATGCTCTAGTGTACACATAACTGTGAAGTCTAGCCTACGGGTCAAATTTTCCTATCCCTACACATAGCCTACAGCTCATTGGCTGTGGCAACGATACAAGTGTAGTGCCGATGTTAGTACAGCACACATTATAATTTTTTTTTATTTGTAACACCTGAAACCGTACTTTAAATTGGGTCTGAAATGGTTCAGATCTACTTGTATGTACGTTGTATATTCTCCCTCCTTATGTAAAATTAACATTGTCATGTGCTTAATCACTTTATTCATGCGTCGGTCACTTGAAACAGTGAAATTATAACAAAAAAATATATGTTAGAAGTGTGATCATTTTTACACTTCGATGCATTAAAAAAAAAAGAGAAAACAAAGTAAATAATTTAAGTTATTACAAATGGTTACCTTACACTTTTTATTCGACGTTAAATTATGGAACTATTTTCCATCCATCATTGCCAACTTCACTGGGCGCATGACGCTCAGTGCACCCGTTAAAATATATGCAGGCAGGAGCAATGTCTTTTTTCTAAGGTTGATTTCAAAAGTGCTCTGTTTATCGTGGACAGCATGTAATAGTATTTTACAGAAGAACCGATTTCTTGCTAGGCATTGCCAACGCGAAGAGACCCAAAATTTCACGGATTCATTTGGCAACTAGCTTAGACGTCAATATCCTTATTGTAGTAGTGTCTCAACTAGTTGCTCATTGGCTTATGCCCAAGTTTTATCCCGGAATAGGTAGGACGGGATTTGGTGGCTCTTTTGCTTACAGTTCAATGAGTGGGTTGAGTTCGTCCAGTGCGTGGCTCACAAACTGATGCCCAATTGAGAAAGGAAGACATACATGTGTTTGACGTGTAGCTTGTCCGCAAATGAATTGGCGAAATTTCCGGGTCTCTAGTGACACGCTTGTTTTGTCCCTGTTTTATTAATATTAGTTATAAGTTAAATATTAAAATTTATAAATTAAATATAAGTAACATTTCAATTTATTAAAAAAAAAAAAAAAAAGGTATTATATAAACACTACAGGTTATCAATAGGGACAGGAAAATTCCTCGTTCTGAACAACCTGTAGTCCAGACACCACTGTCCTATGCATTTGTGAGCCTCAGATTTCTGTCCACTGGCTGCTGCCTCCAGCAGTGTGTAGCCAGTTCTACCTCAAACCTGGTGGCACAGGATTCGGTGGTTGTTTCCTTGCACGTCTGTTATTGGCTCAGAGTTCACCTGGGCGTGCCTAATAAACTGAGATATCATTGCAAACATAACAGAAATGCATGCCTGTCCCAAATCTAGCTTGTCCTAAAATGAATTCGCGGAATTCTCCAGTCCCTAGTTATCACAGATAATATATTTTATAGAACCGCACGGTAAATAAGAATACAGAAGTGAAACAGCCGCTTATTCCACGAAGTCCACCTACACACGCCTTCGAAACTGTTTCACGCGCCAGGAACATGTAGGCGTCAACGCCTGACAACCCAGCTTCTTGCCAGCCAATAGCGAACCTCTCGCAGCACTCTCCATACTTGTCCTCATCGGCTCTCAAGACCTCGAGGTTAAGGGCCGCCCGAACCTGTCCACGCAGTATTTTCCTGCCTCAGTTCATCGACTACAGCCCCAGTGTTTGGACATCTTTATCCCTTGCCAGGTGGCACGGGATTCGTTGCATGTTCCCTTGCAGGGCTGTCATTGGCTCATAGTTCACCGGGGCATGTCTAGTAAACAGCGATACAACTGCAAACGTGGCAGAGATGTCCATGTGCCTGAAGTCTAGCCTGTACCAAAATCAATTTGCAAAATTTTCATTTCCTAAGTAATACCTAGGGACACCCAAATCTAACGATAAGTTTTCCGCTCCTGTTAGATTTCAATACCCTACGAGTATGTCAGCAGTGTTCTATTGCTTACTGGTCTCGTGTCTTTGCGAGAAAACATTTTCTCACTTCGCTGGCCAATCAGAAGTAGGTCACTCCTGTAGTGTGAATCTGTGATTTGCGAGCAGACACCTAAGACGCGTGACATGTAAATAATCCAATGAAGAAAGTGGATCTGAACTAAAGTGTTATCAAATACAACTGGTCATGAAATCTTTTCGCGAAAATCGGATATCCTAAGTGATATCTAGGGATAGGGACATTTAGCGAGTTCATTTCGGGACAAGATAGACGTCAAACACATGTACATTGAAGTTTACTTTGCAATTGGATCGCAGTTTATTAGACACGTCCTGGACGACTCTGAGCCAAAGCAGACTAGCAAGGAAACAACTAGCCAGTGCCATACTGCCAAGTGTGGAGTAACACTGGCTACTCTATGGTGCAGCAGCCAATGAACAAACATCTGAGGCCTAGCCTACAGGTCATTGAACTCGCGAATTTTTCCTATCCCCAGTAATACCGCTCGCGTCGACAGACATCCAACGGCCGTACTCCAGTATATCTAGCCTTGCAAGTTTCTTCCTTCCGTCAAGGGTGGATAGGAAAACAGTGGCGGAGGGATATTTTTTATTTCACTGCCATCCACGTCTTCCCTCCCCCCCCCCCCCCCCCCGTCGTAGGTTCTCGCCCCTGAGCCCTGCGCCAGGGGGATTAGGCGATGTTTGTCCTTGTGCTCCGTCGCGTCGCATGCAGGGAGATGACAGACCTCGTGCGACGCCGCATCCCTCAGGATTAGCATGATGCACGCCCTCCATCCACGCGGCAGTTGTGTGCTCCTGGGGGATGCACCCTGGCAACTGGCTACGTAATCTAGCAGCGGGTTCACCTGGATATCAACCAGCTTACGACGCGTCGTTAACCGGAAATGAGCTTTCTGCGCAGGCGGTCCTGGTCTCAAGTAAGGTTTAATCTACTCAGGTTAAGAACAAAACGAGATTTCTTACGGGAGAATTTAGCATAGGGAAAATTTCTGCCACTAGCTTTGCAGTGTCTCAAAGGCAACTTTTAATTAAAATTTAAAGCAACGTGAACAATAAAAGAGAAAGATTTTACTAAGTTTCGAACTTCTTTATATTTTATTTATGTTGATTACAGTTATTCTGTTTTTCTTAACGTAGATAATAGATAAGATCTGGTACACATGCGACACTAGCGTATATCTAGTGGAGAAAAAAATGTTTTGTTGCCAAACTTTTAACGTTAACCTTGCCAACCTTTAAAGACTGTTCACGATAAAGTGAGCACTTTTGAAATCAACCTTAGAAAAAAGTGGCTGACCCTACCTGCATATATTTTAACGGACGCACTGAGTGTCATGCGCCCAGTTAAGTTGGTAATGATAGATGGAAAATAGTTCCATAACTTAACGTTGAATAAAAAATGTTAGGTAACCATTTGTAAGAATTTAAATTATTTATTTTGCTTTGCGGTTTTCTTTTAATTCATGGAAGTGTAAAAATGACGATAATTGTAAAACATTTACTTTTCTAATAATTTCATATTTTTACTTGTCCGACTCGTGAATAAAGTGACGAGGCCCGTGGCAGTGTTAATTTTACATAAGGCGAACGAATATACAACATGTATACAAGTAGATCTAATGCAGGGCTTTCAAAAGTGCTCATTTTACAGTGAACAGAACATAGAAAACGTAACCTTAACTTAAGTTATCGCTGGGAAAGAAAATCCGGTATTTATCTTGCCATTTTTATACGTGTTGAACATAAAGTGCTATAAGAACTTACGGCACCCAACTGGTAACAACATCCGATTACAACGACGTGAAAGTGATAACAACATCCGGTTAATTGCAGCACACACACAAGTGCAAACATGTTGGCCAACATAAACTCGTGATCCTCCAACTAAACAAACACAAATACTCCTTTCGGGCGTGTTAAAGGGATCACTACAGGAGCGTTTTAAAGGGATCGCTACAGGAACGTGTTAAAGGGATCGCTGCAGGAGGGGGGAAGGAAAGATAATGTAACACTTTATACACGTATTTCTCTCAAAGTAATGATATTTATTAATACATGTAAATGTCTGTATAACATGTTGGGCATTTCCCTACGGAAGCTCCCTGAAGGTCACTATCAATTCAATAAGGAAATGTTGAAGGGTGCACATTGTTGAGTAACCAGTGTAATATCCTTGAGATATGTTTATATCACCGAGTACTTTAAATAGTATGAAATACATATTTTAATATCCCCCCTTCTTCTGAAACCCCCTTCTTATATTTGTACCATGAGATATAATAAATTAGTTTAAAAAAGTTATATATGGAAAACATGTTTATTCAATTACGACATGGCACTGACAAATGACATACGAATGCAGATTACCGCTCAAGGGTTAAAGAAAAATTCAACATAGCCAAGGATTTTTATATTCCTAGTAGTGCCAGTTAACTTCCTGTACATCCAAATATGATCGCCGACTTCCAACTTGATCTTCTTATGGGGAAATATAACAGGACCACCAAATGTACTTGTAATAGCAGTCTGTGTCCTTGTACCTTCATTAACAGGAAAGGAGGCTGGGTCGCTACATAGATTAACAATTTATGTCTTCAAGGTGTAGTACTCCAAGCCGAACCCGGTTTTTCGTAAATAACGTGGACAATAATAAAAACATTACAACAAAATGTTCAAAAGACGTACTTTTTGTGTGAAATTTTATGGCATCATAACAAGTGTTCAAGATTTCTATGCAAAGGCCTACAGCAGACGTGGTGGTTGTCTCGAAGAAATTTGAACCACTTGTGTTCCGGCGGGTGATTTCACACCAAACACCACACTTCTTTGGATGAAGAGGCTGCTGATGACACAGCGTGGAGATTTTTACTGGCCCAAAGATGAGTTTCATTCATAAAATGTGAAGGTACGGTTGATATAATATCGTTTACTACGTAAGCTATTACTATTTGTGTAGGCTAAACGCGTCTAGAGCCTATCGCTTGCTTGGGAAACTGAGTAGGGCGTTGCCTTTATTAGTAGAGACACTGGGAAAGCCGCGAAAAACTTTTGAGCCTTTGTATTTAAAAATCACAGTAGCGTTCTGATCCTATTATGGAAGGATAACGAATTTCAGATTTGACTTGGTCCTTTGCAAGCCAGTCGCAAAGGTTCAGTCTTGAAGTGACGGAATTCCCATTGGCCCAGAGAAACGGGAAAGTAGCTTCGCACACACATGCATGACAACCAATGATTAGAGACATCCAAAATTAGCTTTATTATTTGGCACCAGGCTAAATTTAAAGTACGGTATTTACAGGAGCCGGAGTAATTTCTCCATTGGCTGCTTCATATATGTGAAGCCACGCCCTTTCTTACTGAACTGCGCACGATTGGTGGCAGAGAATTGTGAGGTGTTTCTTTATTGGTGCAGAGTTATCCAGTGCGTGTTAGATAAAGTATGTTCCAATGACAGAAAGTATTGCAAAGGTACACGTGTTTATTGCTTAACGTGTCCCCAAATAATAACGTGAATTTTGCACGTCTCTACAAATAACGAAAGATTTTTTTTCTTACACGTGCACAGTGTGTTGTAATCTAAGAAATAGTCAACTTTTCCCGAAAAAAATATTTATTGAGATGTGTAGATTTTGCGAATTATTTTGCTATCGGCCTGGGATTCTCAGTATTTTACATTCTCGGGCCACTACTGTCTATTCATTGCCTGGTTATACGATGGTTAGAGGTTTCTTATTAATTCAACTTGGCTGCTCGTGCTACGTTCGAGGCATTCTCGGTATTTGCAAAATACACGCACTTCTAACAAAGCTCTGTACTTACAGGGCTAAACTGCGCTGGGTGCGTTGATATTTGCAGATACCAGGTAAATTTAGTTGAAAAGTGTTCGCTTACACTCAAACATTTCGTCCACTCAACTATACAGCGCGAGTCATCAGCTCTACGACAAACAGCGAGAGGACGTTCCTTGTAAAATTTCAGTTAGAAAATGTCTGACAATGAACGCCAGGAAACCACACCTAAGGGCAGGAAACCCTTATGAAGATGGGGTTGCAGTAATGAAATTTATTTAATTACAATGAAGCCACGTGATATTGAGGGATGAATTTCCGTAGGGGTGCCAAACAATTCGATTTGGTTAGAAACATCCATTAGAATGAGGGAGTTACTGAAATATTTCGCCCAGAGCATGTCCGGTGCTGTACTCCCGGTGTAGATCGACGCGGCGCGAAAGCGCGAGCGCTCTGCGCAGAGCTTGCTATTGCGACCACCCCTCCGGCGCCGATGCTTGCTATTGCGACCACCCCTCCGGCGGGGGCATTGTCGCGTTTTGCGCATCGCTTGTCTGTTGCTACCGCCGTCATCATCAATCCCTCCCGAACCCCTCCGGCGCCGATGCTTGCTATTGCGACCACCCCTCCGGCGGGGGCATTGTCGCGTTTTGCGCATCGCTTGTCTGTTGCTACCGCCGTCATCATCAATCCCTCCCGAACCCCTCCGGCGACGATGCTTGCTATTGCGACCACCCCTCCGGCGGGGGCATTGTCGCGTTTTGCGCATCGCTTGTCTGTTGCTACCGCCGTCATCATCAATCCCTCCCGAACCCCTCCGGCGACGATGCTTGCTATTGCGACCACCCCTCCGGCGGGGGCATTGTCGCGTTTTGCGCATCGCTTGTCTGTTGCTACCGCCGTCATCATCAATCCCTCCCGAACCCCTCCGGCGACGATGCTTGCTATTGCGACCACCCCTCCGGCGGGGGCATTGTCGCGTTTTGCGCATCGCTTGTCTGTTGCTACCGCCGTCATCATCAATCCCTCCCGAACCCCTCCGGCGACGATGCTTGCTATTGCGACCACCCCTCCGGCGGGGGCATTGTCGCGTTTTGCGCATCGCTTGTCTGTTGCTACCGCCGTCATCATCAATCCCTCCCGAACCCCTCCGGCGCCGATGCTTGCTATTGCGACCACCCCTCCGGCGGGGGCATTGTCGCGTTTTGCGCATCGCTTGTCTGTTGCTACCGCCGTCATCATCAATCCCTCCCGAACCCCTCCGGCGCCGATGACGTCGCATTCAACACCCGCACCTTTCGGCTCCGACGCCGGAAGCGGGCTCATTGAAGACTCCCCCGAGGCGTCCTTTCACCCGGCGTCGGCTGCACAATGCGGCCGCGCGGCGGCCCCCCCCCCCCAACCACGCGTGTATTCGCCGGGGGTCGTTAATGCGCGCGGCCCCCTCTAACCCCACCCCCTTGGAGGGGCCAATTAAGCCCTCCGCTTGCAGTTCCGTCGACCGCAGAACAAACACCCATCCCTCTTCCCCCTAACACAACATCCCACCCCCTCCGCAATCCTCCTTTCCAAAAACCTCCTAGTCGGTCCGACGTCGCTCCTAAACGAGCACGCGATGTCGACACCCATTCACGTCCCGGGCGCGTCAAAGCGCTTAGCCCCCCCCCCCCCCCCGTCACACCGGTTCCCGACAATAACTTCAACGGCGCCATTTCGAAGCCGCAAAGCGAGCAAAGCTGTGTACTCTATTGTCCTGGGAAGCTCGACCCCTGGTCAGTTCATAGTGTCGATGGCGCAGAGCGGCGCTTGACCAAGGACGCCGCACTTCCTCCTCTTCCAACTTGGCGGAACTGAAGCAGACGAAAGGCGGTGTTTTGTGTAGCTCTGGGCGCCACCTCGCTGCCGCTGACACGAACATTGTTGCTTGCAGTCTGGGAGGAGCGAGCCAGCACTAGAGCGATGGCGGGAAGCTCTATGCGAACAACACGGGCAAGAGGGCGAATAAATAACCTGACGGCAAGTGGAGATAACTATAAAAATTCTTCGGCAAGAATTCATGAACTTTGAATACTTAAGAACTGCTTTCCTACATTATGCTCTTTTCATATCTTTAGCGAGGTCTTAATATAGGTACCACAGGACTATTAAGGCCGTTATCCAATAGAATTATGTTGTTAGAAAGAAACTAAACTCAAGCCTCTATCGGAAATCTACGATCTACTGAAAGCATTGCTAACTGTTGGATTGTGGTGGCAGTAATACCACCAAGATTTGCAAGTTATCTGGCATTAGTCTGTTTTTTTTTTTTTTTTTTTTTTTTTTTTCAACTGACACTTTTTTTTCAAAATGTATGTCCCACGTTTTAAATAACTCCCCAAAATTACACGTGAGAAAAATTGCAGTTACTGCTGTCAGAAGGTAAAGAAATGCTACAAATCATTTAAAAAAACAATAAGTTACTGATAACAAATGAGCTTACTTTCCTCTACATGGGTGCAAATAAATTTTTTTGTATAGACCTCGAGAGCATAGATGGTAAGTAGGCATTGACGTCTCATTGGTGACACTAGATGAAACCAGAAACATGTGAACGAGTACAAAGGCAATTAAAATACACGAGTGACTTACCCTGGATTCGAAATCAGAAAAATTCGCAAAATAAAGCTAGCTTGCAATCAACTGCATCACATAGATAGGATTCGAAGCATCAACTTCAGCTGTAATCAGTCTAGTGTTTTGAATGATGTGGTTCACTAACCAATAATATTTACTCGGCCATCATTTTGAAAATAACCGCCTGAGTCACCAAAACACATATGTTGACATGGTCTACCATTACGCTACTTGTGTGAATAATTTTATGGAAAACGGTTGCTTGGTCTCCAGGATATGGCATTGAAACCTTTTTTTTCTTAAATGGGGGTATCTTACAAAATTGCTTAAAAACAGGCTCTGAACAAGATGTTTGTAATAGATAACGTCGGCATAAAAAGTTTGATTTAAAATTTAAATTGTTAAATAGATTTGCCAAACGTATGAAAATGTTTATATGACCACCATATTTAAAGTCCTTGCCTGATCCCATTTAAATCACGTAACTATACTTGGCCTTCATAAGGTGCGCAAAATTTTTTGGAAATTAGTGGAATTATTCCGAAAATATGACGAAATGTTCAGTTTACTCAACTGAAACTACTTTGCAGATTGATTAATTCATGCGGACAAAAGTTTGGTGTTTGACTTATTTGATACGTGTACTAGATACTATCAGAGTACAAAGTTTGGTTGAAAATGGTTCAACGGTATGGTAATATTACCAAATAATCCTAAAATATTTGTATGGCCACCATTTATAAAATAAGTTTCTAATTAAGTTCAGTTAGTGACATTTACCTGGCCAGTCATAGTATTACTTATCGGCCAAATTTGGCCAAAAATAGGTTTAAGTACTTTTCGAGATATAGGCCTAACGTAAAAGCTTAGTTTTTTCATAAGGTGCTATCTTCCAAAATGGTGAACCAACAACATTATTTCTTTTAATTTGATGCTTACAACTTACGCCGTCAGTATACAAAATTTGGTTAAAATCGGTTGAATGGTTTCCGAGATATGACAAATTCGCCCTTAATTTTAAAATGGCCGCCATTTCTAAAGTAGGCGGCCGGTGTGGTCGAAAACAGTAAAAGTCAGATGTCCTTGCCTAGTATTGTGTATGTACCGATAAGAAAGTGGTCTCATAAGCCTTTCTTTCTTCGGAAAGCAGGCTAAAAAGGTGTGGTGAGTGAGAAATTTTTACCCCTTTTCCAATAGGAAACGTAACATATTTTTTAATTTTAATTTCGGTTTGTAAAGGACCTTCCCCCGCCCGAAAAGGTGATTAATAAAAATAAAATTAATATTCTACAGTGAAATGTAATTTTTTACATAACTTTAAAATGTGTGATTCCCCCGAGGTATTTACAAAGGACCCCCCCCCCCCCAACCTCTTTTTTTCGAAAACTTCTAGCTCTCTGCTGGAGGAAAACAGGAACACAGTATTTTATACTAAAATCACGCTGGCCTCCCATTCTCTCGAAGAACAAAACATTCCAATTTCTTCCATGAACGATGATGGATCCAATTTGAGATACGTCATATCCCCCAACCCCGACTCCAGCAGGCGGGGGTGGGGGACAGTAGAGGGAAAGGGCGGTTGGATCAGTCCCAAGGCGCCTACGTAATCATACGTTAGTATAGGTTCTTCACGGTAAAATGAGCACTTATGTAAAATTAACATTTCGAAGGGACTCGTCACTTTGCTCATGCGTCGGTCAAGTGAAACTCTAAAATCATTAGAAAAGTAAATGTTTTATTAATATGCACATTGTTACACACTAGTTCATTAAAAAACAGAAACCGAAAGCAATAATTCAAGTTATCACAAATTATTTCCTAACACTTTTAACTCGACGATAAGTGGTGGCGCATGTCACTCAGTGCGCTCAGGGGCACTGACTGTTTTCTAAAGTTGATTTCAAAAGTGCTCACCTTATCGTGAACAGCCTTTAGTCTACAGAAGCGCAGCTCACAGCAGACCCACCGCCGATGGGTCCTTTTCTCCGTCGATAAATGAGCGAAGCGAATGCGCCCACTGGTCGTGAGTAACAAGTAATGTTCTTCAATAGAAGTGACTGTAGTCAAATTTTTATTTTTAATACTAAGCATGGCGCGATGTTTCAAAGCTGTGGGCAACAACGTCAAATCGGGCCAAAAATTATTCTCTAATGATTAGAGCCCCGAGTATTTCGCTCATTGAGTTGGCAGCAAGCTATGCTGGACAGTCTTCTACACACTCGAGAAGTAATCGTTTGCTTATTGGTTGCTATGATCAACTGAGGCCTCCGTACAGGACAGTTAAACACTCTCACTACTACTTCCAGCTTATAACTGGCTCGCAGTTCAACGGGGCGTGTCTAAAGATCTGTCGTCCAATCAGAACAGTAGGAGAAAAGAACAAGTGTTTGGAGTCTACCTCACCTCCGGATGAATTCGCGAAATACTCGTGGATCTACTAATGATTCTAGAATGTGTCTTTGAGGATGTAGTGATACTAATGACAGCCAACCTTCAAACATTCATGCTTTGCTCTGACGAATTCTCGTGTCTGTCATAATAATATTTCTCGCCTAACTTACTGATGTCTAGAGACACCAGATTTTCGCGAAAATATCTCACGACCAGTTGTAGTTGATAACACTTTAGCTCAGATCCACATTCTTCATTGGATGATTTACATGTTATGCGTCTTAAGTGCCTGCTCGCGAATCACAGACGCGCACTACAAAAGTAACCTACTTCTGATTGGCCAACCAAGTAAGAAAATGTTTTCTTGCAAAGACACGCCCGCGACCAATAAGCGAAAGAACACTGCTGATATACTCGTAGGTAAGGACCTGCAAAAATTCGCGTTATTTTCTTGCATCACGCTGTAATCCACCGTCCTATACACATTCGAGTCGTTGTCGTTAATTTATTTGCAGGGATAGGAACATTTCGCGAGTTCATTTCAGGACAAGATAGACGTCAAACACGTGTACACTGAAGTTGACTTTGCAATTGGATCGCAGTTCATTAGACACGCCCTGGACGACTCTGAGCCCATAGCAGACTAGCAAGGAAACCACTAGCCAGTGCCATACTGCCAAGTGTGGAGTAACACTGGCTACTCTATGGGGCAGCAGCCAATGAACAAACATCTGAGGCTCGAGTATACACATGACTGTGGAGTCTAGCCTACAGGTCATTGAACTCGCGAAATTTTCCTATCCCTATTTGTTTGCTCCTGCAGCAGTGAGGGACGATTTTCCCATTTGACTTGTTTGGACGTGATCAGGCAAGCCTCTCGTTAATGGTTTCCTGTTGGTGCAAAGTCGTTCAGGGTGTGTCCGGGCAAACTACGATCGAATGATAAACACAATAGAAAAGCACAAGTGTTTGATGACTACTCTCTCTTGAAATACTAACGCGAAATTTGAGCGTCTCTACTCGTAGGGTATTGAAATCTAACATGAGCGGAAATCTTTCCCCGAAATTCGGATGTCACTGCGATGTCACAAAGGCGGCACACACAAGTCAGCCAGGGGCGAGAGCATGTCACTTGAGACGATTTATCTTCCACCCGTCAACCATACGCCACTCCCTCCCTTATTTGTTGTTCCATCACACATGAGTCATTGGCTCGTGTTCCCTGTCGGCGGAATACAATGCGGTTAGCAACGGCCATACCTCGCGTGTAGTTCACAACACACCACATGGCCTTATGTTTATTTGAGAGCAACAATAAGGCCATCGATGCCATCGCCTTAAATCAAATTCCAGAAACAAACCGAGTATCACAGCTACTCCTTTATGTTCCGGATACTTTTGTGAGAACAGTTACCGTAAACTTCGCCCCGAACAATTTTGTACACAGAGATTTTTATACATCCTAGAAACCAAACGACTTAGTTAATCATTCCTCCTCGAAGTTTTTGCATAGCAAAGTTGACTGCAGACAATTAGCTTACTTTCCGTAGTAGGGAAGGGGGGAAATCTTTTGAGATCACTTTCCTGTATGTGTGTGTGTGTATGTCACCCTTTCAATTTTCGAATGCATCAACCGAATTTTACCAAACTGGGTACATATATTGTACTTAGTAAGGATACCTGACTTCTATAGTTTTTTAATACACCAAGCACTTGCTTTCAGAATTGCCGATATTTTACCAAACTGGGTACATATATTGTACTTAGTAAGGATACCTGACTTCTATAGTTTTTTAATACACCAAGCACTTGCTTTCGAAATTGCCGATATTTTAGTTTTTACGATAATGTCATCTCAGAAACCATTCCGCCGATTTAAACCAAATATAGCATGCTGGCACGGAATTCTGTGTATAGGCGATTCAAGGCAAAGTGAGCACTTTTCAACGCCCTGCTAAATTTTCCTTTTCATTATATTTCTATCTTCCTGTCACTTTTTTAATATAGACATTGCTATCAGACTAACTAACACATTGTATACATTTTACCACTAAACGAAAGTTGATGTATGGAGCTGAAATAAAATATATTTATTAGTAGTTAATGCCTGTTGGAAGGGCCTTAAAAAGTGCTCATATCGCCATGAACAGCCTATGTTGTTGTTAGTCCTTCAATTTGGAAGATAGCACTAAATAAATAATAAAGATTTTTAATTATATATTGAAAGCTAACAAACCAATTCTCCCTCATTTTTGTATGTATGTTATAGTATAACAGTACAGGTAATCGTAAGTAATTGAACATGACAAGATGCTTATTTTGAAAATATTTAAGATCTATTTGGTGTATTTCCTATACTATTCAACTAATTTCGACCAAATTTTGTTTGTTGAAAGTATCTATTACAAGCATCGTATACGCTATCCACATAGCCACTTTTATATGGCATTTTGTAAGATGGTGCCATATTAGATAATAAAATTTATGTCATATCTCGGTTAAAAAAAAAACCGATTCCTACTGAATTTGACAAACAAATAGTACTGAGTAATTTGATGTAAAATTATATTTTTTTAGATGTCAAATAATTATTTTCAAAATGGTGGCCATATAGTTTTTTTTAACTTTGAATATTATATCGTCGAAACCATGTAATCATTTCCAACCTAACTTTGTATGTTGGCAGTAGTTATTACAACTATCAATTGTGCGTACACGGAGTATCTTTTGTCCAGCATTTTGTAAGATAGCGCCACATCAATAAATACATTTTAATGTCATATATCGGGAAACAATTAACCGATTACTACCGAATTTGGCAAGCAGGTACTACTGCGGCAGATAATACAAAACTGCAGGTTTTAAATATGTCAGATACTTACTTTCAAAATGGCGGCCACATAGGCATCTTAGCTTGGAATGCTATTTATGCCATTTCTAACTTAACTTTGTATGCTGACGGTAGGTATTACCACTATGAACTGTATATACACGAAGCATTTTTGTCAGCCATTTTGAAATATAGCACCACATTAATAAAAAAAGTTTTAATGCCATACCCTGGGAAAAAATTGTCCAATTCCCATCAGATATGACAAACAGGCAATACTCCAGCACATGATGTACGTCAGGCACTTCTTTTCGAATTGGCGAATATATAGCCATTTTAGCTTAGAATTCTATATCGTCGGAACCATGTAATCAATTACTAATTATCTTTGTATCGTGACAGTAGGGATTACAAATAGCTACACGAAGCATATTTATTCCGCCATTTTGTAAGATAGTACCACATGAATAAATAATGTTTTTATTTCACGTCTTGGGAAAGAATTGCCCGATTCGTACCAAATTTTGCAAACAAGTAGTTCAGAGGCAGATTACGTGAAATTGAATATTTTAAGTTTGTAAGACACATTTTTAAAATGATGGCGACATAGGAATATTAGCGTAGTATCCTTTATCGTCAAAACCATGTAATCAATTCCATTTTAATTTTGTATGCTGGCTTTTTATGTTACAATAAATTATCACATGTGTCTACACGGAACGTCTTTTTTCCGCCATTTTGTAACATGTGTCTCATGAAAAAATAAAGTTTTTATGTAATATCCCAGGAAACAATTGACAGATTCCTACCAAATTTGGCAAACAATTTGCAGTACAGCAGGTGGTGTAAACTGCTATGTTTTGAGTAGGTCATGCACTTCTTTTCAAAATAATGGCTATATAAATATTTCAGCTTGATTTCTTTTACTAACGAAACAAATTCCAACTCTATTTTGTATGTTGGCGGTATCAATTATAACCATCCAATTTGTCTTTGCAGAGCTTTATTTCGCTGCCATTTTGTAAGATAGCCCCACAATGAAAATTAAGTTCTTATGTCATATCGTGGGAAACAATCAGCCCATTCTTACCCAATATGGGGAATAAGTTTCACTGTGGTAGACCATGTAACTACGTATATTTTTAATTGTCACATACACTTATGTTCATAATGGCGGCTGTAAAATCATTTTAGCCTAGTCATGTAATCGGTTATAACTTAACTTTGTATGCTTGCAGTATACAATCATAGAAATTTGCTAATACACAGTTTTTGTCCTTCATTTATAAAGATGAAAAGAATTAATTTTTTTGCAATATCTCAGGGATAAATCAACCGATTTTCACCTCATTCTTCACACAAGTAACGCCATTTAAACTTCCAAGTTTTAAGTGGCTCAGTCACTTATTTTCAAAATAACTAACCCGTAAATATTGTAGGACATTAAATCCTGTCATTCCAAAATTAGACAGATTGAATCCGAGGTTGCTGCTGGAATCTTACCTCCGTTATGCAGTTGATTGCTCACTAGCTTACGGTATGAGGTTTTCTGGGTTCGAGTCCCAAGTAAGTCACGTGTGTATTTGTAATTGTCTCACTACTGTTGCATATGTTTCTGGTTTTATATATAATGATATTGCTTCCAACGAGACGAACTCAGCCTTAAAAAAATTATTTGAAGATAAATTGTACTCATGTTGAGGAAATTAGGCTCCTTAGCTATGTCAGTATCTTCTGTTTTTTGCAACAACTAATTAAGTATCAGGGGATAAAATTATGCACACATTAACTTTTCGTTTTCGGAGGATGACATAGGCAGTAATTCACCATTGTATGCACATGCAAGGCTCGAAAGGCAATCTCGGTTCATGCCATTGTTGAAAGCTTACATTAATTATTGATTGTATGCACTACACTTACCATTCCACACGCAAGATCAGTGAAGGACAATCCTCACTTTTTCACCTCTACCAAGTTGCGTGCCAGCCCTTCTTTCACTTGCGTTTACTAGGAGACCTAAAGCCTGTTCTCGGTATAGTGAGCACTTTTTAAACCAACCCCCCCCCCCCCCCAAAAAAAAACCACTGTCAATAACCAAATGTAGGATATACTACACGCTGACGTGTAGGCTTCCAGTTAAGATGGTAACGATTTAAATAAACAAAATGTCGAGGATTGGCCTTGTATTGGGAGTGCAACATGTAGATTTTTGGCTCCTGGCGTCAGTGCTTTTAAATTTAATGCACCTAAGATCACGAATTTACAACGTAGGGACTATTATTAACACATTTACTTTCATAAGAAATTCCACGTTTCCACTTGAATGATGCATGAATAAGGTGAGACGCTACACGCCAATGTTAATCTTACACGCGGCGGAAGGAAACAACCTGAGGAGAAATGTATGTCCCAAGAAGGGCTTTAAAAAGTGCTCGATTATCAGCGAACAGCCTATAGGCGCATACGACCACGAAGTTCCCTGCCCTTGGACTGCCAATTTTTCTATTATCGGGGCCGCGGCGGTGTAGTGGTTAGACTACTCGCCTCCCATCTAGGCGAACCGGGTTCGATTCCCGGCGGGGTCACCCCTGGGTTTCCGCATGTGGGAATCACGCCTGAAGATGCTACTAGTCGGCGGGTTTTCTCGGGGTTTCCCCCGCTCTTTCATTCCTGCGCTGCTCCACACTCGCCTCGCTTCACCCTCGTCGGCTCTCAAGACCTCGATGTCAAGAGCCGCCCAAATCTCTTCACTCGCTCACTCTTTCTATTGTCAGTTCTAATTTCTTCAGTCCTATGAGAGGAAGACAGTTTCACAGCATAAAGCTCATGTACAGAACGTACAGTGCGCCGTTTGACAGCGGAACATCAAGCGTGGATCGTTTCAAATCGATAATTACTTGAGACGTGCAAAATTCGCTCTATTCTTTGAGGACATGCTAAACTTTAAACGCTTTTCCTTTGCAATACGTGTGATATTATACCATTCTTAATTTGACACGCCCCGGGTAACTCTGCGCCAACAAATGAACACTTCACAATTGTGTGCCCCAATCACGTGCAGTTAATTTATAAAGGTTGTGACTTAACATTTATGCAGCAACCAATGGAGAAATGACGCCAGATCGAGTATGTATAGTACTATGAATTTTAGCTTGATGTTAACACATTTAGCTTTGCACACATTTACTGGCACTTAAGACAAATTAGAAGTGTCACCTATATCCACTTCTGAAAGAACACAGATTCTATTTACGTCTGTGTTAGAACTCACCATCGTCCTATTGGTCCATACCATACCGTACACTATCCTGTACTTTACAGCGTTCATTATTCATCGGTCATCAACCAATCGAGAGGTGAGTTGATATAGACCCAATCATATGTCCTTTATCGTATAAAGGGATTTACAATCAATATTTTACCTTAGAGTGGCCATATTAAAAAAAAGAAATTCTATCGTAAGCATTATCATTGTTACTGCGCTGTCGTGTTCTTGTGAGGTCGTGTTAACACTAGCCGAACAAAGGTCGCACCCCCACGCGAGATTTTTTCTGAACTACGAAGGAAATTTTCAGAGTAACTTTGCTCGAGCTACACTCGTGCATAGTCCACAAAGTGTGAAAAAATTACGCCACTGGACGTCTGAGTTTTAATTAGCTTTCGCATTATCGTTATGTAACAGAACCAGAAATGATTACACAAGCTCGGGAAAGGTACTCCAAGTTTATTTAGCAGCTCACCACAATCCCCTCCCCATTACGGAAGAGAGAAAACTCCATGCCGCTCTTGCATGACCCCATGTAATAATTGTGTAGATATTTTATTAAGTATTTCGTTATTGTTTCTATTGTGTGTTTGAATGTGTGCTGCATAATAAGTTAAGGGCAAATACCTCTGTACATTGTTTGTGACGATAGATTTATTTATATAAAAAAATGGCTAGAGTCGTGACCTAGTAATTTTTTGACTCAGGTTCAAAGCTCGCATAAGTACAAAATATTTTAACTTTTTAATATCATTTTTTATACACTGTAGAACATCCACATAATGAAAATGAAAGACTTTTTATTAGCTCTTTTTAATTTAAACGGAAAGCACAGAAAACTTTCTAGGAAATTAACGGAGAGGTTCCGTGAAATCTACGGAAAGTCCGTTTCTGAAAATCAATGTGTCCGTAAATTTACGGAGAGTTTACAGACACTTCTGGGTAAATTTTTACCAGCACTTTTCCGTAAAGTGAAGGAAATTTTTTTTTCTTTAACAGTGGCGAGCGAGGCGGCTGGTTGGAGAGTTTTTCCCGCCCGGGGCATCGGCCACGCTCGGCAAATTCTTAACACCACTCCCAGTTCCCGCGAAACGCAACGAAGCGACTCCGGAAGCAGCGCTCCAACTCGATTAGAAGTTCACAATCGAGCAAAAATTCGATTACAGTCGAATGGTGCTTGACGGGCTGCCTGTGGAGAGAGGGGTTTCGCGGCGAGGGGGCGTCACGCGGAGGGATATAGAGGAAGGGTTGAAGGGTAGCTTCATCAGGAGCTCCGTCGCAACGACAATTACCGACGACAATGCCCCCCATCCCTACCCTCCCTCAACCCTCCCCGACTGACGAGTCTGCGGAAATGAATCCGCTACGAGGACAATTCAGCGGGCCGAAAAAAAAAAAAAAAAATTATACAACGTTTAACGGCGCTCGGCTGTATTCGCCCTTGCCTCGTCGCCGTCGGCGCGGTCAAGATGAGTAGAGTGTGAGCACATGCCTCATCGCCGTCGGCGCGGTCAAGATGAGTGGAGTGTGAGCCCTTGCCTCATCGCCGTCGGCGCGGTCAAGAGGAGTAGAGTGTGAGCCCTTGCCTCATCGCCGTCGGCGCGGTCAAGATGAGTAGAGTGTGAGCCCTTGCCTCATCGCCGTCGGCGGGGTCAAGATGAGTGGAGTGTGAGCCCTTGCCTCATCGCCGTCGGCGCGGTCAAATTGAGTAGAGTGTGAGCCCTTGCCTCATCGCCGTCGGCGCGGTCAAGATGAGTCGAGTGTGAGCCCTTGCCTCATCGCCGTCGGCGCGGTCAAGATGAGTAGATTGTGAGCACATGCACACGTACATAGGCTTTCCACGGTAAAATGAGCACTTTTGAAAGCCCTGCTTAAGATCTAATTGTAAACACGTTGGATTTTCTTCCGCCTTATGTAATATCAACATTGCCATGGTCTTCAGCACTATGTTCATGCGTCGGTCGAAAAATTAAACTGCGAAATCATTAAGAAAGTATATGCTTTACAAATGTGCACGTTTTTACACTTCGATGCATTAATAAAAAAAATAACAGAAAGCGAAAAAAATAATTTTAAGTCATCTTAAATTTTTACCTGACACTTTTTATTCGACATTAAGATATGGAACTACTTTCCACCCATCGTTACCAACTTTACTGGGCGAATGTCACTCAGTGAGCCCATTAAAATATATGCATGCAGGGGTAGTGACTTTTTTCTAAGGTGAATTCAAATACTTTACAAATCTGCACGTTTTTACACTACGCTGCATTAAAAAAAATAACAGAAAGCGAAAAATAATTTTAAGTCATCTTAAATGGTTACCTGACACTTTTTATTCGACGTTAAGATATGGAACTACTTTACGTCCATCGTTACCAACTTTACTGGGCGAATGTCACTCAGTGCGCCCATTAAAATATATGCATGCAGGGGTAGTGACTTTTTTCTAAGGTGAATTCAATATTTTTTTAAATAATTAATTGCGTTGTAACATCGACAGCATGCATTATGAAGGAAAGTATAATAATGTGTAACATTTTACGAAGCGTATGTGCTAAGATACATATTAGGTAGTTGATTGAGCACAATTGTGTATTAGTATTGCTATTTTCACAAAATTGTGACATTTCCAGTATACTTAATACGTGCAACAGAATAAACCTAATGTGTTTTTACCTGCATAACTCGAGAAAACCAGTTAACTCATTTGATACTAATGGCGTAGCCGCAGTAATCAGCATTAAAATTATTGACCAAATTTGCTAAAAACAGTACACAATTTACTCTGTTTTATTATTCGTAAAAAGCTTAATTTTACAGTACTTCTTATATTATCTTAAATACAATTTAATTTTACTATTCATCGTTCAAAATATAGATGATATTTTTATTAACTATCGTGGGACATAATTAACTAATCATTTATTATGTCCATAAAATTTGTGATTTTTTTTTTTTTTTTTTTTTTTTTTAATTTTTTTTTATTACATTCTTGTAATTTATCTTATGTGACTGCAGATTCCCATGTATTTTGGAGACAAAAAAAAAACAAAAATATATAAATCTGTTCTAGGTTATGTTAAACCATTGTGACCAGTGTACACAACTGTGTACATTACCCACGAGTAAGATATTTTTGGTTAGTACTGTACACTGCGAAGCTCAACGACCAATGACTAGAGCCACGAGTATTTCGCGGATTGAGTTGGCAGCAAGTGAGGCTGGACAGCCCTCTATACACTCGAGACATTATCGTTTGCTTATTGGTTGCTGTGATCAAGCGAGGCCTCTGTACGTGACTGTTAAACACTTGCTAACACTACTACTTCCATGATTATTACTGGCTCACAGTTGAACGGGGCGTGGCTAAAGAATTATCATCCAATCACAACATTAGAAGAAAAATAACAAGTGTTTAGAGTCTACCTCGCCTCCGAATGAATTCGCGAAATACTCGTGGCTCTACCAATGATCTTACATGTGGGTGAATGATTCGCAAACCGTCTTACTGATCTAGATCATAATTGGTTAATATAACTGTAGCCGAACATGTAGCCTACAGCTCATTGGCTGTAACAAAGAAACAAGCGCTCTGCATAACATTTTTGTTTGCAACACCCGAGATCTTAAATTATAGTGCGTCTGAAAGGGTTAAGCCTTTTTATCCTTCTATACTCAAACTTAAAAAGTGACACGCGAAAACCCCTACAGTATGAGGTGCGGGTATGCATTCCGAGATTGAGCTGGTATTTACGTGTCGCAGTGTTAGAGACCTGGAAATTTCGCGAATTCATTTGAGGACATGTTAGACTTCACTCACGTATACATTTGACTTCCTTTTCCGAATGGTCCGCAGCTTGTAATCCACGCCCTGAACGAGTTTAAGGGAATGACGAACCTACAAATAAACAAGGACAGAATTCCGTGCTGGCTGATCTGGGGTAAAACTGGATCATCAACCAATAAACAAAAAATTTAGTTCGAGTTTACAAAGGCTTGTGGACACTGACTTGTTGCCATATGAATACGCGAAATTTCCGGGTCTATAGTTATAGTTAGGGATAGGAAAATTTCGCGAATTCATGTCGGGAGAAGATAGACGTCAAACACTTATATAGTGAAGTCGTCTTCGCAATTGGATCACAGTTTATTAGACCCGCCCTGCAAGCCGCTGAGCCAATAGCAGACTTGCAAAGAAATACCTTACGAATCCAATAACTACCAGGTGCGGGGCAACAGCCAATGAACACACAGCTGAAGCTCTAGTATGCAGAGGACTTAGGAGTCTAGCCTACAGGTCATTGAACTCGAGAAAGTTTCCTATCCCTAGTTATAGTAGATAGGTGAAAGGTGGCGGCCCCTATAGGTCGCTTCATGCCACCGCGTCAATCGTCCCACGCTCAGTCCGAGGGTGAATACCGAGGTGGGTGTGGACATAGGACCAGTCCGTCATCCTCCCACGCGAGCTCTGACAACTTAGTCAGGACCGACACCGACGAAACCTCAATGGGCAAAGCGTCGTGGAGTCTCCGTCGGCGGCCGGGGCCGCATGAACGAGTTGCGATGGCACCACGAGCCGAACGTAGCTATGGTACGTCGGGGGGATTTCCTCCAGCGGCACGTACACACTTCCGGCACAGAGTATAGTTAGACACTGGTGTTCTTCCGCGAAATTATTTACGGTTGCGCTAGACTTCGACATCCTACGTCCACAAACACAACTTCCTTTGGTTATTGGCCGCGTGTCTACGTGAGAAGACATGTTCCTATTGGTACTGGGCCAATCAGGATAAAGTACTCTGATACTGAACATCTACGACTCACGGACAGACACTTGATGCGCGTGGCATTTAGAATCATCCAACAACGAAAGTGCATGCGAACAGAAGTTATTTAGCGCATACTGGTCTTGAAATCTTTTCGCGAAAAACACCTGTCTCTAAGTGTAGTCCATTGTTGGTTGCCTCCAACTTTTCTGGAGCCCTGCTTTGGTTCTATTTTCTGGATTTTCCTCCGCCTTATGCAAACAGAGCTTAACCGAATCTTTAAAATTACCGCAAAGGGACAACGCACCGCATTCGTGGACCCTCGGTGAAATTATATTTTGCATAATAACTATTTCGTACTAGGCATTGCCAACACGTCTGTTCTCTCACTGTTGGAAATTCATATTAATTACAAATAATGTATTATAATTTATATATAGTATAACTACGGACACCCGAATTTCACGAAAACATTTCGCGACCAGTTGTATTCCATAACACTTTAGCTCAGGTCCACTTTTGTGATTGGGTGGTCTAGACGTTACGCGTCACAAGTGTCTGCCCACGGATGAAAGACGTACAGTATCAGAGTAACTTAATTCTGATTGGCCAGTCAACTAAGAAAATGTCGTTGCCACAGACACACGCCGCCAATAAGCAACAAGAAACTGTTGGAACGCTCGTACGGTATTGAAGTCTAGCATGTGCCGGAATCTTTTCGCAAAATTAGGATGTCCCTGAATATAAGTAATAGTTGAATATAAACGAAAATAAGTAGAGTTAGTGACTTTTCGAGAGAAAAAAAATACGAATACACGGTAAACTTCAATACTATAAGAAACCAACAGGAGTTTGTCTGCTGCCATTGGTTGCTGTCTCCTTCAGGATGATTTTTCATATTTGGCCGGGCCACTCAGAATTCGGCAACATTGGCACAGTTCCCACGTGATTCGTGTTCAGACAGTTAACACGTGTCAAAAAGTAATTCAGCCAATCAAGATAGGTAAAATACGCTGCAGTGTTTTGAAATCCAACTTGTCTTGAAATCTTTTCGCGAAATTCCACTACCCGTACTCATAATACACAGCTGCCAGTAACATAAAGAACAGACATATTTCTATTGGGGTCCCGATGCAGGTCAAAGCGTCGTCTGATTATCAGTACAGTTCCGAACAAAATATTTGTTTGTTTGCAACTCTTAAAATTATATATAGGGATAGGAACATTTCGAGAGTTCATTTCAGGACAAGATAGACGTCAAACACGTGTACACTGAAGTTGACGTTGCAATTTGATCGCAGTTTATTAGACACGCCCTGGACGGCTCCGAGCCCATAGCAGACTAGCAAGGAAACAACTAGCCAGTGCCATACTGCCAGGTGTGAAGTAACACTGGCTACTCCATGGGGCAGCAGCCAATGAACAAACATCTGAGGCTCGAGTATTCACATGACTGTGGAGTCTAGCCTACAGGTCATTGAACTCGCGATTTTTTCCTATCCCTGATTATATATTTATTTTTCACTGAAAGGGTCAACCCATTCGGTCAAGATTTAATTTACAAACTCGGGTGTTGCATTCGTGAAACATTTATGCGTGCGCTGTACTGGGGTCGAGAGTACTTCTCGAAAACCAGTCAACAAATTGCTGCGAGCTCGGTGTATTCCGACTTAACGAGTCATAAATGAGAGGCACAGATGCTCTGGCGAATCAGACTGCTCACAAGGAAGACTCCCTAAACACCAAGCACTGATTCCTCGATCTGTACAGTTCGGCCATAAGTAACCTTCCTTTGCAGTATGTAAACACCAAGCACTGATTCCTCGATCTGTACAGTCTCGGCCATAGGTAACCTTCCTTTGCAGTATGTAAACACCAAGCACTGATTCCTCGATCTGTACAGTTCGGCCATAAGTAACCTTCCTTTGCAGTATGTCACCGAACATGGACACGGGGAGTGAACGGGGTAACAGAAGTGTAAAATGCTTGTGAAACATGGCGTAACTAGGAAACAACCGATCACGTTAGAGGTGGGTGTGTTATTTCAAAGGTTCGATTCAAAAACTGCAGGGAAGCGTTCAGTGGTGAACGAGTAGTTTGTACCACGAACTCCAGCCGCCGAATAGGCGTCCCTGTATTTCAGCATGCCGGAACGCCGTACGACAATCAGCGCCTAGGTAGCTTACTCACCAGCCGGCAGCCTAGGGAATAGGAAATCTTCCGCACCATACAGCAGCTAGTGTGTTGTCGATTGGCGGTTTTTTCACACTTTTTAAATCAAACCCTTGAAAAATCTCCCTGTGTATTGCGTGTTTAGTTCTTTCCTGAATATGCTTCTGATCACATCGTTTTATACGCGTGTTCATAAAATTAACTTAATTTTAACATATTATTAGGACCTGCGAAATTCCCGTTATTTTCTTACATCAAGCTAAAATTCATAGTGCTAAATATACTCGAGCCGGCGTCATTTCTCCGTTGGTTGCTGCATAAACGTTAAGTTACGCACTTTCTGAGTGAACTGCACGTGACTGGGTCACCCATTTGTGTACTGTTCATTTATTGGTGCAGAGTTACCGGGGGGCGTGTCAAATAAAGAATGGTCCAATGACACGCGTGTTGCAAAGGACAAGTGTTTTAAGTTTAACATGTCCTCAAAGAATAACAGGAATTTTGCAGGTCTCTAAATATTATCTACAAATGATAATGATCCAGAATAAAAAACAGTGGGATTATATATGTGTGTTGTTAATGCCTAGTAAGAAATAGTTCTGATCCAAAATAGTATTACAACCGAGTGCGCACGAATGCGGTGCGTAGTCCCTTTGGGTTAATTTTCCTGTCTTAGTTTAGTTCAGTTTGCACGAGGCGGAGGAATATCCTGGAAGTAGAACTTAAGCAGTGCTTGAGAAAAGTTTTGAAGTAACCGTGAATGAATTATAGTCCCAGAGCCTTCGCGCAGCGAATGAACGGGATAGGACCCGCCACGCAATTTCATCATTTATACTCGCCCACTCTCTTGTGTTAACGATGCTCACTGTAAAAAATTTGTTTGGTACTTTTACGATAAAAAAATCTTTGGGAACTAGGTGCCGAGAAAATTTTCTGGTAAAATCTGCAGAAGGTATATTTGTAACATTACAAATTATAGACTTGTATTATAACTTACGTAATTGAGAAGTAGAAATAATACTTCTCTGTAAAACAAAAATAATGAATTAATAACAGACAATAGGGACAAATTGTTTCAAAATATATTTGATAAATAATGAGGTAAAAAATGTTGCTCTTTGCCAGCACAGAGCCTAGGACCCACGCTCCTTGTTTTTCTATCCCACACCCTTAACTCCCTCACCAACTTGACTTACGAGCTTTTAGGTTACTTCTGTTGGGAATACGGTAGTAAATACATTGCAAAAAAATATTGAAGTAATTCAGTTAACTTAAGAAGAACGGATTTATTTCATTTTAAGAGTTCTGTGTATATAAAATATTAACATTAACAGTTAATGAGCAATAACAATAACGCCACATGTTTTTAAAATTGTCGTTTTATTGTGATTATTTGAATTGTTTGCACAAACAGATCCATACAGTTTTACGTTGTTGAGTGTAAGTCATTTTGCTTGAGCTCTTGGATACGGGCCAGTATAGTACAAACATTCCAATACCTTGAGGTCTATTACAAACACGGGTTTTGTAGTTTTACAAACGAGAGTAAGTTTGAAGATAAATTTTTGTATTGTTACAAACATTTGTAGTATTACGAACATTTTCTCAGCAAAAATTACAAAACAATCTTACAGCATTGCTAGGACACCCCGCAATCGAGTCCTAGTTCTCGATCTGTCAGAGGAGATTCTTGTTGTCAGAATGTTTGGGCAATTGCTTTCCAATTACTTTGATGGAGCGTGCATGCAGACTGCTCAGTTAAGGCCTACCCACCTCATCACAACATTTACTCCAAGTGATAGCCTCATTACATACGCACCTGCGTTCTCAGAGATTCTGGTGAAGAGTGCAGACTTGCCCTTTCAGTCATAGAATCCTATATACTGGGCATTGCTCATGAAGTAGATTTAGTTACCTAAACAGTTCTTAGTAGAGAACAGCATGCAATAAATGAAGTTCTTCACCTTAGGGGAGACATAATTCGTTGTTGAGAATATACTCCGCCACCTCTTAACACATTGAGGTCTGCACACATTTACTGGCACTTAAGACAAATTAGAAGTGAGTCACGTATATCCACTACTGAAAGAACACTGATTCTGCTGGCGTCTGTGTTAAAACTCGCCATCGTCCTATTGGTCCATACCACACCGGACACTATCCTGTACTTTACAGTGTTCATTAATCAGTCATCAACCAATGGAGAGTCGAGTTGATATTGACCCAATAATATGTCCTTTGTCGTATTAAATGATTTACAATAAATTTTTCACCTTTGAGTGGTTATATAAAAAATTAATTCTGTCGTTAGCAATATTATTGTTACTGCGCTGTCGTGTTCTTGTGACGCCGTGTTAAACACTAGCCGAACAAAGACTGCATACCGAAGCGAGTTTTGTTCTGAACAACGACGAAATTTTCAAAGCAACTTTGCTCGAGCTACACTCGAGCATAGTCCACAAAGTGTTAAACAGCTGTCGCCAAAAACATCAAACACATATTTCTATTGGACTGGACGTATGATAAATTATTATACCGAAATTCGCACAGTTTCAAAAAATAATGTATAGCGTACGTTGTAATTATTAAAATTAATTGTTCGTCTATGACAGCCCATCCCTAGAGACATGAAAAATCCGCGTTATTATTTGGCATTAGGCTGAACTTCACAGTACTGTATATACTTCAGTCAGCGTCGTTTTTCCCTTAACTGCTGCGTATATGTGAAGTCTCTCCTTCTTTTAACTGAACTGCACGTGATTGGAGCACACAGTTGTGAGTGTGTTCATTTATTGGCGCAGGGTTACCGAGGGCGTGTTAAGTAAAGTTTGATCCAATGACAAACATATTGCAAATGTATACTTTATTGAAGTTTAACGTGTACTCAAATAATAACGCGATTTTTGCAGATCTCTCATACCGGCAGACTGTGTTCCAACGGATCGGGACTAAATAATATGACCTACAAGTTTTTAAAATGGGTTTTCCAAGTGCAGTATCTTTACGTGGCCCCACTAAGTCAGCAAGGCTCGGGTTTTACTGTCGCTCCAATACAGCTCTTCGCCTCTACCTTCGCGTGTATTCAGGCGTGATAAATGTACGAACATGCGACGTGTCTGCAAAAATTTCACGGAAACGGTAACTTTAAGTGTTTACTATCCGTAACAAATGCGAATCGATATACTCTTAATATCTCTGCAGTGGCTTGCTTATTTAGAATTATCATGGCTGCAGACATCTGGTGCAATTATTTTGATAAATAAATAATCGTATTATTTCGTTGCCATTCTCTTAAATAATACTGTTGTGAAAACATATATATTATTGCAGACGATGGGTTTGATATCAAAAGATATGTATTTTTTATACTAGGGCCACCTGTCTTTCGCAAAAAGATTTACGCGGAGGCTAGACTTCAATATCTTATGTGCACACTTGCAGCCTTCATTTGACTACTGGCAGCTTGTCTTCGTGTGGAGAGATTCTGTTATATGAGTGAGCCAATCAGAATTAAGTATCACCGATACTGACCATATGTGATTCGTGGGGGACGCGTACCACTTCTAATTATCCAATCACGGAAGTGGTTCTCAACTAAAGTGCGTTGGAACACAACATGTCTTGAAACCTTTTCGCGAAAAACAGGTGCCCCTCTGTAAACAGTAGGCTATGTAGACACCTGAAGAATTCGCGGATTCATTTCAGGACAAGCTAGAATTCAAAACACGTGCGTTTGTATAATTTTAGCAATTGGCCCACACTGTGTTTGACAGCTCGTGTCCAATTGTCGCCTTCCACTGTGACAGCAGACAACCAATGTGCAGTTGATATCGGCATATTTGTACACAAGACTGTAGAGTCTAGCTTGAAGGTCATTGAACTCGCGAATTTTTCAGGTCTCTAAGTATATGTGTCGAAGTTTGTATGTTTGTTGTATCCTGCGTATGTTTGTTGTTTATACAATGATGCACTGTTAGACGGATCTTAACCAAATTTCGTAGGTATGCTCTCCAGTTCTCAATTAAATTTCTGTGTTTGCTAAAATGGGCATCGACACCTGGAAACCCCTAAAACTTGTGACTACCCGGAGCCGTTTTGTGTCCAAAACTCCCTAAAACGGGGTCGTGTATCAATTATTGCCTTCTTATACCCGGACAATGACTTGTACTGCCGCTATTTTTAAAGACTATTTTCGTATAATTATAATATTTTCATTTGTAACTTCAATGTCCGCTCTGCTTATTGAAGTCTGCCTATTATATTGCCTAAAAAGAGATTTTGTATTCTAATTGCCATCTCTGTTTTGAAAAAAAAAAAAAAAAAAAAATTATTAAGTTCTTCATATCAGAAAATGATCGCAGTAAGTTATAGGCTGTTTACGGTAAATTGAGCTCATTTGATACCCTAGTTGCTTTTTCCTTTCATCCATTCTTTATTATTTAATCACCTTTTTTTAAAATAAATGTAGCCATTTAAATAATAAACACAGTGTGCGTATTCCACCTCACTCGGAAGTTTACGTCTAAGGCTAAAATAAAATATATTTATTGACGATTATTGCAAATGAGAGGGCTTTCAAAAGTGCTCACTTTACCGTAAATAGCCTACAGACACATGATTCTTATTCTGTCCAATAGGGTTACTCTAAAGATTAGTTCTGATTGAGATGAACTACGTGTCTGAGTGATTCACTGCGTAGTATTGTTAACTGATAACAAGCTATTATCAAAGTCATAGTTTCGTACATTTTTGCGCTAGTTCAGTAAAAAGTTTTGTATAATTGAAAAGGGAATTATGTAATTATCCTCTGAATGCCGTATCCCTAATAGCACAGATTTCCCTATTTCCCTTTGCTTGATTTGTGCATGCAATCAGCTAATCCTCACCGGCATGCAATAGGTTAATTGCTCCGTCCTAGTTCCCGTACTTTGGCGCGTAAATTGGAAATAGTTGGCAACATGTTCTATTGATCACCGTTTCCCGTCACATATCGAGCTTGGTAGGTATCGCCTGTCTCCAAAGAAGAGGATTCTGAGAAAAAAATCTCGAAATTGAATTCGTACAAAACTTTATTATTTGTTACTTCCGATGCAAAAGGTCAATTGTTCGAATCCCAGATTCGCAATGGATTTTCGTTCAGTTCATAAAAGTAAGCTTACGTTAATTCAGAGTGTAAAATTCCTCCGAATACCAACCCGAGACATCAGCAACCATTAAAAAAAAAATGAGATTGACAGTAGTGCAAACCTAATGTAATACTAAAAAAATGTTCAAATGTATCAAGAGCGAGCCAGATTTAGAGGGGAAATAAAATTCACGCATCGCTCACCAGGAGGTTAGTTACCACATCAGATATGGAGGTCGGTAAACTCCGTTTCCAATCGATACGGAGCTCTTGCTTGATGTCCATCTAGACAACAGGATCGTGATCACATTATTTTTATCTCCCTTTGCCTAGTCTTCTTTTTGCAGCTTGTCCGTTTTTAATTTAGCGCTGCAGTAACCAGCGAGCCTAAGCTTTCTCTCAATCACAGTGTGTTTGGCCACGTGTTTTGAAGGTCGTGGATTCGGACCAAAACGTCTGCACTGGGATGGACTTTACTTTTTTTTCTTTTTCTGTTGCGCGTTTCTGTTCCAGATAAATAGATAAATGCGGCGTGTAATGTCAATTTTGTTTTTCCTGAGATAAATGAAAACGTCGGGGAAAGAAAACAGAATATTGCGTGAATACAAAACACTGGATCACTCTGAGAAAACCCACAGCAGGGGTTCCACATAATAACTACACACATGTAAATATTGTCACCTATGCATAATATTTATTTATATATTAGCTTACAAAATGCTTGTATGCTTATAGGTCTGTAATATTATGTTTTTTTAGAGTTATAATGTTTTTAAATTTATTTCACACACAATTATAATTATATGCATTCCAAAGTCACATATATTACTATATTTATTTTTTTACATTGTGCTGTACCAAGGATCACAAGACTAGAATATTCAATTAAACATATAAATCAGGATAACAGACTATTTATTTGTTTTTTTTTTTCCGTCTTGCAATGTTCGTACACCATCATAATATTCGTAAACACAATGGACGTCGAAATATTCAAAACGTTTAACACCTGCATTTGCAAAAATAGAAACAGTTCAATAATTTTATGGTATCTTGACTAGAATTAATATTATGTTAATTTTCAGGTACTTCATTTAATTAATATTTAACCAGCATAAACATTAAAAATACACAATATACTCTAGCTATTTTTGGATACAATAAAATTAATTAAAAGTTACACTTTTATATAGATTATTGGGTAGTGAACCTTATCAAAATTTTACCGTGCGTTACCGTCTTAAGGTGAATCGCGCTCACAAAGAGATTTTGAAAAACTAGGCTATCATTTGCCTTATTAATTAATATCTTTGCGTGGCCAGCCACAATTCATTACAATTCATAGACAAAGGTGTGAACACTAAGACAAATGTTTTCAAAACAAACGCTAGGCTTCAGCAATAATATTACGCACTCTGAATCAATCATAGTTTAGGCCACGTCTCACAATGCGTGGCTCTGCAATTACCCAACTAATAAGACATGCAATATAAAAGGAAGGACTCCAGCGCATAAAACACTCTTATTCAACTTTATGCACAATACCATGCGCATCACAAGCGCTAATATACCATTTGATAAATAACCATATGAATGTGTGAGTATATTATGAAAGGTGCGCACGCGTGCGTAAAATATCTTCCCACTAAACAGAGGGACTCAAACCAGCTCGTAAAAATTCAACATTCCAAGGCCTACATTACCATACAGTTCATATTCACGTTGACCGACTATGCACGATTTCAACAACTAAATTTGCGGCCTTCTGAATCAATAGATTGTGACACGTCACCAGGGTGTCTTATCTCCTAACGAACATATTATCCATCGTTCCCAATTAACAGGGGATTAGAGTTCCTACGACATTGAGCAATTTTTAGAGATCTTACGCGAGTGTTTAGACATTCCTGAACGCACGTGGTATCGATGTATTTCCAACCCCGCGAGGGACGAGGATGACATGGTGGCGTCAAATGTACCAAGAAAACTGCACAGCGTGAGCACAAGAAAAGTATTCTGTCGGTATCAAAGTTGAACTGGAACACGCGGTCTCCGGCTGTCGGTAACAAAGTTGAACTGGAACACGCGGTCTCCGGCTGTCGGTATCAAAGTTGAACTGGAACACGCGGTCTCCGGCTGTCGGTAACAAAGTTGAACTGGAACACGCGGTCTCCGGCTGTCGGTATCAAAGTTGAACTGGAACACGCGGTCTCCGGCTGTCGGTATCAAAGTTGAACTGGAACACGCGGTCTCCGGCTGTCGGTATCAAAGTTAAACTGGAACACGCTGTCTCCGGCTGGCGGAATTTAATTACTGAATTACTAGTGCTCTTTCATAGCCAGCTCTGACCAAAACTGGAATTTCTCTGGCAATTGATGCTACACAAAACAAGACTATAAATTACGTTAGAGCAGAGAAATAGCAAATCATAAAACTCAAACACACCAGCCGCAAACTAAACACGTGTCCACAAATTAACTAGCAAAATTGCCGAGCATTCCCTCGGGCATTTACCGAAATCCCGCAAAATTGACAACTCTAGCAGGCTTGAAGTAAGTACTCGCTGATCACTAGGGCCACCTATTTTTCGCGAAAAGATTCACGTGAAGGCTAGACTCCAATGTCCTGTGTCATACGTGCAGTTTTCATTTGGTTATTGGCCACGTGTCTTTGTCGGGAGACAGTTCCTTACCTGACTGGGCCAGTCAGAATTAGGTAACTCCGACACTGAGCGTCGTCCGTGATTCGCTGGCAGGCACCTATAACGCCAGACAGTAAAATTCAGCCAATTACAAAAGTGGACCTGAGCTCTAGTGTTTTGGAGTACATGTTGTCCTGAAATATTTTCGCGAACAACAGGTGGCCCTACTGATCACGTTTGTCATGCTCAAGCCACACTAGGCTCATCCTGAACACGGACGTCAATTGAACAGGCATCACCGTGCCAAAAAAAAAACCGGAACTCACCAAGAAATATAGCTCAGCTGAGGGCTCGAAAACTCACAATCCACCACGCTGGCGGATTAATCGCTGCAATTCACCGTCAACTGCAGCTGACGACTCAGCGCCGCCGTTCCCCAGGCTGATCATCAAGAGTAGACTGGTTGGTGAAGGCACCATGATGTCGGAGTAGGAAGGCGTAAGCAGAAAGAAGGAAGGGAGGGGAAGTGCACAGGCTTAAGGAGACAACCAAAGGCGGAGGAAGGCGGTGGAAGGAGGGGATAGGGAGTAGAGGGAGAACTCCGGACTGAGAAGTTGGCCATGGGGCGCTCATGTGGCCACAGAGTCTATATAAATGTCCGGCGACGAGCGCTAGTGTCGTGGGCGACTGGCGCTAGCGTCGCAACATATTACAACAAAATAAAAAATTAAATACCCTAGCCCTTTAGGACCCACTTTAATTTGCGGTTATAGATGTTGCAAACAAAAAAGGAACTTATTATACGTGCTGCACACAGGTCGAAACAACACTTTCGTTGTCACAGCCAATGAGATGTAAGCTGTATGTTCAGCTACAATTCTATGAACTAATTATGACCTAGATCAGTAAGACGGTTTGCGAATCATTTACCAATAGGTACAGACCTGAACGATTCGCGAGGTCAACGACCTACAGGCTAGACTCTACGGCCTCATGCACAAATATGTCGATGTCAGCTGTGCATTGGTTGTTTACTGTCACAGTGGAAGACGACGATTGGGCCACCGTTCTCCAGGAGGGTCTCAAACACCGCGTGGACCAATGGCTAAAGTTATATAAACACACGTGTTTTGAACTCCATCTTGTCCGCGAAATCTTCAGGGCTCTACCCATAGGTAAGATAATTGGCCATTGTTCAGTACTGAACAAAAATTACCTACACCATTGTAATGTACACAGTTGTGTTCACTGGGTCTGAATGGGCTACGCTACCAATTAAAGGAACAGTATATTTTTCCCAATGTAATTTTAGGCAAGGTAGTGTGTGCATTAGCGGTGTAATTGATACCGTACTAAGAGCAAAGAGTCTGAAGTCTGAACTCTGACCTAAATGTGGTTCCTAACTTCGTGAAACGAAAACATTAAATCGGTGGTAACGAAAATGAATCAATTAACTTATTTTAAAGCAATTAGTTTCCTCTGAAGGTGAGTTTAATTCCGTACTCCTTCACCTCTGAAGTTTCTGTTTATTTTTTGTACTGAAACACGTATAAGCAATAAACGTAATACCTTTTCATTTCGAAATTTTTTCTTAATTCCAACACTAAAATTGATACATTTTTGTTTCATTAATTTCGTTAATGTCGCTTTCAACAAAATCTTCAGATATATAGAAACTTTTTTGCGAAATGTATTTCTTTCGTGCTGGAAAATTCTATTGCGAGCGTTCACTTGTGAAAATATACCTACTAGGCAAATTTTTCGGTTCACGTGGATATTCGTGAAATGCTTACTGCAGTCACTTAAATTTTCTTGAGTTGCGTGAGATACTCGCAGCTAATCTCCACACTTTAGTCAAGTTTCTAATCTAGTTTACCCACGTTTAATTGAAAGTACTGAGTGGTCTGCATTTACGCACAGAAACGCTTTCCGCTGATCCTGACTTACGACAGTGTATGTGTTGTTCACGGTCAAATGAGCACTTTTAAAAGCCTTGGACAAGACCTAGGTTTATCAACATTGTGTATTCATTCCGCCATATGTAAACTTAACATCGGCGCAGGCCTGATCACTTTACAGTGCGTCGGTCAAGTGACACCGTGAAATTATTTAATATGTCACAAGTATGCTAATTCTTAGACTTATGCATAAAAAAAAAAACAGAAAGCTGGAGAAATCATTTTTAAGTTTTCGCGAATTTTTACCTAGCACTTTCAATCGAACGGGAAGGCATGTAACAACTTTCCCTCCTCGTCGTTACCAACTTTACTGGGCTCGTGACACTTAAGACGCCCGTTAACATACGTGAAGGTAGGGGCAGTGGCATTTTTTCAAATGTTGATTTCAGAAGTGCTCACTTGACCTAGCCGAAGTCGTTTTCAGCTGTCAGTGTGACACTTGTCCTGCCGTAAACAATAAGTTCGTGAACTCGCGCCCCGGGTGTAGTCAGCCGCACGCCACGACGTCCGCAAACAGTCTTTACTAACTGACCCGTGCGACTTCGTTCGCATCACATTTACCACTTATTTTCTTATTTTTTAAATAGAAATCTCGCTTCGCTTAGGTTTAACGGAGTTATTAAATTACATCCTGCCATTGATTCGCACATGTGTTATGGTTTTAATGAAGTAGATACCGATATACCTAGCCACCGGGCCACTTAGGCCCTACTTTGCATAGTTCTATCCACTAAGCCACTACGCCCCCACTTGGAATCGTTCTATCCACTGAGCCTCTAAGGCCCCACTTGGGATATCTCTAGCCACTGGGCCACTACAGCTCTTGGGAAGGAGTGTAAGACAGCCCATAGACTAAAAAGAAAGGAGAAATGGCGGAATTTTTTTAACAGTAATTTTTTATGCAGTGATCCTAAGAAAAGTTTAATACAGTACCTTTGTATATCCCTGATCACCATCATATTTTCGGTACAGTTTGAGATATCTCGATGAAACAAACATTAAGTTAGTCCGGGTGTTATTATTTATAGACTATGCAAATTTTATGTAAATACCTTTAGTGGTTTTTGAGTTAGATCCAGTCGGACAGACAGACAGACATGAAAAAAAATTAACAGTAGATATGGCTTAGTAATCAATTATACTATATGAAATAATAATCAAAAGTGGAAAATTCGAAAATCACAGACAGATACTTCTATTTTATTTATTTGTATAGATTATAACGAGGAATGTGCTATAGGTACGGATATGAAAATTTCGCGAATTCAATTCAGGACAAAACAAAAGTCCAACACGTATACATTGAAGTCATCTTTTCAATTGGATCGCAGTTCATTGGACACGCCCTGGACGACTCTGAGCCAATAGTATACTTGCAAGGAAACAAGCAGTGAATCTCATACTTCCAGGTGTGTAGTAGCACTGGCTACTCTCTTAGGCAGCAGCCAATGGACAAACATCTGATGCTCGAGTGTACACAGGACTGTGGAGTCTAACCTATACAGGTCATTGAACTCGTGAAGTTTTCCTACCCCTAGCTATAGGTTGCTCGTGGTTACTTTTGATTGTTCTGAAGCTCTGATTAAGCTCTACTTCCTTGATATTCCTATGCATCATGCAAACAAAGCTTAACCGAGTCTAGACAATTATACCAAAGGGACAACGCACCAGATTCGTGCGCAATCCGTGTGATATTATTTTATATAAGAATTATTTCTTTTTAGGCATTACCAACACGCCTTTTTACTCCCGTTTCCTTTAATATTTATTATAATTGAAATATTGTAATTCACAAACAGAATATACGTGAAGGTTCAGTGCAACTAAAAATACGGTACTTTTGTGTTAACACATTTATTAAAGGCTTGTAATATGTGCTATATTTAGGATACAACGAAACATGTCATACATAGGGAAATTTTTCCGAGATTTGATTTAAAAATTGCAAAGAAGAAGCAAATATACCATAGCCGGAAACTTGATATCTTAATAGGCAGGTGATTGGGAAATTACAGTCCGTAATGTAAGTACACAGCAGCAAAGATAAACGGCATTTTTTAATCCGTCAGTAAGGGCCAAGAAAATTGACTCATTTCTCGGTAGTATGAAACAAACTCGTTCGCCTTTCATTCCGTAGAGAATAACTTGTCAGACGCTGTGAATTCTCATTGGGGAACCTTCTACGGAAAAGTATAGTAATTTAGCGAATGAATATCCCATACATCAAAAAGGCCCTTTAAGTAATTTCGCTTCTGTATACACATATTCAGTCATAATTAGAGACCAGCAAAATTCGTGTTATATTTTGGCGTCAAGCTAAAATTCACAGCACTGTATATACTCGAGCCGGCGTCGTTTCTCCATTGGCTGCTGCCTTGACGTTATGTCACTCCCTTTCCGAGTGAACTGCAGGTGATTGGGGCACACCGTAGTGCAGCGCTCAATTATTGGCTCTAAGTTACCAGGGGCGTGTCAGATAAAGATTGGTCCAATGACGAACTTATTGCAAAGGAAAAGTGTTTTAAGTTTAACATGTCCTCAAATAATAACGCGAATTTCGCAGATCCCTAGCTATAATGATATGTATCATCAATCACCTTAATGGAGGATGGAAAACTACTAGCAAAAAACACTCCTGTATCAGCGGTACAGGGAATGTGGGTTAGTGTTTGTATGGCAGCTCCGTAGTAAAAAATTAGCCCCCCCCCCCCCCCCCCCCCCCCCCCGCCCTCCACCACCCACCCACCAGGCCAAATCCTCCATTCCTCCAACCAAATTTTAAAATGTCCAAAATCGTTGGCCACGACTAAGGTAGGCATAATTTTTACTCAAAAGAAGTGAATTGTTATGGAAGTACACTACGTTTGACTGTGTTGGAAAGCCAAAATACGACACAGGATAATCAAGTTACGTAAGATGCCATTTATTTAATTTTTCGTACACACGTGGGGTTTGTTGTAAGACGACATGTGAACAAGCGGCGCATCCCGTCGTTTGAGGACGTCAATCTGACACTTCTGGCTTCAGTTCTTGATCCAATTTCGAGGACGTGCGCAGGAAACGAGAATCGGTTCTGGTCAATCGGGACGGTGCGTGCTTCAGACTTGCCGCCGCACGGCCCGAAAACCGCACTCAGTTAACGCGTCGACCGCGGGACTTTTACGAACCGTACTAACGAGTGAATAACAAAAAATAAATAATTTTTACGACGTTCGACCGTCAACAAAACGAATTAAACGAAATAACCTCTTTCGCGAGAACCCGAACGAGAGAAATATTTCAGTCGCCCTGCCGAGGCCATCGCGGAGCTGGAAATGAACTGGTAACTAATGGTCGTGTACATCGAGACCCGTGCGGAAGCCAATCAGACGGCCGTTTAACGAGCGGAACACACGCTGCATGTCGGTAATTTCCAGTTTGTGTTGTCGAGAGGGGGAGGGCGGGGGGGGGGGGGGGGTAGTAGCGGAATAAAGCAAACACGCCCGGGCGGTGCGAGTTTTATGCAGCGAGATGGAGCGTGGCCGGGGCTAGAGCTCTGGAAAGGGTTCGGGCCCCATCTCGCCTGGAGAACAAATGACCGCAGTTCCGGGACAACTAATTGCTATTGGGTCCGGCCTTCGCGCCGTGGTACCCGGCGGTCGATAGCCGGCCGCCCCCCCGGCTACCTGTCCCGTCTGCAGAACTTCCCCTTGAGAACCTCTTCCAGGCACGGCTTGCACCCTCCCAGTGAAAAATAGACATCCTAATTCAGGCGAGTCACGGTTAGGTGAGCACTTTTTAAGGCCCTGCTGAATTTTTCGTCCCATCAGATTTCTATCTTCCTGTCACATTGTATTATCAAGACTGCCATGTGATTAATAAACCCAGTTATACATTTCACTACTCCCAAAAGTTGACGTCTAGAGCTGCAATAAGATATATTTATTAGTGGTTGATGCCTGTTTAAAAGGCCTTAAAAAGTGCTCACTTTACCGTGAACAGCCTATATATATATATATATATATATATATATATATATATATATATATATATATATATATGGAGACGATCTCGGTCTGCCCGTCTTTAATACTTCTGTCCCTTGAAACTCAACGAAAGTTCTTCAAATTTTGCAGAGCGAATCCTCAGGGTCAAATACAGGTCAAGCTCGAATTTCAGCAAGATAAGTTTAGGCAATCATGACTTTTGACCCAAAAAAAATTTATTTATTTTTTTTTTTTCCTATGAAAGTTTTGTATTAATGCAATGAGGTTATTGCGTAGAGATATGAAGGTAATGGCATATCATTTTTTTTTTACTCTAAATGTCTCGCTTCAATGTTGATTTAGTTTCACATCGAGTGGGGCCTTAGTGGCGAAATGGCTAGAGCGATTACAAGTGGGGCCGCAGTGGCTTAGTGGGTAGTACTATATCTCATATTGAGTTAATTTCACATAATTTTTTTTTTTTTTTTTTTTCCAGTCTTTGTATGATAACAAAAATGTGTGACATCGTAACTATTCTACACACGTTGCCATGTTGAAAACACGGTCACGGGCTAACCCCTAGTATAATTATAGGCGTCACGTCGCAGCAAACAAATCTTTCGTTCAGGACTGTACTGATCACCTGACGATGCTTTGTCTTACATTGCGACCAGTCGAAATCTGTATGTGCCTTATGTTACTGGCAGTAGTGGTTTACAAGGCTACGGAACGTAGCTCCAGCAGCCAAAAAATATCTCCTACACGTAGGGAACCTTTCTCATTGGAAGGTATGTTCTGCTGTTTACAGTGCAGACCATCAAAGCCCCTTCACATGCAACGTCCCGGATAGAGGACACTGAGACTGGATGGGTTATTGGAGAGATTTGGACGGCTCTTAACATCGAGGTCTTGAGAGCCGATGAGGGTGATTGCGAGGAATATGGAGCAGCGCCGGAATGAAAGGGCGGGCGGCATCGTCTGGCACGATTCCCACATGCGAGAACCCGGATTGCCTTGGTGGGAGGCGAGCAGGCTAACCGCTCAGTCACCGTGTCTCCATGACTGAATGGATTAACCTTTTAAATTACAGTCTCGTATATCTGAGGTGTTGCATATGGTAGTCGCTTTAATAGTCTGCACTGTACACAATAGAAAATTACCGCCTAATAAGAAAGTTTCCATACATGTGGGAGACATCATTCGCGGTTGAAACTATATTCCGTATAAACCACTGCTGCCAGTGAGATAAAGCTCGGACAGGTTTTTATTGCTTCCCATGTATGACAAAGCGTTGTAGCAATATCAGTACAGTTCCGAACAAAAAAAAAATTTCGAACGCCTAAAACGATATATTTATATGTGATTGAGAGGGTCAAGTGGGTGGTACCCATTGCATTTTCGATTTTTCTTGCAGATCTTCGTAATGAGGATTTATGACCAGACACAAAAAATCCAAAGCTAAACATTACGTACAGGACTACTTAACGGTTTTTTTTTAAATACGTATGGTTTCAATTATATTTGAATTTTCCCATACGGGACTGACATTATTAAATAGTTAAGTAATATTTGATTACGGTTACAAATCTGAAACCAATCATGCAAGTAATATAAGTTTGATTTCGAAATAATTGTAAAGATATTCCCTATATCTTTAATAGCTTGGTTTTAAATATATGTAGATACTTACAAAACAATATGATATTTAAATAAGCTTGTAGGCATGTATGTAGGTAAGTATGTAGGTATATGTATATATATAAGAAATTTTATACCCCCAAATTTTTATATATCTAATTATGTATAAAATTAATTTACAATAATTTTTTATTTATATATTTATATACCTAAACAATATCATGTATAAAATAAATAAAAATTAATCTTATATTTATATTTATGAGTATATAATTATGTGTTTGTTTTCTTCTGGGGCGAACTAGTATGTGGGTTTTCTCAGAGTGCTCCCAAATTTTCTTACATATAAATTTTATAGTGGAAGTCCTTTAGTGGGTACAGGCTAGGCTCTTTGCAGTAAAAAGAACCGTATTTTTATAGAAAAAGAGCAGTTGACTTTTTGACACCGTGAGGTGAATATCAATTTGGAAGCGCTCCCTCGACATACCGCGAAGATGAATTGCGAATACGAAGACCTGCCTTTGACCTCAACTATCAATGAGCTGCGACCTGCATCATCGCTAAATGGTTGTCGCCAGTGCCGATACTGCGCTCGAGTATTCACCTATGGTCAAAATACTCGTCGGCATGAGAGGATGGCCTGTGCGAAGAGTCCTTTTCGCGCGATGAAGCAATACAAGACATTGGTCCCCTGCAATTTGTGCAAACGATACATTGAAGAGCATACCGAGATCTGCAAGGATTCGTCTACTGGGAGCCAGCAAGTGTTGCCGGCAATACCTCCTGCTGCGTCGATGGGTATCGATTCGACAGGCGATCATGACGAGACAGTTGACGCCAAAGACGGAACGAGTGCGGTAGAGTTGGTTTGCGTGGGATGTGTGTACACTTGCAATAAATTCACGTGAAGTCGGCGAACTTCAAAATAAACTGACATCGGCTCTAAATACTGATGCGCATGCAACTCCTGCTGCAAAGAAAAGCAAATTTAATATAGAATACAAAACAGGAGGGCAAGATGATTGTGAAGAGAGCGTTGAAGAAAATTAACGTGGAGACAGTGGTAGTGCTGAGGCCGATGATGACAATTTTCTCGTTAATGACAGACCTCTCTAACAGCGGCTGCAACAAGCGACATGAAGAAGCCAGAAGACGCCCATATTACTGGCTACCTATTTCCCGATCACCCAAATGAACTTTTTGATAGACTCAGATATTTGGTTGAGCTTCAAAAACGCGGGTATCTCACGCACAATAACATTTTTAATCATTAGTAAACTAAATTATCGGCGATATATCGCATGATGTAATGAACTACTTTCTTCTGAAATTGTAATTACAAAATAAAAATTAATAATTGTTATAAAATAATTGGTTTTCCTTTATTTTTGTGTTTCGTATCCTTTCGCCCCTCACAACTTTAAAGTGGTTCTATGAGCATTCGCCTACTAATGGAATGAACTGCATATCAAATTATAATAAAGACTTTAGTATAAAAATGCATGCATAGTTGACTACATACAAAACATTAGACATGTACAAATTTGGAGACGGTTGGCGAACGAATGGTATTTCTATACATGTGGACGTGGGACAAACCGACGGATTGATCGAAGGATTGACATGGATTGCTGTGGATTGCTGTGCTTGGGATTGATCCGAGGATTGGGATTGCCGGAAAGAGTGGCATGGGTCGGTGTGGTTTGCGGAGGAGGAATGCGTAGCGGATTGCAGAGTGTATTCCGGAGCAGATTGCGAAGAATTGGTGTGGATTGGCGTGGACTGGTGTTGATTTGTGTGGATTGATGTGGTTTGGTATGGATTGGAGTGGATTGGTATGAATTGGTGTGGGTTGGTGTGTGGATTGATGTGGATTGATATGAATTTGTGTGGGTTGATGTGGACTGGTGTGTGGATTGGTGCGGAATGTTTTGTGGATTGTGCGAATTCATGTGCGGATTGGTGTAGAGTGGTGTGGATTGGTTTAAATTGGCGTGGATTGGTGTAAGTTGGCGTAGAATGGCGTGGATTGCTGTATATTGGTGCGGAATTGGTGTAGATTGGTGTAGATAGGTCTGTGAATTAATGTGAATTGGTGTGTGTATTAGTGTGGTTTGGTGTGTAGATTAGAGTGGATTTGTGTTAATTGGTAAGGATTGGTGTAGATTGCTGATTGCTGTGCTGATTGTAGTGCTGATTGCAGTGCTGATTGATGGAAAGGTTGCGAGATTGATCGAAAGATTAATCAAAAACAAGTCTTAAATATTTTTTTTTAGTTAAAATTTTAATTTTTAATTTTTGGGATTTCATAAAAGTTTTTAAAATTTATTTTTGGGTTCAAGGTTATTCAAGGTCATGGGCACGGGGTCAAGGTCACATATGTGAGGTCAAGGTGAAGGAATCGGCTTATTCATTTTAAGGGCAAAATGAAGAAGAAACTGGAGTTCGTTAGGATTATTAGAAGGATTGAAATTATCGGCTAGTTTTCCATTACTCATAAATTACATATTCTTCTGTCAACCGTAAAAATTAACAACGTTAACCAAACAACCCATACGTCAGTCAGATAATACTGTAAGATTAGAGAGATTGGCGAAGTGTCGGCAGCTATTAACAACGGCGCCTTTAGAGCAAGATTGATAACATCATATTTACGGATTTTTTTACGGAAATGTACTGTAAATATACGGAAACCTTATCCGCAATTACTAAAGATGGAGCTGAGATCCGCAAACAAAAAATTCTGTAGGTCTCCGTATTTCCTATAGCTTCGGGCTTCAGGGACGAACGATGTCGAGTCTCCGCGAAATTTTCGTCACCGCTGTAAGAAGTAAATTATCATTTCTGCGGCAGTTAAGCTATCCACACAAGTAAGACCTATTCTTTCAAACATTAAAATGTGGCATCAGGCGTCTGTAACCTCTAGTAACACTTGACACATCCTGTCTTCAATAGAAACTGAAATAGTTGCTTATGTGATTGTGCTAGATACACCAAACTTATACCCAAACACTCCATATGAAGGTTGTAAATAAGTGGTTAGAGTCATAGGCTTCTAGATTTTTGACTCTGGTTCAAATATTTCCCAGGCATAAAATATTTTAACTTTTCTAAATAATTTTTTGTTTTGCAGAAGCACGACCACATAACGAAAATTAAAGATTTTTCCATTATATATTTTCTTTCAAAATAATCTATTTTTATTAGTGATGGTCCAACACTGAGTAAATTAACAAAGAAACTTAGAAACAAAAAGCAGAGTTCACGCAAGAAAAAATTTCCTTGCCGTTAACAGGTTACAAGTGAAGATCTTATAAAATATTTTCCACCCAATGGTTAGGACCGCTGCTGCTGCTTATAAGTGACACGGAATAAACGGCGCATTGAACAGCACGCCTTGTTTGTGGGAATACAGCTGAAGTACATAGCCAGTTGTTCGCTGCACTTACTAAAATGGCCAGTGTCTGTATAGAGGTAAAGCAGTTCACAAATACTGAAATACTTCTATTTTACTGTGGTAATTATTCATGCCATATGACATAAGCTATGCACAGTTTACATTTGCTAAGAGACGTCAGTTAAGTAATACTGTAGTTTTATATAGCGTGGTTATGCACAAATAAAAAAAAAAACCAAAATATGACGGGACAATCCACTTCTTACCCAAACGTTTTCTCATCAATGGAGCTACGTTGGGAGATGAGACGAATGCGGAATGTTATCAAATATGAGTACGTCCAAATAAAGTTCTTGCCAGAAGATAACTTCCTTTAGAGCCAAGTAGCTAATAAAATATGGCAATTCATGTATTAAGTGAATTATTGTAACAAATACTTGTTACTTCGTTTAACTTCCATTCGTAAAAAAAAAAAACAGTATTATAGTTGTCCCCAACTTCTTATGTTTGTGGGTTACAATTCAAAAACATTTACATTATCGTCAATTTTGTGATTAAGCTACTTTTTTATATTTTTTCAAGGAACATGAGCTAGTAATAATGCCGTCAAGTGAATGAATCTGGAAGTAGTTTATCACAGGGACGTAAACCGATGTATAGAAGTATTTAGCAAAGGCTTGTAAGGAACTGGGAATTTTGGTCTCACTGTCAAATGAAATTGCGAATTGTCTGGGTCTCTTGTGATTAACATATCATTTAAATGACATCGAGAGACTTCGAAAGCAGGAAGGGAAAGACCGAATCACGCGCAGCTTCGTATAAATGTAAAATAGTTTTGTCACGAGGCAACGGCCAACCGGACAAACGACAAAGGCCGAAGCGTGTAAAGGACTCTCAAAGGTCTCATGAGATTCCCCAGCCTTTTAATGGAGAGAGAACGCGCGACCTAGTTGATTACTGTGCCCTTTTATCAGATAAACTGCGTGACAAGCCGCGTCAAAGAGATACTGGCAGCGCAGAGATTCCAGATGTGGAACAGCTAAAATACGACTGCCGCAAGGGTGGATTGTCCTTGGCTGCTAAATATTCAATCTCCACCGCAAACATGCGCGTAACTCCAGTCTCCCTCCGAGCATCAGGACGCTCATTTATCTCGCTCGCTTTTCTCTTTCGAAAAGCGCGACATGCAGGACTTTGCTTCGTTAATTGTGACAATGCCTAAAGGACGGGTATGTAATTAGTGACCGGTAAAATGTAATGAGTTCATGTGGCTTCAGAATTGCCTGATTTCATATATTACTACTTTTAATTTCCCTCCCCCTCCCAATTATTTAAAGAAATCTTTTTCTTCCCTTTCTTGATTTCTTAGTTTTGGGAAAACCCTGCGCGTGTATTAAGGCTGAAGTAAAGCAACTTCCTATGGAGCATTGCACCCGACTAGACAATGTGAAGAACTCATAAAAAATGTAGTACAGACGCCATTAAAATTGTCACAAAAGTGCGATTTATACTGTATGCGAAAGAAGAATGCGTATATTTTGCAACATTATAAAATATTTTACTAAAATATACTTTTAAATTTAAAAAAAATCAATTTATTAAAAATAATTTGTATTTTTAACCAAATTTAAGCGCATTTCCATTCTGGATGCTTCAGAAAGCAGAATATGTAAGAAAATCTTCGTCACAGAATATCATTATAATGTTTACTATGATTGCGTGTAAGAAAATTGTAATAATAATGTAGTAAATCATTTTTATAATTATTTTTATGTGCTTCCGTTTGACAAAAAAATTTTTGTCTGAAACTGACGTAAATAAAGTTAATTATAAAATCGATATTATACATTAGTGCTATGATTATATTACACATGATCACAATAAATATTATGACAATCTTTTTTTTTAGATGATTTTCTTGCAAATTCTGCTTTCTGAAGCTTCCAATATGGAAATGCACTTAATTTTTTTTTTTTAAAGATTGTTTTAATCGATTATATTTTTTAATTTAAAAAGTATATTTCACTAAAATATTTTATAATGTTGCAAAATATACACATTCTTCTTTCATATACTGCATAAATCACACTTTCTGACAATTTTTATGGGGTCTGTACTATTTTTTATGACTTTACCATATTATATAGTCGGGTGGAGTGCTCCATACGCAGTTTCTTCACTTCAACTTTAAAGGACAAACTAAACACAAAGTAAATAAGTGCACAGGGACAGAATAGCTTGGCGGTTGCTTTGATGTGGGCGAACCCGTTCTGTGATTGGCTGCGTCAAGTTTTGTTGACGGGTAGCCTTTGTGTCTGATTGGCTCTTACATACTGTAAAAATTTTCCGTTGGCTAGGCTGCCGACTGGCGAGGGGATTATCAGACGCTGATTGTCGAATGGCGTCCCGACATTTTGCTGGCAAGTGACGCCATTTTGCTGGCAAGCAAGGCCATTTTGTAGGCAAGTGACGTCATTTTGCTGGCGTGCGCGGCTGGAGTTCATGGTTTAACCCATTCAGACCTAGTGGACACAGTTGTGTAAATTACACACGTGTATAAGTTGTTCACGGTAACATGAGCACTTTTGAAAGCCCTGCTTAAGATCTACTTGTATACACGTTGTGTATTCTTCCACCTTATGTAAAATTAACATTGCCATGTGCCTCATCACTTTATTCATGCGTCGGTCGAATGAAACTTTGAAATTATTAAGAAAGTAAATACTTTACAAATCTGCTCATTTTTTACACTTCGAGACATTAATAAAACAGAAAGCGAAAGAAATAATTTTAAGTTACCACAAATGGTTACCTAACACTTTTTATTCGACTTTAAGATATGTAACTGCTTTCCTTTCATCGTTACCAACCTTACTGGGCGATTATCACTCGGTGCGCCCATTAAAACATGTATATGCATGCAGGGGCAGTGAGTTTTTTCTAAGGTTCTTTTCTAAAGTGCTCACTTTATCGTGAACAGCCTTTAGGTTATTTTTGTTCTGTACTGTACACCGCGAAGCTCATTGAACTATGATTTTTCCTGTGGGTAAATGATTCGCAGACCGTCTCACTGCCCTAGGTCATAATTGGTTCATATTACTGTAGTCGAGCACACAGTCTACAACTCATTGGCTGTGACAAAAGGAACAAGTATTATGTCAACTTAAGTACAGCACGCATCATAACAATTTTCGTTTGCAACACCTGAACCCGTAAATTAAATTGGGTCTGAAAGAGTTACACGTCTGTTTCATCTCTAAATCAGTACTCCGTGGCCTGGACTTGAAACGCAGTTACACTCGAACTGGTTTCGCCCCTGGACACAGGTTTATCGAATACGCCCAGTGCGATTCTCAGTCAACAACGAACACGCTAGGACTCGCCTATTACCACAACGATTTGAACTGGATCCCCAGCGGAGTCAATTCCGAGGTTTTATCACCAAGTCAAGTGGCCGGTAGGTTTTCTCCGTATACTCCAAGTCTCTGCCATCATTTCATTCCGTCACAGTTCGATCATAATCTTTGCTTCGCACCCAGTGGGGTTAAAAACATCGGCTATTATGCCCAAGTATAATTCACTCTCACAAACCTACATGGTACTTCTCACTGGGGCACAAGTTAATGGGCTAACAAGTTAAGCTCTAGTGTGGAGGATACTTGTGGAGTCCAGCTGGCAGGTTACTAACCGGCACCCTCCACTGAGCATTAAAAATATTGGGTAAAAAATTTGGGTAAATATTTTTGGCCAAGTGTTATTTATGCTTAGTAATTTCAAGCCAAGGACAAATAACTCAAAGGCACTCACTTGACTAGGCCAAATGATGTTATGCCTACTGACTTTTGGTATGGTAATTTCAGGCCAAATGGCGTAAGACAAATAATTTTTTACCGACTGGCTTTCGGCCAAATAATTTTAGACCAAGTGACTTTAGACTAAATAATTTTAGGCCAAGTGACTTAAGACCAAAATTTCTTTAGACCAACATCCTAAGCCAAATTCAGTGAGATCCGTCAGTGAAATATGATTCACTCAAAGTCAGATCATAAGCTACTACCGACTAGCAAATCGAGCAAATGAGCTGGGAGCAAGTGACGTATAACATATATAATTATAATTTTTCACATTTATAGGGGATAACATTTATAAAGTGTAATACAGCCGCCATTTTAATCAGTCATCTGGCACTGATTACCACTGAAGCCATTTTCGCTGTTTTACTGATTTGGTTCCATTTTTAGCTGTTTCGGGTTTAGAGTGAAGTTATTAGGCTAAATAATTTTATGCCGGCTGACTTCAGACGAAACAATTTAATGCCAATTGACTTTAGGCCAAATAATTTTATGCCAACCGATTTTAGGCGAAATAATTTTATGCTAACTGATCAAAACAAATAATTGTATGCCAAATGACTTTAAAACAAATAATTCCATGCTAAATGTCTTCCAAACAAATAATTTATATCAACTGACTTTAGGACAACTGACTTAAGGCCACATAGTTTCACCCCGTGACTTAAGGTCAGATAATTTTATGCCACCTGACTAGGCCAAATAATTTTACTTCAACTGACTCTTGGTTAAATAATTTTAAGCCAGCTGAATTAACATCAAATCATTTTATGTCAACTGACTTATGCCAAATAATATATGCCAACTGACTTTAGGAGAGATAATTATATTACAACAGACTTTAAGCTAAATTACTTTATGTTAAATGACTTTCGGTGAAATGACTGTTTGGAAAGTGTTTCAATGGACGAAACAACTGTTTGTAAAGTGTCTGAGGGGAAAGTGAGGCATGCTGACTGATGGTGGGCGTGTCGTGTTGTTGGCAGATCATGGGTGGCGCGCTGTTCGGGCTGTCGCTGTGGCTGCGAGTGGAGCCAGGCCTGCAGGACTGGTTCGACAAGCTGTCGCTACATGACGTCTACAAGGGCATCTACATCCTCATCGCCGTCTCCATCGCCATCATGATCATCTCCTTCGTCGGCTGCTGCGGCGTGCTCATGGAGCAGACCATGCCGCTCGTTGTCGTGAGTACCTACACTACTGCCTCACCTACTCTGAAACACACACGCATACACCTAGTCCATTAGTGGTCACTTACAACTTATCTGAACCACTACCCTACCACCTCACCTACTCTGCAACACACGCATACACCTAGTCCATTAGTGGTCACTTACAACTTATCTGAACCCCTACCCTACCACCTCACCTACTCTGCAACACACACATACACTTAGTCCATTAGTGGTCACTTACAACTTATCTGAACCCCTACCCTACCACCTCACCTACTCTGAAACACACACACATACACCTAGTCCATTAGTGGTCACTTACAACTTATCTGAACCCCTACTCTACCACCTCACCTACTCTACAACACACACATACACTTAGTCCATTAGTGGTCACTTGCAACTTATCTGAACCCCTACCCTACCACCTCACCTACTCTGCAACACACACATACACTTAGTCCATTAGTGGTCACTTACAACTTATCTGAACCCCTACCCTACCACCTCACCTACTCTGAAACACACACACATACACCTAGTCCATTAGTGGTCACTTACAACTTATCTGAACCCCTATCCTACCACCTCACCTACTCTGCAACACACACATACACTTAGTCCATTAGTGGTCACTTACAACTTATCTGAACCCCTACCCTACCACCTCACCTACTCTGCAACACACGCATACACCTAGTCCATTAGTGGTCACTTACAACTTATCTGAACCCCTACCCTACCACCTCACCTACTCTGAAACACACACACATACACCTAGTCCATTAGTGGTCACTTACAACTTATCTGAACCCCTACCCTACCACCTCACCTACTCTGAAACACACACACATACACTTAGTCCATTAGTGGTCACTTGCAACTTATCTGAACCCCTACCCTACCACCTCACCTACTCTGCAACACACATACACTTAGTCCATTAGTGCTCACTAACACTTATCTGAAGCATTGTCAAATTTCTACTTCCAGGATATACGTCCATCTCGTGCAAGCAAAGATTAAGGGAGATTCCCACCCGCCATATTTGGTTTATGAAATTTTTTCCATACTCTTGAAATACAGTTTACTATCATGTTTTTTGGAACGGCAGAGCACATATCATTGCCTAGTGCATTAGCTGAGGTCAGTATTTCTTGATTACTGTTGATATCGTCACTTTTGTAATCGGTTGCAATAAATAATCTCGCGTTTCGTATCGACAATTACCAGCTAAAATTTAATAAATGTAGCGAAGCTGTGCCAGTTTGATAAAGTTTGGGAATCTATTAGTTAGGATATGTCGTGCGAGAAATTGCATTACACTTTCCGAAATAGAAGCTTTGGTGAGAAATTGATAAATCCAAAATGGCGGGTGGAATCCGCCTTAACTGAGTCTAGAAAACTACACCAGAGGGACAACGGACCACATTCGTGCTCACTCAGTGCACTGATATATTGCGAAATAACTATTTCTTACTAGATATTACCAACACACCTATTTTGTGTGTGTTTTTGAATATTAAATTAAAATTATATATTATATTATTTATAGATAAAAATTAAATAAATGTTTAATTTAACCGAAATAAGTTACGTTTCTGTCAGTGGCGGCTGTTGAGGCAGGGCTGCGGGGTGCAGCCCTCCTAATAAAATCTCAGAACACATACCTCTACTTATCTGCTACTCAGTAATTAATACTGCGTACGAATACGGAGGTTATTTCGCAGCCAGTGTTTTTGAGATGGACGAGACTCTTGTCAAGAGAGAACTGTTTTTGGAAATGTCGAGCGGTGGGGAGGCAGATTCTTCGCCCCGAAGTGGGTAGAGCTAGTAGAGAGAGATGACCGTAACCTAGGACTAGTGGCGCTACGGGAGTGAGGGAACACTTCAGGGGCTCGGCCCTATTCAGCCAATCGCATGCTGTAAATCGGAGAGAGCTGGGCGCACCCCTGCTCAAACAAAAAAATAGTTTCCTGGAACTTGACAAAGCTACCAGAACTACATGTTTTGTAAGCACACTTTCGCGATCCACCCTTTTGCAGTTGTTAAACACATTTCTTAACAATGCTTATATTTGTTTCGGATATTATTTATTTATAGATATTGTTCAAACTCGCGTGAGCTTCAAATATGGTGTGTAATACTCTGAATAAGTTTGTTGTTAATTAATGATGGGCTATGAGCATCGGTCAGAAGCAGGGTTGAATTGTTGTTAATGTCGTGTTGTGTAAACTTGTAAATAATTGTTAATTCGGCGAGTAACATTTTAAACCATATCACGACAAAGATTTCCAATCACGAGAATAAACTATAACTACATAATCTGGGACCAGCAAGGCCACAGTTAAGTATAATTCAACAACAAAGCCAAGGTAGTAAATGGTCCGTATACGAGAAAATTCGACGTAAGTACATACAATTTCGCGGATTGGCTATGTGGGTGTGAAGTTGGAAATGTGTTGTTTTGTTAAAAAAATTTTTTGCTAATTGAACCTAATGATTTTGCGTGGGATGTCAATGGGGTAAAAGATTCAAAACATTTGGGAAACAAAGTTAAAAGACATAAATCATGTTCGCAACATATAAAAAATGCCATCAAATTTTCATTGCTTGGTAAGGTGAATATACATTGCCAGTTAGGTAGCGCCTACAGGTTGACGAATGGAATTTTTTTACAAATATATTAATTAATATATGCCACTTTCATCCTCTAATTTAAATTTGACATGAATTTGGTATGTACTGTAGGCTATGTAAATTAGTATTTGGTTTTTAAAATATTTGTTTTAGTATATTTAAGTTATTTTCATCATTAGTATGGTAGAATTGGTATTATTATGTCATCTCTCGTCGTCTCGTGTAATGTACCTATGGTAGTGATTATATCTGAACCAGCGGCCACAGTATGTTGACCATTACAAATCGGGCGATGATACATTTTTCTTCAAACAACCACACTTATTTTTTGTATTTAGCGACATAAGCTACACTTAATTAGGGCTGTCGTTCGCAATATATTTACCACTGTGCCTATTTAAAAAATTATATTTGTAATGATATGAGTAGGGATCGCTACAGCCCTCCCAGTTTCAAAAGTCACCAGCCGCCACTGATTGGTTTTATTTTGTTACATAAGACATGATGTATGACATAATTAAGAAACAACGAAATACGTCATACATGAGATGCTTTCAAAAGTTTAAATCAAATAGTGCGAAGAAACCTTGAATAAACGATACAGTTTTTCCTCTCCCCATCTAGTTACACGACGCCGTGTATTTCTTTCGTTTAAAAGATGATAAGTATTTTGCCTCTCTGACAATAACCACTTCAGGTGCTAAGCAAATTGGTCACTTACTCTTAAAAACTCTGCCTATAAAGCTTACATTCACGAAGTTTAATTGAGGAATTAGTGTTAAGGGTGTTAGTAACAATCATTGTTCAACTTGTAAGCATTGTTTGAAATGTCTTTTCCCAGACACTAAGATGTACTAATAAACAAAATTACAACATACTCTAAAGCCTTGGACTACCGCTTGACACATATGTATGCAAATCTCCAAATAACAGTTCACGCGTTAAAAAAAATTTTAAAATGCAAAAAATTTTCCTTATAAACAATTTTTTTCCCATACACAGAGTGGTCCGTCTAACATAGACACCCTCCAAATATCCGGGACGGTTGCAGGTAACAAAATACGGTTTCCGCTCAATGAAATTACGTACGAGGGCAAGTAATTTACCGCAGAGTGGCTATTCGTAACACGTGTATGGACAGAAATAATTAAACCACGTATGAATTTTCCCTTGGAAAAGTACAATTATTTCAACGGCATATGAAAGTACGCGCAAAGAGGAATTCAACGATATAGAAAATGCAATGGAAAGACACACCAAGAAATAATGTGCAAATATGATTAAGTTAGGTGGGCCGGTATTATGGGACAGGGGACCTGTACTCACCGCTGTAAGCAAGCAACACGCGCCGCGACTCATTCTGGCAGGGACCGCTTCATAATAGCAGCGCAACACCAGACCCCGTAATCTGTTATGGTAAGTGGTATTGCAGTGTGTGGCTGTACGTATGCAATAAGTTCGCAAATGAGGGATAACTGGACGCTCTACTTATTTACGGCGAGTGTGGCAGAATTGCCAAACAAGCCGTCCAAATGCATGGTGAAAGGTGTCCTAATCGGACGCCCATCTCACGGCAAACGGTGCGAGGAGATTGTAACTCCGCAACACGAGTGCAACGATAGACCGCTACACGCGAGATGCATCTACACGATGTGTTGGCACGTGTCGATGCAAACTCCCGCATGGGAGCGCGAGAACATTCCAGGTTCGTAGGAACAAGTAAACAAGTATGTTACGGATACTGCGCCAACAGAAATTCCACCTATATCAGCAAAAAACAACTATCATTGAGATATTCAGTTAATCACAGAGACATATTGACATTTAGCATCTAGCTTGTAGCAAGCGATAATTTCGCTATGTAATTTCTCAAGAGTGTTGAAAAGTGCTGCTGTCCCCACGAGGTTCTGGATAAAGCCACTGTCTATGATTACTCCTGCGTTCTGTGAAAGAATCCCTCTCGGTGTGTGGCATGTTCGTCCACAGATACTGATTGGCGAATGACACCCCCGCCATTTTGCTTGCAAGTAAGGTATTTCGCTGGCGCCTGTATATGTAGTTCGCATTGCACGTGTTAGTTTCACATCTGTACTCTCGCGTATTCTATGCCCCGGCCGCGTAAGTGTATTGCTTTCACCTGCATGGCGACCGCAGGCACGGGTTGTAAAAGTTGAACGCGGGGTAGCAGATGGGAGAGGCAGAAATGGCAGCGAGGTGGGTATATGAAAATGTTCTACGCAAAACTCCTAAAAAACTAAAAGTTATTGTTTTTCGGCCTGTTCATTTTGGAAAAGGAAATGTATTGGGCGGATCAGGAGTAGAAGTTAGGAGGGATAACCAGTCGTGTTAGACCTGAAACTACGAATATACACTATTGCCAACATCTGCGAGACGTCCCGACCGTGGTGCAGGTGGCTGTGGGTTCGAATCCCGGGTAAGGCATGGGTGTTAATTTAAGTTATGTTATAAGTTAGTCTGTAAGCCGTCCCTTACTAATTCAAGCATAAAACCGAGGGACGTTAAAAAAAATCTCTTTACAAGCACTATTACAAATCTGTGAAACGTAATACAGAATTTCAAGAAATCAACTACGATGAGAGCTGTTCACGATAAAGTGAACACTTCTGAAATCAAACTTAGAAAAAAAAGTTACTGCTCCTACATGGATACATTTTAACGGGCGCACTGAGTGACATGCGCTCAGTTAAGTTGGTAACTATGGATGGGGAGTATTTCCATGACTTAACGTTGAACTAAAAGAGTTAGGTAACCATTTGTGGCAACATAAATTATTTCTTTCCCTTTCTGTTTTTTTATGCACAGAAGTGTAAAAATGAGCAAATTTGTATAGTATTTCCTATTTTCTTAATAATTTCACAGTTTCTCTTGACCGACGCATGAATAAAGTGAGGAGGCCAACGGCAATGTTAATTTTACACAAGGCAGAAGAATACACAACGTGCATACAATATATTTTAATCAGGGCTTTCAAAATTTCTCATTTTACCGTGAACAGCTTATAACTAAAAGGTTAATGTATGTGTAGAGACGTGCAAAATTCGCGTTATTATTTGGGGACACATTAAACTTCAAACACATGTACTTTTGCAGTAAGTTTGTCATTGGACCATACTTTGTTTGACAGGCCCAGGGTAACTCTGGGCCAATAAAGAGACGCTTCACACTCGTCTAGTCCAAACACTTGCAGTCCGGTCAGAAAGGGAGTGTCTTCACATTCGTGCGGCAGCCAATAGAGAAACGACGCCGGCCCGACTATACATAGTACTGTGAAGTTTAGCTTGATGCCAAATAATAACGCGAATTTTGCAGGCCTCTATGTATGTGGCGTTCACACGCTGGTCAGTTAGGGTGTCTAAAGTCACAGTAATAACACAGCTTCGTCACTGCGTTCGAAATGAAATTACAAGACTTATTCACGCACTGACTGAATGCGTGGTGCAGAAGTCCATTTCTCAACGTTTATGAACGACATTTGAACGAGCGTGAGAGTACGGAATCATAGTACAAGAAAGAAGAAGAATTATGGCTAAGTCTAACTGTTTACTGAAAAGATGATAAGCATTTCACGTTGCATTATCTCGAGTTCGAATTTCCCTGGAGGCATGGCCTTACGTGCATTTTTTTAATAACGCCTGCTTTCAGATGTTCCACTGCCCAATACTATTTTTGGCTGCTGATTCAAGAGACTGAGGACGAAAAATAGGGGAGAGGTAGGTATTTGTGTGTTTCGCCAAATCGTCCCATTGCCGAACGGCTTTGATTTGTGTGCCACTGTACACAGCAAGACACCAATACTCAGCCTTGCTTGGGGCTGATCTGTAGAGACTTCAATATTCTACGCCCGAAAACACAACTTCGTTTGGTTATTGGCAGCTTGTCTACGCGAGAAGACATATTCTTATTTAACTGGGCCGATCGTAATAAAGTACTCCGATATTGAATTCCATGATTCGCGGACCGACACTTGAGCACGTGACGTTTATAATCATCCAACCAAGAAAGTGCAAATGAACAAAAGTATTTTGGAGTGCAACAAGGACTTGAAATCTTTTTGCGAAAAAACACCTTGTCTCCACTGATCTGGTTTGTGGAATATTTTACACATGTTTGATATGGATGGTTAGTGTCAATATCGTCGAGCACACACACACACACTGTTCATTGATCGCAAGACAAGTGCCGAAATACGAGTACAGCTCGTATCAAAAAACTATGTGATTGGAACACTTGAGCTCGGAAATTGTTGTATGTGTGACCAAACGGGTTAATGCGGTACCAGTAATAACGGAAGAGCTGCGTCTTTTCTTCCAGTCTTCGAGCCGAGCAAGGGCCGCGGTGGCTGAGCGGTTAGCCTGCTCGCCTCCCCACCGTGGCGAACCGGGTTCAATTCCCCGGCCGAGTTCCTCCCAGGATTTTTGCAAGTAGGAGTTCTGCCGGACGATGCCGCTGGTCGGGCGGATTATCTCGAGGATCTTTGGTTTCCACCCACCCTTGCTTTCCGGCGCTGCTCCATTCCCACCTCATTCCACCCTCATCGGCTCCCAAGACCTTTTTCAACCCGAGCCGAGCTGCGAGGTGTCCACGGGCCGTCGCGACGCTGGTCTCCTGCTGAGTTACCCTCCGATACTTCCACGACAATTCTGAAAAGGCATGTCTACGGAGGTATAGACTATTCACGCTAAAATGAGCATTTTGAAAGTCCTCTCGTTTGGAATAATATTCAATAAATATATTTTATTTCAGCCTTAGGCGTTAACTTCCTAGTGCCGTGGAATATACGCACTGTGTTTATTACTTACATGGCAAATATGTATTTGAAAATGTTGTTAAAGGATAAAAAAAATGGCTGAAATAAAAAAGTAACTAGGAGCTCAAAAGTGCTCACTTTACTGTTAACAGCCTACAGAGGTTGAGCCACGTTGATCGACGAAATAATAGACAATAATGGAAGTAGGCGTCTGGTGTGGCAGGTCTTCGAAGTAAATTAGAGTGAGACCCAAGTAGGAATAGTATACATTTGTCGATATAAGCAGTAGAGAGTGTGTTATGGTCATTTAGGGTATTGATTTAAAGCGTTTAATAACTGTTACTTTCTTTGGAGTACATAGCTGATTAAATTAGAGGTTAGAACGTTGTGTATAAATTGCGCGATTCATTATTGTATCATATTGTTTTATTTTTACATAAAAGATTAAAGCTAAATTGCGTTATTTATTAGCTCCAAGTTTGGCCAGTACACAAGGAGTGCGGTGAAGACGAAGGTAGAGGAATAGATATTCTTTGGCAGCAAGAGCGTGGCGAAGGCTCGGGGTCAACTGACTTCTCAGGGCGCTCGTCCTGGTATTTATACTCTGTCTCAGGCGGGAAGACACTAGACAGGCCTTACAATCGCGTTAGTTGAAGAAAGTGCCCGTGGAAACACCAACATAGACATTTTACCATTAGAATTAATGATTTTATGGAACAGATCGGTTTTAAGTCAAAACTATGAGTGTTTTGTATCTCAAACATACTGATTTAACCTACATATATTTCAGGTGCTGATTTAATAACTTACTAAAACGATTAGAAATATTTAATCCGTTTTTTTGCACTGATTCTGTTGGTCACATTTGGAGGTAACGTAAATATTTAAAAGACAGAGCTAACACAAACAGCACAGATAAGGATGTATTTAATTACTGTCGAGATCAGCATTCGTCAACTAAATGGTGTTAGTCAAGTAGGTTCTAATTAAGCAATTTTAAAACTTCGTTCTAGAACCTCTCAAGAATAATGCAAGCTGTAAACATACCGTAAATACTACCCAGCAATAGTAAAAAAAAAAAAAAACTTTTTTTTGTAAATAAGATATTTTACATAGTATTGACCACAACGTGATTATTAATTACTTCAATTAAGCATGTTCATCACAAAACAATTATTAAAAACTATAATTTTTGTTTTATTATAGTAGGTGATTATTTTTCGTGACGCGTGTCTGCTGTTAATATTAATTCACGCACCTGTCACCCACCCAACCACAACACCCTAAAAAAGACTAAAATAAGAAGATCATTACAAGGAAGTGTCCGCTCTTATCTCCTTACTTGCTTTGTGTTGTGGCTGGTGCATACTTGCTTGAAGTGGAGAGGAAGTAGACGTGGCCAGCGCTGGATCCAGGAACATGGCTTGCCGATCGTACTAGCAGGGCCATCCGGCCCTAGTACATTTATACTGCAATAAACCGCAGAAACTTCCATACATCGGTGCATTAAATAAGAATGGACACGACAGGTCAGTCCAACTCACATTTAACTTTTGAGTGTTGACGTAGACCCGGTGTTTCTTGCAGAACTGGCGTGGCGATGACGCAATGCAACAAAGGCGCGGTGGTCCCTTTGTTGTTGGCTGTTGTGAACAGATATAATATATGAACACCCTCACATGAACCTGGCCTAATATTTTCAGTATATAAGGACGCCAGGAAATTGCGATAACTTATTGCAGCGAACCACCGGACGAGACCGCTTGCAAGAAGCCCCCCCCCCCCTCCACCGGCCAGCGATCGGGGACATGGAAGCCTAAACGACGCACCGATATAGGCCACTGTAAGGCAGGGCCCAGCGTCTTTCGACATCCGACCAGCAGCCAGGGGAGATCACAGCATGGGTATGTCCGACCGCCGTCAACCGATAAGCTAGACACATCCTCCGACATCAAGACTAAGGTGGCGACTGTCCATACAAGATAGTAATTAAAAAGGCGTGTCAACATAGTTGTAACTTAATTTAATATCAGTTAACAGTGCTCTTCCGAACGTATGACCATTCTGTATCATGCCAATTGTAAATACCTTGTTGTTATACTTGTTTTATAAACCATTATAAACTACCTCGGTTACAGTAAAAGATCTACCATTATACTTATCATTTCAGCTAGCCCCTAGCCCTCTCTTGTATTAATATGACTATAAGTAAAGACCTGCAAAATTCGCGTTATTATTTGGCGGCAGACTAAACTCCAAGATGGTGTATGTTCTATTGTCTGTTGCCATTGGCAGACAACTTGTGTGGCTCGTCACGAGGACACTTTGAGGCCAATAGGAAAGGCTCAAAGGTGCATAAACCAATCTCCAGTAGAGCGGTCACACAGGTAAATGACGTCGTATGATCGCCAGTAACCAATGGAACCACGAATTGCCCTCAACTAGGCACAAGGATGTGAATTCTGACTTGTTACCAAAAAATAACACGAATTTCACATATGTCTAACCATAAGTCATATTTATAACACGGCGTATACATTCGCCGATAGACAGAGCGAAGCTGTGGGAACGGAATTAATTTCTGACTGGCTACTGCACTCTACTGCCAGATGTAAATCCAGCGCTGATTGGCGAACGGCGTTCTAGCAGGTTTACTGATCAGCAACGCCATTTTGCTGGAGTGTGACGATGAAAGTGACCGTTTAACCTCTATCATCTTAAATAGTCTGTGGGATGACACTGGACGACAGCTAACGTGTTGTTTAATATTTAATCTCCGTACAGGAATGGCTGAGCAATACACATTTTAAAATGGTAGTTATACTATGATCAAGAGCATGTGAACATACAGAGGTGAGACGGATACTTTCATCCTGAACTCCAGCCGCAAACTCCAGCAATGTGGCACCACTGGCCTTTCGCCAATCAGCGCCTGGTATTTCCCCGCCGACAGTCCAGCCAGTAGCGAATCTTCCACAGCATGCAGTACCCAATTGGACACAAGGTACGCTCCCAGGGACTCGTGCAGCCAATCGGAGAGTGGGTTCGGCCACGTTAACCCCGTTCAGTCACGGTGTCAATGATCCAGGGCACGTGGCACATGAAGGATACGTATGATCGGCACTGTACACAAGGAATCGGTGAGGAATCCGATTCGTTTAAATGTATGCACCTTTCATTTGCGAATGGTTAGTGTTTAGGAGGGAGGAGGCGAGGAGAGAGATTTTGAAGCTCTTAACAACGAGGTCTCAACAGCCGATGAGGGTGAAATGAGGAGTACGGAGCAGCGCCGAAACGCAAGGGCGGGGTAAACGGTATATCCCTGAGAAAACCCGCCGACCAGCACCATCGTTTGGCACGATTCCCACGTGCGAAGATCGGAGAGCAACCGCCGGTAATCGAACCCAGTTCATCTTCGTGGAAGACGAGTAGTGTGACTATTACACTTCCGCGGCTACCGTTAATGTTGACTCTAAAGAACACACAGCTCGAAGCTCGCTCGACAAAATTACACACTAAAACAAAAAAAAAATTATCAAATTGCAAAAACATTAGCTCATAAACAGAGTTAGTGATTTTTTGAGAAAAAATATGAGTACACGGTAGACTTTAATACTATAAGAACTCAACAGGGCGTTGTCTATTGCTAGAAACATGCGAAATACGCGTTATTATCTGGCACGAGGCTGAACTTCACAGTAGGATATATATATATATATATATATATATATATATATATATATATATATATATATATATATATATATATATATATATATATAACTTCACAGTAGGATATATATATATATATATATATATATATATATATATATATATATATATATATATATATATATATATATATATATCCTACTGTGAAGTTCAGCCTATATATATATATATATATATATATATATATATATATATATATATATATATATATATATATATATACTGGAGCCGGCGTAGTTCCTTCAGTGGCTGCTGCGTAGATGTTAAGCCACGCCCTTTCTGACTGAGCTAATTGGGGCACACAATTGTGAAGCGTTTTTTTATTGGCACAGAGTTAGCCAAGGCGTGTCTAATAAAGTATGTTCCAATAAACGTATTGCAAAGGTACACGTCTTTAAAGATCAACGTGTCCTCAAATAATAACGCGAATTTTGCACGTCTCTATCTATTGCCACTGCTTGCCGTCTGCTTGAGAAGGCGTTTTCACATTTGACCGGTCCACTCAGAATTCGGCAATATCATCACGCCTACTACGTGATTCGTGTGCAGACAGTTGACACGTGTCAACAAGTAATTCATAGGGCCACCTGTTTTTTCGCGAGAAGATTCACGCGAAGGCCAGAATCCAATGTCCTGTGGCATACGTGCAGTTTCCATTAGGTTATTGGGCACGTGCCTTTGCCGGGAGACGGTTCCTTACCTGACTGGGCCAATCAGAACTAGGTAACTCCAACACTGAGTGTCCGTGATTCGCTGGAAGGCACCTGCAACGCCAGAGAGTTAAATTCAGCCCATTACAAAAGTGGATCTGAGCTCTAGTGTTTTGGAGTACATGTTGTCCTGAAATATTTTCGCGAAAAAAAGGTGGTCCTAGTAATTCAGCCAATCAACATAGTTAAACGAGTCTGTAGTGTTCCTAAATATAGCTTTTTTTGTAATCTTTTCGCGAAATTTCACTACCCCTAATAATAAATAATCTTGGCATTGAAAGAGTCAAGGTTACCTCGACGCCATTTTGTCTCAGTTTGCTTAGCTACTGGATGCTAACATGTTCAGTAAAAATGGTTGAGTTATACAAATTTTTACTCCTTAACGAAAGTGTTAGTTTTGTATTTCAGTCGTTGCAAAAGAACACATTTTTGGTGTGAAAAGGACTTACGAATTACTTATAACAACTGACTATTTGCAACCTACGGAAGGAGTTTCAGCAGATCCATAGCTAGGGACCTTGCGAAATTCTCGTTAGTTTTTGACATCAAGTTAAAATTCATAGTACTATATATACTCGATCTGGCGTCATTACTCCAATGGTTGCTGGATAATTGTTAAGTCACTCCCTTTCTAAGTGAACTGCACGTGATTGGGGCACACAATTGTGAAGTGTTCATTTATTGGCCCAGAGTGACCCGGGGCGTGTCAAATTAAGAATGGTCCAATATCACACGTATTGCAAAGGAAAAGTGTTTAAAGTGTAGCATGTCCTCAAAGAATAGAGCGAATTTTGCACGTCTCTATCCATGGCACATGAAGCAACCGATTATAAAATACGTGGTGTTTCAGTAGGGGCCAATAGCATTGCGCAGTGAAAGGCTATGTCCGTATTGGTGCTAGACTTTCTTTTACAGCGTTCGAAGTATTTTTATGTATTCTGCAGCATAACAAAGGCGAACGAATATACTCGAGGTAATATTATATGGGTAGGGGTAGTGAGGTTTCACGAAAAGATATATAATTCAGAACGCTGTAGGGTCGTTTACCTATCGTCGTTAGCTGAATTACTATTTGACGCGTGTAAACTGCACACGAATCAAGTAGGAGCCGTGTCGATTCTGCCGAATTCTCAGCGGCGCGGTCAAATATGAAAACGCCTTCTCACGCAATTGACAAACTGCTGTTGGGAGCTTATAATATTGATGTCTACCGTGTACTCGTATTTTTTTCACGAAAAAATACTAGCTCTAGGTATGGGGATAAAATGGTTATCCTGCAGTGCCCCATCCTATAAAGGCTGTTCACCGTAAAGTCACCTCTTAAGAAATGAACCTCAGAAAAAAAAGTCTCTTCCTCTACACGCATATATTTTAATGGGCGCAATGAGTGATATTCACCCAGTAGTAAAATTGGTAACGATGGATGGAAAGTAGTTCCATATCTTAACGTCAAGTAAAATGTACTAGGTATCCATTTGTGATAACTTAAAATTATTTCTTTCCCTTTCATGTTTTTTTATAGTGCATCGATGTGTAAAAATTAGCAGATTTGTAATGCATTTACTTTCTTAATAATTTCACAGTTTCATTTGACCGACGCATCAATAAAGTGATGAGGCACATATAAATGTTAATTTTATATAAGGTGGAAGAATACACAAAGTGTGTTCAAGTAGATCTTAAGCAGGGCTTTCAAAAGTGTTCATTTGACCGTGAGCAGCTTGTAGAAGTATGTTGTGGGAGAATTGGGGGCGTGGTTTTTTTTTTTTTCGCGCTCAGGCGAACGGGCGGAAATGGCAGGGTGGAGGAGGGGGTGGGGCGCTGACACGTAACCCCGTTCACGAAACTCTGTCACCCAGGTGACGTCACGTGTCAAAGTGCAGCACGCACCGACGCGGGAGCTGTGAACAGGCCGCGCTCGCTGCGCCTGACGGGTTGCCGTTTGTACAGGCGTCGATTCAAAACTGCCAGGGGCGACCCCCCCCCCCCCTTCCAAGGCGTACACGGGAGGTTTAGACGCGATCAAACGAACTACACGACCCGGTACCATCGTAGGGCGTGGCTCTGATGCCTGAATTTTTTTTTTTATTGTCGCCATTTTCAGCGCGCTCTAAAGAAGAAAGAAATACACATGGTTTCACGTGGATGCACTGATGGATAGGGACACTCGAAATTCGCGGGGGAAAAAAATTCACGAACAATTGAATTTCATAACACTTTAGCTCAGATGCTCTTTCGTGATTCGAAGGTTCGCGCGTTATGCGTCTTAGCTGTTTGCGCACGAATCACAGACGTGCAGTATTGAAGTTGCGTAGTTCTGATTGGCCAGTCAGGTAGGAAATCGTCTTCACGCAGAGACTCGCCACCAATAAGTAAAATAAAACTGCTGGTAGGTTGTTGAAATATAGCATGTGCGGAAATATTTTCCCGAAATTCGGGTGTGTGTGTCTACTAATTGACAAACTCAAGTGAAATCTCGAAAAAAAAAATGCGTGAAACACTTTTTTCCCTTCCCCACATCGCATCATCACTCTTTCTAATCGACGCAACAACTTCAAGGTCGTGCAGATAGTTCCGATGAAATCTGCACAAGCGGGTTACGAGCAAACTGAAGTATACTTAGTTTCAACATCTGTTGCCAGTGGAGTGGAGATATTTGGACGGCCCTTAACGCCGAGGTCTTGCGAGTCGATGAGGGTGAAGCGAGGTGAGTACGGATCAACGCCTGAATGCAAGGACGCTGGGAAACGGGAGATCCCCGAGGAGAAAAAAAAGCCGACAAGCGGCATCGTCTACCACGATTCCGATAAGCGAAAATCCTGGAGCGACCCCCGCCAGTAATCAAAACTGGTTCACCTGAACCGCGGAGCCACCTGTCACCAGCAGTGAAGGATTAACGCGAACAGCGAAACTACAAATGAAAACAAGCACCGACGGAGCCGAGTAAATTTTGCGCGAAACAAGAGAAAAATGTTACAATTCGTGATTCGTCGGCGGTATAGGCTTTTCACGATCAAATGAGCACTTTTGAAAGCCCTGCTTAAGGTCTAATTGTAGGCACGTTGTGAATTCTTCCACCTTATGCAAAATTAACATTACCATGGGTCTCATCACTTTATTCGTGCGTCGGTCAATGAAACTGTGGAATTATTAAGAAAGTAAGATCTTTACAAATGTGTTTATTTTATCGCTTTGGTGGATTAAAAAAACAGGAAGCGAAAGAAATAATTTTAAGTTATCACAAATGGTTAACTAACACTTTTTATTTGAAGGAACTATATGGAACTACTTCCCATCCTTCGTTGCCAACTTTACTGTTATAATGTCATTCAGAGCGCCCGTTAAAATATTTGCAGGTATGGGCGGTGTCTTTTTTTCTAAGGTTCCTTTCTAAAGTGCTCACTTTATCGTGAAACAGCCTTTACAATATTCTACTCTTCTAGGATAGGGCAAGCTAGAAATTAAAAGCTTGCACAATTTACAAAATCAGTCCTTTGTCTTTATTTAATAACCTCTTTCTACATTATTCTCAGCTCCTTAGTTAGTTCAATTTATTTATTACGTTTAAATGAACTCCTTAATAATTCATTATTAGAGACCTGCAAAATTCGCTAGTTCATTTCATTACAAGATAGACGTCAAACACGTGTACACTGAAGTTTAGTTTGCAATTGGATCGCAGTTTATTAGACACGCCTTGGGGCCGGCCCTGAGCCAATAGTATGCTTGCAAGGAAACAAGTAGCAAGTACCACACTACCAGGTGTGGTACCCCATCAAGTAGCGTCGAGGATTTCAATGTTCAGGGTTCGGGTACTGTTTGTCAGAGGATGTCTGTAATAAAAAAAAAATTAGCCGTACTAATAATCCGGAATATTTTTTAATATAATTTTATTTTAAAATATAGTTAATTTTACCTTACTTGTATGGGATCCACCCCCCCCCCCCTCGCGCTTCAGTACTTTGTCAGGTAATTTTTCCGTGCGATTAGAGAATAGTACTTTACTTGTAATGTAAATTTAGTATACATTTAAGAGGTCAATTTACCTTACATGTAGAGGTAGTTAGCTTCCCTTACATGTAAGGGAATTTCACCTAAAATAATGTTTACTGTGTGGCATGGTGAAAAAAAAATAGGTTTGGGGAGGGGCACGGTGTCATAATTGTAGGAAACGATATTAAATTAACATTTCAGTTTTAAAACATTCACAAGACGGTTCAATGTCAATGCGAGGGTATTATTTTTTGAAGGGGGAAGGGGGGTTATATCACCCGAACAGCCTCCTCCAACCTCTCCTGGCTGCACCTCTGGGTAAAGGGCGCATTGAAAATGTACATCCATGATGAGCGTATGGTACGGAAAACGATAGAGGAAGGTAGAAAAATGTGTTTGTGCAAGAAGCGCTGCTCTGCTTGCGAGTGGCGTCTGTTGGCGAAATACGTTCGGACAGCCGTGCCGTGCCGTGCCGTGCCGTGCCGCGCGCCACTCCGCAGCTAAAATAAATCGCGTCGGTTAGGAGCGGACGGTATTTTCAGTCTTAACTGCTTACCGTTACTGAGGTAGAGATGGGGCGGTGGAGGGAAAAACTTTTCAAAAGATTTGTCGCTCGCTTTTTGTTCAGCGGAGCGTGGATGGAAAAAAAAACGTAGTGTGGCATGGCAGTTGCTGGGCGGCGAAGTGAAACTGCTAACTTTCTGTCCGCGTACGTGATTTGTTGAGACCTGCAAAAATTTCGCGTTGTTATTTGTCGGCAGTCTAAACTCCAAGATGCTGTATGTTCTATTTACTATTGCCATTGGCAGGCAACTTGTTTGGCTCGTCACGAGGACACTTTGATGCCGATAGGAAAGGCTCGAATGTTCAGAAACCAATCTCCAGTAAACATAAAAATCGCCGGTAACCAATGAAAACACGAATTGCCCTCAAGTAGGCACCGGGACGTGAAGTCTAACTTGTTACAAAATAATAACGCGAATTCTGCATCTCTCTAGTGATTAGATTTTTACACTTCTGCTTGTTTTTTAGGGGACACGGTGGGTGAGCGGTTAGCCTGCTCGCCTCCCACCAAGGCGACCCGGGTTCAAGGCCCCGGCCGGGTCACTCCGGATTTTCGCACGTGGGAATCGTGCCGGGCGATGCCGTTGGCCAGCGGGTTTTCTCGGAGCCCTTTAATTCCGGCGCTGCTCCATGCTCACCTCAATCACCCTCATCGGCTCTCAAGACATCGATGTTAAGAGCCGTCCAAATCTCTTCACTCACATGTAAGTTTACACGTTGCACTGCAAATACGTGTACATTTCGGTTACCTTTGCAACATATTCGCAACATGAAGGGCCTCCTGTTTTTCACGGAAATATTTACGCTCTGGATGGACTTCAATATCCTACGTGCACACTTATTTGCATATTTCCTCTGGCTATTGGCCGCCTGTCTTCGTGTGGAGACAGTCTATTAAATGAGTAAGCCAGTTGGAATTAAGTTTCTTCGATACTCATCGTCCGTGATTGGTTGGCAGGAAGATAGGACGCGTAACAATTCAAGTGATCCAATCACGAAAGTGGTTCTGAACTGACGTGTTTTGGAACACAACTAGCCCTGAAATCCTTTCGCAAAAAAAAAAAAAAAAAGGTGTCCCCAGCAGTTTGTTTGGCACATCCTATATTAAAGCTAGCCGTAAGCAAGAAAAGCGGAAGACTTTATATCGCCTTACCAGATCTAGGGTGAAACCAGCTACTGTCTGGAGGAGCAGACAGTATAAACAAGTAGCTCAAGTATGCAGAATATTGTAGTGGCTGTATTATGGGTGAAGGCTGATCACGGTAAAATCAGCACTTTTGAAAGTCCTATTTAAGTTCTACTTGTATGCACGTTGTGTATTCTTCCGCCTTATGTAAAATTAACATTGTCATGAGCCTCGTCACTTTATTTATACGTCGGACAAGTGAAACTGTGAAATTATTAGAAAAGTAAATATTTAACAAATCTGCTCATTTTTACACTTCGTTGCCATAAAAAAAAAAAAAAACAGAAAGCGAAAGAAATAATTATATATATATATATATATATATATATATATATATATATATATATATATATATATATATATATATATATATGAGAAATCGTTTCCTAACACTTTTTATTCTACGTTAAGATACGGAACTACTTCCCATCCATCGTTACCAACTTTACTGGGCACATGTCACTCGGGGCGCCCGTTAAAATATACGCAAATAGGAGCAGTGACATTTTGCTAAGGTTTATTTCAAAAGTGTTCACTTTATCGTGAACAGCCTTTAGAGACCCGGAAATTTCGCGAGTTCGTTTGAGGACAAGCTGGACTTAAGCATGTACTTTTGACTTTATTTCCAACTGGACTTCAGTTTTAAGCCACGCCCTCGATGAATTTGAGTCAATAACTAACCTTCCAGGAAAAGACAACCGAATCCCGCGCTGCCTGGTCTGGAGTTAAATTGAAGCAACAGCCAATAGACAACTAACTGAGCCCCGGGTACACAAACTATTGTCGAATCTAGCTTGAAGCTGAATTAATCCGCCAAATCTCAGGAATACTTGTGCTTTAAAACACTACAGCTCAGATCCACATTTGTGATTGGATGATTTTAACTGTCACGCTTTGCAGGTGTCTGTCCACGAGCCTCAGACACTCAGTGTCGGAATTACCTACTTCTGATTGGCGTAGCCAGGTAGGGAACTGTATCCCGATAAATACACGTGGTCAATAACTAGAGACCCCGATAAATTCGCGAGTTCAACGACCTGTAGGCTAGACATAACAGTCTTATATACTCTCAAACAGATATCAATTGTTTATTGATTGATTGTTGTGGTAGTAAGAGGCGGTGGTTGGGCGCACAACTTATTGCATGTTTGTTATTGGCTCATTTATCTCCAGAAGGTGCCTAACAACACGTCGACCAATTATAAACGTAACACGAAAGTACATGTGTGTGAATTCCAACTTGTCTAGAAATGAGCCCGCAAAATTCTCGGGTCTCAACCAAAAACTAAAAGAAATCTGGACAAATGCCACAGGACAATGGATTCTAGCCTTGACGTTAATATTTTCGCGAAAAACAAGTAGCCCTACTTATGGGTAGAGACCCAAGAGTTTCGCGGGTTCATTTCTAGACATGTTGGAATTCAAACACCTGTACCTTCACGTTACGTTTGTAATTGGTCGGCGTGTTTTTTAACACCTCATGGAGATAAATAAGTCAATAACAAACATGCAATAAATTGTGCGAACAGTCATCGCATTTTACTACCACAACAATCAACCAATAAACAGTTGATATCTGTATGAGAGTATATAAGACTGTGAAGTCTAGCCTACAGGTCATTGAACTCGTGAATTTCTTAGGTCTCTACTTATGGGTAGAGATAGGAAAATTTCGCTAATTCACTTCGGGACAAGATAGACTTCAAACACATATATAGTGAAGTCACCTTCGCAATTGGAGCACAGTTTATTAGACCAGCCCTGCACGCCTCTGAGCCAATAGCAGACTTGGAAGGAAACACCTTACTAATCCAATAACTGCCAGGTGCGGGGCAACAGCTAATGAACACACAGCTGAGGCTCCGGTATACAGAGGACTGAGGATTCCAGCCTACAGGTCACTGAACTCGCGAAATTTTCCTATCTCTACTTATGGGTTTCACCTAAACCGCGAATTTATTCATGTTCAATTAAATCCTGTCTGTTAAAAACAATCTTTGTTAAAGGCTGTTTACGATAAAGTGAGCAGTTTGGAAATCAACATTAGAAAAATGTCACTGCCCCTGCCTGCATGTATTTGAACGGGCGCACTGAGTGGCATGCGCCCAGTAAAGTTGGTAATGATGGACGGAAAGTAGTTCCATTTACTAACGCCGAATAAAAAGTGTTACGTAACTATTTGCGACAACTTAAATTGTTAATTTCGATTTCGCGTTTTGTATTTTTTAATGCATCAAAGTGTAAAAATGAGTAGATTTGTAAAATATTTACTTTTCTATTAATTACACAGTTTCAGTGATCGACGCATGAATAAAGTGATCATACCCATGGCAATGTTAATTATGTATAAGGCGGAAGAATACACTATGTGCATACAAGCAGATGCTAAGCAGGGCTTTCAAAAGTGCCCATTTGACCGTGAACAGACAATAGCTACGTGCACAGAAGCTAGTAAAAGATACGCTTGATAATGCAGAAGTGTGAAAGACTTATAACGCGAGCTCCAGCCACACGCGCCGGCAAAATGGCGTCACGTGTCAGCAACGTGTTTGAACGCCTTTTCCAACTTGAGTTCGTGGTATAAGCGGATTGTATTCCTCCACCTCAAGCAGACAAAGCTTAACCAAGTATAGAGAACTACACCAGAGTGACAATACGCCCTAAACGCGCGCAGTCATTGCAATTATATTTTCCATGAGAAGTTACTATTTGTTACTAGGCATTACCAACATACCTATTTTCTTGTAGCTTTTATTCGCTTGTTATAAATCAAACATTATAATTATAGCTGGAACATAAGAAAAAGTTCAATTTAACCAAAAATTAGGTACTTTCATATTAAGACAAGTATAAAACTCTTGTGATACATGGCCTGACAAGTGCAAAATTCGCGGTAATATCCGGGATCAGACTACACTTCCCATTACTGCATGTACTGGAGATGGCATCGTTTTTCCATTGATTGCTACGTAGATGTTTCTGACTGAACAGCACGTGGTAGGGGCACACAATTGTGAAGTGTTCACTTATTGGAGCCGAGTTATCCAGGGCGTGTCAGATAAAGTATGTTCCAATGACGAAAGTATTGCAAAGGTACGCGTGTTTAAAGCTTAACGCGTCCCCAAATAATAACGCGAATTTTGCAGGTTCCTGTACATGGCATATTTATGAAATATTGAAACGCCTTATAAATAGGGATAGGAAAAATTCGCGCGTTCAATGACCTGTAGGCTAGACTCCACAGTCATGTGAATACTCGAGCCTCAGATGTTTGTTCATTGGCTGCTGCCCCATAGAGTAACCAGTGTTGCTTCACACTTGGCAGTATGGCACTGGCTAGTTGTTTCCTTGCTAGTCTGCTATGGGCTCAGAGTCGTCCAGGGCGTGTATAATAAACTGCGATCCAATTGCGAAGTCAACTTCAGTGTACACGTGTTTGACGTCTATCTTGTCCTGAAATGAACTCGCGAAATGTTCCTGTCCCTACTTATAAATGGGATGATTTTCCAAAGGCTTGTTTAAAAAAGAATGAAGAAATTGTAAATAGGCTGGTTATTCAGCGATAAAACGCGGCGCGAGAGCACCGCAGTGCGACAAATCGCTAATGGCAGAATTAGATAAGTATTCGCGCTGTCTGTTTGTGCGTGCTGTGATTGTCATGAGTTGTCAATTGTACACAAAATTTTGGGTCTATCGCCGCCTGGTGAGTGTTTTCAGTTGTTTTTTTCTGCGTCAATCAACAGAAGATTTTCCTTCTCGTTCCTTTTGTTATAAAAAGAATCCTTAAACGTCCAGTTTTTAGACCCAGTGAAGTTATGGCCTTGAGAATGTAGCCATTAACTAGGGACAGGAGAGGTTGTTTTTTTTTTTTTAAACATCCTGTAGGGGCGCGTCTGGTAACCTATTTACCAGTTGGCAGTCGAACCAATAGCGAACCTTGCGCAGAACAAGGTAGCCAATCATATGCAATGCTTGCTTCCATAGCCCGGCACAGCCAATCGGAGAATGGCTGCTTCGACATGAAACCAATCGGCACACCATTTCGTCTCTATAGTCTATTCGAGGTTTCTTCGCACTTTTTGAATCAAACCTTTGAAAAATCACCCCATGTATGGCGTGTTTAGTTATTTCCTATATATGCCATGTATCACAATCGTTTTATACCTCTATTAACATGATAGTATCTTAGTTTCCGTTCAATTGAAGTTTTATCTGTATTTTATTTAGAATTTTAACATGCATTTATATTAAATACGAAAGGAAACATTGAGAAAACATGCGTGTTGGTAGCACCTAGTAACAATAAGTTCTCATGCAAAATGGAGATGTGGCAAAGAAGATGAGATCAGTCAACAAAGGCGAGCATCACCTATGAGTGGTGCAGAGGATGAAAAATAAATGGATCATGATGAACCATTATAGTGCTCAGTTGCACACCGGTCATAGCAACTTTAAAGCGAAGCTGCACAGTCTCGGGCTAGTAACATACTCACTATGTCAGGTATGTGGCGTGGATGATACGGTACAACATGTGTTGATGGACTGCCCTAAAATTGAAGTTCTAAGAGACTAGTTGCGAGGAGTGGCAGAACAAAGATGATTGCAGCTGTAAATGAGTAGAGTTGTGGAGAATCAGGAACTCCACAAGCTGCGGAACAGATTTTGCAACAAGAGTTGGGAAAAAGCTTGAGGAGTTTGACCAGTGGAAACTGGAGCATTCCGATGATCCATGAGGGAGTGGCTCGGGTAAAGGCTTTAATGTTTAAAGTCAGGGCATAACCAATTGGCGAGGAGGCAGGTTTAACTGAGAAAACCGGTAGAAAGCCGTGTGAGACCAAGGAAGAAGGCACAAGGCACTAAGCCAGAAGAGGAAAAAGTGCAGTGCACTGTCTTACTCCACTGAGTACAGTTGCAGTGCGGGAGGATTGAGGATGTGCCGGCCTTCGGGCCGTTAAACCTGTGCTCCGAATCCGGTCCAATATATCACAGCGTTATTTGCTGCGTGGTTATTTGAGGTATATTAGGTAGCGGATTAATTTGGAAATGTAGTTCCATACCCAGGTGAAAGGGGAGTGAAGTGTGGCGTAATGCTAGTCTCTCCTAACAGAGAAGAGAAGCTCCCCCGTGTGTCATGCGCCTGAACGAAAGGGTGTTTTAATATACGTGCCCCCGTACCCGCCTTTCAACGCAGACTTTTAAGACTCGAGCAGACATGGGGGGGGGGGGGTTGAGGAGACTGGCTCGAGTCATTCACGTTTTTGGAAGATATTGGTTTCCTCAGAGGAGATGAATATGATATTAGTCCATCACTTCCGGGTCGTTGAGAAAGCCAGCCCTCCGCAGTGCAACATATTGCCGACACATCCCTTTGACACGTTCTCAACAGAAAGCAGCGAGCTCTTAGCCTCACGCGAGGAGGCCTACTTCCTTTCTGCTCCCGTAAAGTAACGACGTTATCAGATCTCGGGCTACCTCGTCGCGTTACTGAAATGTTAAGGGAACTTCCTAGTAAGATATTGTCTTCAAAATCAGTGTTTGCACGTTTCTCAGTAAATAAATGTTCTCGAGATATGACACAGTGACGCAAGCTAGCCTACTTTCCGAAGTAAATATAGGCTAATGCAAAGACGCGAATGTCTGTCTGGAATGTAAATCCCCCATAATAACGTTTAAACCCGAGAACCGAATTTCACCAAACTACATCCACACATAGTAGTTATTAATATCATCGTACTTTAACATAATAGTTTTAAATCACGCCCGGTACCTATTTCAAAATGGCCGAAATTTTAAACTTGAGGTCACTGTGTTATATTTCGGGAACTACTTAATCGATTTTAACAAAATTTGGTACATTGATACTGCATCATATAAGCATCGAAACAAGAAAACCATAATCTAATTAGTCCGCCATTTTGGAAGATAATACAAATTTAAGAAAAGATAGAAAATTTGGGCGGTTCTTAAAATCGAAGTCTTGAGAGAGTGCAAATTGGAAAAAAAAAAAAAAAAAAAAAAAAGTTTTATTTTCTACTATCGCAAGAACCATTTAAACAATTTAAACCGAGTTTTTTTCTTCTTTCGCAGTTGGTACGGTACGCATAAAAATTTGAAAGTAATAATATTATTAATAGACTATTTCAGAAGATAAGGCAATATGAAAAATTAATCTTACATATTATATCTCGGTAACTACACTATCTATTCCTGCCATATTTGGCAGATTAATACTGTAATACAGTCTAAGCAGTTTGGACGTAGCAGTCTTGGAAGTGAGCTGTCGAAGTGTTAGAAATTTTATTCTAAGACATGGTGAAAGGGAGGATGAAGACTGAGTCGAGCTTGGTCAGACCTGCTTCAGTGCAATATATGGCGAAGAGAGGTCCTACATAAATTTCTACATGCCTGTTCCAGCTCTAATACACCGGTTATTTTTCTGTTAAACACAAATTACGAACTAAACGGAAGATCGCGATTGTTAAAGGACAATATCATATGTTATGATCAATGATTACAGAAGTGATGTAATCCAATATGATGGTTCGAGGGGTCCGCGTAATTAGCAGGCCACTAAATCGAGGAGAAATGGCAGAGCATGAATATTATCTAATATTATGGTGTGCGACTAAATCAAGCAGGAATGTTAGGGAATGAGAGGAAGGTAACTAAGAAATCTAAATCAAAGTTGATGAAAATAGCATGACAGAATGTTTGTTTCGCCAGCTTGTCTGGTAGCCTTTAACAACGAAATCATAGATGGCTGACATGGATTAATAGGCCACTAAATCGAGGAGAAATGGCAGAGCATGAATATTATCTAATATTATGGTCTGCGACTAAATCAAGTAGGAATGATAGGGAATGAGAGGAAGGTAACTAAGAAATCTAAATCAAAGATGATGAAAATAGCATGACAGAATGTTTGTTTCGCCAGCTTGTCTGGTAGCCTAAAACAACGAAATCATAGACGGCTGACATGGATTAATAGGGCACAAGTATGTGGGAAACATGGTGAAGATGTTATGTAAGATGGTGGTAGTGATGGAAATTAAGACGGCTGACATGGAATAACGAAGCATGGATAAAATATAAGATGGTAAATGGAGCACAGATGGGAAGGATTGACTGAGCACAATTGATAGGGGAGTAAGCAAAATGGAATCCAAGATGGCAGATGGGTTAGATGAGTGCAATTTGTACATCAGTTTTTAATTTTTTTTATAATTTTTTAGATTTTTTAAATTTCAAGATCAACAGTTACCATGGTCAAGGTCACCTGTATACAGTATAGTGGTAGTAGTCAATGACGTAATAAACTTTCTGGCTTTTTTTGGAATGTTTAGTAATCTTTTTGGGTTAAAGGTAATTCAATGTCCCGGGGTTAAGTGCAAGATTACCTTTTTTTAATGGCGGTAGTAATCAGTAACATAATATGCTTACTGACTTTTTTGGAATTTTTAATAATTTTTTGGGTTCAAGGTCATTTAAGGTCATGTGGTCAAGGTCATGTGGTCAAGGTCAAGGTACCCTGCATCCAATATGGTGGTGGTCAGTAACATAATATGCTTGCTGGCTTCTTTGGATTTTTCATGAATTTTTTGGGCTCAAATTTATCCAAGGTCACGGGTTCAAGGCCACCTGCATCCAATATGGCGGTGGTAGTCAGTAACGCAATATGCTTACTGACTTCTATGAATTTATTCGATTTTCTCGAGTTTTTGTTTTCAAGGTCATTCAAAGTCACGGGATCAAGGTCAATTTCACCTGCACCCAATATGACAGCTAAGATGACTGATTCCTATCATGAATCCCTTTTATCGATTTGGCATACTCTATGCCTATAAAACCAAAATGGCTGCCACTGCTCTGCCCTCGAGAAGCGATCCTCCCAAATCACTTAAATTTGCTGAGAATTGCCTTTCTGTGGCTCGTCCTTTGCAGCTGGGAGGCTCGGTGCTTTTTCAGGGTAAAACGGGAAATTTTTAGGGAAAAAGGGAATTTTTTAAGGAAAAAGGGAAATTCAACATGGCGGCGAACAGCTCCGGTGCTCCGACGACGCCTCACACCCTTGGTCCCGAATCCGTATACTCCTACTACTGACGTTAACTAGTCCACTTTAAATTCGAATGAGTGACAGCTCATCTCAGTCGAAAACTGAGCCATACAGGGCAATTAAAGCTTGTAGAATACTTCAGTCGCTGAGGTTCACAGGTTTGCCAAAGCATTTCCTGAGAGCACGTGACTGCTACATATCACTTGTCGCTAGTCACTAATTTGCCAATCAGCAGGCGCCCTATGTTTTCGCGCTACATTCGACCAATATGCTTAGACATCTCAGTATTGCACACAATTGAGATCCGGTCATTCGTTCATTACCTACCACTTCTCTTTGACGCCATTTTTTGTAATCGTGGGAGATTAAGTCGTGGCCACTAATTGCTGTTCATCATTGGCCGAGTCGTTGAGGGTGTATCAAGTTTACAGCATTTCAGTCACACAAATGTAACTAATTTGTATATATCTGAAGCCTAGCCAATTACCGAACTATGATGTAAAATCGAAGGGTCTGTTCCAGTCTGAACACATAAAATAACTGAATTCGCTGTTACGCAAGAATCATTTATTTAAACCACTCGCATTTACAGCGCAGGGATCCATATCATGTTTTACCTTTGCATTCCAATCGTGGAAACAATTCCTGGCTCATAACTAACCAATTAGAGATTATGGAGTTATTTCGCAACTCACTCCTCCCTCGTGGGTAGTAATTAAATCGCTGTAATTCGGAGACATATCCTTGATTCTCCAGTAAAACAAACATTCCACTTCCGTTTAGACACCGTGGCTTTATAATTTATGGCCTGGCTCCCAGTCTGTTGTACGTATCATAGCTCGTTATTTAGTTTTAAAAAGGATTTTTCTTTTGCTTTGACGTAGCACAGTAACAGTTATTTTCTCGTAAAGAGTTAATCATTGTTACATTTATCTCACTGTAACCGACACGATGTGTGGAAATTAATTGTTCTCCAAATTACTTGTAGCGTTTGCGAAAATTTTAAACCAATTTTCAGCGTAGGTTGACTTGGAAATAATTTAACTAATGTTCAAGTCAATTTTTCTTTACAAATAAATTGACGTATTTATGTCCCAGTATTCTGATGAAATTTTGGCAGAATTTCATAATTGTTTTTAAAATGCGTTCAAATTACCCTTATAAATATTTATTGCTTTCTTCAGTCCACTAATTACCCCGTAGAAGCTTGTGTGATGAATTTAATGAAGGTTTCAAATTTTGTAAATGCTCGCATTATAATTCACTTGCATTTGAAGATAACTATCGTACTTTGTCTGATAAGTATTACAACACAGTCACTTAACTGCACGGTCATATTCCCTTGTTAAATCATTTGCATTCAAGAATGCCATAATTTCGTTATTTTGAAAACTTAACACATGCACTCTCATTACTCTAACGAAACTTTTCCTGACTCGCGAGCGTACGGAGATGTGTGTGTATTGCTTTGGACCATCCAATACAGCTTGAGACTCCGTGCATTTATTCCGGCGTCATCCCGCGGAGTAAAGCGATCATAAAAGACGAGGCACTTTGGTTCGCCAAATTCATCCTCAAAATGATACATATTTTATTTGCGGTATTACGGGATCTTTCCGCAAGAAAGTTGAGCGAGGGCGTTAAAGGGTGTTGGGAGGAGGGGGGGGAGGGGATTACTTTCTATTTCGCGGGGAGCACCACCGCGGCACCGCGGGAAAGAGGGCGAAAGGCAAGAAATTCTCTTGTGGGATTGAAGGATTAGGATGCGGGAGGGGTTGGGGGGGGGGGGCGGGGATGAACGTGTTTTTGCGCCCGCAATAAACCCTGAGTGCTGAAGACCAGGGGTTTTGGTAGGGGGGGGGAGGGGGGAGCGAATAACAATTCCCAAGTTTGCTGCAGAGAGTGGCTAGAGCGTAGCAGGGGGTGGGGGTGGGGGTGATAGTTGCTACGATACCATCCTCACTGCCGGCATCAAATTACTGCCTCTTCAGTGCCCCTTCAGGGGGAGGAAAATTGTATTGATGTTTTGCTGGCGACATGCTCAGCTGCACGATGTTTTCCTATAGGGGCCGTTATTACAGGAGGGTAGAATCTTTGAAACGATTTATTTATCAGCGATAATAAATTGGCTGCCACGTAATAACGTTGATTTATGGTTTTGTGAATTACTAGTAAGAAATTTTTTGACGAGTTCGGCACTTAACACGCTCTGTACATATTTACTGGCATTAAAAGAAGTTATGATTTTGTCACTTACAACCCGCCATTATACGAGTGCAGTTTCTGCCTATTATTTCACACAACATTTTACACGCTTACTACCCTTAATCAAGTTTATTACTGGCTGGTTCTCAGCAATTTTTTTGGGGGTGGGGGGTGGGGGCGAACTGATTGTCTCCCAATTAAAAAATTCGTTCATGTAGGCTATAACAGGTAATTAATCTACACTCTTAATTTCACTTGCTATAAATATAATTTTATTTTTATTCACGGTAATTAGTGTCCACGTGCTGTAAGATGGCTTTAAGATTCTGACAAACAGTGATGAAACAATGAAACTACGAGTTTATATACGCGAATTTTATTTTCAGTGGTAGAAAAAAAATTTCCTTTGAAGCGTAGTCCGAGATACACTAGGGCGTCGTTTTCTAAGCGTTAAGCCTACAAAGCACTTTTTTTTTGTGGTAACCAGTGAGCATCAAGCTTCTTGTTCGACAATAGTAGTATGAACCATTCATAGCCTAAAACACTAACTATGTTTACACGCCAGCAGAGACCTTCGCGTTATCATCTGACAGGACGGCTAGACGCCACATTCCTGTATGCGTCCGAAATGATATCGCCGACCGGTTTTATGGCTTCTAATGCAGTAGGTATCGCGGTCTCTCTTCTGTCTTGGTCGCACATGATGGGCAGTTTCGCCGTTACACTGAGGGAAAAGGTTTCTTTGAATAAAACAAATGTTTGTTTGGCGCAATCATGTTAATCGTTTGTACAGGAGAAACTAAATATTTTCTTATTGAAACCAAATTATTTTGTTGTTCTTATTTGGTTGTCCCGAACTGCAATATACTTGGTTGGGGGAACTAAATGTTTGTTTGGCTCTACATACATAAATCAGTTCCTGTTCAAAATAAAATAACCTAAGGCACGACATAGTTTCGGACCCAGTCCATTTGTATTCGAATAACACGCCCTGGTGACGTCAGATAAAGTGACTAATAACAATGCGAGTGATTTTAAAAATATACATTTCAAATACGGGACAAGGTAGATAAATAAATATTTCAAGGTTTAGAACTTTGCACTTTAGTTCCCTCTTGAATATGTGCAAAACTGGTATGAAATTCAATACAAAATTTCGTAAAACTTTAACGTCAATAATGTTCCTTGATTAATTGCCAAAGCTCGTATCAAACACCCAAGAATATTAAAAGGCATTAATTCATTTAAAAGAGCCGTTTCTCCTTTGAAACAGTATATTACAATAAACTGGCTCACCGATGAACCTCATTTAAGAACATTACAGTCTCTTCAAAAATGCAATATTTAAAATTCCTTTGTAAAATGATGCAACAGGAGCTAGGCTAAAATCACACCAATTAATACTGGATTCCACTTGACTAGTTTCGTTAGGTGCTTACATAAAATGTTTCTCATATGATTTCAGCTTTCATAGACCGCATGCGCTATATATTACTGATATGGTGTTGGCTTCATATTTTAAATAGGAACATGAAAACACGAGGAAAGGCATTCAGGTGCCTTCCTCGAACAAAAACGTAGATATTAAAACTTCATAAAATGACCATTAAAAATTACTGAAAGAGGTGGCAGTTCTTAAGGAACTCGGACAAAGCCCCAGTTCCTGAAAATATCGGCGACACGGTATTAAAAAGAGGCAAAACGCCAGAGAGTCGCGAACAAGTGCTCAGCGGGAAAATACAGGCGCGGGACAAGCTGCAGGCGATGACGACAAACAGCGTTCAAATACAGATCAAGACACAGAGCAACTCGGTTTAGCTACTAGAAACGTCATTTTTAAAGTGCAACGAAACAGAGTTTTGAGAAACCCATTCCCCTCCTACAGCACACACCACCTCACACAACATTACTAAACCTAACTAACCAGCGGCTAATTACTGTAAAGCTGGCCCACGACTCGCCGTTTTACACCTGTTCTCTGACCGGCCGGTCAACCACAAACACATCTAGGAGAAAAAAAAAAAACATTTTTAATACTTTCACGTGGCACTGGACGGTTTACAGAGAAATTGCTACATGGCGCGCTGTGCAGCATGAAGACGACTATAGGCTGTTCACGGTAAAGTGAGCACTTTTGAAAACCCTGCTAAAGATCTACTTGTATTCACTTCGTATATTCTTCCGCCATATGTAAAATCAACATTGTCACGGGCCTCTGCACTTTGTTAATCCGCCGGTCAAGTGAAAGTGCGAAATTATTAGGAAAATTAATATTTTATAAATCTGCTCATTTTTGAATTTCGATGTATTAAAAAAAACAGAAGGTGAAATAAATAATTTAAGTAATCAGAAATGGTTACCTAGCACTGTTTATTCGACGTTAAGATATGGAACTACTTCCCAACTATCGTTACCAACTTTGCTGGGCGAATGTCACTCAGTGCACCCATTAAAATGTATGCAGTCAGGAGAAGTGAGTTTTTTCTAAGGTTAATTTCAAAAGTGCTCACTTTATCGTGAAGAGCCTTTATCAGCTGCCATGACCAAAAACCAATCGTAGCTTCAACGTGATCGTAGTGAGATATGCGGGGAGAATAGAAGGAGGGGAATGCGTGTGTGCATATTTAACACACCGTGACACACTTGGAGGGGATTCAAAGGTAGGTGATTGAGGGGAAGAAAGAGGAGGGAGCTGATTACCCACTGAGGAAGGCACTAAGCCTGGCTGTCAACGTTTGTTATCGATACTAGTCGACTGCGGCAGCGCCACCATTGCACATGAAAGCTTTATAAATCAGACAGACTTATGTCATGTCAATTGCTCAGGCTCACAAGTAATGTCGGTCATGGAAGTGTTATAAATCAGACCGCTGTAATTTCAATTGCTCAGGCCCCTGTTTTGTATTCTCGTAAATTATTTAATTTGGAATCAGGGGATTACATATGTTTTTGTCGTAAATTGGTCAGTACTACTAGAGATACACATGTTAATACATGTACAGCTTATATGTAATGCGTAGATGTCAATAGATTTTGTTTGACCGAAATCGGTTGAGCGGTTTTCGTTTAAGGTTAACGTAACCTCGAGGCCACAAGACCGCACTGCCGGGCCCTAAATTTGCTGGGCGCAGCGAGTTTAAATAATTTACCCTGGGTTTTTAACATTTGCTTTCCAGCATTTAACCTTGGTCTGGTTTTAGCCTTTATAATGCCTATCATTTTGTTGGAGTCAAGTCTGTAGCAAAGTTCAATACAGGTTCCTGTCGTAAGTTGACTCTAAGAAATCATTCAAAAATTTACCATACCAGTGTATACGCTTAGTGAGAAATCAGGAATGACAAGGTTTTCCCCTATACATGGATTGTAGAGTTCCTACATTTGCTCAGGAAACATTCATATACATAGGTAAGTTCCCAATTTTGTATAGTAGCGACGCTAAACATTCCTATATCTGCAGCTTGATGTGTGGTATTACTACGATACAGCGTATAGGTTAAAAACTTCCATTAAAGTTTGGGAAGTTCATCAGAAATTTTTTTTTTACATTGACTCGTATTTGGCTGGAATGTTTTAAGATACGGCAGTGTGATAAAGCCGTTTTTAACTGTATTGCAGGGACTCCCAAATATTATTTACAGCATGCGTGGAAACGTTGAAGTACTATTCCGGTCTCGTTTTGGATATGTCCTTTCGTAGGTAAAAATACTGGGAGCACATTTAATAGTTTCGTCAGAAAATAAGGATTTCAAACAATCCGCAACGAAGTTAAAGCCCCATGCAGGAAGGACACTTTACTTGTCGTAATTTAAGAAAATCTGCAAATTTTTCGAGATTTGCGAATTATGGTTTTCGTTGGCCTCTTTGCAAGAGCGGCTTTATTTTCACATGTTTTCGATTGCACTATTATTATTATTATTGCCACTACTCTTACTTGTATTAGATTCTTACACGCAGAATTAAAAACAAATAGGTTAAAAAATGTTATTTCTTCAATAATAAATAAATTTCTGAAACTAGCGCAGCCCGAGCTAATCTTGGATTCGTGCCAAAAATGTTTATGGTGTGTTTTGTGGAACTCATACCACCTCTCGCAATTCTTTCAAAAATATGCTATTTTCCTCTGACTGTTGAACTTCTCCGTGTTGTGGATGGGGAGTGTACTATGCTCATGTGTGGAGTTGAAATTTTTCCGTGACGATTTTTTTTATTTTTACAGCTTTGTTTTCAGTACATCGAGTGGTTTCTTATAAATGATACCTACAGATCTCGCAGATACTATTAAAGTTTTATTGCTTTAGATTTGGTTGCCCTGGGGCCTCTTATATATTGAGTAGTTTTCAAAAACGGTATTATTTTCTAATTTTAATGTTAGGGCTGTATTCGTATATATATCACCCCCCCCCCCCCCCCCCTTTTCACCCAAACCAAGAATGTGTCTATTGATTGACCGAGGATACGAAAATACTGTACTTTTTTTTATATTGCCAGGGATTTGAGAACCCTGGTAGTGATTGCTAAAAGTTGGACGCTTTTTCGTCTCACAAATGTTGAGGGTGTTCGGAGTTTGTTCTCATACAGTCAACGGAAAAAAGTAACTTCATAATTAATTTCTGTATTCATTTTGGTTATCAGAACTTGGCTTTCGTTAAATATAGTTTCAAAAACACGCTAGACTTCCTAGGACTGAGCTGTGCTTTTATATTTCGAAGTTTTATTTGTAGGCGGGAAAAATGTAGTTCTAAACAATGCAGTCTGAAAACAGTTGACATACAAATTCTAACAGTAACAATTCGATGAAAACTTATTAAATATTTTTGCATTAATTATAATCAAACTAATTACTTTTTCCGAAGCTTCAATTAAAAGTTACACACTTCTATAGACTGAACGCTGTATATCTGGAATACCGAAATAAATATAAAAAAAATAAAATAAAATATACATGAAAGAAGTAAAATAGAAATGTTCACAAATGGTCTGCGAAATTACATCTTACACATTTGAATCATGTCCCACTACGTACACAGTGTTATCATCGTGTTGGAAAATGTCCATGTTGGAAAATAGAATTTACAAAAAAAAATGCTTTTTGGTACGATTTCTCTCTCAAAATTCCCTGGGCTAAACCAATTTCGATAAGGGATGATGGTCTAATTAAATAAAAGAGTTAATTATAATTTCCTAATTTTATTTACAATAACTACAAACAAAATTCTCTCGACTCGACATCTCACAATATATTGGAATCACTTACTGTATACAATTAAGGACTTCAATAAATAAATTTTATAATTACCTCAAATAAATGAATGACATTAATTAATCAAATCTGTGCCAATAGACCGTGTATAAAAATTTCAATTATTTAATAAATTATGAGCCCATATTTTACAGTTCCAATGTTTACAATAAAACTCGTATTACATGTCCACTCAGTCCCACCTCAGTTTAGTCCATGTCCCACCAGTCCGCAATGTTCTAGACTTCTCCAAGCGCCCTCACGTACACTAGGCTTCACTCGCCGGGTTTCACGCCAAGAACGCCTCGTCCGCAGTCGTACTGCACTGCACTTCACACCCGCACTTAGCTAGATGGCCTTCGCCAAAGACTGCTGGCCACTGGGCCACGGCATAATTTTTAGAGTCGTAGGCCATCATCAAGAAATGTTGCTAATTCCCTAGTTGCGCCGAGTGTCCTAATTTCCAGAATATTCTTGCACCTACTGTACATTTGTCGGGTTCCCAGCGAGGGGAGGAGGAGGGGCCGTGATGCTTGCCAGGCCTCGCCGCTGTAATTCATCCACGGGTTCCCCACAAGAAGATAAGCAACAAAGCAGCGAGCATATCGGTCCGGGTGGAGGGGAGAGTCAAAGTGGGTCACCCCCCCCCCCCCACAGCGCCGGACAGTGTGTAATGGAAGTTCGCAGCTCGTACGAGCTGCAGCGCGTAACAATATGTTGTTACACGTGGACTCTCGCACTAAACATAGGCGCCTTGTTACCTGGTTGTGCACGTTCGTTGCTGTGGGGGGGGGGGGGGTGACCCACTTCGAACTTCCCCTCCCCCACAAGCAGGCCCGCTCACCGCTACTTCGCCCCGTGACCGAGGAAATGACTGACAGCTGAGCTGGCTGGCGTCACAGCCCCTCCCTCCTCCCTCCCCTGACGGAGGAGTCGATGGCTTGAGAGGATGAGCTAGAATCTTCTTGTAATCTACGTCCTCGCCACAATCCGGCGCGTAGAGAATATTCTGGGCTAGGGCCGACGACAGTAGAAATACCCCCCGCAGCCGGAGAGTAGCTAAGCTCTTGTTGGAGCCGTCTGGCTGAAGTGAGGTATTCCAGTAAGGTCTGGTGCAAGGAGAGACATCAGCGGAGAGTACGAGACGACGACAGACGAGTGTATGTGTGTGTGTGTGTGGACGGACAAGAAGGCGTGGTACCCGACGAGAAGAGTGCTACCGTGCATAGGGCGCTCGAAGTGATCTAGAACATCTCGGGATTGTGGAATATGGACTGAATTAAAGTGAAACAGTATGAAATCATGATACAGACTTTATTGTAAATATTGAAAGTGTCAAAAATTGATATATAATTTATAAATTAATTCAGAGGGTACTGATACGCTGTTTATTAGGATGATTTCACTGCATTAATTTCTGTGAGTTTATAAAGGATCATGTAAGTATTAGTTGTAAATAGCAAGTTATAACAATTGATTGTGAGATATTAAGAAGAGAGTTATTTTTTTCTGCTGTGTTTGTAGATAAATTAAGAAATTATTATTAGGTAATTTATTTAATTAAGACCTCCATTTCTTAAAGAACCATATGCAGTAGGGTATATTTTTAATATTTTATCATTTTCCCTAATGCCCTACGCAAACTTATTCATGATGTAAATTGTAAAGTCAGCAAATTTGTGGTGCTTATTGTAAACATAGAAAAAAAAATGTCAATACCAAACATCTATGGGCAGGAAAAAGTCATGAATAACACTTTTACTGCAACCAACAAAAGCATTGTTGCCTACCAACATACTAAATTTATTGACGACCATCACAAAAGGCAAAAATAATTGTTGGTGCTGTAAAGATGCGACCTTACAGTTTCTTTTTTTGTTTATATTCCTGTTTGTTTCAGTATATATTCACGTGAGACAATGCCAATTTATTTAATTGAAAATAATGTTATTTATTTTAAATATTCTAGATGATCTTATGTGAATTTATTTTATTTGCAATTTTAAGTCACTAGTTTCAAACCAAACCACGTAGATACAGTGGCATAGACGATGTGAGGTTTGACAAATTTATTATGATGTTTTTCCTCCATGCAAACATTTAACTTGGCTTGTAAGGGAGTTTGAACCCAATAGATTATCTAAGGCAAATTTGTTATTGTTATAAGCCAGAGAGAAAAGTTTAAGGCTGAATCTAAGGTAAAATTGTTATTTTCAGTGAGGGATTCGGCAACCAAGGCCGCAGTTGGTCCCATGGCAAACTCCCTACATGTACCTAACTTAAAGCAGTGGCTAAGAAGTGGGAGGAGGAAACATGCATAGACACCGTACAGATGCCGCGCATTAGAAGAAGTGCCACGAAATAAGTAAGTTAGGAACAACGCTCTTTATTAGTGGGAAACTTAAAGCTAGGGACCATACTGCTGGCGTGTGCTTCTCGAACTTCGCGGTGTAAGTGGCTGTTCCACTTCTGTGTAGTTACCTACTCTTGTCGTGCAGTACGGGAGGAAGGCAGAAAAATATACTCGGCGTAACTGACAGATGGTTGAAGCGAGCTGGGTGGGAGGCTGGTAGGAAGAAAGGACGAGAGGCTCGGCCTCGCGATGAAGAGAGCTTCATGAATAAACAGAAGCGAGAAGCTGGCTGGATCTATGGACGGCGGAGAAGGCTTCATCCCGTCTTCCCGGAGCAGCTGCGTGGACCTCGTCGTCGACACACCGGCTGGCTGCCGCCTGATTGGTTCCGCCGATCTCTCTCTCTCTCTCTCTCTCTCTCTCTCTCTCTCTCTCTCTCTCTCTCTTCTCTCTCTCTCTCTCTCTCTCTCTCTCTCTCTTCTATCCCAAAATATGTACGTACATACATACAACTCTCATGCCTATGACTAGGGCGACCTGTTTTTTTTTTTCGCAAAAAAAAAAAAATATGCACAGACTTCAACTTTTCAAGTGCGGGGGTTTCCAAATTTATGTTGCATATTGCCGGAGTGCCTGTGTATACTCGACTGGGCCAATCGAAATAAAGTTAACCCCCCGACAATGAACGTTCGGGATTGGCTGGCGGACATTTAAGACTCTTCCGAGTTAAAATCATCTAACCGCGATATTGGGTCTGAACTGAAGTGCTTTGGAAAATAACTAGTCGTGAACCTACATACATCATTTGGTGACATTTGAAAATGTATGTTCGTGTTCAAGTGTGTATGTGTGTCTGCACACATACACACACATACATATATACATACATATATATACATATATATATATATATATATATATATATATATATATATATATATATATATATATATATATATATATATATATATATACATTCCCTACGCATAATAAGATATAAAATACAATGCGACCTATTCCAACAGTAATTATTAAAGTTGGTAGGTTCCATTTAAAATCGATATTTAAAACGGTTTTAATTCAAAATAATTAAACCTACTTGAGATGAAAGAACAACTCCTTGGATACCGTAGTCTTGAATCGAGAGCTGAAATCTGCGAACGGTTGTTAGGTAACATATTCCCCGTTCGTTGAAAAAATTGGAGGAGACATGTTATTTTCAACAAACGTGTGTAACCCTTGGGTGTTATTGCTGTAATTGACGTCACAATTCATATTTCCTCTAATGTAAAAAAAAAAAAAAAATTCTTTGATGTAACTCTCCAGGTGAATGTTAGTCGAGAAAACACACGAAGTTTGTAGGCCTGAGCGTCCAGTTGGTTATCTGCCGCCGAGTGGAAATTCTCCTGGTGCTGGATGAATCATTCTTAAAGACATGCACAAAAGATGAAAATGTATCTATTACTAGAGACATGCGAAATTCGCGTTATTATTTGGCACGGGGCTGAACTTCACAGTGCTGTATGTACCGGAGCCGGCGCAGTTTCTTCATTGGCTGCTGCGTAGATGCGAAGCCACGCCCTTTCTGACTGAACTGAACGTAATTGGGGAACACAATTGTGAAGCGATTATTTATTGGCACAGAGTTACCCAGGGCGTGTCGGATAAAGTATGTTCCAACGACGGACGTATCGTTAAGTTACACGTGTTTAAAGTTTAACGTGTCCTCAAATAATAACGCGAATTTTGCACGTCTCTATCTATTACACGCTGTCTAAGTTTTTTTTTTTTTTTTTTTTTTTTTTTAAATTGAAACTTTGTGGCCGGCATGTATTTGCCTCTATTAGAGGCAGGCTAGATGTGAGTCACTTGTATTCATTACTCTATGAACTAAAGTCTTACTGGGTGCTGTATTCTAGCTTACCATTCTCCTACTGGTTCGCACCGGGCGTATTTATTGTACCGTACAACCTTCGTTATTGGCTGGCTGTCGGCCAATAGAGTGGCGAGTTTCAGTGTCTTAATAAAATGCAATTTTTATATTTAACAGGAAATTGAATTAACCTTTTACAATGAACTTGTCTACTGTTTGGGGCGTAGCACATAAAACGACTTTAATGATTTGCACTGTACGCCGTCGTACACACAAGCCACCAGCGATCAATAAGGAAACTTCTTCACATTTGAGAGACATGATTCATTGTTGAGACTGTAACATGTTGTCTCATCCTCTGCTACCAGTTATATGAAGTACAAAGACTAAGATATACATATGACAGGACCGATAATGGCACAGTGCTGGAAAATCTTTGGACGGATAAAATGGCATCTTTTTCTTTGGCTCACAGGATTAACACTATAAGGAGGTATTTACTTTTCATATGAAATATTTGAAAAAGAGAGCTGTCATGACATCAGGTATATCTATCCAACATATATTTCTTGTTACATTTGTAACCGTAGTAAAAAGTAACATGCCATTTATTATTTTCGAGTTTCCCACGAGGAACACACAAACTGGATTCAGTCCATTACGGTCACAGGAATTCTGTAAGGTAGTTCTGCAAACAGTAATGTTTTAATTTTGATACTAAAACTTGGCAGTAATTATAAAGAAATTCGGATGAACACGAAATAATGGTAAGAATTCAATCCGCTTTAACAAAAAGGCCTACTCATGTGTCCTGTGACGGCGTTCTCAAAACCACCCAGCTCGCTCGCGAATAGTCCGCGAGGTGTGTCAGGGTCGTAGCCGTATTCCCCGTCCGCAGAAGGCGGAACAATAGAGAGTGGGTGGGGAGAGCACACACTCGCGCGCACTAGCGAGAGCTCTCTCGAACGTGTTCAGTTAGCAAGGAACCAAACAGAGTTTATTGAGATGACGCTGGCTGAAACAGCTTTTAACCAGATCTCAGTGAACGCCCCTCTAGGCGAATTACTTTTCGCCCGGGAGAATAACGTTTCGAGAGAAAAAAAAAAAAAAAAGCGTTTAGCGCTACTTCTCTGTTATTTGTTGTCCCTGTTTAAGTCAGTCTTCCCTAAACAAATGCGAGCACCCGTGGCAGGCTGAGGGCTCCACGCTGAGGGGATTAGCAGAAGATTCCGGAGCGTTACCGTCTGCTCTGCAGGAGTAGAAGATTACACTATTGTGAAGCCGTAAAGTTTGTATTGGTAAAATTGCGTTAAAAAAAATGAACATTAAGGCTTTTACGCATAGTTTATTTCAAAAGACGAAAAACGAATGCATGTTCCGAAAACGCTGTGGAACGCATATGTTACCGCCAAATTCTTTTAAGGGGAATGGTATTTGAAAGCAGTATATTTACCCGATTTTCGATATAAGTCGTTTTCCAAAAGGTTTATCGAAATCTTTGGCTCGACAAGACTTAAATAACAATTATAAAACCTTTTTTAACCTGGTTAGATTTTTACTGCCTTCATTTTTTTTTTTCGGAACACTGATGGAAGGAGAGAAACGATTTTTTTTTTTCTTATCATCAATAAGAGCTCCGAGAATAACGAACGCCGATAGTTTATAACCATGTAATAAGGTGTTCAAAATTGTTATTTACGTCTTGTCGAACCAAAATTTTCAAAAAAAAAATCCCCTGTAAAAGAAATTGTGACAAAAATTATATGAATATACGATTTTCGTGCACCATTCCCCTTAAGGTGGGCTCACAACTTTTCCGTTTCATCCGTCAGTCGCCCGTCCGTGCGGCGGTCACGTGATCTTCTACCACTCGCAGGGAAACTTTTTTTTCTATCTGTCAATCCGTGAAATATATCTCAAACTTTAAGTTTTGACCGACCGACGGGTGGTCCGCCGCCTTGTAATATCGTTCCTTGAACATGGCAGTCAGAAAACAGCGCCTTATTTCTTTGTCTGAATATATATATATATATATATATATATATATATAATATATATATATATATATATATTTTTTTTTTTTTTTTAATTCACAAGGCATTGAAGTTGTTTACCTTTTTACGTTCCACCTTTGAATTGAACCGAATATGTCTTGTAGATTTCCAGAGGAAATGCTGATGAATTATGTTAGGGAAAGATAATATATTTACGACATTCATTAAAAACAATTCTCTCTGCGCGAGAAATTTTCGTGTTGGTGGGTGGTAACACTGAAATTTTTCTGGCCAGACGGATTGACGGACGAAAAAAAACTGACGGATGACTGACTGACAGGTGCGACGGATGGTCGTGAGCCCAGCTTAACCAGTCTAGTGTAACCATTTCGTGATTGTTGTACACAAACGTGTGCATGTTGCAAATCCGGCAAGTAATGGGGTCTGTACTCGATAGAGAGTCACCACAAAGCAGCCAATTTGTCTGCGTAAAACGGGCTGGAAATGCTATAATAAATTCGATGACCACAAGTGCGGAAGTTACGCTTTGAACACTACGTCATAGTATATAGGACTACTTCCCGTATTTCGTTTCCAACTTCATTAGGAACGTGTCAGTCAACGAGTCCGTTACACGCTGCCAGAGAGAGAGAGAGTGACACTTTTCAAATGTTGATTTCAAAAGTGCTCAGAATACCGCGAACCATCTACAAGCGCGTAAACTCGTATATGGGCTGTTCACGGTAAAGTGAGTACTTTTTACGGCGTGGTTACTTTTTCCTCTCAGCCATTTTTTTATCCTTTAAACATATTTTTAAAATGAATATTGCCACGTAAGTAATAAACACAGTGTGTGTATTCTACCGCACTCGGGAGTTAACGTTTAAGGTCAAAGTAAAGTATACTTGTTGACTATTGTTCCAAATGAGAGGGCTTTCAAAAGTGCTCACCATACCGTGAATGGCCTTTGCGTAGAAACAGGCAACGATAAAGTTAGCATTGATGCACGCATTCTTTGGATGAAGAGCGAAGCATTTAGGAGCGCGCGCCCATTTGTTTAGTTAATCGTTCTGGAGGTTTGAAATAATAAAGGCGAGCTGCTGTAGAAAGATTGCGAGTTGGAGAAGTGGGCAGGGGGTAGCTGAACATGCTGAGCACTTACAACCATCTGCCGCGCAGGCAAAAAGCAAAGAAAACCTCTGGGCCCCCCCCGCTGTAACTCTCTACGTCTCTCTTTCCCTTAACACTCCCCCCCCACCCCCAACCATCCCCTTTTTGACCTTTTCCCCCTCTTCCTGAATGGGTTCCCCAACGCCGGCCTTGGCAACTGTGTATTAAGTAAGATTTATGCACGCCGTAATGCACACGCGAGCACGGATACACACACACACTCATACATATACCACGTGGGCGTTCGCAAATCAACCCGTCGGCCCTAAAACGACCTCCGACCTCCGACCCCTACCCCCCCCCTCACCTTTTCCAACCCTCTTTCACAGCCCTGGAAGGAGCTCGATCGGTGAACTGCGGGCGCGCACAGGCCGAAGGGAAATATCAGTTTCGTCTAGCTTTCTTCCCTCGGATATTAGACGAGAGAGGTCTGCAAAAAAAAAAAAAACTGACGTCGGCGGAGCGGTGTAAAGTTCGAAATGGGAGTGACTACCTTTGCGCGGATCTGCGAAGGCAATTTTTACCCCACGGGTGTGCATCGTGGCGCGAGGAAAAATTCTGCGATTCAGGAAACAGTGAGAAGTGAGAGCTAGCGTTTTGTCCCGGCCGGTTATGCACTTAGGCTGTAAGGCTGTTCACTTTAAAATGAGGACTTTTGAAAGCCCTGCTTAAGATCTACTTGTACGCACGTTTTGTGATCTTCCGCCTTGTGTAAACTTTACATTGACATGGGCCTCACCACTTTATTCATGCGTCGGTCAAGTTAAACTGTGAAATTATTTGAAAAGTAAATATTTTACAAATCTGCTCATTTTACTGGTCTATTCAGTAACAAAAAAAAAAAAAAAAACAGAAACCGAAAGGTATAATTTAAGTTATCGCAAATGGTTACCTAACACTTTTTATTTGACGCTAAGAATCGGAACTACTTTCCATCCCGTGTTACCAACTTTACTGGATGCATGTCACTAAGTATGCCCGTTAAAAGATATGCAGGCAGGGACAGAGACTTGTTTCTAAGGTTCATTCCAAAAGTGCTCACTTTATCGTGAACAGCCTTTAAACGTGAATGTAACGCCTGATTGCAATTGGATCCGAGCAGTGGCGCTATTAAGGAGGGGCTTACGAAGCTTGAGGCCCTACCTAAAAGATTGAGTTTTCATTGCGTAAATTAAAATTATTTTTAAAACCAAATGCGTGGTTAACAATGCAACATCAATGCAGACACTTAACATAGCGGCAGTAGATATGAATAACTATTAAGACAGCCTTTCCACTCATTACTAAGGTATTTACGTGACATTAAAACTTGACGTTTCTTGGTAGCTAATTAGCTGAATCGCAATACACAGAGTCCCTTCCTTCAAGAAGTCCCCTCCTTGATCCGCCACTGACTTCGTACACGATTCTGTCTCAGAATCAGTTCTCGGAAGTATTTTAGTCTTTATGGAGATGAGGTCTCTATTACTCACGCTCGTACATTCGCGCCAGCCAATTATGTATGCTACACAAAGTACTTCGGTTGCAGGCCAGTCACAGAGAAAGGCAACAACATGTATGCTACACAAAGTACTTCGGTTGCAGGCCAGTCACAGAGAAAGGCCCCAACATGTATGCTACACAAAGTACTTCGGTTGCAGGCCAGTCACAGAGAAAGGCCCCAACATGTATGCTACACAAAGTACTTCGGTTGCAGGCCAGTCACAGAGAAAGGCCCCAACATGTATGCTACACAAAGTACTTCGGTTGCAGGCCAGTCACAGAGAAAGGCCCCAACATGTATGCTACACAAAGTACTTCGGTTGCAGGCCAGTCACAGAGAAAGGCCCCAACATGTATGCTACACAAAGTACTTCGGTTGCAGGCCAGTCACAGAGAAAGGCCCCAACATGTATCTGGCCTGTATATATTTCAAGTTTGATCTGAAGAACTAGTTTAATACAACTGCTGTAGACAGAACACTGAGTCTGCTATATAAATGTATAAAGTTAATTGTGACATACGGGTCAGTAATTCATCCCAAGCATTCAACTGCGTCGTGCAGATAAAGTGGAAATAAGGGTATTAGCCCATGATCACTTCCATGAGATCATTTGATGACAGCAACAGACAGAAGGTGTTGTGTTCACAGATTTTAGTTCCGTTACACATTATCAACACAATCAACGATCCAGCTTCAAAATTTTCTCCGGTATATTAATAAACTAGTCTTTCAACTCGAACCTCGAAGATGTGTACCATCCTCAGTATTAACTTTTGACTATAAGTCGTAAATATATTTTATCCTCCCCCCCCCCTTTTTTTTTCTTGTGATTGACACGTAGCCAAATTTTTTCTGTCTAACTTAAATACACTCTGAATGTATGTATATATGATAATGGCAAAATTCTTCGTCTGAAAATAAAGGCATCATTTCATTTGACCCAGGGAAAAATCTTTAAGACGGTGTAGGACATGAATAAAAATTACACTGAACACGTTGATAAACATCTACATGTTTTGGAAGTGAAAATAGAAAAAACTATAAGCTGTTCACGATAAAGGGAGCAATTTTGAGGCCCTAGTTACTTTTTCCTTCCAGCCATATTTAACAGTTTAACCACCTTTTTAAATAAATATTGCCATTCAAGTAATAAACAGAGGACGTGTGTCCCCCAGCACTCGGAATTTAACGTCTAAGACTGAAAGGTCTTTAAAAAGTGCTTTCTTTACCGTGAATGGCCTGTAAGAAACGGTGGTCCACGATAACATTTTTCGCTATCTTCACGAGCTAAATATTTCGCAAGCGTGATGCCTTACCATCGAGCTATTTTCTGAAGCCATCAATTTGCACGCTGTAAGCGCGGCGCATGACATCGCACTAAAGGAATGCATCATTCCGTCAAAAGTCTCTGTCACGGCTGGGAGGTATAGAGGGTTTGTACGCTATCAGCTCAGACAGATTTATCTCCCCCAGTATCATCACACCCGGAATCAAAAAGTGGATGTTCGTTCACTGTTAACGACTATTTGTAGGTTTACACTATTTTGGCGTGACAGACGGAAAAAAAAAAAAAAAAAAACAACTGATAATTAGAGACGAGCAAAATGCGTGTTCTTATTTGTAGGACGCGAGACTCCAGCGCCCTCTACCTATTTGATCCATTGGCTACTGGCAACTATAAGGCGTCTTTTACCAACGTGTCTGCCTTGGTTGTTCAAAATTTAACCTTTTACTTTAGACTAAAAGTGTGCTTGGAATGAGCCACATAAGTGGTCTGCCAATGGGAAAAGGCATAATAACACTCAGCATCCTGGAGTTAAGTCTGGCCCCAAATAATAACGCGAATGTTGCCGGTCCCTGCTGACAATACTTATTGCAGCTAATCAGCGAGTGGGTACGTCCACGCAAGAAGAATCGCCTAACCACTTCAATTTTGTGTATTTAACAACTGTTTGCTGTTATTGTGCAATGTACAGTTTACATAATTAATCCACTGTATGTGTAAAGTAGGTACAATATACTGTGTAATGTAACCGAGAGAATCGAAAAGTAAGGTCTATAAAAATCACGTTATTTTTTGACAGTACACTAAACTCGAATATGTTATATGCTCATTTGATGCGTGCTATTGGTAGACATGCAAAATTCACGTTGTCATTTGGCATCATAGTACGGCACGTACCGGAGCCGGCGTAATTTTTCCATTGGCTGCTGCATAGATGTCAAGCAGCTGTGAAGTGTTCAATGATTGGCTCAGCGTTACCCAGGGCGTGTCAGACACAGCATGGTCCAATGACAGACGCATTTAAAAGGAACTCGTGATTAAATTTTAACGTGTCCCCAAATAACAACGCTAATTTTGCAGGTCTCTAGTTATTGGCTAACAATTTGTGAAGCACGTACCGGAGGAAAATATAACCAATAATCAACTATCAGCGGTAGAGTGTACAGTCTCTTGTAATGCTGTCTCGCGTATAAAGCGAAGCCGCCAATGGCATCTCGGATTGTTCTCAAATATGTATAGAGCAGTGGAGTCTAGTCTGGCACATGATAATAAAGCAAATTTTTCATATTTCCACCACTAGACAACAATTAAAAATATCATTATCTAATTCAACGGTCGCCCTGCACGGCCGTCTCGATTCGCGCAGCCCATGCCAGCGCCAATCTGCGTGTGCAGAGGGGCGCCTTGAATAATTCCTGAATAGCCACCCTTGAATGATTAATTTTTTTCATTCCCAGTGCCAGTGGGGGTGAACCGTTGACTTCCGCAGCCAATCATCCGACTTACCGCCGCATCGCGCTGCTTCTTCGGCGTTATTCATTTATTGACGCTCGTTAAGGGGACGCCCGCCACCTACCTGGAGCTGATGTGCGCTTCCGAGGCACAGGGGCGATAAGGGCGAGATTGGTGCGCGTGCCTTGTGCCCCATCACTCCTACGCGCAAGGCTCTCAACTGCCACGCAGTGTTCTCGTCTTGTTGCGTGTACAGTGAAAATCCAAATTAAAGAATAATGCGCAGAAGACCAAAACGCGTCGGGGGAGTCGGGAGAGTCCATTGTCGCTGCAAGAAGAGGTGGGGGTGTTCAGTTCAGTAGCGACAGCGGCCGAGAGAGGTTGAGCGAGAGCTGCTCCGTGCGTGAATGATACCTGTTGAAAAAACATAAGTCGCGCAGCGAGATATTTAACAGCGCGGTAGTTGAGAGAGATGTTATCAGTTTGGCGTGTACAGCACCGGCAGTGTCACGTCACTTGGTTCCCTCCCTCCAGCGGCAGGAGCTCGGGAGAACTCTCCCCTACACTGCCTCCCCTACCTTCCCCCTCTCTAAGCTGCTCGGACATTATTTTCTCATTTGAACTTTACTACATCATGCGACTTTAATTTCATTGGTGGAAAGTTTGCAGCAAAATTCATACTTCTGCATGTTTCCAACAAAAGGTTGTTCACGATAAAGTGAGCTCTTTTGAAATCAAACTTATAAAAAAGTAGACGTACATTTGTGATAAGTTAAATTTTTTTTTTTTTTTCCGCTTTCTGTTTTGTTAATGCACCGAAGAGTAAAAATTGCCACAGTTGCAAAGCATTTGCTTATCTAATAATTTCACAATTTCACTTGACCGACGCACGAATAAAGTGATGAGGCCCATGACAGTGTTAATTTTACATAAGGCGAAAGAATACATACCCGTTCATACAAGTAGATCTTAAGCAGGGCTTTCAAAAGTGCTCATTTTACCGCGAACAGCCTTTATGAACTAATGCTAATTGATTTGTTCACTGTTTGCACGCAGCGCGCTCTACACAAGTACAGTATACATAAAAAATAGACTGCAACACTTTAACTTGTAAATGGATTCGTGGCTGAACCGGATTAATGATTCTCAGAACATGTATCACGATATCATTAGTTCCCAAAATCAAATTTATTTTCGCCACTAATGGATTACTTGACGGGGATAGATACGTATTTGATTGCAGCGGAACTCATTACAAGCCAAACGAAGGCAGCTACCGACGACGGCCATTTGTATTCCCGCGCGCTATCGGCGTGTATAGTTCTTGTTTGAAACACAGCCTCACGTAGCTGGACCCCTTCCCCTATCGCTGCGAAACCATAAGTAATAGAAAAACTTTCTAAACGTCGGGTCAAGAAAAAAAAAAATAGCGCAATAAATTTCTCTGCCAGATATCGATGTTCAGCGGAGGAAAGCAGAGAGAAGGAAGTAGGAAATAGTGGAGGAAAAGAGAATAGGGAGAAAGGGTAGGGCCGAATGAAACTTTATCCAAGGAATTCGCGGAGGAGGTAAGAGTTTTTGTTCCCTCGCAGAGGCTGCGGAGTTCAGCCCAGTGATTCGTTAACCTCGGGCCAACAAATCGCGCTAGGTGACCAAGGCTGTCTCGCAAAAACTGTTCAGACTTTTTTTTTTTTTTTTTTTTTTTTAACGAACTCGTCATACGCTTTCAAGGAAAGATTAATATCGTTCGTGATGCATGTTCTGCTGGTTTCGCGAAAAGAAACAGTGAAATTACCCGAGGTCATTCGCTGTCAAATACAGTAGCCTTTGAAAGGCGTATGTTTTATGACAGTATTGAGCGGCCTGCAGCTAAGTTTACCTGGGCCAGTGGAATATACATAATTAAATAAAGTGAACGATTTATGTATACATAAATCTGACTTCACGTGAAAAACGGTTCCTCAGGTAAAAAAAATTAACTAATGTATGCGACTTAAGTATACGGAGCAATTCACTAGTTATAGCCTACTTTTCCATTAGCACGCATAACTTCAATGATTTTACTCATAAGAAAATCGAAATTATTTACTCTGCCCGTTATCCTATGATATAATTGACAACTTTGCAAATTTGGTACTCATACTACGAATAGAATATTTTTGGGGATAAGAAGCTTGCAAATTAACGCACAGTTCCTGCTGAATAATTGGAACAGTAAACCGTAGTAGTTAGAAATGGACAGGTTATTACATACAGTATTTGACATTTAGTAATTTTATTTGTTATTTCTAGGAATGTTAAAGTTTCGCAATTTCGTTTGGGAGAAATGTATAATTATGCAGACACGCACGCTTGATTCACATTTGCGATTGAATAGGCCTTCACATTTTAGTAAAGGTCGCGTCCTGTACGATTCCAAGTCAGTATGAAAGTTAGAAGACACGCGTTCCTGCGTGTTCCAAATATCTATAGACATCACAAAATTACAACATCACAGGCATATAACAAACGTTAAACATTACAGTAGCATAATTCTCATTCGTCTGTTGAAATCTGACAAAATATTCACTCGCGCCCGACAGCCAATAGCGAAAGAAAATTTCACAAAATGTGTAGAATTTTCCATAATAAACCGTCGTATCTACTAACACCTCGCGCCTCAGTGGAGGGGACAGTTCCTATTTACAACGGCAATACTTGCGAACAATCTCCCCGGGCGCTACCTTGTCTGATTCTCTCGATGTGCAGGAGTTCATGTTTCTCAGCACGTCTTATGACACACTCGCCTCGTCGATAAGCAGAAAGAATTCCTTATCCCGAAAATAGGTACGTGAAGGCGCGCTTAAATCTTTCTTTTGCAATTAGTATAGACTTCATATTAGGTAGGCTAATTTATTAGTTTTCTACACGTGAGCCCGATATATCGACACAACCTTCAAAGTCACGTTGGCCTACACACGTCGCAAAGTACTTGCTTACTAATCAGTCGTCTAACCTCAAACCAAATCCGCGCCGTTTTTGATAGTCGTGTTGGGAGAAAAGCATTTCATTGTAGCGACACGGAGACTGGTTTGTGCGCAGCCATATGGATCGCTCTACTTCAGCTTCATTCTGCGGTTATTGGCCACGCGACTTGGTCAGGCATTTTCTTATTTGACTGCGCCAGTCAAAAATAGGTTATTCCGGTACTGAACGCGTGGTGATGCGCGGGAAGATGCCTACGCAGCAAACAATTACTGTATTTGTTACAAATAATTAGAGACAGGTGTTTTCGAAGAAGAGATTTCAAGACCAGTTGCACTCCAAAACACTTTTGTTCATATGTACTTTCGTGGTTGGATGATACTAAGCGTCACGTGCCTCGAGTGTCTGTCCGCGAATCATGGATGGTCAGTATGAGAGTACTTTATTCTGATTGGCCTAGCCAAATAACAACATGTCTTCTCACGTAGACACGCGGCCATTAACAAAAGGAAATTGTGTTTGAGGACGTAGGATATTGAGTTCTAGCACTGCCAAAAATATTTTCGCGAAAAACACCTGCCTCTACAAATAATTGTTTGTAAACTAGCTGCCGAAGATTTTCTTGTATAGACGCAACTGCAATATTGTATACAGTCCATTCACGGTTACGTCTGACTTTTCTGAAGCCCTGCTTAAGTTCTACTTCCAGGATATTCCTCCGCCTCAGGCAAACGAACCTTAGCCGAGTCTAGAAAATTACACCAAAGGGACAACGCGCAGGTATTCGTGCGCACTCAGCGTAATAATATTTTGCATGAGAACTATTTATTACTAGCCATTGCCAGCTCACCTATTTTTCCACTGTTTTCATTCATATTAATTAAAATATAATATTATAATTTATTAGCAAAATAGGCCTACATGCAGAAGTTGAATTGAATAAAAATGGAGTTATTTCGATAGTTGTAAAACGGAAGTTAATGTTCACAAAAGGTGCAATTTCGTGTACCTCCCGCTAGGTTCGCTAGTAAAGGTGGTTTCCAGCATGTCTTTCAAGTGTCGTGTTTTGAGATTTTACCCAATAAGACACAATTTAAAGTACGATAGCAGGTACAGCTAAGCTGGCATATCTCAATGTATTGATAACTATTAAAGTAGTTTTTTAGTGCCAAATTACAATGTGCTTCATACTACGTTACAGACATTATGTTGTCAAATTTTTCCTTCACTGGAGATAAATAATATACGTATATCTGGTATTAAATTCTCACTCACATCAGGTTGATTAATTCGCATATATAGGAAGGCATGTGAGAGTGAAAGTTATTAAGTTATAGTAGTCATGTTTATGATTTTACCTATTTTTGATCGTGGTAAGGAATTAATTGACGATATCCTTTTAACATCCGTAATTCATTCGTCTACTTGTAAGTATTTCGGCGTGCAGAATCTCATAACAATGTTGACGCTAGAGTTTTATTCGTCTTTTACCTTCCGTACTCTACAAAGTTTCATATCAGGCAAAGGTTCATCTTCGTAACTGTCCACGAGCAACTAGGAATCTCATATCCATATATCAAAGTGCACCCCTTAATTTGTCGACTACAGTAATACCAGCTTTCACCCCTTGAGATATTACCCGAGTATATACTCCTTCACGTGTCACACGTTGCAGAATAAGCAAAATCATGGTCGGTGCTGTACAAGTACAGACCTTACCACCAATACGGACATCGCATTTCACTGGGCAATGCCACTGGCTGCTGGTGGCACAAGAACTATTTTACGATTGGTTGCTTCTTGTGCCGTGGATCTACTGGAACTCTTTCCATAGGCTACAGAGTGTCAGATGTTATAGGACATCCGTAGGTGCCGTTGACACCAAAAATTCCCTGTTTTGCAACCCCTGAACTGAAAAATTAATGTGAACGTTAAGGGGTTAATACACTATGTAAGAAACAATTTGCAGACCTTAACGTTTCAATAGCAGCTTCCCGATTTTTTGAAGTGATGGCTTCATTATTTCAATAAAGCTGCTCGAAGTGGCATGTGGAACTCATTTACAACAGTATTTGAATCAGTCGCGAGAGAAATAATTCATATTTCTAGAAATATGTGTAATTATTAGCATTTTCTACATTTTACTGCAACGGAAGAACATGCGTCATAAATGCAGCAACCCCTAATTTATTATTTTTGTATTAGTAATATTTTAATTCACCGTTCCAGCTATAGCTCAAAATATTCATCATGACTTCTGCATATCACTTCTTGTTACCAAAAGAAGTTTTGTGGTCCAAATGAAAAATTTACTAAGATAATTGGGTATGTAAAATAAAAATATATCATAATATGGAATAACAAAGAAAAAAAAAGTGTTTTTAAGTCGTTGTGATTGGTGCATTAAATTGGCGATTATCCATTACGGGATAAAATTGGTTTAAATGTATTTGTTGATTTACGTTAGTGGTACGACAAATAAAAAGTAAACAGCTTGAGTTTTAATTAAAGAAAATTTTTATGACTTATGACTATTAACTTGAATTTACTCTGTCTAAAAGAGAACCCAAGGTAAATATTCAAATAATACCCACAGTAGCACAAAATATGATTTAAAAAAAAACTAAGTATTAATATAATAACTTGAAATGCTGTTTACGTCGTAAAGATTTTGGTACGGTTAAATTAATTTTCGATTGCTTGGAGCACGTTTCAACGAAATATTCAAGCAGGAAGGCTGCAGTGTGGAAGTATCCGCTTTCCTGACGTTCACGTAAGAAATTCTACAAATACCGGGAATAGCTGAAGATTACAGGGTTGTTAATGGGAGGGAAGAGAAAGTGGGAATAATAATTCCTCCAGAAGGAAGAGTTTCGGCGACGTTAGAGAACATAATTCTGTTTCCCGGCGCTGGCGAGCAACCAGGGGCCCTCGCTAGTTTCATTAAAAGCAACTGGGGGAACTAACAATTCCTCTCGAAGCTATTTGCCAAGGTAAGTGAAGGTGAGAGAACTGCGAAATAACTCAGCCCAGCTCTCATTTCGGCAGTCGCCGGGAAGGAGCAGCAGCATATCTCTGGGGCGAGGGGACTATCTTGGTAACGTAGTGCATCCAACAACACGTCTACGGGACCTGCTGACGTGGCGCCCCGAGATCACCGCTCGCTCGCAGAGAATAGAGTCAGTTCGCGGTTACTCCCAACTTTTCTGAAACCCTGCCAAACTTTCTACTTCCATAATATTCCTTCGCCTCGCGAGAACAAAGCTTAACAAAGTTTAGGAAATTTGCGCAAAAGGGATATCGCACCGCATGCGTGCGCACTCAGTGAAAAAATATATTTTTTTGCATGAGAACCATTTCTTACTAGGCATCACCGCTGTTGGGGCGGCGAAGGGTGAGCGATTAGCCTGCTCGCCTCCAACCAAGGCGAACCGGGCTCGATCCCCGGCCGGGTCACCGGATCTGCGCAAGTGGGAATCGTGCCGGACGATACCGTTGGTCGGCGGGGGTGTTTTTTTCGTCGGGGATCTCCCGTTTCCCCCGCCAATTCATTAGGGCATCGCTCCGTTTTCACTTCAATCACCCTCATAGGCTCTCAAGACCTCGCTTTCAAGAGCCGCCCACATCTCTTCACTCACTCCTCACTGTTTTTATTCGCATTTATCAAAGTTGAAACATTAGATAAAATATTAGTAAAATTTTAAATTAACCAAAAAATAAGGAACTTTTACGTCGACAGAAGTATAAATCGCTTGTGATACATGGCATGTTTAGGAAATAACCAAACACGTAATACATGGGATGATTCTCCAAAGGTTATATTCACAAAGTGCGAAGAAACAGTTAATAGACTATGCAAGGTGTTACGCGTCGCTGCTCTTCATCGCTTTGTCCTGCTCGCCAGAGCGAAGGAGCGGGTGAAGGTTACGCAAGTAACCTGAGAGTGCGCGGTAATTTTCAAAGGCATGCCGTCGCGATAAGCCTGTTGCAAATCGCGCGCTACTAGCGCATTGAATTACTGCGGTAATCTTGCAAGAATGTTCTGGTTCATCGTCCTCATATCTCTCAGCGGAACTCGGGGTGTGAGGAACCTTCTAGATCGAGCCACCGAGACTACTTAAGCCACGATGGGCCTCACGAACTCGGAATACGCCCCTCTGGCGTCTTGTAACAATAAGTAAATGCTGTTCACGATAAAGTGAGCACTATAGAAAAGGACCTTAGAAAAACGTCACTGACCCTACATGCATATATTTTAATGGGCTCGCTGTGTAATATTCGCCCAGTAAAGTTGGTAACGATGGATGGAAAGTAGTTCCATATCTTAACGTCGAATAAAAAGTTAGGTAATAATTTGTGATAACGGAAAATTATTTCTGCCGCTTTCTGATTATTTAATACGTGGTAGTGTAAAAATGAACTGATTTGTAAAGTTTTTAATTGTTTAATAATTTCACACTTTCATTTCACCGACGCGTGAATAAAGTTACGAGGCCCATGGCAGTATTAATTTTACATAAGGCGGAAGAATTGACAACTTGTATACAAGTAGATACTAAGTACGGCTTTCTAAAGTACTCATTTTACCGTGAACAGCCTTTATATAGAAGGGAGATGATCTTGGCTGTTCCTTCGATGTAGGCGCGCCCATTCACTGATCGGCTGCGATAAGTTCTGAAAACTTTACCTTTAGTTTGGTTAGAGCTTGTTTGCGCGAAATCCCCTACAGTTATGACGGGGGGGGGGGGGGGGTTTCGAAGGTTTATTTCAAAAGTGATATGTCAAGTCAGGACAATCTATAAAGAAGATTCCCGGCTAATAAACAATTTTCCAATCAACCTGAAAAAAAATAATAAACCTCTAAACTTTACATAGATCAACACAAGCACTGGCGGGATTTAGTGCAATAACGCTGGCAGCAAAGTAAACGATTTTAAATTTGTTAAACCTAATGAAATTGAGAAATGTGTATCCAAAGGCAAAAGTAAAGCAAGTGTTACTGTGTTTAAAATTTAGCTTTCGTTCAAATGATACCGTGGCATTTTAGCATTTGTAGCAGAAACAAATCAGTGACAAAATATCTAAAATGGTAGTATACCAGCCCTAGCAAAAAAAAAGTTCAAAATATCTAAAACAGTAGTATATAATAATTTGTGTAACTGATCGATATTCTGAAACTTACGTAGTTTTTGTACACCACCTAAAGGTACTAATAAAACGAGCAAACAAAAATTACATAGCATAATAAAGTATTGCCAACCTATAAAAGTATGCAAAATAAACAAAAAGTGACTGAATCAAAATTGTAATTATAAATATAAAAAAAACACTATTAAAGTGTACATATGAGTAACGCAGACGTCAAAATCAACAAAACATAATAATAAAAACACAATCTACTAAAAATGAAATAAGAATTAAACAATAAAAAACTAAATTTCAACATTACTGTGTCCAACCGAGAATATTGGTCAAATATGCATGAATTAATATAAAAATAACGCTGCTGCACGCTACACAAAAAATATAAAAATTAAAACATTTATGGATCGAGGTCCAGCTGTGATGAGAGAGTCAAAAAGACTATACGAATCAACGAAATCAGTACAATTAAAAAAAAAAACACAAAATAGCAACGAATTTGGAAAACTACATAAGGAAGTCACGAGGAGGTTTCGAGAAGGAAGCGATTATCGTTGTCTTCTTCAGACAACACAGGATGGACCCCAAACAAAAATAATGTTTGCCCAACTGTCAACAGCAATTTTTTTTTTAAATTGAATGTGTTGACAGATATATTCAATCATTGTGGATGTTGCCTGGTTTGATAGCGGTGGGAATTTGGAATACGGAAATTACACGTCAGTGAAATGCGTGTTTTTTTGGCGTTCCTGTTAAACATAAATATATACACCACCAACGACAATTTGAGCACAAAAATATATGTTGCTTTGGTGACGAAACTTTTTATTGCCTGTTTCCTGTCAAGATCAGAAGACTTAATAACTAAATTTAAAAAAAATACTGGAAAACAAATTATTATAATTTCATTGATACAGAGTTCGAGAGTAAAATTTCTCACACTTAGATTTTGTTTCAAGTTTATATCTACAAAATTATCTTAAAAAATCTGAATTTAATTATCATGTATTTTCCTTTACCAAGTTCTGACTGCTTTCAAAACCAGGCAGCGGCCTGAAGAAAAATGATTGACGTAGACTTTTGAAGAGGAAAGTTTCTAGTAGTGTGGATGTTTGTGTGTGTGTGTGTGTGTGTTTGAGTGTCGTGTGTGTGTATCACGGTCGCGCCTGTCCGTTGCCTTTGTGTGTACCGCGAAGAAAGGAAGAATTTACCGTCCTCTTCCAACCTCACCGCCATCCTGTTTTTTTTTTTTTTTGCAAACGTTCTTTCTCGACTTCCGCGGGCCCGTGAAACGCAAAATGAAAGTGGAAGGAAAGAGGAGTTGTGTAGTGTACGTTTCCTCTCCTGAAAACAGAGACGGCTTCCCTTCCCTTAACCCTCTCTCCTCCCCCCCCCCCACAACCCGGTTCTAACAAACTTCAAAGATGTAAATGCGAGCTGTGTTCATCACTCCCTAGATGCTACACGTGTGTCGCCGGAAAAAATTCTTCAAATTTCCGCCAGGCGCGACGCGAAAGCTTGCCAAACTCGAGAACAACACACACGCGAGTGCACAATGGGCCTGTAACGAGACTAGCAGCAGTTTACGCCGTTAAGAGTTCTTCCCGGTGAAAAGCGACACTCCTGCTTACGAGAAATGTATTTTTTTTTTTTTTAGGGCGCGCAATTTTTTTTTTATAATTTTTTTTTTTTTTCGACCGCGCAGTTCGAAATAATTTTTGTCTTTAGACGAGTGGGTGACGCGAGCACGAACCCCCGTCACGGGTGAAAAATTAGTTAAGGCTGGGGCGCGAGAGGGTAAATTAACATGAAGATGTGCACGCCAGTTTTTGCGACCCTCGGGGCAGGATCGATGGGAATGAGGAAGTCAGGGGGGAGGAGACAGGCGGGCAGCTTGCTACGCAACTTCCCCAGAGCACCACTTCGCGAAATTGCTGGCACGAGACATGAGAATGTGCCCCTGGCTGGATTTATTTCCCGTGCTGGAGATCTGGAAGTGCGGATTCTTGCATTCCACATATAATAATCTTATGCGCTCAAACAAGGTTGATCAGGAAGTGCAGTGAAAGGGGCTTTTAAATATTCTATAAATGACAAGTCTACACTGTCCGAAAAGATTTCCTTCAATTTACGGAAAAGTGCTGGTAAAAATTTATCCAGAAGTGTCCGCAAACTCTCCGTAAAATTACAGGCACATTGATTTTCAGAAACGGACTTTCCGTAAATTTCACGGAACCTCTCCGTTAATTTCCAAGTTAGTTTTTCTGTACTTTCCGTTTTAAATAAAAATAGATAATGAAAATGTCTTTAATATTCGTTATGTGTGTGTTCTACCGCGTATAAGAATTATAATAAAAAAGTTAATATATTTGGTGCTTAAACGAGCTTTGAACCCGAGTCAAAAATGATTAGACCACGACTCTATTTGTTTGCCATTGTTGCCTTTGTTGGTGTAGTTTTTTTTTTTTTTTTTTTTTGAGCTCAAGTGAGACCGACTTGTTGACAAATTCCCAGTGCTACACGCGAACTGAAGATCTGCCTCGTCGGAGGTACCGGGGAGAGAACCCGCGACCCTCCGACTACATGTCGGCCGCCCTACCCCTGAGCTATTAGGGCAGGGTCCTGTCACCTAGAACTCTCACTTGAAAATTGTGGTATAACTTTTATATTTATATTGGAAAGACAAAAGCAATAATTCAGTTTCTATTCAATTTAGCGTATTTTTAGTGTTGCCAAATGTTACAGATGCATGATGCTATTTTTTTTAATGTTCGAAAGAATAGGTCATAGTCGCGTGGATAACCTTAACTGCCGCAGAAACGATAATTTTCTTGTTACAGTGGAGAAGAAAGCTTCGGTTAGAATCGGCATTGTTCGTCCCCGTAACTCGAAGCCAAAGGGAATACGGACACTTTCCGTATTTTGTATTTATGGACTTAACTCCGTTTTCCGTCATTAAGGATTGCCTTTCCATATACACACTGTGCATTTCCGTAAAACATTCCGTAAATATACGGAAAGTTTTAAATGTGTAGAAGATCTTTACCGAGGCTAAGTAACATTATAATACAAATGTGATGTGGCTAGAAAAGGATTGGGCAGATGAAGGGTTCTGGAGAACAGTAAGAGGGGATAAGGTTAGATGGTCCAGACTAGCTCTCTCCCACCCTAGCTAGATGAGACTTGCCCCGATCGCCGTTTTCTGACCGCTGACCTGGGATGACCACCGCCGACTGACCTCCGCTGCCATGTCCATCGCACGTATCGTTCACGCCCTCCTTCGCCGCAATCCTCAATTCCCATTGGCTCTCCCTGGTAGCCTGGGCGGAGTTACTGACGTAATTGCCGGAACCCCACTGCGTCAGCCGAGACCAATTATTCTGCTAACTTCTATAGATCCCAATATTTTCCGCCGTTGCGACACTGTCCCCGTTGTCTGCCATTAATGTTTAAGTAACTGCCATTGGCTGCATTCCAGCCTTGTCTGGCATCGCTTGTTATATCGTAAACGTAACAGGGTGCACTAAGGGTGGTATAGACATGCGTGTTTGAATTTTAATCCCCTCTGCGCGTAAGGCACGCTGTTAAAATTTTCCGTACATTTACGGAAATTTTTACGAAAATGCACAGTGAATACACCGAAACGCAATCCGTACTGACGAAAAACGGAGTTAAATGCGTAAATGCAAGATACAGAAATTCTCCGTGTTTTCTATAACTTCCTGTTTTGGGCCCCGAACAATGGCGTGTCGTCACAAAGTTCTCTTCGCCCCCCGTAATCAGAAAATTATTGTTTCTGCGGCAGATAAGGGTATCCATGTCACTAAGGCATATTCTTTCAAGCATTAAAAAATACTAACACTTAAAATACACTAAACTTAACAGAGACTCGAAAAGTTGGTTATGTGATTAACACAGAAACTCAAAAGTTGTACCAGATTCACCACGTGAGCATTGTAAGTAAGTGGTTACCCAGCAAACACAACCTGTCGGCAAATTGTCGGCAAATTGTCGGCAAATTGTCGGCCCGATACTTGTGCTGTCGGCAACTGTCGTTTCAATGGCAGAAGATAGCCATCTGACAACGACCTGAAGTCTTTTTTGAGACAGTATGTTTGCCGTTAGAAAAAAGGCAATGGCCCACTGTATTTTTTTGGATAACATATGGATGTCTGCAAAAATATGTCGGCGTGATATCTCATAGCCAACATGCCGCCAATAACAAAAATAATATTCCGGCCCGATTCCAATATAGCATCTTTATTTTTCGGTAAGCTGGCTGTCATTTTATTTATTCCGGCCCGCTAACGTTTTCGAGACATGGCTCTTTATCACAATAAATATACAAATATGATGTCTTTTTGCCGACAAACTTTTCGAAAGTGTTTTTGAATAGGCATGATGTTAATGGCATTATGTCTTTTTTGAGACCATGTGTTAACCGTTAGCATGTTTTTTTTTTCTCATGATTATATATGTGTCACATGGTAGGCCATGGCATTTTTTACTTTGAAATTTTTTTTCATTTGTACAACCATCCGACATCTGTTGAAAACTAACAAAAACTATTTTGATTGCAAGTCTTTGAAGAAACGAAAAAAACAGTTTTTAAATAGTAAGTGTTTTAAAATTATTTGTTATATAGTCATGGAATTTATACATTCACTTATAATAATTTGTGTCATGATAAATTTGAAATTACTGAGAGTATCAGCAACTCACCCCGTGGTGTATAGGTTAGCATGCTTGGAATGTCAACTCAAGGGTCTTAGGTTCGAATCCCGCTCTCGGAAAGCAAAATATTTTCATATAATGTGCTGAGAAGTAAACGACATGAGGAAATAACTATTACTCAAATCTTTATTCGAAGAGTTGAGATTTGAGTCTGGCCCAGCATCCAGCCGCCGGAGGACCGGTGTCTTGCCGCCATCCATCGGGCCGCAGTGGGCCATGCAGTGGGCCGGCATCATCTGGCCGGAGTTTGTCGGCTGTCTTTTACATCACACTTTCCTGAAGTCCTGCTGCTAAAGTTCAACTTCCCGGATATTCCTCCGCCTCATGCTAACTAAGCTTAAGAGAGTCTAGAAGATTAAACCAAAGGGACAACACACAGCTTATGTGCGCTCTCGGTGTAATACAATTTTGTAAAATAACTATTTCTTACTGCATTACCACCAAACATATTATTTTCCCTGATTTTACTCATATCTATTTTTAAATTATATATTATAATTTTCACATAAAATGTACGTTCCGGAGTTCAAGTTAACAAAAATATAAGGTACTTTAATGTCAACACAAGTAGAAAAGGCTTTTGATACATGACATATATATTTAAACAACCAAATATGTCATACACGGGGTGATTTTTCAAAGGTTTGATTCAAACCAGTGTGAAGAAACCGCGAATTTACTACAGTATCTTTAGGCGAGATCGTTAAGATGTAGCGCTCGGGCGCAGATGATGTAGGTTCAAATAGGTGTCGGGATTCAAAATTTGACACATAACCGAAACTGTTAAAAGTACTGTTTTGTTTTTAATATTTTTTATACTATTGTCTAGGGAGTATGGAAGGTTTATGCTATTCTGAGTGAAGAACTGAAGTTAATTACGAAGACAGAGCACGAATTTAATTGAAGTATTATGATATACATTAAAATTAATTTACTGACGAGGGAGGTCCTAAGATGGCTTCATCTGTCAAGGGCACTGGCTACCGGGTAGCAGCTGCGAGATTTTAATATGAAATCCCATGTTTAAGGAATGTCGCCTCAGAGCGATAATTTCAAAGATCGGCGTTTCAAACAGAATTTTTTTTTTAGAAGTAGTTCCCTATACAGCGGAGTTGTTTCCATGGTACCTGTAGCCTGTTTGCAACGAATTTATAAAATTTATGTTTCACAAAATAGTGCGTACGACTTATCTATATTGAAAATATACGCTGGTAGAGGTCTTCTCCTAAAAGTGAGTGAAATTAGTGAGTGAGTGAAGAGATTTAGGCGGCTCTTAAAATCGAGGTCTTGAGAGCCGATTAGGGTTATTGAGGCGAGTGTGGAGCAGCACCGGAATGCAAGGGCGGGGTAAACGGGTGACCCGGCCGGGGATTGAAACCGGTTCACCATTGTGGGAGGCGAGCAGGCTAACCACTCAGCCATCGTGAAGAATACGTTTTGTTTGAAACGTCCATCTTCAAAATTAGTGAACTGAGGTTAAATTTCCTTAACATGAGATTTTCTATTAAAATTTCGCAGCTGCCAGCCGGTAGACCGTTTCCTTGAAGATGGGTATGGACGCCCGTGGGAACCTCGCGTTCAAGGTCAAGAAGCGAGGGAGCAATACGGGCGACACTAACACACACGCCTAGCGCCTCATCGCTCCTACGCGCAAGGCGTGCAGTGTTTCCGTCGTGACGCTGTAACTGTGCAAATTAGATCTGTAACATGGGGATTTTATTACACGCGATGAAAGACCGCAGATTAAACTACGCACGTATCTTTGTACTTTTCTCTTGTCGCTTAAAGAAACTGCATAGGCAAGCTATAAAAAATGCGATATTTGACCATTTTCACAAGTTTTTTTTCTGCGAGAATACACGTGATATGATGAAAGTAAAAAAATATAGGGGCATAGATAATTGTTTTTTTTTAAATATCTTTTCTGACAAAAAGTCGTTCTTGCAAAACATTTATTTACCGAGAAACGCGTATTCACACAATCAACTATTTCGCAAGAAAATGTGGGAATCCACCCCACTATTTTAGGGGGAAATACCCTTGCTGTCTCGGCTTTACGTATTTTCCTCATTAACTTAATTTTCGGAGTCAATATTTAAAAACCAAGCTAGTCATGACATAGGGAACATTGTAACAGTTATTTCTAAATCCCACTTATTTTTCTTACATGATTAGTGCCACATCTGTAACCGTAATCAAGCATTATCCAACTATTTAATAATTTCAGTCCCACGTGGGAAAATACAGGTATATTTGAAACCCTACAAATTAAAAGAAATTCGTCAAGGAGTCGTCCATGTCATGTATAGCTGTGATTTTTTATTTCTGGACATACATTTTCATTGCGAAGATTTGTACGAAAATTCGAAGATGGAGAGGATACTACCCCCTTAAGAGCCACCCAAATATCTCTCCACCCCATGGTGAGGTCGCCTTTCTCGTCCTGTACCTCACGCGTGTCGGTCTGATTATAAACACGTTTTCTCGTTAGAGGCTGTTCACGTTAAAGCGAGTACTATTTAAGGCCCTCCCAGCAGGCATTAACCACTAATAAATGTGTTTTATTGCAGCCTCAGACATTAACTTTTGAGAGTGGTGAAAGTATGTACCCTATTTATTAGTCCCTTGACATCGCTGATATTTAAAAAAAAAAAAAAATGGCTTAAAAGAAAAATTTTACAAGGGCCTTAAAGAGCGCTCACTTGACCGTGAACGGCCTATAAACGTCCCCAATGCTTTGCAACCAAGAGTCGAGAGATCAATCAGCCCCAGCGTGTTTGCTGCGTGTCATCAGCGACGCGTGGGGGCAGTCAGTTCTCTTACGAAGTAGGTCGCGTCAGCCGGTGTTTCTTTGAATGTCATCCAGAGGCGCGCGCCACGCCCGGATCGATCCGAGCGGCGCGACATTTAATTCCGCGGTGTTCCCGGCAGGTATGCGCGGCAATATTGGCGCCGCATAGCGTCGCACGGCGTCGCATAGCGTCGCACGGCATCGATTAATTAGTCCGGGCTTGCTCGCTGCCGCGACCCCCCTCCCGCGAGCTCCGCGCCTCGGTCCGGCGGGGCCGGCGAGCGAAAGGACACTCCGCAGTTGGAATTTCCCGACGTGCTCTCCGGTTCCTTTCCCTCCTGTCGTTCGGCAGCGATCGCGGATTGGAATTCGAACGGACAACAACGCGAGGGCGTCCTCGGGCGACGTCAAAGCTATGTACCCCATTCTCCTCCGCTGCACCGAGGAAATGGGGTTGTCGAGTCGCACAAGATTTGTCTGGTGCAAACAAGTTATTTTGTGTCGTGTTCTCATTTGGTTGCCGCAAGCTGCGGGATCTGGTTAGTGCGACTGAAGATTTGTTTGGCTAAACGTACAATTAAACAGTCTGGGCAGATATATAAAAAAGAGTTTCCCAGTTCCACCGGGTTTCGGTCCTACATCACCTGCGTCTCAGTAATCTCAGCTCACGTGACAACTGATGACGTCGGAGAGATTTTAAATAGATATAGGCCTACTGCAAATATTGGGCAACATACGCTAACAAATCTTTCAAGTTTTACAGCTTTACTTGTCAGTTTCTTGTTGCATTGTTTTATTAATGTGTTTATACGATTGTTAAGCATCAATAGATAGACTAACAAACACGGTTAGTATCCTAATTGTCACTCAAATACAAACAAACTCTCGAGCTGTATTTTCAAACGAAGGTAGTCAAATGAGTGGCCAATAAATTATGGTACAGTTGATTCAAACAAATATTTAGTTGACAGTCTAATTTTTTTTGGCCCAACCAGAGATTTTCTTTATTAAAACATAGATTTTGTTAGACGAATAAAAGTAATTTTGTTGCTTTTCAAATTTCGTTTGCTCAACAGTATATATTTTGTTAAGGCAACTAAATATATATACAGACAAATATTTTGTTAAAATTTCTCTCAGTGTAACGGTCTACTTTCAGGCTATTACTAAGCCTCGTGCAAACAAAAGCTTAACTAAGTTGGACTTGTTCGAAAACGTCACGGAATGGGATCCGAATGAACAATAGTATGAGGGTACATGGTGGACGTCAAAGCTATATAGTCCATTCGCTTGCAGGCTGTTCACGGTAAAATGAGCACTTTTGAAAGACCTGCTTAAGATCTACTTGCATGCACGTTGTGTAGTGTTCTGCCTTAGAAAAAATTAACATCGCCAAGGCTCATCACTCCATTCATGCTTCGGTCTAGTGCAACTGTGAAATTATTACGAAAGTAAATATTTTACATATCTGCTCATTTTTACACGTTGGTGCATAAAAAAAAAACAGAAAACGCAATAAATAATTCGAGCTATCGCAAATGGTTACTTAACACCATTTATTCGACGTTAAGATATGGAACCACTTTCCAAACACTGCTACCAACTTTACTGGGCGAATGCCACTCAGTGCACCCATTCAAATATATTTATGCGGGGGCGGTGACTTTTTTTTTCCTAAGGTTCATTTAAAAAATGCTCACTTTTACATGAAAAAGCTCTTACTAAAGTTCTACTTTAAGGCTATTCCTCCGCCTCATGCAAACAAAGCTGAACTAAGTCTAGAAAATTACACCAAAGGACACCGCACCGAATTCGTGCACACTTAATTGTAATAATATTATGTATGAGAACTAGTTCTTCCTAGGCGCTCCCAACACACATGTTTTCTCGCTGTTATTATAAATATTTATTATGAATGAAACACTGTAATTTATGTATCGGGAACACTTCAATTTAACGGAAGGTAGAATCATTTTATGTTAACAGAGGTGTCAAAGGTTAGTGATACACGGCAAGCGGCACCTGTTTCTCGCGAAAAGATATCACGACAAGTTGTTTTCAAACAAACTGCACTTCAAAACCACTTTCGTAATTGGATCGTTTGAATTGCAACGCGTCTTTCTGCCTGCTCGAGAACCACTGACTACCATTATCGGAGGAACTTCATTCTAATTGGCCCACTTACTTAACAGACTGTCTTCGCACAAAGACAAGCGGCCAATAGCCAAAATGAAGACTACACGTAGGATGCACATAGGATATTGACGTCCAGCCTCCACGTAAATCTTCTCGCGAAAAACAGTTGGCCCTATACATGGCATATTTAGAAAATAACAAAATTCGTCAAACATGGGGTGCATGAGATGTGAACAGACTATACGTGTTACATAGACCTACGCTCAAAAGTACCTGAGGTGCATGTACTCAACCGTGCTACAGACTCTCCGCCAATCAAATGATGGGGTCACCGCTTCAAGTCCCATGGTTACACGCAGCACCACGAGAACACCGCACGCCAGTTCCGAGCAATGCGCGTAGCGGCGAGGGTGCACTTGTAGCGCGTGCCATTGTAGCCCTTATATCTCCCGCGCTTCTCTGCCTCAAACGCGGAAAATATGCTCCAAGCAGGTGGGATTATACTTAGGTTAAGAACGAAACGAGATTTATTATGGGAGAGTTATTTCTAGGGATAATTCCCGCCGCTAGGTTGCGCTGTGTTCCAAAATGAAACTTTTAATTAATATTTAAAGCTATGGGACAAATAAAAGAGAAATATTTTACTTAGTTACCAAATTATTTTATATTTTATTTATGATTATTGCAATTATCCTGATTTTAACTTAGAAAATAGATAAAATCTGGCAAAGGTTGTTCACAGTAAAGAGAGCACTTCTGAGTCCATGGTTAATTTTTTTTTCAGCCATTTTCTACCATTCAGCCACCTTATATTAAATAAATATTGGCATATAAATAATAAACACAGAGTACACTCTCAATATGAATCAGTGATAATTTCACTGTTTCAATCAGTCAAAAGTATCTGACCGATTCAATAGACACTTCAGTGAATTTAACTGATTAATTAGGGAATAAATGCCAGATTTCCTTCACTTATTGATTCAATGACATTTTCCACTAATTCATCAGTCATTTTTTTTTCACTGTTTACACAGTGACTGGTGGATCAGTTAAACAACGTGTAAATATGGCCGTCACACATCGGTTAAAAATGGCTGTTAAACAACTTGTATCAAACGAAATACATGCGAATAAACTCATAAAACCAATACAGAATACTTTTTAAAATGTGTTTCGTCTTTCAAAACGCCATTTTACGTCTTTAATTTCGTTTTCATGAATTCGTCTCAGCGCTCTGTTTGAAGGTTTAAGCTGCATATAATGTGATGAAGAAAGTGCACTTATATATATATATATATATATATATATATATATATATATATATATATATATATATATAAAATTCGTTTTAACAATCCTAACGGTACCAATTCAACCAAAGACGAAAAATAAGAGCATACAATAAGATAAATATTTTCTTCTCATTATTTCAACTTAGTGTGTTAGCGTAGGTGAATCCCTGCCCCCATAGCTCAGGGGTAAGGTAGCCGACTTGTAGTCTAGGGGTCGTGGGTTCACGCCCCATGCCTTCCGCGGAACATTTTCAGTTCGCTTGTCGCAGTGAGAATTTGTCAGCAAGTCGGTCTAACTTCAACTCGATAACGTCACTTCAACAATAACCAAATACAAAAATTACAAAACAAAAACAATACGGTAAGGTAACAGTCTAAAATCGAAGTGGAAAGGGCGCGTGAGTTAAATCCCGGCCACCTCCGAAAATATTCTTAGTTTTCTAAAATACGGTAAATTACTCTACATAAATAGTAAGCTATCGTAAATATGTTTATTTCACGTAATTATTAGGCTACGTTCATCAAAAACAATATTTAATTCACCACTGCATTGGGCCGTCACTTATTCAATCAGTGAAATTTTTTTTACTGAAACAATCAGTGGTTTTCCGCTGATTATAAGTGGAGCCATTTTCACTGATTCGAGTAGTTTAATTTCACTGGTTTCCCACTGATTCGAATTTGGAGTAAATATACTATACAGCAGTCGTAATTTAACGTCTAAGGCTAAAATAAAATGTATTTATTGACCAATTCCAAAATTAGAGGGCTTTCAAATGTGCTCACTTTGCCTTGAACAGCCGATATCTTTCCGACACCAGCACTTACCTATTAGCGAAAATTTTCCCCTTGCCGAACTTTTAATATTGATCTTGGCAACCTGTAGTAGACGTAATCTTAACTAAGTTCGGAAAATTATACCGAAGGGGCAACACACCACATTCGTGCGTAATATCTTTAACAATATTTTTGCATAAGAACCATTTCTTATCATAGGCTGTTCACGGTAAAGTGAGCACTTTTGAAAGCCCTGCTTAAAATCCACTCGTATGCCCGTTGTGCATTCTAAATCCTTGTGTAAGATTAACATTGCCATGGGCCTCATCACTTAATTCGTGCGTTGGTCAAGTGAAACTGTGAAATTATTAGAGAAGTAAATATTTTGCAAACATGCTCATTTTTACACTTCGATGCATTAAAAAAAAACAGAAAGCGAAAGAAATAATTTAAATGATCAGAAATTGTTATCTAACTCTATTTATTCGACGTTAAGACACGGAACTTCTTCCCATCCATCGTTACCAACTTGACTGGGCGCTTGTCACTTACGGCGCCCGTTAAAATATATGCAGGTAGGGACAGCGACTTTTTTCTAGGGTTGATTTCAAAAGTGCTCAATTTATCGTGAACAGCCTTTAGGTATTATCAACTCAAGTACTTTCTCCATGTTTTTTTAATTCGTGTTAATTCAGATTAAATTGTGCACTTTACGGATACAATATAAATACATGATAAATGTAATCAATAGAGATATACTTTTATGTAAATAGAAGTATAGACCTATAACGCTTGTGATACACAACATATTTAAGAAACAGCCAAACGGGTATTACACAGGGTGATTCTTCAAATGCTCGATTTACATAGGGTTAAGAAACTGCGAATAGACTATATGGCGTCTCATTCATTTCCGCTCACGTATACCGTCGTTAAGCGAACTACAAACAGCTATAGTCTGTTCACGATAAACTGACATCTTTGCTAAAACCCTGCCTAAGATCTACTTGTATGCACATAGTCTATTTTTACACAATGTGTAAATGCAACATTTCCATGACGTTAATCGCTTTATTCGTGCGTCTGTCAAATGAAACTAAGATATTTTGCACATTCTTTAATGTAAGCGCTTAAATGCGCAAAAATTGCCATAAAGCAAAATAAATAATTTCAATATTCACAAATGTTAACATAAAGTTTTAAAACTTCGTAAATTTACTCGCCCAAGGTTTGTGAAAGTCGCTTGATCGGTAAATAGTACGTTCTTCAGAAAATTACTGCTATTCCTTACAGACATCACAACAAACCTACAAAACTGAACACGCTGCTGGAAATCACCTCCATGTAATGCCTGATGAAGAGCCATGTGATGTGGATGGAATTTCTGTTGGCGCAGTATCCGTAACACACTTGTTTTACTTGTTCCTACGAACCTGGAATGTTCTCGCGCTCCCATGTGGGAGTTTGCATCGACACGGGCCAACACATCGTGTAGATGCATCTCGCCTGTAGCGGTCTTTCATCGCACTCGTGTTGCGGAGTTGCAATCTCCTCGTATCATTTGCCGTGAGATGGGAGTCCGATTAGGACACCTTTCACCATGCATTTGGACGGCTTGCTTGGGAATTCTGCCACACTCGCCGTAAATAAGTAGAGCGTCCAGTTATCCCTCATTTGCGAACTTATTGCAAACGTACAGCCACACACTGCAATACCACTTACCATAACAGATTACGGGGTCTGGTGCTGCACTGCTATTAGGAAGCATTCCCGCCAGGATGAGTCGCGGCGCGTGTTGCTTGCTTACATCTGTGAGTACAGGTCCCCTGTCCCATAATACCGGCCCATCTAACTTAATCATATTTGCACATTATTTCTTGGTGTGTCTGTGTTACTTTCCATTGCATAGGCCATGTCACTGAATTCCTCTTAGCACGTACTTTCAGATTCCGTTGAAATAAATGTGTGTTTCCGGGGTAAAAAATCATGTCTGGTTTAATTATTTCTCTCAATACACGTGTTGCGAATAGTCACCTTCCGGCAAATTACTTGCCCCCGTACGTAATTTCATTTAGCGAAAACACGCAATTCGTGTTCTGCCACCGGTCCGGAAATTTTTGGGGTGCCCACTTTTGGCGGGCCGGCCTGTATATTTTACGCCTAAAACATCGTAGTCGCCAGGAGTTTACAGTTAATTAAAACTTCCTTGCTGTTAGTCTGGTATTTTATGTGTCGGCGCATAGCACTGAAACCAAGCAAGTGTTCATGATTTGCCATTTACAGTAAATATGATGTGTTGCCAAGACGTGTAGTGTATCTTGTTAGGCGGTCGGTTGGTCGGCAGCGCTGCGAGTCGCTGCCGCGGCAGTGTACACGTGAGATGAAAGAGCCCGTGCTGCTTGGATGGACGAGAAAGAAGTGAGTAGGGGGAACTGGTTCGTCCGAGCTCAGCTGCTCCGCGAATGACATCAGCATGGGGACGGGAATCTGCGCTCGTCGAAAACGGCACAAAGCTATCTTTCAACTCGGCGCGACGTTTGTAGGTGGTTGTGAACGTTTGGGGGGGGGGGGAGGATGGGGCTTGCGCGCATGCGTGCAAGGGGAGTTTTATCACGTTGAGTGGGTGGATGAAAGAAAATGAGGAGGGGGGTGGGGGAGGGAGTAGCTGTGAAAAGTTCCGCGCGGCTGGTCGACAGAAACGAACTGCGCTTATCACCACGCGCGATAGCGACGCGACGCGACGCGACGGAAGGGCTGTATGAAGAGTTTGAGGGCGGGACCATCACACGCCAACATCAGATACGTCATGCCATGCGCAACCCCGCGGAGCGCGAGTCTCATTAGCACACCGTCCTACAGACGACGAAAGAGAAGACGAGAAAAGTGTGTGGGAACGCATGAACAGATCAGACTTGAAGTTACAGGAAAAGGAAGGAGGTGGAGGGATGGGAGCAGGCATCTGCTTGCAGGGGAACGACCGTACTTCACACAGAGAGAGAGAGAGAGAGAGAGAGAGAGAGAGAGAGAGAGAGAGAGAGAGAGAGAGAGATAAAAAACCGACACGCCGTTGGAAATTTCCTTCTCGGTTAGAACGGATGTTTGAACAAACCAGACTGAAAGCACAGTATACTTTCCAGGGGAACTTCAGAGCAGGACGAACTTCTGTTACGTTGTCTCCAGATGGAAATCCAAGCGTTGCAATTAAAAAAATTCAATTTTATCTCGGGTGACAGTTAATTCCAAAAAAAAAAAAAAAAAAAAAAAAAAAAAACGGTGGTAGAGGAAACTCAGAGGAATAAAGTTGTGAAGGAGGGGGGGGATGTTTTTATTTGCAATGTGTGTTAGTCTTTATTTGTACATCAGTGTGTGAAGCGCCAGCTCTCTTGCCGTTACCTTCAAATTGCAGCAAATTTTGAAGTCCTGCCAGGCTGCATCCCGAGTGACAGCAAGCGACAGCGATGTTGTATAAAAAAAACCGTGTTACAGGAGTAACCAAATTTCTGATCTAACTTGTTACCCATGCGTTTTAATACCCAAAACCAAAAACATTATCCTGACATAGTTGTATCACTAAAGAAATCTCTAAGCACAATTTTTTCCGCAGTGGTACACATAACCTTTCCATCCACGATCGCTGGATATTTAGTTTCTGTTTTCAGACGAAATGTTGATCTGCGAAACAGAGGAATGCCACTAGCTGCAAATCCATTCAGAAAACTGTAGCAAGCTCTGGGTGCCAGATCATCAGAGGTATTTATTGAGTTTGAAGGATAACGAAATCGGAAGTCGAAAAAAAAAAAAAACTTATAATAATGTCATAATAATTATACATTTGTGCAGCCAATCGATTTAAATATTTTGCACACATAACATTATACCTTCCATTCTATGAAGCCACATTGATATTTTCTCAAGGGCGCTGGCTGATTAATGCAGAGTTGGGCGATCGCACTGATAGGATTTGTTTCCTCAACAACATTTCACAATACTGCTTTCAGAAAAAAATGCTTTGTGTCCTTTGAAGAAAAGAACCTTGCTATGAGAGCGCAAGTAAAGGGTGCCTACGATAAAGTGATCACTTTCGAAATCAACCTTAGAAAAAATCACTGCTCCTACAGGCATATATTTTAACGGGCGCAATGAGTGACATGCTCCCAGTAAAGTTGGTGAGGATACACTCTAAATCTCAATCAGTGAGAATTTCACTGTTTCAATCAGTAAAACGTATTTGACTGATACAACAGTTACTTCAGTGAATCTAACTGATGAATCAGTGAAAAATGCCATATTCCCTTCACTGATTGATTAAGTGACATTTCCCACGGATTCGTCAGTCATTTTTACCACTTTTTTTCTCAGTGGTTTATTTTTTGACTGATGGACCAGTGAAACATCTATGCAGCTTCCACCGTCTCTAGATTATTTTTGACTAATGTATCAGTGAAACTGAGTGTAAAAATGGCAGACGAACATCGTTTAAAAATGGGCGTTAAACGACTTGTATCAAGTGAAGTAACAACGAATCAACGAATTAAACAAATACAAAATACTTTCTAAAATGTGTTTCGTCTTTCAAAACGCCATGTTACGACGTAATATGTGCACACAGACTTTCGTTCCATTTTTTATGTCTTTCATTTCGATTCCATGTAATCGTCACAGCGCTCTGTTTGAAGGTTTAAACTGCATTAAGTGTGGCGAAAAGGGTGAACTGGTATATATTATTCGTTTTAATGATCCTAACGGTACCAATCAAACCAAACACGAAAAGTATGAGCATACAACTTCAATCTACACAATTTCGCAGCGGAAATATATGACATATATTTTCCTCCTGTAATTTCAACTTGGCGTTGTAGCTGAGGTGCGCATGTTCTATCTCAGCCACTTGCAAAACTTTCTTTACTTTTATAAATTGCGGTAAACTGCACAATATAAATAGTAATCTAACATTATTTTGTTTATTTCACGTAATTATTTGCCTACATTCAATAAAAACACTATTTAATTCGCCACTGCAGTCGGCCGTCACTTGATCAATCAGTGAAATTGTTTCAAGTCACTAATTCAATCAGTGAAATTTTTCGCTTAAACAATACGTGGTTTTCCACTGATTCTAAGTGGAGCCATTTTCACTAATTAGAGTAGTTTAATTTCACTGCGAATTAGTGGTTTTCCACAGATTCGAATTTAGAGTGTAGAAGGAAAGTAACTTCATATCTTAGTGTCGAATTAAAAGTGTTGGATAACCATTTGTGATAACTTAAATGGTTTCTTTCTATTTCTGTTATTTTAATGCCTCTACGTGAAAAAAATAAGCAGATTTGTAAAATATTTACATCTCTAATAATTTCACAGTTTCACTTGATCGAATCGTGAATAAAGTGATGGTGCCCATGGCGTTGTTAATATTACTTAAGGCGGAAGAATTGTTTATGTGCATAGAAGTAGATCTTGAGCAGGGCTTTCACAAGTGCTCAGTTTACCGTGAACAGCCTATAAAAGTCAATAAATTAGTGTGTTTTTTTTAGTTAATAAATTGTGATTTGCCAGCAATTTCTGGCTCTTAAGAATTTTACAAAATAGCTTGTAGAAATGTGGCCCGGGCAAAGATGGACAAAGCATTTTTGTTTGAAAGCAATGTATTGCGAAAGGAGGCCAAGGCACGCCTTAAATCATTTAACATGTAAAACCCTCTCCTTTCATTCTGCTGGTATCGAGTAAATAGTCTTTAGTCTCTCAGTAGGGGAATATTTCGCTCATTCCATTGATTATTCTGGTTTCCCTTAATCTCTGGGGCGAATAGGAGTTCGATTGAAAAATCTTTGAAGTTTTACCAGTAAACCGATCTTTCCGATACATTTAATACCTTGCGTGAGGCGAAAAGGAGGAGCAGAAATAAGTTACCGTAAAATAATTTCTAATATGTTCAAGTGTTTTGATTTTTTTAATGTTGAAAAGATTTTAAAATGTTTTTAGTTAATTTTAAAATTGTTTATTGAAGCTGGAAATTCATAGAACGTCTACCCTTCCTTAGGTTGAGAACTAAAGTTTATAGCTAAACTCTAAATAATTATGAGTGCACTACCAGTAAAATAGAATGCCAGCATAGAAACATGTGTTCCAGAAATAATGTGCTCCTTCCACTAGAGTTAAATTTCCATTTATACAAAACAATTTTTTTTTGTCTTCAAAACTGTTGTGTTGGGCATATGTTTATTATTACAGGATACCTGCAATAAGACGTTTAATTTTATTTATTTATGTGGAATACAATATTTCCGCAGTCTTATTAGGGTGTAATATTGATGTGGAATACAATATTTGGCAGTCTTATTAGGGTGTAATATTTACTTTCAGTCAGCGTTTGTTTAGTCTGCCGGACTCTTTCTTGAAAAATATCGCTTATTTGGTTTGTTTGTCGAGGAAATAAATGCGTGTATGAGGCTACATTCACGTAACATTGAAATACATCCTTTATATTAATAGTTTATGCTTCATAGAAATTTGCAGATTGTTTCCTCAGCTCTAGCACGCAGTGGCACAACAAGATTTGGCGTGCATTATATGCGTTCTCTTTCTCACACCTCAAGCAACGAACCCATGAAGCAACACATGAAGGAAATAGCTGCAATGGCTTCTTCAGAGTGTCGAAGTTATTTCTGACCCAGTATTTCTGCAAAGAAATATTTACTACAATATCTACACTGCTGCTACCTTAGACTCTTACACACACACACACACACACACTAACGCATATATATATATATATATATATATATATATATATATATATATATATATATATATATATATATGTGTGTGTGTGTGTGTGTGTATATATATATTCTTAATATCAGAGTGCAACAAGTTTTCCTAATAATTATCTTTGATTTTTGCAAGCCTTTACCAACAAGCAAAGATGTGGTGTCTATGTTAACACGGTCCACTTTATTTTTATTTTATTTTGAGGTCTTGAATATTAACAAGCTTGATATAGCTTCGTGTGAAATAAGTTGAAACTGGCCACGAAAATCTCTTGGAAACAATACATAAATATTCATAGTTGGCGTTAAAAATTAGATGAATGTTTTTTTTTTTTTTTAAGACGTCAAACGAATACCATTGAACGTTTCTGCAAAAAATGCCCCGCATTTATGTAGTACTGTAAAATGAGAGTATCTGCGAACCTATTTCTTTGATTGCTTTCTGAGATCGACCATTATCTTCCAAAACATTGAAAATAATTTAATAGCTTCATGTTATCGAACAAGATGCTTGACTATTTACTTATTGGCTTTTTTATGAGACGTCACGGATTTATTGATGGCTAAATCAACTAGCGCTGCGCAGCTCTGTGATAATTATACCTTCCCGCGTCACGGCTGTATTTATCACGGGTTCGAATTCCACGCGGATTTTCTTTGTCAAATGTGATAGTGTCCAAGCCATTCAGAGGGATCCAGATAATGGATCCTTCAAACTCTTTAAAACAAACACGTTACTTATAATAAATGCAAAAGCCTACAAGTATTTTCTAAATTAACTTTAAGGAGCAAATGTTTTTCAAGGTCAGCAATATTCCGCACTAATTTATGCAGTAAATGAGATGTACCATAGTCTATTGCTTCTCAATGTTGTACAACGTCATGCCACGAACTTTAATTAACCGTGTCATCTTCATATTTTGATGTTGATTTTAAAATCTTGTGGCTTTACAAATTAGCAAATACGTAATTATATTTATGTGTTACCTTACATCCTATAAAATGTTTGATGAAATAGTTATTTACTTTTGTTCATTAAGAATTCCACATATTTTAACTTTAACGCCGTGTATCCTTCTCAAAGGCGTTTATCGATGTCGCTCATTCAATTTTAAGCATTTTTAAAAAGACAACTGAAATAGGAGTATTTTTACACGTTGAAAATTGAAGAAATAACTACTGAATTATAATAAATATGTGTTCCATTGTCTTTAATCACTGTCATTTGATTGACGCGACGCAACTAAGTAGATGGCGGGTGAAGAAAGTGAGTGAAGAGATTTGGACGGCTCTTAACAGCGAGATCTTGAGATTCGAGTGAAGAAAGTAAAAAAGACAAAAAGTAAAGAGAGGAGGAGAAGGAATGAGAGGGAGACAAGATCGAATGACAGACAGCCAAGACAGAATGAGATAGCATGAAAATACAACATGAAATGATAGAACATGAAAATACGAGACGAAATTATAGCCTACAACTACTAAGCGAGCCCAAAAAATCTTAAAAATGGCTCGTTTTTGTTTTTAAAAAGGGGGGTGGGGGCTTGCTACTGCATATTCTTGCACATGGCAAATTTTTAGGAAAAAAGGGAAATTTCTAGATAGCGGCCAGCGCCTCCTGCATCATCCCCCTCCCTATGCGTTGGCGTTTACCAGACTCCACTACTTATAGTCTATTCGTAGTATCTTCATACTTTTCCAATCAAGCCTTTAAAAAAAAACTCTCCATGTATAATGTGTATGGTGGTTTCCTAAACAAGTCATTTATGACAAGCATTTTATGCTTCTGTTGAAATAAAAATATCTTATTTTAGTTTGAAATGATTGCTTTATCATATTATATTTATAAATTATAATATTTTATTTACAATTAATATGAATAAGAGCACAGTGAATATAGGTTTGTTGTTAATGCCTAGTAAGAAATTGTTCTCATGCAAAATAATAATAATTTAACTGAGTGCGCTAAAATACGGTACGTTGTCCTTTTGGTGTAAGGTTCTATACTTCGTAAAGCTATGTTTGCATGATGCGGAATGATATCCTGCAAGCAGAACTTCAGCAGGGCTTCAGAAAAGTCTGAAATAACCGTGAATGTACTGTAGGGACTGGATAACAGGAACATTTTGAGGATTCAGTGCCCTGAATATCAGACTTCACAGTGTTCTGTACACCCAAGCCTCAGTCTATTTCTCTACTGGCCGTTGGCTGATGGTTTAAGGAATAGTGAAATCTACCCTAATACAGGTAGCAGAGGATCCGATCAGTATTTTCGCGCAATGATGGTTTTGGATCCAGAGTGTTCGAGGACGTGTGTAATTGTATTCGAACTGCGAAACCAAATGAAGTGCACATCGGTTTGAAGTGTGGCTTCGTCCTCGAATAGTTTGCAAAACTAATTGGTTTAGCAAGTGTAGGCAAACGTGAACACTCAGTAATGACCTTGCTGAAACCTGTAGGGCAACCACAGCCCGGCACCCTGCAGGCTGTGGAGGAGCAGACGTCCTTTGTACTTACAAACTCCGTACAACTCATCCGGCGCGCGTAGACTTTGTGTGCGAGCAGGAACACAACTTAAATACATTCCATTTCAGACCTGGATAGTTACCAATAGCTTAAGAGGTATGGGCTGAAGCATCTAACTATTGAAGGAACTTACACCACGGCTAGTTTCAGCATTAAAAATTTTAATGAGGAATTTTTTTTTTTTTATGTTCAACTTTAAAAATGTTACGAGGAAAATTGTTTTAAAAATCCTTTATGGCAATAGCAAGTGAAATGGAAGAAAAAGAACCTAAATCCGGTAGGTAGTAGCCGTTAGAATGTGTAACTCTGCCCATAAACTAAGTGCGAGAAAACTTTAAAATTTCTTTAAATTGTTCCTCGGATAAATATAAAAATTCCCAGAACTATTCTGTTTCTGAAAATACTTAAAATCTTGTATAACACCCTTCAGTTAAACACGGCGAAAGCACTAGACTCAGTCCTATATTACTCATGTTAACTGGATGTTGGTGTATGTGTTCATAAGGCAAATCAAGATGGCGTCATACTCGACCTTCCAGCACAAGTATAAATTACCTGTCCTGCAGTAACTAATGTATAAAACACAACTCCGTCTTATCTGGGCTATACTGTAGTTCTCGTGGGACTCTGCTTTGTTTGTTTATTTTGACTGGAACTTGTGCTCCTCTCCCGCAGCAGGAACAAATCAGCACATAAGGTCGTGTTTGATGTGTGAATGTGCAGTTCACGGACCGACCGCCGTTACAGATACCTGCTAACTCCTCAATGTCTAACGCGCGAAGGGATCTTTATGCCCGTCCCATCTTCCTCGCGGAATCCCATTCACACTCGAGACAATTCAGGGGCGGTGCTGGAATCCCTGATATCTCATTTAGAAACCTACGCTGCACGCGCTCGTGTGAGCGACATACAACAGTTCTCTCCGACTCCGGTGGTGAAGGCGAAACGACCGCTAGCATACGATGCCAGCCTATCATAACTCAGGGTTTGTACCTGCCAGCCAATCGGAAGGCTGCAGATTCGAAACTCCAACGACTCTAGTGCCCAAATTCCAAATAATTAGTGGTCTCGAAACGGCGGTTAAGAATTAAAAACCCTGGCACAAATACACTATAGAGACCGAAAAATAAAAATAAAACTAAATATGTATGTAAACAAAAATAAAATGCTAACATAACTAACTCATTCAAACATTCCTTATTGCCATCATAACATCTAATTTTATATATCCTGCTACTAAAATATTTACACAAATAATTTACACAAATAAAAATATTACATGTATGACAAGTATATAATACATAAATTAATTAAATTGTTATTTTTGTGTGCTACAATTTATGCGAAGAAGGGAGAAAAAGTTGAAGATGTAAGTAGGCCGTTCTGTGATTTGTGCGAAAAATAACCGAGTACACAATTACGTGTTTGAAGTCTTCGGGTACACTCGTGATTGTGGCTGTGTTAATAGTAGAGTGATTGATACTTTTTTTGGAAAAAAAAATATAACAAACATAATTTTACACATTATAATAAATATGAAATTCGTATAATAGGCAATAATCAGTGTTGAAAAGAGAGTGGAAACTACATTTGTGAACAAAATGTTTTCGAACATAATTTTAGTTCACTATAGCATCTCTTAAAAGCACTAAGTAAAACTGTTCTGCGTCCAGAATATTTGCAATTTTACAGAACCATTTTCAGATTGTATTTTATGTAAGACGAGTATGAAGAAGAGGAAAAAAAATTTTCCTATTTTGCTACCTGGTTCAATACCCGGCCGGGTCACCGGATTTTCGCAAGTGGGAATCGTGCCGGACGATGCTGTTTGTCCGCGGGTTTTCTTGGGGATCTCCCGTTTCACCCCGCCCTTTCATTCCGGCGCTGCTCCATACTCACCTCAATCACCCTCATCGGCTCTGAAGACCTCGCTGTTAAGAGCCACCCAGTTTATTCACTCACTCCTATATTGCTACCGCCATTAATAGAAGACTCCAGTGAGTATATTGTATTATAACAAGCAGTTACAAAAAGAGAGTCAATTCAAATATCTATATTAAAGAACTCAATTAACCGTGACCATATACATGTGGAAACATGGCCGTTGGCAAGCTAATTCCTCACACCTGACGAAAAGTACTGCAATTGCAAGTCATGCAAGCATAACGACAAACAATATAAAAAATAAAAAATAAAATGTGTCTCCCGTTGGAGAACAGGCTGTAACTTCAAAATTTAATGACCATTGTGAGTTTCACGTCAATATTATTTTGTGCCCGGCGGCTGCCATTAACCCCCGAGGGCTCTATGGGCAAACAAAATTTCGGCTTATCAGGGGATGTTTTTGCAGCTTCCCTCCCTTCCATCAAGCAACCCAAGGTGGCGGAGTGGTTGGGGAGGTCCGTTGTTTGTGGAGAACTATAAACCTCTCTCTCCCCCCCCCCCAACCTTCTTCAAGCAGACCTTCCCCTGTACGCCCTTTTCCTTCGCGCGAACCGCCACTCCGGCCCGCGTGTGAAATATTCAGCTATCCATCAGGCAGCGAGTGGCGGGCCCTCGATAAAAACATCGATCCGCGCGCCGTCTGTCGTCGGAACTTGGCGTTACTAGCTCCCCGCCGGGTATCGGTGTTTAATTAATGCGCGCGCGGGAGTAGCGCCCTACTAGTTTTTACCAGCCCGGGGGGAAGAGGGGGGGGGGAGGAGGAGGTGTTGCGAACGAGACCAGATTCTGTTGCGTCCTTTCGGGACACCCGATGAGTGATGAATAGGAGAGGGCTAATTTTCGCGAGGCCATTTGATTACAGCTATGTGACGCGAAATTGAAACCCGTATTTTGGCACGTGGGAAACCTGGGCACGTTGATATGTGCGAGTGGGGGAAATTTGGGCGGGTCTTAACAGCGAGGTCTTGAGAGCCGACGTGGGGTGATTGAGGTGAGCGTGGAGCAGTACCGGAATGAAAGGGCGGGGGGTAAAAGGGAGATCCCCGAGAAAACCCGCCTACCAGCGGCATCTTACGGCACGATTCCCTTTTGCGAAAATCCGGGATTGGCCCGGCCGGGGATTGAATCCGGTTCACCTTGGTGGGAGGCGGGCAGGCTAACCGCTCAGCCATTGCGGCCTCCGACGTTGCTGTTGGCCGGTTGGAGTTTTCTCGGAGTTATTCCGTTTACTTAGCCCACCACCGTATTAAGTTGCTGCTTCATATTAGCCTGTTTTCACCCCCTATGGGAATGATCGAGGACATGTAGCACGCGAAGGATGTTTGTTGGCATGACTGCAAACGACAAGGAATCAGTGGCCGGCGTGTCACGAGTCTCCTTCGCGAGAAATCTGATTCGTTGAATTGTTCCGCCTGTCTCACTTACCAGTGGTTAAGGTTGAAGTAAAGCAACTGCCTATGGAGCACTCCACCTGACTGTACAACGTGAAGAACTCATAACAAATTAGTACAGACACCATAAGAATTGTCAGAAAAGTGCGATTTATGCTGCATATGAAGGAAGAATATATATACTATACAACATTTTAAAATATTTTATTAAAATATACTTTTTAAATGTACGAAATTAATCTATCGATAAACTCTACATTTTTAACGAAATTTAAGCTAATTTCCTTTTGGATACTTCGGAAAGCAGAATTTACAAGAAAATCTTCTTCAAGAAAGATCGTCAGAATATTTACTGCTATCGTATGTAATAAAATCATTGTAATACTGTATCATCCCGATTTTATAATTAACTTTATTTACTTCAGTTTCAGCCATATATGTTTGTGACAAATGGACGCACATAAAATCAATTACAAAAATTATTTCCTACAATATTACTACTATTTTCTTACACACAATCATAGTAAACAGTATGAAGACATTCCATGACGAAGATTTTCTTGCAAATTCTGCTTTCTGAAGCATCGAGAATGGAAATATGCTTATATTTGGTTAAAATGCAGACTATTTTAATCGATTATTTTTTTAAATTTAAAATCATACACTAGTGAAATATTTTATAATGTTGCAAAAAATATATATATTCTTCTTATATATATATATATATATATATATATATATATATATATATATATATATACCACGTAAATCGCCCAGTTCTGACCATTTCTATGGTGTCTGTACTATATTTGTTTGAGTTCTTCACGTTGTATAGTCGGGTGCAGTGCTCCATAAGCAGTTGCTTTACTTCAATCTTAACGCTGACGTGATCTAACACGCAGCGCATAGTCTACTACTTGCGGGAAGCAATTACAGAGCACATCATATAATTAAACGATTACAACGACTGAGCTAAAGGAAATTAATTCGGGACTGAAAGGGTTAAGGGGTCTCATCTCTTATACTAAATATACCTAAAAAAAATCTGTGCTCCCGGTTTTATTTTCAAAATGTGACCTAAAATGTAGATATCTTAGAAAAACTTATCTTAACTTATAAATATGAAATCTTGCCAAATCTTCTATTGCAAAAAACATAATCAATAGGACAGAGGGAGGACACCGAGATGTTAATTTATTTCATCCCATTCATCCACACAATAATTTCTGAGATCAAATGTTGCAATCTTGTAGTTTTTTTTTTTTTTTTTTTTGCTGTGCGCTATACTCGTGTTCAGCATTTGTCTTGCAACCAGTGAATAGCGTATTCGATGGTATTGACACCAAACATTCACGTCAAAGATATGTCGAAAATTCCACAAACCTGATCAGCCACAAGGAAGACTGGGTACTGATGTCTTGCTGTGTACAGCACAGGTCGTAAACAGCATTAATGTGCAACGTATCCACACGATTGTGGGCACAGTGACTGAAACGAGTTAAATAATGTTCTGAAACTCCTTGCACCTTCCGAATGCAAATAAAAATAACAGAATAGTCCAACAGTTTCAGATATGTGATTGTCGTTCGAAAAAATGCACAAGCCCATCACTTCCTACGATGTCATGTGTTCTGTAAACAAAATCTATTATTCTCGTGGTCCTCCATTAAAATGCTCGTGTATCGCATTGAGGAGGAATCGTACAGGTAGCTCCTGAGACATAACATCGCACATATATAAGCTTAAGTTTTCAAATAGACGTAACCCCTAAACTGACGCATGTGAAAGATAACTGATAATGCCCTCATAAAGTATTGCCCACAAAACAAGTTCAACTAAATCTAGCAATGCAGTATTACCCATAAAACAAGTTCAACTAAATATATTGCCCACAAAACAAGTTCAACTAAATCTAGCAATACAGTATTGCCCACAAAACAAGTTCAACTAAATCTAGCAATACAGTATTGCCCACAAAACAAGTTCAACTAAATCTAGCAATACAGTATTGCCCACAAAACAAGTTCAACTAAATCTTGCAATACAATCTCTGCGGAAAGAATCATAAAACCTGTAATTTTTAAAATCAGTGTTTAAACCTCGGCCGTAGAAGACAGGTCTGGACACTGACCTATCTAACAATGTTGGCGGATTGACCCCCTTATTGACTGATTTAGTTCATGCAGTCGCCGCAGAGCGCTGCATGCAAACTAGTGTGTGTTAGCGTTGCTGGTATAGGGATAACGCCCATAGAGAAATGAACGTATTTTTCCCATTTTAAGAAAAAAATTGCAATTCCCCTCCCTATGCTAGCCATGTCAACAGCATTACTTCGGTAGCAGCGCTCTGCGGCTGGGTTCAAGAACTAAATGGGTCAATAAGGGCGTCAACTTTTCAAGCTAGTATCCAGACCTGTCTTAAACGGCCGTGGTCTGGACCACTAACAAGTCTTAAAAAAACATATGTCTTTCATAGAACTTCCTGTAAACTAAAGTGGTAGGACTCAGTTACATATTTATTCAAACGTAGGCCTATTATAAAAGTTTAATTTTCCACGCATCCCCATCTCTGACAGTAGCAGGTAGGCCCTATAGAAGACATTGGAAAAATTTAATTCTCTTGCAAGGTTTTGCCACTGTGCTAAACACAATTCCATTACATGCAATGGTTCCAGATACATGTCGAAACACTTAAAAGTACACATTCCGAATGAAATTTTGCGTCATATTAAGGTTTTATTAAGTTTTAGGTCCGCCAAATTTAATAAAATCAGCTGAAGAGATCACCCAAAGCAACATGCAAAAGTTGTTTGGAAATTTGTGATTTACATTCCTTTATGATTTAGCATTGATATAAGATGTTATTTTCATATTATATGATCATCGTAATCGGCATAAGTCGCCAATATGAAATAGTCGCTGGGTGTGCTGAGAAATCATAAATATATAATCAGCATACCATAGCACCATATAAATGCCGAATTTAATGGAAAATTATTTATTGGTTCCCCATTTATTATATATAAGCTTAATATTTCATATGACGTATTCCCACTAAAGGAAGCCTAAATTATGCTACCAATCAGTGGACTTATTACTGACATTTTACAAGGCTGGTACATAAAATTTTGGTTCATATCTACCCTTCTTGGTTCAAATATATTAGGCTATGTGATTCCTGAGATATGACGTAATACAAGGAAACCATTTTCAATACAAGGATTATGTCGTGAAAAATTATGAAGTTGTAGTTATGAGAAAACCCGCCGAAAAACGAGCCTTACAATTCGAAAAGAAAGCGAAAAACTAACGCTTCCGGTTTTCGCATCTCCTCCCAGGGTGGGTGGGTTGGTTGGTGGAGGGTATGGGGGGGGGGGGGGTTCAACAGAGGAAGCTCCAAGGTGTGCAGAAGTTTGGTTCCAGCTCTCCACACGATAATGATGGTACATCCGAACCCAACTTTTATGGTATACAGGGGAACCTTAAGCCTGGAGCACAGGTATCCTCCTCCCCCCCCCCGGAATGGTGGGGAGGGGGGTTCGGCAACCATGACTCACTTTCTTCCCCATGAGGCGCTATCCATCCTTCCTAGCCCCCCCCCCCCCCTTCCTCCTCCACAACGTTTGGGTGTAAAGTGTTAGGAGCTGCAAAGGTAACCGTACGAGTGTTTATGGTGCAATGTCGTCTAGGAACTTCGAGACATGCTCACTCGCACATCCCGACATGCGGTAACAGCAATTATGGTGAAAGTGCGACTTAAGACTTCATACTTCAAACTTCAGACTTCATACTTCAAACTTCAGACTTAAGACCTAAGGCGTAAGGCCTACGAAGGGCCTAAATGCCCATGGGGGGAGGGCGTGGCACGGAACAACCCTCCCCCAAATGTGAAGAAAATCTGTCGAAAAATGCGCCTTCGAGTCCGAATACAGCCAAAGAAAAGAGGAATGGGCAATTGCCCATGCCTCCACCCCCACAAAGGAGGACTTTTGTGACCGACCGAAATGGTCTCATGTACACAGACTCCAGTGATAACACCGATCACACTGATTTCGGGAGTCAAATATCCATGAACAACATTTGCGACCATTGGCTAACCCCCCCTTTTTTTTGTAATGGGGGGGGGGGAGGACACCTGTCCCAAATCATACTTAGAGCTTCCCCTGCGGGCCTACTATCATTTACCCATACTGGCTTCACCATAAAGAAGCTCAAAAAGGTTAAATGGAAAGCATACCCCCTTTATCCCCTCTGAGTCCTCCCAGTGATGAAGGGGGAGGGGGGCACATTGGGAAGGGGGAGTGTTTGAAAGAGGAAGGATGGGAGATCAGTAAGGGGGGGGGGTCGGCTTCTCCCTCCTCGCTTCCGTTTGCCCACAGCGGCCCTCGAAACACAGAGTTTTTGTGCATAAACCTCCGTTCCTGATTAATTAGTATGAATCGCTGAAAAACAGTGAAAAACATGGCTGGTGAATCAGTGGAAAATGTCACTGAATCAATAAGTGAAGGAGATGTAGCATTTTTTCTTCACTGATTCATCAGTTGAATTCACTTAATTGACTTTTTAATCAGTCAGGTACTGTTAACTGACTGAAACAGTGAAATTCTCACTGATTCAGATCTAGAGTGCAGTTCCCAGTAAAACCAAATACCAAATACACATTTTCAGATCGTAGTGCAAATTATATATAATTCCAAAATGAGGGAATTTATTGCCCTAGAAGCGATATCAGAGAGACGGCTTGTAATAGTGATGTTTTTACAGTGTGTAGCGTGTGTGTGTGTGTGTTTGCTGTGTTGTGAGAGGGGCAGGAGGAGGGGAGGAGTAATATTTTAAGTGCATTAACGCCCCGACTGCTACAAGAACACTCTTCACTTGCAGCACTTCACATAAATTAATGCCCTCGGCAACAATAAATGCCGAGATCGCAAATTGACGTGCGCTGGCGTAGAGGACATCAATACAGCCTGCTGCGACTTGTAGGCGGTAGCTCCCGAACCATGAGGATGGCGCCGTAAGCGAATGGTAAATCGCAAGCCAATGGGATTGCTGTAAACCCTATAACAGGCAACACCGGAACCACGGAAAGAAAATTACTTAGTATTACAACAGCACTCGAGAAGAAATCAGATTACAGAATTTCTAGGAACGGGAGCTTAATGCTGCAGAGTACAAATTATAATAGACTATTCACAGTAAAGTGAGCACTTTCAAAAGCGCTCTTATTTGGAATAATAGTCAATAAATAGATTTTTTTTTTGCATCCTTATACGTTAACTTCCAAGTGCAGTGGAATATACACACTGCATTTATTACTTGCATGGCAAATATGCATTTTAAATGTGGCTGAAGAATAAGGAAAAGCTGAAAGGAAAAAGTGACTAGGGCCTCAGAAGTGTTCAGTTTACCGTGAACTGTTACATGCATATATTTTAATAATTAAGTAACTACTGTCGCTCACTATTTCTATAGCAATATAAACTTATTTACTTGTATTTTGAACTAAAATATAAATAGCACTTATACACGTTCACAGCAGTAACGTTTAATTAATGAACCAAACTTGTATTCATCAGATGTATATTTGGGTAGACCAGTAACTCTACTCGAGGCCTTATAATTGTGCAATTGACCATTGTATCCTTGTTTTAAGATATCGTCCTAACATACACATATTGTATCACTCGCTTCCGAAAATACCACCAAAGATTACGCGTACAGTCCACTCATCCGTTAGCGCCAGCACAGAGAGCTTCGAAAAATTACCTCGTTCGACACCTGGAATGAATTAAATACTTCTGTATGTTTCTCGAGAGTGAAAAAATTTCCACGCTCCCAGAGAACGCTTTAATTTCTGACAGCATGCGTGTGTGAAGTGCCAATGTTTGACAGTCATAATTAATGGTCTTAGTAAAAAGAGTCTACTGACTGGTAAGTAGGGATAGGAAAAATTCGCGAGTTCAATGACCTGTTAACTAGACTGCACAGACCTGTGTCTCTACTCGGGCCTCAGATGTTTGTTCATTGGCTGATGACACGGTGTTACTCCACACCTGCCAGTATGGCACTCGCTACTTGTTTCCTAGCAAGTCTGATATTGGCTCAGAGTCGTCCAGGGCGTGGTTAATAAACTGTTATCCAGTTACAAAGTTGACTTCGGTGTATACGTGTTTGACGTCTATCTTGTCCTCAAATGAATTCGCGAAATTTTCCTATCCCTACTTACTGATAAGGTAACTGATTCCAACAGATAAGATTGTAGAATACGGGTGTCCCTCGTCTGATAACTATATTTGCTTACAGAAATACCTTTCCCGCCATTTGCCGTTAATTTGGCATATTTTGGAAGAACGGCTGACTTTCTTCTTTCAGGTGATTGTACGTCAGTAGTAGGATATAACCGATTCATAAACAAAGGCGTGGGAGGCAGGATTTAGACGCTGGTCGGCCGCCATGTTGGAATTTCCCTTTTCCCCATTTTACCATCAAAAGTTCCCTTTTTTCCCCTGAAAATCTTCTAAATATTCCTAAAATGTTCCTTCTTTCCATAGAAAATTCCCGTTTTTCCCAGATCAGGAAAGGCGGGTTTTTTAAGGAATTTTTTGGGAGGAAGGAAAATTGTTAGGGAAAAAGGGAAATTTTAGGGAAATTTGCTTCTGATTGGCCAGCCACGCAAATACACGCGACCAGTAAACAAAAGAACACTGCTGACATACTCTTAGGTTATTGAAATCTATGATGAGCGCAAATCATTTCGCGAAATTCGGGTGTCCGTAACCATCAATAATGTTGGTCTCTGTATTCAGATTTACAACCCTTACATTGGTTCACGCACACCGGAAACGCTTACTACCACTGTACAACTTTCACAACTGGCCGGCTAGCTTTCTGACGATAGAAGGCAGGTTCATAGTGTCCCAATCAAATGTTATTTCCTTCGTAAGACTATACAGGCATAACATATATCCTGTTAACTTCAGTAATTTGCACTTCGAGTGTTGCTGAGCAAATAACACGCTGCAGAGAACCTTGAAAACTGACGGTAAAGCGACATTATTCCCCTCGCGTCTTCAAACAACGCGGAGGCCGTAATCTCGCGGCAAACTCAATTCTACTCAGTTCAGGCCCCCGCCTACTCGCAGCTTTTTTTTTTCCGCGTTTCGGACCGATAATCACGGGAGCAATGAGGTAGAAACTGCCACGCGCGCCAATTGCGCCATCGCCGCTAAGCGCGAGGATTTCGAAATGATGCGCAGCGTTCACGTCTCACGTAGCACTGCGTGTGCATACGGGACTTTCAGCGGTGGCGATATTATTTTATTGATCGCAGATACGTCGGAAGGTTCAATACAAAGCTCTCGAGTAGTTTTACGTGTCTGGCACGGATATTTTTTAGATGCAGCGCTTTGGAAAAGCTGTTTCTAGTGCCCACTTTGGAGTGCTGTGGAATTGTGTTTCTAATCTGCGTGGCGAAAACGCTCGACTCCTGTCGCCTGAATTGTGTGTTCGTTTGGTAGATAAGCACGTTGGAGCCACGTTTGAAAGTTTCGTGGGGAAAAATTAAGTATTTCAAACACTCAGTAACGCAGTTCAGGCACGAGGCAGGTGGGAGCTTGTAACCCTTCACGCCCACTTTAATTTACGGTTTCAGGTGTTGCAAAGAAACCATTTCATGATGCGTGCTGTACTAAAGTCAATAAAACACATGTTACGTTGTCACAGCCAACGAGTCGTATGCTATATGTTCGGCTACAGTTATAAGAACCAATTATGACCTAGACCAGTAAGACGGTTTGCAAATCATTTACCCACAGGTATGACCACTGGTCATTGAGCTTGATAATGTGCAGTACTGAAAATTTTTTTTACTACAAGCGCGTAATGTACGCAATTGTGTACACTGGGTCTGAATGGGAGTAGTAGGAGCAAGTAACTTCTGGCTCACTGCCAGAATGACATGTGGATGAAGCGCATAATAGATTGTTCGATTAATTGATATATCGATATATTGAATATTCGATATATCGACTAAGTGATTAATAGCTGATTAATTAATCAAATTAATTAGTGTAATTAATCAAATATATTAAAGAATGTTTAGATATCATAAAAGTTTTATTGTTGGATATGAAATTTCTTTGTTTTTCATTGTTGTTTAAAGGGTTAGGGGTGATATTGGAGTAGCTTCTCTGGGCCATCCTGGGGTCGACTGTACAGAAGGATAGGTTGTGATAGCTTATATATGTGTTGATGGTGAAAGAGTGTTATACATAACATTTTGGTTTGTGGATGGAGCGAGGACACACATGTCACTTCTGACTCACTAGGCGAGTGAGGTGTGGATGTAGCGAGAGCATGTGTGTCACATCTGGCTCACTAAGCGGGTGAGGTGTGGATGGAGCGAGAGCCAGCAGCCGGTTCCTGTCCCACTTAGCTCGGAAAAGGTCTATACATAGTCCCATAAGATTAACCTGGGGGAATTTCTTGACCTCTTAGCAAGTGAGGAGTGGATAATAGATTGTTCGATTATGAGCAAGGGCATGTGTGTCACTTTTGGACCACTAAAATTTACATTCAATTAGCAAACTGAAATAAGTAAGGATCATTTAAAAATTACTTTGATCACAGGATATACACATGCAATATTAAATCGAATTAATATAGACACGAGATATTAAAAATTACTTTAATCATGCGATACTATCGAGATAAATTCATTAAAACCACTTACCCCAAACAAAACAGAAGGGAACACAAAATCTGTTTTAATATCGGAACGAAATTCCTTAACAATATTTCATGTCAAACACCTGAATAAATGACATTAAAAAAAGTTAATCATACCAAACAAATTTCACATGTTCAAAATGTGCAAAATTGTTAACGATTAGATTGAACACACAAAATCCTACAACAAACTATTTAAATATGAACACAAGAAAAATATATTTTACACTCACCCAGGAATGAAATAACTGTAGCACACTAAATTACTCACTTATCGCCCATAAAGACAGTTGTAATAAATTCACAAATCAATAAATAAAAAAACAAACGATTTACAATCAAAATTTAAATTACAGGCCCAGACAAGCTAAAAATCCCGCCCTAATTTAATGACCTCCCAAACTGATCTACGCAGCCCAAATCTCCAGGTGACAGAAAAATTTCCCCCTGACAAAAATCCCCTCCAACACTGTCATACACACATACAAAGTCACACAAACTTCAGCCTTGTCGGATCTGAAATCACGCATCAAATTGATCACCCAAATGTCTGTTTTTAAAAACATGTAAGTATAATAATTTCACAAACGCGTCTTTCGTTAGCTCATACGACAGTCACAATTGTTTGCCTATTTAGAAAGCCTATTGCGAAAACCAGATTCACATACTTTGTTGTATCACATGTTAATACACTGTACCATAGCTCTTACAAAACCGTATGCCGGTGGATCATATCTGTCGCTCAGAAACTCGCCTAATGCGAAAGCCTATCGTTTGCATTTCCCATAAATTAATAATAATAAAAACATTTCAATTAAATAAAAACATAATAATTATTCGAACATGCCAGACTTTAATAAATGAATTAAGAAGTGTACTTGATAGGATGCGTTCAATTCCTTGAGATACCTAACGAGGCAGGCCAGGTAGTACTATAGATTCCCATGAGAAAGAAATTTCTCCATCTGCCTCGTCTCTTCTTCTGCGTGGGCAAAATGCTCAAATAAATTACCTCAAGTTCTAACAATGCTCAAGACCACCCATTTCGACGTTTCGCCCCGACAGATGCTACACACTGTAGGCAAGGACAAACTCAGACTCCCAATGCTGCTTCATGGAAAAAACAGTATATTATTCTGCCCCGAGCTTTGTGGAGACAGCGATGTCAAGGAGGGGAGAATTTCGGAGCCTGTTGTCCACCATCCCACCCCTTTCCCAGCGTGGACTTTCGCTTCCGTGTTCCCCACCCTCCATTCCCACGCACCTGTCGATATTTCTCCGAAGAATTCTATTGCGCATTCCTCTGCCACCCTTGGCCAACTAGCTCCGTGATTTGCTGAGCACTATGAATGCTGTCGCCCAATGTGCAAGTCTGTTCTTACACCCTTCGAGAGCAGCCATTCATCTAGCTGCCAATGTCAAACATCTCTCACCACACCTCCTCTGATGTGTTTTCGACATAGTTTAAAAGAAATATACTCCAAATTCTCTTGCCTCAGGCTGCTCGAAACCGCACATATTAGCAGATCCGCCCCCCCCCCCCTCTTCCTTTAATGCGTTGTCGGCAAGGAAAAACTCAACCCTCTCACGCTGCAAAGAAAGCAATAAGTTATTCTCCTAACTGCTTCGGGTGTCAAACATAGTCTAACCAATCACCAACCTGAAACCCTTCCCCAAACTGTCATCCACACAGTCGCCAACGCTAATCGCACACTCCCTTTCCCACGACTATACTCTTTTCCCAGGCCTGTCCACCAGGACAGAGAAACCACTTCCATAGCAATGCTCCGAATAAAATCTCTCTATCTCATTTCCTCATTAGTATATATTTCTATACCACAACTCCAATTCATGCGATCTGGAAGAAATTATACTTCCAAAACCTGTTCAACCTACATTATAGTTAAAAACAAAAAAAAACTAACACAGAGAAATTTATGTTATAAGTCACATGTCGTAATATTATTTTTCATAGATTTACACAGAAAATGAAATGTTTACATGCCAGGTGTACTTACAATCATTAACCCGAGAAAAATAAAATTATCATTGCAAATATTTTCATTCCTTATGAACCCAAAAATGGAATTACATCACAAATTAAATGTAATAGATTACCACACAAACAATAGGGATGATTGCACAATAAATTGTATGTCCATTCCAAATCCAGAGGTTTATTCAATTAAATAACACATCAAATATTATTTTTAATATTTTTATTTAGTATCTTGATTCTTCACCCATGAGTTACGTGCTTTTGAGAAAGCTCTCCATCGAACCAAGGACATGTATTTATTTTTCCTTTTGATGATTTTATGAATCAAATATTCATTTGGAGAACGTGACTTTTTGCATTTCATGTTCGTAAAAACCGCCTCTTAGTGGCTGACCATTATAGGTTTCTATGTAATACATTCTGGGATGTTTTTGTCTAATTGACCTAATTTTAAATATTTCGTACAACCAATTCACTGTAAATTTTTTTCGAAGATCTCTTTCTGCTTCGAGATACATATAAATTCACTAACTACGAACTTTGGTTTTCTTTCATCGATTATTTTAACATTATTATTCACAGTTTTCATCAATCTATTATCCATAACTTCTGCAGGTGTCATCGTGATATCTGGAATTATGGAATTTAAGTATTTCTGGCAAAACATCAACACAATTATAGGTACCTTTCGACATGAAATGCTTGTATATTAATTGCTTGGTCGATTTATTAAATCATTCATACAACACTGGCTTTAAGCTCCGAATATGTTGTGTAGTGATAATCCCATATTCGGTCACTATTTTCCAGAATGGTGCACAAAAATATTCAGATCCTCTGTCGGTTTGGAGCGAATTTGGCCTTCTTTCTTTCAAAACAATATTCATTGCATTGGTGACCTGTTTCCCAGTTTTGTTTTAAGGTATGCCCCAACCATATTTCGAACAAATGTCTATTATGGTTTTAATACATTTTTTTCCCCATATTGTATTTTGAAAGCAATGTCATTTCACACAAATCAGCTTAAAAAAAATCACATAAGCCTTTAGTAATAAACAGTATTCTAAGATATCTTATCCATGCAGGGGCGTGAAGCTCTTGAGAAATCTTATTGAACTTCATTGGTAATATAACCATATTCAGTCAATTCTTCAATAATAGAAACAATTTTGTCTGTATGTGGATTATTACCAGCCTCTCCCGAAGCGATGAGAAGTTTTAATCTATCGACCTATTCTTTAGGATTGTTCCAATATGCAGAAGAAACCTGGTTGTGAATTTCATTTTTATATATTCCGCTTCCAACAATATCGCTTAATAAATGTAGTTTTGGATGATTTTCATCATCACCTAAATGATTTTTTGCATTTGTGCGATGAACAAGATCCTTATATTTCTCCAAATCGATGTCGGGATAACTATTCGGTTTGTTTACAAATAATAATTCAAACACATCTTCACTGACATCAGTTATGTAATCGCCTGCTTGAATTCTATTTTCAGGCAAATCTTAATTACCGAATCTCCCATAAACCACATATTTCCATATCGATATACAGAAAATGTCGTATCATACATAGATAATGTTTACTTTCTAGCTAAATAATTCTGTGTTAATTGAGTCAGTTTTTCCTTTTTTATAGGTTCTTCCAATTTAATTTCCACTGGTGATTCATTAAATGTATTTAGCACAGAATGTAATGTATCCATTCTACTCATAACATGTTTAAATATTTCTTCATTCAAAACACCCCATTCCATTCGGGTATGTTTAGCTTGTAAATATTTCGCTTATACAGCATATATGACTTTATATATTCTGAAGGAGGGTCAGATAATTTTTTACATTAAATTTCATCTACTTATAATGAATTAAGTCATTGATTTTTTAGCGGGTGTATTAGGTCGATTAGTTTGAGTTTTTCAATCTTATCGACTTTACTCAAAAGTATTGTTAATTTATTCCAATTTTAACCCTCATATCGTTACTAAAATATCATATAAAATCATCTATTTACTTTTTCAAGTCTGTTTGCATAGTTAAACAAGATGTTTTATTGATCAATTCAACACTTATATATTGCATCATTTTGTCCATTTGGGTATCAAATTGTTTTGTAATCGTAGCACCTACGATTTCGTTAATTACATTTTTTTAATGTTCCAAATTTTAGTTTGTTCTAGTTTCCATATTTTGCAGAGTAGTCATCACATTTGCTAATATTTTCGAAATATAACTATTATTATTAGACACTTTTGTATTAGTTTCAATTATGTTTATTAATTTCTCATGCATATTGATTGATTGCACTATAAATATGTTTAGTGTAATGGTGTTTAAGTCTTCCACATAATGTTTATTTACCACATCAGTATCTTTCACAGCTATGTCCACATTACGTGATATACGTCCATTCAAATCACAATACCAATTCGATTTCTCATTAAACAGGCATTGTAATGATTGTTTTATACCACTATGTCTAAACTTTGAAATACTTACTATTCTTCATCGAGAAGTAAAGAACTGTCAATCCAGACCTATATCTCCTTTTATATAGGGGAAGAGGTTCTATAATTATCAGAAAATTGTACTTGTTTTTCCAACAGTAAAATACATAACTTTAAACTTTGTAAATGTCATATCACCTAAAATGTGATCATTGAAAATATGCTGCAGATTCATATTATCCATTTTAAACACAATTAATATATTTGCATTATAGTGCAAATTATGTTTCGATATACATGTGTAAATTTGCGACAGATAAAAACAATCGACATTTGAATGTCTACCAAAAATAAAATATTGCTGTATTTCACATTGAGGTTTGCACCAAGAATCGTCAAAAATAAATACGGAATCAGTTTTTACGGTGTAAAGTAATGTCAACATTATAACATGAAATGGGAGAACCTTGATAAATCCAATGAAAAATACGTTTAATATCTGGTAAGGGGGTAAACCACAACACCAAACACTCTGGCTGTTGGAAATGTAAGTTTACATACAGTACTTAAAATATTTACTATATAACAAAGATGTTTACATATTTTTGTAATACCTTTATAGAATTGTTAATGGTGAGTTGCATACTATTTAGTAAACATATATATGTTTAACAAAATGATATGCATTTTTTGGTATTTGTCCTGTGCAGAAGTAATATTCATTACTATACTTCTCGCAGTGAAATTTTTAGAATGCAAGTTTTACAAATACGAGTTTGAATTGCACAATTTGGTTTGAAACGTACGTGATTCCGTATAGTTTTTAGTAAGGAAGACAGATTTTTTGGATTATGTACACTTAATAATTTTTTTGAAACTATAGTTTAACAATATTTCTAACATAATGTTATAAGAACATCAGTTAAGTTCGTAGCTATTTAAATAACAACTTGAAGGTTACACTTCATTAAATATGTTAACAAAGAGTTGAGACCAATTTTTCGATTCCAAAAATGATTTAGGTCTTAATTGTGTTATCAAAATTGAATGTTTTGGAGAATAAATTCTCTTTACATTTAACTTGGGCTGTGACATTTGCAAGTTACTCGCCGAGGCAGGTTTGTCTCGACAGGCGAGGTGCAAACTCGCCCTACTGTCTCCCCCCAGCTGTCTTGAGGAGTGAAATATTTGAGCGGCTCCTTTGACAGTGTCAGGAGACTGTGGAGGATTGACTCGCATGGTGTAAGGAAAGAGTTTAGTTACAAGCAAATAGGCGAGCAGACAAGTTGCCTGGGTAACACATGGCATTGAAGGTTTCCTACCTAATACACATCTCAATTTGTGTATTAAAGTCTGGCATGTTCGGATAATTATTAGGTTTTTATTTAATTGAAATGTTTTTATTGTTATTATTAATTTATGGGAAATGCGTGTGATAGGCTTTCGCATTAGGCTAGCGTCGGAGCGTCAGAGACGATCTGTAGGCGTACGCTTTTGTAAGAGCGGTGGTACTGCGTATTATTGTGTGATATAACAAAGTATGTGAGTCAGATATTCCCAATAAGCTTTCGCAATAGGCGAACAATTGTGATGGTCATATCAGCTAACAAAAGATGCATTTGTGAAATGATTGTACTTACATGTTTTTAAAACATACTTTGGGTGATCATTTTGATGTATTTTCAGAGCCGGTGAGGGTGATGAATGTGTGACTTCGTGTGTGTGTAAGTCAGTGTTGGAGGGGATTTTTGTCAGGGGGAAATTTTTATGACACCTGAAGATTTGGGTTGCGTGGATAAGTTTGGGAGGTCATTAAATTAGGGCGGGATTTTTAGCTTGCCTGGGCTTATAGTTTAAATTTTGATTGTAAATTGTTTTTTTTTTAATATATTGATTTGTTAATTTAGTACACCCGGCTTTGTGGGCGATAAGTGAGTAATTTAGTGTGCTACGGTTATTTGATTCCTGGGTGAGTGTAAAATATATTTTTCTTGTGTTCATATTTAAATAGTTTGTTGTAGGATTTGGTGTGTTCAATCTAATCGTTAACAATTTTGCATATTTAGAACGTGTGAAATTTGTTTGGAATGATTAACTTTGTTTAATGTCATTTATTCAGGTGTTTTACCTGAATTATTGTTAAGGAATTTCGTTACAATATTAATACAAATTTTGTGTTCCCTTCTGCTTTGTTAGGGGTAAGTCGTTTTAATGAATTTATCTCGTGATTATCGCATGATTAAAGTAATTTTTAATATCTCGTGTCTATATTAATTCGATTTATGGTTGTGTGTGGTAATCCCGCGATTAAAGTAATTTTTTAATTATTCATACTTATTTCAGTTTGCTAATTGAACATAAATTTTAGTGGTCCAGAAGTAACACGCGTGCCCTCGCTAATAATCTATTAATCGAACAATCTATTGTCCACTCCTCATTCGCTAAGAGGTCCAGATATTCCCCCCAGGTTAATTATATGTGACTACATATAGACCTTTTTTCCAGCTAAGTGGGACAGGAACCCAGCGATGGCTCTCGCTCCATCCTCACCTCACTCGCCTAGTGAGCCAGAAGTGGCATGTGTGTCCTCGCTCCATCCACACCTCACTCGCCTAGTGAGCCAGAAGTAGTATGTGTGTCCTCGCTCCATCCACAAAACAAAATGTTACTTATAACTCTCTTACACCACCAACACATATAGAAGCTATCACAACCCATCCCTCTATACATCGACCCCAGGACGGCACAGAGAATACACCGAACCTGCTCTGCCAATAACACCCCTAACCGTTTCAACAACAATTAAAAACAAACAACTTTCATATCCAACAATAGTTTTATATATCAAACCATTCTTTGATTAATTTTATTAATTACACTAATTAATTTGATTAATTAATCAACTATTAATCGACTAGGATATGTATCGAATATTCGATATATCGATTAACCGCTCCATCCACATATCATTGTAGCAGTGAACCAGAAGTGACAATCTCCTACCACTAATGGGTTAAATAGAAGCGATGTAAAATTACGTTCGACAACAATAAAACATTTAAAATGTCTTGCTATGCGTGCCTTATGGCTCTTAAAAGTTAGGTGGCAATAATATTTCAGCGTTCTGTAGTTCACCAACTTTTGAAAGTGAAAGTAAAAAAAAAATACATTTCTCGAACATTTCGAAGCGGGGTAGGAATCAAAATGAGCTTGAGGGCAACTATAATCTTGTCACTCTCCTGCCACTACGGAAAGCATGAATTATTTATCTATTCCTTTCAGTGAGGTGGCTATTTTTCGAACAGAAATATCTGAGAGCGCTATTTACATATTTGATAAGGTTCTATATGTATGCTTTCGATATTGGACGTTGTGTGTAAGGGAAGGTATTTCCTTGTCTGACAAGGCCAGGTATCGAATTGAAAGATCTCGTTGTAAAATAGTTACGACACCTGGGGTTAAGTAATTTCGCATTTGTACAGATGAGAAAATGTTGGGAAAATATTTTACAGAAATCCAGACTCCACATTTGTGTATCACTTATGTACACAGACTAGGCAGGTGTACAGAAATTATATGTTGTTCGAGGTAAAATGGGCATTTTTGAAAGCCCTGCTTAAGATCTACTCTTAAGCACATCATGTATTCTTCTGCCTCACGAAAAATTGGCATTGCTATGGGCGTTATTACTTTGTTCATGCGTCAATCAAGTGAAACTGGGAAATTATTAGAAAAATAAATATTTTACCAATTTTCTCATTTTTACACTCCGAGGCATGCATTAAAAAAACAGAAAGCGAATGGAATAATCTAAGTTATCAGAAATGGTTGCCTAATACTTTTTATTCGACGTTAAGATACGGAACTACTTCCCATCCATCGTTACCAACTGTACTGGGCGCATGTCACTCAGTGCGCCCGTTAAAACATATGTAGGTAGGGGCAGTAACTTTTTTCTAAGGTTGATTTCAAAAGTGCTCACTTTACCGGTAACAGCCTTTAAATGTCACCATGGTTCTTTGATGTGGGCGTGCCCATTCTAGGATTGGCTGCGCGAGGCTCTGAAAAGGGCCTTCAGCCTGATAGGCTACTGCATGCTGCGAAAGATACTCTGATTGGCTGACCTGCTGTCTGGCAAGCAGGTTACCGGGTGCTGATTGGCTAACGGAGTCCCGGCATTCTGCGGGTTGGTGCCGCCAATTTTTGCTGTCGCTTGAGGCTGAAATTCGTGATATAAGCGGTTGTCTCACTTCAGTTTTCTTAACGCTTGGCCTCACGTTCTATATCGAGTTATTTCATTTTGTGGCGATCTTGAAAGTTTTTCGGAAGTAAAATATTTAAAAAATGCTACAGTAGGTTTGCTAGTTGCCTCACTGTGCAGTCATCGAATTGGAAAAACTGAGCGTAAAATGAAGTCACAAATAGCATTATACAAACTTTAAAATATCAAGATGCTCCGGTCTTTTTGCAAATACAAAATAACAAGTATTTAAAAAAAAAATTAAGAACTGTTAAACAACTAGTAAAAAAATTTTTTTTTTTGTAAAGTCAGAATCTTTTGGTACTGCCTCTTAAACTGAAAATATGACACGAAAACGAAGAATGTCTGGATAATAGGTGAAATACAACCACAACCCCTTAACGTACACTTTAATTATTCGTCGCACGTGTTGCAAAAGAAGAAACATTTACTCTGGACCGAACTTAATAATTTCTTTTGACAACTGACATCCTGGAACATATTAAAAGTGTTTCAGTTGATCCACTGCTAGAGACCTGCAAAATTCGCGTTATCTTTAGGCGACGAGTTATATTTTAAGCACGCGTGAATTGCTTCCCGTTGTTCATTGGAAAAAAAACTTCACTTGGTATGCCTTTGAAAAACTTTGCACCAATGAATGAACGCGTCATAATGGCGTGCTCGAATCACAAGCAGTCTCATTAAAAGGGGGGATAGGTTCACACCCAAAGGGCAGCCAATGAACTAAAGGCACCGTCTCCGGTATTCACAAGACCGTGAAGTCTAGCATGATGCCAAATAATGATGCGAGTTTTGCAGGTCCCTATCCATGGCACATGAAGCAACCGATTATATAACAGTTTGTGTGTCAACATCAACCAGTAACATTGCCTAGGAAGGTGATATCCGTGTTGGTGCTAGCTTCTGGACTTGTATAGCACTGGTCATGATTTCACCAAATCTGCAACATGTCACTTGGGCGAGTATATTCGGGATAGTACGTTAAGGGTGCAGTCTGCACGCATCCTCAAACAAACCGCAGAAATCAGTCTTACAGTTCTCATTGAAAAATTGTTCAATGGTTTCGAGTGGCGTCCGAATAGGATTAGCACTTAAGGTGATATTTCTCTTCTCTTTTTTTTTTAATTTTGTTATCTGAGAGAGGTTTCGAAAAGTACCCCCTTAATGCAGTTGTTAGTTACCAAATCATTAGAGTTTCCAAAATATAACACTCAAATTCCGGCACAAGAGTGTTATAGGCAGCTTAAAAAATGTTCAATTAGAGTCCAAGCGCGGCATACTGCATTTGAGTTATAAGCTGTGAAAGGAACAAATGCAACTTTTACACTATAGTTTATGGTTCGAACTATTTATGAAATGCATTTTAACAGTTTCGCTGGAATGAACAAAAATATATTTACGATAAGTCTGACTCCTATTTTCAACAAAATTCAGAGTGCCGAAACTAGCTCACCTGTTTATAAATCGCACTCATAATGAATCAGTATGTTCTTCACACCATACATATGGCATTAAATGCAATTTGATTGGAAAAATATATCTAGGGGCAAAGCCTAGTATGCTGCGGAATTCGGGAATTCGAGACTTTTGAGTGTTATATTTTGAAAACTATAATGATTTGACAAATTAACTACTGAATTAATGGGACACTTTTCGATAGCTCTTTCAGATAATAAAATAAAATAAAAAAGTGAAATATCACCTTAAGGGCACTGCCTGCCGTCTGACAGATGCGAAATTCAAATAGGAAATTCCACGTTCAGGAAATTTCACCTCAGTGAGTTAATTTTAAAGACAGGCTTTTCAAACAAAATGCAATTCTCCGCGAATTTTCTAGAATTTCCCTACCGCGAAGATGTTTCTATGACATGTATAGCCAGTTTGCAAGGAATTTTTAAAGTTTATGTTTGACAAAAAAAGTGGATACTGCCGATCTATATCGAAAATATACCCTCGTAGGCATCTTATTCGTGAAGAATACATTTCGTTTGAAACGCCTATCTTTAAAATTAACGCACTGAGGCAAAATTTCCTTATCATGGGATTTTCTATTAAAATTTCGCAGTTTCCAGCCGGTAGGCGAAGTTTGACACGTCCAAATAGTAGTGTCCATTTTCTATCTCCGTCTCTAACTTAGTCGTAGTGGAAATATAAGCAAAGTACATCTTGCTGATCACAAATAATTTTCACAAAACGCTCGGGTAATAAGATATATTTTGACATCTCCAAAACAGGTAGAATACGAATTCACATTACAAGTGATATAGTTTTGCACTTAAAATTGTAAATCTCAAAAAAAATGCTCTGGAATCAAACATGTGAAGAGACATTAAAATTGCAATAAAAATGACTAGAAGTGTTGAATTGACGTTTCATACAAACGACAATACTCAATCTTTCAATTTAATTAAGTGGTCTACAAACTAAAGCGACTTGTGATTGAATGACATAAAACATTAACAGATGCCCAAACATCAAAACACGTGATACATTAAACAATCTCAGTTATTTTAATTAAATATTTAAGATAAACCTCAGGCACGCATCTCTCACGTGTCAATATTCAAACTTGTAAATTTAATTAAAATACTTATTCTCGAAGGTAATGCTTTAACAAATTCAAATGATACGAAGATCAATTCAACTATATAATAGACCGGTTGCCAAAAGGCACCATGCAGTAAAGGCAAATTAATTATATGAACTATCACCCCTAAACAGCCATTATAGTATTTATTGGTCTCATTCACAATTGCTTTTACCTTTGATTATAAAACTGACTTTTACAAACTCTCTTATAAGCGTATTATACACATCTCAACATTTACCCATTGACCAAAATTTTTAAAGCTATGACTCGTGATTACTCTGGTTACCAAAGGTATGTGCGTTGCACAACCTGTTATAACTTTGTTAAAACACGCCAACGTTATATAAGAAAACTTGCCATTAACATAGATTTTTTCAGTGTTATATCATTTAAGGCACACAACAGTGAAGGAGGGCAGAATTTACTGCTCAATCCAAGGCCAATTAAAATACTTTACAAATTACCAATGAAACTTATGCATGATCAGCAGAGGCAGCAAAGTTTCCCTCCAAAACTCTGCTGACGGGAAAATAATAGGAACGGACAATTTAAAATACAATCCTCTAAGCCCCCAACGGGAACCATGGCCACCAACCTAGCACCATTCAACTGTAGTGAGCAAGAGTTGCTAGACATTACCAAACACGAAGTTACGTTCGATTCTAGAACGTGTGCCCACGCTCCAAATCGCTCCAGAAACAGAAATACCATCATCTACCACGAGTACTGCAAGCCATAGATGATGAGAGAAATATTTTTCTTGCAGTGGTAACGAAGCTGTCGAACAAAGCACTAACAAACTCCGTATTTATTTGGTGATGGATAAGGATACACCGTTACGTATGGGAAGGTACAGGCGTGGCTTCGATCAATTCATAGTAAGTTGCCGACCATGAGTCTCATTGCCATTTCCAAGTTCGGACATGGTCTATGCTCCGTTGATGATGATGGGAATAGGTTCAAGAAAGCTCGCCTAACCGCTGTTCACAGGAGCGTGTCGCTTCTTGGGCAAAAGATTGAGAGCGTGAAAAATTAAGTAGTGGAAGATCTGATAACCATCAAATGGGAACTGGTGCAGAGGCATGGATAATAGACCTGATCAACATGTCGAATGTACAGAGACGTGAAGAATTGAAGGCTCTTCAAAATACATTAAATTCCAAACTGGATGTAAAAAGCAGAAGTTGCGCGGTATAGCAAGAAGGTGCTGTATGCGTACATCGACCAACAGGAAAGGATCGGAAATGCACTTTCCTCAACTCGAGAGTGAATATGTAAATACACCTGTGTGCTTGTGTGTTTATTCCATTCTATGAATGATGGCGGACCGAATCGAACTGCAGCGAGCCATCGAAAATGTTCGCGCGAAATATCTACTAGCGAAAGTTACCCACTGGCTCTCGATAATCGAAGGAAAGAGGCTGACAAGTCGTAAACCAGCCGTCTCGGCGAACTTGTTCGACAATGCCAGAAGGAATCTTTGCCTCACCTGGACATCAAACACAAAATCAAGGTGAAAGAACCGACCCTGGCGTGTAAACATAAAATAAATCCAGAACTGCACGAATCGGAAGGGGGCATCACTAGCGACGAACACGATTTGCCCATGATCGATTTGCTGCGTGCGTGAGTACGGTAATGGACACGAGAGCGTGCACCAGAGGTCGACACCCTGGTCGGACACTCATCGCTTCCTACTCTGATCGGAATAGCGAAGAAGTGATGTGTTTTCCCAGGAGATGTGATATACATTGGCAAGCGCAAAGTGAAAATGACGCATGGTCTGTGCGAACTTTTGTTTCATAGGTATCCCAGACACTACACCAAATCGGATTTGCACAAGTACCATCGTGTGCTAAAGTCTAGTAGGGCTCATTACACGAATGGTAATCCCTCAAAACGGCGATTTAAGGACACGATCCATAAGAAATTCGTCATTACTACGGGTCTGTTTCTGTGATTGGTCAGAGCTTTTGGATCGGGTCTGCTGCTGCAGAATATCGACGCCAAACGCAAGATAGACTACGTGTTTTGGGACGATCTGAATGCACTCGTCGATCGACATCGGCTACTGGTCGCTTTGCAATCTGCAAGCAACTAGTCGCACACCAACGAGATTATATCAGTCATCGAAGAATTCCTCGAAGCTGGCTACTTCGGGAGATGACAAAATATGCCATTTCCAAGGAATTGCACTGCTCGGCCAGAAGGAATTATTCTCGGAGAAAGTATGTCATTAAAGGGCTGGACGATACTTTCCAATCCGACCTGATCGAAATGCAAGACTTTGCTCGTGTGAATAAAGGCCACTGCTACATTTTGACCGTGATAGACATGTTTTCCAAGTATGCCTGGGTCACACTGCTCAAGTCGAAGAATGTACGCCATGTCATCAAAGTCAATGGCGGATATGTTGAGAGGACAGGATATGTACCGTAAAACCCCCACACCGACGAGGTAAAGAATATTTTAATGCATATTCCTGTGCACTGATGAAAAGGTACGGCATAAATCACCGTTCCATGTACTCTGGGCTCATCGAGCATTTTCACCGGACTCTGAAAGCCAAATTGTGGAGACATTTTACGGCGAAGGGAAACTACAAGACACGAGCTACTGCCGAAACTCGTCCGCGAACATAATTCTACCATTCATTTAACCATTCGCAAAAAGCCCGAATATGTCGAAGATGACTCCCTACATCAGACCGTGTGTGCTATTCCGAAGAGGGACCTGCGCAAGCCTTAAACCAAGATCGGCGACCTGGTGCACATCTCCAAACAGCGTCGCATTTTCCACAAGGCCTACAGTCACAACTGGTCTGCGGAATTGTACAAGGTGGTTCGCATACGACATTCCACGAATGTATTACCTCGAGGACCTACATGGCGAACCCATCGTCAGAGGCTTTTACCCAGAGGAGATCCAGCCTACGAAGTTTCCCGATGTTTATTCGGTGGAAAAGGCACTGAAACGACATAATAGATGTGTGAATGTGACGCGGCTCAGACACTCGAAGCAAGACGAATCCTGGGTCGACGAGAAAGACAGTCTGACGTAGGAACTATGTATATTTTAAAGCAAAGTTATGTACATGTATCTTTTTTTATAAAAACATGTTCTATCTTAAATAATATTCATTTTATTCTTGCATGTCTTTATATGCAAATCTTGCAGGTTGGAGATAGCAAGCTTTGTGAAACATAGGTAACACTGCTCTTCCCAAGAATGCTGATTTCACAGTTACCCAACACCGAGCAGTCATGAGAAAATGGCATGCAAACAGGCGTGCAGTTACTTCACATGGTGCTGGTGCGAAAACGACTTGAAAGCATGTACGCATGCAGGTGTGCAATTACCTGATCCCATCCGGATGCAGACCTGTGAAAATTGTAACATTGCAATCCCCTCTCCCCCTCCTTCACGAAATCCACGGCAAATACCTGCAGCCCTGACCTTGAATACGGTCGGTTATAACCGATTTTACCCAGTTATTTTTGTGCGGGATGCAGAGTTCTAGGTCAGTTCACGCGCACTTTTCTCGGGGTCGTCAACACTTCTTCCCCTTATCATGCGGTGCCCTAAGGACGTCACCTTCAGCACACGCTTGTTCTGACGTGTGTGTGTGTCTAGTGCGCCGTTTGGTGCGAACGCTATACAGCTTTATTTTTTTCGTAAAACAGTAAGAACAAATTGAATAAAGAAATTATTTAAGAAAATCTATTTAAATTATTTTTAAAAAACAAACCTTGCATTGTCGAACAAGTTCGCCGAGACGGCTGGAGTACCGATCGATTGTGTGTATATTTATTTTAAATTCTTTTATAGGGTTACGTGTCGCTGGAATGGCCATCGTGTTTTGGGAGGGGCGAGGGAGGAGATGAACGAGGCCGCCGATTGCGCCTGTGACGTCATGGTAGACAACTCTGAATTCCGATATCGGATCCTGTTGCCATCAGAGACCCATGCACAAGGCTGCTCACGGTAAAGAGAGTACTTTTGAAATCGCTCGGTATTTGTCGCCCCGTCATAATCTCGTAGGGCCACCTCTTGCGGCTATAACAGCAGCCACCCTGTCTGGCATGCTCTCTACGAGTGTTTGCAGGACATCCACGGGGATTCGTCGCCATTTCTCTTGTAACCATTCCATGAGTCTAGCAATGGAATTTGGCCACGCCTGACGAGCCTTCACCCGGCGATCCAATTCGCCCTAAAGATGTTCTATAGGGTTGAGGTCGGGGCTCTGGGCGGGCCAGTCCAATCGGCGAACATTGTTGTCGGCGTACCACTGCATAGTAGCCCTTGAAACATAGCCCCTGGCATTGCCATCCTGGAAGTAACACGGGTCCATTCCGTAAAAACGCCACAATGTTGGGAGCATTTCTTTATCCAAAATGTTACAATAGGCCCCTGTGTTCATGCTACCACGGACGAACACCAGCGGTCCTACGCCGAAGGCCGTGAAACACAAGTCAACTGACGTACTGAAGTACCTATCTTCACGGGTGCCCAATTACTTTTTGGTAGATAGTGTACTAATTTTCTAATAATTGCGGAATTTCACTTGTCCAACGCATGAATAAAGTAATGAGGCCCATGACAGTTTTAATTCTACATAAGGCGGAAGAACACGCAATGTGCACAAAGGTAGATCTTTAGCAGCGCTTTCAAAAGTGCTCAGTTTATCGTGAACATCACTACAGTGTATTGTGCGACGTTCATTACTGGCCTACTGTCACCCATTACTATGGCGATTTGTCAGTGCCCCATTGAGATGTTCCTACCCACGTGACATAATAAACGATCCATTGTTTTCATTTCAGTAAATTACACTTTTAACGTCATTATAATTTCTAGCGAAATAAAATTACGCCATAAATATTCCAAAGGAATTCGGACGTCGAAATTTTTATTCCACATAACTGTGTTGGATTCCGATGACGCAATGTTAGGTCACCAGAGCTCGGGAGATGCTCAGATCGATTATACATACAGCAAAAATAATATTAATACTTTTACCCAGAATTCTTTCGAAACTATTTGCCAACGATTTTATTGCCACTCTATAATCGAACAATAGTATCTTTACAAATCGTTGCTTTATGAAATACACAAAAGTTTTTTATGCTAAACTTGAAATCTACAATACACGCTTGCTAAAATTCGAACACTGATGTTTATTAATTCCACGTTAAGGAATCGCAATATTTACCAAATAATATATATATTGGGAACTAGTTTTCCGGTATTTTTTTTTTTTTTTGTAAAAGTTACAGAAGTCAATTTTTTTTTTTTTTGCGCAGGGAGGTGTGTAATCTAGCCTACAGCTCGGTGAACCAGCTAAATTCTCCTGTTACAGGTGCCAATATATTTGTACTGGCGCTGTGACAGGCACCGCGTGTTTTTGACGCAAATCTTTATTTGCAGGACGGGTAGGTGAGGGCGGGGTTTGATGAAGGGAAGCGGGGTAGGGCGGGACAGGTCCACAATCCCCCGCGGTGTCGTCCAAATTAGCACTTGGTCGTTGTCTGAACGATTGGCTGATGCCCTGTAGCCCTGTGTATAGGGGGGAGGGGGGATCAGTTCACCCGGCGAAAATCCGCCGTTTATTGTGGACGGTGGGCGGGGGGGGGGGGTGAGTGGGGAACCTCTACTGGCTGATGATGACCTGTTGCAGGGTACGGCGGGGCACAGAGTAAAATAAATGCTCGCTAGCAGAGGTGTCGGGACGCCGGAGTTCACCAAAGTTCCCGGTGGACCCAGCATTGGCCTCTCCATCCTCCCCTCCAGGTGGGCGATACATATTAAAAGGCCAGACCTAGAGCACTACTTTATAATCTTTACTTCAACCCCCGCAAAGCAAAAGCTAAATCGGCTCTTAGACCTTCGGTGTCCACCGGGAACTTTGCAATTTTTGAAACCGTAATGCTGTACGGAAAAATTTAAAGAATCGCTACACTAAACTGCTCACACACGCAACTAACTCTAGCGTCCGCTTTTCTCCTTATTTCACGTTAAATTTTAGACTTGGCGGTACCCCATTACCTGCATTCGCGGCCCAGTGCACTCGAGTGTGTATGGACTTAGTGTTGCGGGATGCCCGGTAACCAGAATCGTTCCCCGCCACCGCGCCCCTGGGGCTCAAAGTGTGTCGTCAAACCACACTGCAGTCATTCATTACGGTTCTCATTTACACACCAACCAGCAAGACAGCCAATAGGCAAACATTCGCAGTGACGCATTGACCAATCAGACGCGAGGGCCCGTTCCCAGAGCCTCGTGCGGCCAATCGAAGAATGGGCACGGCCACATCAAAGAAACCGCCATGGTAAGGTTAATTATACTCAGGTAAGGAACAAAATGAGGTTTCTAACTGGAGGGTTGTATGTCTAGGGAAAATTTTCTCCGCTAGGTGCGCTGTGTTCCAAGGCGTAATTTTTAATTAATATATTAAGATACATGAATTGTAAAATAGAAATATTTTACTTCGTTACGAAGTTATTTTGTATTTTATTTATGATTATTGCCATTATCCTGTTTTTTTTTTTAACACGGAGAAAAGAGAAAATCTAGTGCCTTGCCGACACTAGCGCTTACCTAGTGGCGAAAATCTTCCGTTTGCTAAACGTTTAACATTGATCTACCCAACTTGTAGTATACGTATCCTTGGCCAGAGTTTTTTTGGAATAACTCCAGGCGAATTCTGGGATAGGTCCTCACTACAATCCACTAGAGATTCCTTCTCCGATCCTGCTCCGCTGAACAACTTGCTCCGTCTCTAATAACCTCGCCCTACGTACCATTTCGCCTCTGTGTATTTATTTACTCTGTGGCTGTAGTATACTCTCAACTGTACACCTTCGGTGCGTTATGGGAGTTGCTCCCGGATTTCCGCACGTAGGGGACATTGCCGGACGATGCCGCTGGTCGGCGGGTTTTCTCGGGGGGGGGGGGGGGGGGGTCTACCGTTTCCTCCCACAATTGCGTTTCGGCGCTATTCCATGCTCACCTCAAACACCCTCATCGTATCTCAAGACCTCGACGTTAAGGGTCGTCCAAATCTCTTCACTCGCGCCCTTAATGGTCGAAATCAATTACAATGGCCCGCGGATGCCTACAGGAGAAAATGTTTATAGGTAAATTGCAGAATATTCTGTTGATGACACTGAAATCTGGCTTCTGGCAGTTTGGTAACCGTTGGCAAAATCGTTCATCAATTTTCCCATCAGGTATTCTTCCCAGCACGGACAGGTGCTCGACAACAAACGTTTTAATCCGCTGCCATGCCACTTTATGCTATAAAAAAATAAAAATAAAAAACACTTGAATGCAATGAACTTCCAAGAGTATTGGGTGAAATCGAGACCGTCGTGAAATAAACGAAACGGCAATCTCGATTCAGCCCGACAAGGAGTGGTGCCGTATAATTGGGTTGACGGAATCGAAAAAAGCTTGGTTGTTCCTTTGATGTCGTACTCAGCCATTGATTGGCAGTGTGGCCCTGTGGAAGCGAACTTTATGTATGGTCGGCTACGCCGATCGACATAATTCGTAAAAAAGGACCGAGTGTTTCGTGTGGGTCCCAGGCTCACGTGCCTGCAAAATGGCGTACCTTGGTACTAGAACGGCACAACGACATTCGTCGATTACTACAGACAAATGTGCAATAAACTTGACCGTGCGATTTGGGGTGTCTCCTTTCGCGTACCCACAGGAGTACCTTGGTACCACAGGAGCAAAGCTACCACACGTTGTAAAAAAAAATGGCTGCACGGTGTAGCAACATGCCACCGAGGTATCTCCACCAATCAGCTCCGAGAGACGAACCTGCCTGATGTCAGTCGAACCACCAATAGGCAGCTCGAGCAACTTTACTTCGAAAAAAGTCACTACCCCTGCACTGCATATACTTAAACGCTCACGCTGGCTAGTATGCGCCCAGTAAAGTTGGCAACGACGGAGAGGAATTAATCCTTCGTTTAAACGCTGGAATGAAAGTGTTATGTAGACATTTGTGAATACTTAAAATATCTATTTTGCTCTCTGGTTTTTATAATAATGCCTGTAAATGTAAGCATTATCAAATTTGTTAAATATTTACTTTTATAATATTTTCATTCACTTGACCGGCGCATGATAAAGTTATGAGGCTCTAGACAGCGTTAATTTTACATATGGCAGAGTAATACGTGTTGTGCATACAAGAAAATCTTGAACAGGACTTTCAAAAGTGCTCAAACAGCACACACACACACACACACACACACACACACACACACACACACACAAACAGATATATATATATATATTTATATTTATTTATTTATTTATTTATACAGAAGCAGCACGAAGCCACTTTATTTAGAATTTAACCGAATATTGTAAATTGACTCCGCAGTAATTAAAAATAATAGGACCGCGAGAAGACAGAAACTGCTTAACACAAGGAGAAAATATTACCGTGAAATATGAGGCTACAAAACTAACAAGAAGATTGAACAGAATTCTCTGCTTGAAAAAAAGTTTACCTAGTCGTCTACAATAAACGAGTCTATGTGGTAAAAGATAACAAAAATATCCGAAGTGAAATAAAAAAATTATACCTACGTTAAGGCCACGATCTCCCATTTCTATAGCTTTTGCGAGAATTAAATTTTTGCACCCAAACGGGAGCCGAGATTGTAAAATCCTCTTACAATTTTGTTTAAAATTGTTTTTGTTATGTAGTCAAATTTTTCAACTGAAAAACGGCATACTTTTACCTAATTAATTAATTAAGGAAAATTTTGTGTATTCAATAATAATTAAAATTATACTTTTTTGTGTTGAAGAAATTAGGCTACATAATAAAAACTATTTTTAATAAAACTGTAAGAGGATATTACAAAACTGGCTCTCGTTTGGGTACAAAAATTTAACTCTCGCAAAAGCTATAGAAATGGGCGATCGTGGCCTTAAACGAATTTCCAACGTCCCTGGTGTTCTGCAGAGAATATTAGTGAAAAATACACCCGCCAAAACGTAGCAAAAATTATAAACATGCAAGTGACGAAGTTTCTGGAATGTCAGTTCCCATCTTCAGATTATGGTAGAATGTCGTCAGAGTTCAAGCATTGAAAAACGTAGTTTTTCTTAATGAAAGTATGTAAGCTACAACAAATATCCAGCCATTCAGACAGATTGAATGCACTCAGATCGTCCCTGCGGCTTCATGTCGCTTCCGTATGCTTGTACGTTCTTTACTCGTCGTATGGTTTTCTTTGTTCTCTAACGCTGTTCCGATTCTTCGAATCATTCGGCCAATAAGCTTATTAGTTCCCAAGGCGTCTTGTTCCCTGCTTGAGAACGGCCGCATTACTGGATTCCCCTCGTGTTGGAAGTAGATGCGGATTCCCCTTCTAAGGCACGGCAATTCCGCAAGTAACTCGACAAATGGTCTCGCGTTGCGCCAAGAGATCATCGTCAATCTCCTCCTGGCGTGGAGCGACGTTGCGAAATATTTGTTCCGCGTCCCACCGAACTCGTGAAGATATGAGGCTCCAACCTCAGGGAGATACGAGTCTGGAGTCACGTGTTCGACCTCCCGCGAATCAAGTTAATCAAAATAATGCAAGATTATTTCAGATGGTTATGTAGGTGTGTAGAGCTTGGCGTCTCGTCGACAGTGAGGCCATTAGACACACATCGCGAAACACGAACGTAAACTTCACATTATTATACACACTCGACAGTCACTTGTTAATTGAATGGTGCCGCAGGTAGAACTCGTTTTTCTGTTTATCGCGGCCACTCGGAATGAAGATACAAGAGTGCTGAATTTATTTTGCAATGCAAACGTGAAACTAACATATTCTTGTATGCCGTCTACATTGGTGCTTTTCTTGGCCCTAGTATAGGCTGTTCCAACTTTTCTGAAGCCCTGTTTAAGTTCTACTCCCAGACTATTCCTCCATCTCATGTAAACAAGGCTTAACTACGTCTATTAAATTACGCCAGACGGACACCGCCCCTGATTCGTGCGCACCCAATGTAATATTGTTTTACATATGAACTATTTCTTTCTAAGCATTACCAACACACCTTTTTTTATCCCTGTATTTATTCATATTAATTAATGATGAAACATTATATTTATAGACAGAATATAAGTAGAAGTTCAATGGAATTAAAAATAAGGTACTGTATTAACAAAATTATAAAACTTTTTTGTTACGTGACATTTTTAGAAAACAACTAAACACGTCAGGTTTGTTAAAAAAAAAAAAAAAAAAGGCGTGAAGAAGCCGCGAATAGACTACATATAATAGGTAGGGACCTGCAAAATTCGCGTTATTTTTTTACATCAAGCTAAAATTCATAATGCTACATATATACTCGAGCCAGCATCGTTTATCCATTGGTTGCTGCACAAATGTTAAGTTGCGCACTTCCTGAGCAGACTGCACGTGACTGGGGCATACATTTGTGTACTGTTCATTCATTGGTGCAGTGTTACCCGGGGCGTGTCAAATAAAGAATGGTCCAATGACCTCGCGTGTTGCAAAGGACAAGTGTTTTAAGTTTAACATGTCCTCGAATAGTAACGCGGGTGGTTGCTTGAGCCTGGACGTTACGCAACTTTCACGCACAGCGGGCATGCGGGTTAGCGGAGCACTACGGTAATTAGACGGCAGGCGCAACGCTTTGCGCGTGGTTCATTGAATGAACGTTCAGATTAGCGGGCTGGAGAGACTTCTGAAACAGTTCTAACTCTCCCCGCACATCCGCCTCCCAACCCTCGTCCCAACAGGAGTTGCGCCTATTCATTATACGTCTATTCTTCACACAAACCTCTCACCCCCCCCCCCCCCTTCTCTCCCCACCTGAACCAACCCAATCTTATCACCCCCCACGGTACGGGGCCGCCACGTTCATTTATCTGGAGCACACGATCTGCGGAGAAAGAGGGTTTGTGAGGGAGCGAAATCCCGCCAAAGAGCAACAGAAGAACAGAATTTAAGGGTCGAGTCGGTACAGTTCGGTAACTCCACAAGTGACTTTTGCGTTCCCGGGCGGAGCTGAACTGCAACCAGACCAGTAAATTCCGCTTCCTCGAGAGCGCATTAGTTTTCAGTGTGCGTGTTACGCGCAGAAAAGTTTATTCGGGGCCTAAACTGTGCATGGGAGAAACCAATAAAAATAAGCATTTTCCTTCCACGTAGAGCCATTTGGCCTAAAACTACATTCCAAGTATACAAATGGGGTACTACAATTTATACGAAACATTACGTGCACTCGTGGCTACTGGCGCTGATAAAGTAATTCGTAGACAAAAACTCAATAAAATAAATCTTCATCAGATCATGCAAAATCAAAATTATTCTCAAATTTCTGTGTTGGCTTTAATTCTCGTGACTGATTTTAACCCACGACTATCTCTTAACAAAGTTTTGTGAAAGTCTAAATGTATCAGTGATTATCGGGTACAATCGTGAATTATCAATGAATTGTCAATAGATGACATGTTTTTTTTTAATACTCTAAAACTGCTTTTCTTGGCCTCGTAGCCGAACCGAAAGTTTATAAAGCAGATTAACTTGACGTATTCTCTAAAGAAATATTAGTACATTTTAACACAATTCATTTGTCAAGGAACTATCGTTTAGCTGCAAATGGGCACCAAAATTTAAATTGGGAGTTTTTTTTTTTTTAATCAGCATTTCGTCAGTATTTCTAAATAATTATATAACACCTGCTAAAACTTATCCGGTTAAGTCAAAAATTTCTCAGGCTAGATAATCTTGACAGTATTGGCACCTCTGTTACTCAGTCGTTAGGAAAAAGGTAGACCAAAAGGGAGATTGGAGCAGCAAAGCAGAGTTATCTACTATTAAGAAATAAATATTGCTGTGTACATACGTGGTGACAGTGTAAACAGTTAATTTCAAAGTCGGAAAATAAATTGAGTAATTTTACCACGCATGTTCTGTAATTTGGGCTTTTATTAAGACTAGTTACTTATAACACGAGTAATTTATCAATGAATATTTAAATTTATTGTTCGTATTTATTGCGCTTAATATAGCCCCAGATTTTATGCCTGTAGTCTTATCAATGACCGGCTAACCAAATTAATTAAAATAAAACTTAAATCTTAGAACGGCACACATATTACTTCCTAGTGAGATTGGTATTTTTTAAATGAAAATTCGTTGAAGCATAGACAATTATTTGATAATATTTTTAAGACTGTAATAATTTGACTTCTTAAACTATTTTCGCTTTTGTAGTCGTTTAGTAAATCAGACCCGTCCATCCCATGTGGTAAACAAACCAAGGGACTTCACAGGTATTATGTTTAGACAATCTTCAAAGTCATGTACTACACCCCTGACAGAGAAAGATTTCAGTGACAAACCAAGATGTCTTCTTTTTCTCCTACATAAACTACGCCACTGCTCTAAGATGTATATCGGTACACGTCACTGTCGCAGATCATTATTGATTTTGATAACGAAACAACTAGCGCCAGTCAGCTCGAGTCAATCGCTCATAATTTTTTTTTTCTCAGCGCCAGAAACCGTAAATGAAAGTTGGTCTAAAAGAGTTTAAAAACGCCCAATAGACTTCCTCGTAATGATTCCCTTACTCGAGCTCCTTTTCATCCCGGGTCGAGCCACACTTTTTGTTATCCTGTTGGTGCGTCTCTTTTGAACTCATCACGGACGAAGGCCGCCCTACCGAAATGACATCGCTCGAGTGGTCTGTTGATTATGAGACAGGAGGTCACATATTCGCGTGTTTTCACCCCCTCCCCTCCCCCTTCTACATGCGTGAACCTGCTCCATTTCACCTTGCTCGACTGCTGCCTCGGCGCGAGGCAAATAATGTTTTATTCCTTACTTTGGCTTGTTTAGCCAGAAATTGTTACTTCCAGACAGAAAGGAAAAATAAAAGAAAATAACAGGAATTAAGATAAACATTATGTATAATACTCTAGAGGATTCTGTAAAAGTTAGTATTGCCCATTTTGTATTGCGCTTTATATAGCATTTTGCGCTTAGCTTTTATCATGTGTGTGTGTGTGCTTGGAGGACAGAAATTGTAGGAATTTCATATTTCATATAATTTTGTATATTGCATGTTTGATACACAGAAAAAAAAGTTATTCGCAAATAGACAGTTTTTCGTGTGTTTTTCTGTTGGGAGTTTGGGGTATGCTCTTTACACCTTGCTTTCGAAGGGTTTTGGATTTTTCCAATTTTTCTATTGATCTGTCTTGTGATGCCTGGCTGGTTTATGTGCCCCTTTTTTTGTCACGCTCCACAGCCAGAGCGCCGCGTGGAAGCCTTCCTGCAAGTGACGCTTTGTGCAAGCACTCGGCAGTTCGGATGCGGCGGGGACAATCTGTAAGCGGGCCGCCCGTGGCCGAGGTTCTGTTGGCCTCTGCGTTCCCGTTTGCAGCACTCGTTCACGCAGGACCGAGCAATCTCACTGCCCTGCGCACGGTGCCCACGTTCATGGCCGGCTCTCTGCCAATGTAATGCCGAGCTGGAAGTTTCCACGTCAAACGTCCTTTCCTAATGCTGCAAACTCCATCCCGTTCCGTCAGGTAGTTTGCAGTTTTAGTATTGCTGGCGTGATATCTCGTTGCATAAAACCTTACACAGGGTGCTGGCAAAGCAATAGTTCTACGCCCGTGTCTTCTAAGACTGCAGGTAAAGGCTGTTCGCGGTAAAAATGAGCACTTTTGAAAGCCCTTCTTACGATCTACTTATATGAACGCTGTGTATTCAATCGCCTTATGTAGAATTAACATTGCCATGGGCTTCATCGCTTTATCCATGCGTAAGTATTTTGCAAATCTGCTCAATTTTACACTTCGATGTATTAAAAATAACAGAAAGTCACAAAGAAATAACTTAAGTTATCACGAATGGTTACCTAACACTTTTTATTCGACGTTAAGATGTGGAACTACTTTTCATCCATCGTTACCAACTTCACTGGACGAATGTCACTCACTGTGCCCGTTAAAATATACGCAGGTAAGAGTAGTGACTTTTTTCTTAGGTTCATTTCAAAAGTGCACACTTTATCGTGAACAGCCTTTATCGTGATGTCACGACCTACTCTATACAACTCGGTAAACTCAGGCGACGTAATTTTGCGTCGGGAACCCTCTAAGTGTTAAAGAGATAACGTAAGGGATAATTAGCGTTAAATCAACGTAGATAACTTACCCGGTGCAACTGTTTCCAACTCTTAGGCCGCCTCCACAATTTTGAAGCTGTTTATACCAGATTCAAAAAGTTGGGGCATGCTGTTGCGACGCCCTTATCCCAATGTCGTGGCAAAGGGGCATAACAATGCCCAAAATTCAAGCAAGAATAAATATGTATTTGAAACTTCCTCAGTTCCACTTCAAAGGAGTGTAAACCTGCAATCTTGTTCAAAACAATCTACAATTACTGAAAATAAGAACACTGGACTTGGATTATTCTTTTACTTTGTCCAAAACTGTGCGGTGAAATTGTTTACATTTACCATCATACAAACACAAAATAACATGTGAACTATGTTTGTACTACAATTATCGAGACCCCCATCCCTCACGAACTCAGATCCCTTCTCATGCATCACACGTAACAGTATTGAAAATTGTGTAAATTTCTCTTAGCAGTTAAAAACTAACGGTAAACATGAAAAAGCGGGGAATCGGGATCCTCTAAAACACTAGGATTATTTTCACCGCAAAGCCCATGTGGGTACTCGTAAACTCAATTGTTCAAAATTATATCACATTCTTTAGTTTCCTCGCGCTCCTTTAAAAGAAAACTTTATAACGCAAATATTTGCTGTGCTAAAGTGGCGTCGATGTCTACGCGCGTTGACTGCATTTTTGTCCTTTTGTTTTACCGCCCTCCTTTGAAATAAAACTTTATACAACGCAAACATATCTTGGCGTCGCAGTGTGCGCAAACTCACTGCAAAAATAGGAATTAAAAGTATAGTATTGGTTTCATCAGTGTGAGACTAACCTCATGGCTGCCGATAATAACGACTACATTTCATCCAGGGCAAAGGGAGGGAAAACAAAGTGGGTTTGTTTTGAAACTTTCCTTGCTTTTTTTTTTGCAAAGAGTAAATTTAATTCCGTCCCTATGTGGCTGTTAAAAATCACAATGGAACTCGCTTGAAAGGCGTCATTTTATGGCTTAAACAATTCCCTTTTTCACGCGTGCATTTTTTTTCTTTTTTTTTTCTCTTCGAAGTCAATTTAATATTTTGTTTTTAACGACGTGGCAGTATAAAAACTGGGTAAAAAGCCGGGAAATATAAAAGAGAGAAGTTGTGAAAGTAGGAAAATTGTAATCGATATCGATCACGTGTTTTGGGCACGCTGTAAAAAAAAAATAATACGCGCAGAGCTCTCTCCCTAGCAAAGGAGTGCTAGTCTTTTAGTTTGTTTTGTTTACAGTAACCAAATTCCGTTTTCATTCAGAGGGAAGTTTTCTCTTGTTAAACTTTTTCTTTTCGCACTTTTGTTTAACAGCAATATAACATTCATTTATAGTATACACAACAGTTCATTTCAGATTGTTTTGTTTACAGTAAAGAACGCTTCCTGTATAACAAATGAAAGAGTTGGATAATAGCGGAACATTTCTTTCGACCATTTCAAATTTTTGCTACGAAACGAAAACTGCTGAGAAACACAGTTAACAAATAACGAATCCCTTACGTCATCGACGTAGTGGCTCACCCTTGAAAAATACATTAACTGACTTTAAAGGCTGTCCACGATAGAGAGAGCTCTTTTGAAATCAACCATAGAAAAAAGTCACTACTCCTACCTATGTTTTAACGCGCGCCCTGAGTGACATGTGCCCAGTAAAGATGATAACGATGGAAGGGATGCAGTTCCGTATCTTGACGTAGAATAAAACGTTTCTAGGTAACCACTTCTGATAACATAAATTATTTCTTTCCCTTTGCGTTTTTTTATGTGCATCGAAATGTAAAGATAAGCAGATTTGTTAAGTACTTACTTTCATGATAATTTCGCAGTTCCACTTGACCGATACATGAATGCATGAATAAAGTGATAAGACAAATGACAACGTAAATCTTACGTAAGGTGGAAGAATACACAACGTGAGTACAAGTAGATCTAAGAGTTATATGGACCTACAAGGTTTTTTTTTTTTTTTTGTGAAATAGTTGTTTGCGCGAATACGCGTATATCGCTAAATAAATGTTCTGAAAATACGATTTTTTGTCAGAAAAGACAAAAAACAATTATCTATGTCCCTATTGTTTTACTATTGTCGTATTTAGTTTATGCTTGGAGAAAAAAAAATCGTGAAAATGATCAAATATCGCATTTTTAAAGATTGCCTGTGCATTTTACTTAAACAGCAAGAAAAAAATACAAAAATATGAACGTAGTTTAATTTGTGGTCTTCCATGGCGTATAATAAAACCCCACTATTACAGATCTGAATTGCACAGTACATCGTCACGACGGAAACACTGCACGCCTTGTGAGATTTGTACGCGCAGCTCCAATTAACTCTCAAGCAGGGCTTTCAAAAATTCCCATTTTACCGCAAAAAAAAAAAAACGTCGAGCGGGGAGTGAACCCAATACGAGGCAACACTCTCAGAGTGCCGGGCATTTCAACTGGGACCCGTAGGTGCCCGTCATCCCCACGGACATGACATGAAGTGAGGCCCTAGGATTGGGAGGCACTGGAATGCAAGGGCGGGGTAAGCGGGAGGACCCCGAGAAGGCCCGCCGGCATCGTCAAGCGCGATTCCCGCAAGCGAGGGTCCGGGAGTGGGCCCGCCGGGGATCGAGCCCCGATCGCCGTGGTGGGAGGCGTGCGCCTTAGCCAATGCGCCACCGCGGCCGCAATTTTACCATGAACAGCCTAAACCACGAGAATTCCGGCTGAACCATTGCAACGACAACGCAAAGCTATCATTGCCATTAATACGTAGATCGAGCAGAAATTTTGTTTTTGATGAAACTACTTTGAATTGGCTCGTATCTTGCAGCGACAAATCATGTGTTGCGACAGCGAAATAGTTTCCAAAGTGCGTCTGCTGTCGCTTTTGCTGCTTTACCGCCAAGGTCTGCGAGGATCTGCCTATAGTCGGTCCACGACTGGAACAGGCTTTTTGAACAACACCTTAGTCGTCAGCTGCATTCATCGTTACTGCATACAGAGACTGGTGCGGGCACAGTTAGTTTGGCAGCACGGTGAGAAAATATAGTTTGATATATATATATATATATATTTTCTTCCCCACTATTGCTTAGAAATGGGAGTAGGAAAGACTCCGAGAAAGCCTGTTCCAGTCGTGAACGGACTATATGACCATCTCGTTTTCGTTTGCAACCAAGTCGCGGCAAACGGTTGCAACTTCAGAATGCAGCTTGATGGTTGGAGGAGGTGAGGGGGGGGGGGGGGGGGGGGGGGGGGGGGGGGGTTGAAAAGTTTCGTCTCGTGAACAAACCTATTAAGCTGTAATTTACAACGGAATTCTTTGTTTGCGCGCGCGCATTATTATTCATGGCGACAGCCGGGGGGCGCTTTCCTCGGCTCTCTTACGGAACTTTATGGAACAAGTGGCTCGGCTGCGTTATTTCTGTAATTTTGTTTCTTCCAGTTTCGTGTCTGGAGCGTTTTATTTCGCCCTGGAAGGACATAATGCCTTTTCAAAAGCTCATCTCACGTCTGTGAAATTCTGCGACGTTCTGGCTACATGACGATATAGTTGTGGTTAAGTATTCCGCCTGCCTGCAGATTTTTAATCTATTTTAGAGATACAATTAAACGTGCCAGCAGTATGTATGTGGCGTCTCCTCACGACACATCAAATCACCTGCCGCACTGAGAAAAAGTTTTGTTGAATCAAGCCAGATTTGTTTGGTGCAACTAAATTATTTATTTGTATAGAGGCAATGTAATATTTTGCTGCTGAACCAAATTATTTTGTCGTTTTCTCATTTGGTTGCCCCAAACTGTAAGATTTGTTTGGTGCAACTAAAGATTTTTTTGACTACACGTAAATACATCAAACTGTTTGGGCAGATAAAAAAATTTTTACAAGTTCGACCGAGTTTCGAACCTAGATCACCTGCGTCCGATCGCTAGGCCTTGGTAATCTCAGATTTTAAATTGATATACTGCAAATATTGGACAACGTGCGCAAACAAATATTTCAAGTTTTACAGCTTTACTTGTCAGTTTCTTGTTGCATTGTTTTATTAATGTGTTTGTACGATTGTTAAGCATCTGTAGATGCACTAACAAACACGATTACTATCCTAATTGTCACAAAATATACAAACAAACTCTCGAGCTGTATTTTCGAACGAAAGTAGTCAAATGAGTGGCCAACAAATATATACAATTAATTCAACAAAATATTTAGTTCGCAGTCTAGATTTTTTTAGCCCAACACAGAGATTTTGTTTATTCAAACATGTATTTTGTTATACGAACAAAAGTATTTTTGTTGCTTTTCAAATTTTGTTTGCTCAACAATATATTTTGTTAGGCCAAATAAGTACATATTTTGCCCCATACAAACAAATATTTTGTTCGATTTTCTCTCATTGTGGATATCTCGGGCTTCTACATGCCCCATATTACTTCGGCTTAGCTGCTGTAATGCATAATTGTAACTGTTACTATACCAAACATGGTAATAAAACATATGCGTCATTTCTACTAACGGCACCTACGACTAACGGACTATATCGCCTTCACATTATACCTCAGATGGTTTATAAAATCTTATTGCGACTTTGTAAGTAAAATGAACCTATGGGTCACGAACTGTATTTTGGCATTATATCTTATTACATTTTCTCTGTGAAATTTTATTGCAATTTTCACATTTTTCTGTGTAATGTGTTGTATTTCGCTCCTTAAACAAATTGCCAGTTTCTCCTCCGCTCTGATTGGTTCTCGGAATGTTTTTTTATTAGTATGTCGTCTCTTACAAGTTATTGCAGAAAATTAAAATCCTCCTCCAACATTCGAAAGTACACTTTATAGCGGCAGGGGCGCTCTTCAAGTTCCTTGACCAAATTACGAAATTCGCCCTTCACTTTAGGATTCATGTTCATCTCATGCAGGATCCAAACCTTTCTTCGGCTGACTATTGTATTGACTGCCAGGCCGCACTCACAATTTAAACATCATCTTCACATTTTGATTAACTAGTTGAGCTGCGCCCCTCCATAGCTGCTGTACGACGACGGACTATGGCAGTGTGACGTGAAGGTAGTGTGCGCATCTCTGGCGCGTCACATCACGTTGTGCCGAAACAAAAATTACCATAGACAACAAGACAGTTTCAGAACCTGTATTTTAGACAGCAGAAAACCATTTACAGACAGTACCCAAACAGTTCATTACACTCCAGTTGTCAATTATGAAAGCTGTATTCTCTTCATTCTAGCTAGATCCAAACTAAATATCTAAAATTGACAAAGCGCGTAGTACAAAAAGTAGAGAAAATTTATGAATTCAGTAAATTCATAAATTGCTCAATTAATTATATAACATTTAAAACGAAATGATGCGCAAAACTCCAATAAATTACAATGGTTTAAAACACAATTAACGTTTCCAGGTTACCACTTAAGAGTGAATCTGACTACACTTTCAAATATAGGCAATTACCAAAAGAAATGGAGGGAATCTAGATGAGCCCAGTAAAGCCACCTTTACTCTAAAATATTATATTAAAATACTAATTAAAAAAACGACATTTCGATGGAGGCAACACGAGAATCGGGGACACGAAGCATTAAAAATTAATTGAAATTATTCTTGGCCTGCAAATAAAACTAGACGCTACACGTTTAAACTGAAAACACACAGAAAGACTAGAGTTTTAGTTAAGCCGAAACCAAATTTGGGCTGGCGACCGATCACGCAATTTTGAAAAAACACTAACTTGCCGCACGCCCAAGACAACACATCTACGCCACACAAAATACTAAAAATATTCAAAATAGATCCAGCTAGCACACAACTCGCTATCCACGACAAACATTTTCAAAACGCTCGGCAATTTAGGGAGTTCAGGCGACAAATTAAAAATGCGTGGTGCTTCATCTTGGCAGAACGTCCAAAGGACGACAAATTTAACCGCAGAAAACTGTTGCACCATTCCAGTTCAGAGCTGTACTGGAGATCGAAATGAAGTTCATTTCGTACCACCGAAATTGGCGGTTTGAAATCTCGGTACGAGATCAGCAGCTATCGTCGACAAATGTAGTTTGAAAATACGCTAACAGATAGAACTACGTTCGATTGTTATCTTGGGAAATTGAAACAACGTTATACGCACTAGAATCATCTTAAGCAAAATTCGTACAACAATAATTCACTTAAAACAGATAAAAAATTGTAAATCTAGTTCTATCCATAGTTAAAAAATACGCCTACATCCATGACGTCATATATTACGAACCAATGGCAAAATTTGTCTCATACTTAATGTCGATCTCTCACTTTGGAAGTTGCACCAACGAAATTTAATGATCCTGGATCTCCTATCCGTCGGTTTAACACTTTTACATTGGAATAAAGATCAAACTGAATCCTGGTTCGGAACTAGGATCATTCGAACTCGGATCGGGGAAGATGTTGGAGCAACCGGGCACTAGACCATAATGCAGTTCTTCAGGGACTCGTGCTGATGGCGATCGCCTTACAAATAAATGTAACGCACGAAAGAAGGAGAAATTAAGGGTGGTTAAAAGGGGAGGAAAAAGGGAGGGGATCCGAGTCGGGCAAAGAGCAAGCGACCGTGCAGAGTAGGAATCAAAGGAGGCGTCTGGAGCGCCGAGCGCTAGCGTCGCAACGTTCGTACAAACACGTCACATGAACTCACGTGACGTGACGATAGTGTGGCCCCGCCTTAGCTCCCTAGCTTCTCGGCCAGATAAAGGAGATAATCTGTGCAGGCGGGCGGGGCCCTTAAGATATAGGAGCGTCGCTTATAATGTACCATAGACTATAGGCTGTTCACGGTAAATTGAGCACTTTTGAAAGCCCTGCTTAAGACCTACTTTTATACACATTGTGTGGTCTTCCGCCTTATCTTATATTAACATTGCCATGGGCGTCGTAACTATATACATGCTTCGGTCAAGTGAAATCGCACAATTTTCAGAAAAGGAAAATATTTTACAAATCTGCTCATTTTTTCACTTCCCTGCATTAGAAAAAAAAAAACAGAAAACGAAATAAATAATTTAAGTTATCACTAATGGATACCTAACATGTTTTGTTAGATATTAAGTATTTGGAACTACTTTCCCTCCATCGTTACCAACTTTACTGGGCGCATGTCACTCTCAGTGCGCCCGTGTAAATATATGCAGATAGGAAGAGTGACTTTTTTCCAAGGTTGATTTCAAAAGTTCTCACTTTGTCGTGAACAGTCTTTGAAGATGAGGTAGACCGCTTATTCGTCACTTCTGCGCATGCACCCAACATTGACCAACCCCAAAGAAACACAACTGTCAAGGTCACGTGGTCAACCCTGGTGAACGTGTTTGTTTATATCTTCATTTTCAAATTGCATGCAGTATTATAATAACAAAATACTTTTAACCAATTTTAATTTAATCTAATTGCATTACAAATTTCCTAGCGGAAGTATAAAATATCTCAAAGTACTTGTTTACTAAACAGTGTTTTAACCTCATGCCCAATCCACGCAGTTTTTGCTAGCCATAGCGACGGAAAAGCAGCTCCATTTTGGGACACGAAGATTGGTTTTGCGCGACCAGCGAGATCGGTCTACCTAATCTCCAGTCTATGGACTGCACTGCTGGGAACTCATTAAAAAGCAGTAGGCCTATACTAGCTACCGAAATTATCAGAAAAGCACGTTTTATGTTACATATGAATATGGATGCCCGATTTTCGTGGAAAGATTCCAGTACTATTTGTATTTCAAAACACTTGAACTCATTTGTATTATTGCGATTGGATGACTTACTTGTTACGCGTTTTATGTGTCCGTCCATCAATTTGAGATGCTCGTAAATGTAATTGCTTGTCAAGAAAGAAACGACATATCAGGAAAACACGCAGTAAATACGAGAAAGGAAAACTGCTAGGAGACTCTCGAGGTATTGAAATCTATTATGCAAGAGAAAGAAGGATGGATATGTTTTGTTACACTGTAAAATATTCAGATAAAAATTACACATTTTAATTTTTAATAACTATTTACTAAGAGTATTTTAACTCAAATTTTGAACCTATTTCCATTATAGTTGCTTCGGAAAGTTAATTTTGCAAGAAAACCTTCGACTTGGGTAATTATAATATTTGCTATGGTCATGTGTACGAGAATATTGGTGCTAACCATAGACGATAATTTTGGGTAATTGATTATATGTAAGTTTGTTTAAATTATAAAGAATAACAACATCTCGTCGTTAACTGCGTTGTAGAAACAACTGAATGTCGGAATTTCTCGATGAATGTAACGAAAAACGTCGAATAAGATGAATTAAAATTCCCCCTCCCCCCCCCCTGGTAGATTTGGATTTCACTAAGGTTGTTTCGTCGTAGAGTGGATGGTGGCTGAGTGATATATAAATTTGGGAATAACATTTTTGTATTTCGTTTCTTTTATTTTCAAGGTATTAATTCGTCTTAGATTATATATATATATAATATTAATTCTCTGAGCTTTCCTTTTAATAAAGTATCCTTTAATATTTTATTGCATTTCTTGTTTTGTTTTTATTTATTTTTTTTTTTGTTTATGATAGTTACATTTTAGGTCGTGTCATTGTCAACAGCCTCGCTTGACTATGAGGGTAAGGCAGAACGGGCTGGACCACTACAGTTGCTGTAATAATTAATGAGCAAGCGGGTGCGGCTCCAGTTTCGCTAATGACGCTCTAAGCAGCGTGCAGCGTTAACAAGGGAACGCCGACACCTAGTCGCGGAGTGCTGAAATATACGTACGAGAGCCGTGGCGGGCGGGAGCTCGCGCCGCGAAGTCCAGCGGGCAACTCGCCAGCAAAATGGCGCCGCTGGTCAGAAACGCCGCTCGCCAAAATCAGCGCGCCCGTTAGCTTGACTCGCCAGCCGGGGAGGCGCGCGGCCCGGCCAACAGGGCAGCACGCTGTAGCAAGTCATATATATATATATATATATATATATATATATATATATATATATATATATATATATATATATATATATATATATATATATAGGCTGTTCACGGTGAAATGAGCACGTTGTGTATTCTTCCGTGGGCCTCGTCACTTTATTCATGCGTCGGTCAAGTGAAATTATAAAACTGTTGCGAAAGTGAAATTGCACAAATCTCCTCACTTTTACGCTTCGATGCATTCGAAAAAAAAAAAAAAACAGAAGTTAAAAGAAATAATTTGGGTAATTATAAATAGTTACCTAACACTTTTTATATGCCGTTAAGATATGGAACTACTTTCCTTCCATTGTTACCAACTTTACTCGTCGCGTGTCACTCACTATGCCCGTTATGCAGGCAGGGGCGGTGATTTTTTCTGAGGTGTGCTCATTTTATCGTGAACAGCCTTTACCTAGGCGCATCTGTTTTTCGCGAAAATATGTCACGACAATTTGTGTTCCAACGCACTTCATTTCAAAACCACTTTCGTGATTAGATCGTTTTGTTATATTTTAAGCTTTTTATTTGATAAATCCAATTACTATTTATCTTAAAATATACGTTTGTGAGGGGTCGTACTCAATGGGTTAGAGCTACTCTATAATGGACTCAAGGCTTGCCCATTCCATGGTTCGACACACTATTACTTACCTATTGGGTTTTACGCATATTACTTTAACTGGAAACATACCGGAGGAGCTATGCTTTTCAAGTTATTTTAATAAAGCCTAATGAAGTCTAACATGATGCCACCATTGCGGTTAATTACAGGACCGATCTTTCCCACCTTGCATGATGCCGAAGGCTGGTTTGTAAACGGACTATGGCGGTCGGTACGTCGTCGTACTTCTGGCTCTCTGGAACGTCTTCACTGATTGGCGTCGAGGCGAGAACAGACATACTTCCCGTAGTCTCGCTCGCCTATATCATGCCGCCGCGGCCTCATTGCTCGTCCGGCCGTGATTTGCCAATGGCGCGTGCTTTGGAATGGCGCGTCCATGCAAGCGCTATAGACATGGCTTGCCGCGGTTGTCCATTACTTTGGGGGCATTGGGGACATGTTAAACTTGAAACACATGTACTTTTGCAACACGTTTGTCATTGGACCATAATTTTGGTGACACGCGCCCTGGGCGACTCCGCACCAATAAAGGAACACTTCACAATTGTGCGTCCCGATTACGTGTATTCAGTCAGAGAAGGAGTGTCTTCACGTCTGTCTAGCAGCCAATGGAGAAACGACGTCGGCCCTAGTGCATACAGTACTATTAAGTTCAGCCTGATGCCAAAAAATAACGCGAATTTTGTATGTCCCTAACTATACCTACTTTACAACATTCTTTACTGTTTGGCTCTTTGGAGATATAATGCCGACGTGAAAGTGTCCCAGTCATTTATTGTCTCCCTCCTACACATTTGAGAGTCGCTAACGTAATATTGCGCTGCAGATGATCTTATGGAAACCGCTGGGGGAGTAACATTTCTTCGCCAGTGTACGCGGAAGTATAGGCCGTTCACGGTAAAGTGAGCACTTTTGAAGCCTTGGTTACTTTTTTCTTTCGACCAATTTTTATCCTTCCATCACTTGTTAATGTAAACCCTGCCATGTGAGTAATAAAACCAGCGTATACATTCACCATACCCAAAAACCAAAATTCCGAGGCCACAATGAAGTGCGTTTATTGGTTAGTATGTCTGATGAAACAGCTTCAAAAAGTGAGCACATTGCCGTGAACGGCCTATAGTAGTGTTGCGGAAAACTCTTTACAACTCTGTCAAATTTAGGCCACGTATTTCAGCAACACTCAAAATGTGTTTTAAAAAAAATAAGTAACTTAATTATATTCACGCAACGTTGTTGCCAGTGCTGGTTCACTATTGTCCATTCATGGTCGCTTCCAATTTTTCTGAAGCCTTGCTGAATTTCTACTTTAAGGATAGTCCTCCGCCTCATACAAACAAAGCAGATCGAGAAAATTACACCGAAGGGACAACACACCGCATTCGTGCGCACTCAGTTTAATAATACTTTGCATGGGAACTATTTCTCACTAGGCGTTGCCAACACCCCTATAATATATATTTTTATATTCGTATTAATTATAAATTAGGTATTATAATTTATAGATAAAATATAAGTAAAAGTTCGATTTAACATAAATAAGATATTGTTAAGTTAACAGAAGCGTGAAACGCTTGTGATAAACGACGTGTTTATGAAACCACGAAAAGCGTTATAATTGGGGTGATTTTTCAAAGGTTTGATTGAAAAAAGTGTGAAGTTACTGCGACTAGACTATGGCCGTGTCCGAACTCGGTATACTTGCTTACTCGCATCCTTGGATACTTCACTTACCCTTGACACCAAACTTGATGAATTCGGACAGGCAGTCTTGTTGGCCTCGGTACCAGTTATTAGCCAGCTAACCACTTTAAATGTTCATGTATTCCGACTAAGAATTTGATAGTTGCCGAAGGTTTTAGGGGTTAAAAAAAGTATTAAGTAATATTTAAATCTGATTTACATAAAAATTTACTGTGTTCTATTATTGTATGTGAGTGCAGTTTTGATTGCTTTTTTTTTATCATAGCTACGCTAGGTTGGAACATAGGCCTAATACGAATTTATTTCTTAGACCTTTTCTTCAAGGTGAAATTTGCGATAATTATTTACTCAGTCCAAAATCCTATGTCTACGAAGTAGTAATGTTGCTCTATTAAACTTTAAATCGCGTAATTATGTCGGAAATCAATTGTAACCTACAAATTGCTTCTCAAAATGGCGGCACATATTCCGCAAATATGCGAGAAGTATACAACTTCGTTTACTTGTACACTTGCATACTTCACTTGAAGTTCGGGCAGCAAGTACGTACTTGAGGTGAATTCGGACACAGCCTATATTTCACGAGCAAATGCCGCGGACGGGGCCGTAATGAGGTTGTTCGAGGCACCTGCTGCGCGCAGTTGGGGAGCGAACGAGGCCCTTTGTGTAGGGGGGGGGGGGGAAGGGAGGTAAAAAAAAAGTACGTTCACGCATGTGGGGGGGGAGGGAGGCAAAAAAAAAAGTACGTTCACGCATTGAGGACTCGATTGATCCAGTCTTGCCCGCTATCGCTTCCAGGGACGCCGATTGTATGTCCTTCCACACGACAGCCGTACGCTTGAAATAGACACACACGAGGGGGGCGGGGGGGGGGCGTAAACCGGGAACAGCTTGAAAGGTCCAACGTGTTGATGGACAGTGATATCGTATTGATGGCGTGTTCGGCTAAAAGTTCGCGGTTTCGCGTCTGTATTCGTAACTACTCTGAGGCGCCTGAGTGTTGCTCGGGTTTCACCAGTGCAGTCTATTCACGGTTTCTCCACGCTTCTATTTCTGTGCATAGTATACAGTTAGACTGATCGCCTCCCACCAAGGCGATCCGGGTTCAATCCCCGGCCGGGTCACTCCGCGTTTTCGCACGTGGGAATCGTGGCCGGACGATGCCGCTGGTCGGAGGATTTGGGATCCCCCCCTCCCACCCAATCAACCAGCACCGTCATTCCGGCGTTGCTCCGTACTCACCGCCTCGCCTCTCCCTCATCGGCTCTCGAGATCTCGATGTTAAGAGCTGCCTAAATCTCGCCGCTCCACTCCACTCCAACAATACCGACTGCGTTTCGCGATACATACTCCACTGGCTCGCGAACAGCCAATAGCGAGTGTGGTAGAGTACAGTCGGCGTGCCCTGAGTTGCGTGGGCCAACAGCAAGGCGGCAAGTGGGACTGCCCAGTAAAGCCACAGAGAACTTAACATTACAGAGGCGAAACCGCAGCTCATTCCGCGAGCTCCAGCCTCACACGCCGGAAAAAATGTCGCAATTTCGTTCGCCAACCAGGCCATGTCTGAAATGGCAGATTTCGTTGGCAAAATAATCACGTGACTCGATTTTGTGTACAAAAATGGTGACCTAGTTAGTAATTTGGTATTTCGTATTTTGTACTTAGCGGAGGTTTTTACCATCAAAACGCATGCGCGAATGCGTAAATAACATATTATTTCTTTAAATAACAGTCCATAAAATACACTAGGCCTGTTTTAAAACGAAAGTGCTGTGCTTTGTTTATTTATTCCGCAACTAAAAATTTTTAAGTCGTTATTGCATAATTTACTGTTTTCTTATTTATTAAAGTATTTCGCAGCATTCCAATGATAATTGTAGAAATATTGCGTCAATTTTAAGCATTAAGTAGCTATAGGAAAAAAAAAAAGTATTTTTTACTGTTAATGTTAATGTAAAAATGCGTTGCCGCGAGTGCTTAACAAGTGACTGTCGACGACGCCAGAATTGAAACTTACGAAATGACAAATTACAAAATAACGAATTTGTCATTTCGGACACGGCTTCAGTGTCCGGTATCTTGTTCGCCAGCCAGCACCCCATTCAACAGAAAGACGTTAACCAATCAGACGAGACGTCCGTTCTCAGAGCCTCGCGTATCCATACCCCAAACAGAGAATGGGTACGGTACGCCCACCTTAAAGGTGCGGCCACCACCATTACGTCTCTGACAAAGTTCTACTTCCGGGATATTCCTCCGCTTCGTGCAAGCAAAGGTTAACCGAGTCTAGAAAATTAAGCCAGAGGGACAACGCACCGCATTCGTGAGCATTTAGTGTATTAATATTCTACTTCATACAATGCATTACCAACTTTCTTATTTTCTCACTGTCGTACTAATTATAAATTAAATATTATGATTTATTTATATAGTATGAAGTTCAATTTAACCAAAAATAATATTCTTTTGTGATAATAGAAGTATAAAACGGTTGTGATACATGACAAATTTAGGAAACAATCGAACACGACATACTTGGGGATTTTTCGAAGGGTTCATTGAAAAAGTATAAACATCGGATATGCATATCCAAAATATTTGATTAATTTTAACTGTGCGTAAAAAACATTTTCTGCTCAAAAGTTAATTTGTACGTGTGTGTATGCAGATGTGAGCGTGTGTTCGCTTTTCCCGATCCCTGCGTCCATGCAAATACGCCACGAGAATGCCTGCTGGAACGATGGCCGCGCCACAAACGGCAAGCATTTCCCAGTATTTCCCCCCCATTCCTACCAACCCTCCCTCGTCAGCCCCTCTCCCCCCCCCCCGCCCCGATGACCCGTGGGAAAGGCGGCCGGTGTTTCCATCAATGAAATACCCGTTATTAGGCTGGGTAAAAAAATTGCACCAATCCATAAGGCGGCCGTTTGGTTTTAACGACTTCAGCACGCTACTCGTCCGAGCCGCTCCGTTCCGAATGAAGCCCCGTTCACGACGTAACACACGATTTTAAGGAGAATCGTGCATGAAAGCAGATTATGTTTACTCGATTTTCGATATAAGTCGTTTTCCAAAGAGTTTATTGAAATTTTTGGCTCGACAAGACGTAAACAGTAATTAGGGACGCCCGAATTTCGCGAAAAGATTTCGCGACCAGTTTTATTTCGAAACACTTTAGCTCAGGTCCACGTTTGTGATTGGGTGATCTAGATGTTACGCGTCTTAATTGTCTGCCGACGAATCAGAGACGTACAGCATCGGTGTAACCTATTTCTGGTTGGCCAGTCACCTAAGAAAATGTCGTTGCCACAGACACACGCCGACAATAAGCAACGAGAAACTGTTGCAACGCTCGTAAGGTATTGAAGTCTAGCATGTGCAGGAATCTTTTCACGAAATTCGGATGTCCCTAATAATAATATTCAACACCTTTTTAGGTTGTTAAGGCCATGTCACACTGTCAAATTTTCCCTTCGAACCGCTTCCAATAAGTTTGATCAACTATAGATGGACAATTATGACGTGATCAAAATATCATTAACGATACTGATTGAGTGAGACCGTCAAACTTCAGAGAAATTTTAGAACCGGTCCACTCTTCAAATGTTTGATGGAAACTAAAGCCATCCAACTTTATCGGCCAAATGTGGAGGTGTTTATGACGTTTTGATGACATCATAATTGTCCACCTATAGTTGTTCAAACTTACTGGAAGTAGTTTGACCGAAAAATTTGATAGTGTGACAGTGCCTTCATTATTCTCGGAGCACTGACGGAAGAAATGAAAGGAATTGTTTTTCTTGTATTCAATCAGAGCTCCGAGAATAATGAAATCAGGGAATTTTTAACCATGTAATAAGATGTTCTAAATTGTTATTTACGTCTTGTCGAACCAAAAAACGGAAAGGAACCAGGCACCTGGCTGCTCTGGAATGTGATTTCCAACATACCTCCCATGTAGCAAGCACGATTTTGAAGCCCCGTCGACCAAGCCACAAACTGCGGCACCTTAAATATCCGTCCAGCCGCCCTAGTCCGCGCTCTGAGTTTGTGTCGAACTTGAAGTTTATTTACGGCTCATACCGCGCTAAGCAAATAATACCTTTTTTTTTTTCTTTTTTTTTTCGGTTTCTCCGGGGTCTTCATTGTCCGTGATGTGCTTCGCGAAAATTTCTGCACCTCTCGTTTATGAGTGGTCGATAGCGTTAACTTGATGCGGGTGTTTTTCGCGGAACTACTTCTTCAAGACCAGCTGCACTCCGAAACGCTCTTGCGCATGCGCACGTTCGTGTTCGGATGATTTTGAAATGCCGCGTGCCTGGCCGCGAATCACGGACCTTCAGTATCGGAGTACTTTGTTGCGATCGGCCCAGCTGAATGAGAACACGTTTTCTCGCGTAGACACGCGGCCAATGACCAAAGGAAGTTGGGGTCGTGGGCGCAGGATATTGAAGTACAGCGTGGCCGTAAATATTTCCGCGAAATACACCTGTACCTACCGATAACAACCGCGCTGAGAGGAAAGCCAAGAAAATATTTGTTTGTATGGAGCCGCAGATATATCTAGTAGCACCAACAAAATATTTCGTCCAGTAAACAAACATCGAAAAGCAAGAAATCGATTTTTGTTCATTTTGCAAAATACACGTTTGATTCAACAAAACCTCTGTGTTGGGTCGAAAGTAATAACTATGCTCTCAACAAAATATTTAATTTAACCAACTATATTCGGCTACTCATGTGATTGTCTTGGTTCGAGAATACAGCTCGAGAATTTGTTTGTAATTTTTTTGTGACAGGATAGAAACATTGTTTATTTAGGCTTCATTATGATGTGAACGCCCTGATAAAACAAGTTCAATGGTATACTGAAACGTGAAGTTATAAAACTTAAACTATATATTTTTGCGCACGTCTTCAAGTATTCGAAATTTATGTATTTGAAAACATTTCAATTTCATCAGCAGTCACTTCGAATGAGGTTGTTAGGACGCAGGGCGCAAACCATCTGGGTTCGAATATCGGACGGGAGTCTAAATTGTTATAATAACCTAAACTTTTTAATGTACATAGAGCCAAACATATCTTTATTTAACACCAACCAAATCTTTGTCTGGGGCAACCGAACAACAAAATCATTTGGTTTCTCTGACAAAATATTTAATTCCCCTGTACACATACAGTAAATTTGGTTCGGCTAAACAAACTGTTTTATTCAACAAAACATTTTTCTCATCAGTGCCACATCGAAATGTTAACACGATTCAAATACTGGAGTTCGTGGATGAATGCAGGACTAAACGGGTTGAAAAATAATGCGCGAATTTCTGCGCACATTGCACAGTGCCCTGCAGTGAAATTTAATTCTAACCATTTGCCAATAGAAACTCAGGGTCGCTTATTTAAAGTCTCCATGTGTCACGTATTTAGTTGAACGGAACCTCTTACGGATCTACTTTCACCACAAAAGCGGTTCGTGTGGGATGATGTAGAGGAAATTTTCTAAATATGCCATGTATCACAAGCGTTTTATACCTCTGTTGACATGAAGATGTCATATTTTCCCTTAAATTGAAGTTTCACCTACATTTTACTTACAAATAGGGGCATCTGTTTTCAGAGAAAAGATTTCAGGACAAGTTGTGTCCCAACACACTTTAGTTCAAAACCACTTTCGTGATTGGATCATTAGAATTGTTACGCATCTTATATGTCTGACCGCGAATCACAGACGGTCAGTATCGGAGAAACTTAATTCTGATTGGCTCACTCATATAACCGACTGTATTCGCACAAATACAAGCAACCAATAGTCAAATGAGGACTGCGAGTGTGCGCATAGGTTAGAGATGATGGTTTATCGCGGGAAAATTGGACCGTTTGCTAGGATTCAGCGTACTGTACACATGTCAGACAGTTTTCTTTCTTAATTGGCTGGCTTGCATGTAAGAAGCTGCTACCTCATTTCACTGAGCCACTGAGGATTCTGTTGCTATAAGGCAGAACGTTCGTGACTGGTCTGCAAACAACTTAGCCGAGTCAAAACCTTGTCCATCCAATCATGAAAAAATAGACTAGTTAGAGTGTTATAGAAGATATGTTGGCTCAAGAAATTCCCTCGATTTCCCCATCGTCTCTACAAATATGATATTGAAGTCTAGTCTCGGCTTAAATCTTTCCTCGACGCGGAAATCGTGAATAACGGAATTGTTTTAAAATAGTCGACGAATCAGTTGTAATTGAATAATCAAATAATCGATTGTTTTACAAGTTATTATCCTATCGCTGGTTTATGCGGCAGTTAGGATATGCACGCTACTGAGTCCTATTCATTCGAACATCAGAGAGTAGCATCAGGCGTCTGTAAAAGTTAGCAACACTTAAGACACACTAACATTACTCGAAACGTAAAGAGTCGCTTATGTAACTCCTTTAGAAATGTCGAAGTTACACACCAATTATAGTTACGGTAAGGTCATGTGTGACTTTCGACTTTAGGTTCGAATCTCGCTCATGAGTAAAATATATATATATTTTTTTCCTTTTACAAATTCCTTCTTTATGCATAGTAAAATACTCGCATTACGAAAATTATTCCTTTTTACATATATATCCTTTTTAAAATTGAAATTATTGAAAACTAACTTGCAAATTAACGGAGAGGTGTCCGTGAGTTCGTGGAAAGATTTTGCGAAATTTACGGAAAGTGTCCGGTTTTGGAAAGCAACGCGTCCTTCATTTTACGAAGTGTTTTACGGAGACTGCTGAAGAATTTTTCACCAGCAATTTTCAGTAAAGTGAATTTAAAAAAAAAAAAAAATTTAACAGTTTAAGTAGCCAATGAACGCATGATCTCTGCAGGTTGATCTTCGAGGTATTTTCGTGCACGTGTCATAGTCGCCCTTATCGCTACTTTGCTTATTACAGACAAGAGCGAGGCCAAGCGGGTACTTTCCTATACAAAAATTTCAAGGGTTGACACATTTTACTTTCGCCTAGTCAGTCTGCCCACGGTAAAGTGAGCACTTTTGACGCCCTAGTTACATTTTTGTTTCAGCCATTTCTTTTACTTTAAATACGTTTTAAAATAAATATTACTATGTAAGTAAAAACACAGTGTGTATATGCCAGAGCACTCGGAAGTCAATGTATAAGTCTAAAATAAAATATATATTTATTGACCATTATTCCAAATGAGAGTGCTTCCAAAAGTGCTCACTTTACCGTGAATAGTCTATATAGTCCATTCACTGTTTCTTCGGCCTTTTTAGAATCAAACCTTTGAAAAATCTCCCCATGTGTGGCGTGTTTAGTTATTTCCTGAATACATCCTTCATCACAAGCGTTTTATACTTGTGTTCATAAAAGTTGCTTTTTTTCCTCTTAAATTGAAATGTTATTAATATCTTATCTTTATATTATAATGCTCCATGCATAAATAATTTGAATAAAAAACAGTGTTGAAAAAGGTATGTTGGTAACGTCTAGTGAGAAACAGATCTTATACAAAACATCATTACAACTGAGTGCGCACGAATGTGGTGCGTGGTCCCTCTGGTGTAATTCTCCAGACCTATTTAAGCTTAGTTTGCACGAGGCGGAGGAATATCCTGGAAGTAGAACATTAGTAGGGCTTCAGAAAAGGCCGAAGTAACCGTGAATGGATTATATATACTATTCACGGTAAAGCGAGCATTTTTTAAGGCCCTCCCAAGAGGAATTAATCATTAATAAATACATTTTATTGTCGCTTCAGACTTTAACTTTTGATAGTGGAGAATAGTACACACGGTGTTTATAAGTCACATGGAAACGTTTATATCAAAAATGTGGCAGAAAGATTGAAATCGGCTGAAAGGAAAAATTTAGCAGGGCCTTAAAAAGTGCTCACTTTACTGTGAATGGACAATAGTTAAAATAAACAATTGAATGGCTAGGAAAACGACCGCAGACTCATAGCTTCCATGTTCAGTTTCAATTAACCCGTTAGGTCCCGTATTCCGTTTACGAGATAAAATATTGCGATAATATCACATTTTGAGGTTGGCTGTAGTTATGTCGGGCATTCTGCTCGCAGCCAAAACTGTCACTAATTGGATAATTCAAAATCAAGATGCTCACATTACCGGTGGCCTAGACTAGGTGCTGTTGTTACGAATTAGATTTTAAGGCAATTCATACCTGAAAGGGTCTATGGGCGTAGCCAAATAATGAGTCATGATTAGATAGAGCCCACCAGTATAAGATGGAGTTTACTGGACATAAGGATTATACAATAAATATTTACGTAGCTTTAGATCGGGGAGCTTAAATGAAATACTGAAATGCTAATTAATCATAATTAGTTTTATTACCGCACGCCACTATTACTACAATCTAATTGGAAAGCCCCCACCTTGTTCATGTTGCCGGAGGCTGATCCTAGGAGGCGGCTAACGACGGCCGGACATACCCATCTCCATGTCTTCTTGGTCCGCTGCCCCGATGACAAAAGGCGCTGCTCCCAGTGTTACGCTGGCCTATATCGGGCGCGTTATTTAATATTTTCAACCCCGTTTACTTGCCGGTGGAGGGGGTATCTGCAACTGTCTTTCGCAGGGTGTTGTTGCAATCACGATCGTGCCCTGGTTCAATGTTTGAAGGTGTGATCAGGCAGGCCGTTCGGCTAAGGCCTGACCACTCCATAACACTGTGCCCAGTTTTTACCATAAGTAGGCCTATACGCTTTCAAAGCGCCGGCTTTGATTCCTTGCCGTGTACAACACCAGCTGTTAGTGTACATATCATACACAGTACTTCCATCATCGTATAAACGGTGAATAAACGAGCTAAAGTCGGTTTGTTTTCATTTCTGCCGGAGATGTACCACCTGATAAAAATTAAGCAGATTTTGAAGATGACCTAATCAAATCAATAGTTCTTACAGGCTTGCTTGGTTTCTTCCTTCATTCGACCAGTTAAGCATGGATCACATAGCTCCGACAAAAACCCAACACGACACGACGAAAACGTCAGCAACGACACGACAATTAAAGTTTCCCTGTGGCTGCTTGAACTGCAGCACGACACGACAGAACCGACACGCCGCTCTTGGCATTTTACCTAACTATTTAGAAGGCGCTGATAGGCTATGCTAGATTGAAATGCGGTGTAAAAGAGGGAGGTTTTGGAATACAAGGTAAAATTATTACATTTAAGAGTTAAAAACAGTCATTTTCAATATATTTTTCTTTTAATCTGCGTATTAGCCATTGTAGAAAAAGACTGCAAGACAATTACATTTTGCAAAGTTGTAGGCCTGTACTCCGTGCGCCGCGCCGCACGACACGACTAAAATAGAAATCATTTCCAGACCGAAATATCTGGTCGGACGACAGAAATTGTCGGGCTTACGTCAGATCAATCTTGTATTTCATTGGCTGTTTAAGTTTTGAGTGTCGTGTCGGGGCTGTCGGGGCCGTGTGATTCCTGCATTATCGCCAGTCCACAGACGTACTGCACATCGCCGTGGTGCTTAGCTGCCTACACTCGGGGTTCCAATAAGCCCACATGCTGGCCCTGAACATAAAACAATGCGTTGCCGACGTTTTTAGAGAAAAAAATCTGTTTTCTACGACGCTAACTCCTGCCGTAATGGACGCAAAACTTAAAGGAAACTTATTCAACGCTCGCCAATTTCAAACGTTGCCTATAAAGTCATAAGATAATCATACGTTTCCCAATTCATTTCCAAGATTCCTGGCCAGCCAGAGTTTACGTTAATTTAAATATGTAGCGCCGAGTACACGTTTTTGTGAAAGGCTTTTTTCCTTGGCACATGTGATTTTGACATGTAAATAAAAGTAAACCAAAACGACGAGACAGAACATCAACAAGATCAAGGGAATAAAAATTGTATAAATCTCGCCCATGTGCGTCTTCTGCTATGTAGACCAAAATAATAATAATAATAATAATGTTCAACGTTGAATACCATTTACTACATGCTATTAATTACAATTACCTTCTCTAGTCTTGTACAGACATCACATCTCATTATTCTGCACCTACTGCAAGAAAGGTTAGAACAGCTTGCAGGTTTATGCGTGCAACTTGCCTCGCATGGCGAAGAGATATTTCAGCGGGGGGACATAGCAGACGACTGTGGTACTTAGCCATGGAAAGAGCACTTAGGTACAAGTGTATATTTACTATTAATCGAGAACGAAAGTTTGCGGCGTCTAACACTTTACGCCCAAACTGTAAGGGTGGGTTGGAAGGGGCCTAGTGTGGGGGTGGGGGGGCTCGATAGTGCCCCATGGGGAATCGGATGAGTTAGGGTTGCCGACACCCCTCCTTAACCACTTACACGAGGGGGAGGAATTGTTATGCCCCAGGATTAAGATTCGTGTATACCATTAAAGTTGGGTTCGGACGTACCATAATTATCGTACACAATTTGATGCACCCATTTGTCGCCTACCCTTAATACTTAAGGCAAGTCTTAAGTCTTGAGTTTTACTTTTACGTATTAAGTTATACATTTTAATTTTTAAGTCTTACATCTTAAGTGTTAATTTTTAAGTCTCGATATTCCCATTGCAACTGCAGGGCGGGATGTGCGAGCAAGCACGTGCGAGGTTCCCAGACGACATTGTAACTCAAATACTAATTCGTAGGGTTGCTTACTTCACGGGCGGTGGCTTGGCCCGCGTAAACCGATGGCCCGTCCCCTGGTTATACTTGAATCGTTGTCAGGGAGTAAAAACACACGGGATGTATTGTTTGTCTAGGACCCGGTCTCAGAGTACAGAACGCTGGCGAGGAAAAAAATCGTTTTATATCCATACCACATACTTTCCAGCTTTTGGACATCAGTGATTACTCTTTCTCAGCAAAAATATATTAGGAGATTGTTTTCAAGTAAAGACATTTCAAAATTACCATTGTACAGTTTTTAGAAATATGCAGATGATGAAAACTATTTTTTACAAGAAATTGTTTTTTTGCAAATTTAAAATAATTGCTGAAAATAAGAAACCTTCGCATATTTTCTAGTTGCTGCTGCCCCTGAATTTTTGTAAAATAACATTTCCTAAGAATGTATTAGAATTTATTCTCACGACACCTTTCAGTCGCCCTTATTAGATTTTCTTCAAATAGTTTATTTTGTTTGTATACTACAAAAAATAGTGAAAATTTGACCTTAGCATTGCAACATGGGGTTCCTAATGACGACGAGGCCCCCAACTCCACAGCCATGCCATCCACGATGTATGCACTGTGCATAAATCGGAGGCGAATAAAAATGATGGCAAGTAGCGAATCGGTAGCAGCCTTATGGGAGTCAGTTTAAGAGGAGTGCGAACCTGCGCGTCCAAGGCCAAGAAGCGAGGGAGCGATACGGGCGACACGAACACGCACGCCCATCGCCTCATCGCTCTTACGCGCAAGGCGTGCAGTGTTTCCGTCGTGGTCCTGTACTGTACAGATTGCATCTGTAACAGTGGGATTTTATTACACGCGATGAAAGCCCACAGATTAAACTACGTCAGCGTATTTATACTTTTCTCTCGCCACTTAAGGAAACTGCATAGGCAAGCTTCAGAAATTCTATATTTGACCATTTTCACTAATTCTTTTCTCCGTGAATATACTTAACATGTTAAAAGTAAAAACATAGAGTCACAGATAATAGTTTTTTTTTTTTTTTGCCCTTTCTAGCAAAAGGTCGTGTTTACAGAACATATATTTCTCGAGATACGCGAATACGCGCAAACAACGATTTCGCAAACAATGTTTCACTTCACACTCTTCTTAAAAGAGTAGCTTGCAGAAACTAACAAAATTAATTTCCTTCTTACTTTTAATTTCCGGGAACTAATCCTGTTTTACCTCCGCCCCAAGAAAAATACAAACAGCTTTCAAATAACCAACTTCAAAAATATACACAAATATTACATGTGTCGTTACAAAAAAATATATAGTTACATAAATATGTACAACGATTACTTACTGGCCCAAGTTCTCCCAATAAATCCTATATTCCCAAATTTACATGTCTTGAGGTGAGACCGAAATCCCTAGGTGTGACACCCCCCCCCCCCCCCTTCCCAGGCGAGTGTGCCGAAACCATCAAGCGCCCGCATCGCTGAGTCTAACGCATCGTCGGCTGCCGTCAACGTTACAGAATGTCGTTTTTAAATCCTACGTGATCAAAAAATATATATGATGTCAGGAAAAGTTACCAGAGATAATGTCTACAAGTTGAATAGTATGCGGTACGTGTATAGAATAACTAAACTGTGGCGTGTACCGCGAAGTCCAGCCACACACGCACACGCACACGCCGGCGAAATGGCCTCGCCGGCCGGCGATTTGGCGAAACGTCGTTCACCAATCACCTCCTGGATGCCACATCGCCGGACAGCGGACCGACCGATAGGGAACATTTCTTTATGTGCCAGGGCGAATCAGAGTCGAGCAGTATCTGTCCCCCCCCCCCCCCGCCCCGCGCAGCTTCGCGCCGCCGACGAGCGAACCTAGAGTTTGCTCGCGTCAAATGAGACCGTCACGTCGTCTCGCTTCTTTGTAAAGGCTGTTCACGATGAAGTGAGCACTTTAGAAATGAACCTCGGAGAAAAGTCCCTGCCCATACCTGCGTATATTTTAATGGGCGTACTGAGTGACATTCGGCCAGTAAAGTTGGTAACGATGGATGGAAAGTAGTTCCATATATTAACTTCGAATAAAAAGTGAAGGTAACCATTTGTGGTAACTTAAAATTATCTCTTTCACTTTCTGTTTTTTAATGCACACAAGTGTACACATGGGCAGATTTGTGAAGTATTTACTTTCTTAGTAATTTCACACTTTCATTTGACCGACGCATGAATAAAGTGACGAGGCCCATTGGAATGTACATTTTACATAAGGCGGAAGAACACGCAACGTGTATAGAAGTAGATATTGAGTAGGGCTTTCAAAAGTGCTAATTTTACCGTGAACAGCCTATAGTATAGTAAAGGATGTTCACTGTTATTTCAGCATTTTAAAAATTAACCTTTGGAAAATGTCATCGTTTCTATACCTGCATATATATTTTAACGGACACCCTGAGTGGTAAGCGCTCGGTTAAGTTGGTAACGACAGAAGGAAAGTAGTGTCATGTCTTACCGTTGATTTAAAACTGGTAGGTAGATATTTTTGAATACTGAAATTATTTCTTTTATCTTTTTTCCTTTAATTTTGTAAAGATCAGCAAATTTTAAATGTTTTCCAATTTTTTTACTTTATCGATGCATAAATAAAGTGATTAGGTCTACGGCCTATACCACTGTTATTTTTACACATGGAGAAAGAATAAAATATGTGCATAAAAGTAGATTTTAAGTAGGGCTTTCAAAAGTGCTCAGTTAATCGTGAACAGCCCATATTATGATGTTTGGGAGACTCTTAACGAGGGTGGAGCATCGCCAAAGTGCAAGAGCGGTGAGAAACGGGAGATCCCCGAGAAAACCCACGGACCAGCGGCATGTCGTCCCGCGCGATTCCCACGTGCAGAAATAATCCGGGAGCGACCCCGCCGGGAAACGGGACCCCGGTTCGCCCACGTGGGAGACGGGCAGTCTGACCACTGAACCACCGCGGCCCCAGTCATCGTTGCGAACGCGTGTACCGGTGACCTGGTGGTGAGGTAAGGGAAGGATGTAGCGTCACAGGGTCTGCGTCGTAGAAATGTTATTTCCGGCAGTTGGCTTGGGGACCGTTGAGTCCGGTGGTGGAAAAAAAGGGGGTAGTGATACGGGGAATGGGGGGGGGGAGGGTAAGTCATCGCGACGAGGAAGACGTAGTTCAAAAAGTGCGGGCACACGACGAGACGTTGACCTTCAAACGAGACGCGGGCCCGAAGGAAGGGGGGGGGGGGGGGGAATGCCCGCCGCGTCCCGGTGTTAAATATTCACGGCGCACGGCCGTGGGAGGCGGAGATTGCTGATTTACGCGGCCATGAAAAATTCAACAAAGGTGCCGAAGAGTCAACCAGAAGGCGAACGAGGGTTTCCCCCCCCCCCCCCGTGGTGGGAACGGGGTCACCACGCACATCGAAACGCGGTGCGAACGACTTTGTCCGAGCAGAGGCGAACGACGAAGGGACTTTACGATTTCCAAAACACCGCGTATAAAGTCGCCCGTCCTGGAGAGACGCCACCGCCATCTGGCGATGACTCCAAACCTGGATCTCACACGATGGAGGGAGGGGGGGGGGGGCTGCGGTGGTTGAGAGGTTAGCCTGCTGCTCGTCTCCCATGAAGGCGAACCGTTTTTGTCCTACCCCCCCCCCCCCCTCCCAGAGGCCAGTCAACGATTTTGGCATGTGGGAATCGGGCCAAACCATGCCGCTGGTCTGCGGGCTTTCTCGGGGATCTCACGTTTCCCCATTCCCTTTCATTCCAGCGCTACTCCATGCTGATCTCAATCACCCTCATCGGCTCTTAAGACCTCGCTGTTATTATAAGAGACGCCCAAATCTCTTAACTTACTCACTGAAATAAGTTTAAGTGGCGGACTTTTCACCGACGATGACTCGACTAGTGCGTCTCACACTTAAAATTCCAGTAAAGAGTACCTGGCACACTCTGTTGCCAGATGACTCCGGATTGTCAACAGCCAAGAAGTTACGCTGTTTTATAAGTGTATATATATATATATATATATATATATATATATATATATATATATATATATATATATATATACATATAACTACGCAACAAAAATTGTATAAAGTGTAACATTTTATTATTAGTTACCCACTAAAATCTACGAGTGAGTGAAGAGATTTTTGAGTGGCTCTTAACATAGAGGTCTTGAGAGCCGATGAGGGTGATTGAGTTTGGGTATAGAGCAGCGCCGGAATGAAAGGGCTGGGTAAACGGGAGATCCTCTAGAAAACCCGCCGACCACGGCACCGTTCGATGGGAATCATGCCCGATTACCACTTACGAATTTCCGGGAGCTACCCTACCAGGAATCGAAACCCGGTCCACCTTGCTGGAAGGCGAGTAATCTAACTACTACACCACAGTGGCCCCCAACACTCTAAGACTGAACACTTATGATCGGCGTGCGAAATGTATATCTGAGTCAAAAATGCATTAGTTAATAATAGAAGGAAAAGGAATCTGCTGTGGTTTGGAAGATAAGTTGGCTGAAATAATTTTAGCTTCGTCTCGGTGCCCTTCTCCCTTCCCCTTCAGGAGGTCCTCATGACGTAGACGGAAGCCTTTGAAGTGGAAGGGGTGGGGCACCACATGTGCTGTGATAACGCTAATGGCGCTGACATCACTCCCGTCTGCTGGATAATACAATGACATGGGAGACATCGCGCGAATGTTCTGGTCATCACCACCATCGGTGCGAAGAAACCTTCTGGGCCAGGTCACCTCAGCTATATAGCCGCGGCGTGCCTCTAAAAGTCAGGAGTTGTTGACGCTGCTAACTCGTAACTGGCAGCTCATTTTCATTTCTTTTCAGTTTCAGGATCTACTGGTCGATACGGGGGGGGGGGGGGTGCCCAATAGCGCCACTTCCCTCACCAGAGTAATGTACAAGTATCACACTCTACTAAAGAGTGTTCACGGTAAAATGAGCACTTTTGAAAGCCTTGCTTAAGATCTACTTGTATACATGTTGAATATTCCTCCGCCTTCATCAATTTATTCATGAGTCGGTCAAATTAAACTGTGAAATTATTAAGATCGTAAATATTTTACAAATCTGCTCATTTTTACATTTCGATGCATTAATAAACTGAAAGTGAAACGATTAATTTAAGTTATCACAAATGGTTACCGAAAACTTTTTATTCGACGTTAAGCTATGGAACTACTTTCTATCCATTGTTACCATCTTTACTGGGCAAATGTCACTCAATGCGCCCATTAAAATACATGCACCCAGAGGCAGTGACCGTTTTCTAATGATCATTTCTAAGGTGCTCACTTTATCGTGAACAGCCTTTAGTCTCTCTTCCCAATAGTAAAGATATCCTGTATCATTTCTTTAATGATTACAATGATTTTGAATTATTTTCTCTCGGAATGGGTTTTTACGGTGTCTACGTCGGTATTTACCAGTCTCTTAGTTATACGTTAAGTATAAGTACACTCAGGGAGGTAGTCATGGCCCCAATTGCTAGCCATGGCTGGCCAATCCCTCTCTGCCGCGATGCATGTCTCCTTGCATGATTTCCTTTCCTCGTAGGCGTAAGGGGTTCGCCCTGGGACCCAATTAGCTCCCCGATCCTACCTCGGGTTTACACTTAACACTTAGATAGGGTAGGTTAGGAAAAACAAACTGGCTTGACAGTCTTGTGTGGCCATCAGAGTCGGGCGCGTCCATAGACGCAATAACCAGTGAGTGACTAGGTGGAGGGCAAAGGCTGGGACTGATCGTCCACACTGTGAGGAAGTGGGAATTTGTGCGCGCATGGCGAACATCCGGAATGATTGATGTAAATGTACTGTAGTGGAGACTTTTATATTGTATTTGTAATTAATCGTGAATATTAAGTGTTCACATCAAGGATAGGCAGTTGCTGAGCAGTTATATTCTGTAAAAACACCTGTGTTTATATTTAGACCACGATAAATCAATAAGGAAATTAGATTTGGTTCTTATATGTACCTATATATATATATATATATATATATATATATATATATATATATATTATATATATATATATATATATATATATATATATATATTAGTGGAGTCCCATTAACTTGTATCTGCTGTCCGGATTACCATATTTTTAGATTGCCCGAAAACTTCCTATAATTAAGTACCAAACAGTTCGCTGTGACATGTAAAGGGTGGGTTTGTGGCGAAAAACGAGTGGGGCCTACATGTAAGATGTGGAGGATATAAAACATTTATGATTTGACAAAGGGAAAGTGTGGTTTGTTATGAAATTACTCTTCTTATATTCTACCATTGTATTATTACAATTCAAGGAAAATAACTACACAAATTTATGTTATCCAGATATACTGATTAGCGAGATTCGGATTATCGCGACTCCACTGTTTATGTGTGTGTGTTTTATATATATATATATATATATATATATATATATATATATATATATATATATGTATGTGTGTGTATATATACACACATACATACTTACATATCTGTTAGAAAACAAAAGGTACACACAAACTACGTCATATTTTTCGATTACGTAATTGTGACGTGGTTTTCGTGGCTATACATACGGTAATGTTGGCGACATCCAGAGAAAAAAAAAATTATCACTTCTACTCACCTTCCCTCAATGGTATCTTGCAGTGTCCGTGCTCGCCTCGTGTCGGCCTACTAGCAAATTATCTGCAGCCCTTCCCTGTCCGGAACACCCGACTGCCCCTGGTCCAGCCGAGATGTCATCTCCAAGGAGCTGCGGACTCTTCGAGCGGAAAACATCCCTCCCCCCTCCTCCCTTATTCACCCTCTCCGACCCTCCGGAACCCACGCTCCGTTGGTTATCGTCAATGTTTCCGCCGGGCTGGGTTGGTTGGCCTGCCGCGCGGGGTGGTTGTCCGTGAGTGAGGGGGGAGGGGAATAATCGTAGCTCTTAGTATGGTCCGCGCTGAGGGGCGCAACTTGCTACCTGTCGCAGACACGCGGCGGTTCGCCCGTGACGTCACCATACGCGTCATCTGCACTGCTTTCTATATGCCTCCTTCTGGCACTCTCTCTCCGCATGGCTAGCCTTGGGAGGCCTTTTCTTTGCCGCATTGCTTTAACCCCAGACATGTACCCAATGAAAGGGGCCAGGTTGTCAAGGACCCCCCTCCCCCCCCTGGCAGACCAAGTTATCAAAACACTCTTGGATGGACTGTGAGGAAAAGTAACAATCGGAAATGAAAGTTATATAAGACACAATTTTGAGAAAACGACTGTTGTATTGCTCATGAATTTTATGGATAAGTTGATCACGGTTCTAGAACCTCCTTACGCCCCTTTTCACTTTCATTACACCTGTGTTTTATTATTATTGTAATTAATAGGTTTTTAAAAAAGTCTAGTATTCTAATGTGTGGAACAGTATCCCTCAACGGCGGCCACGGTAATAGCGTACTGAAAATTAAATATTACGAATAAATGCTTGTATCCATGGCTGTAGCTAGAATTTCAGTCAAGACAAAGGAAAATGTTAATTTTCAAAGAAAGCTTTTAACATTTATAGTTTTAATAATTGATTTCTTTTTTACGCAGAAAACATAAATTGAGGTTTATTTGTGTTGAGTTTTCTAATATCTGGCCATTTTTTAAATTTATATTTTCCGTAGTTTCCCTACTTCATCTCTGTTATAAAGGGACAAATGTCCCTTCCCCTTGCCCTTTGTCTGGTTCCACTCCATCTACGCATGTTAGTAGGTATGTAACGCGGATCCTAGCGCAGTGCACTAAATTAGATAAAATTCAAGCAAATTAAATGTAGAATCTAGTAAATTTCTCATTTTCTGGAGACTCTTTCAACTTGCATCTCAATATCGAGAAAATTTAAAGCCAAAAGCAAGCGAATTTCAACATGTTTCAAAGCCCTGCGAGCAGGGTTTTTTAAAATCCAAATCTTCAAGCTAAATCATCATATTTTGATATTATAAAATTTCAGCACCATTTTTTTTCTTCCCCTTAATAAATTTCTCGCTTTATAGATCAAAATGGAATGCCTGTTCAGCAAGTCAAATAATTCATATAAATTCACTCAACTACAAGATCTTGAACAAGATCAATGGCTTGCTGCTACAGATTTTCAAATATATAAATCTAATTTTGGTAAAAAAAATTAATTGTATTCTAGGTGGTAAGTATAAAATTACATTACCAGATCGATATGGAAAATATTTGATAAAAATAGTTTAAAACTAATAAATGAGAAACAAGTTTATATAATATATAAAGGTTTAAAAGAAATGAAAAATTGAAATTTTATGCATTATATAGAGTTCTCTTAAGAATTTCATTAAATTTTCTTGACAATTTTGTGATACTTTTTTTTTTTTTGGCTGATTGATTTAGCTTGCAGATTTAGATTAAATTTCGATTGAAAAGTGGTCTGCGTCAGCCCTCTAATTTACTATCTGCCGATCCTAGTTTAAATTTAGCTGGGAAGAAAACCTGCTCAAATATTTTTGGGGAAAAAAAATTGCTTGATTTAGTTTGCAGATTTGGATTAAATTAGCTTTATTTTGGCTTTAATTTACTTGATTTTGAGAAGCGAGTTGAAGAGATAAATGATGCCTCCAGAAAAGAAAAAGTTTCTGTAAAATGAGAAACTTGCTCGATTTTTAGTCGAATTATTGTGCTGCGCTAGGATCCGCATTATATATCTTCTCATGTTGACCCTCCCCAAACATAATTCCTGGATATGAACTGCGCCATAGCTAACCTACAAACCGACACTGCAAATCTGGGTTGCAGTGGTATCTACAGATAAGCAAGTTTTCACAGCAGTGTTAACAATCGTATTGCTCAGTGAGGAATTTTGTAATTCAACAGGCCCGCAAACCCGTATTCACTCATTATGGCTAGGGGCAGTGACATTTTTAACATAAACTCCCTGTATCCGTAATTTTCCCAATACACCTTCAGTAAGGATAAAAACCACGATCCTTAAACTAGCCCCTTTAAAATATCTCTCAAAACCCTTACTAAAATTTATTCAAACAATTTCTTTTTCAAACCTTCCTCTCGGAAAATAACTAAGTCTTTACTCTTTCTCTTAGCCAAAAAGCAACAAAGTCCCGCACAGGACATGGCCAGAAACAAAGTCTTAATTTCGCAAGAAAACGCGAAAAAACACTAAGTCCATAGGCGCCTTCCTCCAGAATCAAGGTCATTTAGCACGCCTCACAGAAAAATTCAATAACTAACTTCTGCTGGCCAAAAACGAAGCACTGAAAATTAGAAGCCGTAGAAAGTCTAAGTTCCAACCTCGGACTGCCAAAAACTATCACCCATCATCATCGTCTTGCTGAATTATTCTAAGTCCTTACTGCTCACTGAACATAGTCAATATTTTCTAAGAGTGAAGATTCGCAGACTCCTCATCTCGTTACTACTCTGGGCGGACACCACTTACCACAGAGGACCACCACGCCGGCTGGGGAATTCTCTCAGAGGCAGCTAGCGCACCTCAATATATACACCGAGAAAACCCCCACACTCGCGCTGCCCCTCCCCTTTCCAAGTCACGTGCAGTCGCAGGTAGTCACAGATAGTCGCAGGTAGTCACAGGAAGTCTCAGATAGCCACGGGTAGTCGCAGATATTCGCAAGTACTGGCAGGTACTCGCAGGTAGTCACGGGTATTCACAGGTAGTTGCAGGTAGTCACGGGTAGTCGCAGGTAGTCATAAGTAGCCACAGGTAGTCATAAATAGTCACAGGTAGTCACGGGTAGTCGCTGGTAATCACGGTTAGTCTCATGTAGTTGAGGGTAGTTACGGGTAGTCGTAGATAGTCACGGATAATGACAGGTAGTAACGGGTAGTCGCAAGTAGTCACGGGTAGTCGCAGGTAGTCATAAGTAGTCACATATAGTCACAGGTAGTCGCTGGTAATCACGAGTAGTCTCAGGTAGTCGAGGATAGTCACGGATTGTCGCGGGTAGTCACGGATAATGATGGGTAGTCATGGGTAGTCGCGGGTAGTAACAAGTAGTCACGGGTAGTCGCAGGTAGTCATAAGTAGTCACAGGTAGTCTCAGGTAGTCGAGGATAGTCACGGGTAGTCGAGGATAATCACGGGTAGTCGAGGGTAGTCACATGTAGTCGCAGGTAGTAGCGGGTAATCGCGGACCAATGGTGGCTGGTGACTTTTTAAACTGGGAGGACTGTGGTGATCCTAACTCAGATAATTACAAATAGCATTTTTTAAATAGGCCCAGTGATAAATATTTTGCGTACGACAGGCTTATGTAAGTATAGTTTGTGCAGCTAAATATATAAATTAATTGCGGTTGTTTGAAGAAAAACGTATCATCACTCGATTTGTAATTGTCAACACACTGTGGCCACTGGTTTAGATCCACTCACTAGCACAGGTATTTGTTTGTTTAAAGTTTGAGTAGGTTATATACCTTCCAACTAGTACCCGTGCAGTGTGGTACATTACACGAAACTATGAGAAATTAGATAATAATACTAATTCTACTATACTAATGAAGATAATAATTAAACATACTAAAATAAATATTTTTAATCCCAATACTAATTTACATACAGTACGTACAAAATGCATGTCAAATTTAAATTAGAGGATGAAAGTAGCATATCTTAATTAATTCATTTGTAAACAAAAGCCATTCGTCAACCTTCACGCGCTATCTAACTGGCAATGAATATTCATCTTACCAATCACTGAAAATGTTATGGCGTTATTTAAATGCTGTGAACATGATGTATGTCTTTATGTCTTCCAAATGTTTCAAATATTTTACCCAATTGACAGTCCACGCAGGATTACTAGGTTTCTCTAGCAAAAATAAAATGAAACAAAACAACGTATTTCTAACTTCACACCCTCATAGCCAGTCCGCGAAATTATATGAACTTAACGTTGAATTTTCGCGTATACGAACCACTACGTTTACCATCGTGGCTTTGTTGTTTTGTTATATATACCTGTGGCCTTTCTGGTCCAAAATTTATAAGCTCTAGTTTATTCCCGTAATTCAAAATCTTTGTCGTAATAAGGTTTTAAATGATGCTTTCTGAATTATCCATTATTTACACGTTCACATAGCACGGCATGAAAAACCCTTCAACCCTGCTTCTGACCAATGCTCATGGCTCATCATTAACAACAAACTTGTTAAGAATATTACACACTATGTTTGAAGCTCACGCGACTTTTAACGATATCTATAATTAAAAACTATTTTAAATAAATACAATCATTGTTAAGGAATATGTATGACAACTGCAAAAGAGCGGAGCGCGAAAGTGAGCCTACAAAACGTGTAGTGTACGGATGTAGAACACATTCTGTTTACAGTGGAATTCGAAGTTCCAGTTTTGGTAGCCCTGTCAAGTTCCAGGAAACCGTTTTTGTGTGAGTGTAAGGACGCGCCCAGCTCTCTCTCTCTCTCTCTCTCTCTCTCTCTCTCTCTCTCTCTCTCTCTCTCTCTCTCTCTCTCTCTCTCTCTCTCTCTCTCTCTCTCTCTCTCTGATTTAAAGCACGTGATTGGCTGAAAAGTGACAAGCCCCTGAAGTCTCCCCTCCCTCCCGCCGTCCCGCTTTCCTACTGTTATGGCCGTCTCTCTCTATTCGCTCCACCCTCTTCGGGGCGATTAATCTGTAGCCCCACCACTCGACATTTCCAAAAACGTTTCCCTCGTGACAAGAGACTCGTCCATCTCGAAGACATTGGCTACGAAATAACATCCGTATTCGTACACAGTATTATTTACTGAGTAGCAGATAAGTAGAGGTCTGCATTCTGAGATGTTATTAGGAGGGCTGCGCCCCGCATCCCTCCCTCAGCAGCTGCCACTGGTCCGTAGTCGCGGGTAGTCATGGGACATCTTACCGAAAAACCAACACTAACACTACGATAAAACTATTTCCGATAGTAGGCGTAAAGTAAAAACCTTACATTGAAAAAAATATTTAGTATCGGCCACAAAAATATTTTGTTGGTATTCATTATGCCAATTTTTTTTTTTTTTTTTTTGGTTGACACAAAAATTTCTAGTTGTCACCACTAAACTGTTGTGGCCAATAACTTATTTTGTGACAGCTACAAAATTCTTTGCGTACTCCACAAATATTTTGTAGGGTGAATACAAACAAAATATTTTTTTGTAATTTTTTTTTCAGTGACAAACCATAATAGGTATGTAGTTTAATACCTCCTAAAATTCTGAGGGAAGCGATGGCGGGCTGTTAGTATACATGTGTGTGTGTGTGCATATATATATACACACACACAGGCTTTATATACATGTGTGTGTTAAATGAAGTCAATAAAATAAAAAAAAGTTGATGTTTTCATTTCCGAACCCGACTCGGGCCGGAACTTTACAGTGACTTGTTCGCCATCACCCAACCATTTACTATAACTATAAAATAATACAATTAAACACATACTTTGTATGCGGAGAAAATGAAAACTATGGCAGTATTGCATTATTTTCATTTAACAAGAAAAAGTATGTGTATTTAGCAGTATGGGAAACTCGTTTTTAATACATATTGCATAAATTACGTAATAAATATAATATAACGCACATTTAAAATACATAAATCATTAGAATGGCAGAATAACTCTCAAATCGCAGTGGAAGAAGAATATACGTGATTGCTTACATTTTCCTAACGTTCTTATTTAACAGTGCTTTACAGTAACTATCCGTAGAACTAGCTTACAATTAATTTACTCATACATACAGCAGGTACAATAACAAATTCGCAATTGCGATGCACGGAAAAGTGTTATTCATATGTTTCGCTACAGGGCCATAGGGTTCGAAAAGAATTAGAGTTACCTATGTAACTTTAAAATAATGCCACAATATCGCAAAATCATAAGGTGAACGGGCTCCAAACGGTAGTATTGGTTTGTTTATTTAAGCCCATATATTAATACAATCTTTCATATAAAGTAGGAATGTTTTAAGTTGTAATTAATTACATCAATAAATGTCATATTATAAAACTGTTAAAAACAAACGAAATATGCTACTTAATTAAAATATTTAAACAATTTTAAAACGTTAATAGAAAATAAATAGAGTATTCCAATTTCTGAGTTTGCTAGTCATGGATATTAAATCACAAAGTTATATTGGAAAAATAGTTAATAGCTTCTCGTTTCATCTTCATACATCTTCTCATATATGTACTTTCAACATTCGTTTGTTTTGTAATTATGTATGTGCACCCGACCTACAGTACAAGTTTCCAGTGAAAATATCAACATAACAAACTGAAATCCCGATCATAAAACTGAATTCTGCTTACATTCTAAAGAATCTCAAATTTCTTTAAGGACTGGGCGAGGAAGGAATTGATAAAACCAACTGATGAACACCATGATGGTAAGAAGAAAAAATAACACTAGAATAAATGAGTTAGGAAAATTGTGGAAGCGTAAACAGGAGGAAATCAGACAAGATTGAAGTACGTCCCCGACTTGTTAACATCAATGAAATCAAACAAGATTGAAGTCCGTCCCCGACTTGTTAACATCAATGAAATCAAACAAGATTGAAGACCGTCCCCGACTTGTTAACATCAATGAAATCAGACAAGATTGAAGTCCGTCCCCGACTTGTTAACATCAATGAAATCAAACAAGATTGAAGTCCGTCCCCGACTTGTTAACATCAATGAAATCAGACAAGATTGAAGTCCGTCCCCGACTTGTTAACATCAATGAAATCAAACAAGATTGAAGTCCGTCCCCGACTTGTTAACATCAATGAAATCAAACAAGATTGAAGTCCGTCCCCGACTTGTTAACATCAATGAAATCAAACAAGATTGAAGTCCGTCCCCGACTTGTTAACATCAATGAAATCAAACAAGATTGAAGACCGTCCCCGACTTGTTAACATCAATGAAATCAGACAAGATTGAAGTCCGTCCCCGACTTGTTAACATCAATGAAATCAAACAAGATTGAAGTCCGTCCCCGACTTGTTAACATCAATGAAATCAGACAAGATTGAAGTCCGTCCCCGACTTGTTAACATCAATGAAATCAAACAAGATTGAAGTCCGTCCCCGACTTGTTAACATCAATGAAATCAAACAAGCGCAAGTTCCAAATGTTTTCCTGTTTTCATAAACTTAATTGCGTGAAACTTAAGACGTGAATCGCTATAACAATCAGGAATCGATGTGTGTCTGGACCTCCAAATATAGGTTATATAATAATAAATAATAGGTTTTTTTTGTTTCACGTGTAAATGGGAACTGATACCGTAACATCATCGGCTCGGATTATGTTTACCGTCTTTTTTTGCGGAGGAGTGTTGTTGTTGTTTTTTTTTTTTTTTTTTTTTTTCTAAAGTTCCCTTATCGCGTTCGGAATCATCGGACGTCGCAAATTAAAGATAAATGTGAAATCGACACGATGTAAAACATCCAGGACTTACAAACTTAAGCCTCAGGTTCGATCCTTTGGCAAAAAATTCTTCGTTTTCACGTTATAATTTCGATTTCATAGTAATTAAAGACTTATAGAAAATTTCAGTTCTACGAGTTGCTTAATATTATTGTGCGTAATTTTAATTGGTTTGTTATTAGCTTCTTGTAAAAAGTCGATAACATATATATAATATAAAGTCGAGAACTTATTGATTATGTATATATATAAAGTTGAGAACTTATTAATTATGTATATATATATAACCAGATAATACACAATTAAAATTACTCACAAAAATATTAAACAACTCCTAAAATGTAAGTTTTCTATAACCTCACGTTGTTAGCAATTGCTTCAAATCCGAAATTATGACGCGAAAATTTAAAATTTCTTCAAAACGGATGAAGGCGAGCCATAAATGTTTACCACTAACATTTTTAATGTAACGTCTGTAGTGTAAGGACTTTATTATGTGTAACGCCATCTGTGATGATTATTTATGCACTATTACTAAACTGACTTAATTTTATTTGATTTGACTATTATTTAATAAGTGTAGTAATGTTCATTTTGACGTCATGTTTAACCACATAATTTATTATATATATTAATTTTATTATGTAATTATCAATATTTCATATATTTCGCTGTTATAAGTGTTTCCAGTTGTAATGTGTTGGTTTTCAGTCACGTGGCAGTAAACATGAGCCGTGTTTGATGGTTGCCAGGGTAACCCCGTGACGCACTGGAGTAGCCGCACCACGATTGGAGAGAGTCGAAGTGAGCTAGGCCTTATGAGGTAGCCTTAGAGGGAGACATTTTGTCTTTCGATTGGAACCGTCAGACGGGCGGTAACGGTGTCGCAGACCCGGTATAATTTAATTTAATTTCGAGAAGGGAAAGTCCGAGTATCGTCGTCGAGGTGTAGCAGACAGCCAGCGGGCGAAGACGTGAGTATTGAGAAGAACAGAAGACGTCTGCACGGGCTTTGTACGTGTCTGGAATAATAATTTAGTTTCGACGCCCGCGATCTCGAGTGATACTAAAGTTGGACTGTAGTATCGGAGTACCAGGGTTCGACGACCCAAAAGTGAGGGAAGCTTTTTGGGGTTGCATCGAGGACCAGCGACATCGTAGAACTTCGCGACGATACCCGGAGGAGGAATCGGCGAGGCGACTACGCAATTTGTAAGATCTAATCAATTTTTGGAAAGATGGCCACGGATTAATGTTAATACCGTGAAGCTACCCGGTAGCCATTTTGTGTAAGGTATGGACGCTCAGTATTTTGTACGCAGATATTCATTCTAAACAGCTTATTGGTTGAGCAATGGCAAGTTTTACCAGGTTCGGCTGCTCCAGTTACGGTCACCACAATTAATTATTTAATTTTTATAAGTTATGATACAATTATACTTCAAACTGCCACGTATTGGTTTTCCACCTAGCATACTCACTTTCAAAAGTAAATTAAATTATTCAATTTTACGAACATTGAGAGTCATTACAAATCTTACTGTCTAAAGCAGATGTCAGATGACGATTTAATTTTTCTTAAAAAACAATTTAATAAAATCGAATCAGGATTTTCATGGCCAGTATTTCATTTAGTAGTATTTGGAAACCGAGTTTTTGGTTTTCTATTAACTATGCTCAGGTTTTGATATGTCCTATAGCATTTCTCTCTAAGGTAAGATTGTGTTAAAGAGAGAGCATCAGAACGATTATTCCAGCGGAAGGGAGTTCTGAACTCAGAGGAACCTACAGGGTTTGTGTAAGTTAGTAATTAATCCTACACTGAAAGCATCTCAGTCTTGTCATCGCCTATCCTATACTTGCTATCTGAACACCGGGCATGTACAGTACACAAGTTTCGATCATACCAAATTACCTTATTTTCATTTTTTAATATATATGTACAAGCTACAACACTGAAAATAATAAAGCTATGAACGTTGTGTAAAAGCCGTATAGTAATAAAGAAAAATGGCAGGGAACTTCCAATTGGTGAGCTCTCAGTTTCGAAGTCGGAAAAAATATAAATCACGCAAACACGTTATTGCTTTTTAACAGGCTGCCGGAGTGCACGGCCATTTTGTTTCCGAAAAATTACAACTGCAATACGGATTTACATGAAAATGTAGGACGCGTCGTCAAGAGCGAGAGTGAGTGAGTGAAGAGGTTTCGGGCGCTCCTTAACATCAAGGGTGAAGCGACGTGAGTATGGAGCAACGCCGGAATGAAGGGGCGGGCAGGAAATGGGAGATCCCCGAGAAAACCCTCCGACCAGCGACATCGTCCGGCACGATTTCCACATACGAAAATCCGTGAGCGACTCCGCCGGTGATCGAACCCGGATCGCTGAGGTGGGAGGCCAGTATTCTAACCACTTATAAACCTTGCCCCCCTCCTCCCATAAAGTGTGATGACAATGTTCCCTGCCTCAAGTAGTCAACCTAATAAATATAGTAAAATAGTAATTGTGTATATCACCAGAAGAATAGGTTCACGTTTCACAGGACTCGCAAGACTAGATTTATAAGGGCTTCTTTAAAATGTGTGTGTCCGCGCACATACGTGGTGAACCCGAAGATATGAAGCCGTGAACACCTTCCAGACGACTTGCTGCCCACCTCACCTCACGCTGCCCGATGTTATCACGTTCTAAACACAAAACGAGAGAGCTTTTTAACGATTTGCCGCCACGCTTGTTTCCAAAAATAGGGCACATGTACAACACGCGATTACCCAGCATCAGCGAAAGTGAAATAATGAGCGGTTGCCACTCAAACAGAGATAAGCTTAGAACAGTCAATCAGCTTACAACTTACGGAACTGTTCTCGTCAGTAACGCACGCATTATTTTGCTACTACAGACTGTTCACGGTAAAGTGAGCACTTTTAAGGCCCTAGTCCCTTTTTTCCTATCGGCTTTTTTTTTTATCCTCCGGAACTTTTTTTAAAATAAATATAGCCTTATAAGTAATATTCACCGGACTTCAACGTTAAAATCTAAGGTTACAGTAAAATAAAACCGCATATGAGGTGAAATTGCACATCTTCAGTGACGTCATATTGGAGCGTACACACGATCAATACATCCTTTCAGGAAACAAATTAAATTGCCAACAGTATGTATATAGAACGCGGTCGTAAGACCCCTTTAAAAATTTAAGCCCTCCCCTCCCCCCCCCCTCCCGTCACACCAACCCCGACAGTTGGACATCATCAAATATTTAGTACTCGCGTTCTAATTCACGTCTCCACAATTGGCCCTACAGATGCATAAAAGATGTTCTCTCAAGTGCGATCATGACGCCTCTCTAGGCTTTTTGTAATCCAGATGTTGATTATGATGCACCTTCACAGCATGATTAACAAGGGTTCTGTTAGTTACAATGCAAGCACTGGCAGGTACTCGCAGGTAGTCACGGGTATTCTCAGGTAGTAACGGGTAGTCTCAGGTAGTCATAAGTAGTCACAGGTAGTAACGGGTAGTCGCGGGTAGTCTCAGATAGTCACGGGTAGTCGCAGGTTGTCGAAAAACACAACAGTAAGACAACTATCGATCCAGTTAGCTCCAGTTCGAAAGAGTTTGCAGATCGTATGCCAGGAACAAGAATAAAACATAAGCATAGAAAAATAAAACGAAGAAGTAAAAGCTGTCTATAAAAGAGTTGTGAAGATAGCTGGATCAGTTCTAAAGGCGATGGCGCGAGTCAAAAGTCTCAAACGTTGTTGTAGGTGGTAATGATTAACCCTTTTTCTCGTTCCTGTGTCGAATCAACAATAAGTGTGTGTATGTGTGTAGACGCGATTACATGTTTGTTGCAGAATTCTTTGCTCAGAAGTCTATAGTAGCTAGAGTACTTCGTTTATTATTGATAAGGACAGAACAAGGATGAAGTGGGCAGGTTATTGTTATAGTCTTCGAGTACTCGCACATTCACCCGTGGACACATTGTGTGATGCATCTATTTCCCTGACAGCAGCCATGGTAACCCACTCACTCTGCAGTAGCAATTTACGCATCCTTGCGTGTATAGGCTATTAACGGTAAAGTTGGCACTTTTTAAGGCCCTCCCAACAATCATCAATCACTAACAAATACGTTTTATTGCAGCCCTGGACGTTGACTTTTGAGATTAGTGGAATGCGTACACTTTGTTTATTAGTCGCATGGCAATGTTTATATTACTTAGTGGTAGAAAGATAAAAATCAGCCCAAAGGAAAAATTTAGCGGGGCCTTAATAAGTGCTCACTTGACCGTGCATAGGATATAAAAAATCTCGCATGACTCGGCGAATGAGGCTCGGCCTTGAAAAGCGTTGACTTTTGCTTTCCTTAGTCTCTACCGTTTAGGAACACTTTGTATTGAGGCAGCTTAGTAAACACAAAAATCAGTGTCTTTTTGGACGGCGCGCAAGCCAGAATTAGTTTCCGACGGCATCCAGCGATGCACAACACAATAAGGTATGACTGCCGCCTGGGACTCAACAGACGCTGCAAACGAAGTCGACCTGACGATGCGCTCTTCAGAATAAAATATAAGTGAATTTTCTTAAAGGCTGTTCGCAATAAAGTGAGCACTTTTGAAGTCAACCTTGGAAAAAAGTCACTGCCCCTGCCAGCATATACAGTACTTCAACGAGCGCACTGAGTAACATACGCCCAGTAAAGTTGGTAACGATAGATGGAGAGTAGTTCCGTATCTTAACACCGAATAAAAAGTGTTACATAACCATTTGTGATCATTTAAATTATTTCTTTCGCCTTCTGTTTTTTTAATGCATCAGTGTGTAAAAATTAGCAGATTTAAAAAATATTCATTTTTCTAATAATTTCACAGTTTCACTTGACCGGCGCATGAATAAAGTGATGAGGCCCATGGCAATGTTAATTTTATATAAGCCGGAATAATACATAACTAGCATACAAGTAGATCTTAAGCAGGGCTTTCAAAGTGCTCATTTTACCGTGAACAGCCTATACCGACTGTTTTTACTCTTTATTTGAAAGGGCTTACTATATTCCCCCGGAGTTATGCTTGAAGGCTTATCAGGAGACGTCTTACAAACTAACGTATGGCCTAACTTGAAGTAACACCCCTGCCTTGCCTGGGATTCGAACCCAGACCCTCCCGCATGGCAGGCCGGCGGCGCACCAACCGACTGCTAGCACGCTTTCTAATTGCTGACTCCCTTCAGTATAGGCTTATTAACTTATAAAATTATACACTTTTGAGGGGGAGCTTTGAAGCTCGCAGCGTTAAGATTGGGGAAGACCCTAGCCTCCCCCATTTGTTCTGTCCGCGTCCAGGCTGCAGGATCGGGCAGACAATATAAATATCCTGTTTGCTAGTACAGACGACTCCGCTTCTGCAATACGAGTCTGTTAAGAAGGGGTAGCCGCAACTCGAGGCAAAGACGGGTTTCTCCTTAATCGTCTTTATATAAATCTCTATAACTCACAAGAGTACAACACTTTACAATCGTTAGGTTATATAAAACGGGAGAGCAGTTATGTTTACTGCTATTCACATATGCAACAGCCACTTTGTTAATATCAAACTAATGTCTCTCCGACGTAAACCTTTGGCACGAGATCACCTTAATACTTTTTACCGGAGGCTGCGTCTCTTCGCGTATCTGCAGCGGCGGTCCCTGGTACACCCCTCTCGTGGCCCTTCTTGAGAGGTCGGCCACTGGCTGACGTCTCGACGGCGTCTGGCTGGCGTCTGGCCCCGCGACGTACCTCGCGCTGGCCTAGGTATATCGGCGCGTTGTTTGATGTATCGCCATACTGTTTACTGGCCACCGTTTGTCGCAATCACTGGCGTCCTAATTCCCTGCTGAATGTGTTGCTGGGTTTACGCGAGCATCAAGTAAGGGCTCGCTCACACCACAACAGTAGGTCGGCACTCAATTGATGTATTTCCGATACATAGTCGTTAAGTTTATCTAAGGACTTATTCTAATACACCTACAAGAAATTCATAGAAACATTTAGTAACAAAATATAGCACACCAATAAACTTTATAGTTACTAAACTAGGAATGATATGATGCTTCTATTTGTATGCGCATTCTCAAAATAATAACGTAGTAGATAAACAATAGCTTCCTGCATTATGAATCTGGGCTTGTTGAGTGTAATTTCAGCTCACAGTGTACTTTGGAACGGAGACAGTCTGGTTCGTCAATAAATCGAAACTGGCGGGAATGGGTTCTGAGCTGGGGTTCACCTCGCAGTGCACGCAATGACGCTGGGAAGTAAGAGCTGATTTTTGGCTAATTAAACCATAACTAGCCAATGATGTTGGGTGATCGCAATTGCTCAGCATAACCCTAATATTTTGAATGTCCCACATTCATGCAGGTTACAAACCGGGCGCTTTTTGACTCGTAGTTGTCCCACATATCATAGGACATTTGATGTCTTATATCCATGCAGCATAAACCTAGGCTTTTGGATGATAACAGTTGTACAGCCTAAAACTGAGATTTTGAGATTCTCGCAGGTGTTAAGCATTGTCCTAAGATCTTGGGCTACTCAAAATTGTAATACACATAATCAGGGTTTTTGATTTCTTTTGTTTGTGTGGTATAAGCCTATAGCTTTTAAAATCTCGTAGCTGTGCAGCTTAAGAGTGGGATGGACCCCCATGTGAACCCCGCGTCCAGGGTCAAGAAGCGAGGGAGCGATACGGGCGACACTAACACGCACGCCTAGTGCCTCATCGCTCCTACGCGCAAGGCGTGCAGTGTTTCCGTCGTGACGCTGTACTGTGCAAAGTAGATCTGTAACAGCGGGGTTTGATTACACGCGATGAAAGACCACAGGTTAAACTACGTTCGTATCTTTGTACTTCTCTCTTGCCGCTTAAGGAAACTGCATGGGCAAGCTTTAAAAATGCGATATTAGATCGTTTTCCAAGATTTTTTTTCTCAAAGAATACACCTAATTTGACAAAAGTAAAGAAATAGAAAAAAAAAATATGTATGCCGCTATTTTTTTCTGACGAAAAGTGGTTTTTGCAGAACATTTATTTACCGAAATACGCGTATTCGCGCAAACCTCTATTTCACAAAATATACGGGGGTCTATCCCACTTTTAAACGTAAGCATAAGCCTACGATTTCCGGTGATTCACGGGTCTTCTCCGTAAGCATAGAAAGCGAATGACTCACCGTTGTGCAGCATATATCAGGGAGTTCTGGTGACTCTATATTCGCAACAGAATGGGAGTGTCATATTTGCGCAAGATGAACCTAGAATTCTGGATGAATCAGAGTCATGCAGTATGAATATATAATTTCGGGAACCCATATTCGTGCACCCTTAGTTTTTTTTTTTTTGGTTGCTGGTTGGGGGGGGGGGGGGGTGTAGTGGCCAGACTAGTCGCCTCTCACCTAGTCGAACCGGGTTCGCTTACGATTTTCGCATGCGGGGATCGTGTCGAACGATGCCACTGGTCGACAGATTTTCTCGGAGATCTCGTGTCCCCCCCCCAACCGCGCATTCCGGCGCTGCTCCATACTCACCTCACTTCACCCTCATCGGATCCCAAGTCCTCGATGTTAAGAGCCGCCCAAATCTCTCCACTACACTTAGTTTTTAGGTGTATCACAGGAGCCAATTGGAAGGGTTGGAAACAGTGGTAAATCCTGACTTCGTGTTTTTTTAATAATTTAATTCCTAATTGGAAAGGGAGGATGGGGGTTGAGTTAGTAATTTAGCAATTTGTAACATATATCACTCAACTCTTTTCTTTACATCTCTCTTATGCTACAGCTCTTAACTTTACTCGTACGGACTTTTTATATTTCCAGTATATTATCCTCTTTCTTTTTCTTACTCGAAGGACTTAAAGTCGATTTACAATAACAATGTGTACATAATGAACGTATAATACCTATCGAAATGAAAGAAGGTATTCTTACGAAACGATTTCATGGTCATCGTGTTATACAGAATGTTCCGCGACTCAAACGACATACGTCGGCAGCGTGTTATACAGATCACTGGCAACAAGAAGTGTCATATACACAAGTTGGCTATGCAGCCCCGCTTCAGAGTATCACACAAGCTGTTCATAATGTTCCCAGTCTGACTATAAGCAGACACTGATAGTGTGACTGGAGTGGCCAGTATATGTTAGTATATCGAGTACGCAGACACGGTGTTTGTATACGGGTACTGTGGCGGAAATGGACGTGGTGCAGCGACTGAGAATCCGCTCAGGTGGATTGGAAGAGGTGTGCCATTCCCATGGCCGGCGCGCTCTCCAGACCTCTCCCCATTGAACTTTTTATTCCGAGGCTGCCTGAAGAGCAGGGTTTACAGCGGACGGCGACCAGACACACGAGACAGTTGCTACAGGCGATAACCGACGCCATTAACCAACTCAGAAATGAACTTGCAGGCATGCAGTGGCAACACGCCATGGTAGGCTACAACGTATCTCAGCCTGTTTACGGTCAGATGGTGTACATTTTGAACAGCTCGTGTGAGACATTCAACATGAAAGTAATCAGTTACATTAAAGACATTCAGTAATTCCAATTTGTGTTTTTGTTGAGTTCACGTCCCCGTAACTCTGAAATGGGGCTGCACAGCCAACTTGTGGAGGCTATATTAAAATTGTTGTTACCAATGATCTGTACAACACACTGCCAAAGTATGTCGCTTGAGTCGTGGAACAGCCTGTGTTTCGTGTGGAATTTTCCTCGAAGTGTAGACGCGCAGGAAATAGCGATATTTTATTCCGTGTTGGGTAAGTAAAGCGTTTAGCCATGAAATCCGTTTTCCGCTTGCCTCGGCTTCAGATGATAGGGTACTATATGAAGACTGCTTGTCTACCGTCTTCAGATGGTATCCTGACCTCACTGATCCCGCCACATAAGGTCGCAATAATGAGAAAGTCTACTGCGGCAATGTTACACGCAATTTCTTAATAGGTTCGTTCTCCAATTGAAAAAAAAAAAAAAAACAAATACAGCAATCATTGATTTTATTAATCAGTTTAAAAGATACTATGGGAATATACTCTACAACTATGGGGGATCATAAAATGAATGCACATGACCTCCGTACAAACATTACATTAGAAATATATAAACGATAACACTTAAATACATCAATTTTTTTTACAGTACATTTGTGGTGTAATTAATTCTGTATTCTGTAAGCAAATACAATCAGCCGTGAGGCGGCAACGCCAAATACGGTTTTTTTTTTTTTTTATGAAATGCCTTACAACTTGACGGTGATGTGGCTTACGTTTACCTGCGTGTCGTTTCAAGATTTTCATGTCAGCAAACATTAAAACTGGTGGTCTAAAAATATTTATCTGCCTGACCTACTCTTACGTATTTCTCTTTCGAAACATTTATCTGAGAACGAGAAATCGCCATTTTCCTCCGCTGGTTATCGCCGTCCAAAGTTATCAGCTGAACTTCTTCATGTTACCTCGGCTGATCATCTGACCTCGAGGAACGACTTTCATCGGCTCTTTGCAGTCGAAAACCCGAACACAAGAACTTCTAGAAGTCCAAAATTTGACAATAATGTCTGTAAAAAATTTAACTTGGTTTATCAGGGCGACGAATTCGCGATTGGCGCATGCGCACTCTACCGCAACATCGCCACAGTCCGGCAACACCGCCTGTTGCTCGCGACGTCGAGCCACTATACGCTGTTCACAGTAAAGTGAGTACTTTTTAAGATCCCTCCCAACAGCCACTATCCACTACAAAATATATCTTATTGCAGCTTCAGACGTTAAATTTTGATGGCGGTGAAATGTATACACTGTGTTTATTGGTCGCATTGCAATGCTTATATTAAAAATCAGCAGGAAGATGGGAAATGGATGAAAGGAAAAATTTAGAAGGGCCTTAAAAAGTGCTCACTTTACTGTGGACAGCCTGTAGTAGCGCTGGGGTGCGAGACTCGGCGCACACCGGCAGTAGAGAGCTATAATCCATTCGTGGTTACTACGCTTTTTTTTTTAATGAAGCCCTGCTAAAGTTCTATTTCCAGGATATTCTTCCGCCTCGAGCAAAGTAAGATTACCAAAGTCTAGAAAATTACAACCAAGGACAATACGCCGAATTCGTGCGCACTCATTTGTAATAATATTTTGCACGAGAACTATTTCTTATGCACATGTTTTCTCACGGTTTTTATCCATATTTATTGTAAATGTGATGTTATAATTTATAAATGAAATAAAGTTAAAACTTCCTTTTTAACAACAAATAAGAATCTTTCATGTAACCAGAGGTGTAAAACGGTTATTATACATGATATATTTAGAAATAGCTAAACGCGTCATACGCGTGGTGATTTTGCAAAGGTGTGATTTAAAAAATTGTGAAGAAACCGTGAATAGACTATATGCTTTGACGAGCCAGGGACATGCTGGATTGCTGGTCGGTGTGGGAACTCCCGCCACTTTCACGTAGCAAGCCGTCTGCTGCAATCGTTTCGTTTTCGCATAGGTAACCGGTGCCGGTTCCATAAGCAGTTCAAACGGTAGGAAATTATTTTCCTCAGACGAGAAACCTTCGTGACAGGCGTCACGTTGATATACGGGCGAATATCCGGTAAACGGGGCTTTCGAAAGACTCAGAGCATCTAAACCAATAAAATTGAAGGAGAAAAGACGAAACAGTGATATGTTATATTTATTTAAATATCTAACGTCTAAAATAAAACTGTAATTTTCGTGGGTTTTTTTTTTTTTTTGTCTAACTAATTATATCTGCTAATAAAACTCTACCTCACTAATGTCAAGATGATTTATATTCGTGTGTAAATGGTTGAACATATGACGTAAAACGTTCACTAAGAAACCACGTGTTTGTAAACGTTCCATGCAGACGTCGTTACTGCACACGAAATTCACCTTCAGAGCCAACTGTGAGTGCTTCGTTGGGATTTACAACATTCCACCATGGCCTGTCTGCCCCTGGGTATCACCTAGCGCTGCGAATTAGCTTGTCAATTCATACCTGAAAGGATTACCTGTAAGGGCGTAGCTAAATAATGAGTCATGATTTGGCGTAGCTAAATAATGAGCCATGATTAAGTAGAGCACAACAATATAAGATGGGGTTTATTAAATATAAACGTTATACACAATAACTATTTACGTGACAATTGATCGGGGGAAGCCTAAATGGAATACCGAAATGCTAATTACTTATATTAGCTGTTCACGGTAAAATGAGCGCAATTTTGAAAGCACTGCTTAAGATCTACTTGTATACACTTTGTGTGTTCTTCCGCCTTATGTAAAATTAACATTGCCATGGGCCTCATCACTTTATTCACGTGTCGGTCAACTGAAACTGTGAAATTATTAAAAAAAAAGTAAATACTGTACAAATCTACTCAGTTTTATACTTCGATGAATTAAAAAAAAAAAAAAAAAAACAGAAAGCGAGAGAAATAATTTAAATTATCACAAATGGTTACCTAACACATTTTATTCGACGTTAATATATGGAAACATTTTTCCCTTCATCGTCACCAACTTCGCTGAGCACATTTCACTCATTGCGCCCGTTAAAATATATGCAGGCAAGGGCAGTGACTTATTATAAGGTTTATTTCAAAATTGCTCACTGTATCGTGAACAGCCTTTAAGGTTGTCGCCTACCCGATGGTGGAAAATCGTTGCAGAGTGTTTGAAATCCGTGTTTTTATTTCTTTACGAAATCATTAAACGTGTCCCCATGATACCAATGTATGAAAAGAAAACACATTTCGGGCGAGGTACGTATAATACTCTCAATACATCATGTACGTACATTATAAATGCTATTCCCGAGCCCTCCAACATAGCTAAAATCGGCTTTTTCACACTGCCGTAGTTATTAATATACTGATTTGAAACATGCGAAACTATTATAGGGACCTCCACTGAACCTTGCTATAATGGCTTTTCGACCAATAACATGATAGGGTCACCGCTTTAAGTCCCATAGGTACACGTAGCACAGCGGAAACACTGCACGTCAGTTCAGCGCCTTGCGCGTAGGAGCGAAGAGGCATCAGGCGCGCGTGTCATTGTCGCCCTTATCGGTCCCGCGCTTCCCTTCCTCAAACGCGGTAAAAACACCCAAGTAGGCGGTGCCATTAATAAGTTTTATTACCGCACGCCACTACTATTACAATCTAATTGGAAAGTCCCCGCCTTGTTCATGTTGCCAGAAGCTGATCCTAGGAGGCGGTTAACGACGGCCGGACATACCCATCTCCATGTCATCTTGATCCGCTGTCCCGATTACAGATGATCTCGCTCCCAGTTTTACGCTGGCCTATATCGGGTGCGTTGTTTAATATCTTCGGCCCCGTTTACTTGTCGGTGGAGGGGGTTTCTGCAACGGTCTTTCGCAGGGTGTTGTTACAATCACGCTCGTGCCCTGGTTCAATGTTTGAAGATGTGATCTGGCAGGCCGTTCAGCTAAGGCCTGATCGCTTCATGACACTAGGTTTTCACGTGACTCCCCGATGTAGGTAGCGCTGTGGGAAGCCACTGAACTCGCCTACGAGGGGATAAGGTTGGATTCCCGACCCAGCCATGCTGATTTCGGTTATCCATGGTTTGCCTAGATCACTCCAGGCGGATTCTGGGATGGGTCCGATTCATTCCCAATTGCTGTTGCCCTGAGCAACCTTCTCCGTCTCTAATGACCTCGCTGTCGACAAGACGTTGCGTGTAGACTGTTTACGGTAGTGATGTGTTAATCGCTCGTAAAGTAATCGATTATTCGATTATTTAATTATAATCGATTAATCGATCATTGTAAAATAATCCGATCATTTATAATATTCAGCTGTTTATACTTAAATAAACCAAAACATTGCAGATACCTAGGACTACATATTTCACATTTATTAAAATTATAAATTAAAATCTTTAACAAATTTTAAAATTTCCAATTATTTTTACAATGAATATTTTCTGTACATATTACCTTAATAACATGGAGCTATAGGCTCTTCTTGGTAAATTGGACACTTTTGACGCCCTAGTTACTGTTTACTTTCAGCCATATTTTATGCTTTAACAACCTTTATAAATAAATTTTGTCTCGTATGTAATAAACCCAGTGTGTATATTCAACTATACTCGGAAGTTAAAATCTAATGCTAAAATAAAATACACTTATTGACAATTTTTCCAAATGAGAGGGCTTTTAAAATGTGCTCACTTTACCGTGAATAGCCTATACTAAACAATTGGGGCATGTAAATAATATGTTATCACAAATAAACACAAGTCTTGAAAACTACATACAAGACACATATTTGAAATAAAGTTGGACCAATTTTATTTGTGAAACCCCTCACTCATTCTATAAAATAGCATTAATTATTTAAAATAATTTTTGGTGAGATTAATTTTAAATACATTTAAAGTAATATACAGTATTTCAAGTAACTTTTTATTTATGGATTAGAACAAGACAATAGATGATTTTTACCGATTTATTCGAACTGCAAAATTATCCGGCTTTCCCACCACTAGTTCACGTTCAATTTAGCACTTTTGAGATGAAACTTTGAGAAATTTCACTGCCCCTGCCTGGCTGTATTTCACCGAGCACGCCGGCTGGCGGTTGCCAGGCGAAGTTGGTAACGGGCGGAAGGAAAGTAGTTCGGAGTATTGAAATAGAATTAAATGTGTTTAGTAAAAACGTGTCATAAAATGAGATTATTTATTTTTCTTTCTCTTCTGTTAATGGATGCAAGTGTAAGAATAAACAAATTTGCCTTTATGATAATCTCATAGTTTCTGTTGGCCAACGCATAAATAGTTATTAAGCCCATGGCAATGTTAGTTTTATATGTAGTGGAAGAATAAACAATGTGCATATAAGTAGATCTTCAAATACTGTTCTATACTTGCAGGCATTATCTGCAATGACTTTATCTTCAGATGAAGTTTTTTTTTTAACTCGATTGGGGGGGGAAGGTGTAAATGACGTGTCAAAGTCAGAATTTTACTGTTGCTTTAATGTGCTATTATAATAAACCAAACTATATAGCAGAAAATTTAGAAAGGCATCTTAAACGTGTTGTCTTAACTCATGTTAAGGTACTCTTAGCAGAAGTTAGTTTACAAAAATTCAGGGGTAGTCACAAATTAAAAATATGCAAGAATATATTATTATTTTCAGTCTTTTTCAATTGCAAAAACATTGCCTTGTACGATTTTATAGACGTCTTGAAGCAGCTCTTGGCATCTGCTTTCAGTTTGAATTATCTCATTTCTGTACATAAGTTGGTTTAAATTATTTGTACATTTCTGAGACAGTAAAATTGTGATTTTGACGTGTATTTATGCAAAAACATTGCATCCAATTGCTTTGTACGGAAATTTTATTTTACTGGTAATGTATGAAAATTTTAATACCATGCGGCGCAAATATGAAATAATAGATTAGTTCGCGGTCAATACCCTTAACATAGATAGGAGTATATGTGAACGAGTGTCTGTGGGAACCACACATAACTTAGAAAATCATAACTTAGATCGATCATAACTAAGAAACACACATCATAGAACCACATAACGTACAAACATCGTAACTGAGAAAATTATAACTTAGAGCGACCACAACTTAGAAACACACAACTTACTATCATAACATAGAAACACACAGCTTAGAAACACACATCTTAGAACCACATATTTTCGAAACGTCATAACTTAAAAAATCCTAATTTAGAACGATCACAACTTAGAAACACACAACTTAGAACCATCATGACTTATAAACACACAATTTAGAAACACGCAACTTAGAACCAAATAACCTAGAAACGTCGTAACTTAGAATCTCGCAACATAGAACCATCGTAACTTAGAAACACACAACGTAGAACCACATAACTTAGAAACGTGGTAAGTTATAAAATAATAACTTAGAACGATCACAATTTAGGAACACGCAACTTAGAGCTATCGTAATTTAGAAACACACAACTTAGAACTGTCATAAGTTAGAAGCACATAACTTCGAAAATACTTACTCATGTGTTTTTAAGTTTCTAAGTAATGTCAGCACCCCGGTGTATCTAGGTGTGTTGCGTGTTGCAGTTCATCGTCCTGCAGGCGGTGTCGTTCATCCTGTGCCTGGGGGGTCGGCGGTGTTCTTGGACCTGAGCACGTACGATTCGAGCCTACAGCCGCTCATCAAGAATTCCGTGCGCAACCTCATCCAGAACTCGCAGTTCGAGGCGCAGTCCGCCGTCCTGCGCCTCATACAGGAGAACGTGAGTACGATCCGTCCTTGGCGAGGACCCTGCTGAAGGTTCTGCTTCCAGGAGGTTCCTCCGCCTCGAGCAAACAAAGCTTCGCACTTCATACCGTGCGCACTCCATGTAAAGGCTGTTCACGATAAAGTGAGCACTTTGGAAGTCAACTTTAGAAAAACTGACTGCCCCTGCCGGTATATTTGATAATGGGCGCACTGAGTAACATTTGCCCAATAAAGTTGGTAATGGCAGAGGGAAAGTAGTTTCAGATCTTAACGTCGAATAAAGTGTTAGGTGACCACTTATAATGACTTCAATTATTTCTTTCGTTTTCTGTTTTTTTTTTTTTTTTTTTTTTTTTTTTTTTCTCCTTCAAATTGTAAAGAGAACTGATTTTCGGAATTTTATTTTACTAATAATTTTACAGTTTCACTTGTCCGACGCATGAATAAAGCAATGAGGTGCATGGCAACGTTAACTTTACGAAAGGCGGAAGAATACATAACGTGCATACAAGTAGATATTAAGCAGGACTTTCAAAAGTGTCCATTTAATCGTGAACGACCTTTAATAATATTTTGTATAACAAATATTTCTTAGTAGGTTTTACCAACACACCTATACTAGCCCTGTTTTATTCACATTAATTATAAATTAAATATTTCAATTTATATAAAAACGTAAGTTAATGAGCAATTTAAACAAAATGAGGTATTTTATTTTAACGTAAGTTTAAAAGGCCTGTGATACATGACGTATTTAGTAAACGTCATACATGAAGTGATTATTCAAAAGTTTGATTGAAAAAGTGTAAAGAAACTACGAATAGACTATATACCCGCTCCTCGCAACCCCAATACACGACTGCAATTGTGCTTTGTAATTTCCTAAATATGTCATATCACTAGAGTTTTATATTTGTATTAACAAAAAGTATCTTATTTGTGATTAAATTGAACATTTACTTATAAAATACAATATTTAATCTATAATTGATATGAACAAATCAGAGAGTATATAGGTGTATTGGTAACACCTAGTCAGAAATAGTTTTTATGCAAAATGTTATTACACACGAGTCCGCATGAATGAGGTGCGCTGTCCCTTTGCTGTAATCTTATAGACTCGGTTAATCTCTGTTTTCATGACGCGGAGGAATACATGCATAAAGTAGGTATTTATCAAGACTCCAGAAATGATGGAAGTAACCGTGAATGGACCCTAACGAAAATTTGTTGGTGAACTTCCTAAACTATGGTGGAACATTTTTACTCCTTAATGTGCATAATAATAAAATTTCATTTCGCGTGTAGCAAAAGAACTTTTCTTTTTTTATATTCTATAATATTCACTACTTCATTACTAATACTGGCAAGCCATTCGCAAGTGTTTATCAGCAGAAAGATGCGTTCAAGAACTTTTTTCTTGTGATCTACAATCACCACCAGAACAATTATCATTGCACCAGATTAGTCATATTATTTGCTTCACGGATTCACAGACAACTAAAAGTTTGGAGATAACCAATTCTCTCACGTATCCGCGTGTATGTTCGTGTTCAGTGTTGGTGTAGGCTACTTTCCATTTCAGTTCGGGCTCGGACTGTCGTGTTCCCGCATCCGTATCATTGTAGAATGGATCTCAGTGATCCGAGAAATAATTCTGGCAAAATCCAGGAAACAGTTCATTTCAAATAAAACCTTTTTACTTACTTTAAAAGCGCCTCCCTTTTTTTAATTTTTTTTTTTTTACTTTTTCACCAAATAATACTATACAACTATCATTTTTTATTGCCTATGCATAGAGTTAGTGGTTTTTCGCAAAAAAAATTTGAGTGCACGGTAGACTTCAATATTATAAGCACCCAACAGTGGTTTGTCGTCTGCCATTGGTTGCTGTCTGCTTGGGAAGGCGTTCTCATATTTGACCGGGCCACTCAGAGGTCAGTAACATCAGCACGGCTCCCACGTGATTCGTGTGCAGACAGTGAACACGCGTCAAAAAGTAATTCAGCCAGTCAAGATAGGTAAAAGGCTCTACATCGTTTTGAATTATAACTTGTCTTGAAATAATTCCACGAAATTTCACTACTCCTACCTATGCATTATCATATGTTTTATTTCGATCGAGGACTAAATGCCGGGAGTCTTTTAAAAGGAGAGGTAATAGATTTTCATTTGACACTCACAATGATGGACTATTAATTCTCTTGGAGTGGGTCTTCGAACCCACGTCCTCGGAACTGGTGCGTGTTTATTATGAATTCACGATATAGAGACACTGTCACACGTAAAATGGAATGTTGTAAGATTCAATAACAAATTATGAATTTTTTTTTTCTTGGCACAACTACGTACGACTATTTTTAAATAAAACATTTTAGAAGTATACTTGAGTTTTCTGAGATATTATTTTCTCTCACCGAAGTTGATGCTGGTTATTTTCTTTTCACTTCCCCTTTCATCTTCATGTTCACTTATCACACCACAGTCTCTAATGTTTGATCACTAGTTAAGCTGGCGTCACAATGCCCCGACGAATGCAGCGACATCCCCGACGCGACGAAATTTGAGCAGCAGCCAATGAAAAGCAAGGTCACTGTGAAGTCAGCCCGACAAATTTGCGACCCCGACAGCCCGAAAATAGTATGTTCTATTTCTACTTTCTGTCGTGTCGGGCTCGTCGAAGCGCGCAAAAGAAGGTAAATACATTATTTAAAAAATTTCGTGCATATTTCCCTACTGTAGTAAATAATAACTTTACTTGCCGTCAAAATAACGTAATAGTTTGTTTTTTAAAAACATTTTTTTTTTGTATAAATTCAAATGTTGTCAAAAGCAAAATAATTATTCGCTTTATCGTCAGTTTTGAAAACTAAATATTCGATATTAATAGGATAACTTGCAGTTATACAATTTTCCAACAGCCAACTAACAGACTTGTGCAGATTTTGTCGTGGTATTGTGAACACTGAATAAAATATGTGAAATTATGTCAGGCTCTGACTTCGTGTCGGTGTGTCGTATCGTGTTCGTCGGGTTATTGTGACTCCAACTTCAGCCACACAAAAAGTTACGAATTCCCCCCATAAATACACAGCAACAGTAATGGCATCTAGAACCCACATTCAGAACTCCTAATGGGATTTCGGGCCTGATATCTACAGGCGAAACGTTGAACTACGTTTAGGGACCACGCTTGTGCTCGCGCAAAAATATGGCAGTTATATCTCACACTTCAAAAAGAGTAACGTTAACAAAAGTAAATTATTTTGCCATGTTTCAAATTTCTACTGGCCATTTTATTCAGAACACGTCGCTTACGTATTGTGCAAAATATGAATTACATAGTTACAGCATAAGTGCAAAAGAAATTTGTTTTAAAATATTTAAATTAATTTTTAAAACAGGATATTACCTCCAGAAACACAATACTGACATAATTGGAAACTGCGGACCTTCATTTACAAAACCACCTGAAAACATTTTGTTTAAGTACCATATTTCTGCAGATAAAAAAATCATTTTCGAAGGCTATGCTAAATAAATGAAAATGGCCTTAAAGTTAAGGGTTCAGCCCCGGCCGAATGATGGGAGGGACTTTTCCTTGTCGGTTTAATCATCTTTGTTCCAGGCGAATGCTCATGTAGTTCTTTCATTTGCGCCTTCGAAATTTGTCACCTCTGTGACGAAGTTACTTAAGTAACGTTTACGCTTTGAGATAGTTAACCATGACATTGGCGTTTTCAATTCCGCTGGCTCGCTTAACTGATATGTCGAGTTTATTCCGATGAATTTATGTGTTACAGTACTCATATCGTAATTTCTGCCCGTTCAACAGTCATCGCAACTAAACTTTCGTTTAAACAATTCTGGAACTACCTTTGAAGAGTAATTCGAGATAATTATATTGTTTAATGATCCACATTTCCCACTGTGTCGATCATATTTTAAATTGTAATAATAAAACCATAAATGCTAAATACGTTTCCAGGCTGTTTTCTAATCATTACTTTTTTTGTGGAACTATACCTAATTAAGTGACAGAAGAAAGAGAAGAGTTGGAATATGACAGTTGTAAACCAGGACTTTACAGAAAGTGAGACCTCGGAGTGGCAAGGTTACTTAGCAATTCGTTAAAACCCCTTCCGTTTACAGAAAGTGAGACCTCGGAGTGGCAAGGTTACTTAGCAATTCGTTAAAACCCCTTCCGTTTACAGAAAGTGAGACCTCGGAGTGGCGAATTTACTTAGCAATTCGTTTAAAACCCCTTCCGTTTACAGAAAGTGAGACCTCGGAGTGGCGAATTTACTTAGCAATTCGTTAAAACCCCTTCCGTTTACAGAAAGTGAGACCTCGGTGTGGCAAGGTTACTTAGCAATTCGTTAAAACCCCTTCCGTTTACAGAAAGTGAGACCTCGGTGTGGCAAGGTTACTTAGCAATTCGTTAAAACCCCTTCCGTTTACAGAAAGTGAGACCTCGGAGTGGCGAATTTACTTAGCAATTCGTTAAAACCCCTTCCGTTTACAGAAAGTGAGACCTCGGAGTGGCAAGGTTACTTAGCAATTCGTTAAAACCCCTTCCGTTTACATTCTTTTTTTCGTGTCAATCACTTTTTTTTAAACAAGGAACATTCTGTACCACATATCTGTAGGCTAGTAACGGAAAAGTGAGCACTTTTAAAAGCCCTCTCATTTGGATTAATAGACAATAAATCTATTTTATTGTAGCCTTATAAATTAACTTCCAAGTGAGGTGGAATATGCACACTGTGTTTATTAATTACATAACGGCATTTATTTAAAAATGTGTTTTAAATGACAAAAAATTGCGGAAAGGAAAAAGTAACTAGGGCCTCAAAAGTGCTCACTTTACCGTGAACAGTCAGTAATACGTAGTAAGTGGTAGCCTCAGGGCAGCGTTTTACACCTCTGTAGTTTTTTTATAGTGCCGCTAACTTTAGTGACGTTATGTTTTAGGAGATGTTATCTATTTTTCACAAATTTTACTACACGTTATTTGGTATAATGAGCACTTTTGAAAACCCTGCTTAAGATCTACTTGTATGCACGTTGTGTATTCTTCCGCCTTATGTAAGATTAACATTGTCATGTGCCTCATCGCTTTATTCATGCGTCGGTCAAGTTAAACTGTGAAATTATTAGAAAAGTATATATTTTACAAATCTGCTCATTTTTACACTTCGATGGATTGAAAACAAACAGAAAGCGAAAATTTAAATGATCAGAAATTTATACCTAACCATTTTTATCTGACGTTTAGATACGGAACTACTTCCCATCCATTGTTACCAACTTTACTGGGTGCATATCACTCAGTGCGCCCATTAAAATATATGCAGGTAGGAGCAGTAACATTTTTCTGAGGTTGAATTCAAAAGTGATCACTTTATCGTGAACAGCCTTTATTTATAAAACTGAAAGCGTATTGATATGTTAAATTTCATATTATTTTGAGATATCAGTAGTCACATATCAACAGTTCAGTTTTTATGTCGGCGCTGCACTTTGAAGTAAATAATGAAGTGCCCTAACAGATTTTTCGAAGTTTTTTTTTTTTTTTTTAATTCTTAACGCCAACGAGGTATCAAATAATCCATTATGGCGGACCAAAACTAGCCTTTAAACTCTGCCGTGCTCATCGCGGTCGTGATCGCGTGTGTTCTTCGATGTCGGCCCTCTCCTGTTGCGCACGCTACTCTGAAAAAACACGTGATGCCGTGGATAAAAGCCATTTATATCTCGTTCTGTTTCTCCGTACAACTGTTTTGATAACAACTGCGGGGGCGTGGGAATCCGAAACGGTAGTTATTCATCTACAGCGGGTGGCTGTAAATTATCATGCAAAGAATCGAAGGAACAAAAAAAAAAAAAAAATTCATACGCCTGCCCACGCTTTTATTTTTACGAGAAGTTAAAGAAAGTGGAACGATAAGACACGCTTCGAAATAAGTCCATAGAAAAGTAATTTTTGCAAAAAGGCGACAGTCTTTGTAAACATTAAATAATCAGAATACCTAGAACTACCACACACACTAGAATAGAGCAATAACGGTAAAATGAGCACTTTTGAAAACCCTGCGCAATATCTACTTGTATGCACGTTAAGTATTCTTCCACCTTACGTAAAATTATCATTGTCATGGGCCTCATCACTTTATTCATGCGTCGGTCAAGTAAAACTGCGAAATTTTTGGGGAAGTAAATATTATAGAAATTTGCTCATTTTCACACTTCGATGCAACAAAAACCAGAAAGCGAAAGAAATAATTTTAAGCTATCGCAAATTGTTACCTAACACTCTTTATTCGGCGTTAAGATATGGAACTATTTTCAATCCATTGTTACAAACTTTACGGGGCAAATGTCACTCAGTGCGCCCATTAAAATATAGACCCTATGCGTTCAGGGGCAGCGGCATTTTTCTTAAGGTTTATTCCAGAAGTGCTCACTTTATCGTGAACGGCCTCTACGTATATTTGATAGGAAATGTTTCTTAAAGTCTTCGTTGGTTCCATATCTCCTGACGGGATAGGAGAGGTGGCAATACTAAGTCAAATGCTAATAATGATTATTAGATACACGAGAAAAGTCACAAGTGTTATTGTTGAATCAAACTTTATTTTGGTAAAACAAATATCTGTGGACAGAAATTACCAACGGAGTTTATAATCATGTAAGGTTTCCAGAAAAATTAAATATCACTTCTCGTCAAAAAAAAAAAAAATGTTCTGAATCCACTTTACTTCCATACTTTAAGTTGGTTATGTTTTCCTTTCTCCTTAATTTTTTTCTTTCATTAATATTTTCTCCTTATACTTTCTTACAGGTTGCATCTCTTGCTCTTCAAGCAGTCGCCTCACTTGTCATGTTTCATTCTAGATTACACCTGGGGTCGGTAACAGCTGTAGTACGCCGTTTCATTTTTGAAGTTGAGCATTTTAGAGATTGGCTGGACAAACAAGCGCTTTTGTATACTTCTTGTACATCCCTTTCCGAACTGAGCCTCGCAGTCAATGAGTACATCACATGCCTACTCAGACCTTCTTAACTCACTCAATTGCGTACGTCTGTTTCGCACATAACATTGTGCTAATTTTAATACATGTGTGTGTATATATATATATATATATATATATATATATATATATATATATATATATATATATACACACACAAACCACACGTGCAAGGAAAATTCAGTTAGTTGCCAACACTATGTGAAAAACAGCGACGCGAACAACTGGCGAATAGTAATACGATCACCAAGTACCGCATAACTAAAGAGAACCACGAACGAAACTTTCAACGCAAAAAAAAAAAATCACGTTCACTGTTAATTATCAGTTTACTCTGTAGCCCAATATAAAGATATATTAAAAGAATAAATTTCCTCCATCCCACTGACAGCAATGTGCCAAAAAAATCTGAGATCTTGATTAAAATTTTTAAAGTTACCTAATTGTTAATCCTGCTATTTTCCCTCGTTAACATTTTCGACAAAATTAATACAATAAAACAACAAACCTCTGAACTTGCAACAAAAATCAATATCAGTATTAAGTCATACCATACACCTTACATCCCGATGCAGAGCATCCTGTAGATGCACTGGAAACTACATTTATTAGCGAACCTTGCGGCAATTGTGTGAAACTGCTTCTGTTTTCAACACTTCTTTGCATTGTGAAACCGCGAGGATATGTCTGTAACGTTACTGCCGCACAATTAACAAGAATTTACTTATATATATATAATGAGCTTACTTTCCTCGAAATGGGTTCAATTAGTTTTTAAATAAGGTCTTGAAAGCTGGGTTGGTAGGAAAAACTTGACTTCCCTTTGAAAGCAATAACTTTAGAAGTGAAACCAGAAACTAATGCAACATATTAGTGAGAATGCACACATGCCTTACCCGGGACTTGATCCCAGAAACTAATGCAACATATTAGTGAGAATGCACACATGCCTTACCCGGGACTTGATCCCAGAAACTAATGCAACATATTAGTGAGAATGCACACATGCCTTACCCGGGACTTGATCCCAGAAACTAATGCAACATATTAGTGAGAATGCACACATGCCTTACCCGGGACTTGATCCCAGAAACTAATGCAACATATTAGTGAGAATGCACACATGCCTTACCCGGGGCTTGATCCCAGAAACTAATGCAACATATTAGTGAGAATGCACACATGCCTTACCCGGGACTTGATCCCAGAAACTAATGCAACATATTAGTGAGAATGCACACATGCCTTACCCGGGACTTGATCCCAGAAACTAATGCAACATATTAGTGAGAATGCACACATGCCTTACCCGGGGCTTGATCCCAGAAACTAATGCAACATATTAGTGAGAATGCACACATGCCTTACCCGGGACTTGATCCCAGAAACTAATGCAACATATTAGTGAGAATGCACACATGCCTTACCCGGGACTTGATCCCAGAAACTAATGCAACATATTAGTGAGAATGCACACATGCCTTACCCGGGGCTTGATCCCAGAAACTAATGCAACATATTAGTGAGAATGCACACATGCCTTACCCGGGACTTGATCCCAGAAACTAATGCAACATATTAGTGAGAATGCACACATGCCTTACCCGGGACTTGATCCCAGAAACTAATGCAACATATTAGTGAGAATGCACACATGCCTTACCCGGGACTTGATCCCAGAAACTAATGCAACATATTAGTGAGAATGCACACATGCCTTACCCGGGACTTGATCCCAGAAACTAATGCAACATATTAGTGAGAATGCACACATGCCTTACCCGGGGCTTGATCCCAGAAACTAATGCAACATATTAGTGAGAATGCACACATGCCTTACCCGGGACTTGATCCCAGAAACTAATGCAACATATTAGTGAGAATGCACACATGCCTTACCCGGGACTTGATCCCAGAAACTAATGCAACATATTAGTGAGAATGCACACATGCCTTACCCGGGGCTTGATCCCAGAAACTAATGCAACATATTAGTGAGAATGCACACATGCCTTACCCGGGACTTGATCCCAGAAACTAATGCAACATATTAGTGAGAATGCACACATGCCTTACCCGGGACTTGATCCCAGAAACTAATGCAACATATTAGTGAGAATGCACACATGCCTTACCCGGGGCTTGATCCCAGAAACTAATGCAACATATTAGTGAGAATGAACACATGCCTCACCCGGGACTTGATCCCAGGAAACCTTATACTATGAGGTAGCGTGCAACCCACTGCATCACGGAGGTCGGATTCGAAGCATCGACTTCATATTCAATCAGGCTAATGTTTCGAAAGGTAGGGTTTATTAACCTAAAACATTCACAGGGCCTTTATTTTGAAAATCAGTGACTGAGCCACATGGCCTACCGTAGCAGCACGTGTGTGAAGAATTTGATAGGAATCGGTTGTTTGGTCACTGAGATATTGCATAAAAAATTTAATTTTCTTATTTAACTCTATTGTACAAAATGACCAGAAAAAGAGCCTTTGTATGCGATGCTTAGAAAGCATACTATCCGCATACAAATCTTGGTCGAATTTTATTAAATTGTGTAATATGTATGCCAAACTTAAATGATTTATGAAGCTGCCGTTTTGAACATCGTTATCCGACCCATTTAAGCCATGAAATGTCACGTGGCCTTCTATAGCATTTATGGTGTGCACAATTTGGTGCAAATTTATTTTAAATGTTCCAGTGTACAATTTGGTGGGAATCGGTTGATTCGTCCTCGATACATGGCATAAAGCCTCCATGATTTTCATGAGGCAATCTTCATAAGCTGAGGACAAAAACAATTAAATTAGTAGCAATTTAGATGATTGTATACTGCCAATATACAAAATTATGTTAACATAGATTACACAGTTTAGTAGGTATCTCCCAAAAAACTATAATTATTTTATAGCCGCCGTTTTGAAAATAAGTGTCATACTTAAAAAAAAATACTTTTACTATCATCATTATTATGGCTTACCACAGTACAGCATCTTCACCAAATGTTGTAAGAATCGATTGATTGTTTCCCGAGATACGAGATGAAATCATTATTTATTTTGGTAGTGCTGTCTTACAAAATTTCAGAGAAATAAGGCTCCGTATGGACAAATTTTTATGGTTGTAATGGTTACTGCCGGCATACAAAATTAAGTTGGAATTTGTTTCGTTAATAAAATATATGGAGCTAAAATATTTATATAACCACCATTTTGAAAATAAGTGCCTAACCTACATAAAACATACCAGTTTACACCACCTGCTGCAGTACTATTTGTTTGCCAAATTTGGATGGAATCTCTCAATTGTATCCCGAGATATGGAAAAAAAAACCTTTATTTACTCACATGGTGCCAGTTTACAAAATGGAATACAAAAGATGCTATATGTATATACAGTTGATATTTGTATTATCTACTGCCAGTATACAAACTATAGTTGAAATTGATTTCATGGTTTCGACGATATAGCATTCTAAGCTAGAAATGGATATATGGCTACGATTTTGAAAATAATGGTCTGACATGCTTAAAACTTACATCTATCATCATTTGCCAAATTCAATAGGAATTGGTCAATTTTTTACCCATATATGACGTAAAAACTATTTTAATCGCATGGCGCCATCGTACAAAATGGTGGACTCACGCGCGTCTATGAGTACACTGAGAGAAAAATCGAACGAAATATTTGTTTTTATAGGCCCAAATATATATTTAGTTGCCCTAACGAAATATATTGTTCAGGAGACAAAATTTTAAAAGCAATGAAATTACTTTTGTTCGTCTTACAAGATATGTTTGAATACACAAAATATCTGTGTTGAGCCAAAAAAATTATACTGTGAACTAAATATTTCGATGAATCAACTGTATATATTTGACTGCCTTCGTTCGAAAATACGGCTCGAGAGTTTGTTTGTATTTTCTTGTGACAATTAGGTTAGTAACCGTGTTTGTTAGTGCATATATTGATGCTTAACAATCGTATAAACACATTAATAAAACAATGCAACAATATTCTGACTAGTAAAGCTGTTGAAATATTTGTTTGCATACTTTCCCCAATATTTGCAGTATATCTATTTAAAAGCATTCTGGTTCATTAGTTGACACACTAGCTGAGATTACTAAGGCGAAGCGATCGGGCGCAGGTGACCTAGGTTCGAAACTCGTTCGAACTTGTAAAACTTTTCTACATCGGCCCAAACTGCTTAATGTATGTGTAGTCAAACCAATCTTTAGTTGCACCAATCAAACCTTACAGTTTGGGACAAACAATAGAGAACAACAAAATAATTTGGTTTCGGGAACAAAATATTTAACTGCCCTTATACAAACAGATAATTTGTTTCCGATAAACAAATCTTGTTTGATTCATTATTATTAAGAGAGAGATTTTCCTCAATACAGAGGTTTTCCTCCAACATAACAATAAACTCGGAACAATTGTTTCGTACAGAACTCGACATTATCTTCTCAAAATATTTCTCCAGATATTTCGGTCTTGTGTATCTTCCTCCTATGCACCAAATCTTCTCATTGTTATCTGTACACTTTGGAGTCAGGTAGTCATGGGCTGTCCTCTTCTTCTCCTTCCTACAACTTCCCTTCCTGTATAAGTTCTGGTATTCTAGTATTTACAATTTTCCTTACATGGCCTTTCCATTCCAACCTTCTTCGTTCCATATCTTCATGCTTGTCTTCTTCCACTTCCATTAGCCTTATTATTTCGGTATTCCTTCCTTGTCCTTTTCTTGAAATTCTGGCCGATCTTCTCCAGAAATCCATTTCTAATGCTTTCAGCTTCTTAAGGCGGATCAGTCTCCGAAACCTTGGATTTTCGGAATTTCCACCGTAAATTGCAGTACAGATTTTGTATTTTATTTTGGGATTCGACCAAGCGTAGGACATTACATTGTACATGTCCTACAACACGTATTCCTATATTACTGTTCCAGGACCATTTCTGTAAGTGAAAGCAAGAAAAAAATATTTCCTTCTTGCCTTCAATCACAAGTCGAACAACAATCAATTCTATAGAGATGTGATGGTTTGATTAAACTTAAGGAGCTATTATTTATGTCATGGCATGCGAGAAATCGCATTACACGTTCTTAAATGGAACTTAAGGCAAAAATAGTGAAAATCCAAGATGGCGGGGACTGATCCCCTTTAATATGATTTTGGTTAATTGTCAAGGTCTCTGTTCAATACAAGACTGTACTCTCTAATACGTATTTAAAAAAAAAAAACGTTTTCCTCAGCGTATGCAGGATGTGGACGACGGCTAGAGACAGAGGTTGTGTTTTGGTGCTCAGATCGGGTGCTGCGGGGCGGAGGGTGCCCAGGACTACGTGGTGATGAAGAAGCCGCTGCCGACAGAGTGCCGCGACACAGTCACAGGGAACGCCTTCTTCTACGGCTGCATCGACGAGATCACGTGGTTCCTCGAGGACCGGTCCAGCTGGGTCGCTGGCATCGCCATGACACTCTGCATGATCAACGTGAGTAGCCAAACAAGCCGGCTGCACGCATGAAGGGAATCCGGCTACAAACACCTGCATTTAACTACGCTACACAACTATGTGTTGTGTGTGTGTGTGTGTATGTGTGTTTGTGATTGTGTGTGGACAAACAAAACAACGGGGACAAACTTTGGCAGAGTACGAGGGTCGAAAAGTGGGGTGGAGGTGGGGAGAGATGTCAGGTCATACTCCTACATCCCCAACCCCCCGGGCCCGCAGTGAAAATTAAACATCCAAAAATAAAATCTAAAAATTAATTACAACTATAATTCTTTAAAAATTCTTATAAGAAATGTGTGGTCCCCCTCCAAAAATGAAGGATTTTTTAATATCGTAATTTTCAATATTAAAGCTTTCATATGTTTCCAAAAATATGACACCCCCTTGACCCACCCCCTTGACCCTTTTTCACTACGGGAATGGAGAGATTTGGGCGGCTCTCAACAGCGAGGTCTTGAGAGCCGATGAGAGTGATTGAAGTGACCATGGAACGGCGTCGGAATGAAGGGGCGGGGGGAAAACTGGAGATCCCGGAGAAAACCCGCCGACTAACGGCATCGTCCGGCACGATTCCCCACTTGCGAAAGTCCGGTGACCCGGCCGGGGATCGAGCCCGGTTCGCCTTGGTGGGAGGCGAGCGTGCTAATCGCTCAACCGCCGCGGCCCCTCCACCACGGGAAGTAGAAGTAAATTTCTGGCTACTCCCCTGGCAGTATATTCCGGACGAAAACATAAGACTAAAATGTGGGCATCGCTTTTCTCGTCAAGTTATCATCAAGGAAGCTGTGCGACACTGAAAAATCCATTAAAAATGCCTTACTCATCAACGTGGTTTGCTGACCTGGCACCCAACACACGTTCTGTTTTGAATTTTCAACATCAGTTATTCCTCACACGATCCACCTGAGTGCGTTTCGACAAGACGAACTTTTTTTTTTTTTGTTAATTTGAAGGTACTGATTCACAGGTTATCTTTTAAAAATTGCTTCGAACGTAGTGTTATAAAGTTTAATGCAAACATAGGGTGTTAACAGCCATTTCCAAAAGGTAGGGTGATGATATTACCGACCGCGTTTTTAGAGGTATGGGATCTTCTTTGAACTAAACACCCTTCACAGATTTGTTGCTTAATCACAAGTGGTTTCTGATATTTTCAACTATACGCATTTCAAGACTCAGATTTTGGGCTGCATATCATCCTTAATAATGACTTTGGAGGATAAGTTGTATATATACTTTCGTAATATATTGCCTGCCGAAGATTGTCCACATTTTTTTTATAGAAACACGCGACCACACACACACACACACACCTAATCTCTGCTACTGATATAAATACTTATTTATAAATCTCTTATTTTCGCATTGTTAATTAGGCACCTCGAAGAAGACATTCAACCCTTCTTGTTCGAAATATTGCGAATATACTGTGTTAAAGGCTGTTCACGGTAAAGTGAGCACTATAAAAAAAGTCACTACCCCTGCGTGCACATATTTTAACGGGCGCCCTGAATGACATGCCCCTAGTAAAGTTGGTAACGATGGATGGGAAGTAGTTCCGTATCTTAACTACGAATAAAAAGTGTTAGGTAACCATTTCTGATAATTTAAATTATTTCTCTCTTTTTCTTAATGCATCGAAATGTAAAAATAAGCAGATATGTAAAATAAGTTATTTACTTTTCTACTAATTCCACATTTTCACTTGACCGACGCATGCATAAAGTGATGAGGCACGTTACAATGTTAATCTTACATAAGACATAAGAATACACAACGTGCATACAAGTAGATCTTAAGCAGGGCTTTCAAAAGTGCTCATTTTACCGTGAATAGCCTATACCATACTGTGAGAATTTTTTCCTGAGAAATAATTGTTTGATAACATTTTAAGTTGGAAGGACGGAGTGTTAGAGGTGTGTTTTAAGTTGGAAGGACGGAGTGTTAGTGGTGTGTTTTAAGATGGAAAGATGGAGTGTTAGTGGTGTGTAAGTTGGAAGGACGGAGTGTTAGTGGTGTGTTTTATTTGGGAAAAGCACAAAGTAAATGTAAGCACATAAGCTACGAAAAAATGGCCAGTAGATCGAACCTCAATTTGGCTACATTCTGGCATTCGGTTACACTCATCCAGTTACAAGATGTACGACCTTAAATTAGGCCGCATGTAACCGGGTTCTGCTACGGTTGGCAACACTGGTGCCTTTCCACCTCCTCCTCCTCCCTCCTCCTCCTTCTCCTCCTTCTCCTCCACCACCTCCTCCTCCACCTCCTCCTTCTCCTCCACCACCTCCTCCTCCTCCCTCCTTCTCCTCCACCACCACCCTCCTCCTCCTCCTTCTCCTCCACCTCCTCCACCTCCTCCTCCTTCTCCTCCACCTCCTCCTCCTCCTCCTTCTCCTCCACCACCTCCTCCACCACCTCCTCCTCCTCCTTCTCCTCCACCACCTCCTCCTCCACCTCCTTCTCCTCCTTCTCCTCCACCTCCTCCACCTCCTCCTCCTCCCTCCTCCTCCCTCCTCCTCCACCTCCTCCTCCTCCACCTCCTCCTCCTCCTCCCTCCTCCACCTCCTCCTCCACCTCCTCCTCCTCCTCCACCTCCTCCTCCTCCTCTAATACTCGACCAAGCTACAGGAAGGTTACGTCTACTACAGGCTGGCAAGATCAATGTTAAAAGTTAGGCAAAGGAAAAATTTTCTCCACTAGGTAAGCGCTAGTGTCGCATTTGTACAGGATTTTCTATATTTTCTACGTTAAAAAACAGGATAACTGCAATAATTATAAACAAAACATGAAATAACTTCGTGAATAAGTGAAATATTTATCCTTTATAATAAAATTTGATAAACATTTCAATTAAAAGTTACGTTTTGGAACACCGCGCACTTGGCGGCAGAAATGTTAAATTTTGCCTACGTCAAACTCTCACATAAAGAACCTCGTTTTGATCCTGACCAATGTGCAGCCGGGGAGGAGTGAGACTTGGAAACGCTAGTACGGCTGTTGAGAGGGGAATAAAAATAGCGAGTACGGGGTATTCAACACCTTTAGATGTCTGTTTCAGCGCGTGCAGATCCGTCCACGTGAGCTTAGCAACTTCAACAGACACCAGGACACAAGGAAGCATCAAGACTGCAGCGCGAAGTAGGCAGCACTGTGGTAGGCAACGACCTGAAGGTTAAATTGCAGGCAATGACCTAAAGGTTAAATTGCAGGCAATGCCCTAAAGGTTAAATTGCAGGCAATGCCCCAAATGTTAAATTGCAGGCAATGCCCTAAATGTTAAAATTGCGAAAAGTTGGAAGCTAGATAACACTCCTTAAACGCCGAATAAAAATAAAAGTAACTTAACTTATAAACTTAGTAATTAGAATACCAGTTCACTGCATGGACTGGGGCGATCTGGCGATCTAGGGGGACACCGGTTGAGTTTTTAACCATAGCTATAAACTTCACGCCGATCAAATGTTGGGGTCGCCGTTTAAATTCTCACAGGTAAACGCTGCACGACGAGAACACTGCAGGCCAATTAAGAGCCTTGCGCTTAGTGGCGATGGCACACTTAATGACTGTAGCAGGGTCGCCCGTATCGCTCCTGAGCTTCTCGGTCTGGCTCCACAGGCTGGCGAGCACCTTCATCAGCACACTGTTTACACAAATAAGTTGAACATGTTGTCTTCACCCACCAACATAGTTGTAATGCCGCTATTGACATATATGTCTGATCACATGAGGTGACAGCTCTTATAACTCGTGATCTCCAATAATCTATAGGAATCATACGCAGGAGACGAAAGAAAGTCAACAGGTTTAGTCTCTTGTCTACAATTAATTTTTTGTTCTGCTTGGGAACGAAACCTGATTCCACGCAAAAGGAAGTATAGGCTGTTAACGATAACGTGAGCACTTTTTAAGGCCCTTCTAAATTTTACTTTTCGTCCAATTTCCATCTTCCTGCTGCTTTTTCATATAAACATTGCAATGTGACCAATAAACACAGTGTATACATTTCACCGCCCTCAACATTTTATACCCGAGGCTGCAATAGGATATATTTATTAGTGGTTAATGCCTGTTATAAGGGCCTTAAAAAGTGCTCACTTTACCGCGAACAGCCTATAACCCGCCCTTCCTCCATTTCCCACGGTGCAACGAAGCAAGTAATAAATAGTATATGTTAAAAATCATTTGTTTATGAGTGGATGCGTGACCCGGGTTTCGGTATACGTCCCATGGATAAATAAACACAAAGACAAAATGACAGCCACGTAATAATTAACATACCAGACGGCTGCAGCACAAAGGTAATACTGCATTCGAAAATCGTTGCTAGAGTGGCTTTTTTTTTTTTTACGGGTTAAAATCGCGTGACGAGCTGTAGTTGTATGTGCGTGTTCCGTTCGCCGCGTGTTTTTTTTTTTTTTTCTTATTTCCTTTGTGTGTGCCGACAAAACTGAAGAACAGGCATTTCCACTTAGGAATGTTATCTACAAGTGTAAACACGGAGCTTTGGAATGCCTAAACCTTAGATTAATGCTAATCAAAGAAAAGTTCATTTCGAAAATGTGTTTCTTCGGCGAAATACTGTCGCCTTACGTGCAGCAAAAATCACGCAATATAACTTGTAGTGTCTTCGGCATGGCAATTATTTTAAGACACGTGACACAAAATTATGCTCATTAATTTAATAATGTGTCTGAAACGAAAGTCGTAAGCTCCAAGAAAATTCTTTAGGGTGTAGGAGGGGGGGCGGGGCGGAAGGGATGGTAAATTATCGCTAGAACTCGTGAATAATTTCGCAATTGTGTATATATTTATATTGCACAAACAAAATGGGCAACACTTATTTACGAACTGTATTTCGGCTCTGGTTTCCATTCAACAGCAGACATACAGGACCTTACGGAGGTTATCATTTCCTTCAACGTTTGCAAATCATTACGCACTACAAATTAAGGTATGTTTCACCTCAATGAAGTACAAATTTTATTTCAGTTAAAACATGTTTACCGTATTTAATGTCCCTAGATGAAAATCGTGCCGTGTTTGATTAAAATGACATATTCCATATAGTCCATTCGCGGTTACTTCACAGTATTCTGAAGCCCTGCGAAAGTTCTACTTTGCAGGATATTCCTCCGCCTCGTGCAAACTAAGCTTAACCAAGTCTGGGAAATGACACCAGAGGACGACGAACCGTTAACTGCGCTCTCAGTTGTAATTATATTTTGCAGGATGACTATTTCTTACTAGGCGCTACCAACAAACATCTTTTCTCACTATTTTTCTTCGTATTTATTATAAATAAATAATTATAATTTATAAATAAAAATCAGATAAAACCTCAATTTAACGAGAAATAACATACGTAGTCTGTGTTTACAAGAGGTATAAAACGCTTGGAACATGGCATATTTAGGAAATAACTAAATACGTAATGCATGGGGTGGTTTCTCAAAGGTTTGATTCGAAATGGCCGAAGGAACCGTCAATGGACTACACACCGGTATTCTTGTCTTGAGAAACGGATTACTTCCATGTGGCATAATCCATAGTTGTCATGTGTAAGCATTTGTGTCAATTCTATTTAAAAAAAAAAAAAACTATGGTATATTGTAATGTGAATCTTCTATCAGGTCAGAAATCAATCTCGATATTATACTGCCCAGCCCACGCTCTAGAAAATTGTTTGTACTCTTACAAGAAAAATCCTAGGAAACCCAGTTGTCAAGAAAATCCTTTGTAAAACTACAAACAGTTTTCTTGTAAAATCTGCAAAACCTGTATTTGTAATATTACAAATGATAACCTTGTTTACAGCTTACATTATTAATAACTGTGAATAATTTTTTTCTAGAAAAAAAATGTGATCAATTGAAAATAGTTAACAACTAAAAATAATATTTCAAAATCTAATTTACAAAATAAAATTATCTTAGCATGGGTACTTTAATCAATACCTCTTGTAAAGGCCCTTAACTACAATACCAACTTGACTTACGATCTTAACACTTATTTTTATAGAAAATATAGTTGCAAATACCTACAAAATAATATAACGTCATTTGATTTATGAAAAATATATTTCTTTGATTTTAAGAGTTCGGTTGTTCAGTTGATAGATTTAGAAGGCTCTTAATGAGGTCTTGATGGCCAATTTTAGAGTTCTGTGTAGCTAGGAAACAGTTAATACGATCACGTTTGATTGGAATTGTCGTTTTATTACGATTATTTGAGTTCTTTAAGCGTTTTACGTTATTCAAACTCGCGATAAATTTCACGCAGCTACACTTTACATCACCCATAGTTTTTAAACAAATAGCTAATACGGTTTTACGTAGTTGAGTGTCCGCCATTTTGCTGAAGCTCGTGGATACGGTTCGGTATAGTACAAACCTTTGTTGAGGTCAATTACAAACAGCATTTTTAATATTACAAACAATTTCTCAGTAAAAATTAACACATTTTTTTTTACAGTGTATTCATAAATTCGGTTATTGAAACACAAATTTGGTCTTTGAAAAGTATCGAATTCAGAAAAAATCGCTGCAAATAGCGCTCTATTTACCATATTTATTAATTCTGTAAACCAGCGTTTTAAACTATTGCGGCAATGCCGTGTCTTATCCGAACAGATTGCTGTATTAAATTCCGTATAATAATTGCTTAAAATTCTGAGGAAACAGAACACACGTGGAACTTCCTTATGCTATTTTCCACCACAGTCGCGATGCTTCCTTCTGTCCGGCCGTTTGAGGCCGAGAAGCGCGGGAGCAATAAGGGCGACAATGTTACGCGCATCGAGTGCGCCGTCGCCTCTAAGCGCAAGGCTATGAATTGGCGCGCAGTGTATTCGTCGTGCTGTGTATACATATGGGACTTTCAGCTGTGACCCTATCATTTTATTGGTAAAAAGTCTGTAAAGTTTGTTCACGATAAAGTGAACACTTCTTAAATCAACCTTAGAAAACAGTCGCGGTTCCTACCTGCATATATTTTAACGAGCGCACTGAGTGTCGTGCGCCCAGTAAAGTTGGTAACGATGGAGGGAAAGTAGTGCCATATGTCAACTTCAAATAATAAGTGTTAACTAACCATTAGTGATAACATAAATTATTCATTTCATTTTATGGTTTTATTTTAATGCATCGGGGGTAAAAATGAGCAGATTTATAAAATGTTTACTTTTATAATAATTTCACAGTTTCAATTGACCGACGCACGAATAAAGTGACGAGGCTCATGGCAATGTCAATCTTGTATAAGGCGGATGAGTACACGACTTGCAACAGAAGTCGTGAACAGCCTGTAGAAAGTCCCAATAAGTTAAAGAATGTCCTCTTGGGTGGCGGCGTGTTGTAGTTTTATTTGTTCGCAGCGCCTTTCAGTCGCGTGCTCAGGCTATTTCTATCTCGTTTTAAAAGCTCCCGCTCCCTTTCTGTTATCCGCCACGCTCCGGAAATACGGTGACGAAGAACAGCTGTCAGGAGTGTTCCGGTGCCTCCTCGAATGCACCCTCGCACAATGGGCCCAAGCATGCTGAACCCGGGAGGGGGGGGGGGAGATTCAATCGTCTGAATGTGATTTACACGGTAATAAAAGCAGTTTTTTGGTTTTTGTAGACTAAAGCTACTGTAATAACGAAACTTACGATTTCAAATTAAACAGAAGATTAAGCACATTGGGGACATCTTCTCTGTACTTTTTAAATTCCTTGTTTCTAGCCTCTTGGGCCTCCTCGTTTTGCTGACCAATAGGGACAAAAGCGAGGCGGATGATATCTGTACAGTGGATTAGGACTTGGTGAATTGTCGGAGTCTACGCGCATACCATGGGTATTTCTGTACAAATAGCTGAGCTGTCTCCGATGCATACGTGAGATACTTTTCCACGTCTATTTTGTGGCTCCAGGGATCACTTGCAAAATTGTGCTGAATCTGAAAATTGTGTGAAACCGAAAATAAGGTACTTTAATGCTAACAAAAGTATAAAACGGTTGTGATGATTGCCATATTCAGGAAACAACCAAACATATCATACATGGGGTAATTTTTTTCAAAGGTTTGGTTCCAAAAGCGTGAATAAACTGCGAATAGACTATAGGAGCGCAGGTTTATCGTGTCTGTCTTTCCTGGATTCTCTGGGTATTTGCCGAGAGTAGCGAGCTGTGGGTGGACTTAATTAAAAGTGTTCGCGGAACTTGGGCTAGTGAGGAGTGTTTCAACAGAAAGGGGCGAGGGGGGAGGATACGAAGCGACAGCCAGGGAGGACACGATGAAGCCAGGTAACTACGTCGGGCCAGAGGTAAGAAAAGGTAAAGGGTCAACAACTGTAATCCTCTTAACAGGTTTCCTGCAGGATTAGACAGTCCCGTGTCCTTGTTCGTCGGCAGACCTACCCCCCCCCCCCCTTCCCAACTCGCCCTTCCTCTACGAGGTTCTGCACGTTGCTCTTCCTCCTGGGTCCCCGTTCCGGCCATTGAGCATTCCAGCCAGACGGGGTTGTCTCCGGTCCTTGCAGACACCGCCCTGGGTCCACGCGCTACGCCCCCATGCCAGGCCGGTGGAGGAGCCAACAAGAAACGGGTCGTTGCAGCTGTTTTCTCTACAAACTCGTACTCATCGTATCGGATACCGTAGACTAAAGCTTCTTACACGATAGGAAACTTTAGCATTTGACTTTACGTTTCCTTTCCCCCCAACCCAAACCACCCGTAAACAATACAATTGTAAAGCCGGAGTTCAGACAATTGAACATCGGTTCTGCCAGCTACGTAAAAATGTGTATCCTGTTATGTAAATAATTATTATATTATCAAGGAATGCATTTTACACGCCTTTTGTAAATAAAGGCTTAAATATTTTATTAAAAGTTTATTTCAAAACAAACTACGCATTTGTTTACTTTATTAGAATATGCCAATTCACAAATTATCACTTCACGTTATATTTGTTTGCCTTTTATTTAATTTAAGATGAGCTTTGTTTAATATACCTAGATTAAAATCGCCCTACAATAAAATAACACACTTTCCACCCACATAACCTCTGTTATATTCTCGGCAAAATGGCTGCTTGACTTTGACTTTAAATTTCAACTTTTCGAAATCGTATAGTCAAGAGTGTTTGACTTTACCTTTGACAGTCCTATTGTGTCGAGCTCCATAAGGAACGACATGTCGGAAATCAAATGTAAAAGTCAAATGTTAAAGTTTTCAATTGTGTAAGGTAGACCGATCTCGCTGGCTGCGCACAACCAGTCTCCGTGTCGCAACATTAAACTTACTTCCTGGCAACATCACTAGAAAAAATACGGCGTGGATTGGATTTAAGGTTAGAACATTGTTCAGTAAACAAGCACTAAAGGCTGTTCACGATAAAGTGAGCACTTTTGAAATGAACCTTACAAAAAAGTCACTGCCCCTGCCTGCATATATTTTAATGGGTGCACCGAGTGACCTTCGCCCAGCAAAGTTTGTAACGATGGATCGAAAATAGTTCCATATCTTAACGTCGAATAAAAAAGTGTTAAGTAACAATTTGTGATAAAATCATTTCTTTTGCTTTCTTTTTTTTTTTTAATGCACAGAAGTGTAAAAATGGGCAGGTTAGTAAAATTTTTTCTTTTCTAATTTCACAGTCTTACTCGACCGAAGTATGAATAAAGTGATGAGGTCCATAGTAATGTTAATTTTACATAAGGTGGAAGAATGAATACATAACGTGCATACAAGTAGATCGGAAGCATAGCTTTCAAAAGTGTTTTACCGAGAACAGCCTTTAGATACGTTTGCGTACTTCCTGTAACCTATGCATAATGCAGTTTGATTAAATTCAAACTGGTAAAAGTATTTTATTCATATAAAAGCGCTAGTCTTGAAAATGAATATGTTGACAAACACGTTTATTAATGTTGACCACGTGACTTTGACAGCTGTGATCCTTTGGGGTAGGCCAATGTTAGATACTTGCACAGAATACGAATAATCGGTCTACCTCATCTGCAGTCTATGTCGGGGGCGTGGTGGCTGAGCGGTTAGGCTGCTCCCCTCCCCCCAACAATGGTGAACTGGGCTCAATCCCCGTCTGGGTCACTCCGGATTTTCGCAAATGGGAACCAAATAGCTTTGTCCATGCATGTTGTTAGGTACACGATATCAGCTAGGCGTGCTCATCAGGTACATGTGTTAACGAATAGGCGCGTTATCAATTACGTGTTTTGAGTTAGTGTAATGTGTGGTATTACGTTGCAGTGAAATAAATTGTGGATATGGACAAGAGCATAATAAGAGTCTTCATTTGCACCAAAATCTTTCATAGGATAATAACTTACTATACGATGTAAATCGTTTAAAGGAAAACTTAATTTTAATTTTTTTTTATCGCGCAATTATGCAGTCTCCAAATATAAACGAAAAAAAAATTGAATTTCATCGTAACCGCACATTTTAAATGCAATTAAATTATTTGTCAGTTTTACAAGGAACAGCAGACGCAGAATACTGGCGAATGTTTAACTGATACTAAATGTATCTGAAACTTCGGCAGTGTACTCGTTTACAGTGCTTGATACAAGTATCAGGTACAAAGTAACAGGTTGGTACTCTGTGACCCACCACTAGCGTAAACAGGAATCTTTGTGGGAGGAAGGAGCATAGGAAGGAGGTAAATATGAGAAGTACGAACTCTCTGTGAGATCATAAACTCTGCATTTTCGTTACAATATCGATGAAATATAGCTGCAGAATCTTATTGATTCCTTTATAAGCCAATTATTATATACATGTTTTGTTTAACGATCTGGGTGGAATAAAGTTAAGAGGTGAGATTCCATTATTTCAAAATGTTTTATAATTACTTTAACAGACTGAGTTATGGCCATTATTGGAAAATTTTATTTTTATTAAATATAAAAAGCCTATGTGTAATTGTACAACCTCACAGTACAAAATGGCCGTAATTAATTCTGCAGAACAATTAGCCGCCTACATTATCACTCTACTCAGTACAACAGTTAAATATGTTCTTGCCCGCGCGAATAACCAGTACAATATATCCTCTAAAACATTATTCATTGCGAAAAATATATAAGGTGTGTTTCTGGATATCAGCGGTGCCTTTGACAATGCTTGGCGACCAGAGACACTGTGCGATCTGCGTCTAATGAACAGTCCTAAAACACTGACGAAGGGCTGCCCGCAGGGATCGGTCCTCGGACCGTTGTTCTGGAACATCCTCTTTGACAGATTTTTGCACCTTCCGCTTCCCGATGGATGCCGGCTCTTTGGGTATGAGGATGATGGCTTGGTCCTTGCCTCCGGTAACTCGCCTCGCGAGTTGGAAGAGAAGGTACAGACAATCTTGGGTTTGGTTGCGACTTGGGCCCGGTCTGTGAAGCTTGACTTGTCAGTCTGTAAGTCCAAGGGTATGATGCTTAAGGGATGATTCAGAGGTGTTTACGGACATTATCCCAAGGTGGAATTGAATAGTACTCTCTTGGAGTTTGTGAAAACTGGCACATATCTTGTTATACTCCTGGACAATAAGTTATCTTTTACTCCATGTGTGACACATGTGAGTCAAAAGCTTGGGTTCTCTTTCAGAGGTTGTGGGCAATGTCTCTGGGAAACTGGGGGCTGAACTTCAAAACTTTACTCGGTCTGTACAAAGGGGCCTTCAAGCCGATCATGGCATATGGCTCCATTACGTGGTGTAAGCGAGTGGGTCACTCTGACGAGGCGAAAGCTGTTGAGTGCACAGCGTGCGGCGCTGCTTTTGGTGACGAAGGCATACTGTACTGTGTCTACGGATGCTCGTCAAGTATTGGCTGGAGTCACTCCATTGGGTCTCCGCGTGACTGAGCTGGGTTCGCTCGCTGTTGAAAAGATCACAGGATTACTGGACCCGGAGAGTCGGGAATTTGCCTGGCAGGATCGGTGGTCGACCTCTGGAAAGGTGCGAATGACCTTCGCTGCCTTTCCCTGTGTCTAGGAAAGAGTGTGCAACTTAACATCTATCCGACCCACACCATGATTCAATTCTTCTCAGGACATGGTAACTTTAAGGCGAAACTAAATGAGCTGGGGCTCACTGGTCACCCACTCTGCGATGATTGCCGCACACCATGGAGCATGTGCTGAATGATTGTTTTCGCTCTGAGAAACTGCGAGAGCAACTGAAATGGAAGCTTTCGCTCCTATTTCGGACTGGCTGCTATCAAAGCAGCCGACAGAACTGCGAAAGCATCACTATCGGAATTCGTCAGCAAAGTCATGCACCGGCTTTTTGCAGTGGATCGCAAACGAGCTGAACAGTTGACCAACACCCCCTTACAAGCTGACTAGATCAGCTCGGAGAGCGGGCAGTGCGAAACCAAGCCTGCATGTAAATGTGGGTCAGCCCTGATGGGGCAACAGTAATGGTAATCTCGAGCATGTTAATACTCGGGTGTTCCTAGCCTCATGGAATGAGGACTTAATCCACCATAGTGGGTAATCACTCAAGGTTAATTGAGTAAGGCACCCAGGGGTCATTTCCCTGTAAGCTGCGCTTTGGATGTGACCCTCCTTTTAGGTGGCCCCCCTTGATAGGTGGCTGGGTATATGCTATTTGGCGCACGCGCAAAATCACATGACCACGTTCAAGTGGCAATGTCCCTCCGTTCGGTTTTCAGTTCCACCCTTAAAAAGGGGCTGGTCATTTCGCCGGGTCCGAAGTTCCTGAAGGCTATTTGGCGTCTACCTGTTTCCAGAGGTTGTAGACCCTCGGAGTGGAATCTCCCGTATGGATAACCGTATTTCTGCACAGTGTAGAAATGCGTTCAGATCTAAGAAGCTAGATTGTAGTTGGGCAATCAGGTGGAGGGACATGTTTTCTTAGTGGCTCTTGGTGGTGGTACCGGAACTATGAATGTCCAAAGTCAAGGTTGTTAAGCTCTTGAAAGTTCTCTCTTACCATATCTGGTATTGGGTGTATACCAAGTAGTTTCCTACTACCATTCGGACACATGCCGATGAGGTTTCTGTTACGAACCTTCACGACTCCTCGCCTGATTTACAGCCTGGTTAGCTTAGAGCATAAAAGTAAAATTAATCGAACGGTGGATTTGTCAGGATAGGGAACAGTTAATATACAGTAACGAGGAAAACATGTATCAGCACTGGGAAGGTATTCATGCATAGAGATTTATTTGGGCGATGCCCCAATTCAAATACGCTAGGGATGTGGCGTTGTACCACCTTTATTGAGGAGTGGAAGGCTCTATCTGAGCACTTCTGCAAACAGTGAATATAATTAATTATCAGTACATTGTGGTGATCTGTAATATGAACATAACCTGTATAGCTGTATTCATACCCTGTATTCCTACCCGTAGCCTGTCAAAAACACAGTTTAAATGTTTATTTTTTTCGCACGTACAAATAATAAAAACTAACTCACTTAATGAAATGAGATTATTCGTATTGAAACGAGATACCACGAGTGGCTTCAAAGAATCTTTAAAATCACGCAAAGGAATTTTTTCGAAATTTTTTGAAATTTCTAAAAATAAGGGAACTTTCGCATTTTTTTTTTATTTGTTTGAAGTGTAAAATGTTATTTACTGACACATGATTGAAAACCCTTTCGTACTTCGTTTGGTTGAGAACGAACCTTTAGATATCAATTTAGAGTACATAATGTTTTTTTCACTGCCAAATCTAAACAAAAAGAACAAAAAAAGTAAATGTCACTAAGTAAACAATATAATTTTTTCTGATACGCCCTTAAAGGGCGTATCACTCTCTCTATGATCAGAGTCGATGGAAAACTTCCTGAGTGTAAGGCAACAATAGTAGTGATCAGCAAGGAATGTGATACAGTTCTGAGTATTTTGTGATGATTTCCTGCTGTATTGCTAATTTTGAAAAATGAACACGTATTTCAAACGAGTAAGCAAAAAGATAATACATGCTTGGAACTCGATACACATTCCGAAAAGAAATGCTTTTCCTCATTTTATGCATTTTTATAATATCTAAATGTTCTAAGCATCTTCATTTGTGATTTTAATTTATCTCCCCCCCCCCCCCACCATTTTATTTAAAAAAAAAAGTTGCAATTTATTTTACTATTTAACCTATATAAATACTTTTCGTATAGCGATGCTACGTTTCATAAATTATATAATTATCTGATGTGCGAAATTTTACTCGTATGTATTTAGTCATTTCTGAATCAAATTTCTATTAAATATATATATATTAAAATAGAAATAAAATTTTGGTCTTAAAGGTCTCGCAGTTAAACGGAAAAAACTTATGATCAAGACATTCCATAGTTCCGATCACATACAGATGAAATTGCAGTTCCGTGTATGGAAATTACAACTGAAAGCAATAGACAATTTCTACCTAAATTTAAATTTTCTAATATATTATAATGTTGCGATACTGTAAACTTTGTTTGTTCTGTTCGCAGGTAATCAACGCCGTGCTGACAATTATATTCCTGCAGGCCCTGAAGAAAGAAGAGGACGAAATAAAGCAATGAAGGACTCCGAAATGAGAACTAGACACGCCCCAGCAGCATGAATAATAACATTGTAATACTGCTCTCCACCATCCGTGTTCTGGGGCGTTCCGCATTAAACATGCCACATCCATGCATTTGTCACCGCGCCATTAAAGGTTCTTCCAGATAAATATCAGAAACATTGTCGACTCGTGCTTGGAATATAAATGGGCTTGAAAAATCAATCCCATGTGCAACGCTCATTAAACATGCATTATTAATCGTATTCCCGGCGTTCAAAACACATCGTTGCTATTCGCCGCTTTTGTCATCACTCACACGCTACCACGACTTGTCTGGATGCCGCCGTGCATGCAGTTCGCGTGGGGCGCGACATGTTCTCTGCGGTGATTATAAACCCTTGCACCAGACTGCGCCCTCAACCAATGGCAACAAGCAGTAAAATTGTTTTAATTATAATGGCTTTATTACAAACACCCTTTATACGCTCAGTCGTCTGTCGGGCGCGGAGTGTAGTAAATGCAACTAAATACGTGCTTCGCATAATGCTGACTAATGAGTGTTTTTTTTTTTACAGTAACCTCCCGCAATTCATTTCGCCGCAGTGGCATGCATTAATTATTAACATCAATTGTAATAACACATAGCAGGAAAAAAAAAAAACACAAATATGCAGTGAATTACGCCGTCAAAAATAATCACGGCAGTTTTAAATCGCTGACGTCATGTAAACAATATTATGAATATACAGAAAATTTTGTATCAATGTGACAAAAACAATACCTACTTACAACCTGAGGCCATTTATTTAGCAGTAGAGTTAGTACACTGTAGAGTAAAAATATTGTGTTTATTTATGAAATATGTGCCTTTTTGAGTTAAAATTATATTAAAAACATTTATTTTGCGAATTTCAAGTGTGTATTTTTTTAATATAATCATATTTACTTTTTTAACATACGCCTAGTTAGTTGTATATTATGTAATGTAATTAACATTCAGTAAGCAGTATGTACTTCATTTTTTGAATAAAGGTTTTTGTACTGACACATGCAGAATGCCCATTAATTTTATTAATTAATTCCAACCTGTTTTGCCAGGAACTTAATATTCACTAAGGAATGCCGATTTTAATCTGGTGAGATTCACATTGTTACGACAACAGTTCATTCGATTATTTTTAATATTAATCATATTTCTGTGATTAATATTTCAAAACGGCGTTAATGGCACAGATTAGTTACAATTGTTTTTCTCTTAAATAATTACAGAATTGTGCGAAAAACTTGTTAACATTTACTGAATGCAAAATAACCATATAGTATCTTAATTTATACACGTCATTAAACTACCTATACGAAGCTATATTTTACTACGATAGTTTATGGGTAATTAATTAGTGATTTAATTGAGCAGTTCAGAAAGCTCTGCTTTTAATCTACCTTTGCGCCAATTTGAATCCTTTCGCTGTTTTTAAAGTAAACATTTCAGTGGACCGAATCTCTTTATTCATGTGTCGATTAATTTTAGATGTGAAATCTCACTCACATGCGCGTAAAAGAGCCAGAAACTAAGTTAAATAAATCCAGTGTCCACAAAATTCCTTTAAGGGCCTGTATTACGACCTCTAGATAAATGCGTGGTGTAGCTATTCCATAGATAAGCTATTTGTATGAAGAATCCATCAATTAAGTTATCCTTTAGATAAGTATTCCAAGGTTTTGGTTCGTTACTGTGTATGTTGGCAATATAAGTCACTATATTTTTGGTGGTATTGCTTATGTTCAGTTGTCAGTAATGAGTGCGAGATGTGTTTTGAATTATGTATAGATGTTAATGCTTCTTTAGCAAAAGTGAATTAAATAAAAACCACGGACCAAATTTCCAACTACGAAACACTGGCCTATATAAGCACAGGCATACAACATATTTGTTCATAATTATTACTGTCACTGGTGATATCAACCCTCGCACATCTTGCTTAACTTCAGGACAGGTTATCATATTGCATGTGACTCATTTCTTACAGTCGAGATTGAGGTTAGTGCATGTGTTTCTTAATTATATATTTTAATATTTTAAGAATGGAAGGGGAAAATATTTTATATCACAAATTTCAAGGTATCCGATTCCTCAAAATTACATTAAGCTTAACGCCAATATTTTTTTTCTTTTTTTTTTTTTTTTCAGATTTTTTTTTTTAATTAAAAAATACAATTTCCAAAACTAATCTTCTGTGTCGTTATCGACATTCGCCGGGTTTATTTGCATTTTGCAGAAATATTATACATAACTCTCAAAATGGCAAAAAACTTCAATTCACATTTTTATATAACCTCCAAAACCAACATGCATATAAGCAAAACACCACCACCTGATGTTTGAGACACCATTTTGAAACTTATCTAAAGGGATAAATGCTTGTCTAGCACTTGAAGTGTTAGATAGTTTAACCCCTTGATAACAGTTCTAGTTAGCAATAACTAGAGGTCGTAATACACTATTTTACACCAACTGACTGTTAACTTTTAACCTGATGCGTAACTAGAGGTCGTAATACAGACTCTAAGTCTCTCTTTTAATGCGGCGTAATGGAATCTAGCTTCTTTTTCTAGAGCAACGCCAACACACGCCATGTTGATTGAGCGAGTTTCCAGCTTATAGCTCTCTGGCAATATACATTACGCTGTACAACAAACATAAATTCTCAACTCTTGTAAAGTAATTATGGTGTAATTAGAGCAGCACAATTTAAAAATAATCAACGGATTCTTGCCATTTTACAATTATCAGAGAACGGGTTGTTATAAAGCCGATTTGTGGTCGACCTTATACAAGAAGGGTTAGGGGCTCTCTGATTGGTGTGCGCCCAGCAAAGTTAGTAATGACGGAGGGGAAAATAGTTCCATGTCTCTACGTCGTACCATATGTGTTAGGTAAACATTTGTAGATACTGTTTTTTTTTATGCTTGTAAGTACAACAATTAACGCATTTGTCAAATATTTACTTTTTTTTAAAAATAATTTTACAGTTTTACTTGTCTGGCGCATGAATAAAGTGTCCAGGCCCATAAGCATCGTTAATACAAGTAGATCTCAAACACGACATTCAAAAGTTCTCAGTTTACCGTAAACAGTGTGTAGTGTTATGAAGTGATAAGGCCTTAGCTGAACGGCCTGTCCGATCACATCTTCAAACACTGAACCAGAGCACGAGAGTGATTGCAATAACACCCTACGAAAGACCGTTGCAGAAATCCCCTCCACCGGCGAGTAAACGGGGTTGAAGATATTAAATAACGCGCCCGATATAGGCCAGCGTAAAACTGGGAGCGAGATCATCTGTAATCGGGACAGCGGATCAAGATGACATGGAGATGGGCATGTCCGGCCGTCGTTAACCGCCTCCTAGGATCAGCTTCTGGCAACATGAACAAGGTGGGGACTTTCCAATTAGATTGTAATAGTGGTGGCGTGCGGTAATAAAACGTATTATTAATTAGCATTTTTGGTATTTAATCTAAGCACCCTCGATCAATAGTCACTTAAAAAGTTATTGTATAATTCTTATGTCCAATAAACCCCATCTTATACTGTTGTGCTCTACCTGATCATGACTCATGGCCCCTTTTCAGGTATGAATAGACTAGTGACCGGTTGCAAAATCGTGGTTCGAGACTCGATCCGAGATCGAATCTAAGAACGAAACAGAAAACTGTTGCACCATTCGAGTTCAGCTGGACTGGAGATCGAGATTAAGTTCATTTCGAACCGCCCAAATTGACGGTTTGAAATCTCGATCAGAGATCAGCAACCATCTTCGACAAATGTAGTTTGAAAAATACTCCAACAGATAGAACGACGTTCGATTGTTTTCTTGGAAAATATAAACAACATTAGACGCACTTGAATATTATTCAGTAAAATTCGTACAACGATAATTCACTTAAAACAGATAAAACATCGCTCATATAGTTCTATCCATAGTGAAAAATACGCCTACTTCCGTGACGTCATATTACGACGAATCGGAGATCCAGAATAGTGAAATTTCGTTGGTGAAACACTTTTGCATTGGAACCGAGATCAAACTGGATCCTGGTTCGGAACTAGGATCATTCGATCTCGGATCGAGAAAGATGTCGGTGCAACCGGCATTGGAAGCTAATTCGTAACAGTAGTCTCTATAGAGCGCTAGTTGCTGTGTGACGTCACGAGGGTCGTAATTAACACGTCCCGGCCAGGGATAAACTTGGCAACAGCTGCAGGAGACTCAGCAACATCGGCGAGCCGCGATGAAGAGGAGGGGGGGGGGGGAGGGGTAAGCGCAGAAGCGCAGTCGCGCTGGTCGCGAAGCTGGCGGCTGTTTGAATAAAAGATGCGCCCTTCCGGCCCGCGGAAATTTCGCCAATTAACACTCCAGTCAAAAACAATCCGTGTAAACCGCCAAGTGGCGGGAGGTCGTCGTCTCGCGGCGTCATTTCCTCCAAACAAATTAAGCTCAGTGGACTACAAAGAGGTGGCTGAAACATTTATGACGACCGAAAGGAAGATATTCTGGTCCCCGGATTTAAGTTCTTTAGCGTAAATGTTGTTCACGGTCAGATCAGCACTTTTAAAAGCCCTGATTATGATCTAGCTGTATGCACGTTGTGTATTCTTCCGCCTTATGTAAAATTAACAATGTCATGAGCCTCATCACTTTATTCATGCGTCGGCCAAGTGAAACTGTGGAATTATTGTAAAAGTAATTATTATACAAAACTGGTCATTTTCACGATTTCGTGCATTAAAAAACAGAAAGCGAAAGAAATAATTTCAGACATCACAAATTGTTTCCTAACACTTTTTATTCCACTTGAATGTGTGGAACTACATTCCATTCGACATCACCAATTTTACTGCGCGCATGTCACTCGGTGCGCCCGTTAAAATATGTGCAGGCAGGGGCAGTGCAATTTTTTAAAGGTTGATTTCAATAGTGCTCACTTTATCGTGAACAGCGTTTAAGGTTGATTTCCAAAGTGCTCACTTTATCATGAATAGTCTTTACTTTTTTTATGTTTTGCTCATGAAGCATCATGCGACCAAAATGCCAGACCTTATAAAATTGTATTTATGCAACTATTCTAGCTCGATATAAATCCAATTAAAGTTTTCAAGGATATTAATTACTGTAGGTAATCATGATAAACAGTTTAATTTTAATCCCTCTTTTCGTGATCAGTGGAAACAAGGATAAAAAAAACCCATGAGCTTTTACAAAATAAATTTAAAATTTTAAATAATTTAGCCCTCTTATTTATTTTCAATAAATAATACAATATATTGGTAAAATAGGACCATTTGCTACTCGATTGTATTAATTTCTACTGACTTTTGCAGTTTTAGAAAAAATCAATGACGGTATCATGTGTAATAGTAAATGTTAATATGCATGAGCAGTCACAGTTTCATAACTGATTAATATGCCTCAGGGTGGGGCTGCAAGTTATTAATAAGTATATATGTATTATTGAGAAAAAAAACTTTTTTTTTCACTCCTACACGAAAAAAAAATTCATGATCTCTTTTAACCCCAATATTTACACTGTCAAATATGTGGTTTTTGTTAAAACTAAACTCCAGTCAATCGCCTTATAGTTATCTATTGAAAACAGCATAATGTCACTTTTGTAGGTGACATTCTTTCTGTTGTTAACGTGTTTCGTTTATAAAATAACTGGCTCGTGCTACACTGAAAAAAAAAACAAAATCGCTTGGCATTTCCAGCATGAAACGTACCTAGAAACCTAGAAAGGTCGAAACAACTTACGGGGGAGAGGTAGAAATCATTTTGGTGTTAAGTCTTGTATCATAGCATGTGTTCAGCGGTCATTGCCGATATTATTTCTTTGAGACGGCGTAGTGCATAACTGAATAACTGTAATATCAATGGAGTTCATCTATTGGTTCACCGTGCGGAATAAATGGGAATTACTTATTGATTACCTTCTAAGAGCAACTACAAAGGCGATCGCCTTACGAGAAGTCAAATGATAATTATCTATAAGATTTTAATAAAGCAATGTTGTATGCACCAACAAGACTAATCTCAAACATAAGTAATGGCAAAAAAAAAATGATACTATGCAAATTCATGACAGGGCCCAAATTTCCCACTTGAACCGATCAGTTTCCATGTTCACGACCGCGGACGAGTTGCAAATAAACTGAAGTTAAGACCACTATGGCTAAGGTCGAAGTAAATTAACTGCCAATGGAGCACTGCACCCGAATTCATACAACGTGAAGAACTTATAAAAAAAAAAGTAGTACGGAACCATAAAAATCGTCAGAAAAGTGCGATTTATGCTGTACCTATATGAACGGAGAATGTATATATTTTGCAACAATTAAAAATATTTTACTAAAATATACCTTTTAAATGTTTAAAAAATATATATATATTAAAATATTCTGTATTTTTAACAAAATTTAAGCGCATTTCCATTCTGGATGTTTCGGAAAGAAAAATTGGCAAGAAAATATTATTCAAGGAAGATCGTCATAATATTTACTGTGAACATGTGTACTAAAATCATAGTTATAATGTATCACATCAATTTTATAACTAACTTTATTTAGGTCCGTTTCTGCCATAAATGTTAGTGACAAATGGACGGAGATAAAAATAATTATAGAAATTATTTCCTACATTATTTTTACAATTTCTGACACACAATCACAGCACACATTATGCCGATATTCCATGGCGAAGACTTTCTTGCAAATTCTGCTTTCTGAGGCATCCAGAATGGAAAAATGCTTAAACCTATTTAAAAATACAGCGTATTTTAATTTATTATTTTTATATTTAGAAAGTATGATTTGTAAAAACAAATTACAATATTGCAAAATATATACATTATTCTTTCATATACAGCATAACTTGCACTTTTCTGACAATTTGTATGGTTTTTATACTACTTTTTAATGAGTTATTCATGTTGTATAGACGGGTGCAGTGCTCCATAGGCAGTTTCTTTACTTCAACCTTAATAGCAAGGCATCAGTGCCCAGTATGACGAGTGTCTCCCTTGTGGCTAATGTGAGTTGTGGGTTTTTCTACACTTCTTTGACGTGATTGGTTAGTATCAATATCGTTGAGCATGCAGCACGTTGGTCATTGGTTGCGAGGAAACTGCTAAACACAAGTGCGACGCGTAAAGGCTATTCACAATAAAGTGAGCGCTTTGGAAATGAACCTTAGAAAAAAGCCACTGCCCCTGCCTGCATACATTTTAACGGGCGCACTTGGGTGGCATTCGCCCAGTAAAGTTGGCAACGATGAAGGTAAAGTAGTTCCATGTCTTAACGTCGAATTAAATGTGATAGCTTAAATTATTTATTTCGCTTTCTGTTTTTTTTTTATTGTATCTAAGAGTAAAAACGAAGAGATGTTAAGATACTTAGTTTTATAATAATTTCACACTTTCACTTGACGGACTCATGAATAGAGTGGTGAGGCCCATGGCAATGTTAATTTTACATAAGGCGGAAGAATACATAATGCGCATACAAGTAGATCTTAAGCAGAGGTTTTCTTAAGTGCTCATTTTAAGGTGAACAGCCTTTACCAACAAATCACTGGGTAGCTACATTTGAACTCGGAAAGTAATACGACCGAGCAGGTTGAAAAAAACCTAGCAGGATGCGCTGAAACACACGTGGGAGAACTCAAGAACAGTGTATTTTATATGGGCGCTGGAACTCGGACAAACTGGCGTTTCGGGTTTGCTCAGCCGTGATCGGGCGTTTAGGCAGGTGGATGGTTGTGAGCCTTCGGGAATGTATTTGGGAGTTTTTCACCAATTCCATTCTAACAAGTATCTATTTACGTTCGGTCGAGACAATTATTGACCTCGGGAGCAGTTACGTATTTCGGGTTGAATGCATCAAGGTTCTATCTGTAACCAATATTTCAGCATTAAGTTACCTCCGAATTGTTTTATTCATTCCAGACAATTTTCTTTCTCGTCCGTGGATTCCCTTCCCCCATTGCACGAAATTAACGATTATTTTTTCATGCACATTTTTTTTCTCGTTTATAAGTTATATACTCTTTAAATTCTTTTTCTTCTTCTAATTTTTCCATTTCTCAGAACAGCTAACATGCTTTTGAAAGTTTTAGGAATCAAATATTTGATATTATTTCGAGTCTCGGAACCGGAACCCTATACCACTGCGGGAATGCCCCTCTACTACTTCTTAATTTACACACATGCGACGAAAAAATTACCCACAAACATGATTTTGAAATAAAAGGCCATACCGGCCCAGTATTCGAACTGGGGCTCTTGAGTCTAAATAAAGTCTTTATATTCATCATTACTCGGCATTATAAAGCCCAATCCCTTACTACAAACTTATATTATGCATTTTTCGCTAATATGTTTGAGCTTGTTATTACATAGAGATAAGTAGTGTTGTTAATCGGGTTCCTACACTAAGCCCCTAAAGAGGAGTTTTGCTCAAGTAAGGATTATACCCTGAACACGTTTCATGCCCTGTAAATCTAGATAGACACTAGTCATACTGAATATGTGTGACCTTCAGCTTGATTTTGGATGACCTTAACTCCAGTGACCTTCAGCCAGAAATTTTAAATAATTCGAAAAAAAATTAACAGTTCAATAAAGAATTTTTTGAAAGAAAAATAACGTAACACACTAATTAATTAAATGAATAAGAAATTTCGTATAAAAAGTTTAGTTTATTGGTTGAATAAATGTGTTGTAACTTTTTAATATTGGCGTCTATAGGTTTCAGGTTTGACGTTTCTGTAGAGATCTGCACCCATCACCTGCAATGCCTGGATCTGTGTTTGACACCCACTTCACCCCACGAAATAAAACTACAGACTATTTATTGACGTCGATACGGTCGGTAGGCAAAAATCGATGCGTTCAGCTTTTCCCAGCTTTCTTTTGATTTATATTAAATTTGCCGCGGAAATAGCAAAAGACACGCCAGGGTATATTTTGGTACTGATTCGGCGGTTACTTGTAAAAGAACGTGGAAAGAATAATCCCGCGGTGTAACTACCAAATAGCTAATGAGAGCATCCCTAATTTGCTTGCGGTGTCACAGAAACAATCGCGGCAGCCAGTTTCCAAATGCAAATAAAATTACAGCAACGATCTAATCGAATACGCGGAGGAAATACTTTGATCGTTCATCCGGTTGCTTCTTCATGGCAACCGGCGCCATAACCAGCGTTGCCAATGCTGATTTCAATTTCTACCTGCATGTGCAAAGCTAAAATACCCGCTTTTACCCACGACTGGCCGATTGCATAAATCTGCTACTGAGGAGTGTCCTCTTAGTGCAGACAGTACAAAAGGCAATGTAGCCGATTACGTAACCTTCGCATTGGTTGGTTTATTTATTTTACTTTTTATTTCACTCCGTTGATCCCACAGACTGTCTAGACGTTTAGAGGACAACTGGGACATGGAGTATGTCATTTTGTTACATCCTACATTTTTAGCACCACAGAAAAAGAATTACCACGGAAAATGACTAGTCCTTATGAAAGGGACCTTTATTATAATTTCCACTAAATTCATATGTTTTCACATTAACGCTAGTAATGCTATCATCACCACTGTTACACTTGCGACTCTCTCTCTCTCTCTCTATATATATATATATATATATATATATATATATATATATATATATATATATATATAGAGAGAGAGAGAGAGAGAGAGAGAGAGTCGCAAGTGTAACAGTGGTGATATATATATATATATATATACATACACACACTATGAGAAAATTGCAGGTAAAGTGTTACAGTAACACAGTTATCACTGTTACTTCAAAATATTGGTTCATAGACTAAAGATGAGGAACACCGCTTATTCTTCAGCACATGTCCCAACATTGACCTACCCCAAAGGAACACAACTCTCAAAGTCACATGGCCAACAGTGATGAAAGTGTTTGTATCTTAATTTTTAAATGGCAATCACTATTGTATTAACGAAATACTTTTACCAATTTAAATTAAATAAATCGAAATCCATTGTAAACTGGTTGAAGTAAGTATGCATACATCTCAAAGCACTTGTTTATTAATCAGTGTGTTCCAGCGTAAAATCCAAAGCATGCCGTTTTCGTTAGTTGTGTTGGCAGTGTAGCAGTTCAGTGTTAGAACAGGAGATCAGATAGGTCTTCATCTTTAGTCTGTGTATTGGTTAATCTGCTAGAGCCACCGCGATAAGTGAAAATTAAGAGGGGTAAGAGTCTTATAGACTCTCAAAATACTAAAGTATAGAAAGCGAACCGGCAAGTACGCGCTGAAGATGAATGACAACAATATATACCAAGTAGAAAATAATAAACCAGTATTATAACAAACAATAACTTGTTTTATTGGTTACAATTCACAGTAAATATATTAAAATCAAATTTTGCAAAAATTATGTATGCAGGATTTATATTGCAGCTAATTTATACAAAAACATAAAATATTAAATTGACAAAAAATCAGGTTATTTTATTTTAAAACGTTCTGCCGTCTATCGGCAGCCATGGAGTTCGGGTAATGTTTTCAAACCGTTTTCAAACGTTTTCAAACCGTTTTCAAACTGACTTCATTTATGCACATTAATTACACTTTACGTAGACAATACCTCTGGATGGTACTTAAAAAAATGAACATAATATCGAATATCGTGAGTAAGGTAAAATGCAAACTTAACGCATAAAATTGATAGCAATATCTAAATTTTCAAAGAAGTTGAAAGGACATAGAGGTTATGCATTACGCTATACTAAAATTATTACTATACAAGACAATTTTAAGCTAGGTAAACATTTATAAAATCAATCAAGTAAGTACAATTTTTCATATAAGTAAAGACATATAAACACTGAACTGTAAGATTTATTCTTTGTAATAGTCAGCTGATCCATTACTATGAATAAAAATATTCAGCCATAGAATAAAAAGAATGGAAATGTAAGTAATATTTTATTTTATGTTTAAATGATTTTGTGTCAGAAGCGAATATCTCTATACTGCGACGGAAGGGAGTTAAATATCTTTATAGCAGACAAATTAACTCCTTTCTCTTAGAGAGGCTGCGGGAAAATGCAGGTTTCTGGTGTATCTAGTTGTATAATTATGAATATCAATGTTTAATTTAAAACTGTCTAAATTATCAGCAACAAAACTAAGAGTTAGTTGGATATATTGTCCTGTAAGAGTGTGAATTTTCTCATTTTTGAAGAGTTATCTGCATTCTAATTGCCTATTTTTTAAGCAATAGTACTTGACCACTGTTAGCTGCATTCCCCAAAACATTATTCCATAAAAGAGAACAGAATGGAAATATGAGAAATATATTTGTTAAGTGAAGCCCTGGCCACCAGAGGATAAACGTATCTACGTGAGAAGCAAGCAATGCTCAGTTTGTTAGTAACACATTAAATATGTTGTTTCCAATTCAAATTATCATCCAACTGCAAACCATGAAATTTTGTTGTGTGTTCGACTGCAAGATTTACCTCATTATATCCTATTTTCACCTCAGAGCTTGTTTTATGACATGTATGGAACTCGACATATTTGGTATTTTCTTTATCAAGAACAAGTTTACCTGCTAAAAGCCATTTAGATAATTTTAAAAGAAATTATTGTTATCTTTTATTCATTTTATCATTATATTTTTCATTGATGAGAATATTAGTTTCATCTGCAAATAGAATAATATCCGCATCAGACTGTATGTGCGCTGGAAGACCATTAATACAAATTAAGAAAAGCAGGGTACTTTATATTGAACCCTGTGGTACACCATGTTCAAAATATTCATGATGTGACATCATATCTTGCAATAATTTTTCGCTTGAGATAGCAGTATTTTGCTTACATTTGGCGTAAGGATAAAATTTTATCAAACAATTCGTATTATTTACGCCATAGAATTTTAATTTCAGCAAAATTACACTATGATTAACGCAATCAAACACCTTGGAAAAATCACAAAACACACCGAGTATATTTCCCTTCTTAGAAAATGTAGCAGCAACAGGTTACATCAAACAATAGTTGTCTGAACTGGCATTTAAATTAATACACGCGTATGAATTTAATATTTCAAATATAACCGCATATGCACTGACATACAATGCACTGAACAACGATATATTAGAAACACTAAGAAATTTAAATGGGTTCAAGTACTGGTCAATTCATATTTACCCCTAATTTTATGTAACTGAAAGCAGAATACCCTCACTTTACCCGAAACTAGTAAATACCCACATATTTACCAGCGAGTATGTGAAACGCCCGGAACTCGGGTAATTACCCGCACGTTAGCAACACTGGCCACAACTGCTGGCGGGTGAATTTACTGGTAGTGGGTCCCGGCGGACAAGAGGAGCGGCAGCTGCGCGCGCAGCCTGCTGCAGCCTGACGCCGTGCTGAAAACATTAATCTCTTTATAATTAGTTTCGCATTGGACGATGCGCGCCGAATGTTTTTGTGGCAGTTCGTACACAGCCGGGCCGTCACTGATGCCAGCTGCTGCCGGCCGAGCCGTGCTGTCGGCCCAAGCGCGGGCATCCATCCTTGGACGTAGCGATCGTGGAGGCGTTTAGAGAATTTTACAACTAGGTATATAGTTTGCGTTAATCAAGTGATGTTAGAGTAGTCACTCTGTATCGAGTAACATAACTAAATACTGTTCACGGTAAAATGAGCACTTGTGAAATTAACCTTTGAAAAATGTCACTGTCCCTACCTGCGTACATTTCAACTGGTACACTCACTGTCATGCGCCCAGTAAAGTTGGCAACGACTAAAAAGAAAATAGTTTCACGTGTTAACGTTTAATTACAAGTGTTAAGTAAACATTTGTGAATACGATAAATATTTTATTTTATATCTTTTTGTTTTTAATACATATAAGTATACAAATAAAAAACATTAGTAAAATATATGCTTTTCTAAAAAAATGTACAGTCTCCCTCGACCGACGCACCAATAAAGTGATCAGGCCCATGGTAAAATTAATTGTAAATACGGTGGAAGAATACACAATGTACATACAAGTAGATCTTAAGCAGGGCTTTCAAAAGTGCTCATTTTACCGTGAACGGCGAATTAAGGGATGCATACCTTAAAGTCGGCGACCATGTGCAATTCCTTGTGTCCTCGAGTGTATCAAATGCAACAGGATTCAACCTTTCAAATAAAAATAATATTTTACAGAACAAGCTAGCAGGTAAACGAAGGGCATTTAATGGGCCAAAAATATTGTATTTGGAAATTAATTTTTTTGCCTAAGGGCATCAGCGAGAGTACCTACCACAAAGAAAATGGAGTAGTGAAGCAGTTACAGTTCGAGCTCACTTTGCAGGCAGAAACTTCGAGAATTGTATGAAAGTGATGTGCAGGAGTCTAATAAACCATGCTGTGTCCCCCCCCCCTCCCACAAAGGACGGGCAATAATACAGGACTAAAATCAAAACTGTCTAAAAGAAGCGAAAACGACAGTCATACTCTAGTTTCGAGTGACGTGTCTTCTGGCGACGAAATACAGGAACGCTCGTCGGTAATTTCAGCTGCTGTCAGTACCGAGTGGTACGCGGCCATTCAAATAAGCTAATTCTGGTTCGATCAGTTGTAGGCTGTTCGCGGTGAATTGAGCACTTTTGAAAGCCCTGCTCAAGATCTACTTGTATGCACGTTGTGTATTCTTCCGCCGTACGTGAAATTAACTTTGCCATGGGCCTCATCACTCTATTCTTGCGTCGGTCAGATGAAACTGTAAAATGATTAGGAAAGTAAATATATTACAAATCCGCTCATTTTTACACGTTGATGCATTAAAGAGAAACAGAAAGCGAGAAAATATTTTAAGTTATCACAAATTGTTACCTAAAACTTTTTATTCGGCGTTAACATATAGAACTGCTTTCCATACATCGTTACCAACTTTACTGGGCGCATGCCACTCAGTGCGCCTGTTAAATTATATGCAGGCAAGGGCCAGTGACTTTTTCTGGGGTTGATTTCATAAGTGCTCACTTTATCGTGAACAGCCTTTACACGACTAAGATGCGAGTACGACCTTGAGTTGGCACCGCGGGTGAGGACCCGCGGCATCTACCGGCAATTTCGGTCGTGGGCGAGAATTTCCGGGCAGTACATCTCGCGACTGCGACGTGCAAGCGCGCTGGTTTTGGCGAAGAACGAAAATTCTGGTACAGATATGTCGATTCAAGCCATTGAAGCCAAGTATCTGTTTCGTTACTTTCATTTCGTTCCCACATCCAAGAAGACATTTTTACTCCGGTAAACAGTGACGTAACCGCGTAACAGCCAATTACAGGGGTTTTTTTTTGTTTGCTGTTTTTCATTAGCGCGGTAGTGGAAGTGGAGTGGAGAAATTTTGTCAGCTGTTAACACCATGGTCTTGAGAGCAGATGAGGGTGAAGCGAGTTGAGTATGGAGCAACGCCGGATGCAAGGGCTTGGGGGGGGGGGGGAGATCCCCAAGAAAACACACCTACCAGTTGCAAATTCTATTCTAGTCTCTTCTAGTGATAGCTTAGCTATAAGTACACTTAGGGAGGTAGTCATGGCCCCGATAGCTGGCCATGTCTGCCCAATCCCTCTCTGCCGTGATGCATGTCTCCTCGCATGATTTCCTTTCCTTGTAGGCGTAAAGGGTCTAGCCCTGAGATGCAATAAATCCCCGCCTTACACGCCGGGCTTTCACTTAACACTTAGTTATGGGGTAGTTAAAACAAATATATATATATATATATATCGTCTAGCACAACGCCCACGTGCGAAAATCCGGAAGCGGCCCCGCCGAAAATTGGACCCAGTTCGCCTAGGTGGTAGGTCGGGTAGTCTAGCTACTTCACCACCGAGGCCCCCGCTAGGCCGACGGCGACGTGTTGAAAGGACGCACACAAGGAGCAAGAAGAAGAAGAACAGAAGCGGTTTTCAATTAACCGGACTGTCGCCTTCCTTGTTCGCGAGCTCCGCCATCTCTGGCCCCACGTGTCAGGCGGTGGCTCCCAGATCCAAGGGGGTGTGAAGGGGGTTGTGCGGGGTCAATTTGGGTGGTGGGGGGGGGGGAACTTGTTTCAGGCCGGCCGTCTTCGACAGGACTCTGGGGGTGCGGGCGACCCCCGTCACAGTCACCCTCACTCCCCTCCTCGTCCCTCTAGAACTTGCTTGTGTAAAGACTGCGGCGGAGTGGCGCCCACCTACCTCCATCCACCCCTTTCCCGGGGGTTTATTGCACGCATATTGGCTTATCGACCCGCGTCAAGGGGAGTGTGAGTCGCCTCTCCCGGCCCGAGCCATCTCAAGGAGGAGGCCAAGCCTCCTCTCACCCCCCCCCCCCCCTCGATCCACTGTTTGACCACCGAGCTTGTTTACTCGCGCTGCAGCTCGCCCCGACTCGAGAGGTCGCGGTTTCAACCCCCCGGCCAACCACCATAGTGGCTGGCCCGTCCCCACTGCACGCAAATCCCGGCGGCAGCTTCGTGACGCGAAGCTTCTCGATTCCTACACCGTCCTGATTTGCCCGTGTCAAGCGGGATCTGTTTAGCCGTAACTTGCATCACGGATGTTTTATTTTATTTCGGGCGTCGACAAGCCATGGGACATTGCTTTGTCATTGGGCTAAAACATGTATTGCTTGAGTACTGTTGAACAGCCCACAAGAAAAAAAAATTATTTCTTGCAGGCATTCTCTTGTAGGAAAGTAATAACAGTAGAGATGTAGTAGTGTGACAAAGCTTTAAAGCCTGGTTGAATATTCTGTATAAGGGTAAACATGTTAATAAAATACGGTTTTTCAAGCCAATTTTGAATATATATGCACTTTAAATCAAAACCTAAGTGTGAGAAGTGATACTTTCAATCCCTGTATGGAGGCAAATATAACAATTGGATTTTCAGTAATTTTTTATTTGATTATTACAATTTCTGATATTTCGAGGAATCAGACTAGGTCCTGTACTTTAATGTTACAAAAGGCTTCGATAACAAAGAAGCGCGCATTTTTATGCTGAAAAAAATGTCCCACGTGGTATATATCTGTCTTTAATAGGAATGCTGAAAAACCGAATTTCATTACCATGTATTTTCCTTTGTCAAATTCTCAACCAGACAACAGCCACAAGAGGAAAGAGAGGTTATATTTGAAGGTGGGAAATTTCTGATAGTTGGCATGAGAGGAAAAATGACATCGCAGTTTCCTGGGTCAGCAACAAACCTGCAGGACAACGAGAACTGGGTCTGGGGTAGATTTTGACTACTCTCTGAGGCAGTCAGTAGTGGTTCATAAACAAGCAGACTTGAGAAGGCAATGTAGTCCTGTTTATTGCCCGGTTGCATCAACATCTTCCCTGATCCGAAATCGAATGATCATAGTTCCGAACCAAGATACAGGCTGATCTTGGTCCCAATGTAAAAGTGTTGCACCAACGAAATTTAATGATTCTCTATATCCGATTCGTCGATCTTGGTTCCAAAGTGAGAGATCGAGATTAAGTATGAGATAAATTTTCCTGTTGGTTCGTAATATATGACGTAATGGAAGTAGGCATATTTTTCGCTATAGATAGAACTAGATGTGCGATGTTTTATCTGTTTTAAGTGAATTATTGTTGTACGAATTTTAATGAATAATATTCAAGTGCCTATGACGTTGTTTTAATTTCCCAAGAAAACAATCAAACGTAGTTCTATCTGTTGCCGTATTTTCAAACTACATTTGTCAACGATGGTTGCTGATCTCGGATCGAGATTTCGGACCGCCTTTTTCGGCAGTTCGAAATGAACTTCAACTCGATCTCCAGTCCAGCTCTGAACGCGAATGGTGCAACAGTTTTCTGTGTCGATCTTAGATCCGATCTCGGATGAAGTTTCGAACCACGATGGAGCAACCTGGGGATGAGTCACTGAACACGACAATTATTTCCTGCGTATTTACTGTCCACAGTTTACCTACACAGCACCCTTTGCCGAATGTGTTCTGTTAGAACGTTCATTCTGTTTCGACCATACAAAATACACAAATAGAGAAGCCCGATTCGTAAGTTCGCTGACCGCGCCTAGTAGGGATAAAAGCGGAAAGATGAATGTTCAGCCAGAACGCGCCTCCTTTTCCGTCAAGAGCTTAAGAGAAAATTTGAATTCTTTGCCGATATGCCAGTATGTATAAAGTGGACTCTACCTATAGCTCTTGGGCCTACATCACAGGTTACATGAATGATCGGTTAATGCAACATTTGATGTAGGAGTTGCCTACCCATGCAGGCGTGCCGCTCCACACTTTCAAAATAGCTGCACTCGTTTCTGTAGTAAGGTTGGCGTGTATTCTGTTACTAATGTCGTCCTATTTCTTAGTGTGTACATGTTCGCTTCATGCCTAAAAATGGGGAAAAGATAGGAATTATTTTCGATAAATATAATTTACGAAGAGGCTGATATTGTGAACAAAATCTTTTGATGTTTGAGATTGAATGGGAGCTGGAATCCTGGTCACTTCGCAACCATCTATACACGAAAACATAATACGGACTTTATATTAATGTAGCACAAAACTTAATCAAGCCATTTTCATGTAAAAGAAGAAAGCTTAAAATTAATAGAGCAAAATATTATTAATGATTTTTTCAATGTAAATAAAAAATGGCTTCTAATGTGTTAAATTGCAACGAAGTTCTTGATTGCTGTCCTAGGCAAAATTCCTGATCAGAATTTGCTCTTGATGAATGAGCGCTCTTTTACTTAGGATTGTTTGTGATATCACAGGAAAGCAATTGTATACGTGTTAAAAATTTAATAGGCTCTACTATTGTCGTAGTTTTTTTAAAATAAATAAATAAGTAAATAAATATATTATATGCATATATAAAAGCAGCTCACATAAAGTTTTGCATCACAGATTTGTTGTACCTAAAATACCATAACATAAGATTTCTTAGATTTCCTCTTTGTTCAAGCGTGTTGCAAATGCATGTGGTGCAAAACGACACGTACATCGCAAAAAGTTTCAATTTTGCATCATAACAATAAACAAAATACGCAAGCTTAGACAGCTTGTTCGTTTGGAAACGCCATTGTTCTCTTACCTTCGACTGTCACTCTTCGCATGGATCAACGTCATGTGTGACCTCGAAAACTCAGAGAGATCCCTGACGCGCCGAGGCATACTGATAAATGAGCTTATCCAGTCGCTCTTGCGGTAAGTTGCCCTATTCTGTCTGCACGGTCAATATCAGCTCCTGTATATTGTTGTGTTTCTCATGGCTTGCTTGAATTGCAGTTTTCAGAAGGTCCGCGGCATGCTCTATGCATTCCATGTCTGAACCTTTTTTTTTTATTATTATTATTACTTGCGCAGCCTTATGTTGAACCACGCATGTGCGACTTTTCCAACCCTACAATTGTACCTTTTCTGGGAAATGCAGGGGTATAAGTTATCCTATGCTTTTATCGATTTTCCTTATATGTGTTCATTTTGGCTACCGTATTCCTGTTGTAGGACCAAGATATTTTTTACGGTTTTGTTACTTATTTATTACATTCATTTCACTACGCAGTGGCTTGACATTTCTCTCTATTTGAATACCTTTCATTGGTTGCCGTCGGTGGCCGGATCATAAAAGTGGCGCGGTTTCCAAGCCATACACCACCGTTCCCAATACATCAAGGGGATTCCTATTCTATATACTATCCCTTCTATAGTGGCACTTCATTACAACTCCTTTCACAAATGTTAGCTTAGTAAGCGGAGACAGGGGCCTGTCTTAAGTATCGTTTTCGCTATGGTTAGCAAGTTGGTAGAGACGAAATGTTGCTTGCGTACATAGTAAGAGCAACCGAACTGTCTCTGATGGAGCCGCGGTGGCTGAGCGGTTAGCTTGCTCGCCTCCCACCGAGGCGAACCGGTTTCAATTCCCGAACGGGCCATTCTCGGAATTCTTGCAAGTGGGAATCGTGCCGGACGATGCCACTTGTCTGCGGGTTTTCTCAGATATCTCCCGTTTACCCTCCCCCCCTTCTCCCCACGGCCGTTTCTTTCCGGCGCTGCTCCATACCTCGATCACCCTTGTCGGCTCTCAAGACCTCGCTGTTAAGAGCCGCCCAGATCTCTTCACTCACTCACTTTCTCTCGTGGCCCTGTCTATGACTGTACCTGCTATTATATATATATATAGGCTGTTCACGGTAACGTAAACACTTTTGAAATGAACGTTAGGAAAAATTCACTGCCACTTCCTGCATATATTTTAATGGGCGCACTGAGTGACATTCGCCCAGTAGGGTTGGTAATGATGGATGGAAAGTAGTTCCATGTCTTAACGCTTAATAAAAAGTGTTAGATAACCATTTGTGATAAATTAATTCTTCCACATTCTGATTTTTTAATGTATCTAAATGAAAAATTTGTAGATTGGTAGAATATTTACTTTCCTAATAACTTCACAGTTTCTCCTACCGATGCATGGATAAAGTGATGAGGTCCATGTCAATGTTAATTTTACGTAAGGCGGAAGAATACACAAAGCGTACACAAGTAAATCTTAAGCAGGGCTTTCAAAAGTGCGCTCATTTTACCGAGAACAGACTATATATGCATATAGTCCCTAGAGCAGAGTAACCGGTCCCTCCTACAGAACAGACTGTTCCTTCAGTAGAACAAATTCAGTAATATTTCAATTGTTGCGCAAGTGTTTGTTTATATCTTAATTTTGAAATGACAAGCACTATTGTATGGATAAAATACATTTTACCAATTTGAATTTAATCAAACCGCATTACAAATTCGTTAGAGGAGTTATACATACAACTCAAAGCATTTGTTTACAAATCAGTTTTCTAACCTCGAATCCAAACCATACCGTTTTCGCTAGACGTGTTGGCAGAATAGCAGTTCAGTGTTGGGACACGGAGATTGGCTGTGTGCAGTCAACGAGATCGGCCTTCATCATCTTCAGTCTAGAGATTTTCTTCAGTGCAGGCGGCATGATGGCAGTCAGCGAGGTCATTGTGCTGATGTTTGTCGCTGGAGTTTGCGGTATAAGAGGCTGTTTCACTAGACGTGTTGGCAGAATAGCAGTTCAGTGTTGGGACACGGAGATTGGCTGTGTGCAGTCAACGAGATCGGCCTTCCTCATCTTCAGTCTAGAGATTTTCTTCAGTGCAGGCGGCATGATGGCAGTCAGAGAGGTCATTGTGCTGATGTTTGTCGCTGGAGTTTGCGGTATATGCGGCTGTTTCACCTCTGCATTTTTTTTTTTTTTTTGTGGGTGCGAGAGCGTTCTTGTATGGCCCCTGTCACAATATCAAATTTTTGCCTGCTACTATATTTGAGAATAACATTTAAAGACAAAATAAAGCCATTAAATTTTTCCTTTCGACAAATTTTATCAAATATTCTTGAATGTGTTTGAAAACGTGTCACACTGTCAAATTTTTTTATTGGGAGAATCTAATTTGAAAAATGATTTAAAAACTATTGTCATAGTGAAATATAGCTTTTCTTTTTCGATGCGGTCTTCCTGCAAAATTAAACTCAATGCCTCTGAGTTCGTGGTATTATGTGCAATATTCGCGTATTATTGCATTGATGCCCAGACAGCTTCTACATAAATTAATTATCTTCATAACTTACTTCGTTTCCAGTAATTGTTAGTTATTTTAAGTTTCTTGGAGTCTATTTTTGTCGTGCACGATTCTGATTGGCTGAGACCGTCAAACATCAAATAAATTTTATAACCGGTCCAATTTTCAAATATTTGATGGAAACTGAAGCCATCCAACTTTTTCAGGCAAATATGACGGCGTTTGTGACGTTTAGTTGACGTCATGACTGTCCAACTTTATTTGACCAAAATTATTGGAAGCGGTACGATAGAAAAATTTGACAGTGTGGCAGGGGCTTAAGGACTGCCTTATACGTCAATAACCATGCGTGATGACGACACACTCGGAAAGCCGAAAAGGGGCGAGGGTGGAAGTGGCGGGTTCACAATAAAAAAAAAAGGCACACAGCATAGATCGTAGGCCTAAGCACACGACTAGAAACTTCGTTCAAAATTTATTCACAATTGAATACCTTCGCATTAAATTTAACCAATGAAGTTTTGCGACGAGCCTGACGTCAGTTGGTAGTGTTGGTAAATTATGTTTTAATTTTTCGGCTGTCTTTGAACGCAAGAAATGGATTTAAGTAACAGACTGTGTCACTGTGTTGAAAACGGACACTGATTTAAAAGTGTTAACATTTCTCATTTTCTTTACAAATCCATGGTGTTTGCGATCGTAAAGATGTCAATAATCTTTCAAAATTTCCGATAGTACAATCATCTGTTCGTGCCTCGAAATTTATGTCCTGCGACATTTCCACGTCCCTGCTACATAACTATGTTACTCGGTTTTAAGTAAGTTACGTCATCGAAAGTGTTATACTCTGCTCTGAATGGCTGTTGGCACACGCGCCTGCATAAGAAACGAAACGTAAACATTCCCTTTATTCACAATGTCAGGACATCCCATGCACACGACCTGTTGTGCGTAATTGTGAACCAACAGGTTGGAAAACATAGCATTCAGTTATTGTACACACGGCCTATGCTCTTCGGTAACTAGCTATGAGTGATCAGATATTTTAATGCGCGGTGCATTATACGTGCCATAAGAAATGTCATCTATACATAGTATTGTTACAATTTCTCTCTCTAGAAATTAAGTGGGCTATATCAAGTTCGTTAAGGGATGGAGGTCTTAATCAAATAAAAGAATAAATTATAATTTCCTTATTTTATTTACAATAACTACAGCATAATTTTCTGAACTCAAAATCTCACAATAAATTGATATCACTTACTGTTCACAACTTACTTTAATTTAATACAATTTATAATTATGACAAAGAAATCAATTAAGTTAAATAATTAAAGATCAGCCCCAATAGACAGTATCCACATATTCAAATATTATATATAATATGTGTCCAAACTGACAGTTCGAATATTTACAATAAAATCCTTATTTAACTTCCATTCTGTCCCACCTCAGTCCAGTCCATGTCCCGCCAGTCGCAATGCTCTAGAGTACTCCAAGCCCCCTCACGCGCAGTAGGCTTCACTCGTCAGTTTCACACCCTCTCGTCCATTCAAGCCACGAACACCTCACTCGCCGTAGTCCCGCAATCTCCAGTCGCCGTCCACACTTCTCTTCCCTCGCGCACACTCGGCCAGGCGGCCTCCATCAAAGACTGCCGGCCGCTGGGTTTCGGCAGTATATATATATATATATATATATATATATATATATATATATATATATAGTGTCTTAGGCCGCCACCTAGAATCTTTCCCAACTCGCGTGATGCGTCGCGGAGTGCCGAGGCGCCAGCCAGTCTCACCAGAACATTCTTGCGTCTTCGCTTAACGTATCGGATACTCTAGCAGGCGAGAGGAGGTCTGTGACGCCAGCAAGTCTCGCAGCTGTCGGCATTCACGGGATTCCCAGAAGGGGATTCAGGAGGCCTCGAGCGCATCGTTCCAGTAAGAGGAGAGGGCGAGGTGGGTATCCGATTACGGCGCGGGGCAACTGAGTCGGCGCCAGCTACATCACGTAACAGTATATAAAACAAAGTCGCCCGTCCGCGTGTATCTGTGTATTCGGATAAGGCTTCTAAACTACTCGATGGATTATGATGCGGTTTTCGCCATCATTTAGAGAATTTATTTAGGAAGATTAGGCATATATTACATTAATATTTGAAGTAGGGATAGTACAGGAATGTAGACATTTTCTAATCAAGTCTGAAAAAGCCGCATTTCGGGCGGTTACATCGCTTACACTGGCTAAACTATAAGAGATACACCAAATTAATATACTACAGAATTGTAGATCTCAAAAAGGTCTACAAAAGAGTCCGTGACAGCATATGTTTATATTTTAAGGACGACCCACAGTAACGATTTTTGTCTTTTAAAGTTCACTTAAGAAGACATTGTTAACAAAACAGCATTAATCCTATGTAAGTTAACTTTATCATTTAGAGTGAATTCTTGCTGTAAACCCAAACAATGCCGTATTTGTAAATCGCATCCGACCGTGGTCGGGGGGGGGGGGGGCGCTAGTTTATAATAAAACGATAATTGTTAACTTCTAGGTATACTTTAAATACAACGTATTGCGATTGAAAAATTGAAAAGCGTACACCAAATAAATAAATAAAAATATATATATATTATATTTATTTATGGATGTATAAATTAAAAAAAAATTTTAACAAACACTAATATAATATTTTAACATATATATTTCTGTGAAATGCATTTTTCAATTGAATGAATAAGCACTCAGCAAAATGTTAGTTTGTAAAATCAGTTTAATAAAATTCACAGAATGTATAAATAATACACATTATGACTGGTTTTTTATGTGTAAAAAGCGGGATTTTTCGCAGAACACTAGGATAAAGGCGGACGTTTCATTAGTTTATCTGGCCTTACGCTTCCTGTAGGGAAATACTATATAAGGAAAATAAACTGTCCTGTGAAAATCAGGACGTCTGGTAAGGTTAATTCTACTCATATTAGGAACAAAACGTGATTTCTTGTGGGAGAGCTTGGCATAGGGAAATTTTCCACCTCTACGTGCGCAGTGTTCCCGAAAAATAACTTTTAATTAAATTTTAAGTTACGCGAACTATAAACGAAAAATATTTTACTTGGTTACGAAGTTAATTTATATTTGATTTACGACTATTGCAATTATCCTGTCATGCGTAGAGACGTGCAACACTAGCGTTTACCTAGTGGCGAAAATTTCTCCTTCGATAAACTTTTAACGTCGATTTTCCCTACCCTCGGTAGAGGTGACCTTCTGTCTGGCCACCCTAAGGCTCCTGTCACACTGTCAAATTTTTCTCGCTTCCAAAAGTTTGGTCAAATAAAGGACATTTGTGACGTCATCGAAACGTCATAAACGCCGCCATTTTTTGCCTGAGAAATTTCGATGGATTCAGTTTCATCAAACATTTGAAAATTGGACTAGTTGCAATATTTATTTGATGTCTGACTGTCTCAGCCAATCAGAATCGTGCAGGACAAAAATGGACGTCCCGAAACTTAAAATTGCTGGAAACGAAGTAAGTTGTGAAGATATTTAATTTATATAGAAGCTGCCTGGGCATGAATGCTATTTTAAGTGAATATTGCACGTAATATTTCGAACTCATAGGCATTTATTTCATTGTGCAGGAAACATATCTTATAAATAAACTTTTAATTTCGCAAATAAACGAAAATAAACTACACTATTGCTTACATTTCTTCCTGTAACGGACCACATGGAAAAACAAAAACATTATCTCACTATGAAAATATTTTTTTATATAATATTTCAAATTAGATTCTCCCAATAAACAAAATTCACCGTGTGGCACATTTTCAAACACATTCAAGATTATTTGATAATATTTGTTGGCGGGAAAAATTTGATGGCCGTATTTTGTCTTCAAATTTTGTTGTCAAACTAGCTGATCCCAGCTAACGTTGTTCCGCCTCTTTAACGTTCTCATTGCGTCATCTGTATTACGTCTGGTACGTCGACCTATGTTTGGCCGTGGTATCGCTGGCATTTTTCTCTTTTAGATCAACAAACATTCCCTGCAAGCATGAGCAAAATCGGCCCATAAATATAGAAGTTAGACTCCAGCGTCACCTATCGGAATGAAACATAACTAAAGACCTCACTCGCCGCCTCAATAGCATATTGTGTGGATATGGTCCCAATTGGTCCAGTGGTTTGTCAGGGATGATGCGGTTTAGTCACGCGCAAAGGACTATACATGCGAAGAAATAGTTTGAAGGCAAGAATTTGATAGCGTGGCAGGGGCTTTGTGGTTACTTTCACGCTGTCAATTACAAACCAAGTTAGCGGCTGGCACCAGGTCGAGCACGAAGTTGCCCGGCAAGTCGGCGACGCGAACACGAGAACTGCGCCACGGCAAGCAGAGTGATGGATCGGCCCTCTCCGGAGACGCGAAATCTTGTTAACCTTCCGCTCGAGTCGGCGGCTCGCATATTTCCTCCCCGTTAAGTGGCGGCGACATCCGTCGCTGGAGTCTCTTGTACTCCGCGCGGCGAGAGTTCTACTGCGGGAACGGCTTGAAAAATTGCACGCGTGCGCTGCTTGGCGAGATGCAGTCGGGAATTCGCAATTCGCGCGCCAGTCCTATGCACTGAAAAGTTTTCTGTGAAATCGCTGTTTGCGCGGTAAGAGCGTGTCAAGGTAAATAAAAGTTCTGGAAGTGCGAAGTTTTGCCAGAAAGGACAGAATATATATATAAACAATTATCTACACCCTATTATTATTTTTACTTTTGTCATGTTAAGGGGACTGTGTAGCTGCTCGTCCTAGGTCAAGAAGAGAGGGAGCGATACGGGCGACACTAACACGCACGCCTAGGGCTTCATCGCTCTTACGCGCAAGGCGTGCAGTGTTTCCGCCGTAAAGCTGCACTGTGTAAATTAGATCTGTAACAGTGGGGTTTTATTACGCGAGATGAAAGCCCACAGATTAAACTACGCCCGTATTTCTGTACTTATCGCTCGCCGCTTAAGGAAACTGCATGGGCTAGTTTTTTTTTTTTTTTTTAAAGCGATGTTTGACCATTTTTACGATTTTTTTTCTGCAAGAATACACTTAATATGACAAAAGTGAAAAAGCAGGGCCATAGATAACCGTTTTTTTTTTTTTTTTTTTTTTTTTTTAAATCTTTTCTGACAATAAGTCATAATTCCAGAACTTTTATTTACCGAGATACGCGTTTACGCGCAAAAAAACGATTTCACTGTAAACGTTTCAGTACATACACTAGACGCAGAATAACTCCGAGCTTGAGCTACGTACATGGAGGTATTAGCCAATGGAGTGGAAGCCGAGACACGAAAGTGAAGCCGATAATGAAAGACAAGAACAGGGCTAGTAGTGGACAAAAATGTGCATGTTTACATTTCCTACTATGTAACTTCTGCCACTCATAACATGGCGGCCGACGCAAACAATCTGTCCGCGCGTGCGCAGTTGAAAGAAGTCGGACAAAGCATCGGCTTCACTTGATAAACGTGGAGAAGATAGGATGTTGCCACTCCATCATCTATTACCTCCATGGCTACGTGACACATTTGGAGAGGAGGGCAGCACACGCGCGGAGGAGGAGGAGAGAAACAGGAATAAAACAAAGCCTTCACAGCAGGTAGAGAAAAGTAGAAAACATTGACCACGTAACCACTGAGGTATGACGTGCTTAATACGGCAGTTCTTCAATGCCACTCGTTTGCTCTAGCCGATGAGCCTGACGTGTAAACATCACTGCTGCGAATGCTATCACTGTCCGCACATCCTAAATGTATAATCATTTTATCAATTTCAATGTCAAATCGCACATTCGTTGCCATAATAGTCTTTCTCTGGGTGTCTGGACGTGATTGCAAAATGGTATCCAGTCTTCCGGCCCCATTCAGTTAAATATGTCCTCGCAGAGTTTTTTTTTTTTCACATCTGTCAAATTGCAAGTAACATTTTTCTGAAGCGATTTCTCCTTTACCTTTAGCCCAGATGCTTTCTATCGGATTCAAATCCGGATGGTAGGGTGGCAGACGAAGTACTGTGTGGCCATGATTTCCCGGTAGGTAGTCTGTCTACCGAGTTGCCTAGGTTTGTGTTGCTTTATGAGGTCATACAAAGTTGGTTTTAGCATGTCGCTAGTAAACGAAATATTTTCCTTACCCAACCACTTATGCATTTCCATCTTAGTTGAGCGGGAAGTAGGTGTTTTGTTTACCTTTACATTGCGATAGGGAGCATTATCTATTACAACAATATTGTCAGGTGGAAGATTTGGTATTAATTGTTCGTTAATCTTTTTTTTTTTCATAATTTTCTTTATTAATATTTTCGTGAAAATCCCTTGTTGCCTGGTGCGACTTCCATATTGCACGAGCATTGGGGACAGAACAGTTTTCGCCTCCTGCGTGAAACATTATTAACCGCTTACCTTTTGAAACAGGGGCTAACAGACCGCTGGAAGACATGCAACTCCACATTTTATTTTTCACATGCGATGACAACATGTACGACATGACAACGTGTATATCGTACGTTTGTCATTTCTACATCGCCGCATACGCTCGAGATATCCTGTACGTTTTGCCGAATATCTGATTTTCCTATTATTATTATTATTTTTTTGCCACCTAAATCCTAGCTTCTTCAAAGTCGTTTTTAAAGTAGAATTTCTTCCTTGGCAAGTTATGTCATCCTCCAGCGAGTTTTGACAGTCAGCACACGTTTATCATTCAAGTGGAAATTGCGAACTGCACGTCGTACCTCAGCTTCCTCGAAAGGAATCAAGATCGTATTTAGTAGTTTCCTTCAGTTTCTTGTTGGGTGCAGAGAAAGACGTTCTTTCGCCTGCTTCTTTCCGATTAGCTTCCCTCTTAATTTTTTTTTTTTTTTTTGCACTGTGGTACGAGACCAATCCGTCGCCTTAGACAGATGTTCTCAGCTGCGCTCTCTCAAGTGGAATGAATTGTTCCCTCAATCTCGCTTCGTTTTCCCCCATCAACTGCAGAACATTGCAGACCATTTCTGTGCAGTTACTTTACCTTCCACTTTTTTTGACAAAGCTGGAGGCATTTCAATAGATAATGTTGCACGGCGTGTACTTCGCTGCGTTGTCTCCCACGGATGGCGCAACGCTGACTGACTGCAGAAGCGATCAACTTCGCACACACACCAAACCTCGGACACAAACTGTAAAGGAAAGCGTTTACAAGTAATGTGAACGTGTTCGCAGCGCCCACGTCTGCTTGCAGACACGACAAAGAGGCTACATTTTTCACTCTGCATAGTAGTTACAGCCTTGCTGGTATGACGTAGGCGTTACCACTCTGCGGCTTCCCCTCGACCCCTCCGTTGACGATACTCTCGCGCCCCATTTGTGAAGTTCAGCCAGGCTCGTAGTCATTCTGCTTCTAGTGCAGGGCCCTCAATCTGTGGGCTTCCATCGCGCGTAATAGAACCCCACTGTTACACTTCTAATTTGCACAGTACAGCGTCACGCCGGAAACACTGCACGCCTTGCACGTAGGAGCGATGAGGCACTAAGGCGTGCGTGTTAGTGTCGCCCGTATCGCTCCCTCGCTTCTCGACCTCGGACGCGCAGTTTCAACGCAGTTGGAACACGGCTAAGATTATGTAGACCAACCCTTTAAGGTCCGCGATAAATCTTGTACGACGGGAAGCATACACGCCAGTTCGGAACCTTGCGCGTGCCCGTCATCGCCCTTATCGCTTCCTTGGATTTGTGTATCAAGTGAGGTAAATACCTTTAGTTAGACCAGAACCTTAACGTTAACATTTCCAATGTGTCTAGCTGAGAGCACCTGTCTTTGTCCTTCCGCTACCATAACGAAGGATTTTGGTCTTTCTACTGAAACTAATTTTTGTAGTTGGAAATGAAATTTCATTTCTTTTCCTCCGTGGTCAGAATCGACTCAAAGTATTCGCACAGTGGCAAGATTATATTGGGAATGACAATGACCAAGCTAAAACCTAAGGTTCTTACTACATCAATAGTCAACACAGGTATTTGTTCCAGAGTAACCCGCAATGATTTTTTTGCAGTGTACAGCGGAAACTAAAATACAAATATTCTGACACGGTAAAATTTACATGTTTGTGTATACCAGTAACGAAATTTATAGTAAACAGCGTGAGAAGAGGGTGGTGAGGACAAACAAATAAACAGGAGAAATAATCTGACGCTCAGTTGTCAACTTCAAGTCATAGTAAGTTCTGATCAAAATGTAAAAGTAGCTTAAGCGTTACTGTGTTTAAAATATTGCTTGTCGTAAAATATACACATGAAGATTTCCTTATCCTTCTTAAATATGTTACATGAAAGAGTGCCATGACAGATTGCTTTCTCTTTATATGATTTAATGTTACAGTGTAGCATGTTTGAAATTCACGAGTATATTTGGAACTAATGAACATTTACAGATGTGGTTTGTCCACGAAAAGGCCACAAACTTTGCGACGACTTAGAAACGATACTCTCAAGACAGCATGCATGCCATACATACTATTATGGAGTCTAATAAAATTGTTAAAGTAAGGATAACCTTTCCGTAGTGCCGTAGCTAAACACGTACCTGAGAATGACCAATTCGTTAGACTTTTTTTCAATCTTTCAAACCAAATACTATATAGCATGTCCCAAAAGTCCCTATACCCCTGGGTGCACAACAATTATATTTACATGGAATAAGTTTTAGAGTGGGGATACATTTGGGTGTTGATTCGAGTATTACAAGAAATGTAAAAATAAAAAGTAAAACGTCAATCATGTCGGTGTGGGCTCCATTGTTCTCAGCACAGAGAACGATACGACGCCAGGTTCGACTATTCATTCTTCGTAACATCTGTGGGATGGTGCTGCGGGATGGATGACGAACAGTATCTTTCAGCTGGTCCGTGGTTTCATATCTCGTCTTGCTGACTTTCTGTTAAAAACCATTCCCGAGAGTGCATTGGCGCATGTCGTCAAATCTGGTCTTCGTGGCGGCCAGAGGAGTGGTCCTGGTGCTACTGCAGAGCCTCTTCCAATCCATCTACCCGGGGAAAATTTCATTAATGTATGCCCTGACTGTAACTGCGTAATGTGGGGGGGGGGGGTGCTCCATCCTGCTGGAACCAATTGTCGTCTGATGCCAAGATTACGAAGTTGTGCGACAAACCACCCGCGGAGCTTGTCCAAGTAACTGTGTTGCGTCACTGAGACATCAAAGAAATATGGGCCGATCAGGCGTCTCGCAGACACCGCTGCCAAAATCAGAACATGAGGTGGGTTGGTCTCAAGTTCTTCGTAAAAGTGTGGGCTTTCTTTACTCCAGAACATGACATTTCGATCGTGAGCACTGCGGTGAATATTGCACATTCGTCAGTAAAGAAAACTTGGTGTCGCGAAGGCAACGTGATGTATGTTGTCAGCAAATTCTCGCAGGCTTGTCTCCTCCTGTCAATATCTCGATCTGATAACTCGTTGACAAATGTTGGTCGGCGCGGATGAAGTTGAAGATCCTCCCGCAGATGCCTGTGCAAGCTTGATTTTGGCACCCCTATTTCACCTGAACGTTTCCGCACAGATTTCTTCGGTGAACGTTCCACAGAGGCGAGGATCTCCTCACATCCGCTCTTTAGTTTTTTTTTTTTTTTTTTTTGCCTCCCGGATCGTGGGGAATCTTTCATGTACCCTGTTGCAAATAATTTTCTTTCCCAAGAAAGAACTGTCGCTTTTGTTGGCGGCACTTTGTCGAATCTGTTTTGAAAATCACGAAACACATCTCTCAAAGTCTTTCCAGAGTGTGGTCCTTAGTGCACCCATACTATTGTGATTATTCTTCCCTCTAGTGTGAAAGGACTCTCATCAGCCATTGCGATTCCTGTGAATAAACAAACATCCATACTATATATCTCGTCCACGAAGAAACTTGAAATATCTTAGGGGTATAGTGACTTTTGGTACATGATCTTCGCTTGAGTTTGAACGCTACTTGGCTCACACACACACGCCATTATAAACACGCAGTTGCAATATTCTGATGCATGAAAATAATTCCTTAAAGTTTTCCGCCCTCCTTCGCCCTCTTCCTTTTGATTGAAGTTCAATATGGCCCTGGATAGGCTGGAGGCGAAATGTGATGACGAAGTAGCCCCAGAGAGCTTCTTCCCCCACTTCTAACATTCTTCAGGGATGCTGTGACGTGCTGGCAGCCAACAGCAACACGTTATTACCTTTGCAACAATGTTTAACATTGGTAAGTAAAAATTACCAATATAAATAATTAATTACATATAAACCGAGGTACCGCCATTCCAGTTTCTGTGACATTATTTCAATCGGACTGAAACATGATAACAATATTAATAAGCTATCCCATCAACTAACGTATGACGACGGGAACAGAAAGCGGTAACTTACCATCAGGAAATAGTGGTGATTAGCTGGTCAGTCAAAGTGCTAGGGGAAACAGGCTGTTCTTTATAGACAGCAGGCGCGTTGTACTGTGAATAAAAACACTTGCAGGCGTCTGTGGAGTCAACTATGCCCGTCCGGGAGTGAATTTCTTCGTTACTTGTGGTTTCAGTTATAAATGCCGAATTAGTAATTTTACTCGTGCGTCCGGATTGAAGGAACATGGCAACGGTCCCAGGAAGAGGCTCCCCCATTATGAATAGGCGACAGCCTGATTCGTGAGGACAAGTATATGACACACGTGTTGAGACCCTACCATTTCGAGTTATAAGATGACACCAAGCTAAGCTCTACGGTTCTCTACACACTCGAGCAGAGGTCGCGTGTTCATTGGCTGCCGACACACAAATAACTCATCCCCTTGTTCACCCAGTCACACGTAATGAAATCACCGTAATTCTGAAAACATACTATCGCAGTAGATATAAAATGGAAGTTCTAGCTCGCCTCATTTTTTCATCAAAAAACCATGCATTTTAACGCAAAAATCATATAATTTCATCGTTTTGAAGCTACTTTTTCTACCTCCAAGAAACCTTATTTGCTCTCAATTTTCAACTCTCAAAACCAAGCAAATTAAGCAAAAAACAAGCAAATTTATATTTTAAGCTAAAAAAAAAAAAAAAAAAGCAAGCACAGCAAATTTTTCAATTTTTCAAAAAACCGTCGTGCACGATTTGTACCAATTAAAAATCAAGCAATTTCAAGCCAAGATCAAGCAATTTTAAGCGAAAATCAAGCTTATGTGTAGAATTTCGAGCCAAAACAACCTCAAAAAAAGCCCCAAAAACTCCAAAAACACTTTCCAAAAACCATTTTTAAAAAATACCAAAAAAAAAAAAATCGCCAAAATCAAGGAAATTTACCACTTTTTTTCAAAAACGCCTGAGCAGGATTTTTCCCAAGGTAGATATTCTGATCATTTAAGTCAAAATGAAGCAAAATAGATTCAAATCAACGCAACTGATAGATTTCGATGTTTAAAAAAATTTATCTTTTTCTTAATAAACTTCTTTCTTTATAAACAAACAAATAATGGAGATGTTGCATAAACGGAAAATAATAAAATGTGTAAAAAGTGTGGTGATGCATTAAACATAGAAAATTTTTGCTACCATAAAACAAATAAGGATAGACTTTATAACACCTGTAAAAAATGTGTCATTTGAAAATGCCATAAATAAATTAGTGTTAGAAAAGGAGAAAGCATTGTGCCAATGTGGAAAATATGTTTGAGTTGCATCTCTCAAAGAGCATAAATATACCGTTATCATATAGGTAAGAAAAGCACTGCACTATACGTTCTGCTACTCCAGTTTCAGCTACTTTTTCATTTTCCAACTTTTTGCTAAATATTTAACAATTTTTACCAAAATAGCTTCTGCTTATTTTTTTTACTTTATAATTAAATTTTTTCCTTCATAAAATAGTAGCTGAAAACAAAATGTCTTCAACTAAATACTCTATTACAGAATTGCTAGGAAATAAAATTAAACCAATCAATGAAAGATTTGGATTATGGTTCTTAACATAAAACAATAATAACAATCTTATTACAAATATTGGAGAAATTATCTGCACAGACGGAGAACAAAAATTAGAAAAGAATATAAACCAATAACAGACCCATTTTGAGAAAACATTGTGGTTTTTAAAATAACAGACTTTATAGATTGTGAAGGAAAAAGGAAAAACAAACAAGTTTAGAACCTGAATAAAATAGAAATATTATATCCATAAACCAAAAATGTTTTAATAAAAATTGAGATACATATTTTTCTAAAGCTAATACTTTATTTTCTACCACCCTTAAAGAAATAAGTATAGACGAATTAGGATTAGTAAGTAGCAATAATATAATAAATTGTTTTAAGAAAAAGAACATATATTACAAACAACCTATATCCCAATAAAAAGAAATTAAACCAATTAATCTACCATATTTACAATCTACTAAAAAAAGAGAGAGCAAGAATTAGACAATTTATGTGTACAGAGAAGAAAATAAGAATAATTAGATAACACCCTTGCCTTAAAAGAGGAATATATAAGTCTATTAGAAAAGGAGCAAAAAAATAAAAGAAATAGAAGAAGAATTAATTAATTAATTATTTTTAATGACAGTGGATAGATTTCGGTACAAATGGACTATATATAATCTATGGTTTTGTTGTAAATGATAAAAGTAAATTTATATATGTTGGAGTTTTAGCAGAAAAATATGGAGTAAAATATGTTTATATTGTTGGGTTCTAATAAGAATAAATTTATAACAATTAAGAATGCTAGAAATCTTCTAAAAAAAGGATTAGCATGTATTCCATATAATAGTTTTAGACAAGCGTTAGAAATGTTCTATTATCCAAAAGAAAATCCATTTATGGAAATAAAAACAAATGGTATATCAACATATATGGGAACTTTTCCAAAAATAGACAGCATAAAAATATTAAATATTTTCGAAGACAAAGAAAGTTTATTGTACAAAACCATATATTTTATATAGTCCATTTATACCGAAATCTATACACTGTCGTTTTAAATAATTAATCAATATCTCTTCTGTTTCTTTTATTATTTGCTCCTTCTCTAATAGAATTTTACTATCCTCTTTTAGGGCGAGAGTATTATCTAAATAATCTAATTTTCTTTTCTGTATACATAAATTGCCTAGTTCTTAGTCTCTTTTTTGTTAGTAGATTGTAAATATGGTAGATTATTTGATTCAATTTTATATTAATTTACTAGGATATAGGTTGTTTGTAATATATGTTGTTTTTCCTAAACAATTGGTTATTATATTATTGCTTGTTACTAAACCTAATTCTTCTATACTTATTTCTTTAGGGATTGTAGAAAATAAAGTATTTTATTTATAAAAATATATTTCTCCACTTTTAATCAAACATTTTTGGTTTATGTACATAATATTCCTATTTTCCTTATTTTCTAAAAATTTTAAGTAATTAACTGGCATTACATTAAAATTAAGTGCAGATAGAACATACTTAACTAATTTATCTCTTTCTTCTTTATTCTCTGTTCTTTCTGGTAACATAATTTGTACTCCAGTTTTTTTTTTCCAATAGACATATTGCAGAATATTATTAAAAACAATACAACTAGTTTGTAAAGAATTTTATATTTTTCCCCGCATCTTAGCAAATGATACAGAATAAAATGGTGCAGTTTTTGAAATAATCTCTCTACTGTTTTTTATTAAATGTAAACTATATTTTAATGGGTAGATCTTTTTTCGGGATAATGATTTTAGATTGTTGCTTCTAATCTTGTAATTCCATTTTCTTTAGCTAATTTAGAAGCAAATGTTTTTTTTCTAATGTTCTCTCTAGACAATTAAGAAAATCTGTAACACGGTTCCCAAGTTGCTTGTTTATCCAGGTCTTGTTAATTGGCAAATAAATTTATTGTATATCTTAACTCTAGAATTATAATTTTCCATGTTAAACAATCATTTCCAGCAGAGTTATTATTATTAACTATTACAATGCTTTTTTTTTTTTTTTTTTTTTTTTTTTTTTCCTTGCATGCGAAAATTAAAAGTATTTATTGAGTAGGTACACACATATTCTTTGTTTGAAATACCTGCAAAATCTTGTGTTATGTCCAAATTCAATAAATAATAATGTTCTTTTCTAAGTTTAAATGTCTGGTAACTTTGTTAATAATGTTTCTAACTTTACATCTGCTAACTCTATTTGATAAGGAATGGCAATTGGATTTTTATGTTTTTGTCTAATAATTTCTATATCTCCTTTTATAATTTGCTTAACACCTTTAATTGTTTGTACATCGGAATCTAATAGGCATGGAATTTTTTGCTTTAACACCATGTATTGCCAAATTAAATTTAGAAAATCTATATCTTAAAAAATTGTTAACAGTTCCACAAGCATCTTTTTTTTAAAGAAATTGTTTGTTTTTCCTTTTTCCTTCACAATCTATAAAGTCTGTTATTTTAAAAACCACAATGTTTTCTCAAAATGGGTCTGTTATTGGTTTATATTCTTTTCTAATTTTTGTTCTCCGTCTGTGCAGATAATTTCTCCAATATTTGTAATAAGATTGTTATTATTGTTTTATGTTAAGAACCATAATCCAAATCTTTCATTGATTGGTTTAATTTTATTTCCTAGCAATTCTGTAATAGAGTATTTAGTTGAAGACATTTTGTTTTCAGCTACTATTTTATGAAGGAAAAAATTTAATTATAAAGTAAAAAAAATAAGCAGAAGCTATTTTGGTAAAAATTGTTAAATATTTAGCAAAAAGTTGGAAAATGAAAAAGTAGCTGAAACTGGAGTAGCAGAACGTATAGTGCAGTGCTTTTCTTACCTATATGATAACGGTATATTTATGCTCTTTGAGAGATGCAACTCAAACATATTTTCCACATTCGCACAATGCTTTCTCCTTTTCTAACACTAATTTATTTATGGCATTTTCAAATGACACATTTTTTACAGGTGTTATAAAGTCTATCCTTATTTGTTTTATGGTAGCAAAAATTTTCTATGTTTAATGCATCACCACACTTTTTACACATTTTATTATTTTCCGTTTATGCAACATCTCCATTATTTGTTTGTTTATAAAGAAAGAAGTTTATTAAGAAAAAGATAAATTTTTTTAAACATCGAAATCTATCAGTTGCGTTGATTTGAATCTATTTTGCTTCATTTTGACTTAAATGATCAGAATATCTACCTTGGGAAAAATCCTGCTCAGGCGTTTTTGAAAAAAGTGGTAAATTTCCTTGATTTTGGCGATTTTTTTTTTTTGGTATTTTTTAAAAATGGTTTTTGGAAAGTGTTTTTGGAGTTTTTGGGGCTTTTTTTGAGGTTGTTTTGGCTCGAAATTCTACACATAAGCTTGATTTTCGCTTAAAATTGCTTGATCTTGGCTTGAAATTGCTTGATTTTTAATTGGTACAAATCGTGCACGAAGGTTTTTTGAAAAATTGAAAAATTTGCTTGTGCTTGCTTTTTTTTTTTTTTTTTAGCTTAAAATATAAATTTGCTTGTTTTTTGATTAATTTGCTTGGTTTTGAGAGTTGAAAATTGAGAGCAAATAAGGTTTCTTGAAGGTAGAAAAAGTAGCTTGAAAACGATGAAATTATATGATTTTTGGGTTAAAATGCATGTTTTTTTTTATTTATGAAAAAGTGAGGTGAGCCAGAACTCTCCTTTTATATCTACTTATTGGTTGTTAATTTGTACAGGATGTATTGAATGAGCGAATGCCCAAAAGCGCACGTGGAACTAACACATAGGACTACATGTAATTCAATTTCTTTGGTGCCGTATTCAACTTGAAATGACATAATTTCTATACATATGGTAACCACCGGCCACGCGTTAAAATGGTGATGTCCAATACTCAAAAACTGTTAAGTACGGCTCTGAAAAGAATCTATTATTCTACTGTGATAATTCGAGGCGACAGCGATAACTAAATCTAACAATGCCCTATTTTCCACTACGCCAGAAGCTTATAAAGTGCAGTTTGCACGGTGTATGACGTAAAGATTGTAATCGGTTCATTGGCTTGCATATAGAGGCGACACTGCAATAGACGTTCCAGCTGGTTTCTCCTTTAACGCTGCTTTCATCATCTTCATGGTCGTCTCAGTGCTGATCTTTTCGAATCTCGTTCACCCGGCCTATGCTTCCTGGCAATTTCCCGAAACATATTTTCTTTCCGTCTATCAAGGTGTAAAGTCAATTGATTTTTATACGTACTGTGTCCTTTCAATTGCCCTTTAGTCCTCAAACGTGCGAGGCGTTGTTTTGAAGGGCATCGCCTGTGACCGGAGAAGTTTGCGGAGAATTTCAAAAGGGGGCACCACCATGTGACACGATAAGCCTATCCGGACTTGTTTGTCACTTCCGTTCTTGGAGTATCGAATAATATCGGTTATCGTTGTAAGAATGTTCTGGACATCGCTCTCGCCCTCCCTCAACGCGAATCGGGGTGCGGGGAACCTTACAGTACGTACCAAACCATCATATTTAAATGTGTATGTATAAATGTGTATGTATACATGTGTACATTTATATATACATATATAATATATATAATTATATACAGTATATGCCGCGAACTGCCTCCGAGTCGAGAATATGGAGTCCGGAGACCTGTGGGGCCTTAAGAGTGGTACCCTCCCACCCCCACCCCCTTCCCGCGATGTCCAGCTCAAGAAACTAGTGAGCGATATGGGCGACACTAACACGTACTTCTAGCGCCTCTTCGCTCTTACGCGCATGGCGTGCAGTGTTTCCGTCGTGACGCTGTACTGTGTAAATTAGATCTGTAGCAGTTGGACTTTTATTACACGCGATGAAAGACCACAGATTAAACTACGCCCGTATCTTTGTTTGTACTTTAGCTCTTGCCGCTTAAGGAAACTGCATAGGCAAGCTTTAAAAATTGCGATATTTGACCATTTTCACGAATTTTTTCTCCAAGAATACACTTAATATTACAAAAGAAAAAATAGGGCCATATATAATTTTTTTTTTCATCTTTTCTGACAAAAAACCGTATTTACAGAACATTTATTTACCGAGATGTGCGTGTTTGCGAATACAACTATAAAAAAAACACGGGAGTCCATCCCACTCTTAATTTCCAGATGTGCGGTGCCAGGAAATCGACGAGCGATGACGACCAGAGAGTGTGAAGTCTGCGAGCATGGGTACAGTGGAGAGTTCTACTAACTCGGGGAACTGTGGAACTAGACGCGTGAGTGACAGGGATTAGGAACGAGGGAATCGGACAGTTTGAAAATGCGAACTAGGTGACTGTAGCAGTGCAGAGGCAGTGTGAGCGGGTATGTTCTGGATCAAGTGTGCAAGAATGGACTAAGTGCCATAAGATTAACCTGTGGTGGGGGGGGGGAGAAATAGATGGGAGGACGAGCACACGAACTGGTGCTGCCCCTTCCTGAAGGGGAGCACATGAACTATTGCCATTGTCAACCCCTCCCCCACACCCTTCCCGCCCTTGAGCTGTGTTGTGATTGGATAAGTACTATATGATTAGTATTGAGACTGGAGTTAATTATTGCGCTCACTGAGATTAATACCGTTGATAGTAGAGATATGTACTTAATGTTTTAAGTAATAGCTGTGTGTATTTTAAAGCATTGTCAACATATAAAAAAAATTAAATTTAGTCATTTTAATTACGATTTTTAAACCCCACGAACTCGAATAATCCCCCGGCGACCTGTGACAGTATTCGTGTCGAAAATTGGATCAACCTCCAAATACTCTCAAATCATTTCGCTTCGCATCCTTATCGTCCTCAAACTTCCTCTTACAGACCGGAGCTACTCACAGCTGTGTCGCTTAAAATTCTGCTAGCTTCCTTTAGTTTCATAGTTCTCACTCTCATGATACATGCTGGCATTGTCATTGTCTTATCAAACTTTTCCTGTGTTTCACGGCTTGTTTTATTTCCCACGGTTCTTCTAATAGTGTCGCCTCTCAAAAATCTCGATGTTGAGAGTCGCCCAAATATCTTCACTCGCTCACGCTCCTAATGGCCGGTTACACCACGCGAGATAATGATACTTTATCGAGATTAACTGACTAATAATCTCGATTGTCTGTATTTTATGCATCACCACGCACATTAATCTCGATTTTCTTTGAATTTCTAGATAAAATATTAACCCGCCGATCTTGGTGGTTTAAGTCACATTATAGGGATTAAACTGTAAAACATAAACAAATACTTTGGGAAGGAGACGAGAGGGCAAAGTTATTTCATCGAGAATAAAGAGAAAATGGCTCAGGGAATGTACAATTTAATTTTTGAAGAGGAAAGTGATGACGAGCATTTTATTGTTCGTCGCCCACGATGTTTACACGAAAAAAATTAATTATTTTGAACTTTATGATGAAGAGGATTTTAAAGTACGCTTTCTCGTTACGTCAAACAAATTATTGTCAAACAGACTTTTAATGTATTACCTGTTCCAGTAACTATTTGAACATGTTCTTCTGCATATGTTTTTCGCGTGAGTTTTTTTTTAGGTTATCCCACACCGCCTTAAAGTTGTCTGCTGGCCTGTAGTGATCACGAGATGTGCAAATTGAAACTATTCGCAATCGTTTGCCACTGTTTTTGCTATATATTGTTGTGTCACAGCATCAGTTCGTTTATTTTAAATGATATTGAAATCCTCTTACTAAACCCTAAATAAGCGTGTTTTTCATGGGATGTAAACATTTCTGCTTCGTTGTTTCCTTACGACCAAAAACATTCACGACCTGCCTTAATTTTTACAAAATGATTTCTCTGTGCATGTTCAAACCAAAATCACAAATGTTTACCTCGAAAAAATCGCAGTTGAGTCAGAATGTAGAGATAATTATAATGATATATTCTTGACGGCGATCAACCCTGGTGAAACACGCTCAACATTATCGAGATTAAAATCAAAGTTAAGCCTCTTGTCTGGATAAAATCATCTCGATATTTCCAAAAGTTAATCTACGTTGATGATACCGGTCCTAATAGTACACTTATTCTGCGCCTTACACGAAGAAGCCTCCAGGCTAGGCAGCCCGCAATGAAAGTAAAGACGGCAGTTTTTATTCGACGAGGCACTAATAAAGAGATTCGCTACAAATGTTTTCAGTAGCATGACAACAAAGCAGACCAGCTGTGCTTGGCAAAGTAATATCCTGGAGTGATAAATTCTTACACATAATTGAAATGAATCTTAACCTAGTGCGGATGCACGTCTCTGGGAAGCTGCAACTTAAATGAACATTCAAAGAAATTGCCTACACGTAAGAATTTACAAAGTGGTAAAAAAATGAGGAAGGAAGAAATAATAACTTGTTTATGTAAATCAATAACCTATCAATTTGGGAGAAATTTCAATTCGTCTATTAGAAAATAAGCAGCCCCGTTGGGAAGTCAAAGAAATAGCAGGCTCAAGTTATTTAAGAGAGGATCGCCAGCAGTAAAATCACATATTTTGCGAGGAGACGTTATTTTATTTAAGAAAATAACAAATGATAGCATTGAAGGCCAATTTGTAATTTGATGTATAATGTCGAAATTCGTCCTTTCTAATTGCTTATATCCCATAAGACACTCACACAACACATTATTACAAAACCAGTTAATATTGGGAGATTATTTGCCACTGTGTTTGAGCTCATAGGTCATCTTACTATAATCAATTAGCAGTTACTTCACACTTTTTGAAGCAAACCTTTGAAAAATCACCCCGTGTATGCCATGTTTAGATACTTTCTAAACATGCCATGTATCACAAGCGTTTTATACATCTGTTACCATAAAATTATCTAATTTTTTCGTTAAACTGAAGTTTGACCAATATTTTATTTATAAATAATACTGCTTCATTTTTAATAAATATGAATAAAAAAACAACGAGAAAACATGTGTTTTGGTAACGCCTAGTAAGAAATATTTCTCATGCAAAATATTATTACAACAGAGTGCGCACGAATTCGGTGCGTTTTCCTTTGGTTTAATTTTCTAGACTTAGTTAATCTTAGTTTGTACGAGGCGGAGGAACAAAATGGAAGTAGAACTTTAGCAGGGCTTCAGAAAATTGTGGAGTAACCGTGAATGGATTATATCATCCCATTTGTTGCTTTCATGCCCGTTTCTATAGCCGAGAGAGTGAATTTTCTTTCATCATCAGGTCCATCATAGTAAAGCGCGTTCATATTGGCCGTTAACACGGGCATGGTGCTCATAACGACAGGATGTCTTCCCAGCGAATCGTTTTAGCCATGGAGCTAAGGACAGGAAGTGGCGAGGCTGATCTTTGCTGTAGTAATCTTTGAAGCTAGTGGGCGTGGGTTAGCCGCCATATTGCGGTTGGCAAAATAAATGGCAATTAACCTTGTGTTTACGGTACTGTATCACTTTTTAAAAAAATGTGTTTTTGAACAGGTTTTAATGGAAATTTAAGTATTTGTCTTATGTGAAAACTTACCCCAGAAACACCCTCAGACGGCATTATTCTTCCCTTCCACCCTTCACTCAAGTTATTTCGCGATATTGAAAGAAGATGCTACCCGGGCTTTTGAGGAGACATCAAAACAAAGCCATAATATCGTGCGTCCGTAACTGTTATTTACAGATTACGCAAAATTTTAATTCGTGAAGCATGTGGGTGAAATGAGTTGCATGCATAGGCGACTCGAAACGGTAGGAGCACACACAGTGAAAGTCTCGTGTCTGCCACATGTGTCGTGGATCAACAAGCTGACATGTCATAAGTCGCGCGTTTGTTACAGTGTTGTTATACGACACTGACAGTTTCCAGGATGAATTGTGCCTAGGGTCCAGCGTGTATACTAACATTATTGGTTAACTGTCCAGCCTTCTTCCACTTTTTGTTGATAAACTAAATACAGCTATTTCACAGATAGCATTTCAATGTTTAATCGACAATCTTTTACCGCAATGTCTGTACACCCAAACTCAAATGCCCTTTTTTTTTTTTTTGTTCTTTCTTTCAGAAAGCCTACTGAATAAGTTAATTAAGAGTGTACCGTAATGCCCAATTTTTTGGGTAATCGTGAATATAGATATGGGCTTTAAAATAAATTAACATACAGAAAAATATAGGCACACGCCGGTATGTATCATTAGTACTAATCGCGATAACTGCGTATCCATATTGTTTTGCTTGCAGTGCTTACATAATATTGCGATCACTGGGACGGCTATGAAGAAAATTGCAATCATTGGGATTGCTACGAAGATCAGAAAATTGTGGCGTAAAAGTTGTACCACGTGGAAAGACAGTGGCGGCTGGTGACTTTTGAAACTGGGAGGGCCGTAGCGATCCTAACTCATATCATTACAAAAATCATTTTTTAAATAGACACAGTGGTAAATATATTGCGTACGACAGGCTTAAGTAAGTGTAGCTTGTGTAGCTAAATACAAAAAATAAGTGTGGCTGTTTGAAGAAAAATGTATCATCGCCTTATTTGTAATGGTCAACATACCGTGGCCGCTGGTTCAGATCTAATCACTACCACAGGTATGTATTTGTTTTAAGTTTGTTTAGGTTATATGCCTTCCAACCAGTACCTACATGGTGTGGTACATTACATGAGGCGACGAGAGTTAACATAATAATACCAATTCTACCATACTAATGAGGATAATAACTTAAATATACTAAAACAAATATTTTCAAAACCAAAAACTAATGTGCATAGCCTACAGTACATACAAAATACATGAAAAATTTAAATTATAGGATGAAAGTGGCATATCTTAATATATTTGTTTGAATCTAATATTCGCCCAAAATATAAGATGTACTCCTCTCCACTCACGTTTGCTTCCAACTTGATTCCTGCCTTAGTTCTACTTACATGGTATTACTCAGCTTCATGAAAACGAAGGTTAACTAAGTCTAGAGAATTACACCAAATGAACAGCGCACCGCATTCATGCGCACTCAGTTTAGTAATATTTCGCATAAGAATTATTTGTTACTAGGTGTTATCAACACACATATTTTCTTCCTGTTTTTATTAATATTAGTTATACGTCAAATATTGTAATTTAGTAATTAAATATAAGTAAAAGATCAATTTATAAAAAAATAATAATAATTTTATGTGAACGTAAGCATAGAAAGTTTGTGATACATGTCATATTTAGGAAAGAACCTGCGCCGCTAGCTTGCGCTTTCTGCTCTGTGGCGCCATCTGTGCTGATGTTCAGCAGCGAGCTCGTGTGCGTGTTTTACTTTCTTCTCCTGTTTCCACTCTGTGCCCGTTGCTCTTTGGTTCCCCCTCCTTCCTCCTCCCGACCAAGCATGCACATTTCGTTACTGGCGACTACGTTTGCATCGGAAATGATTGCCTGCTCTCCATTTCCTTTCTGCAGTACAGTATCCGCCGTCGTGTACGGTTCGTATTTTTTTAACCTTGGCGTCGGGGTTGCGACGTCCTTTTGTATGTACGTGTCGTTTGACGATTTGGCGAGTTTAATGGACTTTCTAATTTGGCAGACGAGTTTGAGAGAGAAAGGGCTTTGTGCCTACAATCACGGCTCCCCGACACCCTGCCGGCAATCCCGTGGAGCGGAGAACGCGAAGTTTGGGAAATGCACTGTGGATATTTTGCCATACCGCTCAACAAAGTTGGCGAGATAAGGTTTCACTCTTGGGATTTTTTTTTTAACCACGCAATTCACGAGAGCACTAATTCCACCCCCTCGGGAAACATTAACGGACCAACGATCGGTGATATATGACCCTCGTAGGTTGCCACAGCCTCCAAGAATAGCACACAACGACGAGCAACAGTCGGAGAAATTACGAGAAGAAGTTACGCTACTTGTGCGATGTAGATTGCATCTGGCCGCTGAGAGACGAGCCAAATACGCGAAGAGATCTGATGTGAACAAGCTGCAACCCGGACAGCTGGTTTTGACTAAATTGTTAGGAGCGAGCAAGCACTGGGACCACTTAATGGTAAAGCTTATGCCTTTGTTTCCTGGACCATTTGAGATAAGGAGAGAGGTGTTTCATAACTGTTACAAGTTGGTTATCCCAGGCACAAACCAACTAGTTGGCAGGTAAAATCTTATAAATTTACGAGTTTATCGATCACGTGAAAAAGACGGTCTAGTGCGTGCTGAAGGTAAATGACACTGTAAGGCGAAGCTGGGTTACCGCCTTGTAGTGCGCAGGCTATCTGGAGGCATTATTATGATTTATAGTTAGCAAGAACTTGGTCAGAGGATTCGTTTACATGAAGCTACGAGAAGAGTGCGTGACTGGAGTGTCTGCTGCTCCTCGATGAGCTATGATATTTAATTAGTTTACCTCCCAAGAGTATATTTTTAAAAGCCCCGGGCTGCACGTCTCTGAGGAAAACTAAGTAAGAAAGAAAGAAAATGTAAACACAGTTACTGCCGCGCCAGGAGCGTGACACGTCTGAAGAGAAGTGATGTGCTCGGCACAGGAGTTCTGCCTACTGCCTAACTACCAGGGATCCTAAACAGGGAGGAATACTGCCTGAGCTACTTATAAGAGACATTAATTTACCTCAACAGACAATATCTAAGTAGTCTCCCTACCTCGCGTCTGGAACGCCGCTCGATATGACATACCTGAAAAAAATAAATAGACGGATCCGAGGACTTTCTAGGGCAAACAAAGCGACTGTGTTCATCATAACAAGTAAACACTCTAGTACTGGGTTTGCGTACTGTGATTTCTTCTGCGTTGCTGTTGGCTCATAATAATCCACATTGGTATCGAAGTCTTCTCAGATATCCAAAGAATAAAGTGGCTATGTTTTATTATGTAAATTATGTTTTCCCGGGTTTGTTTGGGCCGCTGGTGTTCTTGAAAGTTTCGCTGGTTGTATATAGTAGATTAAGTTTGTTGTTGAAGTTATGCTTTCTGCCGTTGTCTTGTTGATATGTTGCTGTATGGGTTTGGCAACACGAAGTGACGTTAGTCCAATAAAACGCCTACAGTTTCAGGCATAGTTTCTTGTCGATGCAATTGTTGTATATTCTTCATGTTTGTATCCTTTTTCAAGTGTTGTGTATACTGTGATATGCTGTCTACGGATAATTTAGGGAAGCTAACTCTTTAGGTAGTGGTCATATTTAATATGTAAATACCCCAATAAACATTGAGTGAAGTGTAAACAATGTACGAGTGAGAATGAGAATGAGAGTGAGGAAGTGTCGCTTGTGAGCTAGTTGTCACCAAACATTTATGGTGCTGCGGCTACAGACACTTGGTGTAAAGTCTACGCATACGCGCTTCAATGTACGCGCCAATAATAACAGACAGGCATTCGCAAACACACGCGTTTGTCGCTGGAAACTGGCGAGTCTCCACACTGACGACTTTTAGTGCAACGGAATTGCAGTGCGATGCGCTTGAGACGATGTTTCTACAATTCCAACTTGGCGTGGTAGCATAGACGGACGCTGGCTCCAAAGCTCAGGGGTAGGGCGGCCGACCTGTAGTCGGAGGTTCGTGGGGTTCGCACCCCGGTGCCTCCGACGAGGCAGATTTCCAGTTCGCTTGTCGCACTGGGGATTTGTCAACAAGTCGGTCCCACTTGAGCTCAACAACAACAACGGCAAAAAAGAAATGGCAAGGCAAGGCGACGGCCGTAGAGTCGAAGGATGCGCGAGTTCAATCCCGGACACCTGCGCAGATGTTTTTACATTTTTTAAAAATAACGGTAAATTGCACAATATAAATGGTAAACTATCGCAGGTATGTTTATTTCACGTAATTATTTGGCTACATTCAATAAAAGCAATATTTAATTCGCCACTGCAGTCAGCCGTCATTTATTCAATCAGTGAAACTGTTTCACATCACTAATTAACTCAGTTAGATTTTTTTTTCACTGAAACAGTTAGTGGTTTTCCACTGATTCTAAGTGGAGCCATTTTCACTGACTAGAGTAGTTGGATTTCACTGTTGAGAGCCGATGAGGGCGAAGCGAGGCGAGTATAGCGGCGCTGGAATGCAAGGGCGAGGGAAACGGGAGATGCTCTAGAAAATCCGCCGACCAGCGTTATCGTCCGGTGCTATTCCCGAATGCGACAATCCATGAGCAACCCCGCCGGGAACCGAGCCCGGTTCAGCCCAGGTGGGAGGCGCGAGTAGTCTAACCACTACACCACCGCGGCCCCTGCCTGCCATTTGAAGGATCGGTCAATCTCGTGCCCGACATTTAAGCAAGAGAAATAGGTCTTCGAAACAGAAGTAAATTCGAAAGCCTGGAGTTCTTGCAAACAGGTGCCGTTGTCTTCCGTGGGCACTTGTTAAGCTGAGACACGCGAGCGCAGAGGGCGAGTTGGAGTCACCGGAGAGAGAATTCGTGACTTGTAACACCGAAATGTCGTCACGCCACTTTAGGTGTGTTCGCGTGGTTTGCTATTCTGCTAGTTGATTGCTATTTCAGCTTCTTACCAGAAGCACTTTTTTTTTTTGTACGCTGTTCGGATGGAGCTAGCAATTGCTATTTGTGCTATAAAAACCAGCTATTTCTGTTCTTGCTCGCCGAGGTACAGCAGAAATATCAAAACAAGCAAGGTGGGAAAAAAAAAAAAAAAAAAAAAAATATTGCCGCCAAAATAAAATTACAAACGTTGAAGTGTCTTGAGAGTCGCGATTGCAAATAGTAATTTGCTTTTACGCAGATTTATAAAGATAATATGTCTGGGTATCCTGTAAGAAGTGCAGCAGAGATAAATAAAATAACTAACACAAATTTATCCTCGAAAGTAAGTTATCTCGACTGGTCAAAATTTTTTATATACGTAAATTACACACAGCCTATAATGATGATCAACATTTTCTTAATAAAATTTCGTTTATATATTTTTGACGATAATTTCCTGCTGTTAGTCGCTCGTGTCGTCCTGCGGAGAGTAACTGCTGTTTTTGCTACTTTTCGGCTAGTGAAAAATATCACCTGCTCTCAGATAGTAGAAAAAGCATATTACGCGAACAAACCTATTTTATACAATTTTCAACTCCTCAAGATTACGTCTGGCATTAAGTGAGTGAGTGAAGAGCGAAGTCTTGAGAGCCGATGAGGGTGATCGAAGTGACTACGGAACGGCGCCGGAATGGGGGGGCGGGGGAACGGGAGATCCCCGAGAAAACCCGCCGACCAGCGGCATCGTCCGGCACGATTCCCATTTGCGAAAGTCCGGCGGCCCGGCCGGTGATTGATCCCGGTTCGCCCTGGTGGGAGGCGAGCGTGCTAATCGCTCAGCCACCCCGTCTGGACTTAATATTGTCGAGGGACGCAATTTTTTTAAATCACAAACCAGACGCTCGTGTCTCGCATTCTATTTGTTGTGAATCTTTGCTGGCTTACAATCGAGTACTTTGTGAAAAATCTATACAGCGAAGATAAAAACTTGAAACACTAAAGCCTGTCCTACTTATTTTCCTTAGGCATTGAATATTTAAATGTGTTACGTATCACTGATACGTAATTTTTTTGTGAAATTTAGATCAGAACTTTTTTCGCAAAAATATTGAACTCTTTTTTCGAAGCTGGCAGAACCATTTCAGTTTCGTTTTTCTTCAATATTTCGAAAACGCTTGGTACTACGGCGTTATTTTTAAAGTGTTCAATCAGGATTTACTTTTTGACTTTAAAAACATAATAATATAGCTTATAGTTAATAGGAAAACTTTTGTAACTCTTCTGTTGCTTATTCTTCCTAAGTTTACTTGTAAAATTCCTTCTGACTGTGGCCATTAATGTTATGCAGCTATAGTTAACTGGATATACTTTTACATACATATGACAAACATCATTATTCTGGAAATAACTATTTTTCCAAGATATCATCTGATTGAACATCTTACACATAGTTCAGAAGGCAGGGCTTATATATTACCATAATCATATCACTACCCCAAGAAGCCACAGTAAATTGCCAATTCTCGCTTTTCCTACAGACTTGTCTTTTATTTCGTTTTCAAATTCTACTGTCAAACAATCTACTGTCTGGAAATCTTCTATCCCATTGTTTCACAGAAAAGAGCTGCAAGAATAACGCAAGATTTTAAACCGTTCTTATATTTGTGATCACTCCCCAAGCTTCTGGCCATCTTTTTTATCCTCCCAAGTGTTTTGTGTTCATACAATACTATACGTCTGGGTAATTATTTCCTCTTTATGGGGCTGTTTGTAAATCTACAAAATGTAGCGTTTGGGAATTTTTTAAACCGTCATTTTGACATTCACTGAAAATATTAATTCGATATAGTTATCTGAATATTCAAAAGAAAAAAAACTATGGGTAAAGGTCCTGTTTACGATAAAGTGAGCACTTTCGAAATCAACCTTAGAAAAATGTCACTGCTCCTTACCTGTATATATTTTAATGGGCGCACAGAGTGACATTAGCCCAGTAAAGTTGGTAACGATGGGTGGAATGTAGTTCCATATTTTAGCGTCGATTAAAAAGTGTGACAACTTTAGTTATTTCTTCCGCTTTCTGATCTTTAATGCACTGAAGTGTAAAAATGAGCACGTTTGAGAAATATTTACATTCCTAATAATTTCACAGTTTTACATGACCGGCGTATGAATAAAGTGATGAGGCCCACGCCAATGTTAATTTTACATAATACGGAAGAATACACGACGTGCATGCAAGTAGATCGTAAGCAGGGCTTTCGAAAGTGCTCATTTTACCGTGAACAGCATATACCAGATATTACCTGCAAATAACTAAGCCACAAAACTTCGTCTTTTAAAACTTGGCGATTCTTAGCGTTACCGGATAATTACAATCTTGGGAAAAACAGTTGCGGCCGAAATTCCAGTTTATTTGTCTCATTTATTTATAGACTACTGCTGGGGCCGTGGTCGCTCAGCGGCTAGACCGCTCGCCCCCCTACGAAGGCGAACGGGTTTCGGTTCCCCGTGGGGTTGCTCCTTTATTTTCACACGTGGGAATCGTGTCCGGACTATTGCGCGGGTTGGTATCTCCCGTTTCCCCTGCCCTTGCATTCCGGCGCTGCTTCGTACTTATCTCTCTTCGCCCTATCGTCCCCCAAGACCCCGGTGTTAACAGCCGTCCAAAATTCTTCGCTAACTTATAGTTTGCTGATTAATTAAAATTTTAATGAGCACGCCTTTCAAACCGTTTCCTGAAATATTCCGTCTTCTTCCGTAAACCAGGTATTTTATTAAACCATCATTGAAGTTCGTTACCAATCCAGCTTCAAAACTCCTCGCAATTTGCGGCCACACGAGGAGACAATTAAAAATATTCGAGATAAAAAATTTGGCTTTTCTTCCTGTAAAAAAGTTATATGTGTGTTACATATACACAAACATATAAGTAAATAAATATCTTTAAAGTGAAAGTGAAGCGATTTGCTATCGGCTCTTAACACCAAGGTCTTGAGAGCCGATGGCAAATATTCAGAATTAACAGAATTCACTTAAAGTGCACTTGCATTTCTCTAAATATCGCACACATTCTTATTTAACAAAGATATACATGTATCGATTTGTGTCCGTTGTGAGAAAATTAATTCATGATGTAGGGGCTCTTTATGAAATTTTGTAAGCCTTTATTTTCAAGCTAGTTTTATTGTCTGCGCTAAATATTTTTAGGGTATTTTGATACTATTGATAGGTATTATGAGATATTTTCATAAATACCAATAAGACACCTGCTTGGAGTTTTAATAATACATTATAAAAAATGTTTCTTATCTCAATGACGTTTCGTTGTCATAAGTGTATAATTTTTGTTATACAGTAACAAAAATTTATACGTGTACGCAAGTTGTTTGTTTCCCCACCTATCGCTGGCAATGTCTACGATGTTTCTCACATCAGGAAATAAAAAATTGGTTCCACCACGGACGGGGTCAGTTACAACGCTCTTGCCCGCATGTCCTTCAGTTAGCTGACTTGCCCGAGACTGGTTCCAAGTGGCGGAGTCCAACGCGTCTTCTTAAACTGATCTCTGCTTGGCGCAGCTGTGTGTATGATGGATCCTACCGGCCTATCTCCTATTTTTGCTCACCCGGAGTCTGCACCTATCGTCTCTATTGTCCAACCAAACACGTGTTCGAACCTGTGTTCTCTAGTTATTGCGCGTCGGGTTTCGTCTAAATCTTGCACCTACCACACAACTTCCTGACAGAGCCCCGATTACTTCCGCTGGCCAACCGTTCTTGGTGCCTATCTAAGTGCACTTGTGACGTGAATATGTCTTTAAATTTGCGACCATAGTGGGAGGCAATCCTGAAAATCCGATGATAGCAAAATCGGGGGATACAGTTTGGCACTGCAGTTCCGAATCTATCGTCTACACTCAGAATTCAATTACACCACTCGATTGCCAAAGGATCAAAGAATATGTTACGTTGAGTGAGGACTGCGAAGTATCTCGCGCGACTGGAAATTGGGGGGGGGGGGGGGGAAGCAGGAATAGCGCGGTAAATTTGGAGTTCGTTTCGCCACGTCTCATAACTTCGGCGTAGTATAAATTTTGACTAGGAGAAGCTACGACGCTCATTTTTAAGTTTCAGTCGACATCTCTCATCAAAGATCAATCGATTGCGAGTATAAAAATATTTGTGTGTCGTGGTTATGTTGAAATTATACGAGTTTAATGTAAAAAATTTAGAGAACTCAACACAATTTCGGCCTGTACTCGTCAAAAGCCAAGTAGAAATACAGAAATCGTATACGGTTGGAAAGAGCATCTCAAAAGCAATCCAGTGATACCCATAAAACCCCATATAATCGAGTGAAGCGGTGCCGGGAACGTAAAAAAAAAAAAAAAAAAAAACATCAAGACGTACGTATTCACGCAAAACAAACGGCCGTGTCCCCAACACAGACAAGCACAATTTTTTATTTATAACTTCAGAGCTCATTTCTGGCTCTCAGCACACTACATCGTCTACTTCTTCCCCCGTGATCGCGTGCTCATCTTCCTTCACACTGTTGATTTCCAATAATAGCTTATTCTTTCCACCCTTTGGCTGCTCCGTTTTTATCTGCGGACCTTGTTTCCACCCAGGGCGAGATCTGGTATCCCAATTACCCCGCCAATTTCTGTTCCGATCCTTCTTCCGTTTCTTTCGCCTGCTACCGTCTATACATCGCAAAATACTTTCTACTCCGCCCGAATATCTCTGCTGTATTTTGTTTAAAAAACAAAAAAATTCTATCTATGTGTTTGAAAACGTTCCGCTAGTTTCTGTAGAAATTCCTCCTCCTATTTTTGAAATAATTGTTATATCATGTTTGGATAAAGGAATGAAGCTAAAACATAACTACATAATTTTAATTACAGTGTAGCTCTGACGGTGACGATTCTTCCTTTTATGTGGTCGTATTATCCGTTGACAAACTTTTATAATTAATTAGCTAAGTTCCCTCTTACTACTTGACTCCGAAGACAGACGCTACAGTCTCTTTTGAAACGTAGGGACAATTTACTGCAGTGAAGTGGCCACAACCCTCAAGCCAGGAACATTTCCCATAACTGAGCTTTTACCGTGAAATGAAATATACCATACTCGGCATGCTGGTCATAAGACGGTCGAAGTTATTTCTGGCATGGCCTAAAACTACGCATATGCTATCTCTAATCTTCATTTGCATACTTTACACTCACATGTCTATCAGGACCCATCAGATGCTGTAGGTTGTTCGCGGTAAACTGACCACTTTTGAAATCCCTACTTAAGACCTACCTGTATGCACATTGTGTTTTCTTCAGCGTTATGTAATATTAACATTTATATGGGCCTCGTCACATTATTAATGCGTTGGTCAAGTGAAACTGTGAAATTATTAGAAAAGTAAATATTTTACGAATCTTCTAATTTTTAAACTTTGTTGTGCATTGAAAAAAAAAAAAAAAAAAAAAAAAAAAAAGAATCGAAAGTGAAATAAATTATATTTTAGTTTTTACAAATGTGTACCTAACACTTTTGATTCGGCGTTAAGACATGGAACTACTTTTCCTCCGTCATTACCAACTTTACTGGGCGCGTCTCACTCAGTGCGTCCGTTAAAATGCATGCTAGTATAGGCTGTTCACGGTAAAGTGAGCACTTTTGAAGACCTAGTTACTTTTTCCACTCAGCCATTTTCTTAATCCTATAACCACCCGTTTTGAATAAATATTCTCATATAGATAATAGACATAGTATGTATATTCCACCGCACTCGGGAGTTAACACCGAAGGCTACAATGAGAAATATTTGTTAACTATTATTCCCAACAGAGATGGCTTTCAAAAGTGCTCACTTTACCGTGAATAGCCTATAGGAGAAATTGCTTGTAGCGATTTTTCCCGCGGGCTTGCAGTCGGATTCTGTCATGTAGCAAGCGGGCCGGGTAACTGTTGGACCCGACCATTACATTATATTCCGTGGTTGCTCCTTCTTAGCGTCTTTTCCCCTACATCTGCGCTGAAGACTTCCTCTGTTAAGCAAAGCCAAAATACTTCTCACGCCATTTACTCGCCACTTTCCACGTATCACTGCTCAGATTAAACTTGCTCCCCCCCCCCCCCCCCTCCATCCCTCGGTTACCAGGAGTAGTGTCATATTCTTCTGTAGGCTGTTCGCGGTCAAATTAGCACTTTTGAAAGCCCTGCTTAAGATCTACTTGTATACATATCGTGTATTCTTCCGCCTTATGTAAAATTATCATTGCCATGGGCGTCTTCGCTTGACTAACGCGTCGGTCAAATGAAACTGTAAGATTATTAAGAAAGTAAATATTTTACAAAATCTGCTAATTTTTACACTCCAATGCATTAAAAGAAACCCATAAAGAGAAATAAATAATTTAAGTTATCACAAATTGTTACCTAACACTTTTTATCCGACGTTAAGATATGAAACTACTTTCCATCCATCGTTACCAACTTTACTGGGCGAATGTCACTTAGTGCGTCCGTTAAAATATACCTTTTTCAAAGGTTCGGTTTAAAAGTGCTGACTTTGTCGTGATCATCTTTTACCTGAGCTGGACAGAGTCCTTACGTGCTTATATAGGCTATTCACAGTAAAGTGAACACTTTTTAAGGCCCACCCAATGCGCATTAGCCACTAATAAATGTACTCAATTGGAGCCTCAAGGGTTAACTTTTAAGAGTGATGAAAGATACATTCTCTATATATTAATCTCATGGCAATGTTTATAATAAAAAGTGGCAGAAAGATGGAAATTCACTGAAAGAGAAAATTTAGCAGGGCCTTAAAAAGTGATCACTTTACCGTGAATAGCATATAGTTTCATGAAACTCTCACCAGACATTATCGTATGACGGGCGTTATTTTGGTCCTCGCCGGTAACTTTGGCCCAAATGTTATACTTTTGTAATTAGTTCAGACAAAAATCTTTGCTCTGTCGTGCTCTGTCAACGAAACCACAAAATAGAACGCATCGAATTCGTTTTTAACTGTAACAAATTGAGTAGGCTTACCCAAAATGTGATAATGTTTAACAGTTTTGGCCACAATAAGATTTAATTGCGCTCAATAGGAGCACATGGTGGTAAAGTAATTTAATCTTAAAACAAAAAATTACTGAAATATTTAAACAAGATGCAGAAAAGTCTGCAATACTTATTTTAATTGTCCACGGGTATGTTCGCACTTATTGTGTCTTTTAAAAACTTTCACGTGTTTCGATCATATGCTTTGTTTGTTTACAAAAAAAAAAGGAAAGTTTCGTTCCAAATTGAGAATGCGAGAAGAACGAGAGCGCACTAAAGAGCTCTCTTATGCCGAGTAATGTGAAAGAGCACTCTCTGCAAGAAAAGTTTAGTAACAATTGCATTAGGCTGTATAACAAACTTTCAAACACTGTAAAATTTTGAAATAATCCTAAACTTTTTAAAAAAAATTTATTCAATTTCTTATTAAATGGTGCTTTCTACAGTGTATCAGAATACATGGCAGCCTGACTTATCTTTGGTAGGCCTGATTGTGTTTTTATATGTATTTACATGTTTTAAATCCTATGTTTTCTTCTTCAGGATGGATATTTACTTAATTGTAATTTGTGTGTACTTTGTTGAAAGTACACGCCGGTTTTATTAGACAAGTTATTGCTCTTGTGTATTATTTTTTTTACAGGTATATGTCACTGTTATCTTATGTCACTGTTATCCTTTTGTTGTATATATGTTTTTATTGCCCCCCCCCCTCTCTCTCTCTCTTTTGTACATATTATAACAAGTACGAGTTCTATAGCATGTAACACTGCTCTTTGAACAATAAAAACTAAACTAAACTAAATTCTTGAGGCCCTTCCCTCGTCCTACACTGTAGAGCGAGGCAAGGTCTCTTTTCCCAAGTAACTACGATCAAACTGCCGTACATCAACACCCTTCCATATTGGCAGAAATTGGTTTCAAAACTACAAAACTACAAAACACACACACACACAAGTTCTATGAAAAGGAGGACTATATTTTATGATCAAAACTACAATCACTATGCTCAAAGGAAAATACAAAAAAGAAATGGCAATACTTCTTATATATATATATATATATATATATATATATATATATATAATCAGGTACAAATGTCTCAAAAGACACATTATAATTCGCAATTTCTTTTTAAAAAATGACAATTAGCGGAGATCTGTCACAAGACACTGATTCGCAATATATATTCATTGAAAGGCCGATATTTTAAAAATTCAGTTCTGAGCAGAAACCTTAAAATTCGGGCATTTTCAAACTCTATCATGCCATTACCCATTTTAGGAATTAAATTCTCGATTAATTTTTAAGGTGAATTGGCTTTGACTTTACGAAATATATTATAACAAACCATTTTTTCTCCAATACTCATATGAGTTTATATTTTCCAAACTTCTTCAAAATTACAGGCTACAAAACTAGGGAAACTCCACAACAGACTTAATTTTTACATTTCTCTTTTAAATGTGTTTTATTATACAACAGTCTATATAATTTATGAATGCTCTTATCATTACAGTAATTATTTTTGTCATGGGAAGCTAAGTTATTTTAATATTCAACATTTGTAACAATTATTTTTTAAATCTGGTTTAGCTTCAACATCCAGCAACCAAAAAATTACTTCTACGAGCAATGTTGGACAGCAATAGTCCAATATACTGGCTTTATGAGCTGTACATTTTGAATATACGATCACTTATCTCAGAATTGGTCTCGTCCCCAGCAGCCATCATTCTCTGCCGACACAGGCTGCCGCGCGGACTTCAATACTAAATCGAAATCAGGAGTGAACCATGGGAGGGGTTTACAATATTACCCTAGCCAATAGGAACGAGTTGCAGGTCGAGCAATTCTCAGAATTTGCGCATGGAACGCCATCTATTCTATTTAGAATTACGGTTGCGCGCTCCTTGCACGCTCGACGACGCTAGCGCTCTAGGCGCGAGCATGACGAACTATGGATGGCTGCCATGTTTCCCCTGTCTGTTCCCAGCAGGTATGCCAGCCGGATGTCCGTGTCGGGATCTGCAAGCGAACTTCGCGCATTCGTTACCGTTCGTCGACATCACACTGCTAGATCGTGTACACAGTAAGTTGCAGTTAGCTTATACGTATCAACAAGTCTTCCATAATAATTTTGCCGTGAAACGATGATTTTGCGTCGTGCAACTTAGCAAAACGACGAGCTGGCGGTTGACACACTAGGGCGATGTCGAGGCAAAGGCAGTCAATTAGGAACGTGTAAGCGGGCTTCAAATGGAGTACGATCGGTGTGTCTGGAGTGGCCACCGGAGTTCGCACCGATGGAACAAGCGCTGGCGGATTTCAAGGTCAACCGGTGCCGAAGACGAATCTCGCTGACTGGCCTTCGCAGGCAGCAGTGTGGGTTCCGGCAAGCAACTGCCTTAAACGTCCATCTCGGCTTGCATTTGCATTAAGGTAGGTAAAGGCTGTTCACGATTAAAGTGAGCACTTTTGAAATCAACCTTAGAAGAAAAAAAAGTCACGGCTCCTACCTGCATGCATTTTAACGGGCGTCCCGAAAAACATTCGCCCAGTAAGGTTGGTAACGATGGATGAGATGTAGTTCGTATCTTAACGTCGTATGAAAAGTGTTAGGTAACCGTTTCTGATAACTTGAATTACTTCTTTCGCTTTCCGTTTTTTTAACGCACAGAAGTGTGAAAATTAGGAGTTTTGTAAACTATTTCCGTCTCTAATAGTTTAGCAGTTTCACTAGACCGACGCACGAACAAAGTTTGAAGCCCATGGCAATGGTAATTTTGCGTAAGGCGGAGGAATGCGCAACGTGCACACGAGTATATTTCAAGCAGAGTTTTTAAAAAGTGCTCGTTTGACCGCGAACAGCGTATAGGTTCGCACCAGCGGTCTTTCGGCCGAGTGCATGAGCCAGCGGCCCGTGCCCGCGGTTCCTCGCGTACTGAGCAGGAATTCCGGGACGACAACGTCTTCTCAGTAGAGTAAAACTAACCTGCCTCGCGACGACACCAAGCTCGGGACATTCGTATCAACGTTTTTCCCTTTGTTGGCATCACTACATTCATCAAGTCCGGTAGACAAAAGCTTCTTACACAATACAGAACTTTACCATTTCACTTTGCGTTTCCTTTCCTCCAACGAAACCACCAATACACAATGCGATTGTAAAGTCGGAGTTTAGACAATTGAACATCGGTTCTACGAGCTTCCTTAAAATGTGTATCTTGTTATGCAAATAATTATTATATCATCCAGGAATGCATTTTACACGCCTTTTATAAATATAGGTTTTAAATTTATATTAAAAGTTTATTTCAAGACAAAAAACTAATTTATTTACTTTATTAAAATAAGTCAATCCACATATTTCCTGTTCATATTGTGTTTGTTTGCCATTTATTTAATTTAAGACGAACTTTGTTTAAAATCACCCTACAATGAAGTAACACGCTTTCCACGTAACCTCTGTTAGATTCTCGGCAAAATGGCTGCTTGACTTTGACTTTAAATTTCAACTTTTCTAAATCGTGAAGTCAAGAGTGCTTGACTTTACCTTTGACAGCCCCATTGTGTCAAGCTCCATAAGAAACGACATGTCGGAAAGCAAACATAAAGTCAAATGTTAAAGTTTTCAATTGTGTAAGGGTCATTAGACACGGGTAGTTACGGCAATTTGTCTTGGCGCTGTTTCTTCGTGTATGCATTATCTGTTTTTTTTTTTTTTTTAGGGGAAGGGGTTAGTAGAGAGAGAGAGAGAGGGGGGGGGGGTAGTTCGAGGAAGCTGTATCACAACTTACCGTAAATGTAGGCCTAATAGAAATACGTTCTCCACATCATGTCCTATAACGTGCTATAACGGTATCAGAAAATTTCGCCAATACGATTATTGGGGTCGCGGTGGTATAGTGGTTAGTTTGCTCGCCTCCCATCAAGGCGAACCAGGCTCGATTCCCCGCGGGGCCGCCCCCCCCCCCCGGATTTTCGCATGTGGGAATCGTGTCAGACGATGTCACTGGTCACCGGATTTTCTCGGAGATATCCCTTTCCCCCCGCTTTTGCATTCCGGCGCTGATCCATACTCACCTCGCTTCACCCTCATCGACTCTCAAGATCTCGCTTTTAAGAGATGTGTGGAGTGAAACTTTTTTTGTGAGATCGTTGTTTGCGCGTATTCGCGTATCTCGGTAAATATATGCTCTGTAAAAACGACCTTTTGCTATAAAAGGTAAAAAACTATTATCTATGAGACTGTGTTTTTACTTTTAGCATATTAAGTACATTCATGGAAAAAAAATCCTAAAAATGGTCAAATATCGCATTTTTGAAGCTTGCCTATGCAGTTTCCTTAAGCGGTAACTGAAAAGTACAAACATACGGACATAGTTTAATCGGCGGGCTTTCATTGCATGTAATAAAATCGTACTGTTAGAGATCTGATTTGCATAGTACAGGACCACGACGGAAACACTGCGCGACTTGCGCGTAGGAGCGATAAGGCACTAGGCGCGTGTGTAACTGTCGCCCGTATCGCTCCCTCGCTTCTTGACCTTGGACGCGCAGGTACACACTCCTCCCAAGAGCCGCATAAATATCTTCACTTCCTCGCTCACTCAATGCGACAAGTGTCCCGAATCTCTCGGATCTAAATATAGAGTGCATAGCCACGCGAGGTAGGAAGGGGAAAATGCTTTATTCGGGTACGGCTTTATTTGAGTAAAGTGTTCTCTAAAGAAACAATGAGAGCATATGCTCCTGGGATAGCAACGTAAAAAAAAAAAAAAAAAAAAAAAGTGAAGTGTTTTAGGAGTTAGAGACGAACTTTCAGAAATAAATAGGATGTTAATTAATGATGACTCTGTAGTCTGCAGTAGGAAACTTCATTGGAGATGAAGCAACAATATTAATTTTGAACCTTATAGTTTTATACGTTTAATTTATCTGGTTTCAAGTTTTGTGCAGTTGTTCATGAAAGATCCTGATATTTACAACCAACATATTTTAAAGAAATGAACGACAAACGTAGATAGTCATTCGAATTCATGACGTAGCTTCTTTTTTTTTTTTTTTTTTTTAGCAGTGCAGATAAGACAAGCAAAGATATGAAAGAAAAGACTTGCTAATAGTTAGTTACAGAAACTATTCGGTTGTTTCTTTCCAAGATTAAATTTCGTTGCTGATAAAAAATCGAGGCGCCTGTTTAATACAGGCAAGCTATTGTACGATAGATTTTATTATGTTCTGTATTGTTTTTTTTTCTCTGGAATTTATACGTTTCCGTTGTTATAAACAGTTGCAAGTAATTATTTCAACAAACTGAAAACTTAAATACAGTTACGTTTTTCTTCTCTAGTATCATTTCTTATTTCAAGGTGTTTCATCCGCTACATAATTCGTATAAAAGTCACTAGCATTTAAATATGCTATTGCAACTTTACAAAACACTAAAATGTTTAGCCTATGCGAATTTTTTTCTGTGTACAGTACACATATTGCCAGATAGAAGGATAGTGGAACTTTTATTCTCACGCGAATGTGACAGAAATGTGTCACGAGTATTACCAAGGATATAAGATCATAAGCAAAGAATTCAAATGCATGTTCATATGTATGTAGTGGCTATAGAGATTGTGTCTGATCTGTCAAGGCTATTAAACATTCTATCACAAAATGAACTGCTGTAATTAAAATAGGACGTCCTTAAAATTGATGTAGAAACATACACATAAACACACCGAAAACCATAGCTTAAATGACTGATACAGAGTCGCCATCATTCAAAAACTAAGTAGATACCGAATGCAGTATGTTGCATATAATACTACACTTATGATTTACCATACAAGGTAAGTAATTATATCATGTAAATAGAAAGTAAAATTTATTTAATTAATCAGGTTACAGATAAGTTATATGCTTCAGCTATTACTGGCTAAAGAGTATATAGGCTGTCACTACATATTACACGAGAGCTCTGCGTTACTGGTAGACACATGTCTACACACATATATACACTGGCTTTGTCTACCATGAGGTGACTGTTGCCACTTGAAAAAACATTCAAGTGGCGCTATATCCCGTGATCGTGGATACCACTAGGTAGATTTGCTAGCTTGAAAAAAATATATGGGCTATTAAATTAAATCAAGCTATTAAATAGCTTGATTTTTGCACGGTAACACTCGTATTGCATTGTCTCACTAGTCTTTCTAAAATATTATTCAAGCTATATCATACCTCAAAATGTCATGGCGGCCGGCTGGGCATCCTAGTAATACCGACGCCAGCCGGAATGCCCTACCATTATGTATAAGCGTCGGTCGATCTTTGTACATGTCTATTTTTAGAACACAGCATCCAGCAGAAGTTAGATTTTTCAAGGTCATGGACTTATATTGATTTAATTGTTAATGTTTGTCTTATTGTACGTATATATATATATATATATATATATATATATATATATATATATATATATATATATATATATATATATATATATATAAATCTAAGGAATTTCGTGTTTAGCGTAAGAGTGTTGTTCTAAGTCAGTATTTTTTATAGTTGTATTAAATTATGTCGTAAATATCCTCGTTTACTAGGGAACCCTCTTTCTCATGTTGAGATTATGCTAGCCTAAAATGAAAACCACTGAATCGATTTCGGTCAAACAAAATTTATTGACATCTACGCACTATATACAAGTTATAGATGACCGAATACGTGCATATCTCCAGCAGTACTGACAATTTACGAAACAACCATATTTCATCCCCGAATTGAAACTTAACTTTTTTTTTACATGAATACAAAACAGGGGCTTGAGCAATCGAGATTACAGCAGTCTGATTAATAACACTTTCTTGAACTGTAAAAGTCTTCCAACATATTGAAACTATCTCGAAAATCAATTTGATCTTTATAACCGCACGAAGGAACCGGTGTATTATGGGCTCTACGGAAAAAATTAATAAACACAATTGCGAAATACCATTACCAGGATTAGCAGTCATACCCTGCAAAGCATAAATATACACAACAGAGAAAACAAAACATAACTTTCTTGAAATTGAGTAACTTAACAGAAACATCATCTGCTTCGGAAAGATCAGTGCTAAATATCTTCCTTGGCCTGTATCTTATATTGTCCCACTTTTTTGTAAATAAGTTTTGAAAGACAGGAAATATTTAGAGATTTCAAATAGATTGTTAAATTGTTCATTGAAATAGTTTCTATTCAATATTGAGCAAAAAATGAGCCAAAGTCACCCCAGTTGAGAGAGAGAATGCCTGTGTGTGTGTTTGTGAGTGTAGAGTGTGTGTGTGAGAGAGAGAGAGAGAGAAGAGAGAATTGACGTAATTTTTGGCGAAATTGCCATATTGAATGCATACATAAGGATGGGCTAGGGCCCACTCTGTGCTTTCGCTGCCTATACTGGGAGAGTAAATATTGCGGATTAAATATGCGTGTGTGTTACTACCCCTTGACGGCAGTTCTACACTGCCAATCGCTGTCAAACTTATGGAAGAAGTAGAGTGGCTCCCAATGTAGTATTTAACCCGACTGTACAACATGCTGAGTTCGTTCAATGTAGTACACACGCTACTAAAATTGTCAGAAAAGTACGTTTAAAGTTGCATATGAAAGATGAAATCAGAACTACTCTGTCTAACACTGTAAAATATTTTAAAAAATTGGCTTACTTAGATGTTTTCTAAAGAATAACAAAATATATTTTCCATCAAAATTTAAGGGTATTTCCATTTTAAATGCTTCAGGAAAAAAATCGCTATATATATATATATATATATATATATATATATATATATATATATAAACTCCTGCTTGAGCAAGTTATCACAATTATTACTTTTTGCACCACTGTAAAATATTTAAATATTTACTTATTTAAAGGCTTTCTTTAAAAATAAGTAAGTATATTTTTAATCAAAATTTAACGGCACTTCCATTTTGAATGCTTCGGAAAAAATATCGCAAAATGTAAAAACCCCTTCTTGAGGAAGTTTATCACAATTATGTGTAATAATTAATACGTACATTTCAGCTATGAGAGCTATAATTTTTGTAACTGAAATGGATGCGTATAGAAACAATTTAAAATTTAACCTCTTGCAGATAATTCGTTCTGGGAGCTGCTACTCTTGCAGTTTTCGACTGACCATTAATCGCCCGTAAAAAGTTATTCAATCAAATTAAAATAATGCCTCATTGATGTATTTGTTTTCTGTAGAATATAAGTCACGTATAGGCTGTTCACGGGAAAATGGGCACTTTCGAAAGCTCTGCTTAAGATCTACTTGTAGGCACGTTGTGTATTCTTCCGTCTCATGCAAAATTAACATTGCCAAGCAAAATCAAATGCTTTGCAGATCTTCAAATTTTTACACTTCAACGCATTAAAAAAAAAAAAACAGACTGTGAAAGAAATAATTTAAGTTATCACAAATGATTACCTAACCCTTTTTATATGACGATAAGATATGCAACTATTTTCCATCCATCGTTACCAACTTAAATGGGCGCATGTCACTCAGTTCGTCCGTTAAAATATATGCAGGTAGGGATAGTGACTTTTTTCTAAGGTTGATTTCAAAAGTGCCGACTTTATCGTGAACAGCCTTTAGTGTCTTAGAATGCGCAACGGGTCACAGAGTTTACAATATTTGAATACTACCCTGCTGTTTAAGGGAGGAAAACAATATAGATAAGTCGAATAGAAGATTACGATGTAAGACCACAGAGAACGACATACAATTTAGATGGAAAATTTTTATCTGGTCTGAAGCCCGGAAGCGGAAATATCTATGCAGACCCACGAAGCGGAGATTAAGCTGACTGAAACCCCTTAAAACGTATTTAAGTATGCGCGTCACGACATTTTGTTTTTTTTTTTTTTCTCGACACGAGTTCCGTACGAATGAATCATCCGCGTTTTGATATAGCCCGTCCGAGTTTGTCGCTGCAGGCGAAACGGCAGACTATTGGAATGTGATTTGTGTTGCCGACCGAAAGTTGGCTGTAAACATCTGCGTCTTATTTTTATTATTTTTTTTTTCCTCCTTCCTGTATATTCCATTTCAGTCACGGCTGCGATATATCGCCGAAGGAATGCCCGCGGCTAGTGTATTTTATAGGAAACGTTATCTACTGCGGTTGATAAAAATTTCTCCCAGGTCCCGGGGGCTGGAGCCAGTAATGGGGGATTTGGGGGGGGGGGGAATGTCGTTGGCAACCTTACAAACCAACACACGTAGCTCTGGTGTTCTGACCCAGGGAAGTAAAACCGCGGAGAACTGGCTCGGGGTTAAAAGGGAATGGAAATAAGAGAGGCCATTTACTCAGGCGGAATGAGGCTGGTGTAGTACCCGGTGCCAGGCACGCGCGCCAGGCACCACTCCGGTGTTTATTTCGCTGTAACCTTTTACGGCAGGAATGTCGCCTTTCCATTAACTGCACGTCAGCCCTCGTGCTGTCCGCGGCGCTGCTGGCGCCGTATTGTGCGTCCTGGGAAGGCTTGCCCTTCTCCTCCGACCTTTCCCGAGATTTTGTTGACGTCGTGTCAGAAATATTCCTCGACATTTTCTAACCGTTACAGCTTTCCAGCCACTATTAACACCGAATTCGTCACTGCTGTATGTTCGCCCGCATACTCGCTAAGAATAATCCTTTTCATAATGTTCCCTTTATCTTTATTGGCCATTACGCACCCCACTGAAACATTATACGTCATTTATAATGTCTTTAGTTGCTGACTGTTTGCTCAAACAGACTCCATAAATTTTCCTGTTCTGAGCTTATCAACAAAAAAAGTTCGCAATGGAGTGAAAAGTGCGGCTATTTAATCAAGCATTTAAAAGCTCTAGTTTTTTTTTTTAATGTTTGGAATACAAAGCAAGTGCTGGCCAGGGGTGAAATTATTAAGTCTGCAAAGACAACTGCTCTATCTAAGATTCTATGTAAGCATGTAGGAAATGTATGTCTGTTGGCAATGGCTGCTGGTTTTGGTGCCGTACTGGACTACGTCACAGATGACCGTGTCTTTCACCTACAGTACATCAGACCCTAGGATCTTAAGAGCCGCCGAAACCTCTTCACTCACGCCTAACACCAGACAACGTACAAACACTAGCGACACCAAGTGTCGCTTGCCAGACGAAGGAAGAGACAAAGAGGGAGTCTGTCGGCCAAACCCATTTCCTATATTAGAGTAACCAAGAGAACTCTTTCAAAATACTTAATTTTACGACTAAAGAAAATTTTCCCAATATTAAAAGGCATTTTTTGAAAACCACCAACGTCGTTAATGAATTAGGACCACGGGTTTGACTTATTCCTGAAACGAAGCGTAACAAATTATTTCTTTAATTATTACATATTTGAAAGTTTAAACAACAAACATCATTTGACATACTGTTCTCATAGTAAATGGTTTCAAACTATTTGATTTTACAGCCGAAAACCATTTATCTCGCAAGTCTAGCGAGTAATCGGCAATATCAGCGTACGCTAGTGATTATAAACAACGATCGCGGCCACCAGTAGCGCACTCTAGCAAACGGCGAAAAAAAAAACATGGCAGGTTCGTAGTTTTGGCGGAAAGTGCGCTGTCGTTGTCCAATCGAGCTCCTGGTACAAGACCGTATACGCATTTCTGGATTCAGCTGGTATGTTCGTACTGGCAAGAGCATGGCTTCAAAGTCCGCATAAACTACTTTGGGCGATTTGTCTGCATTGCGATAATTTCCAATCAGTATTCATGTTAACGCATCTCAGTTCTTGCATGGGGATTCCAGGACATTTTGTCTTCTGTCCCGCATTTCAGCTCCTGTCTGTTCAGTGATTCGTGGTACATTATGGTACACAGTAAAAGAATTCTTGTTATGTACTGTATACACAATTTGAGTGTGGACAGTCAGCTGAAGTCTCGCCAAATGGGAAAATATCTTGCTGTTGGTGTTGTATACATTACCTTCAATGATTAGGAATGTTTCGTTTTTAGACACCTAAGCCTTGATTTTTCTTTTTAGCAAGATGTTTAGTTTTTTGTACCAATAAATGTTGCTTCAGTACCACATAGTATCAAATAGTTCCATGTATTCATAAGTAGTTAAATTAGACATACCTGCCTAGTGAACATGTAACGTCTCCTTTCGCTGTTTACGATAAAATCAGCACTTTTGAAAACCCTGCTTAAGATCTACTTGTATGCATGTTGTGTATTCGCCCGCCTTATGTAAAATCAACATTGCCATGTGCCTCATCGCTTTATTCATGCGTCGGTCAAGTGAAATTTAAAATAATTAGGGAAGTAAATATTATACAAATCTGCTCTTTTTTACACTTTGGCACATTAAAAAAAAACAAAAAGCGAAAGGAATAATTTTAAGTTTTCATAAATGATTATCTGACACTTTTTATTCGACGACACAATATGGAACTACTATCCAGCCATCGTAACCGACTTAGCTGGGCGCATGTCACTCTGTGCGTCCATTGAAATATATGCAGGCAGGGGCAGTGGCTTTTTACTAAGGTTCTTTTCTAAAGTGCTCACTTAATCGTGAACAGTCTATAGTAAAAGCTACCAGAAGTGATTGTATTTTATTTCCAACAACAGCATTGGCAATGAAGAGTCAGTACATATTTTCATGGTGACTTATCAACAGGATGTCACCTTACAACGTGCCTCTTCAGTTCGTCCTCGTACTATACAACTTTTTGTTCAAGGATGTGTTTGGAGTTGCAGATTCCCGGCGCAGTTTTGCTAACTTCAAATTCAATTTAAAAATACTAGATGAATTTCTCCAAAGTTTGGCTACTAGGATTACTTGTTTATGTTACTCCATATATTCCATGGTTTGAATTTTGACTTTAGATTTAAAAACAAAATTGAGTTTGGCTGTGTTGGGGACACGGCCCATGGTTTTGCGTGAATACGTCTACGTTGACGCGCTCGGACGCCTTGATGTTTATTTTACGTTCCCGGCACCGCTTCGCTCGACCATATGGGGGTTTTATGGACGTCACTGTATTGCTTTTGAGATGCTCTTTCCAACCGTATACAATTTCTGTATTTCGACTTGGCTTTTGGACGAGTATAGGCCGACATTGTGTTAAGTTTTCTTCATTTTTACATTAAGCGCATACAATTTCACCATTACCACGCCATAAAAAGGTTTTTATAAACGCAATAGATTGATGTTGACGATAGTTATCGATTGAAACCTAAACGAGCGTCGTAGCTTATCCTAGTCAAAAAAGTTATACTACGCGGAAGTTATGAGACGCAGCGAAACGAACTCAAGATTGCCACCCCCCCCTTTTTTTTTTCTTTCACCCTTTTTCCCCTCTTTCCACTCGCGCACGATGCTTCGCAGTCCTCACTAAACGTGAAGTATTTTTTGATCAGTTGGCAATCGAGTGGTGTAACTCAAGTGGGATTGCCTCCCACTATGGTCGCAAATTTAAAGAAAGACGTATTTAGGTCAAAACACCTTGCATATCGTCAAGAGTGCCAACCACCAGGCCCTGATTTGCCTGCCAGAGGTCTGGAAGCACGAATACGCTAAGGACAGTTCAGGCACGTACACCATATATAGGCTATTCGCGGTAAAGTGAGCACTTTAGAAAGCCCTCTCTTTTAGTATAATAGTCAATAAATATATTTTATTTTAGCCTTAGACGTTAACTTCCGAGTATGGTGGGATATACACACCGTGTTTATTACTTAAATGGTAATATTTGTTTAAAAAGGTGGTTGAAAGATTTAAAAATTGGTTGAAAGATTTAAAAATTGGCTGAAAGGAAAAATAACCAGGGTGTCGAAAGTTCTCACTTTACCGTGAACAGTCTTGTACCTTTTCGCATCTGCGTGCAATGTAGCGAACTTGCGTGCAGCCTCCGTTGGTAACTCACCTCTACGAGACGTTCAATCGCGACCCTCTCATTTTACTTTGTAATATCTGTACATAGTTTAAACCAAAGTCGCCTGGCCGCGTGTGTCTGTGTATTCGGCTAAGCCTTTTTAACTACTTGATGAATTTTGATGCGGGTTTCGCCGTCAATTCGAGAATTTCTTGAGAAAAGTTTAGGTTAATAATACATTAATATTTAAAGTAACGATAGTAGAGAAATGTCGACGTTTTCTATTCAAGTCGGGAAAAAGCCGCTTTTCAGGCGCTTACATGGCCAATGCTGACTAAACGTAAGAGATACATCAAGTTAATGTACTACAGTTATTTATTTTTTTTTTACGGTAGCCCACAGTAACAATTTTTGTCATTTAGGGGTTCACTTATGAAGACTTTGTAAACAACACAGTATTAATCCTATGTTAGTTACCTTAAGCATTTAGTGTTTATATTTGTTGTAAACATAAACAATGCCATGTTTGTAAATCGCACCCGAGCGAGTCCGGGACGGGTCGCTAGCTAAACATAAAGATGTACTTGGAGAAACTCCCGTTTTAACCATTCTTTAAAAAAAAAAAATGCATACAAATAAAAAATTAAAACAGGAGAAGGAAACTGGTCTTCGGACATGAAACACTGTATGTGAATGAAGTCTGCTTAGGGCTACGAACAGCGTTAGCAGACACATTGAGGAGTTAAAGAATAAACACACGTATTTACTGAAGCTCTGCTCACCGTATGGCACCCTACAGACAACCCATATGAACGAGTTTCTCACTATAAAACACGAGCTCCAATACGGTTCCTTGTAAGTTTCATTGGCTCTCATGTCTATAGGAAATCTGCTTAATTGAACATTTCGTCAGCAAATGTTGTCAATCCAAACATTATCAAAAGTTAGACAGTGATCACTCTAAATTAGAACCAGTGGAAAACGATAGATTCGCAGTAAAATTCAACTACTCGAATTAGTGAATATGGCTTCCCTTACAATCGGTGGAAAACCTCTAGTTATTTCAGTGATACAATTTCGCTGGATTGACTATAAGTGACAGCCAACTATGTGCATCGATTTAAGTATTTTTTTTATCAACTTTATCCTAATCATTACAAGAAATAATTGAATTTCCGATAGTCTATACTCATGTTGTCAAATTTAACGTAACTTAAAATAAATAACAATGTCTAGAATTTGAACCAACATCGTTCCGTTTATAGACTGTTCATTGTCAATCGAGATACCAAGCCATTGACGACTTAACTGGGAAAAATATATGTTTTATAATTATTTTACCAAAAATATGTAGCTTTAAATTCCATGCATTTTCTTTTCGTTTTTAGTTTAATTGGTAACATTAGTATTTTCAAAACAAATAGTTCGTATAAATGCCCTCTCTTCACATTTGATGCAGTTTAAACCTTCAAACCGAGCGCTATGATTATTAGGTGAATACAAAATGAATGACGTATAAATTAAATGAAAGACTGAATGTTCATGTTTCCTGGTAAAATAGTATCAAAGATGTAACTCGTATTAAAATTGTTTTTTAATTTTTTAATTTATTATATTTTATATTTTTTATTAGTTTATGCGTTGCTATCTCATTTGATACACGTTGTTTGACTGATCCATCAGTTAAAAAACAAGTCACTGAAAAACAGCGGATGAAATGGTTGCTGAATCTGTGGGAAATGTCACTAAACCATTAAGCGAAGGAAACTTGCATTTTTTCACTAATTATTCAGTTGAATTGACTGAAGTATCTGTTGAATAAGCCAGCCGCAGGTAACTGATTTTAACAGTGAAATTCTCGCTGATTCAGATTTATAGAGTGATGAAAAAGTTCTTTGACCTCATGAATTCAGCTACCGCTTATAAAGTTGTAAATTATGTGCCCTTCTTCTTCAATGGATATGGAGAGGAACCACTACATTATTTGCCTCGTTGAGCCTGTTAGATATGTCCGAGGGCTCGCGGAAAAAAAGTGATACACGAGAACGAGGTAGGTAATGGTGTTTTTGAAAATGTAATCAGGTTGGGTTAACCCTTTCAGACCCACTTTAATTTACTGGTTCAAGTGTTGTAAACAAAAAAATTTATTATGTGTGCTTTACTTAAGTCGACAAACACTTGTTTCGTTGTCACGACCAATGAGCTGTAGGCTATACGTTCAACTACAGCTGTCCGAACCAATTATGGCCCTAGACTAGTAAGACTGTTTGCGAATCATTTACCCACTGGTAAAGTAATCGGTCATTGAGCTTCGCAGTAAGAAGGGAAGACCAAATACTATCTACACGTCCGTAATATACACAATTGCGTACACTGGGACTGAATGGGTTAACCGGATTGACTCGATCGTTGGGGATTGACCTGGTTATCATGAACGCGTGAACGCTTGCAAGTAATCCAAACTTTAAGATGGCGGGGACCCATTATGCAAACCTGGAGCGTTTAGTTAATTTATTAAATGCTATACTAGATGATCGTGTTGACGAAGAGTATTGTTTAAATTTTATTTGTTTAAATAAGCAAAAAGTCTTTTAGTATTAATGTTCACTGCTCTTAAACACTATCTTTGTATTCAGTAACAAGTTAGTATAAAATGTAATTCCGAAGCGCTGGATGACTGGGTGAGTTAAATTTTACATTTTTTGATTATTTCGAATTTTCATAACTCACATCATTAGGTACAGGAAAAAAAAACTCCATCTTCATTTTTTAACGAAAATATACTGCCGCATTTTTAGTATTGTTTAATATCTTTGTTGTTACAATATTTACATATTTTCGCGCCATTTCATGTATCGTCTGCTGAAGCGAATTTATCACGGCGGTGAAGAGAAGCATTCACCAGAACCATATTGGGATTTGGTGTTAAATTGGCAACATTTTCGAACGCAAGTTTAATTTGAGCAATCAGTTTCTAGCTAGCAGAGTAAAAATTTTACTCTGACATTTTTATGCTGGTTACTTGCCGTAAAAACCTTAGGGCATTCTGGCTATGCGGTTCCGTGCTTTGATGCGGAGTAATGCAAATATATGTATGTGGTTTTTAAGTATAATTAAGGCTGGTTTCGTGTGCGATTCTGTCTCCGGATAGATTTTCGCCATAGAGACAGAAGTGTTAAAATGCCCAGTAAAATAAACAAAAATTAGTTCTCAGTTTAGACTTCGCCGGCAGGGAATACCATTTGAATGATTAATAGAAATATCATTATCTATGACCCAAAGAATATTTTTTTGTTATCTATTGCTACACCAAGTCGTTATCATCACTAACTAACAACAGCGAAAAAAAATTTGAATGAAGAGCATAACGCAAGTTGTAACAAAGCACATGCCAAAATCGTGGGTTAACTTTCTTCCCATCCAGAGGAATAAAGCGTGAAATGTGGTTACATGTCTGGGAACGCTTTGCTTCCCTGCTAGAGATACCATCCATATCTCTGATCACAGTGCATGTTGCACGAGGTGTGTTGTTGAACACGTGGGGTAACTTTCTTCCCATCCAGAGGAATAAAGCGTGAAATGTGGTTAGATGTCTGGAAACGCTTTGCTTCCCTGCTAGAGATACCATCCATATCTCTGATTACAGTGCATGTTGCACGAGGTGTGTTGTTGAACACGTGGGGTAACTTTCTTCCCATCCAGAGGAATAAAGCGTGAAATGTGGTTACATGTCTGGGAACGCTTTGCTTCCCTGCTAGAGATACCATCCATATCTCTGATTACAGTGCATGTTGCACGAGGTGTGTTGTTGAACACGTGGGGTAACTTTCTTCCCATCCAGAGGAATAAAGCGTGAAATGTGGTTACATGTCTGGGAACGCTTTGCTTCCTTGCTAGAGATACCATCCATATCTCTGATTACAGTGCATGTTGCACGAGGTGTGTTGTTGAACACGTGGGGTAACTTTCTTCCCATCCAGAGGAATAAACCGTGAAATGTGGTTAGATGTCTGGGAACGCTTTGCTTCCCTGCTAGAGATACCATCCATATCTCTGATTACAGTGCATGTTGCACGAGGTGTGTTGTTGAACACGTGGGGTAACTTTCTTCCCATCTAGAGGAATAACGTGTTCACTGTTGTCCTATGTGGCAGTGAACTGTGCACAAGACGTATATGATGGCATTCCAGACGAAATTGAGCCCGCGTTTCTAAACTACGTAAATATAGTTGTGAAAGGAAAGTTCTTTTAAGGAAACAAGTTTCCCAAAGGTTTTGAAGTGTATTTCGCAGTTGACTGTACTGATAAATTTTTACTGCATGTAATGTGAAAAAAAAAATTCCAAATGGAGTCTCAAATCTTGGATAAGGCCAAGCTATATGTGCAGGTTTTAGGCGCGAATTTATTTAAGTTTAGTAAGTAAGGGGTCCCTTTGCCTCTATCAACGTTTTGGAGTAAGGAGCATGTGTCCATTAACGGTAGTTAACAACAAACCCTAGAAAATCAGAAATTAATAAGAAATATTGGCCATTCTTTATTCAGTCATTTCAAAACAACATCTTCCAATAACGTAATAAATTTACCTGCTCAGAGTAATTTAGCCCCTTGACATATTATCCCGGGAATTATTAGTTTATTTTAGGCATACTGCCAAATAGGTAAAATTCTGACCGTTGATGTGCGTGGTCAGAAACCAGGACCCATACGGGCATATCCTTTGCGGGAGTAATCCTAATTTGCCGCTGCCATTTCAGTGAAAAAAAAAAAATTTCTAACTGGTTGCTCTTCATGTAGTATGTTTTTCTCACGTGGCTGTAGTGTCGGCAGCAAGTAAGTACACAAAAAAAAAATTCCTGTATGTTACATCAGTATATATGGAAAATTATTGTGTAAGTTTAAGGGGTCAAAGAGGAGCGAGAATTAAAACAAATGTCACGTAGGCTTGCATGTCGCTTGCGATGAGCCAATGAAGGTTCATTAACACGCCCCTCGCTGGTCGTCGTCAGTACGCCAGTTGAGGGCCCGCTCCACACAGTCGAGCTGGCAAGTTGCGTTTGCTGCAACTGGCTATAGGCTGTTCGCGGTGAAATGAGCACTTTTGAAAGCCCCTCTTAAGATCTACTTGTATGCACGTTGTGTATTCCCCCCCGCGTTATGTAGGAATGACATTGTCATGGGCCTAATCGCTTTATTCATGTGTCGGTCAAGTTAAACTGTGAAATTATTAGAAAATTAAATATTGAACAAATCTGCTCGTTTTTACACTTAAATTATATTTATAAAAAAAAAAAACATAAAGTGGAAGAATTAATTTCAGTCATCAGAAATTGTTATCTAACACTTTTTATTCGACGTTAAGTAACGGAACTACTTCCCATCCATCGTTACCAACTTTACTTGGCACGTGTCGCTCAGTGCGCCCGTTGAAATATGTGCAGATATGGGGCAGTGACTTTTTTTCTAAGGTTGATTTCAAAAGTGCTCACTTGATCGTGAACAGTCTTTAGCGGTTGATCGCAGTGAAGGGAATACTACAGGGCTCTCGGTGCCTGTGCAACTTCCCGTGCCTGCTCGAGGCATGCAACTCGCGAGCGAGGCCATGCAAAGTAAAGGGCCTGCCACAACTGAGCAATGGCGTCTGTCTGATCTGTCCGAGCTGACCGTGTTGTAGCCGATACAGCATTCGATTGGTTCGCGTGACCTGCGACGTCAGACGCTGATGAAGCAGACCATAGAGTAAAGATGGGGTAGACCGCCGCTTATTCGTCTTCTGCGCGTGTAGGTACCCAACGTTGACCTACCCCAAAGGAACACAACTGTCAAACTCGCATGGTCAACAGTTATGAACGTGTTTGTTTACATCTTAATTTTTTTAATGGCATGCACTGTTATATTAATAAAATACTTTTACCAGTTTAAATTTAATAAATAATAATTACAAATTGGTTAGAGGAAGTATAAAAACGTCTCACAAGCACTTGTTTACTAAACAGTGTTCTAACCTCAAACTCAATCCACGCCATTTTTGTGCGCATGTAGGCAGAAAAGCAGTTCATGTTGGCACACGGAGATTGGGTGTGCGCAGCCAGCGAGATCGGTCTACCTCATCTTTAGTCTATGGTGCAAACGTGAGTTGAGGTGAGGTGCTGACCGACTGGAGATTGATGAACTTCATCTCTCGAGGTCAGACAGGTCGAACTGCGCCAGCATCTGACGTCACCTGAGCCGAGGCCAACGAGATGCTTTGTTTACACACAGAAGCGAGATAGCGCGGGAAAAGTTAAGAGCCGTGCACAATCTATTCAACAGCGAGTGAGTGAAGTGAGAGAAGGTATTTGGGCGGCTCTTAACAGCGAGGTCTCGAGAGCCGATGAGTGTGATTGCGGTGAGAATGGAGCAGGACGAGAATGAAAAGGGCGGGAGAAACGGGAGATCCCCGAGAAAGTTAGCCTACCAGCGACATCGTCCGGCACGATTCTCACATGCGAAAATCCGGGGGTGACCCGGCCGGGGATTGAACCGGTGAGAGGCGAGTAGGCTAACCGCCCTACCACCGTGGCCTCTATTTAATATCAAATAGATTCGTTTCGTTGTTTCCTTATGGAGAGCTAGACTGTTTGCTAAGTATTGCAGTACGACATTTTTAATGACTAAATATTATTTATTTTTTATTAAATTATATGGCGCAAGAAAAGTTCTTTTGAAACGGAATACTTTCTACGTTACTCAAAGGAAATTTGGTCTTTTATGAGCCACTTACTCTCACATTGTTTATATTTTGAGTACACTTTCATAAGCAGGTATTTCTGTGTATGTAAACATCACCCGCGGTGGAGTGATACAATTGTGTTACCATTTAGACAGTTATTTAACTATAGTGTACTCGTTCATGGGACAGATTTTTCTACTACTTCAACTCTAAATCTAATAAGATATAATAGCACCAAACAAAACAGTATAAAACTGTAATTTTTCTGCTGATAAACAATGCAGTTTCTAATACAAGTTTAGTCGCAATAATTATGTTACTGATAAGTTTACTGGTAATAAAACTAAAAGAAGCGTACTTCGTTTGCAACTAGTTTAACCGTTACTGAGTGTAAGTGGTGACAGCTTCTCAACTCACCTAAGAGGTATTTTCCTCCCTTAAACGTGAATATGGAGCACCTTCTACAGATTCGCTGTCAACGTTCTTTAAGTAATCCATTTCACGACAATTCTGGGACACACGCAGTTCACAGACAGAACTTGACGTTTATTTCACACAGATTATGATGAAATAACCACGAACTAGCTATAACACTGCATATAAACATGTGTTATCAAAAAGAAGAACTTTTGCTGTGTTAAAAGAACGCACTAAAAACGCGAGGTCATAGTTTCTGTAACGAGTTTCCATCTATCGTTACCAACTTTACTGGACGAATGCCACTCAGAGCGCCCATTAAAATATATGAATGCAGGGGCAGTGACTTTTTTCTAAGGTTCATTCCTGAAGTTCTCACTTTATCGTAAACAGCCTTTATCAAACATTTTTTGTTAAAAGTTTTTTTTTTTTTTTGCAAGTAGTGACTTGTTGAGGATTCTCAAAATTCACTGTGGACTTGCACAGTGTATTTGTCGCGTCTGAGCTCGGGTCCAGCTTCGTTCTCGATCGTAACCGGGCCTTGTGAGTGCCCAGTGATACGCCCCTCTGAAATTAGTTCCTCGTGTATGAATTACTTACCAATCCGTTCTACTTAGCACCATAATATCGTTGCGTAGGCACTTGCAACTCGAAAAAAAAAAAAAAAGTGTTGTACATACGTGTAACTAGTATAGATGAATGCCGGCTAGAATGTTTGACCTTGTGTTTATCTTGAGGGGGGGGGGGGGGGAGGAAACTTTGGTAGCTCATTATAAGTTAGTTCGTGCTGTGAATTTGCTGAGCCTTCGCGAAGGAGGTTTTTTTTTTATTTCTAGTAACATTACATAAAAGTTTCATCAAGTTTCGTTGTCGCTGACATTTCAAAAAAGCGTGTTTATTAAACTGAAGTTATAAGCCAAGTTCGCTGCTTACTTTCTCCCAGATCTGGTAACAAAGTGCACTGTTGACGAAAAAACGCTATAAAAACATAAACTTTTCATATAGCTCACGGTTAACACTTATATATATATATATATATATATATATATATATATATATATATATATATATATATATATATATATGTGTGTGTGTGTGTGTGTGTGTGTGTGTGTGTGTGTGTGTGCGCGTGTGTGTGTTTAGAAATTGTGGTTTATTTCCTTTGATGAAATTTAATGCAGTTATAGGCTGTCCACGATCAACTAAGAACTTTTGAAAGCCTTGCTTTAGATCTATTTGTAATCTACATTGAGTATTCTTCCACTATACGTAAAATTAACACTGTCATGGGCGTCATTGCTTATCCATGAGTCGGTCAAGGGAAATTGTATAATTATTTTAAAATTCAATATAAAAAAAATCTGCTAATGATTGCACTTACCAAACACTTTTATTTCAACGTAAAGACGTGGAACTACTTTCGCTCCATCGTTGCCAACTTAACTGATTGCACGTGAGTCAGCGTGTCTGTTGAAATAAACGCAGGTAGGTGCATTGTCGTTTTTCAAAGGTTGATTTCAAAAGTGCTCGCGTGAACTGTGTATACAGAATGTTGCAAAATTGCATGGCAATACATTCCTCACGTCTGGAGGAAGAAAAAAATATCATAACATAGGTACGCAAACACTTCGTTTCTTTACTACAGCCCGTAATACATACCTTATAGTGTATGGCCCGCGGGCTGGATCATGTTACTGTGGAATACCGTCTCAGCTGTAATTGGCAGCCCCATACCAGCCCCCCGAGGAGCCCTGATTTGAATCCACTAGATTTCTACTTGTGGGGGCATTCAAAGGCACTTGTGTATGCAACCTCAGTGGACGATGCGGGCAGCCTCCGCAAACGGGTTGTGGCGGGTTTCCAGGGTTTCATCAACGCAACTGGGTTGCCATGCCAACGGCGGGTTTGATGCACGCGCTAGTGCTGGTGGAGAGGGCATTTTGAACATTTCCTTTAGTGCCAACGGTAAGCTTTCACACGTGTGTAACAAATTCGCGTGCAGTTCCTACCGTTCCAGGCGTCGCTTATCATGCGAACGAACGCTGCGATGGCATTCCACAGCGACACGATCCAGCCCGCAGGCCATACACTGCACGTTATGTATGACGGGTTGTAGTATAGCAACGAAGCGTTTGCGGACCTATGTTCACATGACATTTTTTCATCACCCGGATGCGAGGAATGTGTCCCCGAAATATTGTCGCGCAGTTTCGCAACAGCCTGTATAACACGTTGAAGTCAGGCAAAATATATTTTGCACACAAGCACGGGTCTGTTTTTTTGGGAAACCCAAAGTAAGAATTCACAAAGGCGTCTCCCTTCTCCACTCCAGCACAAAGAGTGTCTAGTACAAATTCCTTACGTGCGTGATCTCAAAAACTGTTTTGCATTATACATTTCGCGTTCCTGCTAACGAGTATGTTCCAATGTAGCGCTGTACTCAAAAATCTGACGTGATTACTGCTCACCTAATATCCGGTCGCTACTGTTTCTGCAGGACGTGATTTCCGGGAGACAGCATAGTTAAGCGGCGGTGTACATATCAATGAGCTACGGAAAGGAGAATGTTATACTGAGAAAAAAAAAATTCCCCCTTTGGTGTAACTTTACATGATATGTATGTGGCGCCCCTTAAACAGGCGTATATGTTTAGCATGATATTTGTGTAAAACAACTTATATGCAGTAGCAGTAAATTTACATGAAATGCTGTGGTAAATACGCTTTACAGTTCATGTCATACACTTTCCGTAAATACGTTTTAAAAAATACTCGACAGTAAAACACATTTCTCTTATTCTAATGTACACCCCTTTGTCAACATTAGAACATTCATTATTCCGCGCCTTTCTAGCAGGCTTAATTACAAGAAGTGAAGTGAAGTGAAGTGAAATGGGCGGCTCTTAACATCGAGGTCTTGGGACTGTCCAGAGTCGAACTCAAGAACCTTTTGTTACCATCCAGACGACATAATAACTACACCCATAACGAATTCGTAGTTACAGACGACTGCAATTTTTAAAAACAGCGATTACCCGTTGGGTGGTGTTTCCTGATTCCGTCAGTTATTCGCAAAACACATTTTATTTCCCCGCGACATTTGTTTCCGCTGGGTCAGGTAAGCAGTATAGAAGAAGGCTCTAGAAACGCGAGACAACTGAACTTCATAATCGTAATTCCTTCTCGCAGTCGTTAAACGAAACTAATTGCGTTTGGGAACCTGTTAAATAAATATATATATATAAATATATATATATATATATGTGTGTGTGTGTATATATATATATATATATATATATATATATATATATATATATATATATATATATAACTTGTTCACAGTAAAATGAGCACTTTTGAAAACCCTCCTTAGGTTCTACTTGTATGCACGGTACGTATTCTCACGATCTTATAGAAACTTAACACTGCCATAGGCCTCATCGCTTCATTCATGCGTCGGTCAACTAAAACTGTGAAATTACCAGAAAAATAAATAATTTACAAATCTTCTCATTTCTACACTTCAATTAATTTAAAAAGAAACAGAAAGTAAAAGAAATGATTTGAGTTACCACAAATTGTTGCCTAACACTTTCCATTCTACGTTAAGATATGGAACTGCTTTCTATCCATCGCTACCAACTTTACTGGGCGAATGTCACTCAGTGTGCCCATGAATGTATATGCAGGTAGGGGCAGTGACTTTTTCCTAAGGTTCATTTCCAAAATGCTCACTTTATCGTGAACAGCCTTTACTTAGATTTAAAGCGATTATATCATTAAAACATTTTTACTTCCACATACATTATCTGGAAGGATTTTCAATCACCGTTGTGTTTGTACCCACTTTAATACATTTGCATTACATGTTTGCATCGTTCTGTACAAAAACAATTATTAAAAGAAAGTTATTTTACAGTCTTACTGTACATGCAGTTTTACGCAATTTTTAAAGTAGACCTAATTTAATGAAGTTAATGAACATATCCATATTTAAATATACATTTTTTTTTTCCTTTTTGTGGTTTTACTTTATTTGTTGTTATAAATTTACCCATGAATGGTCGTCTTATAATTGCACCTTGGAGTCTGTACCTTATTTTAAAAAACGCACTATTTATTCAGTATTTTTACAAATACTTTAGCATGTTTAATTCATCGCATATGTTATTGTTATTATATCTATACAATATAGTACTGTGAACGGTAAGATGTAGTTAGTTTCGATTCTCAGGGGCTCTTGTATAAACTTACCCAACATAGTGCTGTTTTTAAACTTAAACATACAAACACATAAAGTTACAATTTTTTTTCTGACAATGCAGGAGATGAGGAAGAGATATTTTGGTTTATTTTAATGCAATAATTGGACTGCCACGAACCAGTAAAGATGTAGGAAAACAGCGAGGGTTGACGTCTTTCATTCGGCCTTTTGAAATATTTTATATTAGTGAAGCTGTTTAAGGCAAAGTTGGCGCTTAACAAACCTTTGGGAAAAAAAAATCCTTATCCATGGCTACATACACACTGGCATGTAGACTCGTAGTTAAGTTGGCAACGAATCGATACAAGTAGTTCTCATACTTGACTAAGGTTAGTTCTGCTCAGCTTAGGAACAAAACGCATTTTCTTGTTGGAGAGTTTGGTGTGGGGAACATTTCCGCCACTAGGTGCGCAGTGTTCCAAAGATGTCACTTTTAATTAAAATTTTAAGCTACGTGAATAATACAAGAGAAATATTTTACCTAGTAACGTAGTTATTTTATATTTGAATGATGCATATTGAAATTATTTTCTTTATGACGTAAAAAAAAAAGAAGAAGAGAAAAACGGTACATATGGGACACTAGCGCTTACCTAGTGGTGAAAAATATTAGTTGCCGAACTAAAAGCATTGAGCTTGCCAACCTCAGTAGAATAAACCTCAACTTGACGTTGAACTGAGAGAGTAAGTTTTACATTTATGGCCGCTGAAGTTGGCTTTTCTCTGATTTTATACACATTCCAGTTCGAATTTACATTTTACTAATTCATCTACATTCACGACAGTGGGCGGGGAAGATATTTCGGCGGCCGCTTAACGTCGAGACCTTGAGAGCCGGTCACTTAAGTGGACACTCAAGTGGGTGTCAATCACTGAAATAACATTCACTGTAAGTCAGTTGATTAAGCCACTGCTGACCAACGAATCAAGCAAATTAGCTGGGAACAAGTCGTTTACAGCACTGAGATTCTTACGAGTCAGCGTAAATCACAAATAAATCAGTGAAATTCAGCCATACTGTAAATTAGTAACCCGTTACTGATTATCAGTTGCGCATTTTTCACTATTTTCACACAGATTTGGCTTGGTTCTCACTGTTTCACATTTAGAGTGGAGAATTAATAGTGACGAAGCCAATGTCCATGTTAACTTTACACATGATGGAAGGAGAGAAATTTTCAGTTTCCCGTAAATAATTTATACACGAATAAAAAAAAAAGGTAAATAATCGACAGTAAGTAATCACTGGCCGTATTTCAATGATATATATGTTATACATAATGTAGACACCATGGTTCCCATTGCTTATTGGCAGAGCATACCATATAGTCGCCAGTGGGGTGGGGTCGCGTCACTGTAATCACCAGTCGCCTCCCAGAAAGAAGAAACGCGTGCAGTTGGTCGGGCGGGTTTTCTCGGGGCTCTCCCGTTTCTTCCACCCTTGCACCTCATTTCAGCTGTCGGCCGACAGTAAAAATAATTTTTATTTATTGAAAACACTAATTCAGCTGCATGATATAAATTAAAAAAAAATCAAATGTATGCGACAGGCCTACGTAAAACGTAACAGGTACTTATAATGAAATGTGTGTAATGGACCAACTATGAAATAGGCAATTCACGGCGAAGTCACCACTTTTGAAGTCAACCTTTGAAAAAAAAAATTACTGTCCGTTAACAAGTCATAGACTGTACACACACCGGTCTGCATGATCCCGCAGTTAAATTGATAGCGAATTAAGTAGAAAGAAAGTGCTAAGTCTTGACGTATTGCGTATGCAATGCTGGAGTTGGTGTTCGTATTTCAATTCACATGTTAGAGTATGATTTGGGATGTTATAAAAATATTTCGGTGCCTTATAATTTCACGTTTTTACTCGAATGAGACATTAGACCACTGACAATGTAAAATTTTACATATATCGCGCAAGACTACCAAATGGATACGACTGTGGAGACCTGCAAAGTTCGCATTATCACTTAGCGACAGACTGAACTCCAAGTCACTGCGCATTTGGCTGACTTCCGCCATAGGCCGGCGGTATGCCTCGCACGTTTCGCTGGAATCGTGACCCAAGACTGGCCAATCATCTTTAACGAAGTCAAGCAGGTAGGTGCCGCTACTTACGGATAGTGAAGAGATTCATCGAGGTCTTGAGAGCCGATGAGGGTGATTTGGGGGTGAGTATGGAGCAGAGTCGGAACGAAGGGGCGGGGGAAGCGGGAGATCCCGGAGAGGACCCGCCGACCAGCGGCATCGTCCGGCACGATTCCCACTTGCGAAAATCCGGGGGTGGCCCGGCCGGGGATTGAGCCCCGGTCTCCTCGGTGGGCAGGCGGGCAGGCTAACCGATCAGCCACCGTGGCCTCCGCCACTACAGGTTAGTGGCCAATAAAACCTCCAGCTGTGATCAATTATATACAAAGCAGTGGAGTTAATCCTGTCACCGAAAGATAACGCGAATTGTGCAGGTCTCTACGAATGAGGAGAAAAGTAACTTGCGGCTACCGCCCACTGTATCTGGAGCTTTTTCCGCGTTTGACAACGAGAAGCGCGGAAGCGATAAGGAGGACACTGCCACGTGCATCAAGTGCGACGTCGCCACTAAGCGCAAAGCTCTGATCTGGTGTCAAGTGTTCTCGTCGCACCGCGCGTACATATGGGACTTTGGCGGTGGCATTATTATTGTATTGATGGAAAGTCTGCAGGAAGATTCAGTGCAGGGCTCTTGAGTAGTTTTGTAAAAGCCTATTTTTAACCGTCTTGAAGTAGTGTGAAATTGTATTTCAAAAGTGCGTGAAGTTTTGAAACTACTCGACAGCCTTCATCTGAAGTGTGTGTGTGTTTTTTTTTTTTTTTTTTTTTTTTCGTATAAATTAACCTTAGATAAAAGTCACTGCCCGTGCATGCATATATTTTAATGGGCGCACTGAGTGATATTCGCGCAATAAAATCAGTAACGGTTGATGGAAAGTAGTTCCATATCTGAACGTAGATTAAAGAGTGTTAGGTGACCATTTGTGACCATTTAAATTATTTATTTGGTTTTTTTAATGCATCAGTGAGTAAAAATTAAGAGATTTATCAAATGCATTATTTTCTAATAATTTCACAGTTTTACTGACCGACGCGTGAATAAAGTGATGAGGCCCATGGCAATGTTAATTTTAACATAAGGCGGAAGAATACACTACGTGCATACAAGTAGATACTAAGCAGGGCTTTCAAAAACAAAAAGTTCTCTCTTTACCGTGAACAATCCATACGGCTCGTAATTAACTGGTGGCAATGCTAGTGCTATCAAGACGACGAAGATGGAGAGTTTCCTTTCCAGCGACCGTCAGGGGTTGCGTACTACCCCCGGAGATTATCGCTCTGCTTTTTCCGCCCCGGCAGACATCTTGCGTCCGTCCCGGCACGAACAGGGGAGGAGATGCGGAGGGGATGATAAAACGCCGCGAGTGGAAGGGGGAAGGGGTGGTAGAGAGAGAGAGAGAGAGAGCAACGATCAGTCGAGGGAAAGAACTTCGTTTCTCGGAGACTCTATTACAATTCCATTTGCAGTTGGATTCGTCCCTTGCTGATTGTAAAACGCAACGATGGAAGTTTGGATGGCGGTGGTGCTGGCCATGGACTCCCTTAGACTTCTGACAACGCCAACCCTTTCTGCAGCGAGGGCGAGCCGTTACCCCGTCACCCCCGGCCAACCACCCCTCAGTCGAAACACACACACACACACCCCCTGACGACATCCAGAATCGCGTCATCGACTGGCGACAGTCGGAGAGCGCGAGGGCGGATATGCGATGCGACCGAGACTTCCCCTGGCGAGGGTGGCGTGTGTGTGTGTGGGGGGGGGGGGGGGGGGTTTGACTGGACTTCGGCAAACTCCGGCCAGAAAACTTCCCCTCTTAAACTCCTCTCGCAGAGTTTTCCCAACTCGACTGTTTCATCCTGAACTGGCTGGCGTTAGTAGGTCGCCGCGGAGACAGCTGTAACTCTGTACGTCGTTGGTAGGAAACGCGAGAAACAATCACCCGCTCGCCACAGCGAAGACGCCGAATGACCAATCACGCAGAAACTCAGGACACGTATCCGAATTCAGGTATATGCTTGCGTACTCGCATCCTTGCATACTTCACTTGCCCTTGGCACCTAACTTGATGAATTCGGACAGGCAGTCTTGTTGGCTTCGGTAACACTTATTAGCCAGCTAACCACTTTTAATGTATATGTATTCCGACTAAGAATTTGATAATATTGCCGAAAGTTTTAGTTAGGGGTTAAATAAAGTATTAAATAATATTTCAATTTAATTTACATTAGCATATAATGTCTTGTATTATTGCATCTCATTGCAATTTGGATTTTTATTTATCTTTGCTTCTGTAGGTTAGCAACGTAGGCCTAATACGAATTTATTGTTTAGACCTTTTTGTAAGGCGAACCTTGCAGTAATTGTTCACTCAGTTCAAAATTCTATGTTTACCAAGTACTAATGTTGCCCTTACGTCCGTGGTTGCCCTATAAATATTTAAATAAAATAATTATGTCGGAAATTAATTATAACCTACAATTGCTTCTCAAACTGGCGGCACGTATTCCGCAAGTACGCAAGAAGTATACAACTTCGTTCACTTGCAGTTCGGACAGCATGTACGACCGGCGACAGGTGCGAACAAGTATGTACTTCAGGCGAATTCGGACACGGCCTAAGCCACCGTGTGTACATACATCGTGAACTCGGCCGGCAGCAGCCGGGCAATGGTGGATCTAGAGACACATTAAGGGCCCCGCCTGCCTGCTTCGTTTTTCTCCTCTTCTGGCCGAGAAGAGCGGGAGCTATAAGGGTCACAATGGCACGCGCTACAAGAGCGCCATCGCCGCTATGCACGGGGCTCTGAACTGGCGTGCAGCGTTCTCGCAGTTCTGCGGTGTACCTATGAGAATCTCAGCGGTAGCCATAACATTTTATTGGATCCTATTATAGTTTAACTCGTGTCCGGCTAGTACGTTTTAAGATACGGCAGTCTGAAACAGCTGTTTCTAACTATATGGGTGGGCTATATTTTAACTATAATATTTACACTATGCGCGGTAACTTTAGAACAACATTGTCCTCGTCTGGGTTATGAATTTTTTTTCCGTAGATTAACATACAAGGGCACGCCGTTTGATAGTTTCGATAGTAAACAACATCTCGAATACTCTGCAACGTGGTTCTAGCGCCTATAGGTTGCTCACGGTAAAATTAGCACTTTTGAAAGTCCTGCTTAAGGTCTACTTGTATGCATGTTGTGTATTCTTCCACCTTGTGTAAAATTAACATTGTCATGGATTTCATCACTTTATTCACGTGTCGGTCAAATGAAACATTTAAATTATTAGGAAAGTAAACATTTTATAAATCTACTAACTTTCTGTATACTAATGCACAAAAAAAACACGAAGTGAAATAAATAATTGAAGTTATCGTAAATGGTTACTTAACGCTTTCTATTTGACGTTAAGGCATGAAACAACTTTCCATGTATTGTTGATTACTTAACTGGGCGCATGTCACTCAGTGAGCTCGTTAAAATATATGCAGGCAGGGGCGGGGACATTTTTCTAAGGTTGATTTCAAAAGGGCTCACTTTATCGTGAACAGACTTTACAATATATATGAACGCAAACAGTGAGAAAACATGTGTGTTGGTAGCGCCTAGTAATAAATAGTTATCATGCAAAATATTATTACATCTGAGAGGGCATCAGTTCGGTGCGTTGCCCTTTGGTGTAATTTTCTAGATTTTGTTAAGCTTTGGTTGCATGAGGCGGAGGAATATTCTGGAAGCAGAACTTTAGGCCCCCCCGTACACGTACAGTTCTGCCTTCCGATCGGGCCTGAACAGTCCTGGCCTGAAAGACAAAACTGGCGTGTATGTGGCGTGGCGGCCTGCAGGGAAAATCGCCTGGACTGTTGGCCTGTGAGAATGCCCTCATTTCCGCCGGCCGGCCAGCGAGCTCACAGGCAGAACTGACGTGTGTGGACTTTCCGGCAGGCCGATCCCGCTATGTGCCATCGCTCAGTTTGCTGCACGCTCCGTGTGGATATAGGTAGTGGGTAATTCTAGGATTAATATAATTCATTTTGTTCCGGCAAAGTGGTCCAAAGATTTTGTTTCCGAGTTCATCGACTCATTTCGGGGCCTTCCGTGCCTGTGAAAAGTCAAGTGTAGAACGTACCACAGTCGTGAAATGAAGGATACTGCGTACGCACCCCTTCTCGAAAAAGTGAAAACAATTGATCCCGAAGCAACAAGGGACACTATTTTGAAGGGGAGGAAAAAAACGCAATTTACGTAGTAGCTTCCGCAAAGAATACAAGAAAGTGCAACAGTGCAAGAAGTCTGGAATGAGCACACGAGATACATAGCCCTACGTGCCAAAATTATGGTTTTTACCAGGACCTACTATTTCTCGTGGACCAACATTAAGCATTGCAAGGACTCTCAAATCTTGACGAAGAAAGTGACTCACAGGTAACATGCCAATAACAAATTAAAGCATTTTGCTGACTTCAGTTTATTATGTAACTTAGTTAAGAGCCTTAGGCGTATACATCCGTGTAATATAGAAAATTATATTTGCCACACAAAGTAATAAACATAATACAACTGTTCACTCGTGTAAATATTCCTAGTATAAGCATATAAATGTAATATGAAAACGATACAATTCAAAGATCACAACGAAATATGCTAAGGTACTCATCTAGGGATTAAACAATTAAAGTACAGGACTTGTATAGTGAAAATGTTACAAAGCAAGTTCTTATAGTTATGTTGTTTTAATTAATAGCTAATATACAGTAATTATAACATTAAATACATTATAGGGTAAACACTATATTCAAGTACAGGTACTACTATACTGGAGTTATAGACAAATTTGTAAAATGCGTATATGGGTACCAAACAGTAATTGAATATTCTAACGAAACCAGTTTATCACTACATTATTATGTACTTATTTTACTGCAACTCGTTTCTTCACTTTGAAAATATACATAAAGAAATGCCTCTACTCAATAAACCTTTGCTGCCAAGCAAACCTGACCTTCATTGCTGAAGAACTGGACAAACGACTCTCTAACGAGTTTTGCACTATCAGTTGGATGACATGCGGTTTTACTGAGACTCGTAGATTCGTTGCAGCGAGGTCCAGGCGTAACATTACCACTTTCGAACTCCTCATCCAAACATCCCAATGGGGTGTACTGATGTGGTACCTTTGAACGCAGGGAACTGTGAATGGCGCAACACGCCATAACAATGTGGTGTACTTTAGTCAAATCAATTAAAGATATAGGTTTATGCACAATACCAAATTTTTCAACAATTGTACTGAAAACACGATAGTTAAATATCTTACCAGCTGGAGTGGCTACCTTACGGATAAATGGCTTCATGGCGTATTCCCTTAGTGGAAATACGTCATCCACCACTAGCACATACCGCATATTTTTCCAGCGATAGTTCCCTCCTTTGGCGAATTCAGGCTCCCGTCTTCTAGTCTTTTCGACAAGTCTGAGGCCTCAAAGAAACCTCCATCAGACACACGCCTCGTTTATTCCAAAGCTGAAGTACAGTAATTCATGATTAGCATTTGCTATACCTAATAGAAGTTGACTGTGAAAGTTTTTGTGATTGTAAATGTACGATCCAGATCCTGGAGGCGGCTTGATGGCTACATGCTTCCCATCCACGTCTCCGATGCAATTCGGAAAGTTCCAGCGATGTTCAAATTCCCCCGCAACGTTTCACCATTCCTTCTCCGTTGTTGGTCACTGAAATAAGACAAGAAAGGGATATTGAGGGAATGTTTAGCACGTGCACAGCAAAACAGAGACAGATATTTAGGGAAGGGATGGAAGACACTATTTAGTAGTGTTCTGACGTTTCTTCAAGTCATATAAATGAAATTGTTATCTTTTTTTTCCATATATTGCTTTATTGTCTTACCGATATGTAAAACACTATATGTGCTCATGTGGTTTTTTTTCTTCAGGTTTTACTTGAAACGCTACAGGAAACTGACGATGAAACAGAATCTACAACACAACGTTCTCATTCAAACATTGAGCAATTAACACTGTCGCGGAGTTAAAGTCGAAGCGGTAGAGCAAAATCATTTAAGCGCAAAAATATTTTGTCCCCCCAGGTACTAAATATTATCAACTGTAAGTGAACGTCTTGCGCAGGTAAGAAAATAACATTAATATGACATTTTCGGCGAAAATGTTGCGGCAAAGTTAAGAACTTTACTGACCAAAGAATAGAGACTGTATGCAGAAAAAAATTATTAATGGAGTACTATTCGAAGCTGAAATGGGAAATCTGTCTAGCAATTCTGCGATCACGTATTTGCGCGATTCAGCAGGAGACGACCGCAACGAACCTCCACTAAACTTCACTGTTTGCGCCATCCCAACAGTATTTCGCATCGCGAACGTCGCATATTTTACACATCGCCCGTCGTTTGACTCATGATTGTGGGTGAACGTAAACGACTCATTCCAGGTGATTCTTCGCCACTTACGGCCAAAATATGAGAGAGACCGAACATATTCTGTGTTTACAACCGCAGGTGTAATAATTTGTAGTATATTTCGCGGAAGTACATTCAGTAGGGAATATCACGATACATGTCAATAAACATTCTAGGCAGTCAAAGCGTACTGACAATATTGTTTACAAAGTCTTCCTTTTTGTGCATCTTTGTCTTCGAAAAGTTCTGTGCTAATGTACGTTAAACACGCGGCGACTAAATATTCGTTTAACCTAGTAACAAGTAGTTAGACATTTGGGATGAATTATGACACGTGTTTATGTTTTTAATAAACATCTACACACGTACAAATGTATTTCAGTTCATTTTATTACCTTGCAATAATTCCTCTGTGCTTTGAAGATCGCTTCGCAGGTGTCAGGTATTATCTTCCCCAGCGTTAGTGGAGCTTTGCGACAAGAGAATTCCAAATCTTCAAATGTTCTACCAGTTGCTAAATAGCGGAGTGTCGCCATTAATATTTCATTTGGTGTTATGGCTTTTCTCATACGAGTATCATTTTTTTTTTTTTTTTTTTTTTTACGAAAGCAGTAACCATGCTTAAAAGTTCCAGGTAAGTTGACTCGTCCGTGCGCAGGTAGTTTGTCCAGTCTCCTGGGTAACTTGGCTCGTCCATGCACAGGTAGTTTGTCCAGTCTCCTGAGTAACTTGGCTCGTCCGTGCGCAGGTAGTTTGTCCAATCTCCTGGGTAACTTGGCTCGTCCGTGCGAAGGTAGTTTGTCCAGTCTCCTGGGTAACTTGGCTCGTCCATGCGCAGGTAGTTTGTCCAGTCTCCTGGGTGACTTGGCTCGTCCATGCACAGGTAGTTTGTCCAGTCTCCTGGGTAACACCTCAGTTCCGTAAGCAAGTCGACGTGTGTATAATAATTCTTTCTTTGGAACCATTTTTGTCTATATCTTGCGTTTAGGTTTCTTATTTTCTGCAGTGCACATGCAATAGTTGCCATATGCTAAAACTTCATCGACTGTCGGCATGGATTTACTGAGCAACTAAACACTTGCAGTACTCGCACGACACTGAACAATGTAATGACATCTCTCGGCCTACCGGTGTGTGTGTGGGAAGTGCTCGTGACAGGCCAATATGCTACGACTTCATCGACTGTCGGCATGGATTTACTGAGCAACTAAACACTTGCAGTACTCGTACGACACTGAACAATGCAATGACATCCCTCGGCCTACCGGCGTGTGTGTGGGAAGTGCTCGTGTCAGGCCAATATGCTACCACTTCATCGACTTTCGGCATGGATTTACTGAGCAACTAAACACTTGCAGTACTCGCACGACACTGAACAATGCAATGACATCCCTCGGCCTACCGGCGTGTGTGTGGGAAGTGCTCGTGACAGGCCAATATGCTACGACTTCATCGACTGTCGGCATGGATTTACTGAGCAACTAAACACTTGCAGTACTCGTACGACACTGATCAATGCAATGACATCCCTCGGCCTACCGGCGTGTGTGTGGGAAGTGCTCGTGACAGGCCAATATGCTACGACTTCATCGACTGTCGGCATGGATTTACTGAGCAACTAAACACTTGCAGTACTCGCGCGACACTGAACTATGCAATGACATCCCTCGGCCTACCGGCGTGTGTGTGGGAAGTGCTCGTGACAGGCCAATATGCTACGACTTCATCGAATGTCGGCATGGATTTACTGAGCAACTAAACACTTGCAGTACTCACGCGACACTGAACAATGCAATGACATCCCTCGGCCTACCGGCGTGTGTGTGGGAAGTGCTCGTGACAGGCCAATATGCTACGACTTCATCGAATGTCGGCATGGATTTACTGAGCAACTAAACACTTGCAGTACTCACGCGACACTGAACAATGCAATGACATCCCTCGGCCTACCGGCGTGTGTGTGGGAAGTGCTCGTGACAGGCCAATATGCGACTGTTCTGCCTGTCAGGCCGATCGGAAGGCAGAACTGTACGTGCATGGTGGGTCTTCAAGTCTGTTCACGGTTAAGTTAATACTTTTGAAATTAACCTTAGAAAAAAGTCTCTGTCTTTACCCGCATGTATTTTAATGGGCACATTAAGTGGCATTCGTCCAGTAAAGTTGGTAACGATAGATGGGAAGTAGTTCCGTATCTTAACGTTGAATAAAAAGTGCTGGCGATTAATTTGTTATAACTTAGATTATTCCTTGCTCTTTCTGTTTTTTTTTAATGCATCGAAGTGTAAAAATATGCAGATGTTTAAAATATTCACTTTTCTAAAAATATCACACATTCAGTTGACCGCCGCGTGACTAAAGTCATGAGGCCCATGGCAATGTTAATTTCACATAGGGCGGAAGATTACATAACGTGCATAAAAGTAGATCTTAAGCAGGGTTTTCGGAAGTGCTCATTTGACCGTGAACAGCCTATAGTAAAGCAAAGCGTCGCAAACCACGGCGGCTGTAACGCAACGAGTGAAAACGCAGGAACATTGGGTCTAGCTGACACAGCGGGGTTGCGGCAATTAATCAGCATCTAACAGTAGTAACCCTGCCCGGGCTAAGAGGGGCGGCCAATAGGAATCAAGTATGTCGGAGAAGGTGGGCGTGAACGAGAAGTGTGATGGACACGACGGCTGCCGGCCGGTGTGTTAGTGGTGCGGCGATCGGGCGAGTGAATGAGTGAAGAGGTCTTGAGAGCCGATGGTGGTGAAGTGAGGTGAGTATGCAGCAACGCCGGAATCCAAGGGGCGGGGTGGGGGACGATCCTCGAGAAAACCCGTCCGGCACGATTCCCACATGCGAAAATCCGGGAGTCGCCCCCCCCCCAGGGGAATCGAATATCGTTTGCCTTGGCGGGAGGCGAGTAGTCTAACCACTACACCACCGTGCCCCCCGCGACGATTGGGGGTAAGCGCTTTACGTTAGGGCGAGAGAGCGAGCCCGGAGCTCCCTTATATCCTAGTCCTTCCATATTTGATTGTCCTCCACATCTATCCCTATTCCCACTAATCACATAACGTTGTAATTAGGCCTAATATAAGTTGAAATAGTAAAGATCATCCTGAGTTAGTTAAATGGGTTAATTAATAATTCTTTGACTGCCCTTCATGAACTGAAGTGTACTCCCCTTGACAGATAATGGCGAGGCTCTGAACTAACGTACATTGTAACAAAAGAAATGGAAAATTACCTGACAAGTGCAAGGTAATATCCGCAAACTTGTGTAGGAAGCAACGTTTTCCTTTCGGGTAAGGTAAAATTGCCGCACTCTCGGGGTAAAATTCACGTACATGGTAGTGGGAAATCCCACACATGGATGGGAAAATCACTTTACGACGCGTGAATCTCATCAGCATTGTCTCAACAGCTAAGTGGGAGGACGCGCGAGAAAAACAATCAATCAACACACTAATATTCACTCCTGCTGTCATGTTGCCGTCGTGAAGTTATGAATAGCGCATCGGCTTATCGTAGTACAGTACCATGCTGCGCGCCCAACTACCAGCAAGTGTTGAAGATTCTAGTGTTAAAGTTCCGGTTACTATTTGTCAGAGGATTTCTGTAGGTAGTAAAAAAGTAAACAGTGTTAATAATCCGGGATACTTTTAAATACAATGTTATGATATGATATAGTTAATATTCCCTTACTTGTATGGGATTTCCTCCCACTTTTATCAGGTATCTTTTCCGTACAATTAGGGAATAGTAAATGATGTAAATTTACTCTACATTAAATAAGTAATTTTATCATAGATGTAGAGGTAATGAGTTTTCCTTACATGTAAGGGAATATTACCTCAATTTTTTTTTTTACAGTGTGCAGTGTACTCATCGTGCTGTGTGTACCTGCGGGATTTTCAGCGGTGGTCGCATAGTAATATTACGAAGATTGTGTAGCGATTTTCAGTGCAGGGCACTTGAATACTTTAGTGTGTACCTGACGCGTGTATTATGAGATACATCGCTTTGGAAAAACATTTTGCGGCTGTGTTGTGGGGCTCTGAAGTCGTGTTTCTAATGTGCGTGATGTGTTGAAAGCACTCAGCACGCCTCGCCTAATGTGCGTGCGTGTTCTTTCCGTGGTTCGGCACATTCGACGCGCGCTCAGTTGTTTCACGCGGGGGGGGGGGGGGGGGGGGGGACGCGTATTTTCAAACACACTGCATTATGTTCAAAACACGTGCTTATAGGCTGTTCACGGTAAAATGAGCACTTTTGAAAGCCCTGCTTAAGATATACTTGTTTGCACGTTGTGTATTCTTCCGCCTTACGTAAAATTAAAATTGCCACGGGCATCATCACTTTTTTTTCATGTGCAGGACAAGTGAAACTGTGACATTTTTAGAAAAGTAAATATTTTACAAATATGCAAATTAGTACATTTCGATGCATTGAAGAATACAGAAATCTTAAGAAATAATTTTAACTTATTACAAATGGCTTTTTACTCGACTGCATTATTAACTATGTAATTGCTTTGAGGGCTAACCTAAATTTAACCACAGTAAAATCAATATCCAAGAGTCCAAGCCATTTCCCTCCCCTCTGTGTCCGCACCTGTTCATCGTCCAGCTGTTTGACGGAACACTGTTAAAGGCTGTTCACGACAGTGACCACTTTAGAAATGAACCTTAGAAAAAAGTCACTGCTCCTTCGCCCAGTAAAGTTGGTATCGATGGATTGAAAATTGTTCCGTATCTTAACGTCAAATAAAAATTGTTAGGAAATTATTTGTAATAACTTAAAATTATTTCTTTCGCCTTCTGTTTTATTCAATGCAACGAAGTGTTAAAATGAGCAGATTTGTGAAGTATTTACTTTCTTAATAATTTCACAGTTTCATTTGACTTACGCATGAATAAAGTGACGAGGCCCGTGGCAATGTTGATTTTACATAAGGCGGAGGAATACACAACGTGTATACAGGCAGATCTTATGTCGGGCTTTCAAAAGAGCTAATTTTACCGTGGACAGCCTATAGCTAATCAGTGCCGGTAGACTACTTAGTAAAAATTTTCTCTTCTCGTTTCGAACAATTTTTTTTTTTTTGGAAACTGGTTGCCAACGATTTTCCTGTAACCTTATAGTAGAAACATTGCACGTCCATTTTAACACCGCCAATCAGAACCCGGTTCGGTTATTACAAAGAATTTTTTTTTTTTTTTAATTGGAGAATATTTGAAATAGTAACAAAGTGCATATAATACAAGTATACAAAAGTTATTTACAGCATAAAATTCGTTACATGTAAGTTCAGTTCAGACTAGTAACTGCATCTAAGTGGGGGTGACTGAACTCAGTTCACTCGCTGAGGTACCTTGGATCGTGGAGTTGCTACATGTCACACAAAGAAAAAAAAAGGGGGGGGGGCAGTAGCAGACCACGAAATAAAAATATCACTTATGCCACATTTTTATATGTCTGAAAATTTCTCGTTCAACTTAATTCAATTTCTAGTTTTATTAGTTTGGACAATCCGAACATCGGCAAATCCGAACATCGGCAAATCCGAACTGGCCCCGGTCTCACTTAGTTCGGATTTGGTGGGGTTGCAGGGTATATGCATGTATAACACATTATTTTAGAAAACATACAAAAGATTTATGCAGCTAAATATTCATAACAAAACACGAAGTTTAAATCACTTTCTTGATCAATTTCAACATTGTTTTAACGTATTCCACGATAAGGTTTTGTGAAATGTAGTATAATTTATTTGTATTGTTACAAAAAGCCTCTTCGGTAACTCGTTTCGAAAGAATTTCTAGTACAAATACGAGAAAATTATAGTGAAACAAGTTAGGCAGCTGGACTCACAAACCTCCCTCATAACCGTCAGTCATCCGTCTGTGTGTTCATCCGTCAGTTGAAAACGATTCACAATTCCTCACCCGTCAATCCTTCTGTACGACAAAATTTCAGTGCAGACAACTTTACATCGCGATCTTTCTTTAGTTGGAGGTATATTTTGGTTGAAATAAATTTTCAAGATAAAAATATATCTGGGGAAATCGTTCCTGAATTGACCCCCCAAGTATAAATAAACATAGATCCACCGCCTTGCCTTTTATTTCAAAGTGCATATTCACGTCTACAGAATGTCGTCAGAAGGCGACGGCCCATCCCTCCGCCCGTCGAAAGTTAAAGTTTAGGAAATGTTTGACGGGCGGACGGATACAAAAAGAAGTTGCCCTGCGATTGGTTGAAGATCACGTGACCGCCAGACGGACGGACGACTGATGATGCGACGGATGGTTGTTGAGTCCAGCTTAATGGGGAATTCATAATCTCCTCGTAACGTACGTACCGTTTTATGTTGGCAGACTTTTCAAATAAAAACGTGAGTTTGCGAAGTGACATTATTATTTCGTGTTTTGTTTTTGTAGGCTTTGTGCAAAACATTTATTCTAATTCTCGATAGTTTTAATTAGAATGATATATTTATTATTAAATCGGACGTTCGTATTGGTTGAGGCTTCAGCTGTACGTAGGCCTACGTAGAAGTTGAAAGTTGAGCATATCCTCTCTTTTCTATGTACGCACGCACGCTAAGTGTGGACGTGAATGGACGCATGTAAGTAGTAGGGAAAGGGAGTGGGGCGCAGGATGGCAGGATTTGGCCGCCGCCGTGTTGTTACATCAACCGTCCACCATCTTTTTTTCTTTTCTCCCCTCAAAATTCCCCCTTTCCCTTAAAATCGACCAAAATTCCCTAAAAATTTCCCTTTTCCCTTAAACACTCCCCTTTTTTTCCCTAAAAAAAAATTCTCGTTTTTCCCAGAGCTGGAAATAGGGACTCGTGACTCCGGCGAAGGGGATCAGTGACTCCGAGTCAGAAGAGCAGGGCCAATGACCTTTGACCTTGAAAATGTAAAAATCCAAAAAATCCCAAACAATAGAAAAATTCACGAAAAATAAAAATAATACCAAACATTAATTATTAAAAAATAATTATTAAAAATGATAAAAAATTATTTAGAAACTTTTTTTTTTAAACTTACATTTCTGAAGGTCTCTCCCCCCCCCCCCCCTCCAGCACCGTGCCCAGCAGATGACTGACTCCATAACCCCCACTTCCCTCACCTATACTCATTCCACCATCTTGATTTTTTCGTTCGTCATTTGTTTATACATTACTGGAGGCCACCATCTTGGTAGGTGACCACCATCTTGGTAGCTGAGGACTATCTTGGAAGACATCCCCCATCCGCCATATTGGAAGTCAATGACCATGAGCCTGACCCCATGACCTTGAAAACAAAAAACTCGTGAAAAAAATGCATATAGGTAAGTATGTAGTGTTCAACTTTTATACTTACATGCGTACGTAGTATACTTGGAGGTTGTGAATCCGTCTTAAGGAACTTCCCGCAGCACGCTGCAGGATACACTCTAAATCTGAATCAGTGGGAATTTCACTGTTTCAATCAGTTAACAGTATCTATCTGATTCAACAGTCACTTCAGTGAGTTTAACTGGCGAATCATTGAAAAAATGCCCGTCTTCCGTCACTTATTGATTCAGTCACATTTTCCATTAATTCATCAGTCATTTTTTTCCGCTGTTTTTCAGTGATTGGTTTTTTGACTGATGGATCAGTTAAACAGCGTTTAAAATGGCCGTCAAACAACGTGTAATAATGGCTGTCAAATAACGCGTATCAAGTGAAATAACAATGCATAAACTAATAAAACCAATACAAAATACTTTCTAAAATGTGTTTCTTCTTTCAAAACACAATTTTGTGAGTTAACGTGAACATTCAGTCTTTCATTCCGATTTACGTCTTTCATTTAGTTTTCATGTATTGATTACAGCACACTGTTTGAAGGTTTAAACTGCGAATAATGTGGGAATAGAGTGAATTCATATGTAGGCCTACTATTCGTTTTAGAATACTAACGGTATCAATTAAACCAAAAACGAAAAGTAAGGGCATACAATTTAAAACTGCATGCTTTCGATGATGATATACAAGACATATATTTTCCTTTTCCTTCTCAACTCAATTTGGTACCACAGATGGTATGGTAATGTCTAATAGTGAATTGGAAAGTGTATGTGAGTTCAATCCCAGCCCCCTACCAAAATATTTTACTTTTTTTTAAATTACGGTAAATTGCGCAATATAAAGAGTAAAATATCGTAAATATGTTTCTTTCCCATAATTATTTGGCTAAATTCTGTAAAAACTAAATTTAATTCGCAGTTGCAGTTGGCCGTCACTTATTCAATCAGTGAAATTTCCTCACTGAAGCAATCAGTAGTTTTCCCCTGATTCTAAGTGGAGCAATTTTAACTGATTAGAGTAGTTGAATTTCACTGCGAATCAGTGGTTTCCCACTGATTCTAATTTACATTGTAAAAGAGTTTTGAGGTAAAATTCCCTTACATGTAAAGGAAGCTAATTACCTCTACATGTAACGTAAAATTACCTCTTAAATGTAGAGTAAATTTACATAACAAGTTAAGTACTATTCCCTAATCATACGGGAAAATTACCTGTCAAAAAAGGGGGGGGAATCCCATACTAGTAAAGAAACATTAACTATATTGTATAACAAAATTCTATTAATAAATATCCCGGAAAATTAACACTGTTAATATTTGTATTACTCATATCCTCTGACGAATAGTAACCGAAACCTCGACACTAAAATTTTCGATAGTTGATGGTGGTGGGCGGCAAGTATGATCCACAGTCACGATAGGCCGATGCGTCATCCATTACACCATGACGACAGCGTGACAGCATAAGTGATCACGACGACAGCGAGACAGTACGAGTGAATATAAGCGTGTTACACAATTGTTTCTTCAGCTCCCCCCTCCCCCCCCCCCCAACTTAGCTGTTGAGAATGCTGAAGAGATTTTCCCATCCATGTATGGGATTTTACACTACCGTGTACGTGAATTTTACTCCACAGTGCGGTAATTTTACTCCACAGTGCGGTAATTTTACTCCACAGTGCGGTAATTTTACTCCACAGTGCGGTAATTTTAACTAGCACGTAAGGAAAACTATGTTTCCCCCAACAAGTTTGCGATTATTACCTAACGCTTGTCAAGTAATTTTGCAATTATTTTTACAGTGTATGATAAGCTACGACGCCCGTTTAACCTTCAATCGAAAGCTCTCGTCAAGATCAATCGATTGCGTGTATAAAAGATGTGTAGCGTGGTCATGGTGAATGAAATTGTACGCGTTTAATGTAAAAAAAATTACAGAAATCGTATACGGTTGGAAAGAGCATCTCAAAAGCAATCCAGTGATACCCATGAATCCCCATACGATCGAGCGAAGCGGTGCCGGGAACTAAAATAAACACCAAGGCGTCCGAGCGCGTCAGAGTAGGCGTATTCACGCAAAACAAACGGCAGTGTCCCCAACACAGCCAAACCCAATTTTACAATCTTTTTTTTTTTTTCCACTTTAAGTAAGTGATTTACGTATGCGCCCTTTTTCACAATTACACCTTATCACCTATACAAATTTAAAAGTCAGGCAAAAAGTTTACTTGCTTGCCAAATTAATACATTTGATCATTACGAATAACAAATAGAAAGCATACTTAATTTCAGCAAAATTTTGCAAAATTATTTAGGGAATTTTGTAACTCAGATATAGGCTATCTGTAAAAAGTTATATAATATAATACCGCAGCTAAGGAAGACAGCTTTGAAATAAATAAATAAAAATGTTTATTGAAGTTGCGCCCTGTAAAATGGAATTAAAATTTTCTTGCTACAGTCCAGTGTTCAAGTTGTGAGAATTAATATGTTACGTAGGTCAGATAGTTCTGTGAGCTATAAAACATTTAACAGTAGAGCTACCGAATACTAAGAAAAATAAGCTAAAGGAAGAATAGCATACTTTTTTGTCGAAAATTGTGATGTAGAAGTTAGCCGCTATACACTGATAAAATCATTTGTTTTTGAGGACGAAACAGTTTTGTTCGTATACAGCCAAACAGTTCAGGATATTTCGTTAACTAATTACCATTTGAAATGAAGCCAAAACTGTTAACTGTGACAACAAAATCTGCCCCAAAACAACGTATGTGCTTAAATTTATTTTATATATTTGTTTACCTGTGAACAACTGAGTATTTTGTGGACTAAGAAAATCAATTTATCCCAGTGAAAGTTTGGATCGGGTTGGAAGATACTGATATTTACAAAACACTTAAGAAATATGAGAAAAATTGCAAGTGAATGGGCGAGGAATAAATTTATATCAGCTAAGAATAAAAAAAGAGACCGTATACAGAAACGATGCGTTATATCTAGGACCGCCTGCTTTTCGAGAAAAGTTTTACACGCAGGCTATACTTCAACTTCGTACGTACATACTTGCAAATTCCCTTTAGCTATTGGCCACGTGTCTCGGGTGGGAAGACATTTTATACTCTACTCGGCCAAACAGACTTAAGTTACCCCGACATTGACCGTCCGTGAATGGCTGACAGACAGGTAAGACACGTGAAAGTTGACATCCTCCAATTACAAATGTGTAGGGGTAGAGGAATTTCGCGGAAAGATTTCAAGACAAGTTATTCTCCACAACACTGTAGGGTCGGTTACCTGTCTTGAGTAGCCGAAATACTTTCTGACACGTGTTAACTGTCTGCACACGAATCACGTAGGAACCGTGCCGGTGATTACGAATTCCGAGTGGCCCGGCCAAATATGAAAACGCCTTCTCAAGCAGACAGCAACCAATGGCAATAGACGAACTACTGATGGGTGCTTATACTATTGAAGTCTACCCTGTACTCATATTTTTTTACGCGAAAAACCACCAGCTCTACAAATGTGTTTTGCAGTACATCTAGTCCTGGAATCTTTTCGTGAAAAACAGTTGACCCTGATTAATATCGTGCAATGGTAGGTTATTCGAGAAGTTCCAGAAGTTACAACATAAAATTTCCTGGTCTGCCATCGTGAAAAAAGTTGTGCACTAGAGTCCGTTAAATAGAATGAGCGGCTATTTATCTCCATTCTGGTGAAAAGTTACGTGAATGTGTCTACCTGACGCAAAGGACTGTTTTGGAGTGGCGAAGTTGGCTGTCGACGGCGCGTTGCGTATTTCAGGCCAAACTGGTCAGAAATCAAAGCTACAGATCATCCGCTGTCAAATAAAACTTTCCAAACCAACCGCTGACTAACGCTTGCCCATAACTCCGTATTAGTCAGTGTAAGCACCGGCTGGAATATTACTTACAGTTATGTTGGCAGCGAATCCGAAAAGCAACTCAATGTTTTAACTTCTTGTTAAAAGCGCTGATTTTCAATTTCATGGCATCTGAAGTTGATTTGTCTTGGTTTTGCAAGCAAATATTGGAGTAATAACACATGTGTGTTTTACTAGCAAATATTGGAGTAATAACAACACATGTGTGTTTTACTATCAAATACTGAAGTAATAACAACACATGTGTGTTTTACTAGTAAATACTGGAGTAATAATAACACATGTGTGTTTTACTATCAAATACTGGAGTAATAACAACACATGTGTGTTTTACTAGTAAATACTGGAGTAATAATAACACATGCGTGTTTTACTAGTAAATACTGGAGTAATAATAACACGTGTGTTTTACTAGTAAATAATGGAGTAATAATAACACATGTGTGTTTTACTAGTAAATACTGGAGTAATAACAACACATGTGTGTTAAAAAAATAATAATAACAATTTGGACAAATGGCGCACAGTTGGCTGCGACACAAAAGTAAGCAACGCTTTCGAAGATTTGGTTACTGAACCAAATTGCAGAGAACGCTCGCCTGGTGTAATTTTAAAAAACGTTACAGCAGCGAGAAGGCGCGTCGCTTATTCAGCGATGGTTCGTGATTGGAGACACGACAACTTGTAACTCTAATAAGAAAAATGAATCCGTATCGAAAACACCTGAAGTCGAAGTTCTACAGTGCCAAAACTTCAACAATTGAAAAAATTATTTGGCGTTTGTTTAAACACAACCTTTACTACGTGCATATCCTGTAAATATTAATGTCTTTCTTCTCCTTAGATATTGTAGAAAAATGGCAGCGTTTTACATATCTGAATTTTAATGGTTGTAGCACAGTCTTCTTTGTATATGTGGATTTTACGACGACTAGTGCGTGCCACATGTTTTTCCATGGATATTCACTTGAAATTATTTTTATGTAGTGTTTCACCTTCATTATTACTGTTCGTGCCCTCTCAAATAGACTTCTGTATAGAAATACTGCGAATAAAGGACGCAGTAAATAATATTGCTAGAAAAGGTAAGCCTTTACCACAACAACAATCAAACAAAGACTTGTGACACTATGCGCATTGTCTGCTAACATAACAAAGTGAAAATGTGTATAATACTCTGTATTCTAACTTTGGCAGTACCGTAGAACCTACTTCGGCAAGGTTCTCTCGTTATACTCTTCACTTACAATGAATTGATGTCCTTGAAGCCGATGAGGGTGATTGAGGTTAGCATGGAGCAGCACCGGAATGAAGGGGAGGGAGAAAAGAAGATCTCCGAGAAAACCCGCTGAACAATCCGGAATCGTCTGGCCCGATTCGCTGAACACTGGCATCGTCTGGCCCGATTCCCTCTTGCGAAAATCCGGGAGTGACTCGGCCTGGGATTGAACCTGATTCGCCCTGGTGGGAGGCGAGCAGGCTAACCGCTCAGCCACAGCTGCCTCTTCTTCAGTTACAGCTCTTTACTTGTACGCTCCTTGGTTACCCGTAGGCGCAAATTCGTACAACTTCCGATTGTATTTTAATTTTTCCTGGTTTAAGATGACACTTCCATTCTGAAGTTGAAACTGTGATTTTTTTTTTGTCAATCGAGTATGAACTGTGTATCAGCAAAATTTTACGCCATTGAAATCACTACAACTATACGAACGGATTTACTGACATAAAATCACATATTTAACTGTGTCTTGTATGTACATATTTACAACTACTTATTCCACCTAACGCACTGTTTAACAATGCTTTGTATTGAGTGACCAGTTAAACGAAGCTTATAAATTATCTGCATTTACATTTGCGAATTTTTCACTGATTTAAAAAAGCTATTTAGCTTTGGAAGATATTTAATAATTGGTGTAATTCAACTGAATTCAGAATTTAAAAGGTGTATTTTCATTTCTGCCTTGGCAACAAAATATTGCGAAAGAAAAATTTCACCACAAAAAAAAGGGGGAAATATTTTCAGCTAATATAATCGTGCAAAACAGACAAAAGATTGAAGGAAACTTTGTAATTGAAATCAGATATCAAAGAAAATATTGGGATATAAGTAAACCCGTCCCCAAAAATCAGCCAAAGATTATAGTAAAAATTGAAAATAAATAAATAAAAAGTGGAAGATAATGAAAGAGAAATTATAAAAGTGTAAACAAAATTCCAATCATCCCAGTCAAGGAACCATTAAGATTCCAGAATTCGGCGCAGCAATATTATAAAATAAAAAATAAATAACAACGAAACATACTGTGCAAATTGTAAGACTCAACATCAAAATACTTAAGGAATTACGATCCAGCCAAAGAATGACACCAAAGAACAAACATGATATTAGCAAAGAGAATAAGAAACTGCAACAAATGAGAGATAGCATACGGAAACCAGTTCGTCACGACTTTCAGGAACTGTGGTGTAATTAAAATAGTTCCTACTTTCTTGTGAAGGTGTTTTCTTTTATATATTTTTTTGTCAACATCACCGATGAACGAAGTAGGTACAGTTAAATTTTGATTAAATTAATATGGTTTATTAAGTACTCGATTTTGTACTTTCGCCGAGTGAACTTTAAATACTAAAGTAATCCAATTGCTAGACGTAGGAAGAATATTAAAGCGAACTTAATCTTAGAGACATAAAAAAAAAAAATCTTGCAATTAACACGGGGTTAGATTTCATGACCTCTTCATCGCATACTACATAAATAATTGATAGACGCTTTAATTTGAAACCGCCAAACGGATCCCCAATATGCTGATCTTGGAAGAGGATGCGCAAGATAGACGAGTATGACTGGATGTTTTACATGCATGACTTGACTTTAGAACCACTCTAACCTAACCGTGCTTAACACAACAAGGGAGATTTGCTGGCTTTAGAGCAGTTTTTTTTGTTAAGTGTTCAAGATCACTCACTTCAGCTAAACGTCAGCCGTGTTGAATGTTAGCGACATTAAACATCAAGATGTGAAAAACTTGAAAATAGCCTAAATTATTAAAAAATTATTTATATTAGTGCTGTGTACGTGACGACCAGCACGTCCCACAATGCCCTTGCCATATGTAATCCATATCCCACGGTCGCTATTTTGAATGCCACCAATATGACAGCCCCATCGTTGTCTCGTGCAGTTGGCCCGCTCGTATGCCACTGTTTGGTGAACTTAACCTCAGGTGACCTTGAACTACATAATTGGGTCACTCATAACCGGATATGCTTTCTTTGGTAGGCCCCATAAATCTGTAAATAAAAGTTTTTGTTGGTTTATTAAATTTTTGTCATTTTAGTAATTATTTTGATTTGGTTCCCGTTTTATTTGTTGTGCTATTTTATAATCATCATCGTAATTGAGAATGTTAAACTATACTATGTAATATACTTACTCCTTTACCACTGAATAACAACAAAAAAAATATATAGTTTGGACGACCGCACTGAATTTCGCAGTTGGCTAGCTACCAATACGATATTGTGCTTAAAATTTAAAGTCTAATATTTCCTTTCATGAGTAGAGATAATAGAAATTGGAGGGCTGGCTTCAAAAGAGAGCACCGCAGCTTGCTTCCAACTGAGACGGATACAGGTCGACCGTCAGGGATCGAACCTGCAACCTCACGACCGCGAGTCAGCTACACTACTGCACGCGCGAAAAAATGTTCGTTAAGAGCGTTCGAAAGTTTAAGAATATTCCATTCTTTGTATGTTGTTTTGGGAAAGTATTTAGAGAAAGCATGGCGAAGCAGGAAAACAACTTTTCAAAAATTAATAAAATAGAATACTAAAATTTAAACGTATGTATATTTCTTGTAAAAATCTCACAATTGAACCAAATGAATGCATTAGACAAATAATCTACAGATTTTTTAGGAGAATGATACAAACGATTCTGACACACGGGCACGAGGCACAGGAGCGCAGGAGCCGAACGGCCGCCATGTTGTGACGTCACACGGTGGACATCTTCGAAGCCAGCGGCCTTGACCTTTAACCTCAGAAATCCAAAAAAAAAAAAAAAAAATTAAAATATTCTAAATATGTGTTATTAAAAAATTACTTTAAAAATTAGAAACTAATTATTAAAGAATTATAAAAAAAATATTTAAAAATTCCAGTCTTCCAGCAGCCATTTTCCCTAACAATTTTCCTTTCATCCCTATAAAATTCCCTTTTTCCCTCAAATTTCCTCCCCCCTAGATTTCCAAAAAATCGCAAAAAAAACATTAACGTCGGCAAGCATATTATGTTACTGACGCCTAACACCATATTGGATGCAGGTGGCATTGACCCTGACTCCGTGACCGTCAATGACCTTGGAAACAAAAACTCGAGAAATAATTCATACAAGTCAGCGAGCATATTACATTACTGACAACTACCGCCATATTGGATGCAGGTGACCTTGGTCCCATGACCTTAAACCCAAAAAATAAAAAATTCGAAAGTTCGAGTATATGCATTTTTATAAATGCAACTTTTTTGAAGGTTTTGGTCTTTTATGCATCTCGCCATTTAAACTTGTGTTGTCCTTGTACGAAAGTATGCTTACATTTATTACATCGACACACTGTGCAGAGCGGGTTATATAGGTAACTACATTTTTGAAGACATGTACCAAAGTCACAAGAGACCTGCTTGCAGTAAACCTGGTACCAAGGTACTAATGAGAAATGTACTTCCCCTTTGCAGGTCTTTACATGTCTAATTAAACTGTCGCTACGGGTGAACTGCTTACCGCACTTGTCACGCAACTATGACATATGACAAGGAGTCTTGGCACAATTAAAGCACTCATGTCGCAGTACATTACGGTCGAAAGTAAATGTATTATCACAAAAGTGACACTGATGACGACGTAGTGGTACAGGCAAAGACTCTGGGGGAGGGCTGTTGGAGATGTAGGTGCTGGAGCTAAAGAAACAGGTAACGCCAGCGATGGTGTGCTAGGTACCTCCGCGGAAGACGTCGATGGCGATGCTACTATACAAATGCCGCTCGAAGAAGTATATGGCACTGCTGGTACCACTCCCGAAGAAGTTGATGACACTGCCGTAGCTACCATTAGCTCTGGAGTACCCGAAGATATCGCAGATGCAGAATAAGACTTTGATGCGAAGAGGCAGAAGCTAACCGAGACGATCCGCCTTTCACAGCAGCTGCTGTCAAACTAAGCCTCTCAGGTAACCTCCCTACTGCTTGTAATATACGAGTATGCAAGCCCTATGACGTCATACTAACTTTGGACCTATCGTATTACACCAATAGTATAGTGTTCTAACACCGACCAGCCAATCACCGGGTTGCCACGTAATTGCAGCTGACCAATCGTGTGAAGGCACTGGGACGTCACACACAGGCAGGTAGGCAGTTTTTAGATGCTAGTTCTTTGATCACATTACCATGCATTTATATCTTCAACAGTTTATTCCAGGCAAGTTCTTCGCTCAGCGTTAAATCATAGTCACACCTAAAAAAGACAACTGACTCCAGCAGACTGACTCCAGCAGACTGACTTCTACAGACTGACTCTAAAATTACTCAAATTGACTCCAAAATGACTCATAATTACTTCAAAACTACGCATGACTCCAAAATTACTCATAATGACCCCCATTGACTCATAATGACTCAAAAACGACTCCTTATTGCGGTGCATGCAGTGCTGATTGTAGTGCATGCAGTACTGATTGTGGTGCGTGTGGTGCTGATTACGGTGCATGTGGTGCTCATTGTAGTGCATGCGGTGCTGATTGTGATGTGAGTGGTGCTGGTTGCGGTGTGTACGGTGCGTGTGTTGCTGATTGTTGGTGTGCGGGGTGCATGTGGTGCTGATTTCGATGTGTGCGGTGCTGATTGCGGTGTGTGTGGTACTGATTGTGGTGCATGCGGTGCTGATTGTAGTGCATGTGGTGGTTATTGTGGTGCATGCGGTGCTGATTGCTGTGCATGCAGTACTGATTGCGGTGTGTGCCGTGCTGATTGCGGGGTGACAAGTGCGATTCATGTAGGTCGCAAGTTAAAATAAATTGCCCCTATTTTAAAATAAAATTATGTAGTCCTGCCTTCAAAGCTGAAATGTGGACATTTTATTTAATAATCTTGCTTTAGAAAATATATTTCCGGGTCCCTCTGTATGTTTAATCACTTCCTGGGTAAACTGTATTTGCACTTTGCACTAAAAGTGCTTAGAACTACAGCAGGTTGCCACCATGCTTTGCCATTGGTCGATGCACAACTTGGACTTTGTACTGAATAACGCAGCACCACGGAAGGCCCCATTATGCTTCCCAATGCAGATATTGATATATTCGTTCAGTGTATCGCCTTGCACAAACTGCGTGGGACCAATGCCGTAATGCTTCATCGCGCGAAAGGGAATCTTCGTATACACCGTCCTCTCGTGTCGACGAGCATTTTGAACATAGGCGAAAAAACCGATCGCAGAATCGGCACTGACGTCGGCCAGTTAGCGATGATGCAGGTCGCGGCTCTATGATCGTAGAGTTCAAAGTCAGGCCTTCGTATTCACAATTCATCTCCGCGGTATGGGAGCACTCTGAGAAAACCCGAATACTCGTACGCCCCCAGAAGAAAACATGCAGGTATACAATATATTCTATACATTTCTATCTTATATGAAAATATATTATTCTATACATAATTATGTATAAACCTATCTTATATATGTATACTCAAATATTATACATATATATGTATATAATAAAAAACCTGCATGACCTAAGTGACACTTTAAAAATTGCTGGAAGAAATTCGGTATAAATGTATAGTGCATGACACGTAATAATGTAGGCTGTTAGAAAATTTTTGGACAAAGAATAAATATGATATAGGGTGATATAGGGTCCACAATTCGATTACTGACCTATGAATTGGATCATTTTTAACGAACTTTGTATGTGATTTCCTTTCTGTTTACATGCTTATATGTGTGTAATGTATACATTTAAGCAATATCCATCGTTTAGGCATGGCGTAGGCCCTCCAGTTCGAGACCCGAAAACATAAAAAATATTAATTTTCCATCATACTAAAATGCTGATTTTACCCTATGATGGGAGGAATATATGACGAAAGCGAAATGAGTGTTTTAGGAGAATAATCAAGGGTCGGAATGAAATATGAGGTTAGCAATTTTATAAACGACACGAGTTTCGAATCATTGTTAACGAACTTTGTGCGTTATATCTAGTCTGTTTGCATGCTTACTCTCACCTAATGTACACATTTAAGACCTACCTATGGATTAATCATGACGTATGGATCCTTAGTTCGAGACACGAAAATATTCAAAAATAATTTTCTCTCGGAACTAAAAAAAAAAAAAAATTCGCTGTGTTCACTTCGTGATAGGAGAATGTTTTAGGAACATGAAATGAAGGCGAAACGGAGGATTTAGAGAGAATAAGGATTGCAAATCGATAAATGTTATAAGATTTAGATAATTTTCAACTACATTTCTGAGTAATTTTCTGTCTGGTAACGTTTTTATACGTGCTCAATATATATGTTTAAGCCATATTCATCGGTTGGGCTTGTCGTTTGACCATCAGTTCGTAACCCGAAACTATTAAAGAAATTTTTTTTTTTATTGGGCTTAGGAAAAAAAAAATCTGCTGTTTTCACTCTGTGATGGGAGAATGTTTTAGTAATGTATAATAAAGTTGAAAGGTGAGGTTTAGAAGAATAATTGTGGAGACGGGATGAAATATGAGGTTCGCTATTCCAATTTTAGAAACCATTTTAGCGATGGTATTACGTACATTTTTTTTTTTTACTGTTTAGTATCCTTATGAAGTTTATACAGAATTTTAAGCAATATACGTCCGGTGGGTATGGCGTAGGGACGTCGAACTCGGAGCCCAAAGCCATGAAACATATTAATTTAGTCTCGGTCTTAGAAAATATCGGACGACGTTTCCCGAGCGACGGGAGAACGTACACACACACAGCTGCGATGCATGCTGGCGACCGAGTCGTTGTCCCGACATCGGGAAGTTAACATCGATTTGGAAATATTCTCTCGCCGTACAGTGAAGACGAATCGCGTCTGCGAAGGCCAGCGCTTGACCTCGGCCGATCATGGAGCCGCGGTCTGCGTCGTCGCCGCCTGATTGTTGTCAAGCGCCAAATCCTGCGACGGAGTTCTCACCTTCGGTCGAAATGATCGGCGACATGAGAGGAACCGCCTGAGCGAAGAGTCATTTCTGCACGGGGAAACATTGCGACGTTGTCCGCGTGCGGTTTATGCAAGACCACACATCAGGAACTGCAAGGATTCGTCTTTCGAGAGCCAGCAAGTGATGTCAGTATCCCCTGCTCCATCGACGGGTACTGATTCCACGGACGATGATGATGGGACAGTTAAATATGTAGTATCCACTCCATCTTCGAGTTTTCTTACAAATCTTCCTAATGAAAATGTATGACCAGAAAAAAAAAAAATTTGGACATGGACGACTACTTAACGATTTTTTTTTTATTTGTAGGGTTTCAAATATATCTGTATTTTCCCATGTGGGACTGAAATTACTAAATAATTATATAATGTTTGATTACGGGTTAAAGATGTGACACTAATTATGTAAGAAAAATAAGTGGAATTTAGAAATAACTGTTACAATGTTCCCTATGTCATGACTAGCTTGGTTTTTAAATATTGACTCCGATAATTAAGTTAATGAGGAAAATACGTACATCCGAGATAGCAAGGATACTTCCCCCCCTTAAGAGGACTAAGTAGCTGCGCGTTCAAGGTCAAGAAGCGAGGGAGCGATACGGGCAACTCTTACACGCACGCCTAGTGCCTCATCGCTCCTAAGCGCAAGGCGTGCAGTGTTTCCGCCGTGACGCTGTACTGTGCAAATTAGATCTGTAACATAGCGGTTTTGCTACACGTCATGAAAGCCCACAGATTAAACTACGTCCGTATCTTTGTACTTTTATTTTGCCGCTTAAGAAAACTGCGTAGGCAAGTTTTCAAAATGCTATATTTGACCATCTACACGAATCGTTTTCTCCAATAATACACTTAATATGTCAAAAGTAAAAAAAAAAATATAAAAAAAAATAGGGACATAGATAATTGTCTTTTATCTTTTCTGGCTAAAAGTCATATTTCCAGAACTTTTATTTGCCGAGATACGGGTTTGCGCGCAAACAACGATTTCACAGATAACGTTTCCGTACATAGGATTCTTAATGCTAAATACGAGATGAATGCAGCAGAGTCGGTTCATTGTGCCCATATACAAAAATAACACGCACTTAAGACGAGGGCTGTTGTTGAGTGCTTTCAAGACGTCACGTGCATTATAAACACTATTTCAGAGTACTTGCAAAAAAAAAAAAAAAAATTTGAAAGCGCTGTATCCCAAAATATACGCTTCACTTCCATTCGAAACCTCTAAAAGGTCCTGTATTGAAACTCCCTACAGACTTTTCATCAACAAAATAATACGGTCACCGCTGAAAGTCCTATGGGCACACGCAGTGCGATGAGAACACAGCACGCCAGTTCGGGGCCTTGCGCTTAGAGGCGACGAGGGCACTTGATGGCCGTAGCAGTATCGCCCTTATCGCTCCCGCGCTTCTCGGCGTCAAATGCGGAAAATATCTCCAGGTATGCCGGGGCCTTAAGAGCCGCTCAAGTCTCTTCGCTCGCCCGCTCATTCGAAGAAAACTGCAATAAGCAAGAAAATCATTAGTTCCAATTTTCTGGACAATTTTCTTCGCCACTCCAGTCATGGGAAACAACTTTTAAGCGATTATTTTAACTTCATCTGGCAATTAACATCCGTTTTTCTTACCACACTGTCGCCAGCCCCCTCACAGGGGCTCGCGACAGCACAAAAGAAGTCCTGAACTTTAAAACTCCGCTCCGATTAGATTCACTTAACTTCACCACCCGCCTTTACCCCGTACAGGCAGGGGAAAGGCGAGTGCAACTCAGTCTTGCAAACAGTTCCCAGGCGCAACCCTGGGAATCCCGTACAATAATGTCTGCCCCGCAGCTTTAAATATTTCTAGGGTGTAGAATAGGGAGGGGCTTATCTTCTCCTTTCCTCCACAACTTAAATTATAACCGCCTGGGTGGCCAAGGTCCCTCACAAGGGATCAATCCACCCTCGCGCTGAGGGAGTAGCGTCCCAGTGATGTAAAATGACTAGGGCGAGCGTGAAGTGCCGTTTCCATCAATTGTTAAGTGTGGATGGGGAGGGGGGGAGGGTGAAATCGCACTACAAATCTTGAGCGCGTGGATACGGTCGTCAGGCATAAAGGCATTAGTCGTAAAAGTACTCTTAAGAATAAGTGACTTTATTGCTGTGACAAATGACTTTAAAAACGGCAGTTTCTGAAACGAAATATTATGTCTAATGATGCTGAACGTAAGCGCTACTGGTCGTAGAGCCGCCGAATTTAAGATTGATTCTAAAGTTAGTGATATTGTACACAATGATTTAAAGAGAGAGAATTTTGGGGCGCGTGACTTATAACCCCAGCCAATTTTGAAGTAAAATTACTGGATTCGTGACCCAAAGTTAGTATCTTAGGCACCACTGATTTCAGAGATATTGTCGCACTCTAAATATGAATCAGTGATTTCAATCAATCAAATTATTGTACTAAATCTTTCAGTTAATGAGCTGTTATCTGCTGGCGGATTAGTGGAGTGCACTGAGGCTTTACTGCCAGACCAGTGAAATTCAGTAAAGGCTGTTCACGATAAAGGCTGATGCACTTTTGAAATAAACTTTAGAAAAAAGTCACTGCCTCTATAGGCTTTTCACGGTAAAGTGAGCACTTTTTAAGACCCTCCCAACAGGCTTTAAGCACTAATAAATATATCTTATCGCAGCATGGGGCATTAAATTTCGAGGGTGGTGAAATGCATACACTGTGTTTATTCGTCACGAAGCACTGTTTATATTAAAAAAGCACCAGGAAGATTGAAGTAGGATGAAAGGTAAGATTTATAAGGTCCTCAAAAAGTGCTCACTTTACCATGAACAGCCTATACCTGCGTGTATTTTAACGGGTGCGCTAAGTGGCATTAGCCCAGTAAAGTTGGTAACGATGAGTGGAAAGTAGTTCCATATGGATCTTAACATCGAATAAAGAATGTTAGGTGCACATTTCTGACAACTTTATATTAATTATTATTATTATTATTATTTTTTTTTATGCATCGAAGTGTAAAAGTGAGCAGATTTCTACAATATTTACTTTCTAATAATTTCACAATTTCACTTGACCGACTGCAGGGGGTAAAGTGATGAGGTCCATGATAACGTTAATTTTACGTAAGACGGAAGAATACACAACGTGCATACAAGCAGATCTTAACCAGCGCTTTCAAAAGTGTCCATCTTGCCGTGAATAGCCTATCAGTATCAGTAGCAAACACAGTTCAATCAGTAAATATCAGCGACTGAAATGATAGGCAGAATTTCGCCCATTCAACTGGAACAGTTTAAACAAATCAGCAGTTGATTCTGCGCATCGAGTCCCGAGGCGAATTATTCAAGTGCCTCTCTGTTCGGGAATGGTCAGCCGAACAGTTTATTTTGCCCTGCTGTTCCATGACGAGTCCGTCCATGCGGTCGCATATCTAATTCGCCCAGTCCCGTCCCGAGGCCACAACTGTTTGCCGCTGGAAGGTAATTTGTGGAACTTTTTTCCCTTTACGAGTGCTGGCTGCTTGGGTGCAGCTGCACTGACCAACCGCCCTCCTTTTTTTTTTTATCACGTCCCTTAGCCATAGCCATATCGTCGGCGCAGGAAGAGTGGCGAGTGGATGTTGATACTGCCGCCTCGCGGTGGGGCTATAAACTCCCTTGCCAGCAAGCCACAGGAACAAAAGGGCAATAATAATAAAGTCCTGAAAGGCAATTCCCTGCGGCTAACTATTGGCTGCAAAGATAACGCGGGCCGGGCTCGCAGTTACCCTTCCTCTTCGAAATATCCTGGCAGGACTTGCTTGTCGGGAATTTCCGACTGCTCCCGCTCTCTGTCCCCAACTGACGGTCAAGACGGGAAGCTACAGTCCAGTGTTGCCAGATGGTGGAAATGAAATTCCGGTTTCATGTGCCGTAGAATTCCGTCCCCCCCCCCCCTGCCCCGCATAATATTATGGTACTCTGAAAAAAAACACGAATTCTCCCCATCCTTCCACAGTAATCGTAATTACGTTACAGTAATTTTAAGTCCTAAATCAGATTAGTATAATTTTTCTAACAACATTTAGAAATTATATTTGTGATTTTAGAATGCTAGTGATTCAATTTTCTACATACTAATTTTTTTGAGGTTGCACAGATTACTTACCGCTACTCATTTTACAAAACGAAAATTTTAATTCACTTGAAACGTATTTAGTTGGAAAATTAAAAACATATCAATAATTTTTCAATGTCTTATGGCAATATAGTTTCATTTGAAATATTGTATGGCTACAACCTAAAGGTTCAATTTAACATAAAATACTCTTCCGCTGTTGTAACATACAATTATTAATATCTAAATTTACAAAATAATTTCAATTAACCCGATATTTTCGCTGCATAAGCAAATTTTTGCTACCAATAAAAATTTGGTATAAATGAGTACCAGGATGACAAAAGTCTGGTACCTGATACCAAGAGAGAAAATCTGGTACAAATACCAGAATTCTGGCACGTCCGGCAACACGAGCGCGTGCTGCGTACTGACTATGCCACGTAACGCTTCCATTTATTCACCCCTAAGAGTAAATTTTCCAAGGAAAAAAAAAGGTACCCGGTGGCTCTGCTGTGGAAATGTTTTTCTCCGCGAACTCAGTCCGAAACCAAGGCAGCAACAGTGGTTCTATCCGGTTTTTCACTGGAAGAGAAACTTTGAAAAGGAAATCTGAACTGGGGGCAGGCAATAGCAGACAACGTATCCGCAATTCCGAACCCAGTAGATATATTTTAGAAACTTCTGAATCAGTCCGATTTCAGTTTTTTTAACGTCCTATGGCTGAGTTGAAGATAACTATGAACTGCAAAATTTTACAAGAAGACTTAAATTTACTACACTGATATTTACTATGAAAATCTCAGGGGACAGGTGACGGACTGCGGATTTTTAAACATCTGCTAACATGTTAAACAAAACCACCCGCTCGTCTTGCAAACTAAAGTACATAAAAGCTGTTAACGATAAAGTGAGCACTTCAGAAATTAACCGTACAAAAAATTCACTACCTTGCATTCACTTAAACTATATACCTAAAAGTAATTGGGCACAATGTTTGCTCGGTGGTTGTCACCCCGTTAGAATCTCGTAGGGTCACCTCTTGCGGCTATAACAGCAGCCTCCCTGTCTGGCATGCTCTCTACGAGTGTTGACAGGACATCCACGGGGATTCGTCCTTGCATTCATTCCATGAGTTGAGCAATGGATTTTGGCCGCGCCTGACGAGCCCTCACCCGGCGATCCAATTCGCCCCAAAGATGTTCTATATGGTTGAGGTCGGGTCTCTGGGCGGGCCAGTCCAATCGGCGAACATTGTTGTCGACAGTGGTAACAAGGCACCTGGCATTGTCATCCTGGAAGCAACATGGGTCCATTCCGTAAAAACGCCACAATGTTGAGAGCGTTTCATTATCCAGAATGTTACAATAGGCCTGTGTGTTCATGCTACCACGGACAAACACCAGCGGTCCTACGCCGAAGGCCGTGAAACACTAGTCAACTGACGCACTGAATTACCTAGCTTCACGGGTGCCCAATTACTTTTTGGTAGATAGTGTATTTTAATGAGCGCACTGAGGGACATTCGCCCAGTAAAGTTGGTAACAATGGATGGAAAGTAGATCCATATCTTAGCGTCGAATAAAACGTGTCAGGTTAACATTTGCATTAACTTAAAATTAATTTTATCGCTTTCTGTTTTTTAATGCATCGAAGTGTAAAAATGAGCAGATTTGTAAAATATTTCCTTTCTTAATAATTTCACAGTTTCATTTGACCGACGCTTGAATAAAGTGATGAGACCCAGAGCAATGTTAATCTTACATAAGGTGGAAGGATACACAACGTGTACACAAATAGATCTTAAACAGGGCTTTCAAAAGTGCTCATTTTATCGTTAACAGCATATAAGTATTATTGATACAATAAAGCATTATTTCGTAACTTTAGTTAATTAACATTACATCGGTTTTGAGCTTTTCTCTCTGAAATGATTTACGTTGGTTATTTCCGGAAATATATTTTTCTTCATTAGGCACATCCACAGTAAGTATACATCATCTCGTTCAACTCAAGCACATTCCCAATGAACTCAGCCTTTACTTGTGCAGTACTGAACCCAGTTTACTTCAAATGTTTTACAGGAAATCGAGCACATTATTTTCTTCGCCAATTAAGGTTTTTCGGACTTATTTGGTAAGGCTTCGAAGTAGAGTCTGCCGCATAAAATAATTATTTGCCAAATTTTTATTTTTGTGGCAGAATTCTGCATTTCTGTCATGGAGTTAGCATTTTATTCCTCTGAGCTTTACTTCTTTAATATGTCCTGTTGCTCACTTCCGGAACATGCTTCGATGTTGAGGGCTGGCAGTTTCCTGAAAGAGAGGATTTGTTCTGCTGAATGAATCTCACAGGATCCGTTGAAGCGGCTGAAATCCAGCGTGTCTTTCTGTTACTTAGGAGCGGATGGTTCACGAAACAGTTCTTCCGCAGTAGCAGACGCATTGCCAGAAGCATTATTCCATTCTTCGCGTGATTCATGGGCGCTGTTCATAACCTCGCGAACCTCTTCTGGCGCAACTCCCTTTGAATCTCGCTCGTGACTGCGAAATAAAACCCTCTATAGGCCGTTCAAGGTCAAATGAGCACTTTTGGCATCTCTGCTTAGGGTACACTTGTATGCACGTTGTATATTCTTCCGCCTTATGTAAAATTCGCATTTCCATGGGCCTCATCACTTTATTTATGCGTCGGACAAGCCAAACGGCGAAATTATTAGAAACGTGAACATTCTACAAATATGCTCATTTTTACACTCTGATGGATAAAAAAAAAAAAAAAAAACAGAAAGCGAAGGAAATAATTTAAGTTATCACAATTGGTCACCTAACACGTTTTATTCGACGTTAAGATATGGAACTACTTTCCCTCCATCGTTACCAACTTTACTGGGCGAATGCCACTCAGCGCGCACGTTAAAATATACGCAGGTAGGGGCAGTGACTTTTTTCTAAGGTTGATTTCAAAAGTGCTCACTTTACCGTGAACAGCCTTTAATGCTAATGAAGAGCATATACCTTCATAACAATAATTCGTTTTTCGTATAAGACGATGTGTCCACGGCTAACTTCTTCGTTTCGAAAGCTACATGCAAGTTCACTTTATTCAATACAAAATGCAAGTATTCCTTTGTGGCATGTTCAAAGACACCCGGAGTATAGTTCCAATTACCGGACAGTGCCGTAATGCATGTCCAAAAATCACCTACGTCGAAAATTTCCTTTCACGAAACATAAGCCGATAGAGGCCGCGGTCGCGCAACGGCTAGAGCGTTCGCCTGCGACCAAGGCGAACCGGGTTGGATCACGGGCGGCGGCGTCGCTCCCGGATTCTCGCACGTGGGGATCGTGCCGGACGACGCCGCCACAGCGGCTGGCGTCGACGGGTTTTCTCGGGGATCTTCCGTTTCCTCACGCCCTTGCATTCCGGCGCCGCTCCATACTCACTTCGCTCCAGCCTCGTCCTTAAACGCACCTCGCTCAACTTCGAACGAGTGGAGTCGTATGTGTGGACAGGATTAAGGCCACAGTTGGACAATGTTGCCACATGGCGGTAGCAACAGGGAACGTTCCTAGAAACACTTCATCAAGTAAGCCTAAAGCCCCCCCCCCCCCCTTCTCACACTGTCAAATTTTTCCGTCAAACTGCTTCCGATAAATTTGATCAGATAAAGTTGCACAGTTACGAGGTCATTGAAACGTCATAAACGCCGCCATATTTGTCTGGAAAAGTTGGATGGCTTCAGTTCCCATCAAACATTTAACAATTGGACCGGTTCTAAAGTTTATTTGATGTTTGATGGTCTCAGCCAATCAGAATCGTGCACGACAAAAATGGACGTCGAGAAACTTAAAATAACAAACAAATGCTGGAAACGAAGTAAGTTGTGAAGATAATTAATTTATGTAGAAGCTGTCCGGGCATGAATGTTATTTCAAGCGAATATTGCACATAATATTACGAACTCAGAGGCATTAAATTTAATTGTGCAGGAAACATGTCTTATAAATAAAATTTTAATTTAGTAAAGAAACGAAAATAAATTACAATATTACTTACATTTCTTCCTGTAATGGACCTCATGGAAAAACGAAAGCAATATCTCACTATGAAGATAATTTTTTTATAATATTTCAAATTGTATTTTCCCATTGAAAAATCTGACAGTGTGACACATTTTCAAACACATTCAAGATTATTTGATAAAATTTGTTGGAAGGAAAAATTTGATGGCCGTACTTTGTCTTCAAATTTTATTGTCAAATATAGTTGGAGGCGAAAATTTGACAGTATCACAGGGGTTCAAGACTTACGCAAATTGACTTTCATCAAAAAATTTCCAGTCATACGAATTTGAAAATGTTGTCCTCATTTCACACTGAAGGTGGAGTCAAAACACACGCTTCTAAGCCTGCCTGTCTTGAATAATAGCATTTCGTATGTTATGAACGTTACCGGGCATGTGATAAAAGTTATATCATTGTTCGCGATTTTCTGGACATTTCCGATAGGCCAGCTTAATTGCTTCTCTTTGCACGACGTTGTGTATCCTTCCGCTTGGCCGTAATAACAACGCAGCAATGGACATAAAAAACGAGTGTTTGTGTACCAATCAACCGAAAATGTGAAATTTGCATACAATTATATATTAGGTTCTACGACGCCAGGACTTATTCTAATGTTGATAGAATGAAAAGACGCCTTTTTCAGCAGCAACCAGTTTTAAACCTTATACTTCGAGTACGTAACTGAAACATGCAACTACTATAATTTGTACGTTTAGTAGCCAGCATAACTAGTCAGAGCATGCGTGTACATGCATATGCGGTCAGGATTGTTCAGAGGGTGGTTAAATAGATGCTCTGTCAACTGCGAACCAACTCTAGCCCACAGATGCGGTTTCATTCTTCTGGAAGATGTTACCAGACGTAACCAAGCACGGTTTCCGTCAATCTGGGGCAGTAGTTGTAGCATGCACCATCTGGCGCACTTCTGGAATGACACAGGGACGAGTATCTGTCAATCTGTGGTCCAAATGTACCTACTTGTCTGCACGAGCGCGTCTTCGTCAACGCCTTTCGCGTGGTGCACTCCTCGTCGGGTTTCGCTCTCTCGCACACCAGCACACTAGCGCGCCTGCATACACGCTCAGCGAATAGCCTGCACAATCGCGTGCTCGCGCACAGGAGCTGTGGCAATTCCACACTTACATACCGACGTACGGGACATCCATAGAAGGTGTCGTGTCTCGCGATAAGGTTTTATATTTTATTGATTAACGTTCTCCACATAACCCCTTCCACAGCAGATTGCTAGTTTCTCTTCTGCTCTGTAGAAAGTGTCGAAGATTGTCACGTGAGAAGGTGTAATTTAACTATCGATATGAGCAGAATAAAATATCGCTGAAACATGCAAATTAATTAAATTAACTCACGCACAGAGTAGGATATTTCTCGCAGAACGTGATTTCTCAGCTATATCACCCTTTGATGTCGTAATAAATATTATTTAGGAACTAATCAACTAGTTCCACTTTGTTTAAGTTACTAGTCAATATCACTAGACGTCCTGAAGGAGGCAGGACAACTGAAACGAATTTTTTCAATGTAGCGTAAGCTTGTGACTAAAAAATAAACTATATAAATAAACTCCGTAATTTTTCAAGTCTTCCATGCAGATAATTTATTTAAGCCTTGTTTATATATAGTTGGTGTGGTTCACAAGCTATATCAAACACATGAAACAAATATCCGTTATTTCGAAAAATACGAATAATCTAACATAACTAATGCAGCATATCATACCATTAGATGTGATGGCCCCAGGAGAAGATAAGCCCTCAATTTATGTCCAGTATTCACGTATTTTGATCATTATTATGTATCGAACTCGTCATACAGTTTAACTAGTTCGGTTTTACTAAATAGACTTAAAATTTGAAGCGTGCAATGACGACGAATACACAATCGAATCACATTATTATGACCACCTGATAGTATCCACAGGAAGCGCCCTTCGCAGCATGGAGCAGCTAGACGATCTGGCAGTGACGCAGTCAGGTGCTGATAAGGTTTCCACGGGTATCTGGAGCCATGCTGTCTGCACTGCGTCCCGCGACTGTTGAAGGGCGCGTGGCGAAAGAGACAGAAGGCGAACACATCGATCGAGGTGGTCCCACAGATCTTCAATTGGGTTGAGATCGAGGCTGTTTGGGGGCCAGGGAAGAACCTCGAAGTCTTGATCGTGCTCTTCCAGCCACGCGCGGACACTTCTAGCCGCGCGGTAAGGCGCATTATCGTGCTGTAAGATCCCGTTCTCCCGGTGGATTGTGGCTAACTTCCTGGGGACAATGTTGGGGAATGTGATACGTGACTCCCGGACTTCCCAAGCGCTCGTGATCCCGTACGTATAATCCAGTCACTGATAATTCCAACTTCTGTCTGAAGCCCTGCTCAAGTTCTGCTTTCAGGATATCCCTCACCCTCGTGCAAACAAAGCTTAACCAATTCTAGAAAACTACACCGAAGGGACAACGCACCGCATTTGTGGCCATTCAGTGTAATAATACTTTGCATGAGAATTATTACATACTAGGTAGGCCTATTTCCAACACACCTATTTCCTCACTGATTTTATTGATAAAAATGTATGTGCAAGTTCAATTTAACCAAAAATAAGGCACTTTTACGTTAAAAGGAGTATAGAACGAAAGCGATACATGTCATATTTAGGAAATTACCAAACACGTCATACATGGGGTGACTTTTCAAAGGTTAGATTTAAAAAAATGTGAAGAAATCGTGTATGGACTATAGCCTGCTCACGGTAAAATGAGCACTTTTGAAAGCCCTGCTTAAGATCTACTTGTATACACGTTGTGTGTTATTTCGCCTTATGCAAGATTAACATTGCCATGGGCCTCACCACTTTATTCATGCGTCGGTCAAGTGAAACTGCGAAGTTATTATAAAAGTAAATACTGTACAAATTTTCTCATTTTTACACTTCGATGCACAAAAAAACCAGAGGCGAGAGAAATAATTTGAATTATCACAAATGGTTACCTAACACTTTTTATTCGACGATAATACATGAAACTACTTTCCCAGCCATCGATACCAACTTTACTGGGCACATGTCACTCATTCCACCCGTTAAAATATATGCAGGGAGGAGCAGTGACTTTTTTCTAAGGTTGATTTCAAAAGTGCTCGTTTTGCCGTGAATAGCCTATATACGTATTCCCTCTAGTGATATTGCCGACACAAATTGCGCAAAAAAACTGCGAAAATTCAGTAGCTCGAAGATCGAGAGAATTTCTTTCAGTTAAGAAATTACTGTATTACGCTTTTATTAAGTCTCCGTCGGGATCAGCTGCCGGCATTTAATTTGCATTTCAGTGCCCATTTTCACCACCAGTTATTAAAAATTCTCACAGTTTCGTGATCAAATTTAATTAAACTTCCCGGCGTTCCCCGCCTTGAGTGATAATTGCTTCAATTTCGAATGCCAAAATTAGCGAAACATTTTCACGCGATTTTATTTCAATCAAGTTCGATATCCCAACATTGTGATTCTAAACTGATGCTTGCGAATATTCTTGTAACAATAAAAGTGAAACGATATGGTTAATTCACAGTTGATTAGCTACAACTCAATACGTGCAGGATTCCTTCAACCAGGCGGCCACCCTGAGCAGGGCTTTCGAAAGTGGCCAGTGAACAGCCTGTTAATACCCCAGATAAAATTTTCGCAGACGACGAGAGAACTCGCATGATGAAGTGTTACGACAACGGGCACATGCAGTTTATGCAATGCGAAATATTGAAGAACCGCGCCGAGATCTGCCAGGATTCGTCTTCTGAGAGAAAGAAAGAGATGTCGTCAACATCCCCTGCTGCATCGATGTGTACTGATTCCGTAGACGATTATGAGTGGATGCTTAAGACTGGGATGGACCCGCGCGTTTTTTGTAAAATAGTTGTTTACGCGAATACGCGTATCTCGGCAAATAAATGTTCTGCAAATAAGACTTTTTGTCGGAAAATATATTTAAAAAAAAAGCAATTATCTCTGCCCCTATTGTTTTACTTTTATCATAATAAGCGCATTCTTGGAGAAAATAATTCGTGGAAATGGTCAAATATCGCATTTTTTAAAGCTTATCTATGCAGTTTCCTTGAGCGGCAAATTAAAAGTACAAAAATACGAGCCTAGTTTAATCTGTGGGGGCTTTCATCGCGTGTAATAAAGCCCCGCTCTTACAGATCTGATTTGCACAGTACGACGTCACGACGGAAACACTGCACGCCTTGCGCGTAGGAGCGATGAGGCACTAGGGCTGCGTGTTAGTGTCGCCCGTATCGCTCCCTCGCTTCTTGACCTTGGACGCCGGGGGTCCAACCCACTCTTCAGGGTACATCATAGGCAAGCTTTAAAAATGCGATATTTGACAATTTTCACGAATTTTACTCTCCGAGAATACACTTTATATAACAAAAGTAAAAAAAAAAAAAAAAAAAAAAAAAAAATAGGGACGTAGGTAATTGTTATTTAGCTTTTCTGACAAACAAGTCGTATTTGCAGAACATTTATTTAGCGAGACACACGTATTCGCGCAAACAAACTATTTCACAAAAAAAATGCGGGGATCCATCGCACTCATAAAGTCTTTCCACGGTAAAGTGAGCACTTTCGAAATAAACCTTTGAAAAATGCCACTGTGCCTTCCTGCGTTTGGTTTGACGAGCACGCAGACTAGCATGCGCCCAGTTAAGTTGGCAACGGCGAAGAGAAAGTTTTTTTAATCACATATAAGATTAAAAAAAAAAAAAAAAAAAAAACTAGCGAATATCTATACTCTAGTAATAACTTCACAATTTCACTTGACCGACATACAAATAAAGCGACGAGGCCCGTGGCAATGTTAATTGTAATTATGGTGTAAGAATTCACAACGTGCATACCAACAGACCTTAAGGTGGCCGCCTGGGTAGGCCGTCGAACGGTGTGCAGAGCTCCAGCAGAAAACGTTTTATGAAAAAACCGTCCAAATAGTCTGAGTGAGCATTTGAGAAACCTTACGCGGCTGTATACGTTCATCAGTTCCTCCATTTATTTCTAAAGCATGTTTTTTTTTTTTTGTGAAACGGCTCAAACGGGAGTTTTCACGGTCATAAAAAAAAAGTAATAGAGACATGAATCAAACCTTTATTAATATTATTACTAATAAAATGGTAGGGTCTCCTCTGAAAGTCTCGTAGACGCGCGTTATCGACGGCTAGTTCAGTGCTTTGCGCGTAGAGGTGATGAGAGAATTGATTCTCGGTCGCCCCTAGCGCTCCCGCGCTTTCATGCCTCAGACGTGCAGGGTTCCTTCAACCAGGCGGCCACCCTAAGCAGGGCTTTCGAAAGTGGCCAGCGAACAGCCTGCGATGGTTTCGCGGGAGAGCGCGTGTTTCGAACACTCTCGAAACTCCGTTCAGTCGCGGCAGCCTTCAGTCATCCCACGACGTCGGGAGAAGAAGTGTAATGAATGACCTGTGACTAATGTCGGGGCTCATCGCGGCAAGTTGGGACGGCTGTCGGCGAGAAGACTCGGCCCGCGAAGAGTCATCCGTCACCAGGTTGAGGTCGACGCGGCGAACGGACAACTAGACACGGCGCGAGTTCAAATTAAAACCTGCTGATAGTAAGTTTTTTCGCTCGCTTTGGGTTTCACAAACAGACAGCTGTTAAAGAAAAGTAAAAAGACCGGGCGACACTAGTTGATGAATGTACCTCCAGAAGTTGCGACAGCTAATCGCGCTCGTCTTAAAGTCCGCTTTCCTCTCCCCGGAAGGAAACTATTCAAAAACGCGAGCTTAAGGCGGGTTTACGATTGACTTAACAGAATAAGTGTGCCGCGTGCTTAAGATATGAATCAATGTGTTCAAGGGTATTAGTTTATGACTGTCATGTGCGGGTCTTGACGGGTCGTGCGCGTTCTTGGCGTGATAACATCGTTTTATCTTATATTTTAAGTAAAAGTCAAGACGAAGTAGCCAATCAGAGCACAGCGACAGTTGTTCTTGGCGGGAAACTGTATTTACATCTTGTATTCAGGTTATGTCGTATTATTAAATTGTATGAAAGTAATTATTTTAATCGAGATATATTTAAAGAACAGTTAATGGTCATGTTTTCTTTCTCAGAAGAGGTTATTGAATTCGCATTAATTTATTAAATATTTATTAATGTAAATGCCCAACCTAGGCACGGGCTTCCCCTTCCATAAGATATCGCGAGTTTTTCAAAACCTTTACACGAGCACTAACCGCAAATAATTATATACATGCAAATAATCCTAACTCTGTCCATATTTCCACGTTATGTCGGCTGCTTTCGTCTCCTACGATTCTGATTGGCTAGACTTAACAGCTGCTAATTCAATCATAAACTGCAAACATTCTTGTTGTTCATTTTCCGTGTGCTTATCGAGTCATTAAGTACAATTCTTAATTTCTCAGTCTTTAATCGTAGACCCACCTTTACAAAGTTTGAGTACGACGATCTGAGTGCGGCTTCCGACCATGGGCAGAGAAACTTGAGTTTCGCAGATTCTTTCTGGGGCAGACTAGACCCAAATCATGTATACGCTAGTGTTGAGCGAGCAAAAAAGATTTGGGGCGGTTCTTAACATCGCGGTCTTCAGAGCCGATTACGCCATTGCTCCTTTTATGATTGGACAATAGTGGTTCGGACACGTCCTGTTCGACTATTCAGCCAGTAATGAACAAGAACAAATAATGTGACCTTGTCGCGTACAACCAAGCTGAATAGCTCTCACCGTGAGAGCAGACAGTGAATACACAAATGTGGCCGGAGAGCGTATATGATTGCGAAGTCCAGGCTGCTGCCAAATGAACTCGCAAAATTCACGTGTTGACTGTTCAGAGTTAGTTGAGCACTTTTGAAATCAACCTTTGAAAAATGGTACTGCCCCGGCCTGCATATATTTTGACGGGCGTTCTTGAATGGCAAGCGCCCAGTAAAGTTTGTAGAGACGGAGGTTTTTATCTTGACGTTCAATTTCTAAGCGTTAGATAAATATTTGTGAATGCTGAAATTATTTCTGTCACTTTCAGTTTTTTTTTCTAACGCATACAAGCTAAAGAATAATTAAATATGTAAAATGTTAACTTTTCAAATAATTTCACGGGGTCACTTGACTGACGCATTATAATTCCCAGGGAACGTTAAATTTTACTTATGGTTGAAGAATAGATAATGTGCATACAAGTTGATCTTAAGCAAAAATTTCAAAAGTGCTCAGTTTAGCGTGAAAAGCGTAGACCTCAAAACATAGGTGTTGTTGGAATTTTAATTGTCTCATAACTTCTCAAAACTCCATAGCCTATGTAGGCTTCTTTGGCAGCCAATGCAGTGGCTTCAATACGCTATGGACATAAGTCTCATTAGGTACGAAATGAACAATAGTAAAATACGAATATCCATTTTCTGCACTTAAAGTTAGGAGAAAAAATGAGAATCACACACTTGCAGAAGATTTCCCTCTCCTCCATATGTACCTAATCATTAGCCATTAGAGAGCAAAATAAGACAGATAGTATGGATCTCCTTCAACTAATTAACCCTCTTTTTCATTTATTTTACTGCAACTCGAAAATTGATAACGTTCCTACAAAGACTCGTCTTGACGAAATTTACCTAGAATGTCTTTCTAATTGCATTATTGTAAAAGTGAATAATTCATGAACACATTAAAGAATGTATACTGATAATACTACTGTCTGAATCAATACACGGTATTGGTGTTCTTATATATTTTCATAATATTAATATCTACATTGTCATGTGCAAAATATAATAAGTACAATTCATGAACACATTAAAGAATGTATACTGATAATACTACTGTCTGAATCAATACACGGTATTGGTGTTCTTATATATTTTCATAATATTAATATCTACATTGTCATGTGCAAAATATAATAAGTACAATTCATGAACACATTAAAGAATGTATACTGATAATACTACTGTCTGAATCAATACACGGTATTGGTGTTCTTATATATTTTCATAATATTAATATCTACATTGTCATGTGCAAAATATAATAAGTACAATTCATGAACACATTAAAGAATGTATACTGATAATACTACTGTCTGAATCAATACACGGTATTGGTGTTCTTATATATTTTCATAATATTAATATCTACATTGTCATGTGCAAAATATAATAAGTACAATTCATGAACACATTAAAGAATGTATACTGATAATACTACTGTCTGAATCAATACACGGTATTGGTGTTCTTATATATTTTCATAATATTAATATCTACATTGTCATGTGCAAAATATAATAAGTACAATTCATGAACACATTAAAGAATGTATACTGATAATACTACTGTCTGAATCAATACACGGTATTGGTGTTCTTATATATTTTCATAATATTAATATCTACATTGTCATGTGCAAAATATAATAAGTACAATTCATGAACACATTAAAGAATGTATACTGATAATACTACTGTCTGAATCAATACACGGTATTGGTGTTCTTATATATTTTCATAATATTAATATCTACATTGTCATGTGCAAAATATAATAAGTACAATTCATGAACACATTAAAGAATGTATACTGATAATACTACTGTCTGAATCAATACACGGTATTGGTGTTCTTATATATTTTCATAATATTAATATCTACATTGTCATGTGCAAAATATAATAAGTACAATTCATGAACACATTAAAGAATGTATACTGATAATACTACTGTCTGAATCAATACACGGTATTGGTGTTCTTATATATTTTCATAATATTAATATCTACATTGTCATGTGCAAAATATAATAAGTACAATTCATGAACACATTAAAGAATGTATACTGATAATACTACTGTCTGAATCAATACACGGTATTGGTGTTCTTATATATTTTCATAATATTAATATCTACATTGTCATGTGCAAAATATAATAAGTACAATTCATGAACACATTAAAGAATGTATACTGATAATACTACTGTCTGAATCAATACACGGTATTGGTGTTCTTATATATTTTCATAATATTAATATCTACATTGTCATGTGCAAAATATAATAAGTACAATTCATTTAGATTTGCAACTTTTAATTATTGAATTAGGTGCTCTAAAATAGTTACGATTAGGTTTAGACACACGATTTTCCATAGATTTTATGTTAACGAGTTAATTATTATATACGACCAATCACAGCGTCGCAATGTATTACCCTAATTCCTAATTAACAAGATGGTGACAAACATTAAAACTGCGTTTCTCCTGTTTAACCTGTGTAATCTGTTCGCGGTTTCTCCGCACTTTTGAAATAAAACCTTTGAAAAATCACCCCATGTATGGCGTCTTTAATTATTACCTAGATATGCCCTGTAACACAAGCTTTTTATACCTCTAACATGAAAGTATGTTATTTTTCCTTAAGTTGAAGTTTTATATGTATATTATTTGTACATTTTAAATATTTCAATTATAATAAAAATGAATTACAGCAGTGAGAAAATATGTGTGTTGGTAGCGCCTATTAAGAAATAGTTCTTATGCAAAATGTTATTACAACTTAGTGCGCACGAATGCGGTGCGTTGTCCCTCTGGTGTAATTTTCTAGGCTTAATTAAGCTTAGTTAACACGAGGCGGAGGAATATCCTGGAAGTAGTACTTTAGCAAGGCTTCAGAAAAGTGTGAAGAAACCGTGAATGGATTATATACCGACTTATTTACTTATTCACAACGGGTGCAGATATGTCAACGGCTATGGGTGCAGAAAGGACTGTGAAATCTAGACTTACCGTCAAACAAGCTCGCGAATCTTCCAGAATTCTAAACACAACTTCGACTTCCGTTTTTTTTTTTTTATATAGACTGCGGTAGTCGCGCGGGTAGTACAACGAGTTCCCACCGAGGCGATCTGGTTTGATTCCCGACGGGGTCAATCCCGATTTATGCACACGGGAAACAAGACGCACGTTAGCAATGGCAGGGTTACTCTCATTTCCCCTGCCTGAATCTTATTCCACTCTCGTGGGCGCCGAGTTCCTTGCTGATAACCGCCCTCCAAATTCCTCAACTCAATCCTTTCATTTAACTAATGGATGCGCTGTCAAAAAAATAATGGGAAAATCAACTGACAAGTGGAAGGCGATATTCGCAAACTTGTGTGGGAAACACAGTTTTCCTTACGGGTGAGGTAAAATTACCGCTCTCTGGAGTAAAATTCACATACTTGGTAGCGGAAAATTCCATACATGGATGGGGAAAATTATCTTACTACGTGTCGATCTACTCGTCCATTTGCAACTATTTGCTAATTGTGTTTTATATATTCTTTACCTTTAATATTAATTGTTAATATTTAGTCGTACCTACAAGCTGTCGAACATGGCTCTTTATATGTAAGGTATGATTACCGCACTCTGGAGTTAAATTCAGGTACATGATAGTGGAAAATCCCATAAATGGATGTGAAAATTACATTACGACGCGTGCGTCTCTTCGGCATTGTCTCAACGGTTAAGTGGGAGGACGGGTGGAAGAAACCAACGTTTTAACACGCTAATATTCACTGCAGCTGTTAAACTGTCGTCATGGTGTAATGGGTATCGAGTCGACCTACTGGGCTGAAGGACTGTGGTTCGCGCCCACCCGCCAGCAAGTATCGAGGGTTTTAGAGTTGAGGCTGCGATTACTATTCGTAAGGGAATATGGGTAATAACACATATTAACAGTACTAATACTCCGGGGTATTTTTTAATATAATTTTATTGTACAATACATTATAATATTTCTTTAACTTTGTGGGATTTTCCCTTACTTGTAAGAGATTTCTCACCACTTTTGTCCGTTACTTTTTCCGTACGATTAGGAAATAGTACTTTTCTAGTTTGTAAATTTACTCTACATTTACGAGGTAATTTTACCTTGCATGTAGAGGTTTTCTTCAAAAAAATTTTTTACAGTGTTGCCACAGAATACTTAACACTTTGGATGTGGTACAGATTTACTGACCATTAAGACAAGATATATATGATTCGCCTAAATTCACGACTGCATGACCATCAGTTCTGTCGGTCTTTATATATCCTTTTACACGCGTCCTATTGACAGGGATGGGAACATTTCGCGAGTTAATTTCAGGACAAGATGGGCGTCAAACATGTGTACCTTGAAGTTTACTTTGTATTTGGATCGTAATTTATTAAACACGTCCTGGACGACTCTGAGCCAATAGCAGACTGGAAAGGAAATAAGTAGTGAATGCCATACTGCCAGGTGCGGGTAACACTGGCTACTCACTGCGGAAGCGACCAACGAACAAACAACTGAGACTCGATTATACACAGGACTGTGGAGTCTAGCCTACAGGTCACTGAACTCGCGAAATTTCCCTACCCCTGCCTATTGGTAGTTTCTTCATTGGCTGCTGCGTAGATATGAAGCCACGCCCTTTCTGACTGAACTGCACGTAATTGGGGCACACGATTGTGAAACGTTTATTTATTGGTACAGAAATACCCAGGGCGTGTCAGATAAAGTATACTCCAATGATAAACGTATTGTAAAGGTACACGTGTTTAAAGTTTAACGTGTCCCCGAACAATAACCTGAATTTCGCACGTGTCTACCTAATAGTCCACACACCAGTCACGCCTACTACACTGTACAACATTCATTACTGACCGGTTGTCTGTACAAATATAATGCCGAGTTGAAAGTATCCAAATCAACCATCCTTCCCTACATAATAATTAGGGATAGGAAAAATTCGCGAGTTCAATGACCTGTAGGCTAGACTCCACAGTCATGTGAATACTCGAGCCTCAGATGTTTGTTCATTGGCTGCTGCCCCATAGAGTAGCCAGTGTTACTCCACACCTGGCAGTATGGCACTGGCTAGTTGTTTCCTTGCTTGTCTGCTATGGGCTCAGGGCCGTCCAGGGCGTGTCTAATAAACTGCGATCCAATTGCAAAGTCAACTTCAGTGTACACGTGTTTGACGTCTATCTTGTCCTGAAATGAACTCACGAAATGTTCCTATCCCTAATAATAATATACAATACTTCCTGTTAATCTGAGTTATTTACACTTTGAGTGTTTCCAACTTGATATTTACAGACCAGCTAAGTCCGCGAATTCAATTGAGGACAGAAGAGATTTCAAACGCGCCTGCAATCGATTACATTTGCAGTTGGAACGCAGTTTTTTTTAGTAACGCCCTGGACGAATTTGAGTGCATAACTAACATGGCAAGGAAAACAGAACGGAATCCTGGGCTGCCTGGCCTGGGGTAAAACTGGAGCATCAACAAGTAAAGAACTGAGGGGATCGAATACACAAAGTTTTGTGGAGTTTATCTCGTACTAATATCACGTCACAGAGGACCTTATGAACACTGCTGGAGTGTTATTGTTTCTTCACTCGCCTCTTCAAAGGACGTAGATGACATAGTTACGGTGAACTCCACATGCAGCTCAGTTGCATGCAAGTCACGTTATATTACTAGACACCCGAGAATTTCGCCAGTTAATTTAAGGACATGTTAAACTGTATCCGCGTGTACCGCAAAGTTTCGATTCTATTGGACCACAGTCTGTTAGACGCACCCCGAACGATTTTCGACCAATGACGAACAAGGACCGAATCACGTGGTACCTGGTCAGTGATTAAACTGGGGCAAAAGCCAATGAGCAACTGCCTGATGCTCAAGTTCACAAAGGATTGTGGAGTCTAGTTTGTTGCCCAATGTATCCGCGAAATTCTCCGGTCTCTATATATTACGTCAGCCGCACTCAAGTGTTAAGAACACGCTGCAAAAATTTTTCTGATAATTTTCCTAACCTGAAATGGAAGTTTTTAACCTATACACTGCATGGAAATAATACCACACGTCAGACTGAAAATATAGGCGTATTTAGCGACGTTGAAGACTTCCCTACGCATTTGGTTGTTCGTGAACGAAATTAGAAACGTTACCATGGAGGTATGGGGAAATAGTGAAGAGATTTGGGCACCTCTTAACAGCTTGGTCTTGAGAACCGATGAGGGTGATTGAGGTGAGTACGGAGCGGCGCCGGAATGAAAGGGCAGGGGAAACGGGAGATCCCCGAGCAAACCGCAGCCAAATTGCACAGCCACCGCTGCCCCTATGGGGAAATAGTTTACCAATCGCACTTTCTCACTATTCGTATGCATTTATATGGCAATTTTACGAATACTTTCTTAGAATGTACAGACGTGTAACGGCCGCTTATTGTGTGAAGTCAAACTGGAAACGCCAAAAAAATTGCGCCACTGACCCTGAACTTGTCGGAAATCCGTCCACCAATCAGCACCTGGTAACGAACTCGCCACCCGGCAACCGATCCAATAGGCAGAGACACGAAAATTTCGCGAATATTCGTACGTATATTCACGTACCTTGTGCAATCGGCTTGCACACTATTATTTTTTTCCCTCTTCATTTTACGTAAAAGAGCTGGTGAAAATTTCTCCAGAAGTGTCTGTGCTTTTCGAAAATGGACTTTCCGTAATATTCACTTAACTTACTGTGAATTCACGGAATCTCATCCTCAATTTGCTCTGGTTAGTTTTTCAGTACCTCAAAAAAAAAAAAAAACTTTAGTTTGCGTTACGCCGGTGTTCTACTGTGCATAAAATAGAAATTTTAAAAAGAAAAAAATATATTCTTGCCTGAGAGAGATTTGAGCCCATATAACGAGTTTGGAAGATCACGATTCTAACCACTCACCTACCAATTTTTAAAAAATTTTCCTTTATTGGCATTTATTGACAGATGAAGGGAACAGTGCTCGCTTTGCAAAGGGTTGAATATTACTCCCACACTAACGAGATAATTACAATTATAGAAGAACTGAGGGAGAGAGGCTACATAAAATGAGTCGATTGGGAATCGCCAATGAACTGCATGCATCTGCGAGATGCAACTACCGCTGCCGCAAGGTCGTGATATGCGCCATACGTTCGGGTCAACAAGGGCTACAAATACATGTTAACAGTCATCGATGCATATATCAAATTCGCTTGGGCGAGGTCTGTCAAGTCGAAGAATGCACACAATGTCAAAAAGGCCATGGCAGATGTATTGCGCGAAGGATGTATTCCGACCAATCTACAAACCGACCAGGGCAAAGAATTCTACAAAGTAAATTTAAAGGTCCTGATGTATATAAACATAACATAAATCATTATTCCACGTAAAGCAATCTCAAAACTTATATTGTCGAGAGGTTCAACAGGACTCTGAAGGGAAAAATGTGGAGGCATTTCTCTGCGACTGGCAGCTACAAGTGGCTGACACTACTGCCGAAACTCGTTGGCGAGTATAATTATACAGTTCACTCTACCATTCGCATGAAGCCCGAAGACATCAAGGACGACTTCCTGTTTCGAACTTTGTAAACTGATTTAAAAGGGGGAGACCCATGCAAGCCTAAAGCCAAGCTTGGCGACCTGGTGCGCATCTCCAAACAGAAAGGCATATTCGAAAAAGGATTCATGGCGAATTTGAGCCCCGAACACTTCGTTTGAGACATATATGCAACTATATGCTCTGAGAACCTACTTTCTCGAGGATTTGAAAGACGTTCCCGTCCATGGTGGTGTCTACACAAAGGAGACCCTGCCTAAAAAGTTTTCAGATGTGTATTTGGTTGAGAATGTGCTGGAATGGCATAATGCCTGGTCATATGTCAAGTGATGGGGTTAACCAACCTGCTACAATTACTGAGTCGATGATGTGGACATCAAGCTGTGAACATAGAAAATTGCAACTAATAAACCTATTTTTCCTTTTTTTTTTTTAATTTTGTACATTATAAATTAATATTAGTTTTCAAAATAATATTTGGTTTGTTATGTGTTTTAAAATACCCCTGCTTTATATAAAAATATTTGAATAAAAATAACTACATTTAAAATTAATTAATTAATTAAAATGTGACAATCTATGTACTTTGCAGGAATGTTCAATATCACCATTCGGTACATGCCAATAGCAGGCTGCATAATCGAGAAACTAGCACTGCCTAAACATTGAAAATAGAATTCAGTATGGAGGGCCCCAACAGCACTATCTATACTTTAAAAACATAAACAAATATGGCTGTCACCTGTTAGCTAAATCGCCAGTTCGCCTGACAGGTAAATCGATAAAATAGCTCCACCTAGGTGTTGAAAATAAAAACATGAAATCCAAGATGGCGGCCTACAGCAATGCAGAAACAAATGAAAAACTAAAAAATCCAAAATGGCTGCATGCTGCGAAATGAATATGGGTGGTGGTAGCCTGCCGACTAATTACCAAATAAGAAACATTGGTAGAGAAGGCGAATGTTAAGACAATGTGATATATTGGAGGAGGGTCAGTCGTATTCTTGCATGGAGCTGGGGAAGGAAACCTATGAAAATGAAATTTTTAAAAATAAAATTTGAATATTATTTTTAATTATTTTTATAAACTTAATAACATTTTAAAACAATTGTTAATTTTTTTTGGACGTTCTTGGGATTTCTTGGGTTTAAAGTTATTCAAGGTCATGGGGTCAGGGTCAAAGTCAGCTGGATCAAATATGGCGGACAAGATGGCTGATAGAACCAAGATGGCTGATGGTCAAGTCTGACTCCAGACCCTGGACTCCGTGCATCGATTTGGCATACCCTATGCCAATAAAACTTCCCCAATTCTTCAGATGGATCGAAAAGTGCCTTTCTATGGCTCGTTTTTGCAACAAGGGGATCGGTGCTTTTTTGAAGAAAAAACGGCAACTTTTGAGGGAAAATGGTTTCTCTTTTGAAGGGAAAAATGGCCGCTGGAGACCGGAATGACAGAGAATGAACAGCTCCACCGCTCCACCGCCCCCAATCTCTGTGCCCGACTCGGCTAAATAATTCTACTCACTATTAGTAGAGCCCCGAGTATTTCGCAGATTGAGTTGGCAGCACGCTAGGCTGGGCAGCCCTCTATTCACTCGATACATTATCGTTTGCTTATTGGTTGCTGTGATCAATTGAGGTCTCTGTACAGGGTTGTTAAACACTCACCCACACTAC